>OX422218.1:133136277-134504492 GCA_949130495.1 Sambucus nigra
AAAAAATCACAAGATAGGTCTAGGCTACAATGATCCAAATGTTTATGTTCCTAAAGCAAAGACCAAGATTGTGAGAGAGTCAATTGTTCTTAAGGACATTCTTAAAGGTCAACCCAATGGTAAATTTTCTCATGTTTACACATGCACACATTGTGGTAGGAAAGGTCATCTTATGAGATTTTGTTTTGATCTTAGAAAAGGCAATAGAAAGTTTAAGTCACGTGTCACCATGGTTCTCGAAATCCAAGGTGCAAAATCATCATCTACTTGGTTGTGGAAATCTAATTTAGAGGCACTTAATATTTTTTATCCTTCATGTTATATGTTACGACTAATGATATGCTACGTGTCTTATGAATTTTGATTCTTCATTTTTTTCAAGTATATTTATAAAGTCATTTTTTATTCTTTTCAAAAATTTATAAAAACTAAAAAAAAAAAAATTGTGTATGTTAGTTTTATATATTTTATGTGACATATTGGTGTGTTTGAATCTCATTCATTCCATGTTTTCATTGTTGCTAGCGCATTTAAGTATGGCTTACAGAGCTTTGGATTATTTTTTAGTCACGCCTTATCATGGAGTTATTCTTATTTAGTTTTGCTTAATGGATTCATATGAGTATATGCCTCTGCACACACTTTCACGAGCTCTTTTGGAATTTAATATCTATCATGTATGAGCTAAGTGAGGTGTTCTCCTATCAATCTTGTCAAATATATATTTTATATCTGGAGGATTTGTGCATGTAAGAACCATTGTGTGGGGAAGCTCTTCGGTTTGCAAAATAAGAGAGTACAATGGAAAGGGATATGAAGGGAGTAAATATCCTTTGCATCCTAGACCACCATTGGCAAGAGCCTTTGAAAGAGAACAAGAAAAATATTTACCAAAGCCAAAATATAGATATTGATTATAAAATTAATGCCATCTTCAGAAGAGAAAAAAATGAATATTTATATTTTAGAGGGTGTTATAAGTTGAAGATCGATAGATTTGCATAATGAGCCCTAATTCATTTTAATGTCTGATGCTATTTGTTTGAGAATCATAAATATTTTCTAGGCTTGTGTGCATTTAGTATGTTTGTCTTTTTGAGTTCATTTTATTTATCATATGAGGATAAATCTATGTTTAATAAACTAAGACGATTAAATTCGAATTCCTTGGACTATCTTGAGTGTCTTTATTTCTCTAGTTCGCACCCCTTCACTCCATATCACTTTGGTTTAGACACATTTATGTCATACGAGTGTAGAAAACTTGCTTTTATGTGTTGTTTTGTATACACACACACACACACACACACACACACAGATATATATATATATATATATATATATATATATATATATATATGTGTGTGTGTGTGTGTGTGTGTGTTTGTGTGTGCACACGCGCATACGCGTGTGTGTTTGAGACTTTGCATGCATTTTATCCATATTTGCCATTGCTTCATTTTTTTGAATGATTTATAATTATGTTTTCATGTGTTTATTGTTGTCGTTTTTCTTCACAATATATGATATGACTGTTTTTATATGATCATATGTTTCATATTATGCATTTTCGCATTTTTCTATTCCCGAACAAAAAAAGGAGAGAAGTTTAGATTAAGGGGTAGGGTCTTTCATATTTGGGTTATGTATTTTATATTCTCTTTGCATTTGAAAGGTGTGTTAAATGTGAAGGTTTATGCTCCAATGCAACAAAGTTTCACAAGAGCAAAGCTTCAAGAGTTAGAGTCTGTCGAGTCTTATTTGTGTCTTTTTACTTTTGGGGTTTGAGATTCGTCATTGAAGCTTAACGACATAGTTTTTATTTTTAGTTTTATCCCGAAACATAAAAAGGGGAGACTTATAAGGACACCTTTTGTCATTGTGTCGTGTTTGAAATTAATTTAAATTTTTTGTAATATTTGCTTTATTCCATTTGGACAAAATTGTTTGAGTTATAGGTTAGGGTTTATAGCTTCAAGCATATGTATTGAATACATAAAGTGGCCTGAGTAAAGCGACATCAAATCCATATTAAGTTTCGTATTCAACCTTAGGATCTCAAGAAAAGAATATCTGATTTATTATGTTGATGCATGGGTTTCGTGTTTTGGGTGTGTGTAAGTATATTTTTCAAAAAATGTATTTTTTGGTTTTTAAAGTCATTTTAACGAAACACATTTTTCGTTCTAACGAGTTTAATGATCTCGTTCAAATGAACTTATGTGTTTCATTCAAACGAGCTTCAAACGTCTATCAAACGAGACATTTCAGCCAAAATAGTTCATTTGCGATTAGAAGGTCACACGAACCCCATTTGAACGAGTTTGGTAGTTTCGTTCAAATAACCATGTTTGGTTCAAATGAAATGGCCAAACTCATTCAAACAAGTTACTTTTTTTTATACGAAAGACCTGTTTCATTTTGCGTGCCCCCGTCTTTTCATGTTTTTCTATATAAAATAGGATACAAGAGCACATTTTGAAAAAATCAAAAATTATTTTCAAAAAGAAAAATCATAACCTCAGATAACTTCATTTACACCCTACTTTAGAGATCCAAATTTTGACATAATACTATGTATTGAGATCTCATGTTTTGAGCACCAACGATTAGTTATTCTAAATCGAGTGAGTTTATTTGTAAGGTGGATTCCATGTAATTGTGAGAAGGTTACTAGTCAGAGATCATTGGATACCTAGAAGTGGGAGGTCTGCATCGTGATGCTGTTTGTGGATTCCTCCGATTTCTGTGAAGAAGGTTCAAGTAGTGAAGGCTGCATCAAACTTGAAGGTAGTAGAGTCGAGTCGGTAAGTAATATTGTCTATCATTATCATCTAAAATCATATATCATAATGGATTTTGAGTAGGCTAGGTCATCCGAGATTTTTCCCATTGTGGGTTTTCCTCATACATTTCGGCCCTGTGTGTTTGGATATTTTATTCTTATGTGATGACCAAGATGTATGCTTAGGCAACATAAATTGGATTAACGTTTACACATCATTTGTTTTATCCGTGCTTGAATTAAAATTGGTGCAATTTCTGACTCTTTTAATTAATTAGATTAAAATTTAGTAATTGGTAATCCCTATATGTACGCACTAGCACTTCACAATCTTATCTCTTTGAGTAACCCCTATAATACATTGAAGCATCCTCATCTTAATAACATATATTATTTGCACAATGACCAATATTATTCTCTATATATGGTAACTATCCTAACGACTATTTTATAGAAATTTCCTTTTAACCTATGAGTTTTCCTTTTATCACATATGAGAACACTCGCATGTCTTTATTTCATCCATACTGGTGATATTCTAATAGTTACATCCTCATTTATGTCACCATCACTTGTCATTACTAAATCTATATTATTTTGAGTTATCACTTTATCTTCAAGTTTTATCATTATGTTAGCACCAGAATCATTATTAAATTTACATTCCATATACTTGGTTTATTTCTAATAATTTTTAGTACCTTAGATTTTAGAAAGTTTATCAAGTATTACACTCTCATAGCTAAAGACACATTTGAAGTGTTTAGTAATTAATATCATCTTCCAACAACATACATCATGTGATGTCTTCTTGTATACCCTTCGTAATCTCATTTAATATGACAATAAAAAAGTAAGGGTTTTAACGTGGATCGTTGGTGTAGACCAATTTTAATTGAAAATTTATTAGTTCTCCACAAATAGTTCTTACTCCAGTCTTTGTGTTATGATTAATACTTTACTCAACAAAGCCTTTTTCCAATCATTTGTGGTCGGTGTGTTATCATTCATATATTGGATAATTTTAATATAATTGATAAGCATTCTTTGGATCCGTAAGTCCCACCATATTATATCTCTAGGTACTCCATTATAAGACTTTTCTAAATCTATGAAAAAACATGTGTAAATTTTTATCCTTACTTCTCAATTTTTGATTAATTGTCTTAATAAGTAAATAGCCTATATGATGGATCTTTTGGCATGAATTTAAACTGATTATGTGAGATTATTGACTAAATCCTTAATCTTATTAAGTAGTTGTTGACCCAGGCCATAAATTCATGAAACACACGTGCATTGGGTGTGGAGAGAAATATGCTAAGACGTGTGAATATATTTCTTTGAAGGGGAAACAACAATAAATAGTCAAGAGAAGTGGGAATAGTGGATATATTGCCAAAGCCCAAAGGTTTCAATGTCAAGAAGAACTCCAAGGGAATGTTTTGGAAAAATGAGACCACTACCATCCTCAAGGAAACATCAAAACACCAAGGAAGTACCGATACATCATGATTGGTTTCAAGTAATCCAAATCACGCCAGTATTTACGAGTTTTAGGGCCCATGAAAATACTAAAGCAGTTCCAATAGTGAAGGTAATACCTTATAGGTTTGTTGATCAAGACCTAAAGGTTCCCCAATAATTTAATGAGATGACTAGGAGTCCAAAAATATTGAAGCCTCTACATGTGGCTCGTGGGATGTGGCATTCGGTACAACCACCAAAATTAGATAAAAGAGAACCATATATTGTGATATCTCGCGCTCAATATAGACTAATTAAAAGAAAATAAAAGTCTTGAAAAGAACCCTCATATATTGTGCATTGATGCGATGCAAAAAGTGTGTGCAATGCGTGTACCTACAACTTAAATGAAAATCGGTCGCTTAAATGATAATGCCCATAAGTTGGGTCGAATTTGTAGGGAATAGGACTAATATCATGATGACAACTACAATGAAGGTTTCTAAAACTTAAATATCAACTCTCGAAAGGAAAAGGAAAAGGTGATGATTTTTGTAAGAATTTCTACTTAGATAAAGCAACCTATTTAGCAAATGCAATTTAATTAAAAGAAAGGAAAACTGGAATTTTAATTTTTGAAAACTATTTGAGGAAAGTGGAGTCGGGACTCAATCCCCCGAATCGTCGATATTTTTGTTAGATATAATTTTTTTAATAATTATATATGTAATTATAAGAAAACATCAAATTTTTCAAAGCATTAAATATATGAGAATTTTACTCCGCACAATATTTAGTCAATAATTAATTTGATGTGAATGATAACATTGTCGACATGTATATTATATCTTCAAACACTCCAGTTGCCTACGACAAACGGAGTTAAGAGACCTATAATAATAGTCTCGACAAAATATCAAACCTTATAATTATAAATATAATTTTATCCTATTTTATATCCAACTCATCTACTTAGGTTTAGTCGGATATGCTGAAACTAACTACGCATGCGTTAATGACGTTGCATGAAGACATGACGATTGAATAGTAATAATAAAACATGTAACAATACCACTAAGAAGTAAAGAAGAATTAACATGCAAAAACCAAATATTGAATGAAAACCAAATATTTAGCTCTTTGTTGAAATTGCATGCATAAAAATTAGCAAAACTAATTCTTGATGTTCCTCTCCATCTCTAGCCTTCTAATCAATGAAAAACTAGTATAAAGCACTCCTAACACGTGTTTGTATAAGTCTTAAGTTGTTTAGAAGAATCCTCAGAACATAAAAAAATTTGGGCTAAAAAGTTATGTAAAAAATAAAATTTTCTCATCAGGGGACCTAAACCGATTTGCCCTAGTACCCGAACTGATTCGCCCCAAGCCCGAACCGGTTTGCTCTTTGGGACTTTCTAAGTTGCCTTATTTTGGATGTTTTCTTCATATTCTCACTTTTCCCCCCAGATTTTTATCCCAACTTCAAACGCGCATAACTTCGTCACTGTAGCTCGGATTTAGATGTCGTTTCTTCCAACATACTCGTGACTTAAAATTCTTCAAGTATTTAGTTGGATCCTCCTTCGGGTTCTAGCTGAAATTTATGAATATGCTCTTATCTTTCCTTTATTTTGATTCTTTTGTCATTTTGGTTTTCCTCTCGCATCCACTTGCACATAATACCTATAAAACAAGAGATATACACATAAAACATGAAATACTCACCGAAAGGTTAATAGCATAAATATGGGATAAATCTAGTCTAAATACACTGCACAGAACTATTAAAATACTGAAATTAAAGGGATAAATATAAAATATTTATGCCTAATGACACTCCCTAACTTAGAGCGTTGCTCGTCCCGAGCAACGTAAACGAATAAGATTGCGAGTTTAAAGGGACTTCTAAACAACTAATATGATACGATACCTCTTTCGCTGGCAGGCGATTGTATTTAGCGTACGCAATAAGTCGTTAAACCCCTAGGTTACCTTAGTAAGATGAGTGGTGTCTCGTGAAGGTTTGCAGTGAATTTACCCACAAAATTCAATTTTGACTCAAATAAAATATCAAAAAATTAAAAATTGTACAAATTAAATTCCTGAAAAATAGTCAGTTTAAATTTTTATTCAATAAATCTCAATTCATAGTGTGTGTGCGAAGTCGAGAATTAAATCGCAAACTTTCACCGATTGATCATTACGTTACTTTTCGAAAATTTGCTTTGATTCAATTTCTCACGGGATTCTCTGACAATCAAATCACTCAAATTGTGACTATTTTCTCTTGATGTGCGTGATATTAGGAGTAAATGTACCAGAACACGATTTCACACACAAATTATTTGGGTGAAAAAATCTCATGAACGGATTACTGTCATTGGAAAACATTAAACATAATCTTTATTTGCACCGTTTTACCTCTTTGTTATCTTTTCGTGTTTTAGCTATCCACGTGGTAATTAATTTTTTTATTCAGACTCGGTTATGACTTTTTTTAGTTAAGTTGTTTGTTGTAAAAATGGAAGTGTTGGGAAATTCGGAGTTGGAGAATTTTCTTGCGATGTCCGTTGGCACTTTTTCGGGGGGAATTTTGCTTATTTTTTCTTTTTTCCCTTTTATATTTGTCTCATTTTTCTAATTTTTTTTTTTTTTTTGTTATTTTTCTCATTTTCTATATTTTTTAAATTTTTTTTCTTTTCATTTTTGTGTGAGCATTTTTTCTATACCGGACGGACTTAATTGATTAATTTTTGATTTTCACAACTCCGGGCCAATAGGATTTCTTGAGTTAACAAACGAAAAGGGTTGAAATTATTATGCTCAAATTGGCTTGCAAAAGGATACTTTTTTATTATGGACTTTTTATGGCTAGAATTTTGGGGTAAACAAACGATGAACTAACTTCATTTATCCGAATTACTAATCACATTACCATATGCGTCTCAAGATTCATTTTAATTTTGCGATATATTTTGAATATTTTAAAAATATCATTTCACTTGTTTTCCGTAACCGATCAAACAATGATTTAGAGATTATCAACGACTTTTAATTAATACTCAAAAGAACTTTTGAGTTAACTTTAACTCGGATTGAATTAATTACTCGAAATAAGTGATACGCTAAAAAATCTCACCGGGTTAAAAATATCCACTCTTATTCACTAAGTCGTTAATTTTCACTCAAACAAAAATTTATTGATATTTTTGAAGATGTTTAGTTCCAATTTTTATTTATTTTGAAGAAAAATATTTTAGACTTTTTTTTTTCCAAATTTTTAATTTTTTTTGGAAAATTTTGACATTTTTCAATTTTTGGGGGGCATTTTAAAATTTGTGAAGTTTATAAACGCACGTGTACCCCCCTAACTTAGACTTTATATTATCCTCAAATAAAAGGACTGAAATCTAAATAAGAAAGAATAGTGCAAAAATGAACAAGCAAATATTGCAAGGCTATGGAAGAGGGATATCTGGTCTATTGGAAGATTCCCTATGCGAACATTCAAGTGGACTGCTGAGTTCAGACCAGATGTAGAAAGTTCAATTCTTCCAGTATGGATAAATCTCCCATCTCTCCCTATTCATTTCTTCTCCAAAACTTCACTCTATTCTATTGCCCAAGTTGCATGTAAGCCATTAAAAATAGATGGATCTACAACATGTTGAAATAGGCCAAGTACTGCTAGAGTGTGTGTAGAACTAGACTTGCTGTCAAATAGACCTGAAAGGGTCTAGATTGGTTGTGGCAATAATGGTTTCTGGCAATATTTAGAATATGAAAATGTCCCTTCTTATTGTACTACTTGTTGTAAAGTTGGGCAGGAAAACTCAGCCTGCCTAATCTCCAAAAACAATTCAAAAATCCCCTTCTAAGAACCCCAGTCGAAAACCTTTCTAAGAACCTCCCTAAAAAAACCTCAAATAAAAATTTGATCCTAAATCCCCTCTTCCTACTGTCACATCCCAAAAATCAAATCAAACCATTGGCCATTCCAAAATTATCCAAATACCTATCCCTGATAAACCCACTCACATTCACAAAGGTCAATCCTCAAAGCCACAATTGGCCAATCTAGACTCTCAATCAGATATAAACCAATCCCCTACTCACCATAAGCCAACCGAAGATTCTACCATTCATCCACTTGTTCTTGATTTACAACCTCTCAATCTGCTAAATGTAGTCATGTTCATACAACCATCTCTACCTGTTTCACAATCTCCTCTCACTTTGCCTTATATTTGTCCCAAACTTGCATCCTTTATCCAAGAATATATCTATAAAATCCAAGATGAAGATTTGGATAATCAAGATATCAAGATTGTATAGGTCCTTATGTTATCCCCAAAGGGCTCAGATCTTCTAAAAAAGTCTCAACCAGATCTTTATGCAAGCCTTTCACACTCAGACATAAAAGCAGCTACAAAGAATAAAAGGATTTCCATTCATAGAGGAACTCAAAATATTCTCTTAGAGTTTATCCAAGAAATTGAAAGTAAGTGAATCGAAGAATATAGAGGACTCTACTCAGATCGTCACTGAATTAAAGAATCCTACAGTCTATACAAAGAAGGTCTCTTATTAGCCCATGGATCCAATGTTCAAGAGACTCGCTAGATCTGCTCTCAAATCCTCAAAAACTTATAATTCCACTATTTCCGAAAGATAAATTTCCTTATGTGGAACATCAGGGGCATTTCTAATAAGCCATCCAAAAGAAAAATAACAAGGTTGTTTATAAGTCATAACCTTCCATTCATTGCCATTTTAGAGCCTAAATAAAAAAATAGAAGATCTCAGATGGATATTGAATTTTAATGGTGGCCACTCTAATGCAGATGGAAAAATCTGGTTTCTTTGGAGATTTGGATTTATATGTGATATGGTTCAATTGGATGACCAATCAATGCTGGTTAAAATTATGCACTCCCTTCTGCCAAAACCAGTTTTCATATCCATAGTGTATGCCAAATGTTCTAGGTGTGAGAGACATCACCTATGGCAATCACTTATGGATCATAAGTCTACTACAAATGATTCTCCTTGGCTTATAATGAGAGGTTTTAATGTTGTTTTCAGAAGCAATGATATGAAAGGAGGTGGCAAGATCAACTTAAATATAGTGGAAGACTTCAACCTGTTCATCTTTAATTTCTAATTCTTGGTTATCTTCATTCTTGGTTAGGGCATAACTTTAGAATGAAAGGGAAAATATGGGTTAGATTAGATAGCGGCTTAATTTCTAATTCTTGGTTATCTTCATTCCTTAACTTTTCCCTTAAACACTTGAATAAGACATGTTCAGATCACCATTCCATGCTATTTTTAATTAAAATCAGCTTGATGAAGGTCCCAAACCATTTAAGTTTATGAATTTTTGGTGCAGCAAACCAGATATCAAAAACATCATTAAATCTTCTTGGTCTGGTCCTATATCTGACAATCCCATCATAGTGTTTTCTTCTAAGCTTGAGAGACTCAAGAAGGATCTTACTAACTGAAATAAAATTACCAACACTAATATCTTTGATTGTGTCAGCAAAAATGAGGTTGATGTAAACATAAAAGAGAGCATTTATGAACAAGAACCCTCAGATTTCAACAGAGAGGAGTTGTTTAAATCTCAGGCAAACCTGCTTGGTGCTTTGAAAATGGAAGAAATGTTTTGGCATCAGAAAAAGAGGGGAAAATAGATAATTAAAGGAGATAGCAATTCTAAGTTTTTCCATGCCTCTGTAAAGGCTAGGAATCCTAGATTGATTATTCATAGGATTAAAAGTTAAGAAGGAGTTTGGGTTGAAGATAATGACGCAATTGTGCAAGAATTCTCTAAGCCCTATTAAGACATATTCAAGGTAAATATCATTGAAGGGGAAAATGAAATTATAGAATTAATCACTGCTCATATATCTCCAAATAAAGCTTTTGATTTGGATGAAGTGCCTTCGAAAGAGGAAATCTATACAACAGTCTTTGATTTGAATGCAGATAGCAGTGCTGGCCTGATGGATTCCATGGGTCTTTTATCAAAAGTTTTGGGGAATTATTAAATATGATCTTGTTAAAGTTGTTCTATATTTCTTTTCAGGAGGTGAGCTCCCTAAAAGTTGGACAAGCACTAATATAATGCTTATTCCAAAATCGTTCTCTCCTAAAACTTGTTCAGACTTTAGACCTATAAGTCTATGTAACTTTTGTTTCAAGATCATTACTAAAATCCTTGACTTAAGGTTTTCTAACATCCTCCCTCGCATCATAGGTCCTTCCCAAGCAGGATTTATCAAAGGTAGGCAGATTTCTGAAAACATTATCCTAGCTCAAGAGATAATGAATTCCATTGAAAGGAAGACTCATGGGTCTAATGTGTTAATTAAATTGGATATATCTAAGGCATATGATAGGGTTTCTTGGCTGTTTCTAACAAAAATCCTCATAAAATTTTGATTTTCAAAAGTTTGGATTGATAGAATTTAGAGAATTATTTCTAATAATTGTTTTTCAATCCTTATCAATGGTAAAGTAACAGGTTTCTTCAAATCCTTTAAAGGCTTAAAACAGGGAGAACCTCTTTCTCCAGGACTTGTCACCATTATTGCAGAAGCTTTAAACTAAGGTCTTCACAAGATTATGTTAAGTGGAAAGATTAAACCTTTTTCCCACCCTAAAGGTTGTCCACTAATTTCCATCTTGAGTTTTGCTGATGACACAATTATCTTCTGTAATGGAGGTAATCAGAGTCTTAAAAACTTGATAAAATTTTGAAGAGTTTTGAAAAAGCACCAGGTCAATGTATAAACTACTCTAAAAGTAGTTTTACAGTGCACCATTCTCTAATTAGGAGAATAATTAAATCTATTGAAGGTATAATCCCTATTAAATACTTGGGTTGCCCTATCTTTTATGGGAGAAACAATAGTACTCACTATGCTGAATTGGTGAATAGAGTTCAGGATAAAATAGAGGGATGGAAATCAAAATTTCTATCTTTCAATGGCAGGAGAATCCTCATTACCTCAGTTTTAAAATCAATTCCTATCCACTACATAGCAGCTCTCAAACATCCTGTTAAAACCCTTACTCACATTCAAAGTCTTCTCAACAACTTTTTATGGGGTGAATCTAAAGTGTATGGCAAGAGACACCATTGGATTAAGTGGGGAAATGTTTGCTATCCAATGCAAGAAGGAGGGTTGGGTATAAAATATATGGCTGATATCACTGGAGCTTTTAGTTTTAAGTTCTAGTGGAATTTTTCTAACTCTAATAGTTTGTGTCATGTTTTCTTAAAGTGCATGTCAAGTTGTAGCAGCTCCAAAGCTTTATCAAGGATTAATCAAGTTAGAGATTATGCAGGGAAACACTCCGCATCAGTAAATAACTTTGAGATCTGGACTCTAACACCTTCTGGAGAATTCACTACTCAATTAGCTTGGCAATCTATCAGGAAGTCCGAAAGTTCATCTGTTATTTTTGAAATCAATATGGAATATTGAGATTCCTCCTAAGATCTCATTTTTTTTATGGAAATTCATCTACAATATTATTCCTATAGATGAAGTTATTCAGAAACCAAGGATAATAATTTCCTTTATATGCAGATTTTGTGACAACCATACAGAGAGTTTGCTTCACTTGTTTATAAATAGCCATCAGTCTTCTGAAGTGTGGAAATTATTTACAAGCATCTTTGGGATTAAGACTTATTCTACTTCTCTAAATCATATGCTAATCTCATGGTGTATTAAAACATCTAACATAGATTACATTCAGTACCTTCTTATTCTGCTTTCAGGAGTTATTCTCTAGGAAATTTGGAAAAGTATAAATCTTTATGTTTTTGAGGGAATAAATATGAATAGCATGGAGATTATTAACAATGTCTTCAAGTTAATTCATACTTGTTCTTCTAATAAAACCTTCAAGTATAGTTCAAACTTGTTTGAGGGTGTTAAAGATCTCTTCAGAATCAATACAGTGCCTTCTCCATCTTCTTTCATCTTAGTTAAATGGTTAAAACCCTTAGAACATTGCTTTTTGCTTAATACAGATGGTGCTTCAAAAGGGAATCCTGGCGAATCAGGGACATGAGGTATAATTAGAGATAAATCTAGTCTCATTGTTAAATCTTACTCTTATTTTGAAGGCATAATGACAAACACTAGAGCATAATGTCTTACAATCCTTAGAGGCCTCAAAATTCGTAAGGAACTCAATATATACAGTGTTTTGATTGAATCAGACTCCCAGGTCATCATTAACATTCTTAAAGGTTTCATTCCTAAACCCCCATGGAATTTGCTAGAAATCTTGAAAGATATCAAAGACTTGAACATTCACACTTAATATACTCATTGTTTGAGGGAATCAAATAGAGCTGCAGATAGTTTAGATAATTATGGCCTTCTCAACAAGGAATTTAAACTCTTCTCTTAAATTTCGGATCTGCCTAAAGAATCCAGAGGTCACTACAGATTGGATTTAATAGGTCTTCTTTCTCTTAGGAAAGTGAAATATCCCACATGTTTCTTTATCATTTTCTTTAATTTAGCTCTTTTTCTTCTGTATTTGCCACCTAGGTAGGGCTATTCTACCTAATTTAATAAATTTAGGGGATTTTCCCTTAAAAAAAAGCATCGCTGCAAAGTGATCAAATAAACCGCGCATATGGAAGTGACATTTTATCGTGCTTATCGAATGCGATGGTAGTGATTTCTTAGAGATATATATCAAGTAGGCTAATGAGGGCTTGCTTATATAGGAAATTATATAAAAAAGTGTTGTGGCGAAAGCGGATGGCAGAGTTATTTGTAATGGGGAATATGGATCCAGACGTGATGATATGCGCATAGCGAACGTGCTTGGGAAGTTTCCCGATGGGGAAAGTGACGTGACCACAAATGTGTATCTAGTGTTTGTGCTGATATAGGCTCAAGTGCAAGCCTGTCGCGTTAGTAATAAATCCGATAAGTCGGGATCGTCTCCACAGGGAAATAGGACGAATGAAGTCGTAACGACGTTGAAAAGATTGAGAACCCTAACTCGACTCTAAAAAGAACGAAAAGGTGATTATGGGAGATGGATTAACTATAAGAAGAAATAATAAGAAAATTACCTACAGAATTTAGAAATAAATGAAAAGATTTTTGACCTACTTAAGAAAATTAAAAACTGTAGTGAAAAGTGCAAGTGAGAAAAATGAGACAGGATACACTCCTCGAACCCTAGTTTATTTATCAATGTTAAAACTTAATTCGGAATTGAAATATTTGAGTAAACCATGTCTTTAGTACTCCCAAACATTACATATATGAGAGATCGTAGCCCGCATCATACATAAACAAGAGACGAGTAAAGCGGTGTCGTCGTAGCAACACGCGCGCTGCATTCTTAAGCATCCCGTTTACCTAGGGAAAACAAGAGCAAAAGTCTTAGAATGATTGTGATCACCATACAACACGATTAACTCGGTTATTTAATTCAAAATCAAATTTTACGCATTCATCAAGAACATCGGGTTGGATTTATGCATCCCAACCCTTAGGAAATTAGCCGGACATAAGAAAACAAGAAGAAAGCATGATAAAAGAAGACATCTTAACTAGTAACATAGAATTAAGAAGAATGAAATTATTAGATAATCAATTAACTAAAGCAATTATGAAAGCAAGAATGGAATGAATTTACTTGAATTGCAGAAACTTGAATCAAATCCTTACACCAAACTTTTTAAATGAAAACTAGTTTTTTTTATTGTTATCTCTTCAAAACTAAATAAAAAGCTTCTCTAAAATGGATTAGAAGCCCCCCTAATGTCTGGGAGGACATTGAAATATATACACTACAAAAAATATAAGAGTTGGAGTCATGTAAGACTCTAGCTTGAAGAAGATAATCATAAATCTCGAACCCTGGATCAATTTGTCTAAAAATTTTGGATTGATCTGCTTGATGACTGGATGGATCCTCTAAATATGCTTGATGCAGTGAACTTTGGGGGCTGGATCGATCCCTTTTTTATGAGGACCGGATCGATCCGGTAAATATACCCTTATACAGTGGCTTCTAGTGTCCTAATCGATCATTTTTTAGGCCATCCGGATCGATCCGGATATCCTTCTCAATTTCTCTCCATTTTTTCTTCAGTTTCTCATGATTATCTCGTATCTTTAGATTTTCATAGCTCCAACTCCAAAACTCGGATTGAGATGTCGTTTCTTCCTACACACTCATAGACTCGAAATTTTTGACTTTTATTTTTGGTCCTTGATTGGATTCCTGGTGGAAATTACACTTTTGTCCTTTTGATTTGTCTTCTTTCTTCTCTTTTACTTCTTCCAATTTCTTTCTTTCTTTCATATATTAAATACCTGCAAAATCAATAATAAATACACGAAACTCGGGATACTTGTTAGATGAAGCCATAGCAATGCCATGAGATAAATCAACTCGTTCTACATTGTCCGAGGTAATAAAAGCCTCTAAATTAAGGGGAAAATTTGGATGAATTTATGCCTAATCAGAAAGTTTCGATTGTCCACTCATTTTTTAGCACCAAACGGTCGGTGCATGCTTGCTTCGAGATGAGGGGGAGGCATTGGGGTAGGTGTAATTTTGATAAATGGTCACCCCTCGACCCGAATTTAGCGTTGAATGATTTAAAGGGTGATAAGGATGGTTTTTCCATGGACATATGCTTCATATTGGCCTCGAGATTTACCGACTAACATCCCATAGAAAATATGCACAAGTTCATCTTGAACTCGATCGAGTGGTTTTAACCTGAATAAACCACCCATGGATTTATGCCTAATCAATCCCCCCAACTTAGAACTTTGATCGTCCTGAGCAATGTAAAAGAATCAAAACATCGTCCAACTCTAAAATGATATAGCATACCTCTTTCACGGGCCAGCGATTGCAATTAGCGTGTGCAACAAGCCTTTAAACCTTTAGATTACCCTAGTAGGAAGAGTTGTGTCTCGTGAGGGTTTGCGATGAATATACCCACAAAATTCGTTATTGACTCAAAGGAAAATCAAAATACTTAAAAATTATACAATTTAAACTCCCCAAAAACTGGTCACTATAAAATCATATTCACGAGTCTCAAGCCATAGTGTGTGTGTGCGAAGCCAAAAATCAAACCGCTAATTTTCACCAATTGATCATTACGTTACTTACTGACAATTCGCTTTGATTTCAAATGCTCACAGGATGCTCTCACAAATGAAGTACTCGGATTATGTCTATTTCTACCCGTGTGCGTGATATAAAAGAGTAAATAAGATGGACACAAATTTACGCACACTATTTTGAAAGACGGAATTTTTATGGTGAAAAGATCTCTTCATCAAAATACGGTCATAGGGAAATGGGAAACATTATCTCTTTTTCACGCCATGTAATCTCTTTTATTATATTTTGTGCCTTAGCTCTCCACGCGGTAGACAATTTTGCAATTCGAACTCGGTTAGGACTTTCTTGGGTGGGTTTAAGGTGTATTTGGGTAAAATGGAAATGGTCGGAAAATCTGGAATTGGAAAATTTTCTTATGATGTCCGTTAGTGCTTTTTCGGGAATTTGCTCATTTTTCTTCTATTTTTCACCCTTTTCTTTTCTTGCTATTTTTGTTGAGCATTTTCTATTTTGTTTTACCCCTTTTTATGCACTTTTCGGACTTAATTTCTGGAATTTTCAACTTTCACAATTCCGGGCCAATTGGGTTTTTTTTCGGCTTGTCAAGCGAAAGGGAAAAACTTATTTGGCTCAAAATGGTTAGCAAAGGGGTACTTTTTTTTACGACTTTTTATGGCTAATCTTTTTGGGTAAGCAAACGATGGCCTAACTTCATTTATCCAAATTACTAATCATATTACCATATGCGTCTTGAGATTAATTTAGTTTAGAGATATGTTAGCGCGCTTTATTCAAGACAATATCTCACACATTTCCCGTAACCAATCGAAACAATAAAATAGAGATCATCAACGACTTTTTAACATGCTGAAAAGAACTTTGAGTTAACCATTAACTCGGATTGATTTATAAACTCACAAAAATGATAGTCTCGAAATCTCATCGGGTTTGTCAATCTCCGCACTTATTCGTAAAGTCGTCAATTTTCACTCAATTTTCATCTTTGGTCAATTTTGGCTTTGTGCATTTGATTTTTACAACTTGAGATAAAATATTTGTGACATTTTAGAAGCTTTTAAATTCCAATTTTTATTTATTTTGAAGAAAAATATTTTTGGATTTTTTAATTTTTTTGAAATTTCTGGGCATTTTTTTGAAAATTTGTGAAGTTTTAGAGAGATGCACTTGTGACCCCCCCTAACTTAGACTTTTGCATTGTCCTCAAGCAAAAAGGACTAAAATCTAACTCAAAGTGAATTAAAAGTGCGAAGAAATAAAAAGGAACAAATACTGAAAATGCAGAATTTTATATAGACTGACCAATATGAGTTACAAGGTAAAGGGAGACAAACAACAAACTGTTATAACAACCAACAACTTCACAACCAAACTGCAGAAATGGCATCACTGGGGTGGGGCATGGGATCCACGTGGCGCATTCGGGTCATAAAAATATGGCGGTGGTGGTGTGCCCATAGTCATCTGATATATCTTCGCTTGGAGACGGTGCATCATACTGGTGTCACGCTGATAGGACCTTAGGTCGGCCACCCTGTCAGTGTTGTATTGGTTTATGAACCCATCAAGTCGTGTTTCCACTGCCGAAATACGTCTATTAATTTCTACATTTACTGATAAAAAATCAGAGTCCTCGTCACTATCATATTCCTCGTCACCTTTACCCATCACGATATCATCCTATTCTTCCTCGTTGCTTTCTTCATCACCACTGGCGTCCTCTTCTTCATCACTATCCTCTTGTGCTAGTCTGACTTGGATGTTTGCTCGTTGGCTTTCACTTCTAGTTGGGGTGGTTGCCCCAAAAGGGGCTGGGAGGCGAGAGAAATCCCATGGGGGCAATTTTGGCATCTGCTAGCATGAACGTGATGAGCCGGGCATAGGGGAGAGGAGTTTTTCCTTTTTTATCCGTGACTGGAAAGAATATATCCTTATAAATGCAAGGATCTAGGTTGATGGGGGTGTTGTGGTCAAAGAGGTGATATACGAAGGTGGCTTGACGCGGACGCATTGCCGAGTTATTTCTCATTGGGAGAATGTTCGCACATATGATTTTGAAAGTGAGGCGCTCTTTCTCGTTTATCTGGACCACCGGGAATGTCTCGGTGATCCAATTAGTATTGGGGCCAATGCGGGACATTTATACGTCTTTATCAAGTGAGAGAAGAGGGTTGGGGTATGTGTATGGATGGAGGCTTGGGACATCTTTGGCAGCCAACTTCTGGAGCAGCAGTTCCAAAGAGAACGGGACACGAATGCCACCTACATATGCTTCAGCCTCGTTGTGCCCGGTGCAGATAAGTGAGCCATATAATGCTTGCACTTCGTTGGGCCACACCGCGTTATGAGGCTCATTTAGGAAATGACAACAACCCTGTGCCATAAAAAGTACAGTGACGGAGTTTGGCATGTCATTCCAAATGACTTGACGCTCCACTTAGAGCATGCGAGTTTGCCCAAAAAAATGCTCACACCACACTTGTTCTTAAAGGGAACGGTAGTCGGAGGCTCCATCGCTGAGAATTTGGGTGGACTCGTATTTTTGGGGAATTGGTTAGTTGGCCATGGTATCTGGAGGTAGTACAATTGCTGGACAAAAATAGAGAAAGGGAGTTAGTAGTGGTGGAGAGGGTGTGGTTTTATAGGTGGTGAGGGAAGAGTGTAGGGTAGGTTTTGGAGGGAAAAGGGGGAAGTATTTGGGGGGGGAGGTGGTTGGGAAGGGTGGTGGACGAAATTGGAGGGAAATAAAAGGATTGGTGTAAAAGGGTGGTGAACCTTGGGAATGTAAAGGTTACAGAAATCGGATCGATCCGGGTTCCCAGGACCGGATCGATCCGAACCCTTTTTATTTCTATTTTTCCCCTAAACGGACCGATCTGATTCCCAGATAAACTCTAGTGCACCTTTTTAATTGTATACTCCTCTCTCGTGACTTTCGGATGCTCCTACTAATGGTCCTACACATGTTTGACTTCGAAAAACTCTGAGCTCGACATTGCGGCCCTAAATGTTCGCCTTGTAATGCGTACTGGTGCTCAAATTCCTCTCCTTTTGTGATGTGAACCTACGGACTCTACTACCCTAACCTATGTGCTTCTACTATACACAAGAATTCACCCCATACATGTCGGGGGTGCGACGACCTCTAAATTTCAGCTCACTCTACCCCGTAAACGGGGTCCGACAACCAATTAGTGTCGATCTCTTCTACGCACCCCCTCTACATATGGCTTTAGGCTTTGTCCATTGACTTTGAACATATTCCCCCTTTTTGGATCTTCCAATTCCACTGCTCCGTGGGGGAATACGCTTTTCACAATGAATGGACCAGCCCACTGAGACCGCAATTTACCCGAAAATAGATTAAGCCGGGAGTTATAGAGGAGTACCTTTTGTCCAGGTTGAAACTCTTCCCGTCGAATAATCTTATCATGAGCGAATTTCATCCTTGCTTTAAAATCTTGGCATTCTCATACGCATCATTGCGTATCTCCTCTAACTCATTCAGTTGAAGCTTGCGAGCTTCACCGACTTTGTCCATATTGTAGATTACCCTCTTAATGGCCCAATACACTTTGTGCTCCAACTCAACGGGAAGATGGCAAGGTTTGCCATATACAAAGCGAAATAGGGACATTTCGAGTGGGTTCTTATATGCGGTACGGTAGGCCCATAATGAATCCTTCAATCGAAGGGACCAATCTTTTCGGTTAGGATCGACGGTCTTCTCTAGTATGTTTTTTATCTCACGATTCACCAACTCGGCCTGCCCATTCGTTTGTGGATGATAAGTCGTTCCAACCTTGTGAATGACACCATACTTTCTCATAAGCTTCTCAAAAGGCTTGTTGCAAAAGTGCGTGCCATTATCACTGATTATCGCTTTCGGTGCACCAAAACAAGAAAGTATGTGTTCCTGCAGAAACCTATTCACCACTTTATTATCATTAGTCTTGGTAGCTATAACTTCCACCCATTTAGAAACATAGTCTACGGCGAGTAGGATGTATAGGTAGCCAAAGGACGGAGGAAAAGGGGCCATAAAGTCAATACCCCAGCAGTCAAAGATCTCGTTAACGAGTATCGGGGATAATGGCATCATGTCTTGTCGGGTAATCGCCCCCATCCATTGACACCTGTCACAAGATTTGCAATAATTGTTTACATCCCGAATATTATGGTCCAGTACAAGCCGCTTTGGAGAATCTTAGCGGTTGTCTTTTTCACAAAAAAGTGGCCTCCGCATGCTTCCGAATGACAGAATTGGATGACCTTTGGAATCTCATCATCCAGTACGCATCGTCGGATGATTTGGCCGGGGAAATATTTAAAAAGGAATGGATCGTCATAAAAAAATATGCGCGACCAAGTGATGAACCTATTCTTATCTTGCGGTGTCCAATCGGGAGGGACGGATCCCGTGACAAGATAGTTCACTATATCCGCGAACCAAGGCAAAAAAGAGGTGGCAAAGAGTTGCTCATTCTGGAAATACTAGTCTATAGGTATAGGATCACTAGGTACGTCGGATGAAATCCGTGATAAGTGATCGGCGAAGATGTTTTCTATTCCTTTTTTATCTTTAATGGAGAGATTAAACTCTTGTAGGAATAGGATCCACCTTATGAGGCGCGACTTTGCGTCTTTCTTTGCAAGGAGATATTTTAAAGTCGCGTGGTCGGTGAAACAGGTGATGGGGGAACCGATAAGATAGGATCGAAATTTGTCTAGAGCAAAAACTACTGCTAATAATTCCTTCTCCATGGTGGAGTAATTGAATTGTGGTCCGGTGAGAGTCTGACTAGCGTAGTAGATGACATGAGCCTTTTTGTCTTTTATTTGTCCCAAAATAGCTCCTATCGCATAATCGCTAGCATCACACATGAGTCGAATGGTAAGGACCAATTCGAGGCTTGCATGATGGGAGCGAAAACAAGCATGCTCTTCAATTTTTCAAAAACACTTTGGCATGCTTCATTCCACTCGAATGGGGTGTCCTTCATAGTAAGGTTGTTTAAGGGTCTAGCGATGGTACTAAAATCCTTAATGAACCTTCTATAAAACCCCGCATGGCCCGCAATAGAGAGCACGTCTTTTAACTATTTAGGTGGGGGTATGTCAGCTATGACATCGATTTTTGATCTACCAACCTCGATCCCTTTGGATAACACTATGTGGCCAAGAACTATGCCCTCGGTTACCATGAAATGTCATTTCTCCTAATTCAGCACTAGGTTCTTCTCCACACATCGGGCTAGTACTTTCTCAAGATTGGCTAAACATAGATCGAAAGAGGTGACAAAAACACTAAAGTCATCCATAAACACCTATATCCCTCTCTCAACCATGTCACTGAATAAGCTTAACATGCACCTTTGAAAGGTCGTGGGTGTATTACACAAGCCGAATGGCATACGTTTGTAGGCAAACATACCAAAGGGACAAGTGAAGGTCGTCTTCTCTTGATCACGTAAATCTACCTCAATCTGGTTATATCCGAAATAACCATCTAGGAAGCAATAATAAGGGTGTCCCTCTACTCTTTCAAGCACTTGATCAATAAATGGCAAGGGGAAGTGGTCTTTCCTAGTTCCTGCATTGAGTTTCCGATAATCAATGCAAATGCACCACCCAGTAGTGGTACGTTGGGGAACTAGCTCTCCCTTGGAATTTTCATTCACTGTCATTCCCGACTTCTTTGGGATGACTTGAATGGGGCTCACCCACTTGCTATCCGAGATTGGGTAGATAATCCCGGCATCTAATAATTTTATGATTTCTGCTCTCACTACCCCTTTCATAGTGGGGTTTAGCCTTCTTTGCATTTCTCTCGAGGATTTTACATCCTCCTCGAGGTGAAAATTGTGAGTGCAAATTAGAGGGCTTATCCCCTTTAGATCAGCTATACACCAACCAAAAGCACATTGGTGCTTCCTCAAGATTTTTAATAGCTTACCCTCCTGCTCTTCATCTAGGCTAGAGGAGACAATAACAAGAAATGTCTTACTTTCACCTAGAAAGAATATTTAACGTTGGAGGGTAGTTTCTTCAATTCGAGAGTTGGGAATGTGTCGCTAGAGGGCCCCGTGCCTTTCTCTCTTGGCGTTAACTCTTCAAATCGAGAAACCCAACTAATATCTCTCGCATCGTCGTCCGACGCTCTTTCATCAAGAAGCTCTCTCAACTCCTCAACCTCTCTCTCAAACTCGGTATAAGCTCCCTCGCTCTCATAACTAGACACTAGGCAAGATTCTAAGGCATCTCCAGAGAAATTTTCCTCAATGTTCTCTTCTATGATCTCATCAATTAAGCTCACCGCGTGAAGATCATCTTCTTCCCCTGCTTGTTGGGCTATATTGAAGATGTTTGTTTCTAATGTCATGTTCCTAAAAGTGAGTTGCATACACACATTTCGAGTACTGATAAGTGTGTTAGCCGTAGTTAAGAATGGGCACCCAAGAATGATGGCAACATGATTATTCAAGGCGAAGGAGGGCTCCGTGTCCCAAATGATAAAATCTACTGGAATGTAAAAAGTGCCCACTTGAACTATCACGTCCTCAACTATACCTCTCCGTATCTTCACGGTTCGATCCACTAATTGGAGAGTGATGCTTGTGGGCTTACGGTCGCCCAGATTAAGCTGCCTATAAATTGAATAGGGGAGGATATTAACACTTGCCCTCAAGTCGAGTAAGGCCCTCTCAATTTTGTTCTATCCAATGGTGCAGGAAATGGTGGGTGCACCGGGATCCTTATATTTAGGTGGGAGATCGTTAAGAAGAACGAAGCTCACGTTCTATGCTAGGAACACATTTTTCTTTACCTTTATCCTACGCTTGACAGTCAATAAATCTTTAATGACTATTGCATAAACTGGAATTTGCTTTATTGCATCGAGGAAAGATAAGTTCAATTTCACGATTTTAAGCACCTCTAGCACTTCATCACTTATGGTCCCTTTGTGGGAAGGAACTAATCTTTGAGGAAATGGAGCAGCGGAGGGTGGCTTGTTAATTACCGCGAGCTCACTAGTGTTTTCTTTGTCACTCTCATCCAAAGAGTTATCTCCGGCCTCTTTCGTTCTAGGCGAAGTCTCTTTGTCTTTCGAAGTGTCGTGTGGGGGAGGTGATAAATCAATAACTCTCCCACTACGAAGAGTGGTTACCACTTGGAAATGCTCTCGCTGTTCTGTAGAGGTGTAACTAACACTAGGTTGACCTTGGGGAGGTCTTTGGCCATGGGCAGGAAACTTGCCCTTCTCTTGGATACTCAACGATGATTACAACTTGGAGATGTTCGCATTCATGTCGACAAACATGCGATCATATCTATCATTGGTTGCACTCTGAGAGTTGATGAACTGGTTTATTATATCCTCGATGTTCCTCCGTGGTGGAGTAATATACGGAGCTGGAGGAGGTGGTGCTTGCTGAAATTGAGGAGGCGGTGGAGGTGGGACAACCTGTGAATGTGGGTTCATCGCAGCTTGTAGTTGTCTGTAATTAAAACCATGATAGTTTCTCTACGAAGGGTTGTACGAGTTCCCATACGGGGCGTTAATATTTCCCTTGAATCCTCCTATAGCATCCACCTTCTCGGTGTGAATGGCCTTGTAGGCAGAAATCGTCGGGCATGCCCTTGTGAAATGGCCCGCCTCACAGATAGCATACACATTTTCTTTCGAAATACGTCTGGATCCGAAGATATCTCTCAACCGGATATTAAGCAAATATTATATTTTATATCTCTCTGAAACCGATCGAATCGATGGTCTATTAAGGTATTAATATCCAAATGGTATAGACTGGATGCAGTCGGAGTGATAAATGCTTGTCTAGGCCGAACTTGGGTATTAAGATCAGATGTGTCCCATGCTTGAGTAGTCTCTGCGACATACTTAAAATGGGCCTCAGCATCGCTGGAGTCTAACTCCCAAAAAGTTCTTTCACACATTGTTTGCACAAGTTGTTTGGAAGCCACTATCAACCCATTATGGAAGAAAGATATCAAATGGTGTTTTTCAAAACCATGATGGGGGCATGCGCTTACCAACTCTTGGAAACGTTCCCAACACTCGTCAAAAGGCTCATTATCTTGTTATCGGAAACCTTGGATTTGAGTTTTGGCAGAGTTGGTCTTGTGATGTGGGTAGAATTTTGAGATAAATTTGGATTGCATATCCCTCCAGGAAATCACGGAGTTCAGGGGTAGAGACCATAGACAGGTCTTGGCTTTATCCCTTAAGGAAAAAGGAAAAAGCTTTAGGCGAACGAAATCCTGCGTGCAAGCTTGGTCACTAAATGTGTCGCACGCCTCTTCGAACTCTCTTATGTGAAGGTATGGTTTCTACGAATCCATGCCATGGAAAGTAGGAAGAATCTGTATCATCCCATTGCGGAAGTGGAATTGACCGGCATTATACGGGAGTAAAATGCAACCAGGGGTGACAGTTCGTTCAGGAAAGAGTAAGTCTTTCATGGGACGATAGGGAGGATTTCCCTCTCCAGTGCCGAAACTAGCTGTGTCAGACATTGCTCCTTCTTCAAATAGCTCGGAATACTCACTCGGTGTCCTAGATATGTGACTCGAGGATTGACTCAGGGTGTAACTAGAAATAGAGTGCTCATGGGTAGGAGGTGGAACCCAAAATTGTGGAACGCGAGGTGTGTGGGGACTGTCAGAGATATACTCAACAATTGGATTTTTGTGAATTCGGGTTGGAGTATTTTGAGGAGTTGAGTTTGTTCAGGATTTTGCATTAAAGGCTTTTGAGAGACGTTTTTTTTTTTTAGATTTTTGGTATAAGCTTTAGATTGACTCGATCTAATCTAAGTCTACCTAAATCCCTAGCAACGGCGCCAAAAACTTGACGCGACCACAAATGTGTATCTAGTGTTCATGATGATACAGTCTCAAGTACAAGCTTATCGCGTTAGTAATAAACCCGGTAAGTTGGGATCGTCTCCACAGGGAAATAAGACGAACGAAGTCGTAACGACGTTGGAAAATTGAGAACCCTAACTCGAATCTAAAAAGAACAAAAAGGTGATTATGTGAGATGGATTAACTATAAGCAGAAATAACAAGAAAATTACCTACAAAATTTAGAAATAAATGAAAAGCTTTTTGACCGACTTAAGAAAATTAAAAACTATAGTGCAAAGTGCAAGTGAGAAAAATGAGTCAGGATACACTCCTCGAACCCTAGTTCATTTATCAATGTTAAAACTTAATTCGAAATTTAAATATCTGAGTAAACCCAGTCTTTAGTACTCCCAAGCATTACATATATGAGGGATCTTAGCCCGCATCATACATAAACAAGAGACGAGTAAAGCAGTGTCGTCGTAGCAACACACGCATTGCACTCTTAAGCATCCCGGTTACCTAGGGCAAACGAGATCAAACGTTTCACAACGGTTGTGATCACCATATAACACGATTAACTCAGTTATTTAATTCAAAATCAAATTTTACACATTCATCAAGAACATCGGGTTGGATTCATGCATCCCAACCCTTAGGAAATTAGCCGGACATAAGAAAACAAGAAGAAAGCATGATAAAGGATGACATCTTAACTAGTAACATAGAATTAAGAAGAATGAAATTATTAGATAATCAATTAACTAAAGCAATTATGAAAGCAAGAATGGAATGGATTTACTTGAATTGCAGAAACTTGAATCAAATCCTTACAGCAAACTTTTTAAATGAAAACTAGTTTTTTTTATTGCTCTCTCTTCAAAACTAAATAAAAAGCTTATCTAAAATGGATTAGAAGCCCCCCTAATGTCTGGGAGGACATTGAAATATATACACTATGAAAAATATAAGAGTTGGAGTCATGCAAGACTCTATCTTGAAGAAGATAATCACAAATCTCGAACCCCATATCGATCTGCCTAAAAATTTCGGATCAATTTGCCCGATGACCGGATCGATCCTTTAAATATGCCTGATGCAGTGAACTTTGGGGGTTGGATCGATCCCTTTTTATGAGGTCGATAAATGTACCCTTAGACAGTGGCTTCTAGTGTCCTGATCGATCCTTTTTTTAGGCCATCCAGATCGATCCAGATATCCTTCTCAATTTCTCTCCATTTTTTCTTCAATTTCTCATGATTATCTCGTATCTTTAGATCTTCATAGCTTTAACTCCAGAACTCGGACTGAGACGCTGTTTCTTCCTACGCACTCATAGACTCAAGATCTTCGAGTTTTATTTTAGGTCCTTGATTGAATTACTGATGGAAATTACATTTTTTCCCTTTTGATTCGTCTTCTTTCTTCTCTTGCTTCTTCCGGTTTCTTTCTTTCTTTCATATATTAAATACCTGCAAAATCAATAAGAAATACACGAAACTCGGGATACTTGTTAGACGAAGCCATTAGCAATGATATGAGATAAATCAACTCGTTTTACATTGTCCGAGGTAATAAAATCCTCTAAATTAAGGGGAAAATTTGGAAGAATTTATGCCTAATCAGAAAGTTTCGGTTGTCCACTCATTTTTTAGCACCAAACGGTCGGTGCATTCTTGCTTCGAGATGAGGGGGAGGCATTGGGGTAGGTGTAATTTTGATAAATGGTCACCCCCTCGACCCACATTTAGCGTTGAATGATTTAGACAGTGAGCGGTATGGTTTTTCCATGGACGTATGCTTCGTATTAGCCTCGAGATTTGCCGACTAACATCCCATAGAAAAGACGCACAAGTTCATCTTGAACTCGATCGAGTGGTTTTAACCATTGGTACCACCTGAAACGATTGAAAAGTGTAGTGACATCGGAGGGAAGGTCTTCCCATATTATTTTTTCCTCTATGAAAACAGTTCGGGTGTGGCGAAAAAAATCTAACCCAATTCTGCTCTTGGTATGATCGAAATCCCTCATTTTCGCTCTCGTCGATGATGTCGATGGAGTCGTATTTTTCCGTTTGAGTCATGATGGAAAGTAAGAGATTAGGACTTGTGAGAAAGTGGAAGGAAGAATGGATTATTTTTGGTGTGGGGGAAGGGTGGGGTCAAATGGTATTTATACGTGTTTGGGTGGTGGGAAAGGGTGGAGCATTAAAAGGGCGGTTGGGAAAAAATTGGAGGGAGATGAATTTATGGTTGGTTTTGGGTTGGAGGGAGGTAAGGGGTGGGGGGAATCATGTATGGTGGGAGGGGAAAAGTTTGGGAGGGACGGGGATGAATATTTGGGTGGAAATTGAGGGAAAAAAGGGGTAGAATCGGAATTTGGCGTTCAGAGGGGCGAACCAGTTCGGCTCAGCAGTTTGTTCAAACGTGTGTGTTCCCCCTTCGGCATAGGATCAGGCACGAGGGTGGGGGGAAACTTCCAGACTCTCTACAAGGACCCTAATTACACTAATGGTGACCGAGGCCCTTCAAAATTTATCATTTTTTCGATTTTCTCTCTCTTGGGACGTGTTAGGGTAAAAATGACGTTCCTAACTCTTGCTAGTGCGGAATCAACTCACACCTAAATGCGCTAAAACACTCACACACACGACTCACACTATACAACAAACTCACCTCATACGCATCGCGGATGCGATAAGTTGTCACCAAAAACTTATTCATCCCAATAGACGAGGTCCGATAACCAGATTGTGTCGGCTTACTCATTGCACGCCTATAGATAAGACTTTAGGCAATGTCCATTTACTATGAATGTGTTCCCATCATTAGGATTCTAAACTTCTATTGGACCATGGGGAAATACCTCTCTCACGACGAACGACCCGATCCACTGTGAACGTAGCTTACCGGGAAACATATGGAGCCGTGAGTTGTACAAAAGCACTTTTTGGCCCGGGTGAAACTTTTCAATTGATATTTCTCTCATGTTCTAGTTTCATCCATTCTTTAGCAATGCGGTGCTTTCAGACGCATCCTTACGTATTTTTTCCAACTTATACAATTGAAGTTTCCGCACTTCACCGACTTTCGTCGAGATTATAGTTCAACCTCTTAATGGACTATACACTTTGTGCTCGAGCTCAATGGGAAGATGACATGGCTTTCCATACATAAGCGGGAGGGGGACATTTCGAGGGGGTTCTTGTACGCGATCCGGTTAGCCCATAGTGCATCGAGTAATCTATTAGTCCAATCCCTACGATTGGGATTAACGGTCTTTTTGAGGATGTGTTTGATCTCTATATTTTGCTAAGTCGGCTTGACCATTCGTTTACGGGCGGTAAATCGTCCTAACCTTGTGGACAACACCATACTTACTCATTAATTTTTCAAATGGACTATTTCAAAAATGCATGCCGTTGTCACTGACAGCTTTTGGAGCACTGAAACGAGATAGTATGTGCTTGTGGATGAAATTTACCACCACCTTACTATCATTCGTCCTAGTAGCTAGGGGTGGCCATGGGCCGGGCTTGGGCAGGCCCGGCCGAGCTCGGGCCGGGCTTATAAAAATACGAGTTAACCCAAGCCCGTCCAGGCCCGAAACGTGCCTTACTATGTAGACCCAAGCCCGCCAAAATTTGAAAACACTTTAACCAGGCCCGTTTGCCAAGCCCGGATGCTGTTTCATTTAAATAAAAAAATCTGTGTTTTAAATCTGTTTTGTTAATTAAATCTGTTTTTTAAATTAAAAAATCAGTTTTTTAATTAAATCAGTTTTTTAAATTAAAAAATCTATTTTTTAAATCTATTTTTTAATTAAATCTGTACAAAAAGGATATTAAGCCAATCTTTACAAAAATCAAACCCCAATCGACTATAAATCAAACCCCAATCTGTACAAAAATCAAACCCCAATCTGTACAAAAATCAAACCCCAATCGACCATAAATAAAACCCCAATCGACCATAAATAAACATAAATGAAACATAAATAAAACCCCAATCTCAAATATTCGAACATAAATCAACAAGACTTATGACGCTTGTCGATTTGTACTCCTTCTCGCGTATTTATTGTATCCATGGCTGGTAGGTAGGTAGAGATCGGAGATAGAGGCGGGTTGAGATCGTGTAGTGTAGGTAGATGTACTGTGTGTGTAGAGGAGATTGAAGATCGGGTTGAGATTGAAGAAGAAAAGAATTAGAGAGAGAGAGAGGGGACGACGGCTGCACCACTCACTAACCCATTAGGGTTTTTAGCGTGTGTTGTTCTTGATAAATTAGAGAGAGGGGCATGTGTTTTTAATAAATGATAGAGAGAGAGGCGTGATGACGGCTGCACCACTAACCCATTAGGGTTTTTTTCTTGATAAATGAGAGAGAGAGGCGTGTGTTTTTCTTGATAAATGAGAGAGAGGCGTGTTTTTTTAACCCATTAGCCTTAGCCTTAGGTATAAGTTTATATATTTGTAAAAGTTCCCACTTTATATATTTAATTATAATATTGTAATCTCAAACTTTAATAATAAATTAATATATATATATATATATATATATATCCCGGGCCTCGGGTCGGGCCGGGCCTTAACGGGCTTAAGAATTCATGCCCAAGCCCGCCCGTAAAAAAATCGGGCCTATAAAATTATACCAAGCCCGCTTTGCGGGCCTATTCACATTATCCAAGCCCTATTTTTTTATTGGGCGGGTTGGGCGGGCTTGACGGGCCTCGGGCCTATGGCCACCCCTACTAGTAGCTATGGCCTCTATGCTTTTAAACACATAGTCTACCGCAACAAGGTATAGGAAACAAAAATTGGGAGGGAAGGATCCCATGAAATCGATGCCCCAACAGTCAAATATCTCAATGAAGAGAATAGGGTTCAACGACATTATGTCACATCGAGTAATGGGTCCCATCCCTTAGCACCTATCGCAAGATTTGTAATGAATGTTTACATCCCGGAAGAATGTGGGACAATAGAGATCGCATTGAAGATTCTTTATAGTAATCTTTTTTGTGAAAAAGTGGCCTCCACTCGCTTTCGAATGATATATTCGAATGACACTAGGGATCTTATCATCCAGTACACATCCCTGAATTATTTGGTCGGTGCAATATTTAAACAAGTAGGGATCGTCATTAAAAACACGTGCGACCAAGTGAAGAATTCCCTCTTCTCTTGCGGTGTCCAATCGGAGGTGACGACCTCCGTGACTAAGTAGTTTACAATATCTGTAAACCAAGGAAGAGAGGAAGTGGCAAATAATTGCTCATCCGGGAAGTACTCATCTATGGCTATGGGATCCTTAGGTACGTCAGTCAAGAGCCTTGATAAATGATCGAATACGACGTTCTGTACTCCTTTCTTGTCTTTAATGGAAATATCATATTCTTGGAGTAGAAAGATCCACCTGATGAGGCGCGACTTTGCATCCTTCTTGGAAAGGAGATATTTGAGAGCCGCGTGGTCGGTAAAGCACGTTATGGGTGACTCGATAAGATATGAACGAAATTTGTCGAGGGCAAACACTACCGCTAGCAACTCTTTCTCCGTGGTGGAGTAGTTCAATTGAGGCACGATTAAGTTCGGCTAGCATAGTATATGACGTGGGATTTCTTATATCTCGATTGCCCCAATACATTCCCTACCGCATAATCACTCACATCACACATAAGCTAGAATAAAAGGGTCCAATCTGGAGCTTACATGATGGGAGTGGAGATTAACATGCTTTAAAAATTTTCAAAAGCCTCTTGGCACGATTCACTCCACTCAAAGGGGGCATCATTCACTAGTAGGTTTCTTAAAGTCCTAGTGATGGCGCTAAAATCCTTGATAAACCTACTATAAAATCTCGCGTGGCCCAAGAAAGAGCGCACATCCTTTAGTGACTTGGGTCTGAAAATTTCAGCAATAATGTTATTTTTTGCCCTATCAACCTATATCCCCTTGGATGACACGATGTGACCAAGAATTAATCTTTTGGTAACTATAAAATGGCACTTCTCCTAATTTAGTACCAAGTTATTTTCCACGTGCCGGGCAAGTACCTTTTCGAGATTAAAAAGGCAATGGTCAAAAGAGGGGCCGAAGACACTAAAATCGTCCATGAACACCTTAAGGCTCCTTTCGATCATGTCTCTAAATAGAATAAACATGAAACTTTGAAATATCATAGGTGCATTATAAAATCCAATTGTCATATATTTTTAGGCAAATGTGCCAAATGGATATGTGAACGTGGTCTTCTATTGATTTAACACATCCACCTCAATTTGGTTATACTCGAAATAACCATATAAAAAATAGTAAAACAGGTGGCCCGAGACTCTCTCAAGCATTTGGTACATAAACGGAAACAGTAAATGGTTTTTTCTAGTTTCGACATTGAACTTTCGGTAGTTAATGCAAACATGCCACCCGATGGTGGTACGTTTTGGGATTAGTCCCCCTTTGCATTCTCGACCACAGTCATTCCCAACTTCTTCGGGATGACTGGAATAGGATTCACCCATTTACTATTAGAGATGGGATAGACCATGCCTGCCTCTAATAACTTAATGATTTTCGTTCTTACGATGTCTTTTATGGTCAGGTTCAAACGTCTTTGCATCTTCTTAGTGGGCTTCACATCCTTCAAATCCATGATGGTCTAACCAAAAGCACCTTTGTGCTTCCTTAAAATGGACATAAGCTTCCCTTCTAGATCTTTATTCAGGTTTGAGGAGAAAATAATGGGATATGTCTCATCCTCTCCTAAATATGCGTATTTGATGTTGGAAGGAAGATTCTTCAATTCGAGTTTTGAAAATTTAGCGTCAGAGGGAACCGTGCACGATTCCTTTAGTAGTAATTCCTCGAATTGGAAGACCCAACTAATATCTCTCACATCCTCATCGCTCTCGCCCTCATCCAACAACTCTCTCATCGCTATCAATCGAAATCAGTGTACGCACAATCGCTCTCACTTACCATGACTAGATACCCTCCAGTCGATCCCTAGCATGACTACCCTCAAAGTGTTCGTGTACTACCTCCTTTATAACATCTGACTTGTGTAACTCGTCCACAACACCCATTTGCTTGGTGATGTTGATAATATTCATGAATGTTAGTTACATTTTACCATTACGCGTATTAATCAACGCGTTAGCCATGACTACGAAGGGGCGGTCAAGAATCGCGGGAGCATGATGGCTGGAGGGAGATTGTGACACCTCGCCTAATCAAATCCCAGGTGATCAGGCCTTTATTTAATAAAAATAGAGCCCATATGGTTCATTCTTAGCATCACCGTCGAAAATAATTTAAACTTTTTACTAACCACCTAGTATTCAAAAAAGTCAGTGCTAAATTTTATCTTTTTATTTAAACAACAACGGAGCATTATTACCAGAATTAACATCCCATGCAATAGTAATATAAATCCATCCACAATATAAATGACTGAGATAAAATAATATCGAATAAACCATCGATTCCAAAATCCAATATAAATTCCAACACGAATAAAATCCCTGAGTATAAAGTCTGACTGACATAAATGAAATAGTTTAGGGAAACACACCCGAGAGAATTACTGAATTGCACCCAACACTAGGAATGAATCAGATGAAGCGACTAAGTCCAAATCCTACAAGCATCCACAAGTGCTGCAACTACGCATCCCTGGAACAGATCATCCTGCTTGGCGTCCCTGTGGCTGGACACCTAAAAGGTTTTGGAAAAAAATTACAAGTTAGGGTCAGAGCCAATGTAAAAATCATTTGAAAATATTTAGCAAGCATTTAAATTTCAATTTAAATAACCAGTTATTAGATATACATGTTAGACTACGAATACTCCCTTGAGTTCCTCACCTCTCATTTATAGTGCGCACCTAACGTCCCACCTAGTCATAATACCCAAAATAAATAGGTCTCAAGTATTTAATAAGCCTCAAATTAGTCTAGCTCATCTATACCGCCCCGTACAGTATGCTATTGAATACCCTATATAATTAACATCTCGCTTATGTTATTATTAAACCCGAGTTACCATTTCACGTATGTTATTACTCAAGATTTACCATATAAGTATCTCTACTTAAACTTTATTTTATATACTCAGTATTTCTCTTCCTACTATTCATACCTTAGTAGATTCAATCGTTCTTTAGATACATACAATCTCGTCTCACTACTATCCCACATAACTAGATTAATCTTTATTTAGATACACACTATATAGTCTTCTTACTATCACACATAAGTAAGATTACTCACGTTTAGATATACAGCATCTAGTCTTCTTACTATCACACATAAGTAAGATTAATATTTATTTAGATACGCACTATCTAGTCTTCTTACTATCACGCATAAGTAAGATTATTCACGTTTAGATATAAACCGTCTAATCTTCTTACTATCACACATAAGTAAGATTATTCACGTTTAGATATACACCATCTAGTCTTCTTACTATCACACATAAGTAAGATTATTCACGCGGTATATATTTTACACACAATATATACTATAAGTGCATACTATACTATAATGTCTTTATATCACACATTAAGTACTATTAGTTCGGAATGTCCCCTCGAACTTGGTTCGGAATGTCTCATCGAACTTAATTCGAAATGTCTCATCGAACATGGTTCAGAATGTCTCATTGAACTTGGTTCGGAATGTCTCATCGTTCATGGTTCGGAATGTATCTTCGAACTTGGTTCGAAATGTCTCATCCAATATGGTTCGGAATGTCTCATCAAACTTATTCATCAAGTACATAATAGGTATTCACTCCACCCATAATTAAACCAGTAGGTATACACACAACCTAATTATTCATGCTCGTACGTAGTATATTTCGCTTGAATACTCACCGTACATACTACTTTATGATTTACCTCATTATCATATTTATTCGAGTATTCGCACAACTCTAAGGGTCCTAGTTACCCCTTCATTAATTTCAGTAGTTGAATTAATATTTACCCCATTGGTCTACGTATTAATTCATTTGAAATTTCCATAATTCGTTATCTTTCTCTCCGATAAATTATGACATAATTTCATCCCATATAATCCTTGTCTTAATACTCTCAATAAGACTAATTCACAACCCTAACCTAGGCCCACTGCAATATAATAAATCCCTTATTATATTTTAACAATGACCCAAAAGCTTTCCTGAAAACGATTTAACAATGTCCCAAAAGATTTTTCGACTATTTCGACCATTTCGGTACCATCCGTGACCTCAAAATCACTATTCGAGAACTTTATAAGATCATATTATTTCCACCTCCACACATGGCACGCTAAAATTAAACTTAAACTGAATTAATTTAAATCTAAATCACCGAATTAAATAATTTTTCCCAATTAAATAAATTCCTAAATCACCAATTTTTGTAAATTTCCATATTCTCTAAAATACGGGGTGTTACATACTTCCCCCCTTACAAAGGATTTTCGTCCTCGAAATTCGGGTAAGTCTAGTACTCCAAGGTTTCTACGCTACCCACACCATCCATTTACTATCCCCTAATCGCGGATAATATTAATATAATTCAACTACCCACGGCTCCTATACATCTTATGCCCGTACATAACAGCACAAAGGTTACGTGGCTCTACTAGCCTCAAATATAACGTAGTTATTATCCCTCAGATATAGCTGTATAAATGAACAATACCCAAGGTACCAAACCCATGTCCTAATGGACAAACGCCTCCCCAGTTCGAACGTTGCGCTAAGTTTCATGCGCTTGATGTCTCGCAAAGCGAAATCCAAACAAGGAACCCCACCGATACACTACTACCTAACATTATCGATCATCGAGATCTGTTAAGCCCTCAATCCATAGTACGTACCCTCAAATACCCATTTTCTGACATAAAAGTATACTCGTCCACTCTCATGCTACACAAGACCACATATATCATGGCGCTTTTACTATCACTAGTTTTTTAGCACTAAAAAGTCACGGGATATGTCTCTTTACTTGACAATAAGCCAGTCTACCCTGAATCACATCAGTAACCGTCCCTTCACACTGGGATAAATTATAACTAGACAACATACACACATAAGTCTACTACACAATATATTATTACATATATACACATATATATATAAGCTAAACCCCCTTCAGGTGATACCTAGCAAAATAAATTTATACCCTGGGACAGCGAACAGGAGATCTCACTATCACAATTTACGATCGCTCATCCCATCGTGACATGTCAAATCTTAAAAAATACTCTACTTTATTCTCATAACTCTCGAAAGCAATAAACTAACACGTAATATAAATGTCCTCTTAGTGCACGCATCCGCTCTCTCGAGTTTAAAAGGCTTTACTACCCCCACAGTAATTAATTTTAATCATAATAAAGTTGACATTGCCAAGGCACCCCTTAAATTCGACTCACCCGCGAGTTTAGGTGTGAAATAATCATATATTGTTGTGACAGAACCATGTCACCCGAACTTATCCTATACTCGCAAGGATGAAACAAAATATTATCTCAATTTGCCATCTGCCCCTCCTAATCGTCGGGTCCCTGAACGTAATTCTCATACTAAAATTAACCTACGATCCACTGCGATAGTTATACATCCAAGATCTCATCCTGTAGTTGGCCCCTACCTCGCTTCGGACAATCCTTTCTTTTATGTCCTATACCCCCATAAGTGAAACATCAACCCGAAAATCTATCCGCCTTTAATTACGACCCTGCTGGCCTTTCCCATTGTTCCCTTGGACCTAACGACCCTGAGGAACGGGATGTTACTGCTGCTATGGACATTGCTGGTCCTACATGAACCCACCATTCTCGGGTTGGTAAACTCCAGGACTAATTGTCCTAGCCCAATTCCTCGGCTTAAAATCTCGCTCCTTTAGCGGTTGTTATGACCCACCGGTACCATTCCCATCTTCATTCCCAGTCTCACTTTCTCACTGTGGACACATTCAAGATAAGTGGCATCACTCTCTACGCATAGGACACCTTACTGTTTCTTCCCCATATCTTTGTCCCTATTGACCAAGTCGGGGTGTACTTCTCTCTCGAACTTGATAGTCTTGTCCCTGATTGCTACTCCCGTTGTCCCTTTGGCTCCGCTGGCCCTAAGGAACTCGTTGTTGGCCTCGACGGCCCTGATTGAATCCACCGTCACTCGGTAGAAATTCAACTGGTCCAATATCATATAAATGGGTCCCCTACTAGGTATACCCTCCTACGGTGTTTCACTATCACCGTTATATCTAGTCTTGCCCTTTGGATAGATCCTCCCACACTTTTGGCTCCTTTATTATGGAAGCGTTTGTACTTGTAAACGAATGACTTTGACGACATCTGCACTAGTCGTCCTAGCCTAATATCCCATTCACTCATTCGTATTCTACCCATGAGTCCATTATACCCATACGACCCTCCTTTTTATTATTCCCCGTAGTCCCTTTGGAGGTTACGAAGTTTGATAAACAAGTCAGCTTCTTTCTCACGATCGGTCCCTATCTCGCTTACTTATGATAAACTCTGACACTCCATTCGCATCTCTTATCGAACATCGGATGGATGATCTTACAATCAAATTGTACTCAAAGTCCTCGTTTTATTCCATATACTTCTTATATGTGGTGACTGACTCTCGTCACTGTATCCTGCTCCTATGAGTTTAAAATTTTCACCTGAAATCTAATCCTAGGTGTCGCTGCACTCCACCCAACACAATTTGCCATTGGATTATCTCCTTCCGTTGGCTTATCACACTTCTTCTCTTCCCCATATCCTTATAGATGACTCTTTAAAAGAGTCCCTCTGATTTCCCCCTTGCCGACTGCGCTGGGTGAATCTAAAATTGTACTATCGTTATCTACGACAATGCTTAGGGAAACTACTATTCTCGAGCGACTATACTATTGACACTTGTTTGAATAATAATCATGGTGACTTCTATCGCGATCACCATTTCTAGAATATTCCATGTCTGCTGCTGAGCCTCTCTTCCTTCAATCCTTCGAACGACCCTCGCTGGTCATCCTATAATGTTCGATGTACGAAGCCCGACCGAACTCGTATATGAATCACCTCAACTATACTTAATAGTAAGAGAACGTAAATCACATATGCAGAGGAATACAAAAATCCTATAATAAGGCTCTATATCAAAGAACGCTACGCTGAAACGTGAAAAGCCGTACAGATCCTAAGGACACTAGAACCTGATGCTCTGATACCATCTGTGACACCCTGCCTACTTAAATACCGGGTGATCAGGCCCTTATTAAATTAAAATAGGATTCCCATACGGTTCATTCTTAAAATCGCTATCGAAAATGATTTAAACTTTTTCTAACCACCTAGTATTCAAAAAAGTCGGTGCCAAATTTTATCTTTTTATTTAAAATACAATAGAACATTTTTACTATAATTTACATCCCATGCAATAGTAATATAAATCCATCCACAATATAAATGACTGAGATAAAATTATCCCGAATAAACCATCGGTTCCAAAATCCAATATAAATTCCAACATGAATAAAATATCTGAGTATAATATCCGACTGACATAAATGAAATAGCTGAGGGTAACACGCCCGAGTGAAAAATTGAATTGCACCCTACACTAGGAATGAATCAGCTGAAGAGACTAAGTCTAAATCCTGTAAGCATCCACAAGTGCTGTAACTATGCATCCCTGGAACAGATCACCCTGCTTGGCGTCCCTGTGGATGGACATCTAAAAGGTTTTGGATTTTTTTTTCAAGTACGGGTCAGAGCCCAAGTAAAAATCATTTGAAAATATTTAGCAAGCATTTAAATTTTAATTTAAATAACCACTTATTAGATACACATATTAGACTGTAAACACTCCCTTGAGTTCCTCACCTCTCATCTATAGTGCGTACCTAACGTCCCACCCAGTCATACTAACCAAACTAACTAGGTCTCAAATATCTAATAAGCCTAAAATTAGTCTAGCTCACCCTTACCGCCCATAGAGTACGCTACCGAATGCCCTATATAATTAACATATCCCTTATGTTATTATTAACCCAAGTTACCATTTCACTTATGTTATTGCTCAAGCTTTACCATCTAAGTTTCTCTACTTAAACTTTATTTTATATACTCAATATCTCTCTTCCTACTATTCGCACCTTAGTAGATTCAATCGTTCTTTATATGCATACAATATCGTCTCACTACTATCGCACATAAGTTGATTAATCTTTTTTTAGACACACACTATCTAGTCTTCTTACTATCACACATAAAAAAGATTATTCATGTTTAGATATACACCATCTAGTCTTCTAATTATCACGTATAAGTAAGACTAATTTTTGTTTAGATACACAATATCTAGTCTTCTTACTATCACACATAAGTAAGATTATTCACATTTAGATATGCACCGTCTAATCTTCTTACTATCTCACATAAGTAAGATTATTCACGTTTAGATATACACCATCTAGTCTTCTTACTATCACACATAAGTAAGATTATTCACGTTTAGATATACACCATCTAGTCTTCTTACTATCACACATAAGTAAGATTATTCATGCAGTATATATTTTACACACAATATATACTATAAGTGCATACTATACTATAACGTACCCGTATCACACATTAAGGACTATTAGTTCAGAATGTCCCCTCGAACTTGGTTCAAAATGTCTCATCGAACTTAGTTCGGAATGTCTCATCGAACTTGGTTCAAAATGTCTCATCGAACATGGTTCGGAATGTCTCATTGAACTCTGTCTGGAATGTCACATCGAACTTATTCATCAAGTACATAATAGGTATTCACTCCACCTATAGTTAAATCAGTAGGTATACACACAACCTAATTATTCATGCTCGCACGTAGTATATTTCTCTCGATTACTCACCGTACATACTACTTTACGATTTACCTCACTATCGTATTTATTCGAGTATTTGCACAACTCTAAGGGTCCTAGTTACCCCTTCATTAATTTCAGTAGTTGAATTAATATTTACCCCACTGGTCTACTTCTTAATTCATTTGAAATTTCCGTAATTTGTTATCTTTCTCTCCGATAAATTACAACATAATTTCATCCCATATAATCTTTGTATTAATCCTCTCAATAAGACTAATTCACAACCCTAACCTAGGCCCACTGGAATATAATAAACCCCTTATTATATTTTAACAATGTTGCAAAAGCTTTCCTGAAAACGATTTAGGGGTTCTAGGGTTAAAAGGTAAAATCTACATTTTTCTGGACCAAACTGGTCTGACGTTCTGCAGGTTCGTCTTCTTCGTTATGAACTTGCATTTTTCACCATTAACACCCACATAAATTTCATGTTTATCCACCAAACTTGAAACTATTTGTCCCTAACCACTTCTACATTCATTTGGACAATTTTTAATGTAAATATAACATTAAAACGTTACAATCTTTATTCAAGAAGGGATTTAAACATCTAATCCTCAAAACCCTAGGTTTTATGTTCCTCCACCATTATACATCAAGAAACCAAGATTTGATTCGTCTTAATCATAATAAACCCCCTGATTTTGTGTCATAAACATAAAGGGATATCTCTACATGCATTCCTATCTCAATTCATGAATTAAACCCACCCAAAACCATATTAATTCTTCCAAGAACATGAAATCAAACCCTATTCTACATGGGTATTATAACATCCTTAAAATAAATTGCCATTTAAATACTTGCCTCTCAATAGCAGGTTTGAAATTCATTGGGATGATGGTGTGGTGGTTCTCCCCTCAATCCGATCTCGATTCCGTTGTGTTCAGGGCAAAAAATGGTGTAAGAAGCTTGGTTCTCCCCTCCTCTTCCTCTCTGATGGCCTCTCTTCCTTTTGTTTTTTGTTAACCCTAGTTCCCTTTCTCTAACGACAGATATAAACTTAATATTTTTGGAGTTCTCTATACCTTAAACTCTCGAATGAGAGAAATGCCCTTAAATGGTGCCGAGTTGGTCTTAAATCACCCCGGGATCCAAACTATACACCCGGGGTACACTTTTTTGACTATTTCGGCCCTTTCGAAACCATCCGTGACCTCAAAATCACTATTCAAGTCACTTTATAAAATCATCTTATTTCCACCTCCACATACGACACGCGTAAAATTAAACTTAAACCGAATTAATTTAAATCTAAATCACCGAATTAAATAATTTCTCCCAATCAAAAAAATTCCTAAATCACCAATTTTTATAAATTTCCATAGTCTCCAAAACACGGGGTGTTACAGAGATGGGGCTCTGTGTCCCAAATTACAAAATCTACCTGGAAGTAGAAAGTGTCGACTTGGAATATCACGTCCTCAACTATCTCATGGAGTACTTTTTAATAAATTAGATGTTTTATTAGAAAAAATTTGTGAATAAACAAATGCGTAAGGAATTAGACTACAATTGCACATAAAGTGATGCGTCGAACATAGTGATTAAAAAGGAAAGTTCCACGTTGCATGATCCGCATGGACGCATTTTTATATTCGAATGGTTATTATTAGCACATTAATGTAGTACGACACGAATTATTCGAGGAATGGATGTGACCCGACATGGTTAATATTATATGATAATAGTGCCGGTACGCGACGTAGTAAAGTAGAACTTTGCAAGATTTTTGTAGGCTTACTCGTTGGCGATAAAAATAATTTGACGACTTTTTTTGGGAGCTAAAAATATATGTAACAATGATGTGTGGTCAAAGTGACAAAAAATTGAGGTTTGATGCACTGGGGCCTGTCGACTGCGGCTCCCTGGCCGATCGACCGTGCCTAGTAGGTCAGGACACGTCAGTAGTTTTGTTATGTGCCGTTTGATTGTGGTCCCTTGATTTTGCCACTTGTCGACTTCTTATGGACCCAGATATAAATGATTCCGAGCTAAGGCATTATTTTGTTGTATATAAATGTATGAGAGGGGTTAGAGATTCCCCTCTCCATTATTTTGGGCATTATTTTATGGCATTATTTTGTGTACATGATTTCGGGCTAGGGTTAGAGATTCTACTCTCCATTCTTGTAACTACTCTCTCTCTCTCTCTCTCTCTCTCTCTCTCTAAGATTAGATGCACCCATAGAGGATTTCTATCCATACTTATAAAGGGTTGAAACCACCCACATTAACCACTACACACCATGTAAACCACCATGAGTAAGTCTTTAAACACCTTGTGTTACCGCATTAAACCCTAGACAAACTTTGGGTTAAAGAAAAGGTTGCTCTTGATATGTGTTGATGGATATTGGGAAGGGGTGTTCTTGAGAATGAAGAAGCAAATTCATAGAGTATACTTAGAGCTAGCTTTGGATGGCTTTTAGAGTCGCCATTGAGGCCACCTTTTGAAGGTGTGTGTGTGTGTGTGGGTGGGAGGGGGGGGGGGGGGGGGCTCCATCTCTACCATTTTTAGAGCTCATTTGAGGTGGGAAAAACCAACTTTGATATAAGTTTGAAGTGGAGTAAAAATAAACATGCTTATTTACATATATTAGACTAAATATATATAGAATTTGTGTTAGTTTGCATCTAAGTGTTGATTAGTTGTCATCTTATCACTTGTACAAAAATGAGTTTCAAAAAGGATGATTTAAAATGGGTTTTGAAACATAGAGAATTTCAGAATATATTCATCTAACATTTTATACAATAATGTGTCTTAATGATGTTTTAAAGGAAAGGGAATATGAATTTATGTAATAAAAGGTGTTAGACTTGGTTGAGCCATTTTATGAGAATTAAAGGTGATTTCCTACACGAATAAATGAAGAAGGGAAACTTTCACTTTAATAGGTAAGTAAAGTGGGTTTGGTGTTTGAATGTGCAAAGAGTGAGGTTATACATAAGTTGTGGGATAAAAGTTAATAATGGAAATTAAAGGATTTAAATGTGTGAATAGTAGTGAAATGGGTGTTAAGATGAACAATTCCATAAATAAAGTGTGTATTCCAAAAGTCTTGAAAATGGGACCTTCATATGTAAAAAGGTGTATTTTGCATATTAAAGGTGTTAAAGTAGCAAGTATGAAAGTTGAGTAAATTGTGATTTTAAGAAAGTGTTAAAATGGTTAAAAGTGTTTAAAGTGTTAAGTTAGAAACTTAATAACCATATTTGAGAAATAACACTTGTTAAAAGGACTAAATTGCAAGTTTGGTAAGAAAAGGGTAAATTGGTAATTTACTTAAAATGGAACATTTTTATGAAATAAAAATGTTGAAGAATGTCTTTACACTAATATGTGTGAAAATGAATTAAGTCCTAAAGCATAAATGAATTATTGTAAATCACGTGTGTGTGGATAAGGGACTTATAGAAATAAAGAAATAATTTTCCAAGTGTTAATGGAAAAACGGACGATTAAGTCCAAGTTTTGGCTTCAGCTGAGTAAAAGAAAAGAAGTGGAATGATGTTGACATGTGTAAATGTTAAACACATTAATAAGGACTCAGATGCAATCGGGAAGTAAGTAAGAAGGGTCCGGATCCCTTGGGTGAAAAACCCTAAATCACTAGTCAAAGCATATGGTGCGCATAGTCATCGGTTTGGAGCCCGTGTAAGTATGCGATGAAGGATAATTTCGAGAAAAGATAAAGGATATAAGAAACAAGTCAAGAAATGGGTTGTGTGGTAAAATGTGTTAATACAACCTAACATGGATGAATGAAATAAATGTTCCGATAAAGGTGAAATGGACAATTAAATGTGTAAATCTATCAATGTCCATAAGTTAAGGTAAAATGGGTGACGTAAAGTGGGAAAATGGGTGGTTAAGTAACCTAAGTTGCTAAACCCATAATTTGCATAAGCATGTATTGGAAGGTTTTCAAATGACAAACAAGTATTTTCTAACACGTTGAATGCGTGTGTTGAAATCGTACTTTTCAAGTGTAGTGGTGTTAAGGTGGAACCAGGCGTGTTAACTAACGTGAGAATACTAAGTATTCATATAGAAAGCCCTTAATAAGATTAAGGTAAATTAATCTGGATAAGCAAGGTTTCGGAAGTAAAACGGTTAATGCATTTGAATATGCATTTTTCAAAGGTATATCTATATATGTGTAAATACATATATATTTTTGTATGCATGTGATTGTAGCACGTGAGTACTCTTTTCTGTCATTCGTTTCTATACTGCTTTGTATATTCCCACTTGGCATAAGTGCACACCCTAACTTTGTTACGGCAGGTCGGGTGCGGGTTCGTATTTTGAGGGCGCTGTACAAGTAAGTGTATTTTATTTGTTTATATTAGTAGCTTTGTTTACTTGGACTTGAGGTGCTCCCCATGGGTTCTTCACGTAGTTTATCTTGAGACTGGAATCGCAGCTAAATAAGTGCAATATTAACTTTAATAAATCCAGACTAGTAATATTATATAGGTTGTTTCATTGCACTTCACACCTAACTATTTGATTCGGGCCGGGTTGATCACTGGTGACCCATAAATTCGGATCGGGGTATTACAAATGGTATCAGAGCTCTAGGTTCAAGGTTCCTTTCAGGAGTTATGTGGTGAGGTCGGTAGTGGATCTTTCGATGTTGGTTTGGGCCAGTCACGCTAGTTTGGTTACGTTCGTGGTTCGTGTCCTCGATGGTGAAGTCAAAGAGGTTAGCATGACAAGTAAATTAGTACCAAGTGGCGACGTTCAAGTTAGTTGTATAAATCGCTTTTACATTTTTGATTAAGTGTGTTAATAATTTATGGGTGGCCATGTAAGCCAATAAGTGGTGACACCAAGTTTTGTAGTGTGAGGTGTTTTATGCTCCAGCCTTTGTAGACGTTGAGTCTTTGGAAATGCTGATAGAATGAGATATCGCCCGTTGGGCAATGACACAAAATTATGAATAACCAACGATATGGATTGATCGTTAGAGGGTCAAAATAATGTATAGGGAGATCGTGAATTTAAATTACATGTAGCCTTAGGTGCGACACATATGAAGGGTCAATATCAATGTTATAATTAGGAAAATTCAATCATTGGGGTAATACCATGATTGATGGCTAATTCATTGAGCATGTAATTTGTATGGGTCAACGCTAAAGGATAAGTCATGCTTAGTTAGCAGAATAATGTATTTATGAGTGAACACCTTAGTAGTTGTTTGTCAATGAACGTATTTACAAGTGTCAATATGTGTCGAGGAAGTATTAGGTCCCTTGGTTGTGGGCTTGAGTTTAGTATGTCCCGATTCTTGTGCCTTGACTATAGTGAGGATTTAGATAATTTTAATGATCGAGGTAACCTAGGAATGAACCTAGATAATTGTGGTGACTTGGTATTAAGTAATTAAGTCATTATGTTTTAGAATAGAACCTCTTGCAGTGTTGTTAGGGTGGGCCTCCTCTTGGGCAATACCCAACGTCCTGTATTCTGGAAAAAACCTGGATGGTGTTAAGTTAGAGATTAGTGATTGTAGTTTGGCATTGAGAAATAGGATCCCTTGTGGCTTTCGTGGGCATGGGCCTTAGTGTTCATATGCAATGATCGATGTCCCATATCCTACCAAGAATATATAGTTGTGTTAACTAATAGATTAGTATGTAGTATGAGTTTACATAGTAAGGCAATTCAGTTACAGTAGTTGGACACTCATTGAGGATTAAAAGATGTAGTCTTGTGAAATCGTATTGAAAATCCCATGGAGATACATACTTAGGTTTAGCTAATTAAATGTTAATGCGAGTGAAAATCATTGCCTGGTAATAGTGAGTTTGAGGTTGTGTACCGTGCATTACAACGATGATAGTATCTCTCTTTGAAACCTTGGGATTTATTATTGTATTGAGGTTTATGCCGTAATGTCCATTTAATGGTGATAAACTCAAGGTTGTATAGCAAAGGTCGTGGTATGACTGATGGTTCTTTATAATTGATGTGTAAGCTATTTAGATAAACATTTGAGTTAATGTCGTCACCCATGAGATACTGGGAATCATTGTTATATTGAAGTTTACATGGTGATGGTAGACCATTGATGATTGTAGTACGGTTAGGTCATGTTGATTTGTGGTAGTACTTAAAGTTAGTGCCACGACATGTGTTTATAAACTAGAGTTGTGATAGTAATGTAAAAAATAGGTTGAATAATGCTAGGTTGCACGCCTAGAAGACTTATAACATGATGACATTCATCATGGTTTTTAGAGACAACACTCAGGATGAAGTGTTAGGCTTGATTATAGCTCTTGCGTGTGCTACTTTTATGGGTAGTAAGGACTCTGGTGAGGGAAATCATTAGGTATGAGTAATTCTTGAAAGTTGAGATGACATTAGGATAATTATGATTTGGGATCCTGTAGGCTGTGCTGAGGGTTGTGGCAATGGTTCATGAGTTGAATGTTTGAAATTATGTGAGTGTTGTGTTTCACCCGATGAGAGTGAGATCGGAACCTGATATTAGTTATCGCATATTGATATAATGGGGCCTAGGTGTGATAGGTCGGTAACTAGTGATAAGTGCCAAGAGATGTAATGTTGCCTTGATATAGAATAGTTACAACTGGTGGATCATGTAACATTGGTCCTAAGGAGGGAAGTCTAGCGTTTCAGATTCCTGAGGGAATTGGTTTGGTATCCGGTTCATCCGGCATGGATGGGTGATTCGCGGTTAGAACTCGTCATAATTAATGGGCCAAGACAGAGTATGTGGCAAGACTAAGACTTTAGCAAATATCGGTAAAAGCTATAGATTTCGAGTCTACATTGTGGCTTCATACTTCGTGTGGCACGATTCATTCCCGAAATTTTAATGTTTTCTTTGGGCGTGGCAGTCGCCTGATTTGTTGTATCCCTTGTGTCTTCTTTGATCCCGACATTGGGAATTTATTGATCTGTTGTAATTCTAGTGTGGCGCTGCATAAGCTCAGTAGTGGTGTATGTCAGTCAAGTCGTGGCTGATGCGTCACAGTATATGAGTGCGCTATTTTTCGAAAGCATCTTTGTTCTACACTAGTTTGTGTGTACGGGTGTCTTCACGCTTATTTCATGTAGTTTACATACATTACTTAATTGATTTAGTCTAACATGTTTCGTAGTTAATCGGTATAGTTAGTTACTATTGGGTCGTGTGTATCGAGGTGAAGGTTGTGAGTATCTGGGCTTGATAAAACACTAGGTGCTAGTATTACACTCTTTTAAGGGTTGTGCAAATTGAGGATGTGATCACTCATGTATAATTGTGATGGGATACCTAGGATACTCTAGGTCAACATAAGGATCTCGCATGAGAAATCGTTCGGGTAGACCTATGCGATGAGGTGACGGTCTTAAAAATCATTAATACGTATGATTATAAATGTTAGGGTTGTATCATCCTAGGCTAGGCGTGATCCAAATCTGTCGAGGAAACATAGGAATAACCCATGATAATGAGTTCATTGTTGGTAGCATGATATTTGGCGGATATCGACTATCTTGAGGTATTGTTTAGATGACGTGTTAGGCATGCTTGGGAATTAGCACTAAGACCTAGTGTTTGCCATAACTGAGTTAGCAATGTGATGATCGGTGAAAAAAAATAATGAAATCTTTGGACTGTAGACCATAGTGTCGAGGATATCATGGGATTGGAAATTGATCGTAGTTGACGAGTGCAAAGTTTTGACAAACCATGAATTCTGAGAAAAAAATTCCCTAAGGAGGGAAGTTTATTATACCCCGCCCTAGAAATAAATACTTTTTAATTAATTAGATATTTTATTATAAGAAATTAGCGAAGAAACAAATGCGTAAGGAATTGGACTAGAATTGCACATAAAGTGACGCGTTTCGCATAGTGATTATAAAGGAAAGTTCCACGTTGCATGTTCCGCATGGCCGCATTTTTATATTTGAAAGGTTATAATTAGCACATTTAGGTAGTATAACACGAATTATCCGAGGAACAGATGTGCCCCAGGCACGGTTAATTTTATATGATAATAGTGTTGGGTTGCGACATAGTAAAGTATAATTTTCCGGGATTTTCGTAGGCTTACTCGTTGGCGATAAAAATAATTTGATCACTTTTACTGGGACCTAAATATATATGTAACAGTTATGTGGGGTCAAAGTGACAAAAAAATGAGGTTTATTGCACTGGGGATGGTCGATTGTGGCTCCCTGGCCGATCGATCGCGCCTAGCAGGTCAGGCCACGTCGGGAGTTTTTTTTATGTGCTGTTTGATTGTGGTCCGTTGATTTTGCCACTTGTCGACTTATTATGGACCAGATATAGATGATTTCGAGCTAAGACATTATTTTGTGGTCTATAAACGTAGGTTAGGGGATGCTATGGGTATATATTCTCCTCTCCATTCTTATAGCCACTCTCTCTCTTTAAGATTAGATGCTCCCATGGAGGTTTTTTGGCCAGACTTATCAAGGGTTGAAACCACCCACATTAGCCACCACACACTATGTAAACCACCATGAGTAAGTATTTAAACACCTTGTGTTACCTTATTAAACCCTAGACATACTTTGGGTTAAAGAAGAGGGGGCTCTTGGTATGTGTTGATGGGTATTGAGAAGGGGGGGGGGGGGGGTGTTCTTGAGGATGAAGAAGAAAATTCGTGGAGCATACTTGGAGCTAGCTTTGGATGCATTTTAGAGACCACCTTGAGGCGACCTTTTGAAAGTGGGTGTCCTCCATCTTCTTCACCATCTCCACTATTTTTAGAGCTCATTTGAGGTAGGAAAAACAAACTTTGATATAAGTTTAAAGTTGAGTAAAAATCAACATTCTTATTTACATATATTAGACTAAATATATGTAGGATTGAAGTTATTTTGCATCTAAGTGTTGATTAGTTGTCATCTTATCATTTGTAGAAAAATGGGTTTAAAAAAGGATGATTTAAAACGGGGTTTGAAACATAAAGAATTTCAGAATATATTCATCTAACATTTTATGCAATAATGTGTCTTAATGATGTTTTAAAAAAAGGAATATGATTTTATGCAATAAAAGGTGTTAAAGTTAGTTGAGCCATTTTATGAGAATAAAGGCTGATTTCCTACATGAATAAATGAAGAAGGGAAACATTCACTTTAATAGGTAATTAAAGTGGGTTTGATGTTTGAATGTGTAAAGAGTGAGGTTTTACATAAGTTGTGGGATAAAAGTTAATAATGGAAATTAAAGGATTTAAATGTGTGAATAGTAGTGAAGTGGGTGTTAAGATGCAAAATCCCATAAATAAAGTGTGTATTCTAAATGTCTAGAAAATGGGACCTTCATGCGTAAAAAGGTGTATTTTGTATATTAGAGGTGTTAAAGTAGCAAGTAAGAAAGTTGTGTAAATTGTGATTTTGTGAAAGTGTTAAAATAGTTAAAAGTATTTAAAGTGTTAAGTTGGAAACTTAATAACCATATTTGAGAAATAACACTTGTTAAAAGGACTAAATTGCATGTTTGGTAAACAAAGGGTAAATTGGTAAGTTACTTAAAGTGGAACATTTTTATGGAATAAAAATGTTAAAGAATGTCTTTACCCTAATATGTGTGAAAATGAATTAAGTCCTAAAGCATAAATGAATTATTGTAAATCACGTGTGTGTGGATAAGGGACTTATAGAAATAAAGAAATAATTTTCCAAGTGTTAATGGAAAAACGGACGATTAAGTCCAAGTTTTGGCTTCAGCTGAGTAAAAGAAAAGAAGTGGAATGATGTTGACATGTGTAAATGTTAAACACATTAATAAGGACTCAGATGCTACTAAGAAGTAAGCAAGAAGAGACCACGACCCTTGGGTGAAAATTCCTAAATCACTGACCAGATCGTATGGTGCGCATAATCGTCGGTGTGGAGCCCGTTTAAGTATGCGGTAAAGGATGATTTCGTGAAAAGATAAATGTGTTAATACAATTTAACTTTAATGAATGAAATAAATATTCCGATAAAGGTGAAATGGACGAGTAAATGTGTAAATCTATCAATGTCCATAAGTTAAGTTAAAGGGGTGAATTAAAGTGAGAAAATGTGTGGTTAAGTAACCTAAGTTGTTAAACCCATAATTTCCATAAGTATGTATTGTAAGGTTTTCAAATTATAAACAAGTATTTTTTAACATGGTGAATGCGTGTGTTGAAATGGTACTATTCCATGAAAATACTAAGGAATATTTTAATTAATAAAAAGCGGTGATTCCTATAAAGGAATGAGTTGGAATAAATCAAGTGTAGAGGTGTTAAGGTGGAACAGGGCGTGTTAACTAAAGTGATAATACTAATTATTAATATAGAAAGACCTTAATAAGACTAAGATAAATTAATCTGGATAAGCAAGGTTTCGAAAGTAAAATGGTTAATGCATTTGAATATGTATTTTTCAAAGGTATATCTATATATGTGTTGATACATATTTATTTTCGCGTGCATTTGAATATTTATTTTTCAAAGGTATATCTATATATGTGCAGATACATATATATATATATATATATATATATATATATATATATATATATATATATATTTGCATGCATGTGATGTGTAGCGCGTGAGTACTCTTTTTTGTCGTTCATTTCTATACAGATTTGTATATTACCACTGGGCATAGACTCACACCCTCCCTTTGTTACAATAGGTTGGGTGCATGGTCATATTTTGAGGGGGTTGTACAGATAAGTGTACTTTATTTGTTTATGTTAGTAGCTCTGTTTACTTGGACTCGGGGTGCTTCTCATGGGTTCTTCACGTATTTTATCTTGACACTGGCCATGCTAAACAAGTGAAATGTTAGTTAAAATAAAATTGGACTAGCAACATCATATTGGTTGTTTCATTGCACTTCACACCTACCAACTCTATTCGGGTCGAGTTGATCATGGGTAACCCATAAATCGGGGTCGGGGCATTACAAAGGAACGGTCTTCTAGTTAGAGAGTAATTTTGGTGGGCTTAAGATCCCCCAAATCTAGTTTTCTATAGATGGAATAGCCCCTAAATCTAGTAGATCTCTCTTGGTTATATTCTCTCAAATGATGAACAAAATGGTAAGAGCACCGAATTTTTATACTCAGGTGGTATGTCGCTCAAAAGTACCAAACTCGCATTCGGTGCTAAAAACTCCTTATTCTTTACCTAAGATTTGCGTTTCACCATGAGCAAGTCCTTGAGAAAATTTGCATATACGGGAATTTTCTTGATAGCATTGATAAAAGGTAAGTTAAGCTTCGGTTTCTTAAGTACTTCTTGGATATCATCACGAGAGGCTCCTTTAGGAGGATGGACCAACCGTTGAGGGTAAGGTGCGGCTATAAGGGGGCTTCACTCACATCCAAAGGGGCATATTCAGACTTTTGTGTGATGGGTGAAACCTCCTTATATCATCTCGCACGTCGTGTGGTGGAGTTGACAAGTCAAAAAACCTCCCACTACGTAGAGTAGTTACCACTTGATATTGCTCTTTGTTTTCATCGAGAGTAGAGGTAACACAATTTTGACCTTGGGGAGGTCAGGGAAGATTGCAACTTAGAAAGCGATGTCTTTGAGTAGACAAATTTTTGGGCATTTTGGGCATTAATCGCTGACTGAGTTTGTATGAATTGAGAAAGAGTGTCCTTGAGACTCTTCCATTGTGGGATCACATAAGGCGTGAAAGGAGGCGCAGGTATGTGATGGAACTTGTTGGTAAGGTGGAAGTGGTAGCGGTTATTGGGTAACACGTGGATTCAGGTTCATCGCTGCATTGGGTTGTCTGTAATTAAAACTAATATGGGTTAGCCACGAGGGATTGGAAGAGTTCCCATGAGGGGAGTTAAAATTACCCTTATATGTTCCCACCGCCTCAACTTGATCTTGTAGAATAACTTTGTAGGCGGGTATAGTCGAACATTCCTTCGTTAAATGTCCCGCCTCACAAATCATGCAACTCTCCTCCTGTAATTCTTGGATCTCTCTATAGCTTCGACCACGTCTTTTAGCCGCTTAGCTAATTTGTTAATTTTGGAGATTCAACTCGACTTTCTTGTCCAAGTAATATATTTCGGATGCGAAAAGAGTTGTGGGTGTGATTCTAGATTTGGGTTGGGTGTTCGAATTTGATGTTTTCCAAGCTTGAGTAGTCTCGGCGACATACTTAAATTGGGACTCTGCATCGTCCGCATCTAACCCGAAGAAATCTCCCCGTTTTGAGCTTAGGTTAAGCCCATAATGGAAGTAAGATATGAGTCTAGACTTCTCAAAACCATGGTGTGGGCACATATTAAGTGAAAATGGGAAAATCTTGAGGTGCACTATGTCTTGAGTGAAAGCTTGATCATTAAACGTCTCGCACGCCTCCTCAAACTTTCGAATGTGGAGATAAGGCTTCTTCGACTCCATATTTTGAAATATTGGGAGCATCTGAATCCTCCATTTCCTAAACTCGAATTTCCCAGCCTTATATGGAAATATAATGCATCCCGGAGCGACGGTTTACTCAGGGTATAAGAGTTCTCTTATAGGGGGATACGATATCACTCCCTCACTCGTTCCGAAACTAGCGCGATCAGACATCGCATTCACACTTATAGAATCACTTTCCTCACCGGAGTTCCTAAACGTATGGCTCATGGTATGACTACGCAGTGTAGGAGGTGGTACCAAAAAATTTAGAGAGTTTGGAGTGTTAGGGCTAGAAGGAGTGAGTTCAATTGTAGGATTTTCGTGTACCGTAGGAGGATTCAGATTGGGATTGGGTTGAGTATTTTGCATTTAAAGCTCCAGGGAATTATTTTTTTTTCTTTTTTTTTCATATATTTTTTTTGGATATTTTGGATTTTCTGATTTTTTAATTTTTCTTAGGATTTATGATTTTTTTTGCTTCTTTAGAGTTTAGAGTCAAATTTTTAGATTAGTGCGACCTAACCTAGTTGTCACCAAAACTTGACGCGACGCAAAAAGTGTGTGCAGTGCATGTATTTACAACTCAAGTGCATACCGACCGCTCAAGTAATAATCTTAGTAAGTCGTGGTCGAATCTACAGTGAATAGAACTAATATCAACTCAAGTGCATACAAGGAAGGCTTTTAAAACGTAAATATCAACTCTCGAAAGGAAAAGGAAAAGGAAAAGGAAAAGGTGATGATTTTTGTAAGAAATTCAACTTAGCTAAAATAACCTATCTCGCAAATGCAATTAATTAAAGGAAAGGAAAACTGAAATTTTGATTCCTTAAAACTATTTAAGGAAAATGGAGTCGGGAATCAATCCCCCGAACCGTCGGTATTTTCGTTAGATATAATTTTTTTTAATAATTATATATGTAATTATAAGAAAACATCAAAATTTTCAAAGCACTAAATAAATTAGAATTTTACTCCGCCCAATATTTAGTCAATAATTAATTTGACGTGAATGGCAAGATTGCCGACACGCGTATTATATCCTAAAGCACTTCGGTTGCCAATGAAGGATGAAGTTAAGAGACCTATACTAGTAGTCTCAACAAAGTATCAAACCTTATTATTATAAATATAATTTTATCCTATTTTATATCCAACTCATCTACCTAGGTTGGGTTCATATTTTCCAACCCTCTAATAATTTTCCCAAACATGTTGAAACTAACTATGCATGCGTTAATAACGTTGCATGAAGACATGATGATTAAATAACAACAATAAAGCATGTAAACAATGCCATTAATGAAGTAAAGAAGTATGAACATACACAAACCAAACCTTGAATGAAACCGAAAATATTTAGCTCTTTTGTTGAAATTGCATGCATGAAAATTAACACAATTAATTCTTGATGTTCCTCTCCATATCTAGCCTTATAATGAATGAAAAACTAGTATAAAATACTCATAATATGTGTTTACATATGTCCTAAGTCGTTTAGAAGAATCCTCAAAACATAAAACTCTTTGGGCTAAAAAGTAGGTAAAAAATAAAATTTTCGCATTAGGGGACCCGAAGCGGTTCGCCCTAGTACCCAATCCGAATTGCCTAGGCAAATATGTTCACTCTAGGACCGAAACCGGTTCAGCCTTTGGGACTGCCTAAGTTGCCTTATTTTTTTTTATTTCTTTATATTTTCACTTTTTACCCTGGATTTTTATCCCAACTTCAAACGTGCATAACTTCTTCATCGTAGCTCGGATTTGGGTGTCGTTTCTTCCAGCGTGAGTGTGACTTCGAATTCTTTGAGTTTTTAGTTGGATCTTACTATAGATTTTGGAAGTTACGAATATTCCCTTGTCTTTCCTTTCTTTTGATTCTTTCGTCGTTTTGGTTTTCCTCTGGCATCCATTTGCACGAAATACCTGTAAAATAAGAGAGAAACACATAAAACACGAAATACTCTCCGAAAAGGTTAGTAGTATAAATAAGAGATAAATATAATCTATATGGGACCATAAAAATACCAAATTAAGGGGATACGTATGAAATATTTATGCATAATCATGAACCCAAATGGATCAGTCGGGATTGCTTCTTTAATATCGAAGCTAAACCCAAGGTTCCATAGAATGCTAGAGGGGATATAATATTCTTCAGACATGCTAGTTGAAAAGATTAAACAGCTAGAAAAAGCCATGAGTGTAGATGTAGATACAACATCTAGAAATATTTCTCCTGGTGAGGAAGAAAAGGAAGACACGATGGTTGTGGATGCAATAGGACTTGATTAAGGGGCTGCTCAGCAATAATTCATCCAAATTGGTTCTTTGTCTTAACAAGTGCCAATTAACATGATTGTAATCCTCCTAAGGAGATTCAAAGCTAAAAAAATGTTAAGATGTTCCAGAAATAGAATGGAATGAATGTGGCAAATCAAAGGTAGATAATTTTGACATGTTTGAATATGTTATAAATTTACATATGGGTACGAAAAGCCTGCTAATGACATGTTTAATCTCATTAAGCCATTATTTATAAAATCTTGGATAAATGTAGTGGTAATAAACTAAATATTAGTTAATAACGATATTATTATTAACTTAATGCGATACTCATGCTTTCTAGAATTAACAAACAAAATGGGAAACTGATCTAGACTCAAATCATAATCTTTGGTGTTGTTGGAGATAAAAAATTGACCAAATGTTTTCTACCAGTAGACATTGAAGCAGGCACTAAGAAGTATAAAATTATTTTCTCTATCATTAAAGGTAAACCAATATTTGATGCTTTACTTAGTAGAGATTGGATTCACTTTAACAGATGTGACCCTTCTTCCATGCCTTAGAAACTGGTATTGATGAAGGAGGATGGGAATATAGGGGAGGCGAAAGCAGATCCCTTGACTTTCCACACCAGCTCTAATTGTGTAGACGTTGGACTTTACTAATATAATATGTGATCTGTGAAGGCGGATGCTTTAGTACCAGAGGCATCAGAAGGAGAAGTCTCGGATAAAGTTTAGAAAGAGATAGATTTTGGTCAGATGGGAGCCAAAAAAAATAAAATAATTAATTAATGGATATCCCACCCATCAATGTTGAAAAGGCATATGAGACTTTGGCCATGGTATTATAAAAATGTAGGGAATTAGATTTGAGTACCAAATCAATAAAAAAGACCATTAATTGGGACGATTATGTTTTCGAAGAAGATAAAGAGTATGAAGATACCCAAAACATTGGTAAATTAACAAATTCACTAATAGAGTATGAAGAGCTCATGCTAAATTAGTCAGATCCTTTGTTAGAAGTTAACTTAGGAATCGAACACAATAAAAAAGTGAAATATATCGGTGCAAAACTTAGCAATAAAGAATTGTAATTGGTTGTGGACCCTTTACATCAATATAAGGACTGTTTTTCTTGGGAATATAATAATTTGCTTGGATTATACAAGAGATTAGTGGAACATAGACCGCCAATCAAAGAGGGATACAAACCTGTCAAATAACATCCACTACAAATAACCAAAGAAGTCACAAAAAAGGTAAAAGAGGAATTGAAATGTTACCGAAGAGTGGATTCATTAGAACAGACAGGTATGTGGAATGGCTCTTTAACATAGTGCTAGTTATTAAGAAAATTGGCAAAATAAGATTGTGCATTGATTTCAAAAATTTAAATGTTTCCCCTCCAAAAGATGAGTATCTCATGCTAGTGGTAGACCTATTGGTTAACATATATCCTAGTGATGGTATCATATCTATAATGGATGGTCATTCTGGTTATAACCAAATATATATAGTTAAAGAAAATATACACAAGACTAGTTTTAGGTGCCCTAAAAAATTAGGAATCTTTGAATGGATCAAAATGCCATATGTAATAATAAATGTAGAGGTCACTTACCCAAGAGGGAATGAGTACAATCTTTCGTTATATAATTAACACCTTTTATGACATAATATCATATAAAATATAATACCTGATCATATAACACACTTTCAGAAATAATTCGAAAGGATGAGATTTTATTTCGACACCCCGCCCAATTAAATATCAGGTGATCAGTCCTTTATAAAATTTAAAACAGAATGTTCGGTTGGTTCATTCTTAGCATCACTGTCGAAAACGCAATAACTTATTTAATCACCTAATATAATTAAGCCAAGTGTCAAAACATTTTTCTTATTAATTAAAAACCATTTAATTACCAAACCGAGTAATTTAATATAAAACATCCACGCACAATTAATTAATACAAATACTAAATCACAATCGCATGCTGAAATAAATAAGACTGGATAAAATATCCAAGTTCAAAATACTAAACCAAAACAATAGTACCCATCAATCCAAATGAAAGTAAACGAGAAATAGAGTAAACATAATCTCTGAAACTGTCTAAGGAAGGGGCGACACATTCCCTACAGAAAATGTCATAACGAATAGGAATGAAATAATCGAAGCGTCTAAACAAAGTCCAGCAGCTCCCATAACAGCTACAGTATGCCACGCAAATCCGAAACTCTAAGCCTGACGTCCTTGCGGCTGAGCACCTGATATAATACATATATATAGCAAGAGAGAGAAGATGCAAGAAACGAGTCAGAGCCCGATGTGTAAAAATATTTATTTAAGCAAGTATTTAAAATTTGCAGTAGAGCAAGTATCCAGTACATGTTAGTTCGAACTCTCTCTTGAGATTCTCACCCCTCTTCTATTGTGCACGCCTATCGCGTATCTAAATTTTCTCCTTAGCTATAATTCCCTATATAACTAGTCTGAATCAATCCTTATAGTATTTACCCTCACTATTAGTAAGTCCGTATCGCCCATACAATACGCTATCCAATTAGCCTATGACGAAAAGCGAATTAATACATTTTCCGTTTTCATAATAATTCAAGTATTCGATTAGAATTTTCTTAACAAACTTCCATGCCCATTTTCATTACTATGTACACTAGATTGATTCACAACTTCCATACATATATACATATAGTCACATCTGTCTTATATATATATATCATGATACTACACCCCCGGGCTATATCCCATTAGTGTACCTAATTAACATACTGTACCCCCGGGTTATCACCCTTTAGTACACTTATTTAAATAATCTTGTACCCCCGGGTTATCACCCATTAGTAAACTTATAATACATCTTTGTACCCCCGGGTTATTACCCATTAGTACACTTATAATAATAAGATTCTCACACCCCCGGGTTATCACCCATTGGTGCCTTTAATAGTAATAATATATAATAGGCATACACACGTCCCATTATAATAAATAGGTATTCTTCCTCACCTACATATATGCTTCTCTTACGCATTTTAAATTTCAATATTCCGTAATAGTTATCAGGATTATTATCCCTCTCGTAGTCTCTACGGTATATCCTTTCCGTACCTAATTCATTAAAGTATTTAGCTTCTCATACTTCTTTCCGAAATTCTGCCTTACTTAAGTTTATTATTAGAAAATATATTTCTCATTTCTAAACTAATAAACTTAAAACTGGATCCCAAGAGAATTTATCAAAACTTCACTCTGTCGCTCGAACGAGGTGGCAAGTCGTTTGAACGACTGCCCATGTCGCTCGAACGACTTCGCGCGAGATGCAATCTCGCTCGAACGACTTCGAGCGACTTCACGCGAGAATTCGCTATTCGTCCCCTACCCAGATTTTTCCAACGTTTTCCACCATTTTTAACCTCAAACATTCTCAATCAACACCCCAAACTCCAAATAAATAGTTCTACATCGAACCCCATCAATAACACGTGATTTCTAACATCTTAGAATCATCAATTTATTACGAATCATTCATAAAACGTGAAATCCCCAATTTAATTTTATCAAAACACTAGTTCTTCCAATACATGTTCAAGAAGGCATTATATCCAGATTTGTTCTACATATCAATTCCTTAAAACGTGATTTCCAGTCTTCATACATTAAGGGTTTCAATCTAATAAATCATAGAACTTATTTCTACATTCAAGTTCATCAATTTCACCATTTTTATAACCTATAACATAATCCTAGCAACCCTACACTAACATGAATCAAATTAATACCGAAATACAGCAAGTTATAAACACTTGCCTTGAGTGAGTAGTCTGATTTCTGGATATTTTTGGTATAGGTGTGTTCCCCTCGTCCCGATCTACACGGTGGTGGTGGTGGTTGTGCACGGTGATGTCGATTTAACCCTCTTCTCTTGGCAAAAGTTTTCCCTCACACTTCCTATGGTCGTTCTTGCTTTCTCCAGCTTTCTAACCCTAATGAAAATGTTTTGGCTGATAAATTAAGTCCTAATTTTCATCCATTAATTAGGCCTAAAAATCAAATTACCATAAAGCCCTTTTGGGGTGCCGGTTAGGCCTAAAATTGCCCCGAGACCCAAACTAAACACCCGAGTATACTATTTCGACTATCTCGACCCTTCCGGACTCAACGGTACACTCGAAATCATCATACGAGTTACTAAAAATAATTAATATATTTATTCCACCAATTTAGTCCCGACACGACTCACACGCGCATCTGACTTAATTTACTAAACTGTCGTATTATTATCTCTCGACAATTTATCAAAGTCTATAGTTCCATATTACATATCGCACAGTAATATTAAACTAATAAGTATTAACCCTTAACACTCTAGTTAATATTTAATTTTATTCGATCCGGATTAATTAACAATTTAATTCTTCACATTTAAATTTAATTAATCCCGTTGTAATAAATAATCCCTTAATTATTTAAATCATAAAAAATGTGGGGTATTACATACTTTCCCCCTAATAAAGGAATTTCGTCCCGAAATTCGGAAAAATAAGGCATACCTGGTATGAATAAATCTGGATATTTCTCACGCATATCCGCCTCACGCTCCCAAGTAGACTCTTTCACATTGTGATGCTGCCACTGCACCCGAACAAGTGGAACTACCTTTGACCTTAGCCTCCTCTCACTATAATCTAGAATAGCTACCGGTCTCTCCTCATATGAACAATCTGGATGTAGTTTAATCTCCTCAATCGCAATGTGAGTGTGTGCCAACTCATCTCGAAGGTATCACCTCAGTGATGAAATGTGGAACACATCATGGATACGATGCAAGTGCTCCGGTAACCCCAATCTGTATGCCACTGGTCCGACCTTCTCTATAATAGGAAATGGTCCCACATATCTCGGAGCCAACTTCCCTTTCTTCCCAAATCTCATTTCTCCCTTCATCGGAAATACTCTCAACAAAACTTGTCCCCCACTGCGAACTCTCGGAAGAACCTTTTTGCATCGGCGTAGCTTTTCTGTCTGTCCTGGGCTACCTGTATGCGATTTCGAATCATTTCGATCCTGCTCGACGTATCCTGAATTACTTCTGGCCCGAGTAGCTTGTTGTCTCCCACTTCTAGCCAACAAACTGGGGAACGACAAGGTCTGCCATATAATGCTTCGAACGGGGCTTTGCCAATCGTAAACTGATAGGAGTTGTTATAAGCAAACTCTACCAGTGGAAGATACTATTCCCAGCCTCCCCCAAAATCAAGGATACACATGCACAACATGTCCTTGAGCATCTGATTAGTGCGTTCAGTCTACCCATCGGTCCGCGGGTGATACGCTGTACTCAACCGCAACTCGGTACCTATAGCTTCCTGAAAACTTTCCCAAAAACGAGATACAAATGTCTTGTCTCTATCTGACACGATGTTAAGAGGTACACCATGTAATCTCACTATCTCTGCAATAAATAACTGAGCATACTGTCTCGCTGTGTAGTCTGTCCTAATGGGTAAGAAGTGGGCTACCTTCGTCAACCGATCTACAATAACCCATATAGAATCATGCCCCCTCTGCGAAGTGGGCAACCTGATGATAAAATCCATAGAAATGCCTTCCCATTTCCAGGTAGGAATCTCCAATGGCTGAAGTAAACCTGGTGGTCTCTGATGGTCCACTTTCACTAGCTGACAAGTGGTACACTTGGATACGAACTCTGCGATATTCTTTTTCATCCCGCTCCACCAATACTGCCGCCTCATATCCTGGTATATTTTGTCCCCACTGGGATGTACCGCAAATCGAGACCCATGTGACTCCGTCATTACTGCATATCGAAGGTCCTTCCCCTCTGGAACAATGAGCCTCTCATTGAAGCGCAAACCAACCTCAGAACTTACTGATTAAGACTCGGCTCCCTCGGCTAAAAGCTGCCTAATCCGATCTTGACAGAACGAATCCGCTGCCTGTGCCTGTACTATTTGCATAATAATCTGAGGTGTAACTGTCATCGCCGACATATATGACCGAGCCACAGCATCTTGATGTCCCAATTCCTTCTATTTAGCTTTCCACACCTCTGCCGTCTCATTGATCGGCCTGCGGCTCAATGCATCAGCAACCACATTAGCCTTTCCCGGGTGATAGTATATTTCGAACCGGTAATCTTTTACAAACTCAAGCCACCGGCGTTGACGCATATTCAACTCCTTTTGCGTGAACAAGTACTGTAGTGACTTGTGGTCTGTAAATAAGCGAAATTATTCTCCCAATAAGTAGTGCCTCCAAATTCGAAGCGCAAACACAACTGCTGCCAGCTCTAAGTCATGGGTGGGGTAATTCTTTTCATGAGGCTTAAGCTTTCGGGAAGCAAAAGATATGGCCTTCTCCTCTTGCTGGAGTACTCCCCCAAGCCCCTGTAATGATGCGTCAGTATAAACCAGGTATCCCACTCCTGCTCTGGGAAGTGCTAGAACGGGTACTGAAGTTAACTTGTCCTTCAGCTCATCAAATGCTAGTTGGCATGCATCGTCCCAAACAAACGGTACGCCCTTACGAGTCAAATTTATCATAGGACCCGCGATCTTCGAGAATCCCTGAATAAACCATCTATAGTATCCGGCTAATCCCAGAAAACTCCGCACCTCCATCGGTGTCGTGGGCTGTCCCCACCCTCTCACCGCTGACACCTTACTAGGGTCTACAGATACCCCTTTTTCTGATACAATGTGTCCCAAAAACTGTACCTCCCGCTGCCAAAACTCACACTTCTCGTATTTGGCATACAACTCATGCTCTCGTAGGGTCTGTAAAACCATACATAAATGCTCGGCATGTTCTTCTTCAGTGCGGGAATAAATCAGGATGTCATCTATGAAGAAGATGACGAACTGATCTAGGAACTTTCTGAATACTCTGTTCATTAAGTCCATGAATACTGCTGGGGCATTGGTTAGCCCAAATGGCATAACCCTAAATTTGTACGATCCATACCTCGTCAGAAAAGCAGTCTTGGCCACGTCCTGCTCCCTGATGCGTAGCTGATGGTACCCGGATCTCAAATCTATCTTCGAGAAGTGGGCCGCTCCTCTCAGCTGATCAAACAAGTCATCGATCCGAGGCAATGGATACTTATTCCGTATCGTAACTTTATTAAGCTCCCGATAATCAATACAAAGCCGTAGGGACCCATCCCTTTTCGTTACAAACAGAACTGGGGCACCCCAAGGCGAGGTACTCCTACGGATGAAGCCCTGTCCCAACAACTGTTCTATCTGATCCCGTAGCTCCCTCATCTCTGCCGGAGCCATACGATAAGGTGCACGTGCTATCAGATGAGTGCCTGGTGCTAAGTGTATCACAAACTAGATCTCCCTACTCGGAGGCAACCCCGGTGTATCCTGAAATACATCAGCAAACTCGCAGACGATCGGAATCTAATCGAGTGGAACCACGACTGCAGAGGTCTCATCCTCTATATAAAATAAGTGGGTGGATGACCCTCCCTCCGATCGAGGCATCGCCACCAAGAACATCTCCTGGCCCAGAATGGCGAACACTATACTCCTACTGAAGCAATCAATCATGGCCCTATACTCGACTAACCAATCCATACCAATAATGGCGTCGTACTCAAACATATCTAATACTAGCATATCGGTCGGTAAGATTAAACTACCAATCTCCATGCCTACTCCCCGGCATATAAAGAAAATCAATGACCCATTACCCAGTGGTGAGTCTACACAAGTCACTGTACTCTCTGCCGTGCTTAACAACCTAGTGGCCTTTGCAAAGCTAATGGCTATAAAAGAGTGTGATGCTCCCGTGTCAAATAAGATGCGACCCAAAGTACCATGGATAGAAAACTTACCCTCCACTATGGGTGGTGCCTGCGGAACTACGGCCTGGTGGATGTTATAGACACGTCCATACTGCAACTGCCCCTGTTGCATCAGAACTGCGGGCAAACCTGGAACTGGAGCCGGCGGAAAAAATGGGTCTCTGGGGCTCCTGGTGAGCACCCTGCTGTCGAGGAACTCTGTCCCTATCCGGGCACTCCTGTTTCTTATGGCCAGTCTTGCCACAAGTATAACATTTCCCAATGAAGTTTCCTCCTCTCTTCCCCTGGTAGCCTCGACCCGGTTGGCCGTTACCACCTCTACCTTGGCCCTGCTGGCCCTGTTGTCCTCCCTGTTGTTGACCCTGCTGCTGATTTTGTGGCTGGCCCTGGTGGCCCTGTCTCCAACCCCCATGACCATGCCTGAACCCTCCAGAACGGAACCTCTTTACAGACTCCCCCTGCTGGGAACCCTGCCTGTGACTCTGCTCAACTGGTGCTCCACTGGCATTACCTCCCCCTGTCTTTCCCAACTGGTTGGGATCTCCCCCTCGCTTGCTTCCCTTAGCATGAAAGCGATTGTCCTGACAATGCAATAAGGCTGCATTCAGAACGTCGGTATATGAGTGTAGAGAAAGGTTACCCAATAAATGCTGTCGTATCTTCAAAGTCAAGCCATACATGAACATCTGAATGCGCTTCTACTCAGTAGACACCTCTTCCGGTACCATGTTTGTCAATCGTGTAAACTCTTCCTCGTGTTCCGCAATGGTCTTCCCTTCCTGGGTGAGGTCTAAAAGTCTCCGTCTCATCTCAGTCTTGACGGCGGAAGGAAAATACTTGCGGTCAAACTGTACCCAGAAATCATTGATAGTCATCACATCTCGCTCCTCGGTAGTAGTAGTGGATTCCCACCACTATAAGGCTGCCCCTCTCAGCTTGAAGGTAGCCAAAACCTGCCTTTGAACCTCTGTGCACTCATACATGAGAAGATGCCGCTGTATGTCCTTCTTCCATTGACTCGCGGTAACCACATCTGAGCTGCCCAAGAACTCTGGGGGACAAGCCCTCTGAAAGGACTCTCTAACTCTCTCCCATGCAGTGTGAAATGGATGTACTGGAACTGGTGCCACTGCCTGAACCTGGGGTGGGGCCTGCTGCACCATCGCTAAGGCTGCATTTACTGCTAGTGCAACTATCGCGGCTACTTCTGTTGCATTCATTATCCCCTGAGCGTGTATAGCTGGCTGTTCTGGCTGGGCCTGTCGGTCTCTTGGTGCACGTCGAGGAGGCATCTGAGACGAGAAAGAATATTATTAGTCCACAGTTATTTCAAAATCTTAAATAGCTGAAGACGTAACCGCAAAATATAAGATCACAACAATCCTAAAAATAGGGCTCTATATCAAAGGGCGCAAAGCTGAAAACATAGTAAGCCGTACAGATCCAAATGGACACTAGAACCTGATGCTCTGATACCGCCTGTGACACCCCGCCTAATTAAATATCGGGTGATCAGTCCTTTATAAAATTTAAAACAGAATGTTCGGTTGGTTCATTCTTAGCATCACTGTCGAAAACGCAATAACTTATTTAATCACCTAATATAATTAAGCCAAGTGTCAAAACATTTTTCTTATTAATTAAAAACCATTTAATTACCAAACCGAGTAATTTAATATAAAACATCCACGCACAATTAATTAATACAAATACTAAATCAGAATAGCATGCTGAAATAAACAAGACTGGATAAAATATCCCAGTTCAAAATACTAAACCTAAACAATAGTACCCATCAATCCAAATGAAAGTAAACGAGAAATAGAGTAAACATAATCTCTGAAACTGTCTAAGGAAGGGGCGACACATGCCCTACAGAAAATGTCATAATGAATAGGAATGAAATAATCGAAGCGTCTAAACAAAGTCTTGCAGCTCCCATAACAGCTATAGTATGCCATGCAAATCCGAAACTCTAAGCTTGACGTCCTTGCGGCTGAGCACCTGATATAATACATATATATAGCAAGAGAGAGAAGATGCAAGAAACGGGTCAGAGCCCGATGTGTAAAAATATTTATTTAAGCAAGTATTTAAAATTTGCAGTAAAGCAAGTATCCAGTACATGTTAGTTCGAACTCTCTCTTGATATTCTCACCCCTCTTCTATTGTGCACGCCTATCGCGTATCTAAATTTTCTCCTTAGCTATAATTCCCCATATAACTAGTCTGAATCCATCCTAATAGTATTTACCCTCACTATTAGTAAGTCCGTATCGCCCATACAATACGTTATCCAATTAGCCAATGACGAAAATCTAATTAATACATTTTCCGTTTTCATAATAATTCAAGTATTCGATTAGAATTTTCTTAACAAATTTCCATGTCCATTTTCATTACTATGTATACTAGATTAATTCACAACTTCCATACATATATACATATATTCACATCTGTCCTATATATATATATATATATATATCATGATACTACACCCCCGGGCTATATCCCATTAGTGTACCTAATTAACATACTGTACCCCCGGGTTATCACCCTTTAGTACACTTATTTAAATAATCTTGTATCCCCGGGTTATCACCCATTAGTACACTTATAATACATCTTTGTACCCCCGGGTTATCACCCATTAGTACACTTATAATAATAAGATTCTCACACCCCCGGGTTATCACCCATTGGTGCCTTTAATAGTAATAATATATAATAGGCATACGCATGTCCCATTATAATAAATAGGTATTCTTCCTCACCTACATATATGCTTCTCTTACGCATTTCAAATTTCAATATTCCATAATAGTTATCAGGATTATTATCCCTCTCATAGTCTCTACAGTATATCCTTTCCGTACCTAATTCATTAAAGTATTTAGCTTCTCATACTTCTTCCGAAATTCTGCCTTACTTAAGTTTATTATTAGAAAATATATTTCTCATTTCTAAACTAATAAACTTAAAACTGGATCCCAAGAGAATTTATCAAAACTTCACTCTGTCACTCGAACGAGGTGGCAAGTCAGTTGAACGACTGCCCATGTCGCTCGAACGACTTCGCGCGAGATGCAATCTCGCTCGAAAGACTTCGAGCGACTTCGTGCGAGAATTCGCTGTTCGTCCCCTACCCAGATTTTTCCAACGTTTTCCACCATTTTTAACCTCAAACCTTCTAAATCAACACCCCAAACTCCAAATAAATAGTTCTACATCGAACCCCATCAATAACACATGATTTCTAACATCCTAGAATCATCAATTTATTACGAATCATTCATAAAATGTGAAATCCCCAATTTAATTGTATCAAAACCCTAGTTCTTCCAATACATGTTCAAGAAGCCATTATTTCCAGATTTGTTCTACATATCAATTCCTTAAAACATGATTTCCAGTCTTCATACATTAAGGGTTTCAATCTAATAAAGCACATAACTTATTTCTACAATCAAGTTCATCAATTTCACCATTTTTATAACCTATAACATAATCCTAACAACCCTACACTAACATGAATCAAATTAATACCAAAATACAGCAAGTTATAAACACTTGCCTTGAGTGAGTAGTCTGATTTCTAGATGTTGTTGGTATAGGTGTGTTCCCCTCGTCCCGATCTACACGGTGGTGGTGGTGGTTGTGCACGGTGATGTCGATTTAGCCCTCTTCTCTTGGCAAAAGTTTTCCCTCACACTTCCTATGGCCGTTCTTGCTTTCTCATGCTTTCTAACCCTAATGCAAAAGTTTTGGCTGATAAATTAAGTCCTAATTTTCGTCCATTAATTAGGCCTAAAAATCCAATTTACCATAATGCCCTTTTGGGGTGCCGGTTAGGCCTAAAATTGCCCCGGGACCCAAACTAAACACCCGAGTATACTATTTCGACTATATCGATCCTTCCGGACTCAACGGTACACTCAAAATCATCATACGGGTTACTAAAAATAATTAATATATTTATTCCACCAATTTAGTCCCGACACGACTCACACGCGCGTCTGACTTAATTTACTAAACTGTCGTATTATTATCTCTCGACAATTTATCAAAGTGTATAGTTTCATATTACATATCGCACAGTAATATTAAACTAATAAGTATTAACCCTTAACACGCTAGTTAATATTTAATTTTATTCGATCCGGATTAATTAACAATTTAATTCTTCACATTTAAATTAAATTAATCCCGTTGTAATAAATAATCCCATAATTATTTAAATCATCACAAATGTGGGGTATTACATTTATCAACTTAAAATGATTCTTTTATAATATGCCTTTGGAGTTTCTGCATGAAATTTTCTTGGATATTTGGTGCACCAAAAAGGAATCGAAGTTAGTATAAAGAAGGCTAAAGCTATAATGGAAAGCACCCCCAACAAGAAAGAATTACAAAGGTTTTTGGGTCATGTTAATTTCTTCCATAGATTTATATCTAATATAGCTGGAAAAACTAAGTATTTTTTCTTTCTTGAAGCTAAAAACTCAAGAATATCTGAATTAGAAGGAAGATCATGAGTTAGATTTTCAGACTCTTAAAAGATACTTAGTTGAGCCACTTATTTTGGCGCCTCTAAAAGGAGGTAAACCACTGTAGTTGTAAGTTTCACCCTTTAATGCATCAATTAGATTTATATAGGATCAAGACTGTGAGAACCACAAAAATAAAGTTGTGTATTATCTTAGTAGATTTCTAAATGATTATGAATGCATATATTCTGTAATGGAAAAAATATGTTTAACTTTGTATATCGCTGTAATAAAATTAAGATATTACTTGTCTCTTAAAGAGGTATATGTCATTTCGAAGTTTGATTTGATCAAATTATGTTAACCAAATGTAATAGAATTGGTAAATGATTGTTAGCTCTATCTGAGTTTTTCCTACATTAGGTACCTAAAAGAGTGATAAAAGTCTAAGCTTTGGCTGACTTTTTGGAAAATCTAACATGTGAGGGTGATCCTGAAAGAAAATATGAGATATAATATGTATATTTAATTCTATAAAAGTTATGATTTGATGGTTCAAAGACTGAAATAATATCAATAATAAGGGTAATTATTAAATCCCCTGAACAAATTAAAACTAAACATGGATATATATTGGAAAAAAACACATGCTCCAACAATCAGGTGGAATATGAGGTCGTCATAATGGGTCTGGAAATCCTTCGAAGTTGTAATGCATCAAAAATAGAAATATATGGGGATTCTTAATTGGCCATAAGATAATGAATGGTGAATATAGGTGTGTCCATGATGGCTTAACTTTATGTAATCAGGTGGCCTTGTCACATTAAATTATATCCTGCGATTTCTAAATGAAGAAGCCAATGAAGTGGCTAAAAAATTTCCAGGTTTTAAGCTTGACGATAGCTTCGAAGAAAAATTGAAGCTCAGTTCCATTAATGGGTTTTACCACTGTTACATAATAGATGTCCTTAGGTTGAAACTAAAAATATTAATGTTAATGAAGATTAGAGAAAACCATTATCTGAATATCTAACTGACCCAAATATCAAGAATAATAAGGTTGCCAGATTAAGAGAAACTAATTATGTTATGTATCTTGGAAAATTATTCATCAGAGATGCTGATGGAATTATTCTAGAGTGCCTAATTAAAGACGAGGGTCTAATAATTATTGTACAAGTCCATTAGAGTATTCGTGGGCTCGTCCAAACATTAGGCGGTTGTCAAGAAGTTATGTTTTTTTATTGGCCATCCATCTTAAAGGCTGCATTGATTTTGTAAAAAGATGTCAAAAGTTACAATAACATGGTCTTCTAAAATATGTGCCTGCTATTGACTGGCGATATGTAGTGAAACCCTGGCCATTCGAGGATGGGCAATTAATGTCATAGGAAAATCTACCCTCCATCTTCCAAGCCGCACAACTTTGTGTTTGTGGCAATATATTATTTTACCAAGTGGGTGGATGTAAAGGATTTACCCAAAATGAGTTGGCGGATTTTTTGCAATATATTGTGTATAGGTTTGGGATCCAAGAAACCATAACTTGAGTTAATGTAAGCATTTTTTTAGTCAGAGATGATTTTAGAATTTACTTCGAGGTTAGGAATAACTTTGACAAAAGCAACATCTTAATATACTCAATCAAATGGTTAGACAAAGGCTACAAATAAAGTAATAGAAAACAACTTGAGCAAAGTGATTGTGAAGTATCCAAGAGATTGGAATAATTTATTGAGAGAAGTATTAGGGGTTTATAGGACCTATAAAAGGTCATGCGGGCGTGACTCCATATGTCTTAACCTATAGGCATGATGTTGTCCTACCTATAGAAATCACTCTAAATTCATTTAGGGTGGTAGCCCAAAATGAATTGACAGTAGAAGACTGTGATCAAGCAATGCTCATGGAGTTATATAACATAAATGAAGATCGGGTTTGATCATTGAATAATATATTGTCCCAAATGAAGAAAATAAACAAAGAGTAAAAAAAAGACCTTTAATGAGGGGGACTTGGTTTCAAAACCCATTTTACCTCTAAGATTAAAAGATATAGCCTATGGAAAATGGTCTTCAAAGTGGGAATGGTCATTCCAAATGTATAGAGCATTCAAAGGTGGGTTATACTATTTGAAAGACATTAGTGGACACATTCACATAATGGAAAGTAATGACAAGTTCTTAAAACCATATTACCCAACTATTTAAGAAGCAAGACAATAAGAACAAAATGAGTGATTGCATATGTGTATTGATAATTACATGTTATAGAAACGTCTAAATAAAAAGGACCTAAAACTGTTCCAAAAATTTTGGTACATAACTTTTTTGGTTTTGATTTGAACCGCTCTCTCTTAGAATGAGGCTGCATTACTGGTAGACATTTTCATATCTCTTACCAATTGATTTAATCTCAGTTGAAAATCAATTTCCTCCATAACAGTCAATTCATCTCAGCATTGACTATGGCCAGTTTATTATATAATTCTTCCTTTGCAGCTAAAAGGGTAGTCCTCTTTGCCTGAAAAAACTGTCAAATTTTCAAGACCTTTGGCTGCTTCAACTTTTTAGTTTGAAAAATGGGCTTGGTCCATAATAAGGCATTTTCCCAAGCTTCCACTTGCGTCATAGTGTTTATGAAGTATGGAAGTTCTAGGATACCAATATTGAGGGCCTTCAGAATGCTTTCTTCTAGGCTTCAAGCTGGGAAATATTGTAAGAGAAAGTTTTTATAATTGATCATATTTTATTTATTTTGGCGTATCCTGTTAAAAACCCTACACATCGCATCCTCATATTCTTCCCAAGTCCTTTGAAGATAAATTAGTAACCGAGCATCAAACCAAAGATCGTATGAGTTAGAATCGTCACTACACTTTTAAAGAGGTATATGGTATAAAGTTATTGATTTAGACTTAAACATATTATTATGGGATTGTTTTTTTAAAATTTATTCGAGGCATTTTTATAGTTTTTTTTAAAATATTTTTTTGTTTTGTTCGTTCAAACGAAAGCGTACATTCGTTAGAACGAGATCCGCATCTCATTCGAACGATGTTCATTTATCACTGGAACGAATTTTGGAGTTCGTTTGAACGAACATCTAACGAGCTTCAAACGAGGTTTCTCTGCCTAGCAAAGGGACACCCGTTAGAAGGCCGTTGGAAGGAAAGGCAAATTCGTTCGAACGAGTCTTAAGCTTATTTGAATGAGGCATTGATTTTATCCCATTTTCGTTCGAACGAAGTCCGTCACCTCAAAAATTATGTTTTCTATAAAATGGACTCTTGTGGACTAATTTTATAAGAACTTTTGGCAAAAACGAATTTTTCATACCTCTCCCAATAGTCTCACAAGTATTATTTCAAGGAAACACTTTTTGTTTTCTAAATCATATTCCTAAGAATGAATTGTTGACTTTACTCAAACCTTATAATCATATACACATTCAAACCCTTGTAAAGTGATGCTCTACTACTGATATTTGTGGAAATTTGATTTTTACTACTAAAGACAAAGGAACCCATTTTCGGAGGCTAATCGGTGGATACCGAGCAAGATCTACTTGTTATGAATGGTGCTGGATTGCGTCGTATCTATTAAAGATTTAAAGACCACTACTGCATTATACTTAGGGATCTCTAAGTAGTCTAAAGTCATTATGTATTTGTCTAATATTAAATTGTGTTGAAAAAAGGGTTTTGCATGCAAGGTTTTTTTCTTCAATTCTTCTTCATCTTGTTTTTAGTTTGAATACTTTGGTTGATATTTAAGTTTTAGAATCTATATTTCATGCAACTAAGTCTAAACAAGATAAAATTGGATAAAAAGTGAATATTTGTATGTGTGACCTAATATATAAGTGAATCCACATAACTCGCATTTTTAAATTGGTATGGGAGCTGGTTACACTAATTTATTGTGTGATCTTTATTTTGGGATTATGTGAATGACTTGTATAATAGGGTATTTATTTTTGATGGGTATGCATACTGGAAATCTCTAATGAGGTTGGTAGTGAATCGATTGACGAGCGTGTCTGGAATGTTTATGAAGGAGGGTAGACACCACCTAATGTGACTAAAGACAATGTCATAAGTCTTAAACCTACTACTACTTGGACGGAGAATGATTTTAAATGGATTAATTTTAATTCTCGATGCTTAAGTGCAATTTATGGTGTAGTCATTCCCAATGAGTTTCGTTGTATGGTGACGTGTACCACATCTACGGAAGCATGGGATATCCTCTAACTCACTCACGAGGGTACCAATGTTTTGAAATCTTCTAAACTTAAAAATCTCACCACACAGTTTGAGACCATTACCATGGTAGAAACTGAAACATTTGACGAATTATATGCACAATTATTAACTTAAGTTTTAATTTGGGTGAGAGAATTCTTGAAATGAGGGAGTTAAATGGATTTTGAGATTTTTTACATCCTGTTTAATTCCAAAAATCACGGTGCTAGATTCTTTGGGAATCTTAGATACTTTTAGGTTAGAAGAACTCGTAGGATAATTTCAAACTTTTGAAATGAATATGTCCCCCAAAAATTAAAAGAAAAAAAGAATTGCTTTGAAAGCCCAATCTAAAAATAAGAAAAAGTTTTTGACTCCGACTCCGAGTTGGATTTTAAGCTTGATGATCTTGCCTTGTTTGCGATTTTTTTTAATTAAATTCTCGAATTTGACAAAGGAAATTATTCCAAAGAAAATAAGATCTTTGAGAAAAACAAAAAAGTCAATGAGGGAAAGAATGTTTGTGAGAAGGATCAACAGAGAGCGAAAGGAGAACAATCTAGGAAAGTTGAGCCGAAGAGATGCTATAAGTGTGAGGGAAAACAACACAAAGACCACGAGTGTCCCACGAGATTTAAGAGATAGGGCAAAGGCAAATCTGCATATAATTCCACTCTTAGCGACAATAATGTCGAGTCGATGGATTCCGAGGATGAATCACAATATGAACTTAATTTGTATGCGTTCATGGACAGTCATGTTAGAACTTCTAGTTCATCCCACGCCATTGAGGACATTTTAAAACATGATAGACTCTACAATTTGTCAAATGATTCAGGGGAGAGTGTATATGATGATGAGATTTTGAGTGAGGGAGAAAATGGTCTTCAACGTGCCTATGCCAAACTTTACAAAGAGTCGTTGAGAACCAAAAAGAAAAATATAATTCTGACTCTTAGGGTGTTTAGTTTTAGAAAAGGATTTAAAAGTGTGAGAGAGTGTGAGGAATCGGTGAGTCAACTCAAGAAGTTAAAAGTTTCTTTGTGTGAGCAATTGATTATAGTTGGTAGGGAAAAGACCTGTTTTACTAACATAGTGGCTAGTCTTACGAGAGAACTATAAGCTTCATTGGAGACTCCTAAAAAACTTGAATCCCGTGTTTCCTAACTAGAAAAATATCTCGAACGTGCTCGAGAGGTCAAGGTCACTTTAGAGGATACATGTAAGAAGGTTGGAAAGATGTTTCTCGGCCCCACATTAAGTAATAAGGAGAGACCAATAGGTTACGATGGTGTATCCACTTCCAATGCCGTATCCGAACTGGTTCTCGAGTCAATTACGAATCCTTATGGGTCTCGACCTTAAACACTAAGGAGGGATCGCCCTAGACGTTTTAACTAAGGTAGACCCAAACTTGCTTATGTTTGTTCCCATTGAAAAAAAGAGGTCGCCTTAAGGAGTTTTGTTGTAAGCTAAGGAGAGTTTCTCACAAACGCATTCCCACATATTCTCCCACATGAGTTTCCCATATGCTCCCACCCGCGTTCCTACATATGCTCCCATCCACAGTCATAGAGAGTTTGATAGTTTAGAGGACAAGTGGACTTTTTAGTCAAGACTTCTAAATTTTTAATGGATGAATTTTAAAGGATGTCTACTCCTTTTGAGAACACCTCTGGGAATAATGATTTTATGACTTGTATCTAGTACAGGGTGATTATCACAATGCTATCATTTGTCCCTATTGCTAGATTGTATTTTTATATTTATATTTATATTTATTGAAAAATTCAAAATATTTTCTTTTCTTTTAGAAATTTTTTGAAATAAAAAAGATTTTATTTTTGATAAAAAAACTTGAAAAAGATTTTTGTATTTTGTTTTTCACCATATATGGACGTGAATTTAAGATGTTTGAATCGTAACTACATTCCATCCATTCATGTGACTTTTTCATGTTGTTTTGATAAATGGCTTCATGTATTTAGTGTGCTTAATAATGCGTGTCTAGCATTTAATTGTTCATTGATGATCATTTTCTATATGATAGACTTTCATCTTTATTGCACATATGCACGGACTTTTTGAACATTATACTTACTTGTCATATGTCGAATATGGTGTTCACATATCAATAGTGTTTAATAACAAACCAAGTATACAAGAGATAAGTTGTGCTTGTAAGAACCATTGCCCGTATTTCTTTTCCCAGAATTTTTTAATTTTAAGCAATGGAAAGGGGATACGAAGGAGAAAATTCTCTTTGTGTTAAAATCCACCACAGACAAGAGCCTAAAAGATTAACGACACACAAAAACAAAAGTAACAAGGCCTTTTTGTATTTCATTGATGCTTCACTTTCATGAGCATTATGGTATCTTCAAAAATTTGTGAGTTTATACTTAAAATGTGAGATTTAAGGGTATTACAAAGTAGAAGATGAATGGGCTTGCACAATGGACTTTCATAAAAAACATTAAATAGTTTGGTGTTATTGATTTGAAAAGCATTAAAATTCATTGCATTTTGAATAAGTCGAGTCAATTTCATTTAGTTTAACATTCTTACACCTAAGGTTGAAATTTAGTTATTTCTTTAAACGTATCTCATTGACTTCGTACAACTTTGTTTTGTATGCCTATGTTGATTTTTCCATAATTGAAGTTCACAAAATTACATCACGCTTTCACAATTGGATATTTAGTGCTATTCCATGGTGTGATATATTTATACCTATATGCATTGCTTATACCCATATAATTTTTACATACTAAAATTTTTGAAAAATTGCAAAAATAGTTGCTTGCTTCTTTGGAATTTTATTGCACGAGCTTAAGTGTTTTATCTTTGTGAAGTTATTTCATATTTGGATTCAGGTGATGCTAACTTATCATGATTATTTTCTAACCTTTTGTCGATTACAAACAAAAAGTTGAAAACAAATTGAGAGGGAGTTTTATTTTTCCTTAAACTCTCATATACGTTACGATACTTCGTTTGCTTCATGTGTGTATCGTTCCGCCTTGATGATGATCTCATGGACTACAAAAGACGAAGACTTTTAGTTTAAGACAAAGTCTCGAGCATCTTTCCATTTTGGGGTTGGGAACGCATTATTAGTACATTGTCTTAGCGGATTAATTTCAATTTATATTTTGTACAATAATAGCCCAAGGGGTATTTATAAGAGCAAGTTTTTATGATTGCTCATCTTTTATTTATTTTGGCGTTTCCCGTTACAAACCATACATACTGCATCCTCATATATTTACCAAGTTCTTAGAATACAAGTTAGTCATTGAGCATCAAACTAAAGATCGTATGAGTTGGAATCGTCACTACACTTTCAAGGAGGTATATGATATAAGGTTTTTGATTTAAACTTATACATATTATTCTGGGATGCTTTTTTTTATAATTTATTCGAGTCATTTTTATAAAATGATTTTTCATAGTAATTTTTTTTTCTCATTCGAACAAATGAGATATGCATCTCGTTCGAATGAGGTTCTATTGTAATTGGAACGAATTTTGGAGTTCATTGTATCGAACTTCTATTGGGATTTAAACGGGGTTTCTCTGCCTAGAGAAGGGTCACCCATTGGAAGGTCGTTTGAAGGAAAATGCCAATTTATTTGAACGAGTCTTAGGCTCATTTGAATGAATCCCTAGTTTCGTTCGAACGAAATTCCATTTTCATTCAAACGAAGTCCGTCGCCACAAAAATCATATTTTTGATAAAAATGGACTCTTGTGGGCTGATTTTCTAAGTGGCGAAATATTATTTTGCATACCTATCCCTAAAGTTTCACAAGTTTTGTTTCAAAGAAACACTTTTTATTTTCTAAATAATATTTCTGAGAATGATTTGTTGAGTTTAGTCAAACCCTAGAACCACATACATATCCAAACCCTTATAGAGTGCTGCCCTATTGCTGATATATATGGAGATTTGATCTCTACTACTGAATAAAAAAGGAACCCATTTCCTGAGGCTTATCGATGGACATCAAGGCAAGGGATGCTTGCTATGAACGGTGGTGGATTGTGTCGTATCTATTAAAGATTTGAAGATCATTACCATATTATACTTAATGGATATCTACGTAGTCTATAAGTCATTACGTGCCTGTCTAATCTTAAAAAATACTAAAAAAAGGTTTTGACCTCATAGTATTTTTCCTTAATTATTCTTCATCTTGTTTTTGATTTGAATGCTTGTATCGGTATTTTAGATTTGGAATTTATCTTGCACGCTCACCTAAGTCTAAACAAGATAAAATTTGGATAACAAGTGAATCTGTGTGAGTGTGACCTAAATATAAGTGAATCCATATGACCCTCATTTTCACAAGAGTAGGCTATTTTTAACCCACTAAGAAAAGAAACGTTAACTAGAGCCTCAAATGGAACCCTTGCTAAGCTTCGAAGTAGCTACAAAGCTTGAGAAGCTCCTAATTGCTAACGAGGAAGATTTGTCTGAACTCGGAGAAAGCATTTCAATTGTTATTCCACGACGCTGGAAGTAAATTTTAAGGTTTGAAAAGGGTCTTGGGTTATAATATTTTGAAGTTTGACTTAAAAAGCAATGAATTCACTTTTGTCTTATCAAATTTGGAAGGTCCACAGTTGGAAATCAACCTCAACTAATGGGGGAGTTTCCATCAAAGGTGAAGCCCTTCAGTTTAGATCATGCTTAGTAATTGTGAGAATAAGAGGTGAATTTGGAGTGATATCAATAGGCTTATCATCTTGACTGGGATCTTCTTCTATAGGAGCTGAAGTACCAACAACCTTATCCTTAGAGATAGGAATGGAGACAGGATAGTCAATAATAATTGAAGTGGTTTCCACCCCAGTATTTGGGTTTGGAGTGGGAGTAAATATATGAGCGAAAAGATCAACTAGCTAATTTATTGGAGAAAATGGAGGATAAGTCATAAAATTTGTACTGGAAAAGGTTCCTTCATATTGGTTGAGGCGTCATCGAAATTTATGATGAAAATAGCAATTCAAAGTTATATTTATAGGTGTAATGATTCTCTAATATAAAAAGTTTCTTCGAAAGGAAAATACATTGGTATACCTACCAAATGAACCTTATTAATAGGTTCTTAGCTAGTGTTTTCACCTGCTTCATCCTTAGAGTCTTAAAAGTGGTCAATATGGGAGGTTTAACATGTTAAGGGGTACCTGAAGAAGTGCTAGCTAGAATTTCATAAGGGGATTTATCTCTTGCTGGTTGAATAAGAGGAGCAACATATTCCTCCCTTAAGCCTCTATTTCCTTATGAGATAATTTCCTCTTGCAAGAAGAAACATAGGTGAAGGTCAAAACTGATGAAGATAAAATTATAAGAGGTGATGAAAGCCATACCAGAAGAATAGGGCATCGAAGGCTATGTGGTTGCATCTAATGGATTTAAATGAATACTAACGTAGTTCGGCCACTACTATGCAAAAGCCTCAGCCACTCAAGCATAAAACCCAACTTCAACTATATTGAAAGTGCTTCGAACATCATGATAATTGGCAATCCATGCCATAATATTCACTTTTATGATTTATGAAGACTAGGCAAATAAATAAGGGTTGACTAGACTCCTTTTTGGGATTGGTATATATTAGTAAAATCCATATTGCCTAAAACATTAAGCAGGAAAGTAAATTTCCCAAAAATATTTAGAATTTGGGGCATTAGGAGGTGATGAACCACAATACAGGTCTGTGGAAATCAGAAAGCTCTCCCAATAAGAGTTTTATTTCTTTAGCGGAAGAGGAATTATTCAAAATTGAAGCAAGCTAGTAAGGAACTTCAATAAATGCCAAAAAAGAGTGCAAAAGGTCTGTTAAGTTTTTGACCTCTGATTATATCAATAAGACCTTCGAGGCTTTTGTTTCCAGGTTTAGAGCGATAAAAGGCATTAAAATGGCTAAACTCAGCACTACCTTTGATGTTCTCAATCTTCGAGAAATAGATATATGGACATATTTGGAGGACCCATAGGGCCCCACTTTGATTGTCATTTAAGAGTAGTGCTATGAGTCCCAAATAATTCCCCTAAATCTCCCCCAAAATGACTGGTATTTTGTGCCCTGACGGGACCCGCATCACATGGCAATAGATGACAGGTAAGTGAAAGAATGACGTGGCGTCCACATAGAATTTGGGGGAGATTTGGGGGAATTATTTGGGACTCAAAGCATTATTCGTCATTTAAAGGATCCTCTTGAAGCTCAAAACAACTCCTATATAGAGTGCCCAAAAGGTAAGGAGAAAAAGTTAATGTTTTACCTCTCATAAGAGTGACAACTAAGAAGTAGTATTCCAACATAACTCTGAGATTTAACACAAAAAATGTTCTTTGATAACCAAATCAAAAGAAAGAAATAATATTCTCCTTCACTCAAAAATGATGTGTTATGCATGTGTTTTTCATGAAAGTGGAAAAATATAAGAGGATGTTTACACTCTTCAATCTTTGAGGAATTTCAACTGGAGGCATACGAGGATGAACATCATCCCCAATAAATCAATTGGAAAATGTCGAACATAGTGGATCTTGTCATCCAAAAATATAACTCAAGGTAATTGAATGTTGGGTTCCAAAATTGAATGGTGGTGGATATAATAAATAGGTCATATTCAATGTTCCAACCACTTCAATTTCCATCGCCTTAGGTATTAACATCTGGTGCACCCATTTCATTTAGGTGGTATTATACTATCTATTGGGACAAAACCTAAATGTAAAAGAGGAGGGTGATTTGAGGTAAATATGATCTTGAATGAGAATGGTTTGATCCCTAAACCTGGAATTGAACACTATGAGTAGTAATGGGATATCCTCCTTAAAAGAAGGACCAATAGTGTAATAGGTGGCTCCGTATGGATTATTGAAGGGGAAAATAATACTCTAAAAAATAACAGACTCATTGACCACAAACTTGTTAAGAGTTTTATGATACTGAGAGTAAACATCAGGGCTTGCAGAACTAGACGCAGGGGCGAAGCTGTAGGTTGGCAGGGGGGGGCCACGGTCCCCTCCAAAGTTTTAAAACCCAGCAAAAAAAATACTGATTTTTCTTTATAAAGCCCACAAGTTTAAAGCCCATAACTATACCCAAAAATAAGCCTTTTACACTTACTTATTTGTACCCTAACTAACCAAAACATACTCACCCACAACAGCAAGCAGGAGCAGCCGTACCTCTTCATTCCAAAAGCCAGTTTCCTGTTATTAACCAAAAGCCAGCAAGCAGGGGGGCCAACAGCAAGAAGAGTCTTCAAGCAGGGGGGGGCAACAGCAAGCAGGGGGGCCAACAGCAAGCAGGAAAATTTTGTTAACCAAAAACCAAAAGTTGAACTTCAACATCCGAGGTATCATTTTCTTTTCTCCTTTTTTATAAGTATTAATTAGGTAATATTAATTAGGGACTCATTCTGATTACTATATTAATACTAATAAGAGTTGATTTAGTATTAATTCTTCCATTAAAATTAGAATTAATTTGCTTATGTTTAAAGAAAAAATAGGGACTGATTTTATTAAGGACGGATATTAAAAAATTATTACCCATATTAATTTTTATTGTTATTAATTATTAGGGTCTCTAATTTAGGGACTGATTTTACTGTTATTAGTATTAATTTTTTATATGCTATTGGAGTGTTCAATGATTATGCTTAATATATGATAATTATATATTTTTTTTTGGGGGGGGGGGGGGGGGGGGGGGGGGGAATAACAAATTTCAATTGTTTTATTTTTGTGTTGTAGAAATATGGGAAAATCAAAGACACTTGATTCATTTTTCAAGAGAAAACATGCCGAAAATCAAAATGTCGAGGAGTCTCCAGTTCCCCCTGATGCTAATGTTCAAAATTCGCTACGTGAAACACTTGTTCACCGAACTTTAAAATCACCAAGAATTGAAGTTGAGGGGTTTGATATTGATAATTTAAAGCGTGATCCGGGAAAACGTATCAAAATATGGAGGTATCCCGATAAGCTACTTAATGAAGTTCGACGAGCATACATTAACTTTGGTCCATATCAATGCATTGTTTCGAACTACCCTTTATCTGTACATGAAAAACATCCTCGTCGTTTTCAAGCATCATGGTTTAACATATTTCCGTCTTGGTTAGAGTATTCCCCAACAAAAGATGCGGCATTTTGTTTACCTTGTTATCTCTTTAACAAGGAAGGGGCGCATCATGGGCAATATACTTTTTCAAGGGATGGGTTTAATACTTGGAAGAAAGTAAGGAATGGGAAGAAATGTGCATTTTTAAATCATGTAGGGAAAGATCCTAATTCATTACATAAAATTGCTCAAAAATCATGTGATGATTTAATGAATCAATTACAACATATTGATAAAGTTTTCAAGAAACAAACTTCCGAACAAATTGCAAACAATCGGTTACGACTCAAAACCTCGATTACATCGGTTCGTTATCTTACACTCCAAGGTTTTCCCTTAAGAGCTCATGATGAAAGTAAAGAATCTATCAATCGTGGTAATTTTCTTGAATTGATTAAGGTTTTGGCCGATAATAATAAAGATGTTGCAAATGTTGTGTTGGAAAAGGCTCCTCAGAATGCCTCATATATCTCTTCCGATGTCCAAAAAGAGATCTTATTTGTTTATGCAATGAAAATTAGAAAGGTCATATGTGAGGAAATTGGTGATTCTAAGTTTTGTATTCTTGTTGATGTATCTCGAGATATTGCAAAAAAGGAGCAAATGGCCATTGTTTTGAGATTTGTTGACCAAAATGGTCTTGTTCAGGAGCGCTTTTTTAGTGTTGTACATGTATCTGATACTAAGGCATTAACTCTAAAAAATGAGATTGTTTCCATGCTTTCTCGTTATGATCTTGGAAAACAAAATATTCGAGGCCAAGGGTATGACGGGGCAAGTAATATGCGAGGTGAATGGAAAGGCCTACAAGCCTTAGTTGCAAAAGATTGTCCATATGCATACTATGTCCATTGTTTTGCTCATCGTTTACAATTGGCATTAGTTGCAACATCTCGAAAAGTTGGTCATGTACAACAATTTTTTTCAAAATTGAGTTTCTTTATTAATATGGTGGGGGCTTCTTGTAAATGTAACGATGAATTGAAAATTGCACATGCCTCTGATATTGCTTATTTAATTTCCATAGAAGAGCTTGAGACTGGTACAGGACTGAATCAAGTAGGTAATTTACAAAAGGCTGGAGAAACACGATGGAGTTCTCACGTGAGATCTCTTTCTAGCTTGATAAAGATGTTTAGTGCTACTTGTCAAGTTTTATTAAACATCATTGATGATGGAGGTGGGGAACAAAGTGGAGATGCCGATACAGCTTATAGTTTTTTGACTACTTTCGAGTTTGTATTCATCTTGCATCTTATGAAAGACATTTTTGAAATCACCGATATGCTTTCCCAAGCGTTGCAAAGAAAATCTCAAGATATTCTGAATGCAATGCAACTTGTGAAAACCACAAAGACATTGATTCAGAAGTTAAGAGATGATGGGTGTGACACTTTAATTGAGAAGGTGAAGTCTTTTTGTGAAAGACGTGCAATAGAGGTACCAGATATGAATGCTTTATATCTTGATAGACGGGGACGAGCTCGTCATCAACAAGATAATTTTACAATTACTGAGCATTATCGGATTGACATATTTAATGCTACAATTGATTCTCAATTGCATGAGCTAAATTACAGATTTAGTGATCATACGGTGAGGCTACTTGTTCTTAGCTCTTCATTAGATCCTCAAAATGGGAATACTACTTTTAATGTTGATGATATCTGCAAGCTTGTTGATGAGTTTTATCCCGAAGACTTCAGTGCGCATGAAAGAGTTGACTTAAAAATGCAATTGAAGCACTATGAGGTTGATGTTCTCCAACATTCGGAATTTCAAAAGCTAAACACTCTTTCCGATATGTGTCAGTGGTTGGTGAAAACAAGAAAGTTGATTTTTTATCCACTAATTGATAGACTGATTAGGCTTGTCTTAACTCTTCCGGTATCAACTGCAACTACCGAACGTGCATTTTCAGCAATCAGTCATGTCAAATCCGAGCTTCGAAACAAGATGGAAAATGATTATCTTACAAATTCTCTTATTATCTACATTGAAAAAGACATTGCGACACAGTTTAGTGCGGAATCAATCATAGATGGATTTCGGGATTTGAACGAACGTCGTGTGCAATTTTGATGCATCTCTTTATATTTTTGCTAGTATTTTTGTATTATATTCCAACAATTAGTTTATAATGTCGTACCTCTATTTTTGCTAATAATTGTATCTTGTGTGTGGTGCAATTATTATATTTTGATGGTGAATATATATGATATTGTTGGGAAAAAAATACTTACGGTTGATATCTTGTATGTGGTGCAATTATTATATTGTTGGTAAAAATATTGCATAAAATGTAAATAACCCTAAAAAAAAATTCTCAGGGGCTCCCGCCCCCGAACCCTCGGTATTTTTGTGGTCCCCCCCAAAATTTATTCCTGGCTTCGCCCCTAACTAGACGCCATTGATGGTGAAAGCTTGAAGAAAGAGAAAATTTATTTTGAGAGCTGAAAGTGTTCTTGGAGAGAGAAAGTGAATGTTGACAAGTTACAAAGAAGAAGAAACGATCTTATTAGCTTAGTGGTTCCATTTGAAATGTAAAAAGAATACCAACCAAATGCTGACACATGGATCTGAGAACGATCCTTCCAAAAAGTGAAATCATGGGGAAGTGGGGAGATAAAAAGGCACCTTTGATGGGTCCATCAATTAAAATAATCTCATGATTAAACTTGTGGTTCATTAATAACCCAATAAATTGAAAGCAAGTACCGGGAGTCCCAAGACAGCCAAATATACTGGTTGAAAAGAATTGCAAAAGTTACCCATTTCATGAGATCTACTTATTCGAATTGACAACAAAATGTTATCATTTGGACACTACCATACGTGCAATGGGATTTAGTTGGACCACCACCAATAATAAAGCATGCATACATAATAAACCAAAATTGAAATATTCTTAGGTCTAGAAGCACAAAAACAGTTACGAGTACATGTAATACACCAATTTTGGTTAAAGCATAAAATGTTAATCAAATGACGGAAATAAATATTAGGCCAAGGTAATAAAATTGGTTTAATTAAGAAAGTAATAACCAAAAAAATAAGAAAATATATCAAAATTCCATTACATATTGGCTCCATTACATACCTTCGATAATGATGCAAAATAAAATTAACATATTTCCATTAAACATCCAAAATCTGGAATTTAAAAAATGAAAAATAACACCACCCTCTTTGGATTGAGTAGTAATGAGAAAATGCATAGGTAACAAATTTATGGAGTGTAGTCCATAAGTAAATAATGTGTTTTTTCTCCAAATCTAAATAGGAAAATTCTTGAGCCATCTTTAACAAAATTTCCTCATGATGTTGCAAACTTTGAACGACCTCTTTGGGTTCCTCCTGTAGCTACCTAGGTTTAAAGGCAGTTTCTTCAAGAGAAAACGTACCAAGCCATTGTACTCGGGGTTACCTTGCTCCTGAATAAAGACTAAGGAAAAATCCTTCCAATCCTCAAATATACGTCTGGATTTTATAGAAATTTCATCATGTAAATCCATCTGTTTATAGTAATCTTCGAATTCAACATCATGTTACTTCAACCTTCTAACGAAAGAGGGATAAGAGTTGAAAAAGAAGGAGAATTGAGTCTTAGTAATTAAATAAGTATCTTCGAAGTTCTTAATAATTAGAATGGACCAAATCAAGTTATTGAGGGAATGACCTCTTAAAAGCACTCATGGAGAAATATGGAAAAAGATATGGAGGACTTTTAGAGCTTTGCCAATAATATTGGTAGTTTAGGACCGAGTCAAGGTGTGATAGCCTATATTTAGACTATCTTGTACATATTTCCTCAGATCCCTGATTGGATCCCCAGATAACTTGTGGGGGAAAACCACCATATAAAAAAGGAGAGTGTTATAAAAACTTATTTTAGTCACCAACTCTTCGAAGGTGTTAGTATCAAAGTTATCCACAGATTAGACATAAGAAGTATTGAGGCAATTAGTGGTGAATTACAAGGTACAATGCATATAAGTGTGATAAGGACAATTGACATAAATGGAACCATATCTTGGAACCCTTTAAGTTAAATAATACCAGTCACCCAAAAGGCTCAAATATTCCTTCTTGCAAGTGTAAAAAAGGAAATATGGATGATAAGGCTTACACTAGGCATAGGGTCCACTAGGATGGAATGTGAAAGCAGGGTAGGTTACCTGCATCCAAAACTCAACTGGGAAGCAAGGAAGAGTAAGTCTTTGATCGTAACCAAAGCTCGAAGTATCATGATCAGGCATAACAAGCTATTCCCATAGAGGTCCAAAAAGAAGAGGTGGTAGGGGACCGTCAAGAACTATGGTGGGATGCTCACCATAGTCGTTATATGAATTATGAAGTTTCTAATTAGGTCTATATATAAAAATTCCAGCCTTATAGTCATAAATATCTGTAAAATCCATGGCGTCTTCACAACTTTCTTCTTCGACATGAGGAGGTCTTAGGATTGCAATAGATGGTCTACTGGTATCAGAAAAAGTCCCACTAATAGAGGGAGGAGAAGGGATTTCATAATATTCATGATTAACCTTACGACAAATACCAGTAGTATACTACTCATCGTCACAAAATTGATCAAGGGATACAGTAGAAACCCCAGGTGTTTACACCATTTTTGGATGAGATTGAGGTTGAACCAAATTCATGAACGCACTTGGGTCTAGCATCACTGTTCTCTTTAGAAGCCATTATTAAAATCAAAGAAGACGAAAGAAAAAGAGATAACAAGCTCAGGTGAAAACACTGCTGGATGGAAATGAATACTTTCTTACCGCCAAAAGACGCTTACTTATGCGTCATTTACCCTGGGTAATGATGACTAAATGTAGAGTGACGACGTGTGGGATTTAACAACCCAATAATTATTTTTTCTCAAAAATCAATTAGTTCGAGGGGTGTGTTTACACCATATTATCACTGTCTAATGAGTTTTTTCCACATAGAATTTCAAATAAAAATTCACACCCGAAATATAATGCACCAGTTTAATGCAAAAGTCAAAACCTTATTTACATCCAAAGCTGAGATTCAATAATCCTACACCTATATTTTTGTTTGAGATGTCTTATGTACTATATCATAGATGTTTATTCTTTATATTATGATCATTTCGTGCAACAGATATCATGTTTCGTGTTGTGTGGTGTGTGTACTTGTCACAAGATAAGTAAGATCGGTGGGATACTGAGGCATGGGAAGTTCCTTCGTTGTGTGGCTGTTGGAAAGCATCCAATAGTGGTTGCGAAGAAGGCATAAGGAACAAAGAAGCTCGTCAAGGATTGAAGGTGTCTAGTCTTTGAGTAAGTCTAAATTATTCTTGTAAACGTACCTATATCATAATGGACTTATGTGGCTGGGTCGTACGATTTTTTCATGTTGTGATTTTTTCTCGTACATCGTCATGTTGTGGTATACTATTCATTCTTGCTTATTATCACCTAGATGCATTCTTAGGTGATGACTAAAATTAGTATATTATTTAACACAACACTTGTTTCAATCGGTGCATATATATAATTGTGAAAACTAAAATTTAATGGTGTTTCCATATAACCTTAGGGCACTAGAGTTTTTCAAATAAATGTTTGACACTTGCCAAACCTTTAAATGTGGGTTTAAGCACTAAGTCACAATTACTGGATCATTCAAGCACTTAGACAGGAAAATCTAATTGGGTAACCACCTAGAAGTTACAAGGCAGTTGTATAGTAAGGAAGCATATAAATAAGCAACTAGAGGAGAAAGGAAAGGAGGACTCCCTCAACAAAAAATGCATTTACTCATCTTAATTCCCTTTCCTTTTATTTTCCCTTTCTTTTCATTTATTTTCAAATATTCTTTCATTGAAATAGTTTGTAAGGTAGATTGTAATTTTCTTTACATTTTATGAAAAAAAAATCCTCTGCATTTACATTTAAATTGTTCTACTTTCATTAATGTAATCTTGCTTTACATTTCGTAGTATAACTATTTTTTATTGTATTTAACTTTCTTTACTGTTTTCAAAGCTTTAATTTACATTCAGTTCATTCAGTTGATATTTTCTTCTTTAGTTTTAGTTAATTAGAAATTTAGCACTCACATAAAACTCTTCCCTAATGGAAGCAAAATTATTTTTAATTAAAGCATTGAACGATACACAATCATGTAATTATCACAAGACTAAGATACCCAATTGGTTGATAAGATCGCAACCTTAATTGGCACGCTTGCAATTAACCAAAATTCACAAAGCAAGCCAGCGGTTCAAACTGTATACTCACGCTCCCAAGTGGACTTGACCTTACTGTGGTGAATCCACTGAACATAAACTAGGGTATCTCCTTAGACCTCAAAATCTTAACTCTATGATCTAATATATGCACTGGCTCCTCATTATACGTATTGTCAAACTCTAACTGAAAATTACTTAAATCAATATGCTAATACATGGCCTCATCCCACAAGCATCAACGAAGTATTAATACATAAAATATGTTATACACCCGATCTAAATGATATGGAAGTGTTAATCGATACGCAATAATTCCTATCCAATTTGTAATCATGAAAGGACCAATGAACCTTGGGGTCAACTTTTGTTTATTCCTAAAATGCATCACCACTTTTATAGGCGAAAGTTTGAGAAACACCTGATCAACATTTTCAAAATGAATTTACTTCCACTTTAAATTTGCATAACTTTTTTTCCTACTTTAGGAAGTCTTGATCCACTCCCAAATCATCTTAATCTTCTTTGTTGTCTCCCAGACATATTCAGGTCCCAATAAACTACTCTCGCTTGGATTCAACCAACATATAGGCGATCTAAAAGGTCGTCCATAAAATGCCTCGTACGTGATATAACAATCGACTTCTGATGAGTGTTGCTATACCCTAAATATGATGGGACCATTGGACCAACCAGAAATCAATGACTGGCATCCAAGGTAAATAATATACAAGAAGAACCGAGGAAATACATTGGGGTCGACTCAACCTATAATTGACAAAATTAAATAACTCCGTTAATTAACACCGCCTAGGAAGGCATGCACCTTGTGACTGATTGATGTCATTAACCCAATACACGTGAAACATAAAGAGATATGAAGATATTCTCCCCCATGTGCCAATAACTAACTTATGATTATTCTCTCATATGCCTTGTAGAACGTGATCTCACATAATCTATATTGGTGAGACACATGCCTCTTTCTTCTCTCACCCATGGTAGCTTATAAATAAAACTACATGAACCTAATGTGAGCTATGAAACATTACATACTGTAATGCTGCCAAATTTTAGAAAGAAATTAAGAGCTTATAACTATTATGTATTCATGGTGATTGCCCAGTAAAACCAATAAAATTATCTGCACTTATGGACGTAGGCACCAAGTTAGGTCAAACCATATAAATTCGATTATCCTTATTTTTCTCTTTATTATATACTTAATTTTAGTGTTATGTCTCTTAAATAATTTATCGGCTAGTTATTGATATCATTTAGTCAATATCTGGGTAAGATTTTTGGTTAATAATGTGACCTCAATGGACATGTTATTCTATGACTATTTTAAGAAGCTAAAGCTATCTGAGCGGAAGTTATAGGCTTATCAGCATCTGCTGATTATATTTTTGGGGGGAGAAAGTGTCCCCATTAGGAATTATTGAGTTGGAAGCAACAATGGGTATTTGGCTGACCTGTAGCATGCAAATGATGTTCTTTGTCATAAAAGAGAATGTTGCTTCCCCCTATAACATCATCTTCGTCCGTGTGGGCTTGGAAAAGTTTGAGGCGATTGCTTCCAAAATCTATCATGTGATGAATTTCCCAATAACTTTTGGTGCAGGTCATGTTAAGAGAAACAAGTAATGGCTTGGGAATGCGACTTCACTTCAGTCGAGGAGAGATAAAGGTTGACCACTATCTATCAGGTAAATACATTGGATATTAGAGATGAGGAAAAACTAGTTAAGGGTGAGGAGACTGAAGAGATTGATCCCGTGATCCTAGTTGATGATCACTTAGAGAGGATTGTTCAGATCGACTTGTCGCTTGGTTCAAATCTTAAGAAGGAATTGGTTGAGTTACTTAGATAATGATGTGATGTGTCTGCGTGGAGCCACGAGGATATGCCAGGAATTGAACCATATGTTCTCTGTCATGTGCTTAATGTAGTGATGGATTCTAAGCCAATAAAGAAGAAAAGAAGGGTCTTCGATGAAGAGAGAAACATATCCAATAAGGTGGAGGTAGACAAGCTTAAGAAGGCCAAGTTCATTGAAGTTGTAAATATCTGAGCTGGTTATCAAATACGGTGATAGAGAGAAAGCCTAATGAGAAACAATGAATGTATGTGGACTTTACAAACCTTAATAAGGCCTTCCCAAAGGACCATTACCCTACCCAGGATTAATCAGTTGGTGGATGCTACCAATGGCCTCGAGGTCCTTAATTTCATAGATGATTATTCTGGATAAAATCAAATTTTGATTAAGTCGACAAATAAAGAGAAAACTTCCTTCATAACCAGTAATAGTATTGGAACTAAACACTCCACCCCATGTGGTCTTTGGATCGAAATAAGGTACTCAATTCCCCCAACCCAGGGACTCTTATCTTTTATTACCAAACACACTTGCTAAATTTCATCCAATTCGGAGAATAAAAATTCTCGACTTTCGTAAAAATTAGCTTTTTTGCACTCTCTAATTGATCTTCAATTTTCTCTAAATTCCACAATTCCCTGCAAAAATTTTCACTTGACAAATTTTTCACAAATTAGATTAAGAAGATTAAAAAAATATCAAAATGTATCCTTTTGCCTTAAAATAACCATTTTGAATCCATATTCAATCATTCTTCCATTTTTCCTCCATTTAAAAAAATGGCCATAAGAACTTAATAAATAAAATAAAATGGGTCTAACAAAGTATAAATTTGAATATAAAATTTACAAAATAATGCACTCATCAATTGGAATGTAGCTTTAAATAAATTTGTGTCATGAGCAATGGACATGTGCCTCCCTGTGAAACCAATTGTTTTAAACCAAAATGATTTTGTATGACGACAACACAATTGATATATGATCACAACTTCATTATCTTCCCTCTAATTGTACATGAGATTGAAACAATCACTCAATAAATTATGAGATATGTTATCAGACACATCATCCAAGCAATCATTCGATCATATCCATGAAATACAACGAAGCCTTTCAACTAAGATAATAAAGATCACAATAAAAGGATATGAAGATAATAAGGTATTTTAAGGCTGACTTAAACGTTTGCATCAAACCCCAAGCTCTTAAGTATCAAGCAATACTTAGATATCAACTAATCAATTAATCAAGTTCCACCACATCTCACAACTTATGGTGGTCAAGCTTTTGCAAACATCACCTAACAAGCCCAATATCGATGATTTAATCAAGTCAAAGAATGCTTAGAAGCCTAGTTGATTAATATTTTATTTTGTTGTACTTTAGGAACTATTCTACAAAAGTAAAGTAACATTTTTAGCTTCTATATGCTAAAAATCTACACATATAAAATCACCCTAGAGCTCCCTAAACCTCCCCTTAGACCCAACTTTGTTTTACCCAAAATCTAGGAGGTTTAGTCGACTAAACATTTCTTTTAGTCGACTAAAACTAGTTTTAGCTAGCTAAATTTTTTACACCCAACTAAACCTTTAAGACAACAAACTAAAACTCAAATAGAGGGAGTTTTAGTCGACTAAACCTTGACTTTTAATTAACTAAAAGTATCAGGCTTTCTAGAAATACTTTTGGTAAAATCCTCTAAACTTTTATCCTTATACCTTATGTTTTACAACATGAATACTAAACTTTTTACCAACATATAGATGCCTCCTAACACTATAAATAAGGCATCCTTGTTCCTTTTTAAATCACCTATACTTACAACAACATCTCATCTTCCTATCTTGTGTCAAAAACCCATTTGAGAGTTCTAATCCCAAAACGCAATCAAGATTCAAGAAAACCCACTTGAAACAAAAGCTTCCTTTCCAATGCTTATTTAGCAAAGTTATAAACCTAATACCGACTTGTGCTAAAAATATACTCATAATCCATATTGAGTAACATACTTGTGCTTCTTGTTTACTTATTTTTTAGAGAGAGGAAGTAAACCCACTTCATTACTTTTAGTAAAGCTACTTCATTTTATATTTTGGTTACAAGTCTTATTATTGTGACTCACGGTTAACTTCATTGTATCTTTTTGGGCGGTAGTGCCATAGTTGCAGGTAGTTAAGGCATTTAAAGTCCTTGGGCTATTGCATGGATACCACCTAGGCAAGGATAATCTTAGTGTCTTGTGGGTTGCGATTTTCAAGTTAGTATTCCTTGTGAGGTTCCGGTTCCACCATAAATGGATCGGAGCTAGTGAAGTTATCGAGTACCGTCTTGAGCATGGATGTAGGTGGAAGCCGAAGCATGTTAAAATCTCGATTTAAAAAGTTTCATAATTCTCTCTCTTTTGACTGCTTATATTTATTGTTTATTAATTGCATACTTATATATAAATTTACCATATTGCAATTAATCATTGTAAGTAAGTTAATGAAGTTTTAAAATTTACCATTAAATCCATATACCCAATTCACCCCCGCCACTTTGATATATTTTTGGGCCAGTGATTGGTATCAGAGCCTAGCTTATATATACTTATTTTTAAAAAGTATAATTTGAGTTTAATGATCAAAATGTCAAGTATTTTTTTATTTTTTTTGCAAAGGTATGATCTTCCCATTTTTAGAAGGATTTTACAAATTATGGAAAACCAGAATATCTCTTGTTATCCAATCTGTTGATTACTATTTATGGAAAGTAATTGCTGATAAAGACTCACCCCTTGTATTAAGATTGAACATTGGAAAGAAAAATTAATTTAACATAGAAGCTTTGAATATCTATTGCTCGTTTTTAGATCATGATATTTTAGCCAAGGTGTCACACTTCAAGGAGGGAAATGATTTGAGGATCTCCCTTATTAAGTAATTCGTGGAAGAATTGAATACTAAAGAAAAACCCTTGATTCAATCATCCATACATCAAAAACCTTGTGTTCACCATGTATAGAAGAAAAAGTGACTTGAACAACCTCAATTTCAACAGAAGAAGTTATCCTATAAGAGCGCTCAACTTTATCGTTCAACAAATAAACCAAATATCATCCTTGTACACAAGACAACGATGAGGTAAACTTAATAACTTTTGGTTTTGAATCACTTTTGAATAATGAAATGATTAATGCTTATGACCAACTAAACCAACTTTATAAAACATTAATTATAAGCTAAGAAAACCTTATTAATTCTCATAGAACAGTTTAAAATGAAAACAAAAAATTATACATTGAATTAGAAAACACAAAGAAAGAAAATAACATTCTAACATGGAAAAATAGTCAACTTCAAAAAGTAATCGACTCTATGAACAAAGGAAAATAATTATCATTTCTACAAAATGAAAATAATAAATTAAGAAAATAAGTTGATTTTTGAAAAATTGAGTAAATCCCACTACACCTACTGTTTGGAAAAATCTAAAATTGATAAGGAATCAAATTCGACAAATACACTAAAAAACTTTTGTAAAGGCAAAAATCTTGAAAGAAATAATAGACCAAATCAAAAAAAAGAAATAATTTTTGTAAACTAAAAAATTTATCAAAATAACAAACAAAAAACCAATTTAATACCATTCCCAAATAATAAATTAAATGAGAGTATTATTTTTTGTATTAAATGTAAAATAAAAGATCATACTTATATAAACTGTGCAATTAAAACTCCATTTATTCCCCCACAAGGAAAGGGTCCTTCCAACTAAAATTCAAAGGAATAATTTATTTTAGAAATTCAAACAATCCTATATTATCAATCAATTAAATTCCTCAAAAAGAAAATCATCTCCACTTCAATTCAAAACTCCAAATAAACCCAAAGGATCTTGTCATCATCTTTATGGATTCATTCATAATGACCACATGAATTTGAAAGGATAAAAATGGAACAAACAATTAGGCCGAAATATATAAAAAAATATGAGCCTTTCAACCCACTAATGAAAATGACGTGCTTGCAAACAACAATCCTTATCATCGTATTTCAAAAGAAATAAAAGTGAATGAAATGTCACTTATCAATATATGTGAAGAAGCATTGAATCATCACATACCTTTTTGTCCTCTTACTCTTTAACTCTTTACTCACTTACGCAATCTTACATACCTACACTCTTACACTCTTTTTTTTGGGAAAAAAACAAGGTATGAACTTCTCATTAAATCGGATGATGGGCTACATCATTGTGTACATTTTTTTGGAAAAGAGGGAACATGCTCAACCCATATACACGAATCCCGAATAGTTTTGGAAATTTAAGCCAATGAATGGGATGGAATATTACCAAGTCTTTTCACAAATGAGAAAAAATCATATGAACACACTTGATTTTCTATTTGACAGAATTGATACAATTAACACTCATAGACCAATCATCTTCCTCCATGCATAATATAAGGACAACTCCTTGACAGTCGCCCCTCTTACACTCTTACACTAATTTATTCAAATGCATTTCATCATTTCTAACAAAACCTTAAGCCTTGCCAAGATAATATGATCCTCACGCACCACCATCCAAAGCCATAACATCAAATCAAAGGAAAATAAACAAAAAAAGGAAAAAAGTCCGAGGGAGTTTAGTCGACTAAACGAACCGACTAAAATTGTGTAGGTTGGCTTAGACCCTACTAAAAGTCCCAGCGGGAACCAAAAGCTGTGTTTAACCCTAGAATGAATTCCTAATTGTATTAGTTACTTATCTTGTATTTAACCTACATTAATAAACTTATACACGCATATCCCCTCTATAAAACCATAGGCTTTCACCTCATATATCCACCATCCTATCTTTCATAAATATTATTTCCCAATCACTCAAAATCCTTTCTTGTGAAAACCTATATTGCCCTCCTCTTCAAGATCACCCTCCAAAAGATCCGAAATTGATATCGAAACTAATTCTAAAATTGATCTACACTTCCATAAATACCCCACAAATATTCCTCAATAATTGTCACATCCGAGAGGATTGTTACCTAAAGATTAATCTAAACTAAATTTTCCCACATCTGCACCATGTTCGACAATCAAGGATGTCTCAAATTCCTTGGGATGATTGAAACCACATATCCAACTTTGTTTGGGTATTCTACACCAACCTCTCTAATAGAAACAATACCATATATTCATATGTTCTTAGAACATCATTTAAATTTACACTCGAGGATATATACACTATCCTTGATATTCCTAACATCGGGTTTGATAACTCTGTCTTCTAGAAATTGATAGAGTACCCCGATTTCAATCCCATTACTACAATGAATTTCCTTACAGGAAGAGGTATTGTCTCCACTAACACTTATCGTGTATCCCTTAACGAACTCAATGTTATCTCAAGGATCATTCACAGCCTTATAACCTACTGTCTCATTACACGAGGAGGTAGTCGTGGAGCCATCTCATACCTCGACATTTTTCTCAATTGGGGCATCCAATAGATTATCCACATAAACCTTTCTGCGTTCATCATGAACCACATGTTGAACAATCCAAAAATAGGTCGTACATGTCTCCCATATGGGATGGTTCTCACTAGAATTTTTAAAGATAAAAAAATCTCGTTCCCCTATGCATATGAACCTTTGCACCCATCTGGAGCGTTTTACTTATTGTAATGTATCTTCGAACTCATGGGTCTCATAAAACTTCATGGACAATGACAGACTCAAGAAGAATAAGTAGAGGATGAAGAGGAAGAAAAAGACAACACCCATAACATTCCCCATGAAATTCCCAATAATACTCCCCATGACATTCCCCATAATAATCCCCATGACATTCCCCATTATGATCCCCATTACAGACACTTTCTCGTTGAAAATTTAATTCGTCATTTCTCTACCATTATCGGTTGGATGCCTGAAGAAATACCTGCATCTCATGCTCAATATGACCGCCTTATAAGTCGTGTTGATGCCCTTGAGAACATCGTTACCTCCCTATCTCACGATCATAGCCAATGACTTGAATAAGTTGATAGGCATTTGGACAAACAGGCTAACAACATCTAAATGTTCAAAAATGTCGACAGCCTCTATGCCCAACAATAAACTACTAGTTCCTCCCAACAGATCAACACATCCAAATTGACATATTGGTCCACATAGGAACTTATTCGTCGTTAAACATCCTTATCTTACCTAGATGTGCCCACGGAGGATGTCCACTTTTCTGAACCACCCCCTCAAGATAATCAAGAAACAAACCTAAATAATCAAGCCAATAGTTCTTCTAACCCCACTATCCCTATGACCTTAGTTTTACTTAGTTTGTATTTGTATTAGCGCTTGATAATTAAAAGAATGATATGTTTATATTTTGACTCAGAATATCTCTCCATATATCATCTAAATGAATCCATGAAAATTATGCCTAAAACTTACATTCTAACCAGAACACGATGAACCAAAAATCATCAAAACTAACAAAATGCCATCTTTACACCATACAAAGATGTCTCACTTTGACCTACATAACTCAACTTTACACCTCCTTATAGCATTTCAAGTATTCTTGAAACATTATCAAAATCGAATTAACATTGTTCCAAACCTACACAATTGTTTTTCACTACTTTGAACTAACTCACTTATGTAGATAAGAAAGGGAAGATGGATTGCAAGGCACGTGCTATCTTGAAAGTTATGTAAATATAAAAAATAAATATTTCAAAAAGAATCACCCCTCCCTTTTCGATAATGACAAATGAGAAGAAATGTTATATAAGAAAAAGATGTTACTTTCAATATCCAAGTCTAAAGGCAAGTGGGAGACTTCCAAATTTTTTTTCAAATTGTACCAATTGTATTATCATCATAAAAGGGATGAGTGAAACCAAATGTTTTAAACCAAAAGGATTTCATATAATGACAACACAATTAATATATCAACACAACTTCACTATATTCTCTCTAAATGTAATCGAGATTAAAATAAGTACTCAATAATTTATGGGATATGTTATCAAGAACACATTATCCAAGTATCCATGCAATACAATGAAGCCCTTAAACCAATACAATAAAGATCATTACCAAGACTATGAAGATCACGAGCTATTTTGAAGTTACTTAATATCTCGCATCAAATTCTAAGCTCTCAAGCCTTAAACATTTCTAAAAAATTAACCAGTCAATCAAGCAAGTTCCACCGTATCCCACAACCTATGGTGATTAAACTCATGAAACCATCATATCACAAGCCCACAATTTATGATTCAAGTAAGTCAAAGAATGCTTAGAAGCCCAGTTGATTACTACTTTATTTTTTTGTACTTTAGGAACCATTATAAAAAAGTAAAGTAACACATTTTATCTTGTATATGCTAAAAATCTATACATATAAACTCATCCTAGAGCTCCCTAAACATTACCCAAAACATAGCCCTAAACCTAAATTTGTTTTACCCAAAATCTTGAAGGTTTAGTCGACTAAACCTTTCTTTTAGTCAACTAAAACTAGTTTTAGCCAATTAAACATTTTACACGCAACTAAACCTTTAAGACAACCAATTAAAATGCAAACAAAAGGAGTATTAGTCAAATAACCCTTAAATTTTAGTCGATTAAAAGTGTAAGGTTTTTTCAGAAATAATTTTGTCAAAATCCTCCACCTTTTATCCTTATACCCTATTTCTTCCAACATGAATACCAAATTTCTTACCACTATAAGGCTACATCCTAGCACTATAAATGAGGCCTCCCTCTTCCATTCCAAATAATCCAAACTTATAACAACATCTCATTTAGTAAAGCTTTATCCTCCTAGCTTGTGTTAAAAACCTATTTGAGAGTTTCAACCCCAAAACACCATTAAAGATTAAGCTTAAACAAAATCCACTTAAAACAAAATCTTCATTCCAAACCCCTCTTTAGTGAAGTTATAAACCCATTACCCACTTGTGCTAAAACCATACTCGTAATCCCAATTGGGAAACATACTTGTGATTCTTGTTTACGTATTTTTTAGAGAGAGAAAGTAAACCCATTTCATTGCTTTGAGAAAAGATACTTCGATTTACATTTCCATTACGAATATTATTATTGTAACTCACAATTAACTTCATTGTATCTTCTTAGTCGGTAGTTCCATAGTTACAGGTAGTTGAGGCATTTAAAGTTTTTGGCTATTGTGTGGATGCCACTTAGGAAAGGGTGAGTTTAGATTCTTTTTTGTCGTGGTTTTCAAGGAAGTGTTCCTTGTGAGGTTTTGGTTTTTGCATAAATGGAAGAAAGATAGTGAAGTTCTCGAGTACCATCGCGAGCGTGGACATAGGCAGAGGCAAAACCCCGTTAAAATCTTGGTTTGCAAAGCTTTATTATCCTCTCTCTCTCTCTCTCTCTCTCTCTCTCTCTCTCTCTTAACTTGTCATATTTATTGTTGATTAATCGCATACTTTTAATTAGAGTTATCATATTGCAATTAATCATTAAGAAAGTTTTAAAATTTTCCATTAAATCCATATACCTAATTCACCCCCCTCTTGGATATATTTTCGGGCCAACAATTAGTATCACACCCTAACTCATAGATACTTATTTTTAAAAGTATAATTTGAGTTTAAAGATGAAAATTGTAAGTATTTTACAAATGTTTTTGCAAAGGTATGATCTTCCCAATTTTCCAGAAAGATTTTACAAGTAATGAAAAACCAGAATATCTCTTGTTATCCAATCCGTTGATTACTATTTATGGAAAGTTATCAGTGATAAAGACTCACCCCTTACATCTAGATTAAACATTGAAAAGAAGAATGAACTTAACATTGGAGATTTGAAGATCTTACACTCCTTTTTAGATAATGACATTTTAGCCAAGGTATCTCACTTCAAGGAGGCAAATGATTTGTGGAACTTCCTTATTAAGGAGTTTGTGGAAGAAATGAATGCTAAAGAAAAAACCCTTGATTCAATCATCCATACATCACAAACCTCATTTTCACCAAGTATAGAAGAAAAAGTGACTTGCACAACCTCAATTTCAAAAGATGAAGTTATCATAAAAGAGTGCTCAGCTTCATCGTCCGATAAAACAAACCAAATATCATTTTTCTACACAAGACAACGACGAGGTAAACTTAATAACTTTTGATTTTGAACCACTTTCATAAAATGAACTGATTAATGCTTATGACCAACTAGACCAACTTTATGAAACATTAGTTATAAGCGACAAACAAACTCATTAATTCTCATATAACAATTCAAAATGAAAAGAAAAATCTATATATTAAATTAGAAAAAAAAAAGAAAACAACATTCTAATAGAGGAAAATATTTAACTTAAAAAATAAATAGACTCTATGAGTAAAAGATAATACTTATCGTGCTTACAAAATGAAAACAATCTATTAGGAAAAGAAGTTAACTTAATTTGAAATTCTTTTGGAAAATTTATACACCTACTATTTGGGAAATGTAAAATTGATTAGGAATCAAATTCGATATATATACTAGAAACCTTTTGTTCGAAAATTAAAGGCAAAAAATACTGAAAGAAATAATTAACCAAATCAAAACAAAGAAATAATTGTATTAAACTTAACTATCAGTTAATGGGGAAATGTTATATTTGTGTAGCTGGACGCTGTTAAGAAATGAATATAATGTACAAAAGTCGATGTATTACACTAGCAAGGTTTATAGGGGAGAAAAAATAAGGTAACCAAGGCTAGAGAATTGGTCTTAGTCCCAGTTGAAGCATCAAGAAGAATGAAATCGTACTTCCAAACTTGTACAATTATGGTATATATTATCCAGCCCCCAAGACAGGCTATTCATAAGCCCGAGAAGTCCACTAAGTTGATGACATGGCTGTCAAGTTGGGGGAATTTGATATAATATACGAGCCGATGACATCGATCAAGGGGCAGACTATAACTTATCTCATTGAATTTACATACAAGGAGGAGATGCCATAGAAGGATGCAGAGTTTGAAGATGAAACTCCTAAAGAAATTAAGCCCTTTACAAGAAAGGCCAAATAAATTTAAGACCATGGGTCAATGAATAAGGTTTTCAGGTTTGGCATGTTGGTTGAAGGGGGTTTAATTAAACCACCCCCAATTGGATACTGTTTTTGTACGGCTCATCCCTTGCTAATGGAGTGGAGTGGGTCTTATTATAATCACTTCAGAAGTAGAAGACATAGAATATGCACTTAGATTAAAATTTGAGGCCTTTAATAATAAGGCCACATATAAGGCCTTAGCTTGTTCTTTGGGAATTTAGAAGTTTTGGCCTACAGTGGCTCATAATTATTTGTGAACCAGGTTATGTGCTCCTATGAAGTGAGAGAAAGAAAAATGGAAAAGTATTTGGGTAAAGTGAAGAAGTTACTACCCAAGTTTATCACAGTGCAGTCAGTCAAGATCCCCCCAAGTACAAAACTCATGAGCTATACTTTGGTTTATTTAGGTTCGAAAACTCGAGATGAACTAAGGAGAACATTCTTAGTAGAGATGTTATTACGCCCCAATATTGAAGAAAAAGATGCATAGGTTATGAAGATGGATCTAGGAACCTTCTATATAGAGCCAATCATATTTTACTTGAGGGCTGGAGAAGTTCTTGCCGAACCAAGAGAAGCGAGGAGGTTGTGCTACAAGGCAACAAGGTATGTGCTTAATGGAGTTGTGTTATTCAAGCAAGATTTTGTGCTTCCATTCCTATATTGTGTTCATCACAAAGTGGTTCAGGCTCTAATAAAATAAGTGCATAAAGGATCGTGTGGGACTCACACAAGAGAGAGATCATAAATCAAAGCAGTAACGACATAGGCCTACTAGTGGCCCACCATAAAGGAGGACTGTGGAGATTATGAAAGAAAATGCGATAAGTGCCAAAGATTTATGGTGATTAGTCAAAGAACCGTAGTAAATCTAACACCTATTATTACCCCTGGCCATTCGTAATGTGGGGGATAGATCCGGTGGGGTCATTATCTAAGACTAAGGGGAGGTTTAGGTTCCTCATGATGGCATTAGACTACTTTATCAAGTGGGTGGAGGATGAGATGATAATTGAGATAAGCCAACCAAATACCTTCCTGTTCATCTGATAAATATAATTTGCCAATATGGGATATCCAAAGCTGTCATCATTAATCACGGTACTCAGTTCGATAATGATTCATATGACGCTTATTACATCAGGTCCAAGACTAAGAAGATACATGCTACCTCAGGTCAACCACAGTGTAATGGTCAAATAAAGATCACCAATAAAACCTTCCTAGATAAAATGAAGAAGCGTATGGAAGAATAAAAGGATAATTGGATAACTGAGCTTCATATCATCCTATGGGCTTATACTATGATCCCTAGAATTGCTACAAGAAAGAGCCATTTCAGGTTGGAATTTAGGTTCGAAGAATTAGTCCTGACAAAGGTCGGTTTGCCTAGTCATAGTGTACTAAATTTCAACTATCTAGTAAGTGACTACATGCATCTATTTGACCTTGATTTGGCAAAATAAGTTAAAGAGTAAATTCTCATTGTGGTAATCTATTAGAAAAAACAACTCATTCTACAATAGAAGAGTCAAGCTGAGCACATTAAAAAGGGTGATCTAGTGTTAAAAAAAGTGACCGAGAAAAGGAATAAGCTGGAGGGGAATTGGCATGGGATATATCGACTTAAATCTTTAGTGTGTCTAGGAACATACAAGATTGAAACTTTGGAGGGAGAAGCCTTAAAAAATCCATGGTCGAACACCTTCGCAAGTACCATCATTAGAGTGATCAACTGTAACTAAAACATAAAGTGTAATGAGAACATGTCATGTCAAGTTTCAATTGTTATCTTCTTCAACGAAAAGTTCAGTTATTCTGTACAAATTACTACTATTCAATTGTCATATTCTTTGTCGTAAGGTGCAAAGAATTTTAGACCCACAAGATGGGCAAGATGTCTCAGTCAAAAGCATCCCAAGGAAGTTGAGAAGAATTAATAAGTTATAATAAATCCACACTTCATGAATGATCTAGTCCATTAAATAGGTCGAGGCATGAAGGTGGTCAGTCATAGGTAACTAACACTGTTAATAGGTCAGGTTGGCTACGAGCTGACCAAAATACCAATAGATGACTAAAAGCATTGGCAATCCTTGGAACAACCCAAAATCATGCCGTCGACCTCAGCTAAAGGAAGTGCATACACAAGATCGACAAGGAAAAAAACTTGTTAGAACAACATCCCATGATCGATTTAGTCCCTTGGATATATTGGAACATGATGTTGGTTCATCCACTGGTAGATGATATTGTCAACAAGTCAGGTCGGACGATCTCATGGCCAAAAAATAACTAAAATACTAAGCAGACCTTAAAAAGAAAGCTTAAACATTGATTGAAGGAGTACAAAACCTAAGGCAAACACGTGGCATATTCTGCTAAAATATGTACAAGCCAACTAAACCCTAAATCCTAGGTTGTATAAGAGATTCTTACTACTTAGTCAAACAAGAAAACTTAAGCATAAATAAAAACATGCATTCAAAACATCAATTACAAAAATTACTAAACAAATTTTTTATCAAAAAATATTCAAATACATTAACTAAGCACAAAAGTCTTGTGAAGATGTTCATAAATTACAAAATGTTGTTAATATATAAAAATTTCTCTCAGTACAAAGGATAAAAAAGAAGTAAGTCAATCTGGAAGAAGCTCAAGTTGTTAGAGGATTGACTGAGGGACCAATATCCGAAGATCAACCATTATAGGGTCTTGGACAACCTTTTGGGCAGTAGCCTCAGGCTCTAAAGTAAGGGTTGGATTATTTAAATTCAGTTCAGCAATGTTAGTCTCTTGAAAAGGAGGATCAACATTCATTTCATCAACTACAGCCAGGGACATAGCGTCCTCATCATCGTTTTTTTAGGAACCAACGACCTCGATTATGTTTGGATAATGCTTAATTACTCAATTTTTTAGCTCGGTATATCCACCAGCAAAATCGATCATCTTTTCCGAGGAACATTCATACGAGGCCTTGTACTCAAACATAATAGCCACAAAATCTTTGGACAAGTCCTATATAATCTTAAAATGATAATAACATCTTCCTTCTACCTCTTTTCGACCTCATTCAGCTTATTCTCGACATCCACAAGATTGTTCAACTTCATATTTAGCTCATCACACCGATTCTTTAGTTTTCCCTCGGCCTGGGTAGATTTAGCTTTGATAACAATTAAATTCCTCCCCAAGCTTGTGACTTGAGACTTGAGCTCCTGGTTCATCTTCTTCTCATTTTCAAAAGTTAAATAGTGCTCTTTAGACATCAAGGCTCTTTCTTAAAGTATAGTTACGGCCATAGCTTGCTGCAAAAGATAAGTCTAAGATCGACAAACACAGTCATAAAAAATAGTAAAGTGAATAAGAGGATTAAATGATGACCTGAATAACCTTATTCTAGGTATAACACCAAAGGGTATATGTCTTTAAAGACCTAATATATCTGAAATTAGGGTCATATCCATGGTAGCTGAGCTAGTCCATGAAGTTGGTCATGTGACCCCTAATGGATTTTTTGTCCTTCCCCAGGTTATCATAGGTAATGGGTGCGGTCGGGTCCTTCAATATGGAGGCACCTTAGGGAGGTTAGAAGGATAAACCTTCGAAATCACCTCTTTCACTAGGCGACATGCCTGACCCCCATTAATCACCACAAGATATTTGCCAAATTTCTTCGAGTCGATAAAAACCTTAGCCTTCTTATGACCAGACATAACAACAGAAGGTTCATATGACCTTTTATTAACCTCTACCTTGGTCTTCACAGGATTATTTTTTCTATGCTTATTTCTTTCGGAGGAGGGTGAGGGCAACTTGGTCGGCAGGTTTGGGTTCCATCCTTAATTGGATTATGTTCGGAATCATGTGGTGGAAGGAGTTGATGTCGTACAAGAAAGGAAAATATGTTAGTAAAAAGATGAACTGAGAAAGTAAATGAACCAACACTTTGAAATATTCACTTACCTTCTTCAACTTCAGCCTCGCCCTGAGCATCATCCTCGTTTCTGATATCATCTACAAAAAACCCGAACACAGTAAGTTTGTCAAATGAATAAATACCTTTAAACATTAGAGGATCGGCTCGATAATACTTTTTAACCATCCTCCTCTTAACAATAGAGATTTTATGAGTAGTTTATCTATGAGTAAACCAAGGCAAGACAAGAATCACGATATAATTAAAAGAGAAAGATATTTTAAACAGTTAAAAGAAAAATACCAATTAATGTGTATTAATTATGAGTTCTTAGAAATATTTTAAGGGTGTTAGTTTTTGATTTAAAATATTTGTAACTTTTTTTAAATAATTTTTTAAGGATTTTTTTTAAATTTAATTTCATTAGAACAAGATATAAACTCGTTAGAAAAGAAAATAAGATTTTGTTCGAACGACTTTATACCTCGTTAGAACAACTTTGGGATTTCATTAGAACTAAGATCAAACGAACATCTAACGAGGTTTGGCTTCTTTATAGGGACTTCTCGTTGTAATCTGGTTTCAAACGAGGTTTCATTCTCGTTCGAACGAACTCAGGTTTTCGTTCAAACGAGATGTTATTCTCATTCGAACGACTTCAATTTTTGTTCGAACGAGTTCGCCGCCTCAAAATTTGTGTTTATCTATTTAAGGCATTTTAGACTCAGAATTTTAAAGGACGTTTGCCAAGTTTCACCCTTTATATTTTAAGATCTAAGTTCCATAATTCATATGCTTTGAAATCTTAAGTTTGAGCACAAAATTTCATTTATTTCATCTTGAGAGAACTTGTTTCATGTGGTGGACTCCGTACATGCTGATTGCGGTGTTTTACGGTTGCTGAGTCTTATCGATGGATATTGAGGCGCATGTGTACTCATGTGTTGTGACAACTTACGTGGGTAGATTCATGCATTTCACTACGGAGGAACGGGTTAGGATAAAATAGCGTGAAGGTGATAGGCTGGGTTTCGCCGCGGCGCGAGCGTCACCTACGCGTCGACCGTTTAATTTTTGGCACACCAACTCTATACAAAAACCTAAACTATGACTACATCTTTTAAGGGAGTATAGCGGCCAGTCCAGGTATCGAAAATTCACAAAGACGAGCTGCTAGAATTTAATCGATTTAATACTTCTAGAATAAAAGTGTAAAAAGTAATTTGTTAACTAAAAAGAAAGAAAAGATAAACTAGGCATGGGTGTATTTAAATTAAATTAACGAAGAGAAAAAAAACTATAGGTTGCGTCGAATATCCTTCACCCCGAATTAATTGGTATAAATGGTTACATGGTGTGACACCCCGACTAATTAAATACCGGGTAGCTACTCCTTTATTAAATTAATGCAAAATGCCAAGTTGGTTCAGTTAATAGCATCACTGTCGAAAATATTTTAATAGTTACTAACCACCTAGTATTTAAAAAGTGAGTTGCCAAATTTTAAGTTAACTCTGATTAAATGCAATAAGTGAAATATAAAGGATAACATATCCATTCACAATAAAGTCCAACTACAGTAATCATCAAATAATAATAAGTCTGGAGGAAATACTCCTCACAACAATCCCAATAATGAAATGAATAAACAAGTCTGCATCCTGAATTAATTACAAACCAAAGTCTGAATAACTGAAATATAAAATGTCTCTAAAAGAAATGGGCGACATGCCCTACAAATGATGGAACTGAATAAGGAATCAAGACAAGAAAAGGAGGCGTCTACTATCAAGGCCCTGTAACTTCCACAACAGCTACAACTCGTCACCTGAATAGAATTCCTATGCATGGTGTCCTTGTGGCTAGGCACCTAAAATGGTTTTTACAAAAAGATATATTTGAAAGCAAACGGGTCAGAGCCCGAATGTGGAGAATATTTTAAAAACAGCAAGTGTTTTAACAACATTTAAAACAATGAATGCAAAGTACATGTTAGGACGTACTCTCACATGAAATACTCACCTCTCGACTAATTGTGCACTCCTAACGTACCGCACCCATTCAAGTGATTCTCATATCTAGCTAAACCGACATAAGTTCTAACCTTCCTACTCAATTTCACAATATGAATTCCCAATGTTATCACTTAAATAGATAGCTTTACTTAAACTCGGATTTTCAATTATCAGCATTACCATTTACTGGAGGTTATCCCTTATTTATCATCTCACGGAGTTACTATAAATTATTCTCAAATTAAACATGACAATTCTGTTCATTCAACCGAATCATACACATCATAAATATACAATACAAGCACCCCGAGGCTAAGCTGTGGTGCACACATACTCTGCTATCCATCCCAGTACATCATGTACATAAGGATTACAAATTTCGAATCTCTCAGGAATTGTTAGAATAAGCACCACACACAAAAATGGAGGCGAACATAATTCAACATATCCATAGTCACGTACATACCTACGCTCCATAGTCAGCTGACTTAATAACTCACAATTAAGTCATTCCCTTGAACTATGTCCTCTAGGTACCAATCTAGATCCGAGCACACAAGGATTAGATGGCCCTAAGCGAACGTAAACCTCCCGTGATAGAAAGTATGGTAGGTATGTCATACACATAAAATCATATACATATACTAAGCATGCACACATCTTAGTAATTACCATAATTTATTAGTGGTATACTTCTCATTCTTATACCAATACACGTGTCCCCGGTTTATATATACACATCATCCATTATCCTCACGTCGTAATTAGTTAATCGCGTCCTAACCCACAATTAACATTTCGTTCAAATCATTCTTCTATATTTTACTCCCCAATATATCCCGAATATCCCAACTATATCAATTAGTCATCAAGGTAATGTAATCTCTACAATTAAACAAGGTTACGGGACACTAGGAATCAAATCAGGCCAAAAAGGCCAAACTGTCAACTCGTTAGAAGTCTCGTTCGAACGAGAGTTCGTTCGAACGAAGTGGGCATCTAAAGAGATCTCGTTATAAGGAAAACTGTCAACTCGTTAGAAGCTCGTTCGAACGAGCTCGTTCGAACGACCTGGGCAGGTCTTCTAACGAGGTGACAGTTCGAGCCCAGAATTTCTAAATTCGTTTTTCCTCCAACTTTCTCTTCTCAAAACTCATCCAAACATTATCCCAACAGTGTTTTAAGGTTTCTAATCATTCATAAACATACTTAGGTCGTATATTAACATATATATGGGATCAAATCATCCTAAACCACATCTAATCATTAAATCTCCCCAATTTTCCCCAAATCTCATGAACATGAACCCTAGAAATTTGCAGTCATCAATAGACATAATCAAATCCATTTTTGTGATATAAAAGATGTATTTCTATCAGAATAATTACCCAAACATAATTCTACATGCAGTCTCCTTATAAAAATGTGAATTTCTAATTCCAATTCAATGGGTTTTTATCAATCTCCCAAAACAATGAAATTTTCATAAATGTCTAAGCATGGAAGAAACATTCATTGTAAATAACGTAATTAAACCACTTGCCTCGGATTGTTCTCTGAATTTGATGTTGGATGTTGCTCTCTTTTCCTCTCCAATTTCTCCCAAGGTTGAAGGTTGAAGATGATGGTTATGGTCTTTTGGGAACTTCTCTTAACCTCTCCTATAACTCCCGTAGTCCTTTAGTTGGTTAAGTGCTGGTAATGGATTAGTGGGTTACAAAATAACCTAATATTAAGTCCCAAAATTCGTTGGTTATTATTCCCAAAATTTCAAAATTACCAAAATACCCTTTTAAGTTGCCGGTATGGCCCGAAAATGCCCATGAACCCAAACTAAACCCCCGGCTAGTGTTTTCTGACTATTTCGACCCTTCCGGACACGTTGGCTCACTCAAAATAACCATACGATTGATAAAACTAAAATTCACTTTTTAATTAAAAATTATATTCCTAACGCGACTGTCACGCGCATCCCAACAAAATTTTCCAAATTACCGTATTTCAATCTCGCGACAATTTCAATAGTTTCAATATTCATATAACATCATATGTATACACATTATAATCAAATACCAACTCACATCTTGTTAGTATTTTATCCGGATTAATTCTCAATTAATTCACATTTAATTTAATTAATCCCATAAATAAATATCGATAAAAATGCGGGGTATTACACATGGGCTCACGAGTCTATCAAGATTGCATCTCGTTTCGACAGTTAATTAAATCAAGAGTTGTCACAACCCTAAATTCGCATAAAAGTCTAATAAGATTTTGGCGTCAACAAATACCCCGAAAATTACGCACGCAAGGTCGTAAATACGAAGCATACATGATATACCCCATTAAATCTCCTATGTGTAATAACTAGGACAACCCAATCGAAATAAACACGTAAAACCATTACCATAGCAAAGCAACCAATCATAAATTATCAATCCGACACAACCTAGAGTAAACTAGCCGCTACACATAACGAACAACATAAATTAAACTAACTAATTAATTAAGCAATAACTAATTTAATTAACACTACAAATTAAACTAGGCATGGAAATAATAAAGCATGAAATAAATCTAGGGCACAAGGCAAGAAATAAAGCAAGTAAATAAATAAATGGAAGTTTGGATTAATAGAGAAGACAAATGATAGTGTTCTTACACAACCACAATGGGCAAACCTACTATACAGATAAACCCTAGGAGGGAGAAAATGGCACACTCAAGATCTCTCCAAACCCTAGCTCCTAAAGAGAAAACAAAGAAAAACCTAAATAAAATTAAAATCTCTCTACAAATAACCAAAAGGGGATATTTATAATAAGTTGGAAAAAAGAAATAAAGAAAAAGGAAAAACAAATGAAAAAGGGGTTAAGATGTAATTAAAGAATAAAAAGAAAATAGAAAAAGAAAAAAAAAAGGAAAAAGAGGGCTACAGCAAAAATCTTGGCCAAAATAGCAGAACATCGGTCGACCGCGTCTTGGGTCGATCAACCGCACGTAAAGGGAGGAGCACACTGGGTGAACCGCAAGGCATAAACCCATTTCCCGATCGATCGCGACGGTTGGGCCGGTCGACCGCTTCCACTGGGACAACCCACCAATCTCTTTGCTGCGAACACAACAGTCCACCAAATGCCAAAGACCCAAATGGGTATTGCCGAGACCACCATACCTCCATTGATGCCAACCCGATATCAACAACTATTATGGTTCGAACCTGCAACGTTGATGTGTGTGGCCATAAACGAAACCTCCATCTCCAAAAATGCCAACAACCCAACTCCATAAAAAATGGCCAAAGCCATGGAAATGTCAAAGTGGGTATTCCAAAAACTAGAGCCAACTGACCCACAACTAGTTCCACACGCGACCCAAGCTCCAATTTCAGACGAAAGGCTCCAATTTTGGATGAAACCAAACCCGAGCAAAAAAAAATCGCCCATGGAAGCTTGCTGTAAAATGAAAGAGAAAAGGACATAGATGGAATTAAATAGATTGTTAGTAAATGAATAAAACAATAATTAAATAAAATCTTATATTTCTTCCCCGATTAAAGGTCCGTATTTTCTTCGTTCGGACTTCTATTAGAGCACTGTTCACGGCCATCTGAAGCTTGGCCCGAGGTCTATAACTTTCGTGAAGTCTTTAGTCAAAAATACCAAAGTGTGAAATTACGAAAATGCCCCATAACCGCGATGGAACTTTATCGAAATGCGCTCAAACTTCATACTAAGCACCATAACACCTATACAAGCTTAATAATACCTCAAATAACATATTAGCGCATAGAACGGAGGTTGTCTGGTTAATGCGAATAATTATGGCAATTAGGGTACCCGATGGGGCTAAAATGCATAAGTTCGAGGTTAATAAGTGTTATGATTCGGGACAAATCAGAAGGCTTATGGGGGATCGATTCGTTGTGTTAGTCTACTGTTTATAATTTATAAAATCGTATCATAGTGGTATGTCGACTGGGTCGTTCGGGTTTTTTCCTTTTGTGGTTTTCCTTGTATGTCGGCACCTTGTGTATTTATTTATTTATTTTATCTTCTATAACCATAAATGCATGCTTTAGGGTAAAATGATAAAATTTGGTAAATTAGTTTTCCACCAGAAAAGTCTAAAATCGGTGCAAAGTTTAATTTGGTAAATTTTGTTTAAAGTTTCAATCTTTAAAATTTGAGAAAATATAAAAATATTGGACTTGACCATACTTGTCTAAAAGTACACTGCAAGGCAATTCTCAAATTGGTATAAGAGCTAGAATACTCTGTTTTTATGTTTTTGATCCCATATCTTTAGGCATGAATTTTAGAGGTTTTGATGGGTTTATAATCCCTATGTTCGATGGGTTAAACTACGCATACTGAAAAATGCATATGAAGTTAGCACTTAGGGCTATAAATGAGTGTGTGTGGTTAGCTCTAGTTAAAGGGTGGTCTCCACCAGTCATGAGAGATGGAGAGGCAATTCACTTAAAACCAGTGGAGTCGTGGACTAAGGCTGAGCATAAATTGTCACAATATAATTCTGAAGGTTTAAATGCCCTATTTTATTTTGTCACCCCAGAGGAATTCTGTCCTGTTATGATGTATGAGACGTCAAAAGAGGCTTGGGATATACTCCAGCTCACCCATGAAGGAACTAGTGATGTTAAGGCTTCCAAACTCCAAAATCTCACCACTCAATTTGAAACGATTGAAATATTGGAGAGTGGTAACTTTGGTGAGTTCTACACTATATTGTTCGACAAGTTAACTCATTGTTTAACTTGGGAGATAAGATACCCGACAACCGAGTCATAAAGAAAATATTAAGGTCATTTCTTGACATATTTAATCCAAACGTGATTATTTTGAATTCTTTGGGTACTCAAGACTCTACGAAAGTTGAAGAGCTTGTAGGTGACTTACAAACTTATGAGCTTGACATGTTTACCGCCAAGAATGTGACGAAGAAATAAAAAGGCATAGATTTGAAATGTCGGAAGGAGGAAAAACTATTTTCGAATGATAAGTCTAACATCGATTCCAAGGATATAGCCATATTGTCAAAGAAATTCAAGAAATTTCTCAATTTCCAAAAGCAATCGAAATATGCAAAAAGGTTTGAGAAAATTAAGAACAACAAGGCTGACCACGTCCCTAAGAATAAGAATGAGAACTTCAAGAGGGATGATTCAGAGAGTTGTTATGGTTTTAAGGGTTATGGCCATAACGTAGCTGAGTGCCCCACTAAACTAAAAAAGGAGGACAAGAAACTGATATCATATAATGCCACCCTTAGTGATAATGATCCGAAAGAGGGAAATGATTCTCCCATTGAACGCAACTTTATTGTGTTTATAGTTAGTTATGTGAGTGTTGATGAGAAAATATTCCCATGAAGATATTCATTTGTATGTCACTTCTGAGGCCATAGTTTGTGAATCCCAAGTGAGTGTTGGTCGAGAGAGTGGAGGTGAGAGTGAGGATGAAGAATAGGAGGAGAAGAGTGAACTATAAGTGGCCTTCCATAAATTATACGCGAAAACTTCGAAGGTAAAGAAGGCTAACTTATAGTTGGAAGCTAGGTTAAAAGAACGAGCTATAGAAAATGTTGATAATTCTTTGATTAAGGATATTAGGGCACGTGAGAGGACTCTTTAAGAGAAGATAGAGTACACTGAGGGTAAGATAGATAGTCTTCATGGTTTGATGTAGGATATAAAGAAAAATCTTCTGGAGTTTTAGGAGTCTAGGCGTTTACTCGAGTCTAGGATTGTTGAGCTTGAGGAGAGATTACTAGATTCGAGTCGGGCCAAATTTGATTTGGAGTCTAGGTCAAAAAAGTTGGATAAAATGTTAGTCACTGTTCAAATCAAAGATGACAAGTGTAGAATTGGCTTCGATAATCATAATGCTTCCACTTCCAAAGCTAAGATCATACATTTTAGAGAGTTGATTAGGAACGTTAGGAAATGTTAACCTTTAGGTAACACTCCTCGTCGTGTTTACACTTGCACTCATTGGAGTAGGAAAGGTCACCTTAGGAGTTTTTGCTATGATCTTAAGAAAGGTCCTAAGAAGTCTAAGAATAGAGTCACCACAATTCCAAAATCCCCTAAGCATCGTTTTACACCTACTTGGGTTAGAAAATTTGGTTTGGAGGCTTTACGTATTAGACTTGTTGATTGTTGTTTGCTTGCACACGATACTTCCCATGCTATATGTAATGGTTGATTGTGTTAGCTTGTTTGTCATACTCTAACTATGCTTCATGATATATGTTTTCTAGTGTTATGGCATGTGTATCTTTTGCATTATATATTTCTTTTATTGAGTCATATTGAAAAATACAACAATATTTTGTTTGTATTTTGAGTTAGAGTTTGTTTTTAAAAATTAAAAATTGGTAATTTTTAGAAAAACTCAAAAAGATTTTTAGTTTTTGCGTATTTTATATTTACACATTTAGTGTGGCATATTGATTTGTTTGAATCTAATTTACTCTGTAATTTTCATGTGTCATTTGGTTATGATTGTAGATACTTAGATTGTTCTTAGTCATGTTTGTATGGATATGTTTCAAACTTGATTGTCTTGATGAATTCGACTTTGTATGTCCCTCCACACACACATGCACGAGTTTTTGAATGTTAACTTCACATGTATATTAAGATTGTGAGATGTTATCCCATCAATTTTGTCATCTACATGTTTTGCGACTGTGGGAAATTTATGCATGTAAGAACCGCTGCCCGTGAGAGATGTTGATTAGTATTAAAAATATGAGGCTGAACGGGAAAGGGCTACGAAAGGAACAAATCTGCTTTGCAGGAAAGCCACCGTTGGAAAGAGCCTAATGAAAAGATTCAAGGTAATAAAAATAAAAAAATAGTCTAAGTCCAACATAGTTTAATGTGTTTGATCTTTAAAAATAAATTACTTCAAAAGAATCGAGAAAAGAAAATATGATATATGTTTATCTTTTGTAGGTGCTTAGTTGAAGATCAACGGGTTTGCACAATGAATCTTAGTTATGCTTATTTTTTCATGACGTTATTGATTTGTAGAATCATCAATATTCCAGGCTTGTATACAATGTGCTTGTTTGTTCATTAAGTTCAAGTTATCTTGTCACTTGAGGCAATCTTAGTTTTGATAAATATTTGTGATCAATTAGAACTGCTTGAACATATTTGAGTGTTTGAGTTATAATTCATTTATATCTAGTTCACGTCCATTCATTCCATCCCTTATGTTTAGACACATCGATACTATGCTAGTGTGTAAAGCTTATGCGTTTATGTGTCAAGTTATGTGGTCGTTTATGCCCCTATATGCGTGCCGGATTTTCATTAGTATAATTTTCATATATTATATATGGAATTGTGTTTTTGAGTCTTTGCAGTCTACATTTATTCAATGTTTACCATATGCTTAACTTATTCGGATTATTTATGCTTGAGTTGCCATGTTGTGTGTTTAATACACTTTACACCGTTGCATACTTTATTCCCTTCTCCCTATGTTTAAAGTTATGGTATCAATTTTTTTTAAATTGGTATATTTTGATAATTCATTTAAGGGGACAATTTGGTATATTTTTAAATTGGTATAAGAGCTAGAATACTCTGTTTTTATGTTTTTGATCCCATATCTTTAGGCATGAATTTTAGAGGTTTTGATGGGTTTATAATCCCTATGTTCGATGGGTTAAACTACGCATACTGAAAAATGCATATGAAGTTAGCACTTAGGGCTATAAATGAGTGTGTGTGGTTAGCTCTAGTTAAAGGGTGGTCTCCACCAGTCATGAGAGATGGAGAGGCAATTCACTTAAAACCAGTGGAGTCGTGGACTAAGGCTGAGCATAAATTGTCACAATATAATTCTCAAGGTTTAAATGCCCTATTTTATTTTGTCACCCCAGAGGAATTCTGTCCTGTTATGATGTATGAGACGTCAAAAGAGGCTTGGGATATACTCCAGCTCACCCATGAAGGAACTAGTTATGTTAAGGCTTCCAAACTCCAAAATCTCACCACTCAATTTGAAACGATTGAAATATTGGAGAGTGGTAACTTTGGTGAGTTCTACACTATATTGTTCGACATAGTTAACTCATTGTTTAACTTGGGAGATAAGATACCCAACAACCGAGTCATAAAGAAAATATTAAGGTCATTTCTTGACATATTTAATCCAAACGTGATTATTTTGAATTCTTTGGGTACTCAAGACTCTACGAAAGTTGAAGAGCTTGTAGGTGACTTACAAACTTATGAGCTTGACATGTTTACCGCCAAGAATGTGACGAAGAAATAAAAAGGCATAGATTTGAAATGTCGGAAGGAGGAAAAACTATTTTCGAATGATAAGTCTAACATCGATTCCAAGGATATAGCCATATTGTCAAAGAAATTCAAGAAATTTCTCAATTTCCAAAAGCAATCGAAATATGCAAAAAGGTTTGAGAAAATTAAGAACAACAAGGCTGACCACGTCCCTAAGAATAAGAATGAGAACTTCAAGAGGGATGATTCAGAGAGTTGTTATGGTTTTAAGGGTTATGGCCATAACGTAGCTGAGTGCCCCACTAAACTAAAAAAGGAGGACAAGAAACTGATATCATATAATGCCACCCTTAGTGATAATGATCCGAAAGAGGGAAATGATTCTCCCATTGAACGCAACTTTATTGTGGTTATAGTTAGTTATGTGAGTGTTGATGAGAAAATCTTCCCATGAAGATATTCATTTGTATGTCACTTCTGAGGCCATAGTTTGTGAATCCCAAGTGAGTGTTGGTCGAGAGAGTGGAGGTGAGAGTGAGGATGAAGAATAGGAGGAGAAGAGTGAACTATAAGTGGCCTTCCATAAATTATACGCGAAAACTTCGAAGGTAAAGAAGGCTAACTTATAGTTGGAAGCTAGGTTAAAAGAACGTGCTATAGAAAATGTTGATAATTCTTTGATTAAGGATATTAGGGCACGTGAGAGGACTCTTTAAGAGAAGATAGAGTACACTGAGGGTAAGATAGATAGTCTTCATGGTTTGATGTAGGATATAAAGAAAAATCTTCTGGAGTTTTAGGAGTCTAGGCGTTTACTCGAGTCTAGGATTGTTGAGCTTGAGGAGAGATTACTATATTCGAGTCGGGCCAAATTTGATTTGGAGTCTAGGTCAAAAAAGTTGGATAAAATGTTAGTCACTGTTCAAATCAAAGATGACAAGTGTAGAATTGGCTTCGATAATCATAATGCTTCCACTTCCAAAGCTAAGATCATACATTTTAGAGAGTTGATTAGGAACGTTAGGAAAGGTTAACCTTTAGGTAACACTCCTCGTCGTGTTTACACTTGCACTCATTGGAGTAGGAAAGGTCACCTTAGGAGTTTTTGCTATGATCTTAAGAAAGGTCCTAAGAAGTCTAAGAATAGAGTCACCACAATTCCAAAATCCCCTAAGCATCGTTTTACACCTACTTGGGTTAGGAAATTTGGTTTGGAGGCTTTACGTATTAGACTTGTTGATTGTTGTTTGCTTGCAAACGATACTTCCCATGCTATATGTAATGGTTGATTGTGTTAGCTTGTTTGTCATACTCTAACTATGCTTCATGATATATGTTTTCTAGTGTTATGGCATGTGTATCTTTTGCATTATATATTTCTTTTATTGAGTCATATTGAAAAATACAACAATATTTTGTTTGTATTTTGAGTTAGAGTTTGTTTTTAAAAATTAAAAATTGGTAATTTTTAGAAAAACTCAAAAAGATTTTTAGTTTTTGCGTATTTTATATTTACACATTTAGTGTGGCATATTGATTTGTTTGAATCCAATTTAATCTGTAATTTTCATGTGTCATTTGGTTATGATTGTAGATACTTAGATTGTTCTTAATCATGTTTGTATGGATATGTTTCAAACTTGATTGTCTTGATGAATTCGACTTTGTATGTCCCTCCACACACACATGCACGAGTTTTTGAATGTTAACTTCACATGTATATTAAGATTGTGAGATGTTATCCCATCAATTTTGTCATCTACATGTTTTGCGACTGTGGGAAATTTATGCATGTAAGAACCGCTGCCCGTGAGAGATATTGATTAGTATTAAAAATATGAGGCTGAACGGGAAAGGGCTACGAAAGGAACAAATCTGCTTTGCAGGAAAGCCACCGTTGGAAAGAGCCTAATGAAAAGATTCAAGGTAATAAAAATAAAAAAATAGTTTAAGTCCAACATAGTTTAATGTGTTTGATCTTTAAAAAGAAATTACTTCAAAAGAATCGAGAAAAGAAAATATGATATATGTTTATCTTTTGTAGGTGCTTAGTTGAAGATCAACGGGTTTGCACAATGAATCTTAGTTATGCTTATTTTTTCATGACGTTATTGATTTGTAGAATCATCAATATTCCAGGCTTGTATACAATGTGCTTGTTTGTTCATTAAGTTCAAGTTATCTTGTCACTTGAGGCAATATTAGTTTTGATAAATATTTGCGATCAATTAGAACTGCTTGAACATATTTGAGTGTTTGAGTTATAATTCATTTATATCTAGTTCACGTCCATTCATTCCATCCCTTATGTTTAGACATATCGATACTATGCTAGTGTGTAAAGCTTATGCGTTTATGTGTCAAGTTATGTGGTCGTTTATGCCCCTATATGTGTGCCGGATTTTCATTAGTATAATTTTCATATATTATATATGGAATTGTGTTTTTGAGTCTTTGCAGTCTACATTTATTCAATGTTTACCATATGCTTAACTTATTCGGATTATTTATGCTTGAGTTGCCATGTTGTGTGTTTAATACACTTTACACCGTTGCATACTTTATTCCCTTCTCCCTATGTTTAAAGTTATGGTATCAATTTTTTTTAAATTGGTATATTTTGATCATGCATTTAAGGGGACAATTTGGTATATTTTTAAATTGGTATAAGAGCTAGAATACTCTGTTTTTATGTTTTTGATCCCATATCTTTAGGCATGAATTTTAGAGGTTTTGATGGGTTTATAATCCCTATGTTCGATGGGTTAAACTACGCATACTGAAAAATGCATATGAAGTTAGCACTTAGGGCTATAAATGAGCGTGTGTGGTTAGCTCTAGTTAAAGGGTGGTCTCCACCAGTCATGAGAGATGGAGAGGCAATTCACTTAAAACCAGTGGAGTCGTGGACTAAGGCTGAGCATAAATTGTGACAATATAATTCTCAAGGTTTAAATGCCCTATTTTATTTTGTCACCCCAGAGGAATTCTGTCCTGTTATGATGTATGAGACGTCAAAAGAGGCTTGGGATATACTCCAGCTCACCCATGAAGGAACTAGTGATGTTAAGGCTTCCAAACTCCAAAATCTCACCACTCAATTTGAAACGATTGAAATATTGGAGAGTGGTAACTTTGGTGAGTTCTACACTATATTGTTCGACATAGTTAACTCATTGTTTAACTTGGGAGATAAGATACCCGACAACCGAGTCATAAAGAAAATATTAAGGTCATTTCTTGACATATTTAATCCAAACGTGATTATTTTGAATTCTTTGGGTACTCAAGACTCTACGAAAGTTGAAGAGCTTGTAGGTGACTTACAAACTTATGAGCTTGACATGTTTACCGCCAAGAATGTGATGAAGAAATAAAAAGGCATAGATTTGAAATGTCGGAAGGAGGAAAAACTTGTTTCGAATGATAAGTCTAACATCGATTCCAAGGATATAACCATATTGTCAAAGAAATTCAAGAAATTTCTCAATTTCCAAAAGCAATCGAAATATGCAAAAAGGTTTGAGAAAATTAAGAACAACAAGGCTGACCACGTCCCTAAGAATAAGAATGAGAACTTCAAGAGGGATGATTCAGAGAGTTGTTATGGTTTTAAGGGTTATGGCCATAACGTAGCTGAGTGCCCCACTAAACTAAAAAAGGAGGACAAGAAACTGATATCATATAACGCCACCCTTAGTGATAATGATCCGAAAGAGGGAAATGATTCTCCTATTGAACGTAACTTTATTGTGTTTATAGTTAGTTATGTGAGTGTTGATGAGAAAATCTTCCCATGAAGATATTCATTTGTATGTCACTTCTAAGGCCATGGTTTGTGAATCCCAAGTGAGTGTTGGTCGAGAGAGTGGAGGTGAGAGTGAGGATGAAGAATAGGAGGAGAAGAGTGAACTATAAGTGGCCTTCCATAAATTATACGCGAAAACTTCGAAGGTAAAGAAGGCTAACTTATAGTTGGAAGCTAGGTTAAAAGAACGTGCTATAGAAAATGTTGATAATTCTTTGATTAAGGATATTAGGGCACGTGAGAGGACTCTTTAAGAGAAGCTAGAGTACACTGAGGGTAAGATAGATAGTCTTCATGGTTTGATGTAGGATATAAAGAAAAAGCTTCTGGAGTTTTAGGAGTCTAGGCGTTTACTCGAGTCTAGGATTGTTGAGCTTGAGGAGAGATTACTAGATTCGAGTCGGGCCAAATTTGATTTGGAGTCTAGGTCAAAAAAGTTGGATAAAATGTTAGTCACTGTTCAAATCAAAGATGACAAGGTAGAATTGGCTTCGATAATCATAATGCTTCCACTTCCAAAGCTAAGATCATACATTTTAGAGAGTTGATTAGGAACGTTAGGAAAGGTTAACCTTTAGGTAACACTCCTCGTCGTGTTTACACTTGCACTCATTGGAGTAGGAAAGGTCACCTTAGGAGTTTTTGCTATGATCTTAAGAAAGGTCCTAAGAAGTCTAAGAATAGAGTCACCACAATTCCAAAATCCCCTAAGCATCGTTTTACACCTACTTGGGTTAGAAAATTTGGTTTGGAGGCTTTACGTATTAGACTTGTTGATTGTTGTTTGCTTGCACACGATACTTCCCATGCTATATGTAATGGTTGATTGTGTTAGCTTGTTTGTCATACTCTAACTATGCTTCATGATACATGTTTTCTAGTGTTATGGCATGTGTATCTTTTGCATTATATATTTATTTTATTGAGTCATATTGAAAAATACAACAATATTTTGTTTGTATTTTGAGTTAGAGTTTGTTTTTAAAAATTAAAAATTGGTAATTTTTAGAAAAACTCAAAAAGATTTTTAGTTTTTGCGTATTTTATATTTACACATTTAGTGTGGCATATTGATTTGTTTGAATCCAATTTACTCTGTAATTTTCATGTGTCATTTGGTTATGATTGTAGATACTTAGATTGTTCTTAATCATGTTTGTATGGATATGTTTCAAACTTGATTGTCTTGATGAATTCGACTTTGTATGTCCCTCCACACACACATGCACGAGTTTTTGAATGTTAACTTCACATGTATATTAAGATTGTGAGATGTTATCCCATCAATTTTGTCATCTACATGTTTTGCGACTGTGGGAAATTTATGCATGTAAGAACCGCTGCCCGTGAGAGATGTTGATTAGTATTAAAAATATGAGGCTGAACGGGAAAGGGCTACGAAAGGAACAAATCTGCTTTGCAGGAAAGCCACCGTTGGAAAGAGCCTAATGAAAAGATTCAAGGTAATAAAAATAAAAAAATAGTCTAAGTCCAACATAGTTTAATGTGTTTGATCTTTAAAAAGAAATTACTTCAAAAGAATCGAGAAAAGAAAATATGATATATGTTTATCTTTTGTAGGTGCTTAGTTGAAGATCAACGGGTTTGCACAATGAATCTTAGTTATGCTTATTTTTTCATGACGTTATTGATTTGTAGAATCATCAATATTCCAGGCTTGTATACAATGTGCTTGTTTGTTCATTAAGTTCAAGTTATCTTGTCACTTGAGGCAATCTTAGTTTTGATAAATATTTGCGATCAATTAGAACTGCTTGAACATATTTGAGTGTTTGAGTTATAATTCATTTATATCTAGTTCACGTCCATTCATTCCATCCCTTATGTTTTGACACATCGATACTATGCTAGTGTGTAAAGCTTATGCGTTTATGTGTCAAGTTATGTGGTCGTTTATGCCCCTATATGTGTGCCGGATTTTCATTAGTATAATTTTCATATATTATATATGGAATTGTGTTTTTGAGTCTTTGCAGTCTACATTTATTCAATGTTTACCATATGCTTAACTTATTCGGATTATTTATGCTTGAGTTGCCATGTTGTGTGTTTAATACACTTTACACCGTTGCATACTTTATTCCCTTCTCCCTATGTTTAAAGTTATGGTATCAATTTTTTTTAAATTGGTATATTTTGATCATGCATTTAAGGGGACAATTTGGTATATTTTTAAATTGGTATAAGAGCTAGAATACTCTGTTTTTATGTTTTTGATCCCATATCTTTAGGCATGAATTTTAGAGGTTTTGATGGGTTTATAATCCCTATGTTCGATGGGTTAAACTACGCATACTGAAAAATGCATATGAAGTTAGCACTTAGGGCTATAAATGAGCGTGTGTGGTTAGCTCTAGTTAAAGGGTGGTCTCCACCAGTCATGAGAGATGGAGAGGCAATTCACTTAAAACCAGTGGAGTCGTGGACTAAGGCTGAGCATAAATTGTCACAATATAATTCTCAAGGTTTAAATGCCCTATTTTATTTTGTCACCCCAGAGGAATTCTGTCCTGTTATGATGTATGAGACGTCAAAAGAGGCTTGGGATATACTCCAGCTCACCCATGAAGGAACTAGTGATGTTAAGGCTTCCAAACTCCAAAATCTCACCACTCAATTTGAAACGATTGAAATATTGGAGAGTGGTAACTTTGGTGAGTTCTACACTATATTGTTCGACATAGTTAACTCATTGTTTAACTTGGGAGATAAGATACCCGACAACCGAGTCATAAAGAAAATATTAAGGTCATTTCTTGACATATTTAATCCAAACGTGATTATTTTGAATTCTTTGGGTACTCAAGACTCTACGAAAGTTGAAGAGCTTGTAGGTGACTTACAAACTTATGAGCTTGACATGTTTACCGCCAAGAATGTGACGAAGAAATAAAAAGGCATAGATTTGAAATGTCGGAAGGAGGAAAAACTATTTTCGAATGATAAGTCTAACATCGATTCCAAGGATATAGCCATATTGTCAAAGAAATTCAAGAAATTTCTCAATTTCCAAAAGCAATCGAAATATGCAAAAAGGTTTGAGAAAATTAAGAACAACAAGGCTGACCACGTCCCTAAGAATAAGAATACGAACTTCAAGAGGGATGATTCAGAGAGTTGTTATGGTTTTAAGGGTTATGGCCATAACGTAGCTGAGTGCCCCACTAAACTAAAAAAGGAGGACAAGAAACTGATATCATATAATGCCACCCTTAGTGATAATGATCCGAAAGAGGGAAATGATTCTCCCATTGAACGCAACTTTATTGTGTTTATAGTTAGTTATGTGAGTGTTGATGAGAAAATCTTCCCATGAAGATATTCATTTGTATGTCACTTCTGAGGCCATAGTTTGTGAATCCCAAGTGAGTGTTGGTCGAGAGAGTGGAGGTGAGAGTGAGGATGAAGAATAGGAGGAGAAGAGTGAACTATAAGTGGCCTTCCATAAATTATACGCGAAAACTTCGAAGGTAAAGAAGGCTAACTTATAGTTGGAAGCTAGGTTAAAAGAACGTGCTATAGAAAATGTTGATAATTCTTTGATTAAGGATATTAGGGCACGTGAGAGGACTCTTTAAGAGAAGCTAGAGTACACCGAGGGTAAGATAGATAGTCTTCATGGTTTGATGTAGGATATAAAGAAAAAGCTTCTGGAGTTTAAGAGTCTAGGCGTTTACTCGAGTCTAGGATTGTTGAGCTTGAGGAGAGATTACTAGATTCGAGTCGGGCCAAATTTGATTTGGAGTCTAGATCAAAAAAGTTGGATAAAATTTTAGTCACTGTTCAAATCAAAGATGACAAGGTAGAATTGGCTTCGATAATCATAATGCTTCCACTTCCAAAGCTAAGATCATACATTTTAGAGAGTTGATTAGGAACGTTAGGAAAGGTTAACCTTTAGGTAACACTCCTCGTCGTGTTTACACTTGCACTCATTGGAGTAGGAAAGGTCACCTTAGGAGTTTTTGCTATGATCTTAAGAAAGGTCCTAAGAAGTCTAAGAATAGAGTCACCACAATTCCAAAATCCCCTAAGCATCGTTTTACACCTACTTGGGTTAGAAAATTTGGTTTGGAGGCTTTACGTATTAGACTTGTTGATTGTTGTTTGCTTGCACACGATACTTCCCATGCTATATGTAATGGTTGATTGTGTTAGCTTGTTTGTCATACTCTAACTATGCTTCATGATATATGTTTTCTAGTGTTATGGCATGTGTATCTTTTGCATTATATATTTCTTTTAATGAGTCATATTGAAAAATACAACAATATTTTGTTTGTATTTTGAGTTAGAGTTTGTTTTTAAAAATTAAAAATTGGTAATTTTTAGAAAAACTCAAAAAGATTTTTAGTTTTTGCGTATTTTATATTTACACATTTAGTGTGGCATATTGATTTGTTTGAATCCAATTTACTCTGTAATTTTCATGTGTCATTTGGTTATGATTGTAGATACTTAGATTGTTCTTAATCATGTTTGTATGGATATGTTTCAAACTTGATTGTCTTGATGAATTCGACTTTGTATGTCCCTCCACACACACATGCACGAGTTTTTGAATGTTAACTTCACATGTATATTAAGATTGTGAGATGTTATCCCATCAATTTTGTCATCTACATGTTTTGCGACTGTGGGAAATTTATGCATGTAAGAACCGCTGCCCGTGAGAGATGTTGATTAGTATTAAAAATATGAGGCTGAACGGGAAAGGGCTACGAAAGGAACAAATCTGCTTTGCAGGAAAGCCACCGTTGGAAAGAGCCTAATGAAAAGATTCAAGGTAATAAAAATAAAAAAATAGTCTAAGTCCAACATAGTTTAATGTGTTTGATCTTTAAAAAGAAATTACTTCAAAAGAATCGAGAAAAGAAAATATGATATATGTTTATCTTTTGTAGGTGCTTAGTTGAAGATCAACGGGTTTGCACAATGAATCTTAGTTATGCTTATTTTTTCATGACGTTATTGATTTGTAGAATCATCAATATTCCAGGCTTGTATACAATGTTCTTGTTTGTTCATTAAGTTCAAGTTATCTTGTCACTTGAGGCAATCTTAGTTTTGATAAATATTTGCGATCAATTAGAACTGCTTGAACATATTTGAGTGTTTGAGTTATAATTCATTTATATCTAGTTCACGTCCATTCATTCCATCCCTTATGTTTTGACACATCGATACTATGCTAGTGTGTAAAGCTTATGCGTTTATGTGTCAAGTTATGTGGTCGTTTATGCCCCTATATGTGTGCCGGATTTTCATTAGTATAATTTTCATATATTATATATGGAATTGTGTTTTTGAGTCTTTGCAGTCTACATTTATTCAATGTTTACCATATGCTTAACTTATTCGGATTATTTATGCTTGAGTTGCCATGTTGTGTGTTTAATACACTTTACACCGTTGCATACTTTATTCCCTTCTCCCTATGTTTAAAGTTATGGTATCAATTTTTTTTAAATTGGTATATTTTGATCATGCATTTAAGGGGACAATTTGGTATATTTTTAAATTGGTATAAGAGCTAGAATACTCTGTTTTTATGTTTTTGATCCCATATCTTTAGGCATGAATTTTAGAGGTTTTGATGGGTTTATAATCCCTATGTTCGATGGGTTAAACTACGCATACTGAAAAATGCATATGAAGTTAGCACTTAGGGCTATAAATGAGCGTGTGTGGTTAGCTCTAGTTAAAGGGTGGTCTCCACCAGTCATGAGAGATGGAGAGGCAATTCACTTAAAACCAGTGGAGTCGTGGACTAAGGCTGAGCATAAATTGTCACAATATAATTCTCAAGGTTTAAATGCCCTATTTTATTTTGTCACCCCAGAGGAATTCTGTCCTGTTATGATGTATGAGACGTCAAAAGAGGCTTGGGATATACTCCAGCTCACCCATGAAGGAACTAGTGATGTTAAGGCTTCCAAACTCCAAAATCTCACCACTCAATTTGAAACGATTGAAATATTGGAGAGTGGTAACTTTGGTGAGTTCTACACTATATTGTTCGACATAGTTAACTCATTGTTTAACTTGGGAGATAAGATACCCGACAACCGAGTCATAAAGAAAATATTAAGGTCATTTCTTGACATATTTAATCCAAACGTGATTATTTTGAATTCTTTGGGTACTCAAGACTCTACGAAAGTTGAAGAGCTTGTAGGTGACTTACAAACTTATGAGCTTGACATGTTTACCGCCAAGAATGTGACGAAGAAATAAAAAGGCATAGATTTGAAATGTCGGAAGGAGGAAAAACTATTTTCGAATGATAAGTCTAACATCGATTCCAAGGATATAGCCATATTGTCAAAGAAATTCAAGAAATTTCTCAATTTCCAAAAGCAATCGAAATATGCAAAAAGGTTTGAGAAAATTAAGAACAACAAGGCTGACCACGTCCCTAAGAATAAGAATGCGAACTTCAAGAGGGATGATTCAGAGAGTTGTTATGGTTTTAAGGGTTATGGCCATAACGTAGCTGAGTGCCCCACTAAACTAAAAAAGGAGGACAAGAAACTGATATCATATAATGCCACCCTTAGTGATAATGATCCGAAAGAGGGAAATGATTCTCCCATTGAACGCAACTTTATTGTGTTTATAGTTAGTTATGTGAGTGTTGATGAGAAAATCTTCCCATGAAGATATTCATTTGTATGTCACTTCTGAGGCCATAGTTTGTGAATCCCAAGTGAGTGTTGGTCGAGAGAGTGGAGGTGAGAGTGAGGATGAAGAATAGGAGGAGAAGAGTGAACTATAAGTGGCCTTCCATAAATTATACGCGAAAACTTCGAAGGTAAAGAAGGCTAACTTATAGTTGGAAGCTAGGTTAAAAGAACGTGCTATAGAAAATGTTGATAATTCTTTGATTAAGGATATTAGGGCACGTGAGAGGACTCTTTAAGAGAAGCTAGAGTACACTGAGGGTAAGATAGATAGTCTTCATGGTTTGATGTAGGATATAAAGAAAAAGCTTCTGGAGTTTAAGAGTCTAGGCGTTTACTCGAGTCTAGGATTGTTGAGCTTGAGGAGAGATTACTAGATTCGAGTCGGGCCAAATTTGATTTGGAGTCTAGGTCAAAAAAGTTGGATAAAATTTTGGTCACTGTTCAAATCAAAGATGACAAGGTAGAATTGGCTTCGATAATCATAATGCTTCCACTTCCAAAGCTAAGATCATACATTTTAGAGAGTTGATTAGTAACGTTAGGAAAGGTTAACCTTTAGGTAACACTCCTCGTCGTGTTTACACTTGCACTCATTGGAGTAGGAAAGGTCACCTTAGGAGTTTTTGCTATGATCTTAAGAAAGGTCCTAAGAAGTCTAAGAATAGAGTCACCACAATTCCAAAATCCCCTAAGCATCGTTTTACACCTACTTGGGTTAGAAAATTTGGTTTGGAGGCTTTACGTATTAGACTTGTTGATTGTTGTTTGCTTGCACACGATACTTCCCATGCTATATGTAATGGTTGATTGTGTTAGCTTGTTTGTCATACTCTAACTATGCTTCATGATATATGTTTTCTAGTGTTATGGCATGTGTATCTTTTGCATTATATATTTCTTTTAATGAGTCATATTGAAAAATACAACAATATTTTGTTTGTATTTTGAGTTAGAGTTTGTTTTTAAAAATTAAAAATTGGTAATTTTTAGAAAAACTCAAAAAGATTTTTAGTTTTTGCGTATTTTATATTTACACATTTAGTGTGGCATAATAATTTGTTTGAATCCAATTTACTCTGTAATTTTCATGTGTCATTTGGTTATGATTGTAGATACTTAGATTGTTCTTAATCATGTTTGTATGGATATGTTTCAAACTTGATTGTCTTGATGAATTCGACTTTGTATGTCCCTCCACACACACATGCACGAGTTTTTGAATGTTAACTTCACATGTATATTAAGATTGTGAGATGTTATTCCATCAATTTTGTCATCTACATGTTTTGCGACTGTGGGAAATTTATGCATGTAAGAACCGCTGCCCGTGAGAGATGTTGATTAGTATTAAAAATATGAGGCTGCACTTGAAAGGGCTACGAAAGGAACAAATCTGCTTTGCAGGAAAGCCACCGTTGGAAAGAGCCTAATGAAAAGATTCAAGGTAATAAAAATAAAAAAATAGTTTAAGTCCAACATAGTTTAATGTGTTTGATCTTTAAAAAGAAATTACTTCAAAAGAATCGAGAAAAGAAAATATGATATATGTTTATCTTTTGTAGGTGCTTAGTTGAAGATCAACGGGTTTGCACAATGAATCTTAGTTATGCTTATTTTTTCATGACGTTATTGATTTGTAGAATCATCAATATTCCAGGCTTGTATACAATGTGCTTGTTTGTTCATTAAGTTCAAGTTATCTTGTCACTTGAGGCAATCTTAGTTTTGATAAATATTTGCGATCAATTAGAACTGCTTGAACATATTTGAGTGTTTGAGTTATAATTCATTTATATCTAGTTCACGTCCATTCATTCCATCCCTTACGTTTAGACACATCGATACTATGCTAGTGTGTAAAGCTTATGCGTTTATGTGTCAAGTTATGTGGTCGTTTATGCCCCTATATGTGTGCCGGATTTTCATTAGTATAATTTTCATATATTATATATGGAATTGTGTTTTTGAGTCTTTGCAGTCTACATTTATTCAATGTTTACCATATGCTTAACTTATTCGGATTATTTATGCTTGAGTTGCCATGTTGTGTGTTTAATACACTTTACACCGTTGCATACTTTATTCCCTTCTCCCTATGTTTAAAGTTATGGTATCAATTTTTTTTAAATTGGTATATTTTGATCATGCATTTAAGGGGACAATTTCGTATATTTTTAAATTGGTATATTTTTAAATTGGTATAAGAGCTAGAATACTCTGTTTTTATGTTTTTGATCCCATATCTTTAGGCATGAATTTTAGAGGTTTTGATGGGTTTATAATCCCTATGTTCGATGGGTTAAACTACGGATACTGAAAAATGCATATGAAGTTAGCACTTAGGGCTATAAATGAGTGTGTGTGGTTAGCTCTAGTTAAGGGGTGGTCTCCACCAGTCATGAGAGATGGAGAGGCAATTCACTTAAAACCAGTGGAGTCGTGGACTAAGGCTAAGCATAAATTGTCACAATATAATTCTCAAGGTTTAAATGCCCTATTTTATTTTGTTACCCCAGAGGAATTCTGTCCTGTTATGATGTATGAGACGTCAAAAGAGGCTTGGGATATACTCCAGCTCACCCATGAAGGAACTAGTGTTGTTAAGGCTTCGAAGGTAAAGAAGGCTAACTTATAGTTGGAAGCTAGGTTAAAAGAACGTGCTATAGAAAATGTTGATAATTCTTTGATTAAGGATATTAGGGCACGTGAGAGGACTCTTTAAGAGAAGCTAGAGTACACTGAGGGTAAGATAGATAGTCTTCATGGTTTGATGTAGGATATAAAGAAAAATCTTCTGGAGTTTTAGGAGTCTAGGCGTTTACTCGAGTCTAGGATTGTTGAGCTTGAGGAGAGATTACTAGATTCGAGTCGGGCCAAATTTGATTTGGAGTCTAGGTCAAAAAAGTTGGATAAAATGTTAGTCACTGTTCAAATCAAAGATGACAAGGTAGAATTGGCTTCGATAATCATAATGCTTCCACTTCCAAAGCTAAGATCATACATTTTAGAGAGTTGATTAGGAACGTTAGGAAAGGTTAACCTTTAGGTAACACTCCTCGTCGTGTTTACACTTGCACTCATTGGAGTAGGAAAGGTCACCTTAGGAGTTTTTGATATGATCTTAAGAAAGGTCCTAAGAAGTCTAAGAATAGAGTCACCACAATTCCAAAATCCCCTAAGCATCGTTTTACACCTACTTGGGTTAGAAAATTTGGTTTGGAGGCTTTACGTATTAGACTTGTTGATTGTTGTTTGCTTGCACACGATACTTCCCATGCTATATGTAATGGTTGATTGTGTTAGCTTGTTTGTCATACTCTAACTATGCTTCATGATATATGTTTTCTAGTGTTATGGCATGTGTATCTTTTGCATTATATATTTCTTTTAATGAGTCATATTGAAAAATACAACAATATTTTGTTTGTATTTTGAGTTAGAGTTTGTTTTTAAAAATTAAAAATTGGTAATTTTTAGAAAAACTCAAAAAGATTTTTAGTTTTTGCGTATTTTATATTTACACATTTAGTGTGGCATATTGATTTGTTTGAATCCAATTTACTCTGTAATTTTCATGTGTCATTTGGTTATGATTGTAGATACTTAGATTGTTCTTAATCATGTTTGTATGGATATGTTTCAAACTTGATTGTCTTGATGAATTCGACTTTGTATGTCCCTCCACACACACATGCACGAGTTTTTGAATGTTAACTTCACATGTATATTAAGATTGTGAGATGTTATCCCATCAATTTTGTCATCTACATGTTTTGCGACTGTGGGAAATTTATGCATGTAAGAACCGCTGCCCGTGAGAGATGTTGATTAGTATTAAAAATATGAGGCTGAACGGGAAAGGGCTACGAAAGGAACAAATCTGCTTTGCAGGAAAGCCACCGTTGGAAAGAGCCTAATGAAAAGATTCAAGGTAATAAAAATAAAAAAATAGTCTAAGTCCAACATAGTTTAATGTGTTTGATCTTTAAAAAGAAATTACTTCAAAAGAATCGAGAAAAGAAAATATGATATATGTTTATCTTTCGTAGGTGCTTAGTTGAAGATCAACGGGTTTGCACAATGAATCTTAGTTATGCTTATTTTTTCATGACGTTATTGATTTGTAGAATCATCAATATTCCAGGCTTGTATACAATGTGCTTGTTTGTTCATTAAGTTCAAGTTATCTTGTCACTTGAGGCAATCTTAGTTTTGATAATTATTTGCGATCAATTAGAACTACTTGAACATATTTGAGTGTTTGAGTTATAATTCATTTATATCTAGTTCACGTCCATTCATTCCATCCCTTATGTTTAGACACATCGATACTATGCTAGTGTGTAAAGCTTATGCGTTTATGTGTCAAGTTATGTGGTCGTTTATGCCCCTATATGTGTGCCGGATTTTCATTAGTATAATTTTCATATATTATATATGGAATTGTGTTTTTGAGTCTTTGCAGTCTACATTTATTCAATGTTTACCATATGCTTAACTTATTCGGATTATTTATGCTTTAGTTGCCATGTTGTGTGTTTAATACACTTTACACCGTTGCATACTTTATTCCCTTCTCCCTATGTTTAAAGTTATGGTATCAATTTTTTTTAAATTGGTATATTTTGATCATGCATTTAAGGGGGCAATTTCGTTTTGAGAGAGTAATTGTTTGTGTTATCTTGCTTTGTCTATTCTTGAACAAAAATGGAGAGGAATGGTATCTTTCCTTTGCATGTTTAGTATCTTTATCTTCGGGGGAAACGTCTTACCTAGGTTGAGATTGTTTTCGACATTGTTAGATGTTTATCATAGGCGGATTTTTTCGTGTTATATTCCCTTTGCAATTGAGGTGTGTTTAAGTGTGCAGGACAACGGGTTTACATCAATACGACAAATTTTTCAACCAAAGTAAGGCACTCATGATTCTGTGTCTTTAGAGTGTCTGTACTCTTTTTCCTTTTTGGGGTTAGGGAATGAGTTTAGAGTGCTTGACGACACATATGAATTTTTTTTGGTTTTGTTTCGGAATATCCAAAGAGGGAGGTTTGTAAAGACAAATTTCCAACCGAGTCAATTTATATATAATTAACATTATTCTGGATAAAACATTAAAGTCATAGTATAAACTGTAACTTCGTGATACCATGGGCCTATGATGTTACTTAATGAAGATGTAGCGCCCAAGGTTAAAAGATAGGATATGTCGTGCCGTGTTTACCGTGCTAAGTTTATCGAGGATCTCAGAGGTATGGCTGCATACTAATTACGAGTTCTTGGAAATATTTTAAGGGTGTTAGTTTTTGATTTAAAATGCTTGGAACTGCTTTTTAATAATTTTTTAAGGAAAATATTTATGAGTTTAATTTTGTTAGAACGAGATATAAACTCATTAGAAATGAAAAAGAGATTTTGTTTGAATAACTTTATAGCTCGTTAGAACAACTTTGGGATTTTGTTAGAACAAAGATCAAACGATCATCTAACGAGGTTGAACTGCTTTATAGGGACTTCTTATTAGAAGCTCGTTAAAAGATGGTTTCAAACGAGATTGCATTCTCATTCGAACGAACTCAGGTTTTTATTAAAATGAGATGTTATTCTCGTTGGAAATGACTTCATTTTTCATTCGAACGAGTTTATCGCCTTGAAATTTGTTGTTTTCTATTTAAGGCATTTTAGAATAAGAATTTTTAAGGACTTTTGATAAAAAACATTTGCACACCTGTTTACAAAAGTTCCAAGACCTAATTTTCACCCTTTATGTTTTAAGATCCAAGTTCCATAATTCCTATGCTTTGATATCGTAAGTTTGGGCACCAAAGTTTGTTTATTTCATCTTGAGAGAACTTGTTTCGTGCGGTGGACTCCATACGTGCTGATTGCGGTGTTTGACAGTTGCTTATCCACATCGGTGGATACCGAGGCACAAGTGGACTCGTGTGCTGTGACAGCTTACGCAGGTGAATTCCTGCGTTGCACTATGGAGGAGCGGGTTAAGAAAGAAGAGAATCAAGGCTTGTAGGGGATCGAGTCGTTGTGTAAGTTTACTGTCTATACTTTGTAAAAACGTATCATAGTGATCTGTCGGTTGGGACGTTTAAGGTTTTTTCTTTTGTGATTTTCCTCGTTCGTTAACATTTTGTGAATTGATTTATTTATTTTATCTGCTATCACCTTAGATGCATGATTTAGGGTAAAAAGATAAAATTTAATAAATTAGTTTTTCACAACAAAAGTTTAAAATCAGTGCTAAATTTTATTAGATTAATTTTGTTTGAAGGTTCAATATTTAAAATTTAAAAAATATAAAAATATTGGAATTATGTTTATTTGAACCATTCTTGCCTAAGAGTACACCTTAGTGGCATTCTCAATGTCGCTACGTGAAAGGGTGGCTTTGTCAGACTCAACAGGCACCACTATAAGCGAGTTGTGAAGCCGAGGGGGGATGAGAATAAAGTGTTTCCTTAGTGGAATCTACAATGACTACAACATATCCAACCTAAGTTTGATATATATAATTCCTTCCCTCCTCATTACTCCTAGACCATCTTCCAAGCTTCTTGAGACCATAAACTCAGATCTACTGTATTGAGACTCTGGGGGCTAAGGAAATGAACCAATGGTCATAAATGGGTCTGATTAAATAACTTTGTGATTCATAAGAAACCTCCCCTATGTAAAAGGAGGATGAAGGACGACTAGAGGCACAAACAATAGGAGCTTTGAGATATTCCTGTTTGCCTCACAAAATTGTTTCAAAATTCTCTCAATCCACTTATCATCACTCATAAATAGCCAAAAACAAGATAGAGGTAACAAAGCCTAAGCTGATTATCACACCACAAGTGGAAAAGAGATAAAAAAAACCACTGTTCTAAAAAACCCGCCTAGGCTCCGCCTAGACACGCCAGACTTAAGGCTTGAGAGAAACGCCTCACCTTACGCTTTTCACGCCTTATTCTTGGTAAAACCCTTAAGGCGCACTTTTTTCTAAAAACAACAATGTTTTAGTGAAACGATGTAGCCTTTTAAAGAATTTGTTTACAAACCGGACCATTATCTCATCCAAAATAATCAAATAGTATTTTAATTTGTATATATTCAAACATATTTTTATGATATATGCAATTTTTGTATTTTAATAGCCTTGTTATGGTTAAAAAATATTAAAATATATTAAGAAGGCCTAAACGCCTTTTCACATTTTTTCACGCCTAGGCCCGCCTAGGCTTCTAAGGCTTAAGGCTTGGCCTCCACGCCTCAATCACGCCCCGCGTTTTTTAGAACCTTGAAAAAAACTCTTAAAAACTTATAAATTGGGAAAAACATAAAGATTACCAACTCAATGGATATCTAAACGTCGCCCACCAACAACATCGCCAATTTACAACCCAATCAATGATACAGTCACAAACAAGCATGTTTCCAAAAGAGAAAGCAGAAAAAGTTGAAGAAACCTAAAAAGATTGAGAAAAGGAGAGAAATGTACATAAATACCATGGAAATAAAAAACGAAGGGGAAAATGGCAGCTGTAGACCACAATGACTAGAAGAAGAAATGATAATTGGCTAAAAATGTGGTAAAGGGTAAAAATTTAGCCAAAAGTTTGAAAATTTAAGAATGGTGAGAAATATTTCTCTCTCTTGGAGTGAAGTCAAAGTTTGGAAGTACTGAAAGGTTGACAAGATTTGTAGTCAAAGTTTGGAAGGGCGGCTTAAATACTATTTAACAAACACTGATTACTTTTGGGGGAAAGCATGACAAGATTTGCCTTGGAAAATATTTAAAGATTCAAAATTTGGTGTGCACTGACCAACGCGCATGTGATGAACTATTGCTCCATCCAATGAACGACACATGGCAGATCTAATGCTAAGAATTCTTAAATTTCACAAGGCAATGTACTCGTCTACAGATGAGGCGAAGAGTTCGAGCCAAAGACTATTAGTAGTGAAAAATTTTATGCTGATCGAATTTTAGATAAATGTTTTTTAGATATACTGATGTGGCGGTTTGTTATTGGTTGGTTTTTGAGGTCCACATCAATGGGAGCTACAAATCAACCAATAACAAGTCAGCACGTCAGTGTGTCTAGAAAAATTCGGTCAAAAATTCGGTTATAGTAGAATTACTCATTAGTAGTACAGTAAAAACATTACTAAATGAGAGGTTCTACTGTAACCGAAGATTCGACTGAATCTACTCTGACTGAGTGATGTGTAAAAGGAACAATCATAAAATGAAACAAAAATGCTATTGTGACATAATTTTTGACAGAATTTTTATGGACAAATTGATGTGGAGTGCTTCTATTGGTTGGTTTTTGGGGTCCACGCCAGTGGGACCAAGAAACCAACCAATAGAAACACGCCACGTCAATTTATCCACAAAAATTATGTCACAATAGAACTACTCAAAATGAAAATGTTTCAAAAAAGAAAATGGGTGAACTGATATGCACACACTGTTAACGGTTATCATATATAAAGCCAACAAAACAAAAATCTCATATCCTATAACATTTATCATACATGAGACAAAACAAACCAAAATACCCATTAATTGATATCATCTTTTTCCTGCAAGTTGAAACCCATTAACTGCTATTGCATTATCCCAGCAAAACAAAAGTCAACAAAACTAGTATACAAAAATAACACCATTGACGCCACACATTGATGCCACAAAAAATTACAGTGTCACAAAAAATACAATCACAACAATTAAATTTAAAAATTGAGTGAGTAATTGCTTTGTCCATTTGCATTTGAACTTTGATCAATTCTCATTTGCATTCCATCGATCCTCTCATTAACGCCATTCCAAAATGGATAATATAAATCCTGAAATAATCCATTATTAGAATTTGACAAAAATAATGAAATAAAAATTAGTTGCATAATGTACAAAAATAATCAAATTACCTCCATAAATACGTCACGAGTAGACTCTTGAGAACGTTCCAAAAATGGAAATTGATTTTGTGAAGCCTCAAGTTGACTACGAATTTGAGTAGTACCTTCTTTCTCCTATGATTATGAAATATCAAATAACATTAAATAATAATAATAAACTTTAGAAAAAAATAAAAATTTAATAAAATTGATCTTATTAGTTAACTAACCTTTCTTATATTTTTTTTCTTCTTACGGGCAAATTTCTCCGTCATTCCTTGTTGCCTTTTATGACGGGGTCGACCTTTTCTATTAACGGCTAATGGAGAACGAATAGTTGCTCTTTCTTTGGCATTAACATCTTCCCCATGTGATGATGTTTTGAGTTGTTCAACTGTAGATGGAGTAGGTTGACTACTTGTACAAATTTCACCATTATCCAACTCATTAGATAACCATTTAATCCAATTCATCACCAATTTCGTGCGATCTTCACTTCCCGTTGCCTTTTCCACAACCTCATAAAATGAATTACACATTCGATCATTACGCTCATTCTCAGGATTCATTGCCCAATCCGAGTAAATAATTTTAATCTTTGAGTGGCGCCTTTTGACATCTTTTCTCCACCGCCGAAGAATGTATTTTTCAGGAACGAAATCATACTTTTTTTTAATTAAGACAGTTAGACAATGTCTACATAGGATGCCCCGTGACTCAAATAAGCGACAATTACACTTGACATCACAATCAATAGGGTCGAAAGTGACTATAAAAGTGACGTCCCGTTCTCTAATTCCGAACAAATCCTCATTTACTCCATACAACTCAATCCCACCATAGTCTCTAATAGTAGATAAATTACAATATAATTTCCCTTTCAGCTCCTCTTGAACCTCCATAAATTTTGCATTAGTGTAACAATCTTGGTATTGTTTCTCAATCTTATATCTAGTTACACATGGAATTAAGGCTTTGAAGGTATCAAAATCTTGTTGGCTCTCCTTTTCAACCTTACTTCGCAACGCATTCTCGTATTGTTCAACAAATTGTTTAAGGGTGGTCTTTGCATTTACATACCCATCAAAGAAGGCATTCATACTCTCGCTTCTTTGAGTGGTAGACATCCCCGCCCAAAATGTATCTTTAACACAAGCGGGAACCCATCGATGCCTCTCGCTATATAGCCCACTCAACCACTCGTTCTCCTCGAGGCTAAAATTTTCAATTAATCTATGCCAACTTGCTTCAAATTCAAAGACAGTGAGAGAATCATAAATCACACATTTTAAATAATTCTTCATGGACTCATATTGGGCATACCCTTTTAATTTTTCCGGTAATTTCTTCATGATGTGCCATAAACACCACCTATGTCGTGAGTTTGGAAAGACAATTTCAATGGCATTTTTCATGGCTTTATCTTGATCATTTATGATTGCGTGGGGAGAATGACCATCCATGAAAAAAAGCCATGATGTAAAAATCCAAGTAAATGTAATTGTATCCTCACTCGATATCAACCCACATCCCAACAATATTGACTGGCCATGATGATTCACGCTAACAAAAGGGGCAAAGGGCATGTCTTACTTGTTGGTCAAGTACGTTGTATCGAATGTGATAACATCCCCAAACTCCTCATACGCCGCCCTACTTCTAGCATCCACCCAAAATAAATTCTTCATTCTCCCCTCGTTATCAAAATCCATATCATAATAGAAATTAAAATTATTAGCCTGCATTTTACGAAAGTAGTTTTGAACGGCTAAAGCATATCCCTCCCCAAGTCTCAACTTTCTCACCTTGTCAATGTAATTATAGCAATCCTTGATAAAAAACGGCACATTCTCATTCCCACCGGCTTCCACTACACACGCACTGAAATTTTTATTAGGTCTTATACCGGCCCTATCATTCAGTTCAAGTCTCCTTTTCATCACTTTAATTATTACTCGATTAGCCTTAAAATATCGTGATTTCCCTGGGCTCACATGATGGTTGTGGTCAAGGGATACAATTTTAATCATCCATTTTCCATTAGAACACAACACGACATTAATTTTCGCACCACAATTACCTCGATAAGTTGGTGGCAATTTAAAGGAATTTTTACTCGTACTTTCTTTTTTTCCCTCTCGATTGCAAGTGAAACTAACCCATCGTACAACACCATCATCCCCCCTCTTTGAAGTCCTCTTCATCGGAAAACCTTTGTCATTACCATATTTTCTATAATACACCAACATATCATCAATAGTGTCAAATGTCATTCCAACTTTAGGTTCAACCATGTTTTCTTCTTGAATTTCCTTATTTTTATCTTCCTCATTTTTTTCAATACCTTCTACTTCTTCTATTTCATTTTCCTCAACTTCTTCATTATACTTATTTAAGTCAATGCTAGGATAGTCTTGAGAAAATTCAAAGTCCATTCCTATTAAATTTTAACAAAACAAAGCACAACTTTTAAAAAAGAGAAATTGAAACTTGATTAAAAAAAATACTTTTTTTATTTTTTTAAAATACTTATTTTAATCTACATATTCTATAGAAAAATATTTTTGAAAAAATAAATATAATTTATTAACTCTTATAAAAATCCTAAAAATTTAATATTTAAATAAATACATAAATAAGATTAATCAAATTAAAACTTGCCTTAGGAGTGTTGGTGATGATGGGTATCTCCCTTTAGCTTCTTACTTGACAATGGCTGATTATGTCCACTGTTTTCCAATTTTTTTTTACTAATGGGGCTGTAGTAGAAAGAGGGGGTTGTAATAGAAAAGGTTGAAAAAGTAGATTTTGTTGGTTTTCATGAGTTTTGGCGCCATTTTTTTTTCCTTTAGTTTATTGCCAGCTGGTTCGGTCTCCTAAATTTCGGTAAAAAAAACGGGCTGAATAGAATTTTCCTTACTTAATTTTGTTGCGAATATTCCTAGACGACACAACTATTCAATAAATCAACTACACAACCAAGATCGTGAGTGAAGTAGGGGCTTTGTTGTACTTTAAATATGGTGGGACTCGTGGACTAACCATAAAGAAACACCTGACATCCAAGGTAAACAATTTATAAGGAGTGCTGAAGAAATAATCTTGGAATTTATGGTATTAAATTAGTAGAGAAAAGTGTTATTTGTGCTAATTTTAGGGTCAAATTAATATAGGACCCGCATGTCTTTTGAGCGGTTCGAAGTTGTAATGTGTTCTCTTTTGTGAGGAGTATAACATGGTATACTCACATTTGTAAAATCATAAATTAATGAATGAGAAATTGTGGTTCAAAATACCCACTTGGAACATAGAATTTGGCTGAAGTGTTATGTTAAAGCTCCTGTATCACATAGATAAAATATGAAAAACGAGTGTAGCATATTATAACCCATTTTGAATTTTGGGTTTATTGTCCTTTGGGTTCCCAACTCTTTGAAGGAGGGAGGACCTACATGGGCGTGGATTGACTTCCAAGTCCACAGACGCACGTCGTCACCGCCTGACCCGGTCCATCTTGGCTCGGCTCAGCACGTGCATGGGTTGTGGGATTTGACTTGGCCAAAGTATTAACTTTTTGGGCCAAGTTTTATTAGGCATTTTATTATTTATTGTGTCTAATTTTTTTGGTGTGTATTTTATTTTATGGCCCAATTTTAATTTTGGTTTATTCAACAATTTGTTAATTCTATTTTTTAACTGTTTTTTGTTCCCAACTGTTATGACAACTAGGAACGGTTATAACTGATTTTAATTGCCATTTAATTTAGTCTAATTGATGATTTGGGTTTTCATTTTTTCTGTTGCTTTAAGACATAATTTTTATCTTAATTTAGTCCCATTTTTGAGTCCATAAAAAGAAAATTTCTTTCATCGTTGGTTTGCCAGTAACTTGTAATTTGGAGGACTACTATTGCAAGTCGTGATTGTTGTATCATAGGAGATGAATGCCATTGAGTCCGTGGGGCATCGTTGCCGAGCAAATGTCGTCTTATGGACAAAGTATTCAACACTTGCCTTAAACATTAATATTTCTTCAAATTGTCACTGTAAGTTTGTTTGTGTCATTTTAGATTATTATGCATATAAATATATTGATGTTATTTAATTTAAAAATCATTTTGGATAATATTCTTAAAACTATATTTTATTTACTATTATTTAATCCATAAGGAATTTCCGTGTTAATTAATTACATAATCATTTTCATAATAATCTGTGTGTTACGAAATTATTATTATGAGTTCCAGAAATTATTTTCATGTATTTAAAAAAATGTTTTTATACTCGGTGCGTGTTTTGTGAAAAAATAATTCTATATAATAAGGAAACATATTTTTTGCAGTTGCATGCTTATAAAAATATTTGACTTGTTGTGTCGGATCCTACAACCGAGTGATCTTTACAACATTACATAATCGATGTGTATGGAATTTTTAATTTGTATGTTAAAAGTGACTTTCGATGAAATATTAATAAGTTTTTAGTGCCTATTTGTAATGCCTCTGTGTGAATAATTTCATCAAGTATCCATTATTCATGATGTTGATAAAAGATACCATTTTAACTGTTACCTGTGGATAATCTAAACCCACAATCCAATCGTACAAGGCATTGGCAACAAAAGTTGATTCTTTTGTCTTTTTGATTAGACACATCCATTTAATGAATGCGAGGTAAGATATTAAGATTTACGAATGATATTATCTTTGGTAGATTTTGATAAGTTAATGAATGAAAAGTTGTAGGGATAAATGCATCCATCTGCAGAACACTGTTTCAATGCATTAATTTTTCAATTTATAGCATGATTTTAATGTGACACTATATGCGTAGTAACGTTACAATAATATATGGGATAGTATTATTTTATTTTCATGACTTAAAATAAAAGGTGATTTATTTTATGGATGATGCTTTGATGACTTGAGTATTTTATAAATAATGCATTGCCGAATGTTTTAATTTTGACTATTACACTGCATTTTGTGCAATGAAAAATTACCTTTTGAATTAATGGTTAATTATCATATGTGTAACCAAAGTGCTTCATCCTCAATATATTAGATAAGATGTTTAAAATTGCAAGGTACAATAAAAGACTGCAAAAGATATGAGCATACTCGGTCAATGTTGACAAACCTGTATAATGTGATTACAATAATGGTCAATGGTTTTGATGAATAGATTCAGAACCGATCAGTTTAATGACTTTAATCTCCAGGGAGTGCTTAAGATTTCTCTGTAATTGTGAGACGCGAGTTATAAGTTCACTCTTTTCTCGATTCACGACGATCAACTGTTCATTCAGATTAATCTTTACCTTCTCGAGTTAACTCGTTGACGCCTCAAAACCTTTCAAACTCTCTCTCCAAATCTCTCACCCTAAGACTCAACTCCTTATTCAATTTTTTAGTCTATAAGGTCTCAGCATACAAATCTCTAAATGCGATTTGGAGCTCACTATCACCGTCACTAGCGCACTCACTCTCAGACGCGCTAGAAACACTCAAATCCTCCTCGTGGGTCTCACGTGCACAAGTATCCTCATCGTCATGGGACAAACTGGGTGTGCTCACGTGACTAGCAGAAAAGGCTACAAACTTTCCTTATGAAGACTCATCCCCGGAATCTTTCACATCATCCTCACTATCATTAAGGGTGACTGGCATAACAACTTTCTTTCCCTCTCTCATAAGTCTAGTGGGACACTCAAACGACTTTTTCTAAATCTCCATCACCCTCTTTCTCTTTCTCACCGCTTTCTTTGGATTTGTCTTTCTTTTTCTCAAAAAACTTTTTATTGCAAGAATTTTGATTTGAAAGCTTGAGAATTTTTTTCAAGTTCTTTGCAAGTAAGGCCACATCAAAATCAGACTCGTCCTCAGACTCAGACTCACAAAAACTCATTTTTTTTTCTTTTTAGGTTGGGCTTTAAGTGCTATCCCTTTATCTTTAGGCTTGACAGTGTCAGGATACATGTCAATCTCATATGTCTGGAGGTCTCTATCCAACTCTTCTAATTTCAGACGGGTCAAATTACCCAAGGTATTTAAAACAGTCACTTTAGGTATAAAATATTTTGGCAGTGATCTTAAAATCTTTTCAACCACTCGTGCATCAGGTATAGGCTCACCAAGATTAAAACTAGTTTTGACAATGTCAGACAAACGTGCATAAAAGCCATCAAAATACTCAGTCTCTAGCATGGTGATTGTTGATACCAAATTTAATCTGCTGACGTGGACCAATAATAAGAAGACACGTGTCAATCTACTTGGCACAATAGCAACAAGGAAAATCATTCCCCGACCAAGTTATGTTTGCTCCGAGGAACAGACCTCTCCGAGGAACTCACAGGCTCCGAGGAATAGACCTCTCCGAGGAACTCTTGAATACCAGGAAGACCAACAGACCCGAGCTACTCAGACGGTCCGAGCTGCATCTCGGCCAGAGCATTGATTGCCAGATAACGAACAGTCCAACTGGTTCATTAAATGATTATCCTTGACGCACAAGCCTAAGGGCATTAAATGTATTACCCTTTCATATGTATATCATTTAATGTATCGACCCTTTCATGTACAGCCTCAAGGCTATAAATACCTTGTATCACCCTCATTCAAGGGGACCGGAATTTCTTGAGAGAACTTGTAATCAAGAATTCCACAAACACTCAGCAATAACATAACAGTGGATGTAGGCTTTATTCCTAGCCGAACCACTTTAAAAATCTTTGTCTCATATATGTTTGATGTGAATGTTTATCTTCATCTTCAATCTCATCCTCATCATTTATCTGCTGTTGACGCCACTAAAATGGCAGTGGCCATTTTCTGTCTTCAACAGATTGGCGCCGTCTGTGGGAAACGTGTTACAAGCGTTGTTCTCCACCAAAAGCTAAGTTTTTATTTTCTCTACGTATAATCAATTATACATACATCTTTTGATTCAATCATGATTTTTATGTTTATATGCATAAATTAATTGTCCAGTTTTTATCTGCAAAATGTTGCATATCATGATTTTTTAAATTATAACTGTTAGATTAATTCTTATTTGGAAATCTGAAAAATAATGGATTTCATAAATCATAATTCTTTGCTTGATTCTCAAGTTTTAATTTTATATCATGGAATAAATATTTTAAATGATTACATATGCCAATATATACGACGATGATAAGATTTAATCATTTTCATTGTTGATTTTGAAATAAATTTTGTAAGATATTTGATGTCTATTCATATTCCCATCATATTTTTAATAAAAGAATGGGAAAAGGTTAAAGACAATGAAAAGTCTTCTCATGGAAATCATGACCCAGATCTATTTTTTCTCTCTTCAAGTTTGAGTCTCTTTGCATTCACAAGTTTAAGTCTCTTTGTATTCACTTTTATGAATTATATACTTAATTTGGTTCATCTTCCATCTATGTCAATAAAGTCAAATTGATTGATTTTTTTATATAAATTTGGTAATAATTTCGATCATTCACCATATTTTTATCTCTCCAAATTGGGAATAGGAAGGGATCAAAAAAAAAAAAAAAATTCTCTCACTTGAAAAATCATTACCCACCTCTTGTAAAAGAGGATCAATAAAATAATCATGACCATATCAAGACTGGGAACAAATTTGATATTTTGGCCCCTCGTTCATCACATCACAAGGTTTCTTTGACGAAATCACACGATCTAGTGGGTTATATATTTATTCATTTAATTAACATTCTTAAGGCTTAAATTTTACATTGAATGTTATTTTTTGATCTCAAGATTCGAGATATTCTGATCATCCAACCATATATTCTATAATTTGAGATATCCTTAAATGTTGGTCGGCAACATCCATGTCGTTTGTCGGCAGCAGTAGAATCTTGGGGTATTAAAAAAATGCTAAGCACCCCTGATATTTCTTTAAACACGAGTTCGGTTTGGGGACAGACAGGGGGGCTTAAGTCTTTTTAACTTATGATCACCCCAAAAATATTTTTAAACAGCAACTAATACCTGATTAGTTGTTGGAGATTAAAAAAAAAAAACTTTACGTCTTATTTATGATGCATATTTGATAATAATTTATCCATTTCACACACATTTGGCATATTATTTTATATTTTGAAATTTTTATGCTGACACATATCATATATTGATTGGATGAGTAAATTATTCTCATGACTAATCAATTCAGCCTACACATATGGTAGAGCAAAATATTAATTTTTACAGGCACAAGATTCAATGCCGACGAATGCTGAAGCACAAATTATTCTATATCCGTTTGGATTCATATTTTATATTTATCTCAGCATGGAGCTCGAAAAATTTCTTCTCTCTATATATATTCGGCTCCGAGGAAAAGCTACAACATTTATTATATTTCACCCCCAACGGATAGTTGGTCGGGGTAATTCTTATTTATATTCAGGCCCAGATATCTGCTCCAGCACAAATGATTCTATATATCCATTGGGATTGATATTCTATATTCATCTCAACATGGAGCACGGCGAGATACTTATTATCATATTCATCTCTGAGGGGAACTATAACATTTATTATATTTCACCCCCAACGGATAGTTGGTCGGGGTAATTCTTATTTATATGCAAGCCCAGCAAAGTTCTCGGCCATATTCTTATGTTCTGGAAAATATTATTCTTATTCGGCATTCTGCAATTATGCCTCGACAAGATACTTATTCAGCTTTAAGGAGAATTACAACATTCATTCGGATAATTCTTATTTATATTCAGGCCTGACAACGTTCTCGGCCATATTCTTATGTTCTGAAAGATCTTATTCTTGTTCGGCATTATATGATTCTACCTCGACGGATCGACGAGGCACTTTATTATTTTTAATTATTCTTTATATCTATTTGGATGCATATTCTATTCTCATTTCAGCAAGGATGTCTCCAACATTTATTATATCTTATTCAGCTCCAAGGATATCTCCGGAATTTATTATATCTTATTCCCAGCAATCTGTTGGTCATCGCCGAGGAGGTATCCTTCATTTATTATATCTTATTCCCAACAATCTGTTGGTCATCGCCGTGGAGGTATCTTGCATTTATTATATCTTATTCCCAACAATCTGTTGGTCATCGCCGAGGAGGTATCCTGCATTTATATTATATCTTATTCCCAACAATCTGTTGGTCATAGCGCCATTTTAGTGGCGTCAACAGTGATAGTCTCAAATTGAGTGGTCAAAATTTGAATTTTAGACTCTTTGACCACCTTAGTGACTTCGTGGCTGAGTTGTAAAACATACTACGCTTCTTCAGACGTGGCGCACGTCATAATACGTCGGAACTCATCGGGAGTGATGTGTCCAAAAATCGTACTAAGCCCACGTGAATTAAAAGTGCTCCACCTAAACTCATCCTCAATCCAGTCTGACACAAGTTTTAAATTCATGACATTATTCGTGGTGACAGTGGGAGGAGTCCAACCTCTTTCACAAATTAACCAAACTCTCTCATCGATTGCTTTTAAATGTGATCTCATGCGGGATTTCCAATAAGCATAATTAGACTCGTAAAAAATTGGCAACCGATTATATAAGTTTTCACTTGGAAACATTGCGATAATTTTTAAAAATATGATTTAAAAAAAATTAATATCACACAAATTTTTGAGAAAAAAATAGGAATACACAATAAATTAGTGTAACCTGCTCTGATACCAATTTGTAAAAATGTTGTAATTCACTAGTTATTCCAGATGCTATGTGAGATATCAATTTAAAATAAATTCGCAAATTCCAACTACAAACTTATTTAATTAGAGTCAGTTTTTAAACCAAGTTAATTCATCCCTTAAACAAAAATCTACGTGTGTGCGTGTGTCAAACCAGCAAACACCGCTAACTCATAGATTTCAGGAAAAAATCCCTTCAGGGCAAAACCGTTTATTTCACTATAATTTGTAAATCACAATTTACACGGATTACAATGAAATCTGCAATAAGTTTACCTCAGCAAACCTACATAGACGCGCAGTCTAGAGTCAACAATGGATTCCACGCAGCGAACCCACATGAACCGCGATCCAATCTTCAGCAAAAATCCACATATAGCGAACCTCAATGACCTCAGTATTTTATTGTAGAGACGCACTCCACAAAGGTTGAACAATAACAAAGTATGTTCTTGGGTTCCAAAACAATTCACCTAAACATTGGGATTTTTGTGAAATGAAAAACAAGGTTTTAAAGCTATAAATGAAGAAGCCAAAAGTGGTTTGCCGATTTACACTGTTTGCAGAATGAAAAACGAAAAGACTTCTTCATAAAATACGCCTCATTTAATGTGTATTTATATAAAACCTTAAGGCAACAGGTCGCTCGAACAAAATCGAATCTCGCTCGTACGGTGACACGCGTCATTTGAACGAGCTTCGTACGAGATGACATGTCGTTTGAAAGACATAGGCTGTCGCTCGAACGAACCTTTAACTAAATAATTTTTTCTTTTTCTTTTCCCAGAAAACACGCTGCCTTAAAACTTCGAAAATTAATTTTGACGAAAAACTTAAAAACTCCGCTCCAATACTTAGAAATTTTTTGATGAAAATTATCCCAATATTCTAAGCGAAATGCTAAGGAATAAAAACACAACCTTTACTAAATTCATCTCGCGAAGGCTTGATTGTTGAAGAAACTTGATATTTGGATCCGTCTTGTTGCATATGTGATCTTGAACATTCTTTGACGTTTGTAGCGGTATACGACATACTAATTGATAACAGAAATTTATAAACTTATGTCCTTATAGATGACTTAGAACCTAGACAGAGTAAATGGATAAAGACTTTGAAGTTGTTTGGTTTGGATTTTCTAACTTATATATTAGAAAGTGAGCCTCGTATTTTTGAAGAAGCGATGTTAACTCCAGAAGATACATTATGGAAAAAGACTGCCAATAGTGAAATTGAATCAATCATGCAAAACCATATTTGAAAATGTGGCACTCTGCCTATTTAAATACCGGGTGATCAGTCCTTCTAAATATAAAATAAGAGTCTTATCTAGCTCATTCTCAGCATCACTGTTGAAAACATTTTTAAATTACTAACCACCTACGTTTTAAATAAACAGGTGCCAAATTTGATCTTTTATTACTCATAAAAACATGTGGAAAAGTAATCGTAATCATTGACCATCCACGCAATAATAATATGAATCCACACAAGATAAATAATAAATAAACTAATACCGAATAAACCTTCGGTTTCCAAGTCTAATATAAAGTCCAACGGAATAAAAACTGAATATAAAGTCTATCAGAAATAAAATAATGTTGGGGTAACACGCCCAAAGGAGATACTAAACTGCACCCTACACTAGGAATGAAGTAATTGGAGCGGCTAGGTCCAAATCCTACTAGCATCCACAAGCGTGACAGCTACGCATCCTTGTAATAGATTAACCTGCTTGGCGTCCCTGTGGCTGGACACCTAAAAGGTTTTTAAAAATATTTTGCAAGTACGGGTCAGAGCCAAAGTAAAAACCATTTTGAAAACATAACAAGTGTTTAAGTTGCAGTTTAAATGAACAGTTATTAGATACACATGCTAGGTTGCGAATACTCCCTTGAGTTCCTCACCTCTCATTTATAGTGCGCACCTAACGTTTACTACTAATCCCACCTAGTTATGATACCCAAACTAAATAGGCCTCAAGTATCTAACTAATCACTAACCAGTGTATCTCACCCATACCTCCCATACAGTACGCTACAGTATGCCCTTAATTATCATTAAGACCTTAGTTAAGTTTCTCTTTTACTTAATCGTACCACACATACAATACTTTACCGAACAACTGGTAATTTACATTTATCTTACGTTATGATCATCATCGGGTTAAGTTCTCCCACTAACTTTATCTTTAGATACCCACTATCTATCTTTTATACTATTTTCTCTTAAGTAGATTAAGCATTATTTTAGATATCCACTTTCTTGCCTCACTACTATCACACATAAGTAGATTACACATTGTTTAGATGTACACTATCTAGTCTCCTTACTATCACACATAATTATGATTATTCATTATTTAGATGTACACTATCTAGTCTCCTTACTATCACACATAAGTGAGAATATTAATTGTTTAGATATACACTATCTAGTCTCCTTACTATCACACATAAGTAAGATTATTCATTGTTTAGATATACACCATCTAGTATCCTTACTATCATACACAACTAAGATTATTCATTGTTTAGATATAAACCATCTAGTCTCCTTACTATCACACATAAGTAAGATTATTCATATGGTATATATTTCACACACAATATATACTATAAGTGGATACTTTCTATCATGGCCCTGTATCCCACATTAAGGACTATTGGTTTATAATGTTCCATCGACCCCAATATTCTTTTTATATATTGGTTCGGAATGTCACCGCGATCCCAATATTCTTTTCCTATATTGGTTCAGAATGTCACCTCGGCCCCAATATTCTTTTCGTGTATTGGTTCAGAATGTTATCTCGACCCCAATATCCTTTTCATGTATTGGTTCAGAATGTGACCTCGACCCCGATATCTGTTTCATTTATTGGTTCAAAATGTTATTTCGACCTCAATATGTAGGCATACACACAGTTTATCCATATGTATATTCAATATAGGCACACACACACAACCTATAATAAATTCCTATAGGTATACACTCAACATATTAACATAATCCGTATAGGTATACACTCGCCTATAAACATAATCCGTATAGGTATACCGTCAACCTATAAACCTAATCTGTATACATATACACTCAACCTATAAAACTAATCCGTAAAAGTATACACTCAACATATAAACCTAATCCGTAAAGGCATACCCTCAACCTATAATAATAGTTCGTACGTAGTATTTATTACTCTAATACTCACCGTACTTTCAATTTACGATTATTCTCACTATCGATTTTAATGGAGTATCATTCTCTACTCTAAGGGTCCTTGTTACCCCTTGGTTTATTTCAGTAGATAAGTCTTACTTACCCTACTGGTCTATACAACAAGCTCACTCATGCTTTTCCGTAATTACATCCTCATTCTCTCGAATTAATTACATTATCATTAATCCCGTTTAATCATCATCTTAATTATCTCGATAAGACTTAATCCCATAACCCTATCAAGGCCTACTACAATATAATAAATCCCTTATTATATTGTAACAATGTCCCAAAAGTTTTTCCTACAATGATTTAGGAGTTCTAGGGTTAAAGAGGGAAATTTTACATTTTATTGGGAACCGAACCAGTTCGCCTCTGAACCAAACCGATTCGCCTCTCTGTAGATTTGTCTTCTCCATTACGCAAGTGCGTTTTCACCATTAACACCTAGATAAATTACATATTTCTTCAAAAAAATTGAAACCAATTGTTCCTAACCATTTCTACATCCATTAGGATAATTTCCAACGTAAACACAACATCAAAACATTATAATTTTCATTCAATGATGGATTTAATCACCTAAACCTCAAAACCCTAGGTTTATGTGTTCTTTGAGCTTATTCATTAAGAAACCCAGATTACTTTCATTATAATCATGCCTAACCCTCAAATTTCTTATGCAATTCCTACTTCAATTCATGGATTTTCCCACGCAAATACATATTACGTCTTCCGAAACATGAAATTAAACCCTACTCTACATGGGTATAATAACATGCTTATAATAAACACAATATAAATACTTTCCTCTCTATAGAAGATCTAAAGTTCATTTGGATGATGCTATGGTTGTTCTTCTCTCACTCCAATCTCAATTTCGCCGCGTTCGAGGCGACAAATAGTGTGGGAAGCTTTGGCTCTCTCCTCCTCTTCCTATCCTATGGCCTCCATTACTTTAGCTTTGTGTTAACCCTTGCCCCTCTTTCTAATGGGCAGATATAAATCTACAGGTTTTGGAGTTCTCTAAGCCACAAACTCTTGAATGACAAAACACCCTTAAACGGTGCCGCTTTGATAAAAAATCGCCTCGGAACCCAAACTATACACCCGGGTATACTATTCTGACTATTTTAACACTTTTGGAATCAATTGTAACCTCTAAATCATCATCCGAGTTACTTTATTAAATTATCTTATTTCCACCTTAAAATACGGCACGCTTGAAATTAATATCTTCGAAATAAATTTAAAACTTCAAATCACAAAATTAAATAAGTTCTCCGAATTAAATAAATCTCAATTCACCAATTTAATTAAATCATAAATAACTAATTTAATTAAATTCTATATCATCAGAAATACGGGGTATTACATACTTCCCCCCCTTACAAAGGAATTTCGTCCTCGAAATTCAGATAAGACTAGTAGTCCAAGGTTACACTAGCTTAATTATATACTCTTAAGATCGTTACATATATTACTGCCTCCCCTAATCGCGGTTAATATAAAATAATTCACAACCCAGGGTGCCCATACACCCTATACCCGTGCATATCTGCACCAATGTTATATGACTCCACTGGTCTCAAATTTTTAACATCGTTATTATCCCTTAGATATAATTGTATAGCCAAACCATAACTACGATACTAAACCCATGTCCTTGTGACACCCTGCCCAATTAAATATTGTGTGATCAGTCATTTATAAAATTTATAATAGAATGTTCGGTTGGTTCATTCTTAGCATCACTGTCGAAAACTTAAATTCAATTAATTACCTAACATTTTATTAATCTAGTGTCAAAACATTTTCCAATTTAACTTTAAACCAATTAATTTCAAAATTCGGAACATGTAATTATAAACCATACACAAGAATTAAATGCTGACTGAATCAAATATTGAATAATTAAGACTGGATAAAACCTTTCAGTTCACAGTTACAAATCAAACCATAAAAAAAATACTCAAACCAACTGAGAAGAACTACAAGGGAAACTGAGTATATCTCTGCTAATGAGAATGGGCGACATATGCCCTAACTGAGATATCTGAACTAGGAACTGAATGAAATGAGAGAAGCGTCTAATCTCAAATAACCCATAACTTCCATAATAGCTGCAGCTCGGCAAGCCATCCAGTATCTAGAACCGGTGTCCCTATGGCTGGGCACCTGTAATAATATATATATATATAGCAAAAGAGAGAAGAAATGCAAGAGACGGGTCAGAGCCCGATGTGTAAAAATATTTGTTTTAGCAAGTATTGAAAACTGCATTAAAGCAAGTATTATATGCATGTTAGTTCTAACTCTCACATGAGATTCTCACCTCTCGACTAATGTGCACGCCTAACGTACATCTAATCCATCCTAGCCATCTGACATACTTCTAACTAGGAAAAGGCTCATCCTTCAATTTATTCCTCGAAGTAGTATTCCGTATTTGATCTCAACGTTTATCATTTTAATTAAGTGTTAACACACTAAAGTCAAGTATTAACTATTTACGTTACTGGAGATTTCACTATCTTAATAATCTGATATTGTCTCATTTTAGATATACTAAAAGCATACATATATATATATATATATACATCTTTCACTATCATATATATGCATTAACCCAATCTTACTAGCCTAGAATTATCACATTATAAGTATAACACAAATATTTATAAATAACCACCATTATTTATATATATATACTAATAAAGATTCCCAAGGCTAAACCTGTAGTGCATTGCATACTCTGCTATCATGTCCCGGTACCTCTCGTACTCAAATAAGGACTATCGGTTCGGAAGTCTCCCACGAACCATATATACAAAACACACATAATGGAGGGGAACATAGTTCACATACCTATGGGTCACGCACATACCTACGCTCCCATAGTCAGTAACTTACCAACTCACAAGTAAGTCTTCATAGTCCTATGTTCTGAGATACAAGTCAAAATCCCCTCAGGATAAGACTGTCTCTACACCACCTCCTGTGATAGCAAGCAGCTAGGTATGTCATACACATAATACTAGAGAGTAATAGGTATTCACACAACCCATCCAATCAAACAATATACACAACCAAGTGTCATTTTCCATACGTAGTATTTTTTTTATCACTAAATACTATTAACGTATTTTAAGTTACGATATTCCATCTCCCATAATATATTTCTAAGGATAATATGTCACCCGAAAATCCTTAGTACAAAATCACAATCAGTCCCACAATTAACCACTATTTTTTTTTACTCTTATAAGTTCTATTTCTTCAGGACTAATATCGTTAGTATTTATCACTCAATACTCTCGACGCATTTACAGTTACGATTATCTCCCTCTCTCGTAATCTCCAAGGTAATCTCACCGTCCCGAATATTTGAAATCATTACCCCTAAATAACTCCCAATAATTTTGCACTATTTTGGGTTCATCGAACACTAGTTTTCCTCACTCAAATTAACCATTTACCAACATAGGGGCAAAATAGAAAATTCCCTAAAATAATCAATCTCACTCGAACCAGAAGGGATCTCGCTCGAACGACTTCAGCGTGTCGCTCGAACGACTTCGCGTGGCATCCCTATCTCGCGCGAACGACTTCGCGCGACTTCACGTGACTTAGGTTGTTTCGTCTTCAACCTTAGACAACTTCGTTTTTCACCATATTTCAACCCTAAAACCTATAAAATATTATCCCAAACTCCAATCAATTATTCCCAAATCGAATCCTAACATTTGTAAATGAATTCTAACAACCTAGAATCATTAAATCATCACCAATCATTCATATAATTCGAAATCCCCAAATTTTATTGTCAAGAACCCTAGCTCTTAAATTAATATGCATAACTTCAAATTAAACCCAGATTTGTTAATAGAGATCATCCAAATTTCATAGGCATCATCCTATCTACATATGGTGTTCAAATCCTTATCAAATCAGTCCTAATTAATGATATAGTTCTCCAATTTCACCCAAATTAATTTTCATCACAAGGTTTATTAACCTAAACTAGCATGAACATAATTATCGCTAATAAAAGCAAGCAATAAACACTTGCCTCGATTTCAAAGGTCTGATCCGTTGATGTTATTCGTATAGATGCGTTCCTCGCGTTTCGATTTACACGATGGTGGTGGTGGTTGTGCAAGGTGGTGAAAACATCTTATCCTCCTTTGGAAATTGCTCTCCCTCACCCACTGTGGTTCTCTCTTCATTTTGGTGTAACCTAACCCTAACTGTCACTAATTATCTGATATATTATTCCTCTAATTTTCGTCCATTTAATTCCTCCAAAAATCCAAATTACAAAACTACCCCTACCGAGTGCCGGCTTGGCCTAAAAATGTCCCGGATTCCAAATAAAATACCCGGGTAGAGTTTTTTGACTATCTCGACCCCTCTGGACTCAACGGAGCACTCGAAATGATCATACGAGTTACTTAAAAATTAATTTACCTTTTTATTCCACTTAATTAGTCCTGACACGACTCACACGCGCGTTTCGACTTAATATATTAAACTGTCGTATTTCTCTATCACAACAAGTTATATAAAATCGTCATTCCGTATTAATTATTCTCGTAGAAATATTAATAGTTACTAACTTCTCGTCACACTAGTAAATATTCAAATTTAATCCGGATTAATAATTAATTCTCACATTTTAATTTAATTAATCCCACAATAATAATAAACCACGTAATTATTTAAGTCTTCGAAAATACGGGGAGTTACAGTCCTAATGACCAAATATTCATTACATTATCGCAGCAACTTAGTATCATGGGCAGATAGTAATTCCATCCTGGCCAGAAACTAGCAGAGAAAGAAAGAGCAATCATCAATAAGAAATATAAGCAGAGTATGAATAGAAGAATAACAACAGTATGCAAAAAAGTCCAAGTTTTATTAGATCATAAAGTTCAGAGTTACATATGTGGGTTACATTTGAAAAAGAAAAAGATAAAGAGAAACCCGAACAACTCTACACCTTTTCCTTATCTCCCAAAACCTTCTCGGGCGGCTGGGACGAGGAAGTAGGTTGCTCGAAGGGAATGGATAGTTGCTCGGGGAGCACGGGAAGTTGCTCGGAGGAAGTAACAATCTGCTAAAATTCCTCGGCAGTAGGCTGAATGGCTGGGGGATTATCTCCCATCACCATAGAAGACTCTTCTGAGGCAGCATCGTCCTCTTCAAGATCTTCTGGGGTTGGAGGGGGACCAGGAATGTGTTGCTGGAAAAGCTCAGAAGATTCATCAACTTTCATTTCCTGGAGAGCAGCAACCCATCCATCCCTAAAGTATTTGAGACTGCTATAGTCCACTTGCGACACCATAGCAGCCAACCCCTTGTTCCACCCCTTGTCCCAGCCAGCGCTGAAGGACTTCTTCACAGCCATCTTCCTCTTCAATTTCTCCGAGGAGAGCTTCTCGGACAACAGGTTATCAGCAGCTTTCAATTTGTTTTCAATCTCCTCCTTCTGCCGACCTACTTCCCTAAGTTGAGCCAACTCCTCCTCAGCAGCCTTGAGCTTATCTTCAAGCTCCCCAGCAGTTTTGAGCTTCTCTTCGAGCTCCTTATTTGCCTTCTCCAGGGCATTTATTCTCTTCTGCAACTCCTTGGAGGCATCAACAACGCGAGCTTTCTCTTTCTCGATGGAGGCAAGCTTTTTCTCCCAAACAGCCTTGTCAGTAGCGTATGTCTGGCGAGAATCGTCCAAAGACTTGAGAGCTTCTGCCAGAGCTCCCTCCACACTGGACGAGGAGCATGAAGCTTTAATTGCTTCATCCTTCTTCAGGATTATATTAAAGCAGCTCGTCAACTGTGAAAGTAAAAAAAAAAGCAAGTCAGAAACAAAAATAACAAAGGAAATATGAAAAGTTCAAAGTAAGAAGACTTACAGAAGCAAGGTGACGAGCAGCTAACGAGGTGAACATGTCCCGAGTAAGGTTTTCTTCAGTACCTTGGACCTCGGGAACAAAAGTGGGAAACCCTGTCCCAACAGTTGTGGGCTGAGTGATGGTGTCATCCAAAATGACCAAGGAGCTCTTCTTCAGCCTCCTTGAGGGAACAAGAACAGATTCAACTAAGGAAGAACCCTTGGTCGGTGATATTACAATCACCTCTCCAGGAGCAGCAGACCTTCTCGGAGCCACTGCGGGCTTCTCTACAACCTTCATGACAGCAGCCGAGGAAGGCACATCATTCTTCTTTGTCCCCTCCCCTGGGACATCAACTTTATTTCTTTTTACCTCTCCAGAACCAGAGGCAGGTTTCTCGAACAAAGTGGGAGGTCTTCTTCTCTTCATCCTTTCGCTTAAAGGGACGTGAGATTCAGGCGAGGAACTGGTGGAAGCTGTTACTGGCTCTGATTCACTTATCACTGGACGAGCAGTGAAAGAAGTGGTGTAGCTCTTGTATTGCAGCAGATATGAGGCTGATCTAATGTGCTCGTCGGCAACACTCTGATGCAGACTCCAGATAAGTTTCAGATGTCTTATATTAACATCTGCTTCCTTTGGACACTTTCTTTTGTTATCAACTGCAAATAAATAAACATTGCCATCAGTGACACATTTTATCAAACATAAAGGAAGCATAATTTCAAAATAAATAAAACGAAATAAAAATAACCTATCCCATTGCCATAAGGAGGGCATCTGGGACCCTGGTAAACCTCATCTCCAGTTAATGGAGGGTGTTGCCAATTTTTTATGACAACCCCGTGTTCAAAATAATCCCTATTGGCATCAGGGAGATTGACTACTAAGGCTCTATTCAAAATTCTAATTTTTAAATAAAAAATATTATCATTAACTGCCCATCTATAACAAAACATAATCTCAGGAATTCCTATGCGAGTTCCATGGATCTGATTTAATCTATGCACCCCATTAACTATTCTCCATGTGTTGGGGGCTATTCTTGCAGGAACAACGTCAAAGTAAGGACAGAATTCCAAACACAAGGGATTTGGTGGAAAAGAAAATCCACACTTAGCAATAAAGAGGCTGGGGAACCAATGTCCCTCAGCCAAATGGAAATAATCAGAAGGCTCAGAAAGCTCTTCCAAAACAACCCAGGAGGGAATGGAAAAATCAGAGCGAAATTTATCAAGAGATTCAACAGGCTAAACCATAGTGAATAAACACCCAAGGGAACAACACCCAAGGGAATGAGATTCAACAGGCTAAACCATAGTGCAGGTCTGACATTATTTAGCTGGATAGTGACATCACCTACAGTAGATGTGACATTAGGTAGAGGGTTGTTTGGTTCACAAATCAACACCCAAGGGAACTAAAGGCTTCTCTCCCTGAGGTTCCACGATCAGGGTCCTTCGGTGTTTTAATAGGTGTATCTAATATGGTCAGGACAAGACCCAACGGTGCCTCACTTATCAATACTCCAAGCTAAGTCCCTTTAAGCTTCCCATGACGAGGTCATTCGATAGAGCATGAAAGCTCTCCCAGGCCCTGCCAAGCCTGGTCTCTCGTGAGTACCGTTTGACCTCACCTAAAACTCTTTATTATTCTCGTTACATCATTACAACCGTTATAGCTCATAGTCAATATAATCAAAGATACAATATGACTAAATAGCATAACCAGCTAAAGTATGAGCTGCCACGCTTGAGATGCCACGCTGAGCTGCCTTAATCCCAAAACACTGTTGTAAATAGGAGAATTATTCCTAATCTCAGGATTACCTTCAAGCCCCCTCTACATTGCCCCTTCGTGGAGAGATTTGTTGTTGGAACAAGAAATGTCTGCACAAAAACTTCTCAATCTGATGAACCTTTTCTGCGGGAATCTTTTTTAAGCCGAAGCACTGCAGCTTATTGGTGCTTAGGCGAAGGGACATCGCCACTTTTTCCTTACACTGAGATTCAACCGTTCTAGCTTTATTACTTGGAATTCTCCCTTGTAATGCTTCTCTATGCTCGAAAAAGTAAAAATTCTCCCCGATGTAGCCGAGTCACCATTTAAACCACGTTTGGACTTATGGCGAGGGAACATTGTAGCCTTTTGAACCGCTAGGACATCTTTTTCGTTGGGAGTTACTGGATATGTCTGATAAAAAATTTGGCGCCAAAACACAAACTTGCTTAGGAAGGGAACCCTTTCTATTCCTTAGGTGTCATTTCATAAATGATGTAGCGCTATTTTTTAGATGTCAAAACACTTCTTAAAGTGCCACGTGTTCATTTGAAATGATTATAGGCGGCCTTGCACGTGCGATGGTGGGAAACTCAAAAGTCAGGTTTAAAAGGCTTCAAACGTCTCTTTTATTTCAAAACCCTTATCTTTCCTTCATCTTCTTCAAGCTCCCATCTTCTTTAGAGAGAGAGAACTGTGCGCAAACCTCTATTGTTCTCTAATTCTTTACTCAGTCTCCTCCCTCTCTCATCTTTTGCGCCACCACCTGTGGTTGTGCTCCTCCTTCCTTGTTCTTGGCCCTTCTTACCCAGCTATACGATTCATCGCCACTCTATTATAGCTTCTTCAAGTACTTCTAAATTTGCCACCACCACTACTCAACCAGGCTCCCCCTCTGCCACTTCCGGCGCCGCTACTGCCCCTAGCATAACTTCCCTGAGTGTTGCTCATCAAGAGCAACTACGCTTCTATGGTCGGGCGCCCATCTTTGGCAAAGATGATAAATTTTATGAGGCATGCAAGACCTTCCATTTCACCTCTAAGTTTGACCCTTTACTGTTGGGTGATGAGGATATGGATTCATCGAAGTGGGGCTATCTACCCCCAGAGGGGACTCTGCGTTTTCGTTTGGATCGTGGTGACTACCCCTATCCTATGAATTGACTTCGAAGCACCCGGGGGGTCGCCGGCCCATTTCAGTGCCTGGCATACACATATGCAGAGTTCTCATGCTTCCTCTCTTGCAAAGGTTGGGCTTCATCGAGCGTACTGGTTTTGGGAGTTAACTGATCACGCGCGAAAGGTGCGTTCGTGTAAGGAAATAGTCGTTGCTTTCGTTTCTCCGCGGTAATACAAACAAACCTAAATTACGACTACACTTGTGAGGCAAGCACAACGGTAAGTCGAGTATAAAAAATCCACAGAGACGAGTTGCTAGAATTTATAGGATTTAATACTCCTAAAATAAAAGTGAAAAAGGTGAATTACAAACTAAAAAGGAAAAGATGCATAAAAGGGAAATATTAATCTAGGCGAGTGAATTGAAAACTAGATTAATAAAGCGAGTAAAACTATAGGTTGCGTCGAATATCCCTCACCGGAGTTAATTATTATAAAATGGATATGAGTCGACGAGTTATTACAAATGCGTCTCGTTTCGACAGTTAATTAAACTACGGGTTGTCACGCCCCTAAATTCTCATAAAAGCCTAATAAGATTTTGGCGTCAACAAATACCCCGGAAATTACGCACGCAATGTCGTAAGCACGGGACATACGTGATATGGCTCGTTAAATATCCTAGGCGCAATAACTAGGACAACGCACCCAAAATAGACTTGTAAACACCATCATCAAAGCAAAGCAACGCGTCAACTCGAGTGAGTTCAATTCAAACATAACCTAATTTAAATTAGCTAGAAAGCATATTAAAAATGCGGTAAAGAAAAGCGGTAAATCAATACGGTAAAGTTACACCAGAAAGCAATGAAATAAAGCATGTAAACCTAAGTATGAAAGCTTGTAAATTAACTACAAAGCAAGAATTAATGAAATACACACTATATTAATGGAGAGGGAGAATTAATAATCAACTTACAAACCCAAAAGGGTGTCAATCCAAGAAGAAATGAATAAGAACTCTCCCAAACCACCCAAACCCTAAGCTATTCTACCTAAAAATGAATTATCTACTTGATATATAATATTTACACAAAATTTGATATTTATAGTAAGTGGAATAAAAGAAACGAAGAAAGAAAAGAAAAGAAAAATATCTCATAAAAACTGGGGATCGATCGATCCACCCAAACTGTTGATCGATCGATCAAGCAGGTATCAGGCAAGCTGCATGCTGTTTTTACATGCTTGCGAGGAGGGATACAACTTCTGTGAAGATGATGGGCCAGGTGCCCAAAATGTGAATCAACTAAAATGCCCTTGAATGTGCAATCACGTATGGAAATCGAGCAGAATGCGTCCTAACTTCATACTTAGCATCCAAATACATATAAAAGCTCAATTAACCCCTGAAAAGCATGTTAACGTAGAAATCCGGGGTTGTCTGGTTAACGAGCATAAATATAGGGAATAAGATACCCGAGGGGGCTAAAATGCGTCGGTTCGAAGGATAAAATATGCAATATTTGCATATTATCACACCCCCTAACTTATACATTTCTAGTCCCTAGCAATGAAATAGGATGCAACAACAACTACAAGTCAACCAAAAGCAGGAGATGGTACAAAAGTATGGTATAAAAGCAAAAGGCCACTTTCGCGGGCGATTTGATTGAATTTAGCGTATGCAATAATCCGTTAAACTCCTAGGTCACCCTAGTGGACGAGTGTCATCTCGTGAGGGTTTTCAGGGATGGTACCCATAAGCATTACATGGTTTCTTCAAAATATGCCCAAACCAACATGCGACAAGCCCAACAGTAGCGAACAAGATTTCATATGCATTATTAGCAACGTGAATGAATTCACACAAAAGTCCGAATCATTAACATTATAGAATGCACCTCATAGAATTGAAACCTTAAAATGTGGTAGAGGAGCGAGCACATGCAAAGTGTGATTTGGCAAAACTTAAATAAACCGGATAAACGTTAAAGAAAGCATATATTCAATCCTCACGGGCATTACACTCATCAAGTGAATTCACTCGAAATAGGGAGTTAACACACGGACCATGCGGGCATAAAGAGTAAATGTAAATGGAAACTAGGTTGCACACATGTCACAAATGAATAACGCTATATATAAAATGAAAAACTGTAATCTCAATGAAAGGGTACCGCACATGAAAAGAGGCGAAATACATTTTCACATATTATCAAAACTATTTGAACCTTTGAATTACATCCACTTAAGATCACATTGGACTTGTATAGGGTTATAATGTAGGCTAGGCTCGGGCACGAAATGAAGGATATGTATGTACGGATTCAAAGTGTTCGGGATGAAAACCTGGAATAATGGGAAGATGGGGGAAATATCAAAACTTGGAAAATGAGTTCCAAAAGGCATTAGATATATCACCGGGGAGAGTAATCAAAGCTTATTGAACTATATACACAACATTTACAACTTTCTCTTTTCTTTTTTTTTCTTTTTTTTCTCATGTTTTCTTTTATTTTGTTTTGTTTTCTTCTTTCTCTTTTTCACTTCTTTCTTTTCTTTACTTTTTAAACTCTCATATGCCTAAATTGCAATCGACATCACAACAACAACATTCAATCCCAAGTAACATTCCAAACAAAGGTATGGAAAGTGTATGTATGGGCTAAAACTCCAATTTAGAGTTGGTTATGGGAATTTGAGTTTATGAAACGAAGGGCTATATTTAGGCTCAAAGGGGTTGACGAGGGAAAACATATAAGGTGAGGTCAAGGTTAATATGGGTGATATAACAAAGATGGCCTGTGATCATTTCAGAAAGTTTACGCAATTCTCGATTCAAAACAATATATGAAAATCATGATCAAGTAATGCATTTCAAGTATGAACTCAATTAATGAACGATCAAATGAAAGAATAGTGAGATTACCAACGAATTCAACGTTTTTAAAGAGGAAAGAATAGTGTATAACACTCACAAACGACGAAAGGTACAAAGCTTACTCGGTGTAAGTATATACAATGCAATAAAAGATTACCGAGTTATAAAAATCTTAAACCAAATCAATATAGCAATAAAAGTGCATGTGCTCATGGGATTAAAGTTTAATTCATGAAGTTATTCATAATATCAATAATCGAGGACTAAAGTCTAATAACTTCTAAAATCAAGAACATGCATCATTGGGTTGTCATTTGGATCGGGAAATTATTGAAATTTATCATCGGAAACAAAGGCAAAACGCCCCAAAAAGGAGAAAAAAGAAAGAAAATATTTTTGAAAATTTTGAATTTTTCTAAGAAAAGCATACTAAGTAACTAACATTTGAGCAAAAACATGGACTAAATAAAGAAGTGGATAGAATATACCACACCCCCTAACTTAAAACTTGACATTATCCTCAATGTAAATTAAGAACCAAGTCAAAGAGAGGAAAATAGCGATATTACCCAAAATTGGAGTGATCCCCATAAGAACAAGTCCAAAGAATTTACAAAACAAGTTAGTACCGAGCATTGCGAAAACAAATAACAAAAAGTTAACTGATTACACTAGGCTAAATTAAAAAGGAAAGAAAAAATAAAGAAAAAAATAATAAAAGGCTAAATATATACAACCTACTATTTAGGCTTCACACTAACTGTAAACTAAAAGTCTAAATAGCTGAGGATCCACCATAAGAATGATTTGACTTTGGAGGATAACCGGTGTACCTTCACATACAAGAATGCCTTCCAACAAATATGAATTCCGTTTGAACAACGAAAGGCATGTGTAAGGTGGAAGAAATAAACCATCGCCAATTAAAAGTTTTGGAGGGACGATGGGGGGTTTGGATTGAACGGGTGACAAAAACATGTGGGGCCCGAGAAAAGCCGAAAATCCTCCCAAGGATTTAGCAAGCGAAATGGGAGGTGGCGCACATGAAGGCAAATATGTGATTGTGGAAGGCGACTCGAGCAAGTACTCCTCATCGTCAAAAATGTTTAAAACATTAAAGTTTGAAACCGAATCATCGGGTACTTGTGATGGTGTGATAATAGAGAATGAAAATGGGGATTACAGAAATTCAAACTCATGGGATGAATCATCATCGCATGAAGATTAAGTTTCGAAGGAAATAATATCATTTTCAATGAAATGTTCTTCTTTGGGGGCCAAAGAAGAAATTATTTCATTGCAAATAGATATTACGTCATTTTCATCCTCACTTTCAAAATCTATTATGCACTTGGAAAAGTCTAGAATGGTTTGTTCCAAAGTAGGCACAAAGTCCTCATTTGGTTCAAAACCTTCCTCGACTTCGAAAGTCTCGGAAGCAAAATCGTCGTCGGATTTGAATAATAAATCCAAGTCTTGCTCCCAACAACGATTTTCTTCCCGGTAACGATTTTGAATTTTCTCATTCTCAAGCATACGCAAACCCTCACCGAATGTCATAGGTCAAGGTGCGGATGTTTGAAAATGGGAACTTTGAAAATTACCATCCGACTTAAACGAAAACTCATTATTATAGGAATTTTGAAAACTATTGCAATTCGTTTCAAAATTCCTATTATAAGGAGGTAAAGGCCCAAAATCATTATCATCATCATCAAAATTCCAATAACCCAAGTTTTGGCTTTCGTTATACTCGTCCAAAGTCGTATTGGAATTTGTAATACTTTGGGATTCTAAGTATTCACCGAAAGTCATAGGTTTGCGGGAATTTTGAGAATTATAACAATGATTACCGAAAGAATTGGAATAAGACATGCTTACCCCAAAAATGGCTCGAATTGGCGAATTCCACAAAGTAGGTGCGTGCGGGAAAAATTCAAGCATTTCTAAGTGCTCAAATGTGTAAGTCCAAAAATATTAGCAAATAATACAAATAGAAAGAAAATACTATGAAATACTAAATCAAATAAAGTCTAAAACAAACTCATCCCCGACAACGGAGCCATTTTGATCAAGCACGAAAGGTGTGTCCGTGTAAGGACACAGTCGTTATTTTTGTTTCACCGTGGTAATACAAGAAAACCGAAATTACGACTACACTTGCGAGGCAAGCACATCGGTAAGTCGGGTATAAAAAATTCACAGAGACGAGTTGCTAGAATTTATAGGATTTAATACTCCTAAAATAAAAGTGAAAAAGGTGAATTACAAACTAAAAAGGAAAAGATGCATAAAAGGAAAATATTAATCTAGGCGAGTGAATTGAAAACTAGATTAACAAAGCGAGTAAAACTATAGGTTGCGTCGAATATCCCTCACCCGAGTTAATTAGTATAAAATGGATACATGGGTCGATGAGTTATTACAAATGCGTCTCGTTTCGACAGTTAATTAAACTAAGGGTTGTCACACCCCTAAATTCTTATAAAAGCCTAATAAGATTTTGGCGTCAACAAATACCCCGGAAATTACGCACGCAATGTCGTAAGCACGGGACATACGTGATATGGCTCGTTAAATATCCTAGGCGCAATAACTAGGACAATGCACCCAAAATAGACTTGTAAACACCATCACCAAAGCAAAGCAATGTGTCAACCCGAGTGAGTTCAATTCAAACACAACCCTAAGCTAGGTTTAATTAATTCTTACTTTGTAGTTAATTTACAAAGTCAAAAGGGTGTCAATCCAAGAAGAAATGAAGAAGAACATTCCAAAACCACTCCAACCCTAAGCTATTCTACCTAAAAACGAATTATATACTTGATATATGATATTTACATAAAAGTTGGTAATTATAGTAAGTGGAATAAAAGAAAAGAAGAAAGAAAAGAAAAGCAAAATATCTCATAAAAACAAGGGATCAATCGATCGACCCAAACCGTCGATCGATCGATGGTAAATATCCAAGCCCACTTTCTCCTCACGATGGCTGAAAAATTAAGGATCGATCCCTCGATCCTTTTGATCAATCGATCGATCAAGCAGGTATCAGCCAAGCTGCATGCTGTTTTTGCATGTTTGTATTTCCCGTCCGCTAGAATCGCCTTAACTTCTTCATTCTGAATCGGAATCGTACACCGTTCGTGGCCACGGGAAGCTTACGAGGAGGGCTACAAGTTCCGTGAAGATAATAGGCCAGGTGCCAAAAATGTTAATTGACTAAAATGCCCTTGAACGTGCGATCGCGTACGAAAATCGAGCAGAATGCGTCTGAACTTCATACTTAGCATCCAAACACCTATAAAAGCTTAATTAACCCCTACAAAACATTTTAACGTTGAAATACGAGGTTGTCTGGTTAACGAGCATAAATATAGGGAATAAGATACCCGAGGGGGCTAAAATGCGTCAGTTCGAGGGATGAAATATGCAATATTTGCGTATTATCATTCACCCTCTGTAAGCACAACGCGGTGCTCCAATTGCTAATTTCTATATGGAACATCACAACTCACACATTCTTTGCTGTGTGGGGGGAGTTCACTGTTACACTAGAGGACGTTTGTGAACTCCTTGGGTTTGAGCCCATGGGTGAGTTCACATACGACGACGAGGCCCTGGATGCCGAAGAGGCTGCTGATCGAGCTGAGCTGGATCAGATCTACCATAGTTGCACTGGTTCCTCGAATAAAGCCACATTTACTCTCCTCATCAACTATTATTTCGAAGCTCCAACCCCGAAGGATGTCAATGCTACAACGGGACGAGGTAGAGGTACATCCCTGGAATTACCAGTCTACATACTTGTGTTGCTTTCACACTTCTTCCTGGGAAACCCAACGATCAACCCAGGAGGGACCTTATAAATATTTCCATTCATTTAGTCAGGGGTTTTAACCTTTCTCTGGTCACCATCGCGTTGGGGTCCCTCTACACCTGGTTGGATCGAACCCACATCGACATGGAACGATCACTGGGTCGTTATAAGTTGGCCAATTTTTCTAATACCATCATTTTAACGGGCTTTCTTTACACCCGTTTTCCTGCCATTACCACCAAGTCTATTTTTCTTCCTATGGGCCAAGGTATTAAGCCCCCACGCCTCCTATGATTTCATTAAAAATAAAGTCGAAAGGAGATAATATAAGTTTTTGATCTTTTAGAATCCTTTATGATGAGAACATACAATGAGTCTATATTTACCCATAGTTGGGATTTCTTTCCTTCTGCAGCCACAACGGTCAAGTTCATCCCAGTTGTAGAAGAACCTTCGCAAGCCGTGATGCTTCTATTTACCCTGGGTTTCTTCCTTCCTATACTGAATGAGGATACACCTCAGAGCCCTACAACCCTGACAGATGTAGCATGCAGTTCGTGTTTGATCAGGGGACCCCTCGACCGGTGTTTCAACACAACCATACAAAGGCCACTTTCGCTGAAGCCTGCACCTTCTATACTGCAGCAGCGGTGCTTGGTGTGACATCTACCATCGATGGGTGAGTCACCCTTCCTAGTGCCACTAGGAAGGGGGACGTATCCACCTCTTTTGCCACTAAGTTCCATTTGGGGCAGTTGGAAATGATCCGTGAGTATGTTCAGTCCCCCCCTCAATATCCCCCAGTCCTTTCTTTCTCTTGATTTTGAACTGGGTCTTAAGGGGAACTCCGTGCTTGGGGTTGAGTTTTCCTTGAGTAAAACCATTAAAGAATCTCCCCAAGAGCTACCCCCTCATTGCCTAATGATCCCAACTGCCACCACGAAACCTAAGGCCATTACAGATCCCAAACAAATTTCCCCTTCAATCGAAGCTGCAACAGGCGAAGGACATTCTCAGCCACCTACCAAAAAGGCCAAGAAGTCCAAGTACTCAAAGTCTAAGCCCCAGTCTCAAGCACAAACTACTTTGGAGGCATTCCCTATTGCCTTTGTTCCCCCTTTATGTTTCCAAAGGTAGCTGAAGAGCTGAGGAGGCAGGTTCAAGCTGAGGTCGAAAGAATAAATGTTGAGTTTCAACGACGCGCTGTCGTCGTTCCTCCCTCAGCTGCTTTTCCCATGATCTTGGTTTATCTAACCGAGCCATCGGCAAAGAGGAGAAAAAGGTCGAGGGTACCTTAAAGTGGTGATGCAATGAGCATAAGGAAGAAAATGCTGTTTACCAAGTCTCAGAAGAAACGAACGCCCGAGAAACCTCCCTCCCCAGCTCCTTCTGCTGCTGCCTCCTCGCCACCATCACCAGTGTTTATATCTTCTCATTCTCCCCCTCGATCTGAGGTATGTCTGCATTCGTTTTTGTTCTTATTTCCTTGTTCTTAAGGCAAGCTGCATTTGCTTATTTCTTAATAATTTTTTGGTGAAGGGAGTTGAAGAAGAAAGCCCCAGTCCCCCCAGTCCTCTTATAAGCCATTTCGGGGGGAGGGGGCATTGCGGTATCTCTCAAGCCGATACCACTCCTCCCTGTTCCCCCATGATAGGCCTTACCTACTCTCACCGTTTGGCCTCCCAACGGGCAAAAGAAGATGCTACGGGGGCTGCTACCGTTGGGTTTGCTGAAATATCTGTCCAACCAGAGGCAACTACTCCAGCCTCCTCTGAATTACCCACCGAGCAAGAGGTCCCTCTGCCCCTTATTGTGGTCGAGGAGAGTGCCCCTGAGGTAAATTTCTTATCAAGTCTCACGTATTTTATTTATCCCATTGCTTTGTTTATCATTATGATATGTTGGGCTATTTTAGGTGGAAGTGGCGTCTCTGATAGCTAACCTTCTTCTTCCCACTGCACTGACGATACCTCTGACTGCAATTCCCCTCTTTGGTGCCATAACGGGAGTAAGTAACTTTTATAAGTATTTCTCTCTTTTTGAGTACTAATTTATCATTTCTAACACTTAGCTTTGTTGCTGCAGCTTTCTCCAAGTCTCTCCCCGCCCTTTGCTCTTAGTGACCTTTTGCCCTCCAAGGCCAAGGTTGATGCTGCTATCTCACATGGTGATTCTTCAGTGCTAGCCCATGCTGGTGCATCGCTTGGAGGTCCCTCGTGTTCTTTTAGTGAACCACCTTCGTTAGCCCTAGTACCATTTATTAGCAAGGGAAATTTTCCTACCATTGAGGCTTCTTCAGCCAAGGGCCCCGTTGAAGCTACCAAGGCAATGAGTCCACCCCTAATGGCTTCTACCATTATGGCCCCCATGGTGACTCCCGTTCTCTCCCCTACTACTGCTAAGGTACTTCGCTAATTTTTCTTTATTTCTCAGTTTCTCAAACTTCACCTATATAGGTGATTTAATCAATGAAAACACTTTTAAGGTTTTTGCATAAACTCCACCTATATTGGTGACTTAACAACGAAAATTCTTGTTAAGGTTTTTTCAAAAACTCCACCTATATCGGTGACTTAATAGCGAAAACACCTATTAAGATTTTCCAAAAACTCCACCTATATCGGTGACTTAACAACGAAAACACTTGTTAAGATTTTCCAAAAAATCCACCTATATCGGTGACTTAACAACGAAAATACTTGTTAAGATTTTCCAAAAAACTCCACCTATATCGGTGACTTAACAACGAAAACACTTGTTAATATTTTACCAAAAAACTCCACCTATATTAGTGACTTAACAATGAAAACACTTGTTAAGTTTTTTTTCTTCATATAAACTCCATATTTACTCTAACAGTTCTTAGGTTGCTCGAGAGGATTCTCCACCAGTTCCTTCGCCCGTTACCTCGCCCCATTGAGAACCTGTCATTTCAGAAGATTTTATCCACAATGATCAAGGTTCCACGACCGGTGCTGCTACTGAGAGCGAATATGGTTGTGAGCTTCCTTTGCCTGACCTAGCTCCTCACGCCTTCTGCCTGATGGTGCTTTAGCATTCTCCTTAGATGCCTGCAAACCATCATCTGGTCATTGAACAACTTGTAAATTATTATCCTGAGACGTTCACGATGGATTGCCTACATTCAAATATATCCGTTATGAGTTACAGGCTTCAGGGCATGGTTATCGTCATTGCTGAAATTGCCAACACTCCGACCTCAAATGTTACTAGACCCCTTCTTAAATAATTTCTAGATTATCTGAGGGAGTTGGGTCGCGACGACTTTACTTTTGGCTGGCTTATCACACATTTGAAGACCTTGAAGTGCCAATGACTGTACAGCCAGAGGGAACTCTTACGGAAACATCATGAGGATCAGGGGGCTGAGGAAGCTAAGTTGGCCGAGCGGCACCTCTTCTTGGAGCTATTGACAAGGAGGTGGAGGACATCGAAGAAGCTCTACGTCTGGCGAAGCTAAAACGGGCTAAACTCCTTATCGAGCGCACGCAAGCACATATGAGGTTGAAGGTTTCTATTAATGCCTAACGGTCTTTCCTAGAAGCTTCTTTGGGCCTTCTTGGAGATTTTTTCTCCTCCCCAGATCTGTGGTTCCTCCTAGGCCAATGAGCTTTTGTATATATTTTTCCTTTTTCTCTCCTTCTTATGTAATTCTTGGGCAATAGCTCCCAATTTTGTAATACCCCAAGGTTTATGAATGAAGAAAGATATATGTTTTCTTATGCTTTTCCCTTGTGTTATAACTGTTTGCACGCATTATGAAGTTCTATAATTCTTTCGTCTTCACTTGGGTTATAATAAAGAGAACTTGCACATTTTCCATGAAAAAGAACTTGTATATTTATAATAGTTAGATACATCAGTGGTCCAAACATAATTGCTTACACATGATAGGCTTTTAACCATTTGTTGTTAATCTTGAATGGCCTGTCTTCTTCTATCTTAGAAATTAAGCAATAACCTGAGTCATGAGATTCTTTTACAATAAAAGGTCCCTCCCAATTCGCTACAAACTTGGGTAGGGGCAATCCTCTGATGTTCTTTACTGGTGCTTTCAACACGAGATCTCTTTCCATGAAATTTCCTTGGTCTTACCAAGTTATCATACGCCCTAGAGAGTTGCTTCGTATATATTTAAAAGTATTGCATCGCATTATCTCTGTGTTCGTCCAACGCTTTCAGATGCACATGTCTATTCTGAGGGAGCATACTACTTCGCAAAGCATATCGAGTAAAGGGAACTTCCAAATCCACTGGGAGAATCGCCTCGGCCCATAGACAAGGGAGAATGGAGTAATCCCGGTGGGCTTTCTCTTAGTTGTTCGATAGGACCATAATACAGCTGGTATTTTATCATCCCACTCTCCTGGGAAATCCTCAATTATTTTAGCCAAGATATTAACCAAAGTTTTGTTAGTTGCTTCGGCCTGACCGTTTCCCTTTGGATATGCCACCATCGAAGTATGATGGACAATAGAGTATTTATCTGTGAGCATCGTTACTTCTGAATTAACGAAAGGGGTTACATTGTTTGAAAGGATGAATTTTAGGATCCCAAAATGGCAAATGATGTATTCTCTGATGAAGTTTCTCACTACTCCTGTTGTTGCCCTTCTCAGTGGTATCACTTCAGCCCACTTTGTGAAGCACTCCATTGCTACTAGTATCCATATCTTCCCCCTCGAAGAAGGATGTATTATCCCTACCAGGTCGAACGCCCAAGTGTGAAAAGGATAGGGAGTTGCTAGGGAGTGTAGGTCCACTGATGGGGGCATGGATTATATTTCCATGAAGTTGGCAAGCCTTGTACCTTCGAGCGAACTCAGCAGAATCTTTCTCCATTGTTGGCCAATAGTATCCCAAAGCCATAAACTGGTCATATAACTTGGCTCCTCCTATATGAGCTGGGTTGTGCACCTGTTTGAGGACCTCGGCTGCTTCTTCCTTCGTGATGCAATGCAACAGCCTATTGAAGTATCCCCTTCGATAAAGCTACCCCTCCTGAATGTAGAATCTCTAGGCCCTTCGCTAGAGTTTCATCACATCAATTTTCTCTGTCAGGACAACTCCGTCTTTAATGAAGTCGATATAGGGCTGTCTCTACTCAGCCTGAGCCTCCACAAAATGACATTCAGCTGCCTCGAAGAATAACTGGCATTTGTCGCACTTCCATTGTAGCTCTGTCGCGTCCTGTTTCATTCTTGGCCAAAAATACCCCTCCCTTTGCATTCTTCGATAGAGGGGTATCTCAGTTATTTCACAGTGCTCTTCGTGTGTTTTATTCAATCTTCGCTCTGCCTCTTTTGAACCGATGCACCTTGATAGCCATCCTCCTACGTTTCTGAAGTAAAGGTTTCCCTAATTCGTGAAGTATTGAGCTAATTCTCTTAGTGCCATCGTTCCTTCACCAGTCTCCAGTTACCTCCTATTCTCTCCCCTCTAGTCCGCATCTTCCTCCATCGGTAGTATTGACTGTACTATCGAAGGAGTTGTTCTTCATTGGATCACGATGGTTGTTGTATCATTCCTCATGACCATTTTTTGGGCAATGGTGGCATAGGTGTCTGGGTGGCGGTTCATCGTTCTGGGCTGTCTCTTGATCTTGGTCCGATGGAACTGGCAAAGAAGTCTTTGGATAATTATTCTGTATGGCACCAGGCTTATGTGTTTTAATGCATACTCTCCATTAACTTGCTGACCCACCAAGTTTGAATCCCCTTTGATGCAAAGTGAACGTATCCCCCTTCGAAGAGCCTCTAACAACCCTAGAACCAATGCTTCAAATTCCTCCCCATTGTTAGAACAAGGGAAATCTAATTTGTAGGAAAGGCAAATCTCCTCCATTCCTTTTGAAAGAATAACCCCTGATCCTTATTTCTTTTATGCCGAAGATCCATCGAACTGCATTGTCCATTCCTCCTCCGTTGTGTCTAGGTGATTGGCCTGCAAATCGTCTCTCGAAAAACTTTCTTTAGGTGGATCAAAAGTTCCCGAGGGGAATATTACCAATAGGTCGGTGTATGCTTGACTCTTGATTGCACGAGGAACCACTCATTTTAAGTCATATTCGGAGAGGATACGGAACCGCCTAGCTGCCCTACCAATTAATATAGTTCTTGCTAGCAAATACTTAATGGGGTCACATCTAGTTATAATATGAATTGTAGAAGATAACATATAATGTATAAGTTTCTGTGCTATAAATACTAAGGCTAAATAATGCCTTTCCAAGCTACTATATCTGACTTCTGGCCTATGCATGATCCTACTGAGGTAGTAAACTGGCCGTTCTTGCCCGTCGATCTCTTGTGCCAGCAAAGCTCCCATGGACCTCGTGGTGGATGTGAGATACAATTATAACGGTATTCCTGCCTTTGGGGGAACCATGGTCTATGGTGAAACGAGCAGTTTTTTCATCCCGTCGAGTGACTCCTAGTGAATCTCCTCCCATTTGAACTCCGTGTTCCTTCATAAAAGTTGCATCAACGGATGTGTTACCTCGGCTAATCCAAGCACAAATCTCCTAAGGTAGGAGACTTTACCGAGGAAACTCTTCAGCTCCTTCACCGTTCTTAGGCATGGAATTTCCAAGATCGCCCGCTGTTTGACCTGTTCAAACTGCACCCCTTGTCGATCAACCACAAATCCTAGGAATTTCCCACTTATCACCCCAAAAACACACTTCAGTGGATTCATCTTCAATTTATACTTCCTGCAACGGGAAAACACCTTCCTCAAATCGCTCAAATGGGACTCCTCCTTCCTTGATTTGATGACCAAATCATCCACATAAAATTCCACAAATTTGTGAAAGAAGTCATGGAAAATGGCCATCATTGTTCTTTGGTAAGTCGCCCTAGGATTCTTAAGTCCAAATGGCATCACCTTGTACATGAAGTTGCCCAATGGGGTTCTGAACGCTGTTTTCTCTACATTCATGGGGTCCATCTTGATCTGGTTGTACCCTACATACCCATCCATGAATCTATACATCCCATGATCAGCCGTTGCATCTATCAGGCTATCGATGGAGGGCAAAGGGAACTCATTACTGGGACAAGCTCTATTTAAATATCTGAAATCCACACAGATCCTTATTTGGTTTTTATCTTTCTTTCCCACTGGGACAATGCTAGATAGCCTGAGTGGGTGCTTTATTGGTATGATGAACCCTTCCATTAGTAAGCGTTGGACCTCTTCCTCGATCTTTAAATCTAGCTCAAGCTTGTACGTTCTCGTTGCTTGTTTCACTGGAATGGCTGAAGGCATTACGTTCAACTTGTGACAACTCACTTCCTCGTCCAGTCCTTCCATCTCCATGTATTTCCATGCAAAAACATCTATAAATTCCCGAATCAACTCAACCAAGGCCTTTCTTTTCTCTTCACTGAGATCTTTTAAGATGAAAATGGGCCTTGGGTCCTCCTCTTCTCTCGCCAGGTTCAACTGCTCCAATTCTTGTGCTTGCAGTTTCGATCAATCCGCCATGTAATCTGGTTCCTTGGTGACCTCCTCCATAAATTCTTGTATGCTGGAGTTGTCTATCACCATATATTGTCCCCGTTGATCCACCAGAAAGCACTCATATATCGGGTCAACCTCATCATCAGTTTTCTCGATCGCCCGCTCACACCGTTACAATCGATATACCACCTTTCTTTCTTCAGTAATGACCTTCTTGCATTGTCTGCTGGTAACGGTGACCTCCTTACTCTTCTTCTCTCTAGAAACCTCAGCCACTCTTTTTCCTGAGAACCGGCTCAACACGCTTTGTTGTTGGACCTCATGTTCCATCGGATCCACTCTGAGCCTCATTCTGTCTTTGAGCTTCTTTGAGATATTTTGGGTCCGAGATACCATCTGGTGAGCTTCTTCGGTCATTACCCTTGCGCTACTTGTAACCTCTTTACTCTGCTCGTTTAAGGGCCCCATCCTTTCTCTGATCGAGGGAACCCATGCTCCCTCCATTCTTCTCATTAGGACCCGAACATCCTCCTACAACTTAGTGTAAAATACTGCATCTACCGGGTGAGCTTCCTCGACAGCGAAGGGCCTCTTCGTAGCCCTAATGGTCACTTCCGTCCCCTTGATGTTTGCCTTGGTGCATTGGTGGTACGTCGAAGGAACTAGAGCTTGGTTGTGCATCCACACCCTTCCTATTAGCAGATGATAGGAAGTTGCACTCTCTATTACATGGAACATGATATGGAAACTCAGATTTCCCATTACAATCCCAACATTAACATACCCAATAGATTTGGAAGATTGGTTATCATACCTCAAAATCACCAAAGGCATGGGGACCAGCCTTTCTTCTGGAATATTGGCTGCGTGGAAGGAATTGATTGACATAATATTGATGGAAGCTCCCCCATCCATAAAAGTCCTTGCGAAATTAATTCCATTGACGCTGGAGGTCACATACAATGGCATGTTATGAGGGAATCTCACAGCCCTATCGGTATCGCTGAAGGTTACTTCTGACAGAAATCTCCTCACCAACCTTGCCATAGGTCCCTTCCATCTCAGCGAAGGGACTACGTTCTTCCTCGCAATGTCAAGTATTTCCTGGGTTATTTCCAGCCTACTCTCTTTCGGTATCCCCACCTGGTCGAAGAACCAGGTGAATTTTGGGGATTTTGAAACTGCACAGTACTCTAGGACTGGGTCTTCTTCCTTGCCTTCAATGCTGTATACGTCCTCCACGTCTTTGGCACTTGCTTTATCGTAGGCCAATACTAAGTTAACCATTCCCGCAGTACAGGTCTACAAAGCCTCTTTATACTCCTCCTCTTTTTCTCCTCTCTCCTCCTCTTCATCATAGGCCACCAAGAGATTGGCCCCATGCTCTGATAGTGGGTTATTATTGACATTTTGTGGAGGGATTTTCAATGTCCCTGCCTTCACGTACTTATCAATGATTCTTCTCAGTGTGAAACAACTCTCTGTCGGATGCTGGATCCTCCGATGAACCTGGCAGTACTTAGGATCCGCCTTCGTTGCCGCATCGGGTTACCCAATGGGAATGTCTTTTGGTTCGTAGACCGTTCCTCGTTGGACCATTATATTGTAATAGCTGACAACCTCCTCTACTGTACAAGGCAATGGTGGTGGGTCCTCCTTATTTCTTCCAAACTTCCTCTTATTGTCCTTCTTCGATGCCTTACCCCCTTCTGCCCCCTTAGTGTACCCTACCCATGGGGGCTGAGACCTCACCCTCGCAGGTTGTATCGGCTGCCTAAACATTATGGGCACCGCTACTGGGTTTGGCCGCACAACCAATGAGATGTTTCTTACCGCTTTCAGGAACATCGAAAAAGTCCCTTCGCGTGTCTCATTGATAAGATAGCAAATGTACTCAGGAAGTAACCCCTCAGCGCAGATCTGTAATAACTTGGACTCTTTGGCCTCATCCCTTACATCAAGGGATCTTTCCCTGAACCTTTGAACGTATGCCCCCACGTCGTCCCCGGGTCGTTGCTTCTCCCTCCCCAGTTGGGTCAAAGTAAATTCGTCCTCTTCCGGAAAGAATTTCTGGACAAACAATACGTGCATCTCCTCCCACGTAGAAACACTCTTAGGAGCTAAGTGAGAATACCAGGTATATGCTTTATTGGTTAAGGATTTAGAGAACTCCCTCAACCTGAGCTTCTTATTGTTGCAATGCACCCCTAAATGTTCAACAAAGATCTTAATATGCTCCTTCGGATTCCCACCTTTCCCTGTGTATTTTTAAAAAATAGGAGGAATATAGTCCTTTGGGATAGGACTCATCATTGTATTCCTGGGGATAAGGTGTTCTAAAGTCATCATAAATCGAATCTACCTTGCCAGTAGATTGCGAGGAAGCTTGCATGAACTTCAGCATCTCCTTCCTTATTTCCTCCATGGGTGATGCTACTGGGGCAACAACCAACGGGACCATTGGCTGAGTGCCCATTGCAGCTGGAGAAGTCATCACAGTTGGGGCCATTGATACTCCTGATGTTCCCACTACTGGGTTCACAACAGAAGGTATGCTCATTGAGACCATTCCCATTACACCTGTGCCTGGTGGGGCCGCTGGGTCTACCCATGGTGTTATGAAGGAATTGGCTCCAAATTCTCCCAACACCATTGAAGCCAGCGGAGTTTGTAAAACTCATAAAACTTGCTCATAAGGAGTGTCACCTGAGTGGGTCCTAACCCTATACTCGTGGATGCTTGTGTCACCCCTGGAACTCCTGTCATCGCCTGAACCGGAGGTACCTCTATTCGAGGAGCCCCATCCCTTCTAGCCTCCAGTTCTCTCGCAACTTGTTCTTCATTGCGTTGGATGTCATCAAAGTTGAGCCTTCGATTAACGTTATCTTGCACCATACTCCTACTTAGAAGAATGCCTCCCCAATAGAGTCGCCAAATATAAGAGGGTAGTTTAGATAAGATAGAGGCGTAACCCCTTTTGAGTATGGTAATGATAAGTTTAATAGCCACACTGTTGATTAACCACATGACATACAAACACGACTCAATGAAGATAGACTCAGTTTAAGCTCACAAATCTCTCGTGTATAACTCAGAAGGTAGTAATGAACTTAGAAGTAACTTAGCTAGAGGGAGAGAGAAGTAAGCACCCTAGATACACCTTGGTAGGTAGTCGAACACATCAAACACCCTCAAGAATCTCTGTCAAGTATTAAAAGTTTCGTAATAAATGACAAAGATGAGTGAGTAAACCCTCTGGTTCGTAATAACTCTCTCTCTGATATATTCTCTCTAGTAATAAATTCTGAACTCTAAAAAAGATCATCTTCTCCTCAAAGGTGGTTGGGTCTTTAAATAGCCCCCCACACCACCCCTGAGGCAACTCAGTATCAATGCCTGTGAAAGACATCCCTCATACTTTATATCACAACATTAAATACATAATCCACAATTTGTCTCCACATCATAAACATTAAATGCTAAGAGATGCCTTTTGCTTAACCACTGTGTGTCAGGAGGCTGTTATCACAGAGATGGCTCACCAACTGCCTGACAGTCCCAAATACCACAGTAGTTTACTCAAGTGTAGGTCTGATATTGTTTAGATAGCTAGTGACATCACCTACAGTAGATGTGACATTAAGTACAGGGCTATTTGGTTCATTCCTCAACGTTCGAGGGAACTCAAGGCTGCTCCCCCCGACGTTCAACAGTCAGGGTCCTTCGGTGTTTTACCAGGTGTTTCTAAGATGGACAGGACAAGCCCCAACAGTGCCTCACTTCTCAATCCTCCAAGCCAAGTCCCTCTAAGGTTCCCATGGCGAGGTCATTCGATAGAGCATTCTTTATTATTCTCTTTACATCATTACAACCGTTATAGCTCATAGTCAATATAAACAAAGATATAATATGACTAAGTAACATAACAAGCTAAAGTATGAGCTGCCATGCTGAGCTGCCTTAATCCCAAAACACTGTTACAAATAGGGGAATTATCCCTAATCTCAGGATTACCTTCAAGCCCTCTATACATTTGCCCCTTCATGGAGAGACTTGTTGTTGGAACAAGAAATGTTTGCACGAAAACTTCTCAATCCGATAAACCTTCTATGCGTGAAAAAATTCTGAGCCGAAGCGCTGCGGCTTATTGGTGCTTAGGCGAAGGGACATCGCCACTTTTTCCTTACACCGAGATTCAACCGTTCTAGCTTTATTATCTGGAATTCTCCCTTGTAATGCTTTGCTATGTTTGAAAAAGAAAAAATTCTCCCCAATGTAGCCGAGTCACCATTTAAACCACGTTTGGACTTGTGGCGAGTGGACATCGTAGCTTTTTGAACCGTTAGGACATCTTTTTCGTTGGGAGTTACTGGATATGTCTGACAAAAAATTTGGTACCAAAACTCGAACTTGCTTAGTAAGGTGACCCTTTCTATTCCTCAGGTGTCATTTCGTAAATGACGTAGCGTTGTCTTTTTAGCTGTCAAAACACTTCCCGAAGTTCCATGTGTTCATCTGAAATGATTATAGGCAGCCTTGCACGTGCGATGGTGGGAAACTCAAAAGTCAGGTTTAAAAGGCTTCAAACGTCTCTTTAATTTCTAAACCCTTCTCTTTCCTTCATCTTCTTCAAGCTCCCGTCTTCTTTAGAGAGAGAGAACTGTGCGTAAATCTCCATTGTTGTCCAATTCTTTACTCAGTCTCCTCCCTCTCTCATCTTTTGCGCCACCACCTGTGGTTATGCTCCTCCTTCCTTATTCTTAGCCCTTCCTACCCAGCTATACGATTCATTGCCACTCTATTATGGCTTCTTCAAGTACTTCTAAGGTTGCCACCACCACTACTCAACCAGGCTCCCCCTCTGCCACTTCTGGCGCCGCTGCTGCCCCTAGCGCCGCTGCCCTGAGTGCTGATCGTCAAGAGCAACTACGCTTCTATCACCGGGCGCCCATCTTTGGGAAAGATGATAAATTTTCTGAGGCATGCAAGACCTGCCATTTCTCCTCCAAGTTTGACCCTTTACTGTTGGGTGATGATGATATGGATTCATCGAAGTGGGGCTATATACCCCTAGAGGGGACTCTGCATTTTCATTTGGACCGTGGTGACTTCCCCTATTCTCAAATTGACTTCGAAGCACCCGGATCAACTATCAAGATACGAACGTGATAAGAATGTGATAAGAACAACATTAACTCACAAACTCACATGGATCACACAAAGATCCAATCCAACTAATAATCAAGGTCTTATTACTAGAACTACTAAAGGCAAATAAGCACAAAAAAGGTAGCCAACAGTAATCCAAAAGAATATGAAAAACTCCAGGAACATCCAAATACCAATCACTAAAGTCAAAAAATCTATTTGACGAGAACATAACCAAGGTACAAGTTGTAAGGAAGAAGGTACACCACTACTTAGAAATATGCACATGAAAAGTATACCGACATAATAGGAATTTGCCTAAAACAAACATAATATACCAAACACAGAGCAATGTGCGCACGAAATAGAGTATAAAACACAAATAACCCCCAAACTAATCCCAGTGATATTAATGAATGTAAATGCATGAAAAACCAGTCAATTTAACTTTAAAGACACCAATCTGGGATATAATTCAAAGCATAAAATCAATAACTCTCTCTCTCTCCACACACACACACACATACATACACACACACACACACACACATAAATATATATATATATATATGCAAAACACAAATCATGTATAGTGTGACTGTGATAAGGCAACTCACGATCTAATGATTTGAAGGACAATTCCAACATAACAAGTTGGGATTTAGCAGACAAAAAGCGCCTTGACAACCCAAAAAGGAGATAACAATTAAACTTTTGGTTAGCGACTTGACGAGAAAATGTTTGGTACTTTTTCATGAAATTAGAAAAGGATAGCTGGGAGTTACCCACTTTGAAAGAAGTAACGGAATCAGTATGAGATGTGATTGGGTGGACATCTTCCTCAACAACAAAAAACCCAAGTAGTCGGAAAATGTCAAGCAATATGGGCCTTATCATACCAAATTTATATTCGAGTCATTTACAAGAATGGTTATAAAAGGAAATGGAACTTGAAATGAAACGTGGATAATAAGTATGAGAAATCAAGTGTATATTTGCCCTAAATAACCTTGGGTGGGTGGGTGGGTGGGTGAATAGGTTATAACATAAATTATGTCCAATTTTAAATTTTCAATTCACAAAACTTCGATCCAAGTCAACTTTTTAAGTCGAAAAGTAATCTAATGTAATTATTATCAAACAAACAAAATCAAGCCATCAAAGATAATAAGAAACCACACAAAAAACAGATAACAACAGGTATATGAGGAAAAACACCAACCTATCGGTAAAAAAACCTCGGTATGACCTAACATTGTGACACCCTACCTAATTAAACATCGGTTGATCAGGCCTTTATTAAATTAAAACAGGTTTCTCATATGGTTCATTCGTAGCATCACTGTCGAAAACTTTTTAATTACTAACCACCTAAGTGAAATTAGACCAATGCTAAATTTTATCTTTCTTCAAAATAGATAAATGAACAATGCGTAAAAACTAAATTAAACATTCAAAATATACTAGAGTCCAACCATCACAATATATAAATGAATAAAGTTTTGCCGAATAAACCATCGGCTAAAATCCGAAACCAAGTACTTCATAATAACAAAAGAACTAAATGACTGAAAGACTGTCAAAGGACAATATGTCCATACATGGAATATAAAATGAGATCCTACACTAGATTTGAAAGGAAGAATCGTCTACTCAAATCCTGTTAGCATCCATAGTGCTACAGTTCCGAGTCCCTAGAATGAAGTCTTCAAGCCGGGCGTCCCTGTGGCTAGACACCTAAAAGGTTTTGAAATTTTTTTGATAGAAAGAGTTAGTAATCAAAATGTTTTGAAAATATTTAGCAAGTATTTATTATAATAAAATTCGGTTATTGATTACACATGTTAAGTTTGTGTACACTCTCTTGAGTTTCCTCACCTCTCGTCTATAGTGCACACCTAACGTTCTATACTTAGCCCACCTAGTTATGTTACCCAAGCTAACTAGACTAAAGTATTCAATTGAACCTACCTACACGTCTAAGTTCCCGTATCGCCCATACAGTACATTAATTTAAAAACATCACTCATATGTTAATTATTTCTCATGCAACATTTCAAGTATGTTATATTTCAATCTTTATAATTAAGTCTCACTACTTAATTTGCTTTTCAGATATATATCTATATATAACATCTGCCAGACTACTATCACTCATAAGTAGAATAATCATAAAGTATATATTTCACCCATAATATATACTATAATTGCATACTTTATAATTGTAAGAGGGTAGTCCCCTTGTAGCCTGGGAGTATAGTAATATTAGTTGAAGTGTAACCCCTATAAGTATGGTGAAAAATGATAATCCAGAAACACTTCAATGGACACTTATAAACACACAATATTGTATTTGATCAACACACAGATTGGACTCACAAGACACTCGTGTATAATGCAAACAACAATAAAGGAAACTCAGAAATAATTCAGTCAGAGGGAGAGAGGAGTAAGCACCCTGGATACACCTTGGAAGGCAGCCAAACACACCAACCCTCAAAGATCTCTAGTCAGCTATTAAAAGATTCGTAATAAATGCCAATGGTGGGCGAGTTAAAGCTCTGGTTTGCAAATAATTTCTCTTTGATATCTTTTCTCTCTAACATCCTCTAGAAATAACTCTTGAAAAACTATATATTCTCTATTTCCCCTCAGAAGTGGTTGAGGCCAATAAATAGTCCCCTCACACCACTCCCGACGTGCCTCAGTCCTTCTACAACCACGAAAGACATCTCTCATACTTTATGTCACAAACATTAAATGCCTGATGGACTAGTCAGTTCCATGTCATAAATATTAAATGCCAAGACATGCCTTTTGCCTAACCACTATTCATCAGGGGGCTGCCATCACAGAGGTGGCTCACCAACTATCTGACAGCCCCAAATACCATGGTGGTTACTCAAGTGAATATTTTACATTGCTTAGCTTTCTAGTGACATTACCTAAAGTATATGTGACATTAAGTAGAGGGATGTTTGGTTCACTACTTAACGTACGATGGAACTCAAGGCCGCTCCGCCTAAGGTTCCACGATCAAAGATCTTTCGGTGTTTTACCAGGTGTATCTAAGATGGTCAGGACAAGCCCCAATGTTGCCTCACTTATCAATCCTCCAAACCATGTACCTCTGAAGTTCCCATGACAAGGTCATTCGATAGAGCATGAAAGCTCTCCCATGCCCTGCTAGGCCTAGTCTCTCGTGAGTACCGTTTGACCTCACATTAAATAGGGCTATAATCGTTACATCATTACAATTATTATGACTTATATCCAATATATAAAAATGTTACAACATGACTAAGTTAGATAACAAAGATAAAGGACGAGCCCTCTCAGCCAGTTACTTCGCTGGAAGATCTCCCTGGATGCCACACTGAGATACCTCACTTGCGCTGCCACGTTGAGCTCCATCGCTTGAATTGCCACACTGAGCTACCTCGCTTGAGCTTCCTCACTACCTTATTCCCTTGAGTCTGTTGTATTAGCTGGGGAGATTATCTCTAATCTTGAGATTATCTTAAATCCCCCCCCCCCCCACAATAAACACATCCTTGTATCACTCGTTACGGATTATTGGTTCAGAATCCTACCTCAATCACCAATAGTGATTTATATATCCTGGCTCGGAATCATAACTTGAGCACCAATAGTTATTGATTATATTGGCTCGAAAGGACACCTCGATCACCAATATTAATCATATCTAGATTGGCTCGGAATCATACCTCGATCACCAATTATAGTAATTTATATTGGCTCGGAATCCTACCTCGTTCACCAATATTTATTTAGTATACTATAGGTATTCACACAACCTATGTATTACTATCCATCAATATTTATTCACATAGTTCGATCATTCACATTAGTACGTAGTATATTTCTCTCTAATACTTGCCGTACATTTTATTTTACGATTTATCTCACTATTGTATTAATCAGAGCATTCACCCAACTCTAAGGATCCTAGTTACCCCTTTATAAATTTCAGTAGTTAAGTCTAACTTACCCTAATGATCTATACATTAACCCATTAATTCCCGTAATTCTTCATTCGTATCTCAGATTAATTATGATTAAATTCAACCCAATATCGTTCTCGTCTTAATCCTCTCAATAAGACTCAACCATACCCCCGTCAGGAGCTTACTGTAATATATTAATCTCTCAATATTACTTTACCAAAGTCCAAAAAAATCTCACAATAATGATTTAGGAATTTAAGTCAACAAGGTAAATATTCTATTTTCTGGGTAACCGAATTGATTCTCCCTAGACCGAATCGATTCGATTCGGTACAGTTTTTGCAGTTCGTCTTCCTCATGCGTTTTTACACGATTTCCACCATTTATACTTAACATAATTCTTATGACTCAAGGCCACATGTTCCTAACCATTTCTACATGTGTGAGAGTAATTTTTAACGTAAATACGTCATCAAAACATTAAAATTACCGATTAAAAAGGGATTAATTCCTCAAATCCTCAAGAACCCTAGATTTCAATATTCTCCATTATTACTCATATGAAACCCAAATGTAAATTCGTAGAAATTTCTCAAATTCTCAGATAACTTGTCCTCTACCGATTTTCATTCAATTCACATGCAATATCCTACCCAAACATGTATAAACATAGGTTTCTCTTCCAAACATATCAAAGAAATCAATATTATTCAAACCCTAGTCACAAGGGTATTATAACTTCATATTAATTTGCAATAAACAACTTGCCTTAACAGAAGGGGTCTGATTTCATGGTGTTGATGATGGATTGATGATTCTACCTTCAAATCCGTACTCCTTTGATGATTAGGATGCAAGTTCTAAGTCCAATTCTTCAAGAACACCTCCTAAGTCTTGAAAATGGTTTCTCTCCTCTCTAATGGCCTCCTTTGGGTTTATGTGTTTCTAACCCTTACCCTAATCTCTAATCATCAGATATAGGACTCTAAATTTCGTAGTTCTCTTAATCTCTATTTGTCAAATGACCGAATCGCCCTCAATAGGTGCCGATTTGGTCTAAAATTGACCCGGGATCCAAACTATACCCTCGGGTAAACTATTTCGACTATTTCGACCCATTCAGAATCATCCGTGACCTCTAAATTATCATCTGAGTCACTTAAAATATATTTTCTATCTTGACCTCAAATTAATCCACACGCGACTTCGGTTGAAATAAAATAAAATACGCACATATCACTCGCTATGCCGTATAATACTAATAATCAATTATTTACTATTCACACTTAGTAAATATTATATCATAATATTAATTAGTATCTATCTCTCGAATAATATTTAATAATCACGTTTATCATTTAATCACAATAAATTTCTTCACTCGTGTAATATAAATAAAACGTATTTCCTCAATTAATTATCGAATTAATTAAATTATAAATACGCAAAAATACGAGGTATTACAAACATCTCATTTAATTTAAAAAGTTCCTTTACGTGATAGAAGAAGATAAATCAATTAAGTTCACTCACAAGAATTAAGCAATGAATATCGTGAATCCCCCGCGTTTCAATGAGAAATCCAAGTGAACTCCATCACTCGAACACGGAGGTCCAGTCTCCGCCTTAGATCCACACCATGCTAAAACTATTCATTATTTGAACAATTCCATTTTAAATCTGAGAATGTAGATCATGTGTAGAATCAAAAGTTGATGTAAAGTTATCTAAATTGTGTATTGAAAAACTGTCAAATCAACTCTTAAATGTAGATCTCAAGATAGATCTAAAAAACTTTCAAATTAATTAAAATAGGTGAATTTGAATTAGAGAGAAATAAAAACTCACAATTGTGAAAAACTCTTCAAAGAGAATATTCAGAAGTGTGTAAAAGAATTCTTAAAAAATGAAGGGAATACAAGAAAATTTAAAGCAAAATTTGAATTTTTAGCTTTGTCTTGTGCACAATTGAGTATTTTCCATGCACATGATGTTAGTAGTAAGGCCCCTTCTCTAATTTGAACTAGGGTCGTGCGCATGCTTTGCTATAAATCATGCAAAAAGTTTAAAATCTAGACGTGAGATCAACTATGATAAAACAAACCTTCAGAAACTCTTACAAAATGAATTTTCTAAAATCATCGTAGATTCCATTTTATTAAATCAATATGCAACTTATAATAGTGTTTTTAAAAAAATAATTTTATGAAAAAAATTCTTAATTATTAAAACATGTTCAAATCACGATTTGCTTTGTTAAAGGACAAAGACACTCCCAATCTTCTATTATGAATCAAATTTTCGGGCTCAATGTAATACACACTCAATATTTTGACACAGAAGATAGACAATTTATAAATATTACAAAAGTTTACACTTCCAATCTCCCTTTTTGGCTACTCTGTGTAACCCCCCCCCCCCCCCCCCCCCAAAAAAAAAAAAAAAAAAACCCAAAATGTCTTGATTATGACTATAAGGGTGAATAGTTTCTCTTAGGCTTAGTATTTGTTTTATTTACCACTTTGGCACATTTTTCGTATCCCATTACAAATCGACACGTGCCGACACGATGAACCGAATCTTCAACATCTCTAAAGTTCAAGACTTTTTCAAATTATGAAGGTATAAATCGTTTAAGATTTTAAATTTTGTTTACATTTATATTTGAGAGATTTTTTAATAAAAGTTTATTTTTTCAAATCTAGGCAAATTTTTACAGAGTTAAAAAATTAATGGTTTGTTGAGCTCGTTCAAACGAAATGGTGATTTATTTTGAAAGCTCGTTTAATCTTTTCTTCGAACGAACATCCAACGAGGGTGTTCTTTTTGAATTAGTTTGAAGATCTTTAGAATCTTGCTCGAACGATATTGGAGTTTCGTTCAAACGAACTAGGTTTTTATTTTAATGAGATGACATTCTCATTCGAGAGACTTATATTTTTGTTCGAACGAATATCATCGCCTCAAATTTTGTGCATGACCTATAAATACCTATTTCAAAAAGATTTTAGATAGACTTTTGAAAAATGCAAACTGCATATCTGTTGTAAAAGTCCTCAATTCTTTTAGGTCAAAACACCCTTTTGATTCACAAAACAACCTCCTAAATATACTTGTGAATCCTTTTTAAACCCTAAATAGTTTCAAACCTGATCTATACTTATGGAGGGAGATTTTTATAGTTGACCTTGTGACCCGAGGGAACACTGTTGAAAATAAGGCTGAAGAAAGGTTGATTGGTGGATACTGAAGGTGGACCGCCACTTGTGAACTGCTCTAGATCTGAGTGGTTTTCTTTAGAAAGTTTTGTAAGTAAGTTGTCTTTTAAAACTATCAAAAGTGTAAAATAAAGGTTTAGCCTTGAAAAGGAATTTTTCCTCATATCATTTACGATTGCATGCGTAGTTTATTTTTTATGTTTGGGACAATCATCACATGCAAAGCTAATTCAATAAAAGATTAAAGTTTGGTAAAAAATTGGATTTGTGTTTGGGGGCATTTAATTAAATAAATCAATCCATTAAGATCGTGCGCACTCTCAAATCGGTATCAAAGTAGGTTAGACAAAAATATTGCGTGATCATTTTCCGCAAATTTTTTTCTTTGATACCCAATTTTTTTGAATTTTTTTTATCTAGAAAAGGCCCGATTTTAATGGATAATTTGTATAATCGAATTCCCATCTTAAATGGCACCAACTATGCATATTGGAAAGCTAGAATGAGGTGTACTCTTAAGTCAATTGATGAACGTGTCTGGTTGCTCTGTGAATGAGGGTGGAGACCACCTACTGTTACTGTTGACAATGTCGTTGGACCTAAACTGTCTCTCAACGGACAAAGGGCGACTTTAAATGGAGCAACTTTAATTCTCGCGGTTTGAGTTCCATCTCGGGAGGTGTCACTCCTGACGAGTTCCATTGCCTTATGATGTTCACCACGTCTAAAGAAGCATGGGATACCCTCCAGCTCAGTCACGAGGGTACCAATGCTATTAAAGCTTCTAAGTTGCAGAATCACACCACACAATTTGAAATAATCACAATGCTTGAATTTGGATATTTTGACGAGTTTCATGTGGGACTGTCCGATATAGTTAACTCGAGTTTCAATTTAGGTGAGAAAATACCCGAGACGTGTATCGTTAAGAAAATTTTGAGATCGCTTCCCGCTCGCTCTATTCCTAAGATTATCGTATTTAATTCGTTAGGGATCCTAGACACTCTTAGGTTAGAAGAACTTGTTGGAGATCTTCAAACATACGAGATAGATTTGTTCCCTAAAATAGTAAATCCTGAGGAAAAGGGAATTGCTCTTAAAGCCCAACCTAAAAAGAGAGATGAAGTGTCTAAAAAAGAGAGAGGAAGAGTTGTTCGATTCTGAGTACGACTTTAATGTAGATGATTTGGCCCTATTTGCTAAAAATTTTAAGAAATTTCTCAAATTTAAAAAGAAAAATACTTCCAAAGATAAGAAAAGTTTTGAGAAAGATAAAAAGTATATAATAAGGGCAAGAAAAAATTTGAAAAAAAAGAAAGATTTATTAAAGAAAGATGTGAAAATAAGTTATGAGTGTGAGGGAAAGGGTCACAAAGCTCACGAGTGTTCGACTAGGTTGAAACATCAAGGGAAAGGAAAAGCTGCCTTAAATGTCACGCTTAGCGATAGTGAGGCCGAGTCGGTGAGTTCGAGGGATGAATCACTGCATGGATGTAAGTTCACCGCATTTATGGCTAGTTATGTTAGTACATCTAGTGCATCTCACGGCGTTGAGGAAGCTACTATACATGAACACCTTGATAATGCGTCTAGTCATTCTGAGGATAGTGAGGGAAATAATGTTTTAAGTGAGAGTGACCTTTTATGTGCCTATGCCGATCTTTATGCTGAATCCTTTAAAACTAAGAAATAAAAATAAGGGTTTATCTATGAGAGTTTTAACACTAGAGAAAGAGTTGAGAGAGGAAAGAGAGAGTGAGTCCTCGGTGAGAGAAGCTTTAGGAGAGAGAGTTTGTTTTGCTGAGAGAGAATGGGGATTTGACCAATAAGGTGGCTAGTCTTACGAGAGATCTCTAAGCTTCCGTGGAGGTCTGTGAAAAACTTAAAGCCATTATATCCCAACTCGAGAAAGATATCAAACGTGCTCGACAGGTTAAGGTAACTATCTAGGATACATATAAGAAGGTAGGAAAGATGATCCCCGACCCCGCTTTAGGTTTTGATGAGAGCCATGGAATAGGTCTTGACGATGCATCAACTTTCAGTAACACACTGGAATCGATTCCTGAATTTGTGGTTAATCCTTATGGCCCTCAACCTAAACCATAAAAAATAGCTCAACCTAGAAAACAAATCGAGGTAGTCCCAACTTGTCTATATTTTCGCTTTAAAAAAAAAGAGGTCACCTTAGAAAGCTTTGCTATAAATTAGTTAGAACTAGGCATACACATACTCCCGTATATCACTTTAAAGACTTATGCTAGTCTTAGAGAGCAAGTTGAATTTCTAGTCACGACTTCGCGTAGTTTGATGGAAGAATTTCAACAGATGTCTTTGTCATTTGAGAACGTTTCCAGCATTCCAACTAGAGTCAACAACAATAAGGGTAAACAAAAGGTTACCGCCACTTGGCTACCTAAGCGAGACAACAAAGCCCATGTTGTTCATGTTGTTCTCAAGACTAAAAATACATCCCAATAGTATTTTAATGGTGGGTGTTCTTGTCATATGAACGTCGATGCCTCATTTTTTACCCACTTTGAGGATCACAAGGAAGGTAAAGTCACCTTTGGAGATGGGCGTATATCTAGCATTTTAGGACGTGGCAGTGTTGAGATACCCAAATTTCCTAAGATAGATGATGTGTTGTGCATGTAAGGGTTAAAAGCGAACTTAATTAGGATAAACCAACTATGCGACGCAAACTTTGAGGTAAAGTTTGAGCGGCCCGAATGCAATGTATATGATCAATTCAGTAAACTTTTACTAAAAGTTGTGAGGACGGAAGATAATTGCTATGGGATTGTGCCTAAGTTCCCCTTTGTGTGCAATACTACCACGGTCTCCACTGTAGACATTTGGCATCAACGGTTAGGTCATGTGAACTTTAGAGATCGTAAGAGATTAGAGAAAAAAGACATAGTTCGTGGCTTATCATTACTTGGGAAACCAACTTCCCTGATTTGTGGACCTTTCTAACAATGTAAACAAATTTGAAGTCCCCATAGGAAGTTGAATACCATTACCACCTCCTATGTTTTGGATTTGATTCACATGGATATTATGGGTCCTACTCGCTCGGAGAGCTTCAGTGGTAAGAGATACATTCTCGTGATAGTCGATAACTTTTCTAGATATTTTGTCGTAGGATTCCTCGACAAAAAGTCCGATGTGATTGAGTTCCTTACAACAAAGTGCCATGTTCTACAAAGCAAACACGGTGTCACTATTAATCGGATGCGTAGTGATAACGACACTAAATTTAAGAAAGTGAAAGTGGATAGCTATTGTGATGGAGTGGGCATCAAACATAAGTTTTTGACCGTTCGCACTCCTAAAAAAATAGGATTGTTGAGAGCAAGAACAAGATGATACAATAAATGGATAGATCATGCTTCTTGGGATAAACGTGCCTAGACATTTTTGGGAAAAAATGGTGAGCACCACATGACATACGGTGAATAGGGTATATATTCATCCGTAAAAACTTCACTCGCTTTATGAGTTATGGACAGAGAAGAAGACCAACTTATCATAATTTCTTATCTTTGGGAGTACTTACATCTTACGACATAGAGCGCCTTTTGGAAAGTTCAAATCTCGGAGCAATGAGGGGATATTTTTAGGATATTCATCGATGAGTAGGGCATATTGGGTTTATAATATGGCTACCTCTAAGGTTATGGAGTCAATAAACATCATGATTAGAGATTACGATCCATCGACGTTAGTTGCTCCTAGCCCATAGTATGAGGATGATGCACCCCTGGTGACAATCCCATCATTCCTCATGCTACCATGGTGGACCCCATTCCTGTTTTAAGGGAGCCACCATCTTGGGTTTGAAAGAGTCATGACCCTTCTGTTAGACTTGATGTTCCTACATTAGGTGTCAAGACTCGTGATCAATTCAAAAATATTATTAGCTATATGTGCAACACATCCCTAGTCGAGCCCAAGGACATGAAAGAAGCACTAAAAGATGAGAATTGGATTTATGCCATGCAAGAAGAGTTGTTTCAATTTACAAAGAACGATGTCTTGTAATTGGTCCCTCAACCTAGCAATACGAACGTGATAGGTACCAAGTGGATTTTTAAGAATAAGTTGGATGAAAATGGTACCATAATTTGTAATAAGTCTAGGTTGGTAGCTCTAGGATACACATAAATTAATGGTGTATACTTTGAGGAGACATTTGCTCAACCAAAATAGTTTGAAGACCCTAAGCACCCGGGGCACGTCTACTATATTAAGAAAGACTTGTATGGTTTGAATCAAGCACCACGTGCTTAGTAGAGAGACTTAATTTCTATCTCGTAGCTCGCGACTTTAAGATAGGGCGAATCGATAAGCCATTGTTTATGAGGATAAAGAGTGGTGCTATTTTGGTTGCCCAATTCTATATGGACAATATAGTCTTTGGATCCACGTACCCCCACCATGCTCATACCTTTGAGAAGGAGATGAAGAGTGAGTTTAAGATGAGTATGGTAGGTGAGATTATATTCTTCCTAGGTCTTTATGTTCGTTAGCTTGAGGATGAAGTATTCATATCTCAATCCAAATATACAAGAGACTATGTGAAGAAATTTGGTCTAGACTCCGCTAAGCACTCACGCACCCCTATGAGTACATAGATAAAGCTTAGCAAAGACGCTTTAGTCAAGTACATAGAGCAAACCTTATATCGAAGTATGATAGGTAGTCTTCTTTACCTAACTACTAATCGTCCCGATATCGCCTTTAGTGTTGGAGTGTGTGCGCAATACCAGGTGTCCTCTAAAGAGTCATACTTGCACACTCTTAAACGTATTATTAAATACGTGAGTGGAACTCTTTCTTACAGTAATTGATATTCCTTTGATATCGATGACCGTTTGTCCACCTATTAAGATGTCGATTGGGTCGCGGATATAGAATGTTGTAGGATCACTTCGGGTGGGTGTTTCTATTTCGGGATTGATCTTGTCTCTTTGATGAGCAAGATGCAAAACTTCATATTTTGTCCACGACAAAGGTTGAGTATATAGTTGTCAGGAGTTATTGCACACAACTCTTATGGATGAAGCAAATGTTAGAGGATTATGGCATTTCACAGGGAACGATGACTATTTCCTATGATAATACCAGTGCTATATACATTTCTCGTAATCCGATCCAACATTCGCGCACAAAGCACATTACGATATGTGAGAACTTTATTCGAGACCTATTTGAGGTTAAGGTCATATCATTAAGCTTTGTGAGAACTGACCGTTAGTTAGCCGGAATATTCACAAAACCTTTAGATGCACTTCTATTTGAGGATCTTAGAAAATCTTTAGGTATTTGTATTGTTGACTGAGTTCGGATAGTTATCTAGTAGAGAATGTTTTTTATGATTATTTACATTTATTCCTATTACTAGATTGTATTACTATTGCATTATATTTTTCATTTTGATATATTTTTTGATAAATCCAATAAGAGTTTTGTTTTTTTTGAAAGAAATTGAAAAATACAAAAAGATTTTCGGTTTCTTTTAAAAAAAAGTGAAAAAGGCAAAAATATTTTATTTTGATAAATTTTTTGAAAAAGAAAAAAAAAATTTGTAATTTTTTTTCCACCTTATATGGATGAATATTAAAGATATCCAAGTCATGCATTCATTCCATATCCACGTGACTATTTTGTAATCTTTTGAGACTTGACATCATTACATATATGTGCTTGATAATGTGTTGAGTCATTAAGATGTGATTTGATGATAACTTCCTACATCTTTGACTCCTTGTATCCTTTAATGTACACAAGTACGAGCTTATATGAATATTGCACTTACTTGTCACATGTCGATCATAGTGATTTCATCTCAATTTTGCTTTAAGACAGACCAAATGTGAAAAAAGAGATAAAAAGTTTTATTTGTAAGAACCATTGTCCGGATTTAAATCATTTTCCCATTAAAATTGTTGTATATTTAAGTAATGGAACGAGGCTATGAAAGACAAAGTCTTTGCGTTAAAATACATCATTTGCAATAAGAAGATCCTAAAATAATTAGAGGCATATAAAATAGAAGTTCCAGGCCATTTTGTTTGAACATTGATGCTTTGCTACAAACGAGCATTAATTTCTTCAAAATAATTAAGAGTATTATTGCTATATGTGAGATTTTGAGGGAGTTAAGTCGAATATCGATGAGTTTGCACAAAGTACAAAAATCTCGAAAAAACATTACATAGTTTTAGGTGGCATTGGTGAGAAAATCTTATAGTCTTGATTTATTGATTAGGTTAAGTCAATTTCACATACGTTCACAATCTTCTACACCTAAGTTAAACTTTGAGATCACTATTTAATGGTATCTCAATCCTTCGCGCACATCTGTTATGTCTGTCTATGTTAATTAACCTATGCAATAAGTTCACACCCCTATATTTTGCTTCCATGATTCGGGTAAATCTTTTACACTTGAAAACTTTTGAAAAATTTCAAAAATAGGTTGTGGAGCCTTTAAGATTATCATTGCATGTTCATCATTTCTATATTTTTGTGATGATATCTTGTTCTTATTTGTGATGCTATCTATTTTTCATATTTAGTTTCTACTCCTTTGTCTATTTCGGACAAAAAAGTGGAGAACAAATTAAGGGGAAGTTTGATTTGTGAGATTTACGTGTTTTTATTGTATATTTCAAACTCTATGCATCATGGGTATTTTTTTTGTTTCATGTGTGTAGGTATCCACTCGAAGATCTTATTGCATCGCATGAAGACAAAGTGCCTACGGGAAGATCAAGAAGAATAACGGGAAATCAAAGCCAAAGTTTATTTATTTCCGCCATTCCATTTATAGGGTTTAGGAGGGGTATTCGAATTTTTGGAAATTTCTTTGTAATTTGGGGTTCAGTTAGTTTTGTACCGGAATATCCAGGGGGGGATTTATAAGGGTAAATAGTTTAACTTAGGCTTAGTATTTGTTTTATTTTCCACTCTGGCGTATTTGGTGTATCTTGTTACAAACAAATACATGCCGACACGATGAACCGAATCTCCAACATCTCTAAAGGTCAAATTGAGGCAAATTTTTTCGGAGTTAAAAATTAATTGTTTATTAACCTCGTTCATACGAGATGCCAATATCATTTGAATGAAATGGGGATTTCGTTTGAAAGCCCGTTTGATATTTTCTTCGAATGAACATCCAACGAGGGTGTTTTGTTTGAATTCGTTTGAATCTCATTAGAAGCTTGTTCTAACGAGATTGGACTCTCATTCGAATGAACTAGGTTTTCATTCTAACGAGATGACATTCTCGTTCGAACGACTTCTATTCTCGTTTGAACGAATTTCGCCACCTCGAATTTTGTGCATGACATATAAATACCTATTTCAAAAAGATTTTTAGAGAGACTTTTGAAAAACGCAAGCTACATAACTATTGCAAGAGTACTCATTTCTTCTAGGTCAAAACGCCCTTTTGATTCACAAATCAACCTTCCGAATATACTTGTGAATCCTTTTTAAACCCTAAATATTTTTATACATGATCTACACTTGTGGAGAGAGATTTCTACTACTAGCCTTATGACCCGTGGGATCACTGCTGAAAAGAAGGATGCGCGGTGGAAATCGAGGGTGGGCTGCCACCTGTGGACTGCTCTGGATCTCAGTGGTTTTTTTAGAAAGTTATTAAAGTAATATGCCTTCTAAAACTATCTAAATGGCAGAAATAAAATTTATGCCCTGAAAGGGGATTTTTTCTCATATATGTTTGTGATTGTATGCATAGTTTATTTTCCGTGTTTGGGACGCTCATCACATGCAAACCTAATGTAATCGAATATTAAAATTTGGTAGAAAATTGAATTTGTGTTTGGAGGCATTTAATTAAATAAATCAATCCATTAAAATTGTGCGCAATCTCAAATTGATATCAAAGGAGGTTACACAAAAATACTAAGTGATCTTTTTTCGTAATTTTTTTTCTTTGATATAAATTTTTTGAAAAAATTGTTGATCTAGAAAAGTCCGGGTTTTAATGGATAATTTATATAATCGAATTCCCATCTTTTATGGCACAAACTATGCATATCGAAAATCTATAATGTGGTCTACTCACTCTTATGTTAATTGATGAACACGTCTGGTTGCTCTATGAAAGAGGGAGGACACCACCCACTGTTATTGTTGACAATGTCGTTAGACCTAAACCTGTCTCTCAAAGGATAAAGGATGACTTCATGTTATGAATTCCTATAAATTTATCTACATGTTATGCACAGGGTTTAACCAAAAGTACACAAAAATAAATGAAAAAAATAATTTGTATTTTTATAAAGAAAAAATATAAAAGGAATATGTAAAAATAAACAAACTCAAAAGTGAGAATATGGAAATCTAGATGCAACTCACACTCTTTAAGAACAAGATCGCTCAATCTCTACTAAACCTAGGTAACCTCTAAGGTATCGAAACCTAGGTATTACTAAAGGTTTAGTGAAGATATCCACATTTTTTTCCTTGGGAAATAAGACACGGTAATGATATTTTGTTCTATAAGTTCCCTAATAAAGTGATGTCTCAGCTCAATATGCTTTGTTCTTGAGTGTTTCACGAGATTTTTTAAATATCAATAGCATTCATATTATCATAATAACATTCTATCTTGCCTTGATATAACCTGTAGTGTTGCAACATTTGACACATCCAAAGATGTAGTGTACAAGTCGTTATGTACTCGGCTCCAACCGTGGATAAAGATATGGAATTTTTCTTCTAAAAAAACCATGAATACATGGATGTGCTAAAGAAATCTGAATATCCATAAAGAGAATCTTTAGTATCGAAAGGATACCACAACCCTAAGTTTCGCTATTCACATACCAGAGCATTCTCTTAACAACTTGTAAATGTGATTATTTTAGTTTAGGTTGATATAGAGATCAAACACCTACACTAAATTAAATGTCGAGTCGACTCGCAGTAAGTTACAATAAACTCCCAATATAGGTTCTCTTCTACATCATTTACACTCTCATCCTTTGAAAGTTTGGAATTTATCCCCATTATCATATTTACATGTTTTGCGAATTCCATCCTAAACCATTTCACTAACTCCTTGGCATATTTGGCTTGGGATAAGAAAATCCCTTTTGAAATTTGTTTAGCTTGCAAACCTAGGAAGAAATTAAAATCTCCTACCATACTCATCTCAAACTCACTTTTCATCTCATCAGAAAAAATAAGTGCAACATTTCCTAAGGTAGAGCCAAAAACTATATCATCCACATAAATTTAAGCTACAAGGATGTGATATTTAGATCTTCTAAAGAAATTATATCCACACCTTCTCTCTTGAAACCAATTATGAGAAGATATGAAGTCAATTTCTCATACCAAGGTCTCGGAGCTTATTTGAGACCACACAAAGCCTTATGGAGCTTTTGACATATGATTTGGAAATTTTAGGTCTTCAAACCTTTTGCGTTGCTCCACATATACCTTCTCATTACACACACCATTCAAAAATGCAATTTTAACATCTATTTGAAAATCTTGAATTTTAATAAACTTGCAATAGTAAGCAGAAGTCTCACATTTTCCATCCTTGCAATCGGGGTAAAGGTATCATCAAAATAAATTCCCTTAATTTATGATTAACCTTAAGCTACAAGACGTGACTTGTTACACCTTAGAATCTATTAACTGGGAGGCATGATCACTCCTCAATATCATAATAGGAAATCATTGTTCATTTTGGATCTTCTTACACGTTGACAGTATAATCTTAAATGAATCACTCTTTTCTGTCATAAAACCAACTAAAGTGAATCGTCGATATCACCATAACAAAGAAATACCTCTTTCTTCTAATGCTCTCGATTTTATAGGGACCATCAATTCAATGTGTACTATCTCTAGTGACCTAGAAGTAGTAATCTCGCTCAACTTCTTATGGGAATTCTAATTTTGTATCCACTTTTGACATGTTCCATAAACCTTTTTATCCATCTTTACCATCTTAGGAATAAACCTAACTCTCTCCTTTTTTCCCAAACTCTCCAAATACCTAAAGTTAATGTGTTCTAGTCTTTTATGCCACAAATTTTATTGACCCTATCCTTGCATTTTGACATATAACATTTGAATCATTCAATAACACATAACATATCTCACTCGATTTCACTACTTTTATCAATTCATCATTATCTTATTTCCTAACTAAACACTCAACCTTGAAGAAACTCACAAGGTGTCCATCATCACACAACTTACTCATGCTAATGAGAGTAGTTGCAAGTCCTCCAATGTACAAGACATTGTGAAGTCTTGTGATGTTCGAAACACTCATGGTTTATTTCCCACTAACAAAGGACATTTTCCCTTTACCAAAAGTAAACAAAACTCTATCGTAATGCTTAAGTGAAGTAAAGTTGGACTTCGGTCCTGTCATATGCTTAGAACAACCACTATCAAAATACCAATTTGATACATCTGAATATTTGTAAACCATAATGACCACACAATAAATATGACTCTTTTCTCAACAACTTAGGCCTAATTTAATTGGGTTTCTTGAATTCACTAAACTCTTCAATTCATTTTTAAATTTTACATTTACTCCTTAAACTCACTTCTTCTTGAAAATTTTAAATACGAATATTATTCATCCCTCTAAAGTTTGTAGAAAAAATGCCTCAAGTGTCCTCTCATGAAAAAATAGAAACACTTATACATTTGAAAAGGTTTTGGAGAAAGGTTCTAATTCCTTTTGGAAAAACATTGATCTTTTTTGGTTTTAAAAAACTCGTTCTCTTTTAAAATAATTTGCATGATGCTTAAAGTGAGGATTCTCTTTGTTCAAAACTTTTCTTTCATTTTAAATCCTTTGAGGTTTTTGAAAAAACTTAGGTTGGTTGACGTTTGAATTCATCATAACTTTATTAACCTTTACATTTGTACTTTTGATAGGCAAGACAAACTTCTAAAGTTCCATTCCTTTATAAATGACTTTTTCATTCACAACTTGAGTAGAATATCCTTTTTCATAATCTTTATTCTCATGCATAAATGTAATAAAATAATTAGAAGGAGAATCAACATAGCCAAATCCAATACCATTCATACCATTTGGAATCATGGATTTTTTTTAAAAAAATTTATTCACCTTTTTTTTATCTTGCCTTTAAATCAAGTTTCACCATTTTTAGCTTTTTCAATATTAAAACAATTTTTGTGATGAGGGAGAAATAAGACTAAACTAAATCAAAGATGTAAAGAAATAACTAAAAAGTGCCTAAAATTGATGAACAAAGTTTAACACTAAAATAATAGATAAAGTGAGGTAAATGAATTTGAGAACAATCAATGAGTGGGACTATACCATAAATTCTAGCTATTCTAACTAATTAATTTAATTATTTGAATTTTTCCAAATTAATATCAAAATTACAAATCAACTCTCGCTGCAAATGTAATTTTAATCGTAATCTTTTAGAAAATTAATTTTAACTCCCCACAACTCTAGAAAATAGATCTACACTCCTTTTAATTAATCACCCGTTAAGATCGATTCATCAAAATTTATGTAAATCTTAGAAAATAAAATTTAAAGTTGAAATTCAAGGAATAATATCACACTTAAGGGAACCCCTATCTCTATTTTGAATCTAAAATGGGTATTATATCTCGAATTTTGATTTTCTCTCGAAAATCATTTACCCTCTCTCAAGGCGTAAATTTAAGGGTGAAGGATCAAAATTAACATTTAAAGGGAATTTTTTAATAATCAAACTAATTAAATCACAATAACATCAAATAAGGGTTCACCCCACCCCTTGAAAGGGGATTTTAGCCTAACATGATATCAAAATTGACAAACTAATCATCATTGTCATAAAAATAAGATGAGAGGAGAAGAGAACAATCAAATCCAATATCTTGATGCGTAATTGAACTCCAATCTCTGTGATTAAATTTGCATCCCCCAATTTGAATGATCCAACAAAAATTACATAGAAAATGCACTCAAATTAATCCTCATAACAATTCATTTTTCCTCACTATATAAAATAAATAAAATAAAAATTCGAATCTAACCTAATTTGTTTTTTACTCTAAACTCTCTCTTTCCTCTCTCTAAAACCCTAGATGGGTTTCTAGATTATTTGATGGGTTTTCAAATGGCCTTGAGTCATTTTATATAGTGCACATGGAGCTAAGGGTTAGATAGGGTATGGATAAAAGAGCATGGAGTGTATGAGGTATTGGGTGAGGGGTTATTTTTGGACATGATATAATACCCCGCACTTTTATGGAAATTTAAATTACAAAAATGAGTGTAATTTGAGGAATTTCTGTAAATGATAAATTTTGGAGTTTAATAATGTTAGATGTTTTTGGATGTGTGTTACATTTACTTTTGGGACTTAGTAAATGAGTCAGATTATTTTAATTACGTGTCGCAGTTGGGTAAAGTGACAAAGGATAATATGTTGATTGGAAAATTTTGTATTGACATGTGTTGGGTATAATTGGTGAATTGCAGTTAAGTGACTCAGATGGAGATTTTCAGTGCGCGGTTAGTTTCGGAATGACCGAGATAGTCAGAATAGAGTATCCGGGGGTAGTGTTTAGGTTTTGGAGATTTTTGGACTAGTAGGGACTCGCAATTGAGTAAACGAGTCATTTTTGAGTTTATATGAGATTAACCCTTATTTCTCTCTTATAAAAGGCACGAGAGAGAGAGAGAGAGAGAGAGAGAGAGAGAGAGAGAGATAAAGAGAAGGAAAGAAGAGAAAGAAAAGAGAGGAAGGAAAAAGAGGAAGAAAAAAGAGATTTCGGGCCAAACTCCACGGGATTCAACTCGAGGCCTTCGAATTTTATTTACGAGGTAAAGGTTTACTTGCTTTATTTATATAGTGTGTGTATCTCATATTATAGTTGGCAAACCATATAATTTTGGGTTAGAAACCTTAAAATAAATTTGGGGAAATTTGAGTTTAAGTTTACAATTTGATGTATTGTAAACTCTTAATGATTTCTAGTGTTAAACCCATGATAATGGAGTGTAGAAATGATTAGAAATTGGAGAAATGATAAAACTAGGGCTTGATTGGTTTTAGGGTTTAACTATAAGAAAAATGGTTTAATCCCTCAAATAATGGATGTGCTAGTTAGAAATCAATGTTTAGATGATTGTAGTGTTATTGGTTGAGATTAGAAACCATAAAAATGGAGGTTGGGTTGATATTTGGTGTTTTGGAGGTTTAGGTTTCTTAAGATTTGGAGAGTTGGCCGACACATCTGGTGTGACGGGTCGACCGTGAACCTAAGGCCGGTCGACCGGATCAGGGGAAAAAGGCTACTCGTTGGCTCGCTAGGCAAATTCCCATATCGCGGTCGGCCGGGGGTCAAGGACCGGTTGACTGGTACTCTGTTTCTGCCCAAGAATTGTATTTTTCTATTCCTTTTCTCTTTCGGTTTAAAACTTAGGGGCCTTCTAAATTAGTGTATTATAGATGGTTATGACCTAAAGGACTTGTGAGTTTAATATTAACCTTGGGTTAATTAAGAGGATAATCCGGGGTGTGGACCTAACGAATGATTAGGACGAGAGACATTCGAGAAAATTATTCGGCAAGCGTATGTAAGTATATTTATGCGGTTAGGATAAATATGGGCCGATTGTAATTGGGTAAATCTTAGGGCGTGATTATGATGGAATTTAGGATATGGGTTAAAAGAGAATTGAGCGGTTTTCCTACGTTTATTGACGACTATTATTAGGTAATGCAATACCTATAGGGCTAAAATAAGTTGAGAGTATACTTATTTAATTATTATGATTGGTATATTCGGAGAGTATATATATAAATCCTTAAAAGTGATTAAGGTGCGAGTTATAAAATAGGTGGTAGAATACTTATAAGTTTAGTATTGTAATTGTGCGAATACTTAGATACTATTACGAATGGGACCCTTTGAGGTTATTGGCTATCGCTATGAGTGTTTGGCAATTATAGCCATATGTATTGAGAAGTGATATAGATTATATATACGACGTTGTTACAATATATATAATATGATACGAAAATCCATATATACCTGTATGTGATTGATATATTTGTATCTTAGAGGCTGGTTTCACGGGCTTCCCCGGGCGTAAGGTTAGACAGCTAGATTATATATTTTTTCTTAGTGCAATCCAGGGAGGTTGCGCGATGTGGGTGAATCCACTGGCTTGAGGAGCAGGGAGAGTATATCCGCAGGTCATATCGTCCCGTGTATGAGTGTGATTTGTGTATTCCACTTGCATTAGGAAACATGATCGCCTCCATCGTTGTGTATTTTTACCACGACCATGAGTGAGTCTAGCTTGATACCGTGGTTGAGTGAGTAAATCCGAATTGGGATAGGCACTATGAGACTGCATCCTCGACTTATAGCTCGGAGGGAGGATTATTAAACTTATGATTGTGATAGGTACAATTATACTTGTTGCGTATTGTACATTACTTGTATATGAAGATGAGATATCATATAAAGTAAACGTATATAAGAATGGAAAGAATGATAAGAGTTATTCCCATTCCAGCAGATTTATATCCGAATTTATATGAATATGAATCATAGGTTCTAGTGAGAACTATATATATATATATATATATATATATGAGTTTATATATAGACGTTATGTGCTGAGGGCCTAATGAATCTCGACGATCAACATTGCCAGGTAGTAGTGTATCGGGGGGGGGGGGGGCCTTGTTTGGATTTTGAAGTAAGGCTTTAATATTAAAAGCTTTGTTTACAAGGTTGATAACAAAATGTTATGGTTGAGTAAACTACGAATAAACTTTTTGGGCAAAACTCTTTTCGAAAAACACAAGGTGTGTTATAAAAGCTTTTCTGAATATACGGATTAAATTTGATAGTTGATTACCTTATTTTTTACTTATTAATGAACATCTACTGAAGTTACCATGCAGTCCCAATCACAACAACAATTAAGAAAATTTAAAGAAATAGACACTGGGATTTAAACGTGGAAAAACCCTTCAACAAGGAAAATATCCACGGTGCCCTTTACGGCACAAAACAAAAATTCACTAGAATAAAAATCAAGTTACAACACTTAAGCAAACCATAAAGATCCTAACCTAAGTTCAGAATGTACCTAAACGAGATTATCCACTCCAAAGGTATTCTGAATTGGAACTTAATCTTTTCTTGATGCTTCTTTGTCTTTTCCTTGATCTCCTTCTCTTTGAATTCTAATTCCAACAACTCTTTCAAATTCAAGATTCTCAGACAGAACCACATTGTCTAAGTGTTCATGTGAGATAGTGTTTGTGATGTTCTACTACATGTAAACATGCAACTCAACCTCTCAAGATTTATACAAACTTTCCCAACAAATTACAACAGTTCTAAAATGAAAGTTATTTATGAATCTCGATTTTTCAAGCCAATACTTCTTGATCTTTTATTTATCCACAGATCTCAAGGATACCTTGCTCAGAACACGGTTCAAGGTCTTAAACAATTTCAGGGTTTTGAAAATATTTTTGAAATTGTAAACCTCTAATTGAGATACAAACTGGACTAGAAGTCTACTTTATTAAAACACATTCAGACTTAACATGCAGAAACTGATTCAACAATTTTTGTGTTAAAACTTCTTTTTCAGATCTGTAAGCCTCAAAACTTGAGCAAGGGTTCTTTGTGTTCCTTTTATTTTTGTACACTCAGTATTTCATGAAATATGAAGTAAAACTAGGAACACACAACTCACAAGATCTGAAAAATATTAAAAAAACTTAAGAGTTTTTATTTCAAAAATTTTTGAAACAGAATAGATCTAAAATGCTAGATCTAAAAGAGAAAAAAAATCGTGTGATGTTCTCTTTTAGAAAAACTCAGTTTCAATAATGAAACTTAAGTCTCTCTTAGAGATGAGTTCTAAGAGAATCAATGACATGAAGAGGTCTTCAAAATGAAAACACAACACCAAGAACACAGAAACCCTAAATGCATGTAACTCTTAGAAAATGGGTTTTCTGCTGTTTGGAACTGTTTAGGTTTTGATGTTTGGTTTGGGAGACAAACTCAGAGGGTTGAACTACGAAGAAAACTTAGGGTTTCTTATTCTAATCTCTCTCTTATTCTTTCCCTCTATTTCTCCCTTCTCTCCCTTCTCTATACTCTAATTTTTCTCTCAGAAACAACGAAATGGCAAAAGTCTCAAAATGCTAAGAATTAAGTCATTTTTATACTAAATGTAGAAGGATCCATAACATCAACCTCAATCCAATGGCTGGGATTGAGTATTGAGAGATTGACTTTAATCCAACGATTTAACAAAAGCGGTGGGTTAAACGTATACTGATTGGCTTAAACTAAGTTCACAATGATTGAGTTAAAATGCATGCAATACGTTGATTAACATGATCCATGGGCTGAGGATATGTACGCATTATGTGTCTAACAAAAAACATAAATCCAATCGATATGCAACCAACACGTGTACGCACCAGATGTAAACAAAAACGCTCGTTGAAAATAATTACACAACACACCTCCAATTCTCTAGCGCTTTTGGATTCTACCCAGGCAAATAATCAACATAGAAAATAAGTTTTTGAAATTCAATTTATACCCACAACACTTTTAAAAACATATTTTAATTAATTCAAAAATCCATTGAAAGTTGTTTAAAATTATATAAAATGATTTGTATTTGAATTAGATTGATTTTAAAAAGATTTGAAGTGTTGAAAAACCATTAAAACAAATAGGTGCTATGTATGATGCAGTGCAAGTGTCCTATTTGTGGTTGTAGGGTTAGAAATAAATTCCCTTTGAAGGTTCTCTTGGACTGGATTTCTTCATGAAGCTTGTACCTTTGAGGAGATGGAGTTCTCAAGAAAATCTAATCTATTTTTTCTAGATATCCAAACTAGTTGGAACTCCTAGATATGCAGACTTAAGTAAGTCAATATAAAGTGTGTTATCAATCTCCCCCTTTGGATATTAGAGACAAAATTTCCTTGAGTATTCAAAACTCGTGGGTCTAAAAGAAAAGAAATCCTATTTTTCCTATACAAAAAGTCTTACTACGCTTTCCCATCCTAGAACCGAAAATAAGGTAAAAAAATGCATTACTCAACTATATATAGACCAATACCCTAAAAGGATAAACAACAGATCTGAAATGCCTGTAATAAGATAAACACTAAATTGGCATATTAGTTGAGTTAGAATAGGAAATGGATAGAAAAATCGCTAAGCAATACTCAAGATCTTATCCCTTAATTTTTCTCAACTATACAAGGGGTATAAATCACAAAAATAGATATTAATTGAGAGTGATCATGCCTATAGTTGTTCGCAGATACTCAAATCGAATGTTATCTAAAGGTTTTGTAAAGAGGTCTGCGAGCTGTTTTTGAGTGGTCAAATATTCAATTAGGAGATCTTTGGATTCGACAAGGTCACGGATAAAATAATGTCTAATCTTAATATGCTTAGTTCGTGAGTGCAATACATGATTTTTGGAAATGTTAATTGCACTTTGATTATCACAAAATATTGTTAATGGTTTTTCTATTAGACCATAATCACTAAGCATTTTTCTAATCCATACTAATTGAGCACAACAACTACCATCTACTATATATTCAGATTCAGCGCTAGATAATGAAATGCAATTCTGTTTCTTACACGACCAACCTACGAAATTATTGCCTACGTAGTAGCAAGCACCAGAAGTGCTCTTACTGTCGTCAGAACATCCGTCCCAATCGACATCGGTGTATCCTACAATAGAACTAGTCGTATCATTTGTGTACCAAATACCAAATTTTAGAGTACCCTTAATATATTTAATAATCCTTTTTACACTTAATAAGTGAGATTCTTTAGGGTTACTTTGATATCTAGAACAGATACACATGACGAAGAATATGTCGGGTCGAGCCGCGGTAAGATACAGTAAACTCCCTATCATACTTCGATAAAGAGTGGGATCTACACTTTTCCCAATATAATCCTTAGAAAGTTTAGTTGAAGTACTCATGGGGGTTCTAAAAATTTTAGCATTTTCTAAGCCGAATTTTTTAACTAAATCTGCAGCGTATTTGGATTGAGAAATAAAAATACCATCACTGCATTGTTTTACTTGTAAACCCAAAAAATATTGCAGTTCACCCATTAAAGACATCTGAAATTCGGTATGCATGTTATCAAAAAAATTCTCTACTTGTTTGGGATAGGTGGAACCGAAAATAATATCGTCCACATATACTTGCACGATTAAGATATGTTGATTTTCCTTTCTAACAATCAATGTTTGATCATTTCCGCCACGGACAAAATTGTGAGACCCTAAGAAGGTAGACAATCTCTCATACCAAGCTCTAGGAGCTTGTTTCAAATCGTATAATGCTTTCTTAAGCTTAAAGACGTGGCCTGGGTGTACAGGATCAATAAATCCTTTGGGTTGTTCTACGTAAACTTCTTTAGACAAAATGCCTTTAAAAAAGCAGATTTAACATCCATTTGGAATAATTTGAATTGCATATGACAAGAAATTGCAAGGAGGACACGAACTGATTCCAGACGAGTAACAGGTGCAAAAGTTTCATCGAAATCATTTCCCTCAATCTGGGAGTAACCTTGTGCAACCAACCTAGCTTTATTTCTAATAACCTCCCCATTTTCATCGGTTTTGTTTTTAAACATCTATCTTGTGCCAATAACCTTTGAATCGTTTGGTCTAGGAACAAGATTCCAAACATCGTGACTCTCAAATTGGAGTAGCTCTTCTTGCATAGTGTTTATCCAAAATGAGTCAGTAAGGGCATCATTAACATTTTTAGGTTCCTCAAGAGAAACAAAATAAGAAAATTATGCCACTTGTCGAAGTTGGGATCTAGTTCTAACTGGTTCCGAAGGATTACCGATAATGGTTTCAGTGGGAAGATCTTTAGAAACCCAAGTAGGTACCGAGGGATTCTCATGTGGCAGTGAATCAGTATCATCTTGAGGAATAGGGGATAAGACAGGTTCATCCTCATCAAATGTTACTGGTTGACTGTTACTACTCCTAACACTTGTGTCATCTACAATTACATTAATTGATTCCATAATAGTTTTGGTTATGTAGTTAAACACACGCAAAGCCCTACTATATTGGGAGTAGCCAAGAAAAATTCCCTTTTCTCCTCGGGTATCAAATTTTGAAAGGTGCTCTCTATCTTTGCAGATATAATAGATACTACCGAAGTTTTAAAATATTTAGTTTGGCTTTTTCTGGAACCATAACTCGTAAGATGTTTCTTTAGAATTTTTTCTGAGGTAGAAAAGATTAAGAATGTGACACGTGATTTGGATAACTTCTACCCAAAAGTGCCTAGGGAGATTTTTAGAATGTAAGATAACCCTAGCCATTTCTTGTAAAGTCTTGTTCTTACGTTCAGCTATACCATTTTGCCGCGGGGTTTTAGGAGCACTAAACTCATGTTTATAGCCATTAGCTACACAACACTCAGAAATTATAGAGTCCTTGAACTATCCACCTCTATCGCTCCTAATTCAACATATCTGGGTATCCTTCTCATTCTCAATTTTTAGGATGATTCTTAAGAATTCATTGAAGGTATCTGACTTTTGTTTCATAAAATCTACCCATGTATATCTCGTATAGTCGTCCACTATAACAAGGATGTAAGAGTTTCCACAGAAATTAACAGTTCTTGAAGGACCCATGAGATCCCTGTGGATAGGTTCTAGAGGCTTAGTGGTAAGGACATCTTTAACTTTCTTGTGTGAGGATTTACTTTTTTTGCCTTCTTGACAAGGTCCACATACAGGAGTAAAAGAATTTTTAATTTTTGGCAAACCTCTAACTATCTCTTGTGAACTCAATCTTCTAAGGTTATCATAATTTGTGTGTCCCAATCTATTGTGCCATATATCAGAATCCTCTAATCTGGCAACATTACAAGATTCAAAATTTAGAATTATTGTGTAATAATTTTTCAGGGTTTTGTTTCCTGTTAAAATGCAATTACCTTTTTCATCAATAATTTTGCAATCTTTTTTAGAAAAGGTAACTGAGTGATTGGAATCACAAAATTGTGATATAATTAAAAGATTGGCTTTAAGGCCTTTAACTAATAGATCATCATTCAGTTTAGGAATCCCTTGTTCACTCAATGTTCCTTTACCTATGATCTGAGAAGAAACACCATCTCCAAACATGACACTACCTCCAAGGAAGTCTGTCTTGTTTTTCAATTTTGTTTCTTCTCTGATCATATGTTTAGAACATCCGGAGTCTAAATACCATCCAGTTGAAGTTCTTTGTGACTTTAAAGAAGAAATGACAATGTTGCACTTGAGTTGGGGTAGTAAATCATCTTTTATAATCCAAATAGGCCTGGTTTTAAAATTTTTGTGGCCTTTTAACTTAGAAAAGGTTTGAGTGGTCTTTATAAATGATTTTTTCTTAGTCTTGGACCCTCCCTTTTTCTTTTTAGAGTTAGAGTTATATGTGGCCTATCTAGGAAGTACATAAGTATTTCTGGATTTCCTAGAATAGTTAAAGTTCTGGTAGGTAGGAGTGTATGTCCTTTTCTGGAAACACTCATCTAGAGTATGTCTAAAAATATCTCAATAGGAACAGTACTGTTGGGTATAGGACTTGACTTTCTTGCTAAAGTCTTTGAAAATTGTCTTGGATCTATTAGTTACAGTAGTCCAATCATCATTAGATTTAGGTTTCTGTCTTTGGTTTCTGACAGAAGGACAAACATATTTGGTTTAACTGTTTGGTTTCAACTGTTGATTGTACTGATTATGTGTTGATTGAGAGACATTGAGACTAGGTTCACCTTCTTGAACATTTTAAGAAGTTTGTCCTTGTTTTATAAAAGCAACATTTTCAGGAGAAACTTTGGTCTTAATTGTGTGCACTATTTCTCCAAAACCCAGGCCAGACTTATCTTCAGAGTCAAATTTGCTTCCAGTAACAATTTTTTCATAATTCTTGGTTTGTGTTTCAAAGTGTTGACATTTTTTAAACACATTTGAAACCTTTTTCTTCGACTCTTCTAGTTCAATAAGGGTTGCCTTATATTTTTGTTCAAATTCATGGTTCTTTTGAATCAAAGAATTTATTTTCAAGTTGTAATTCTCAATCTTAGTCTCATGAGCAACACATTGGGCAGTATAATCTTCAGTGTTCTTCCTAATGGTTTGGTTAAGTAAATCGATACGCTCACTTAAGGTTTTTATCATCTTTTCTAGGCGAGCACTCTTCTTAACCGTTTTAGTGTATAGTTGATGTAACTCAGGCATATCATCATCAGACTCACTATGTGCATCGTGTGAGTTATCCCCTATGTTTTTGATAGGTTCTTTACTCACGCACACCTTTAATTCATCATCAACAATCTCACTTTGACTCACACACAATCTTTTAGCAGTAATAGGAACATAATTATCAACATGATTACTAACAACATCAACAGGCATATCAAGTTCATGAGAAGATAAGAGTGCATCATCATTATATATTATCTTAGCAAAGAAAGATATGGTATACTCATTCATTTGGGTTGAATCAGTTTCATCCTCATCAGAATCAATAGAGTCATCCCATGTCTTACATAAATTGGTCTTGTTGTTGTTAAAACTAGTTGGACATTTACTAGCATAATGACCAAGTTTACCACAACGATGACACTTAACATCTGTTATGTCAGGTTTAGGTCTGTTGGGGTCATAGTTCCTCTTATTGTCATAAGTGTGTTTGGTATTGTCTCTGTCATGAGGTCTGTGAGATTGATTTCCTTGATAATTTAATTTGCCTTGTTTAGAGGCTATAACATTTCTGAATTTCAAAATCTTTTTGAAATGCTTACTCATAAGAGCTATTTCAATGTCAAGGTTTTCCAAATCACAGTTTTCAATACAGTCAGTGTAAAAGTCTATAGAGTTCAATTTAGGCACTGGTAATTTATATGTAAACACAAAATTTGAACTAGAGGCTTTATTAGTCTGTCTGGCCAATTTCTTTTTAAAGTCTAGTTCCAATTCAACAGTCCTAAGTTTACTGCAAAGTGATTCAGGAGTCATATTAGGGTCATTCATTTCCTCAATAACATATCTCTTGTTGTCAAATTTAGATGGCAATGACCTAAGAATCTTTGACACAATTTCTTTTCTACTACAGGTTATACCATTTGCATGAAGTTTTGTAAAAATATCAGTTAACCTTATGTAGAAATCATCAAAAGATTCATTATCATTCATAATGAGGGTGTTATATTGTTGAATAAGCATTTGGGTTTTTTCAGCTTTGACACGTTCATCAGCCTCATAAGCAATGACTAAAATGTCCCATGCCTCTTTATAAGTAGAACATATGGATATTATTTTGAATTCATGTTCATTAATGGACATAAAGATGACATTCTTTCCTTTGTTATTATCAAGAGATAGTTTTTTCTCTTCCTTAGTAAATTCACTAAGAAGTTTCTTAATCCTTATTATATTAGTGGTTGAGGTAGGTTTAGTAGGATGTTCAAATCCTGTTTCAATCATTTCCCAGACTTCATCACCCAAGGTTCCTTGAATGAAAGCAGTCATTCGCACTTTCGAGTACGAAAAATTATTTCCATCAAAGAGTGGTGGTCTGGATAGGTTACCTAACTTCTCAAATTTTTCTTCCATACTCTGAAATTTTTCAAAAAGAAGCTTCAAAAACAATTTCTCAAGTTTCAGGATCAGAAAAGGTGTTCCTACTCTGATACCAGTTGAAGAAAGGCTTTAATACTAAAAGCTTTGTTTACAAGGTTGATAACAAAATGTTATGGTTGACTAAACTCCGAATAAACTTTTTAGGCAAAACTCTTTTCGAAAAACACAATATGTGTAATAAAAGCTTTTTTGAATATAAGGATTAAATTTGATAGTTGATTACCTTATTTTTTACTTATTAATGAACATCTACTGAAGTTACCATGCAGTCCCAATCACAACAACAGTTAAGAACATTCAAAGAAATAGACACATGAATTTTAACGTGGTAAAACCCTGAAACAAGGGCATCCACGGTGCCCTCTATGGCACAAAACAAAAATCCACTAGAATAAAAATCAAGTTACAACACTTAAGCAAACCACAAAGATCCTAACCTAAGTTCAGAATGTACCTACACGAGATTGCCAACTCCAAAGATATTCTGAATTGGAACTTGATTTTTTCTTGATGCTTCTTTGTCTTTTCCTTGATCTCCTTCTCTTTAAATTTTGATTCCAGTAACTCTTTTAAATTCAAGATTCTCAGACAGAACCACAGTGTCTAAGTGTTCGTGTGAGATAATGTTTGATATGTGCTACTACATGTAAATATGCAACTCATTCTCTCAAGATTTATACAAACTTTCCTAACAAATTACAACAGTTCTAAAATGAAAGTTATTTCTGAATCTTAATTTTTGAAGCCAAGACTTCTTGATCTTTTATTTACCCATAGGTTTCAAGGATACCTTGCTCAGAAGACGGTTCAAGATCTTAAACAATTTCAGGGTTTTGAAAATACTTTTGAAATTGAAAACCTCCAATTGAGATCCAAACTAGACTAGAAGTCTGCTTTATTAAAACATATTCAGACTTAACATGCAGAAACTGATTCAACAATTTTTTTGATAAAACTTCTTTTTCAGATCTGTACGCCTCAAAACTTTAGCAAGAGTTCTTTGTGTTCCTTTGATTTTTGTACACTCAGTATTTCATAAAACATGAAATAAAAACTAGAAACACACAACTCACAAGATCTGAAAAATATTAAAAAAAACTTAAGAAATTTTATTTCAAAATTTGTTGAAACATAATAGATCCAAAATGCTAGATCTAAAAGAGAAACAGAAAAATTGTGTGATGTTCTCTTTTAGAAAAACTCAGTTTCAATAATGAAGCTTAAGTTTCTCTTAGAGATGAGTTCTGAGAGAATCAATGATATGAAGAGTTCTTCAAAATGAAAACATAACACCAAGAACACATAAACCCTAAATGGATCCAACTCTTTGAAAATGGGTTTTCTGGTGTTTGGAACTGTTTCGGTTTTGGTGTTTGGTTTGGGAGACAAACTCAGAGGGTTGAACTGGGAAGAAAACTTAGGGTTTCTTCTTCTAATCTCTCTCTTATTATTTCCCTCTCTGTATCCCTTCTCTATCTTCTCTTTGCTCTCTTTTTCCTCTCACAAACAACGAAATGGCAAAAGTCTCAAAATGCTGAGGCTTAAGTCTTTTTTATACTAAACATAGAGGGATCGAGAACATCGACCTCAATCTGATGGCGGAGATTGAGTCTTGAGATATTGTCTTTAATCCAAAGCTTTAACAAAAGCGGTAGGTTAAACGTATACTGATTGGTTTAAACTAGGTTCACAAGGATTGAGTTAAAACGCATGCAGTACGTTGATTAAGATGATCCAAGGGCTGAGGATATGTTCGCATTATGTGTCTAACAGAAAACACAAATCCAATCAATATGCAACCAACATGTGTACGCACCATATGTAAACAAAAATGCGTTCTGAAAATAAATACTTAGCACACCTCCAATTCTCTAGCGCTTTTGGATTCTACGCAGGCAAACAATCAGCATAGAAAATAAGTTTTTGAAATTTAATTTATACCCACAACACTTTTAAAAACATATTTTAATTAATTCAAAAATCAATTGAAAGTTGTTTAAAATTATATAAAATGATTTGTATTTGAATTAGATTGATTTTAAAAAGATTTGAAGTGTTGAAAAACCATTAAAACAAATAGGTGATATTTATGTAGTGTAAGTGTCCTATTTATGGTTTTAGGGTTAGAATTAACTTCCTTTTGAAGGTTCTCTTGGACTGGATTTCTTCATGGAGCTTATACCTTTGAGGAGATGGAGTTATCAAGAAAATCTAATCTATTTTGTCTAGATATCCAAACTAGTTGGAACTCCTATATATGCAGAATTAAGTAAGTCAATATATAGTGTTCTCAGATTTTGCTTCGCGAGACACCCCACGCATGAAACGTAGCGCAGTGTTGGGAATGGGGAGAAGTTTAGTCCTTAGTACTTGGGTTTACGGGGACTTCTAGTAGATGGGTGAACAGATTAGTTAGGCAGGGTAGCTTAACTAGGTTGTCTAAAAGGTATGCGATAGGCGTGCACTATTAGAAGAGGGGTAAGGGGTATCTCATGAGAGTGCGATACCAATTTAAATATGAGATATTTCATATTTTTAAATATGACATTTATGCACTTGCAAAATATTTTCAAACTCTGGCTCTTACCCATTTCTCTATTTTCCCCTCTTTTGCTACATATATATATATATATATATAGGTGTCAAGACACAGGGACCCCTGGATGATGATTCCTTTGAGTCAGACGTTTGATGCAGCAGCTGTGGATGCATGCAGGTTTATTGTAGACGCTTATATCCTTATAATCTAGATAGGAGGTAGTGTAGAAACACTCGGGCCGATAGCCAAATTGTATTATTTATTATTTTACCGCCTTTTAGTGCTACATTCGATTTGGTTGTATTATGTTAACCGAGTGTCCGGTAATTTTATTTCATTTCAGTTTTTGTATATATAAACTGTTGTGATTGATTTATTTGAATGGTTGGGTTAAAAAATATTTGTTAAATAAAATTTTGACGCCAACCTAATAGGTTATTAGTAATTAAATTTGTTTTTGACAGTGATGCTGAGAATGAACCATACGAAACTCTTGTTTTAATTTGGTATAGGATTGATTACCCAGTTTTTTATTAGGACGTGTGTCACAGATGGTATCAGAGCATCAGGTTCTAGTGTCCTTAGGAATCTGTGCGGACATACTACGCTTTCAGTGTTGCTTTTGATTTGATATAGAGCCTTATGATTAGGATCGTTGATTCCTCTTGTGAGATTTCGTTCTCCTTCCATTATATTAGATTATAGTAAATCTTTTGCGTGCTCATTTGAGATTTGTTCGCTGATTGATGAAGAGCAACAACAGAAGGCCATTTCAAGCACAGTAGGAGATGGGGCTTAGCTGGAGCTGTAAGTCGAAGGTTATGAATGAGGACCGCAGTAGAGGTCACTCCCATGTGGCATTATTATGGATCGCAATGACTACTACTAAAGTATAGTAGTTATAATTACCCAAGCACCGCTATAGTAGAGAGTGTTGCTAGAGTTGCATTACCCGGTGAAGTTAAATTGGGAAAAGGTCCGAAAGGTCCTCAATAAGGACCATATGCTGAAGTTAACTTACACGGAGTCAGTGTAATGTGATTCAGCAGAAGTATAAGGCGCAGAAGCTTTGGTTTAGAGCAGGGTATGGAAATGCTCAGGTGTGAAAATTTGAGGGAGATTTTTTTAATTCGTTGGAGCAATGTTGAAATGGTGGGAACGGTGGTCACTATATTCGGGGAAGCAGTATGTTTTTCTCAAGAGGGATCTTACGGATGGTTTTAACCGTTAGTTCCTTTGATTTATCAGGAATAAAAGGAAATGCAATTTCTGGGATATTCATATAAGGATCGGTTAGAGGCCGACGGTGAATAAAGAGTGACACGGTTAAGTGAACTTTGTATCGAATTAAGGTAGGTACAATGAAGAGAGAGGCATTCAAAGGAATGATAGGCTCACTAGTAAGTGTTTCTAACACTTGTGGAGAAGTTGTGTTTGTAGAACCCCATTTTGTGGACATCCACCCGGGGAATTCATTGAAATAAGGCAGTTGAGGCCGGTAGCAAGTTTCCTTTTATCGCAGGAGTTAGGATTGAGGCTATAAATTCTAATATACTGATAACCTTGATATGATCAGGAAGGACAGGGATGGAGAACGATTGTAATGTGGAGCGTAGCACCACACGATTAGTCCATTCCCGGTATGAGTTAAAGGACAAGAGTAGGGTGCCCAGATGGGGCATTGATTAGAGTAGTTTTGGTCCGATTAAGACAAGTGTACTATGTCAGGGAACCAATCGGAGCAGTTAAGGAGATTGGAAAAGTTATTGTTATGAGTTTTACCTCAGCTGAAGGAGGTATTGTGATTCGAGTCTACTGGTAGTATCGGTAACAATATATAGTATATATCTATATGTTTTTTCGCAGTAGCAAGGTTCTATTTTCTTTTCTCGTTATGAAAGCGGGTGTTGATATTTTGAAATTGTATCTGGTTTGTACTACTCCTTTTGTATGTGTTATACGAGTATGGTACTATTATATTGTAATGTTATTGTATTATCGGAGGGATAACAAGCTGATGATTGCAAGACTATCGTATCCACGGTTCCAGGGTCGAACAAGTTGTCATTGCGATATCTCACCTGGATACAAGTTGAGCTCGCCTTTATTATATGTTAAGATGGAACTTCGGTGAGTAGATATTTCACTATCATGACTTTAGTGCATGGGGACCATATAGATGCGATGTAAGGTATGTAGGATTTAGTATTTTACATGTTTTGCGCTGACATACCTCCACGACCGACAAAGTTAAGTAGTAGTGTATAGGAGGGGTTCCTTGCTTGGATTTTTCTTGCGAGACACTCTACGCACGAACCTTAATAACGTCGGGAGTGGAGAGATGTTACGGGATGCCAGGATGTTAGTTTTGATGATAAGTTGCATAGTGTGGAGAAAATACTATAAATTGAGAGTCATGAGATGATTGCATGTTTAGGGAGATAAAAGTGCTATGGAAAAGAGCTAAAATGTTTCTCACACGGCAAGTAAGCGGGTGAGGTAAGGTCAAGGAAATTGATTTAAGTCCTATAGCCAAGCCTTGATGAAAAGGAAAATTTTGAAGGTAGTAGGTTTTGGGTATGATGTTTGTAACACTTTTGCAGAGAGCAGGCACCCCAATTAGTTAGACTTTCCATCTCGCCAAGATGGAAGGACATAGTGGTAGAAGTACATTAGTAGGTTAGAGAGATAGGATTTTATAACGTCCCGATGGGGTGACTTAGGCCGTTATATCTCGACGACCGACGATGCGAGGAAGTAATGTAAAGGGAGGGTTCCTTGTCTAGATTTCGCTTTGCAAGACGTCCCATGCATAAAATCGAGAGAATGTCGGAAGTCGGGAGAGGTCTTGGGCACTAGGGACATGGTTGGTATAGTATTCATTTTACGTGTGTAGGAAACACATCGATCTTAGGAAGTTTGTTATGAATCAAGCCAGTGGGGCATGTGACGCTATTTTAGGAAGTTTGTAGTGACTTAACCACAAGAAGATTGATGGGTTAACTTTATGAAGGATTGGAATTCCAGGTATAGGAAGATGAGAAGATTATTGAGAATACACAGGAGTTATCACCATGCCAAGAAAGTGAGGCCCATTTTTAGAGAGAGTGTTACGTCTGTGACATTTACAGTGGTTGTGAAGATAAGCACGGGTCAAAAGGTGTATGGTCACCTTGGTAAGTTCGTTTTATGTACCGTCTGAAATAGAAGGGGAGTATTATTTAACGTTGAAGAATATGTTTTGGGTCAGTTATGAATGAGATTGGAGATTGTTGGATGGAATGTCGTATGGGATACGCAGGAATGCAATTATATCGGTGCAATAAGAGGTAGCACGCCCAAGCTAAGCAATGAGACTGATGTGAGTAGTCAAGCGTTAGTGTAATCTCATTTTTTATGGAAATTCGACGTCGGGAGGTAGACGAACGGACGCTTAGAGTAGTGGTTTTTCCGATGGGATCGAGACGGTGTGATTGTAGGATCATTTTCTTTATATACGGTCGTATAAACACTAGGGGTGATGTGTCGTTGTTAGAGTTGATCCTACAACCAAGGTGGTGTTGTAGCATATAGAGATGCAGTTGAGGTTATGGTTAAACTAGTGTGTTAGAGTATTAGCCTTGAGATAGGTGGGTACCAAAAATAAGTGTATGGTAAAGTGCCATTGGGTTAGTACCATACAACTTTTGTGCACTAGGATGTAGTGTGATTAGCGATTATAGGTTGGTACTACCGGTCATATCCGAATTTTGGGGATGAAATTCCGTTTTAAGGGGGGGGGGGGGGGGAGAATGTAATACCCCGCACTTTTATGGATATTTAAATTACATAAACGAGTGTAGTTTGGAAATTTGAGGAGTTTCTATAAATGATAAATTTTAGAGTTTAAGAATGTTAGATGTTTTCCGATGTGTGTTACATTTACTTTTTAGGCTAAGTAAATGAGTCAGATTATTTTAATTACATGTCGTAGTTGGGTAAAGCGACAAAGTATAATATTTTAATTGAAAAAACCCATATTAAAATGTGTTGGGTTTAATTAGTGAATTGCAGTTAAGTGACTCGGATGGAGATTTCGAGTGCGCGGTTGGTTTCAGAATGGTCGAGATAGTCAGATTAGAGTATCCAGGGATAGTGTTTAGGTTTCGGGGATTTTTGGACTAGTAAGGACTCACAATTGAGTAAACGAGTCATTTTTGGGTTTATATGAGATAAACCCTTATTTCTCTCTTATAAAAGGCACAAGAGAGAGAGAAAGAGAAGGAAAGAAGAGAAAGAAAAAAGTGGAAGAAAAAGGAGATTTCGGGCCAAACTCCGCGGGATTCGACTCGAGGCCGACGGATTTTATCCACGAGGCAAGTGTTTACTTGCTTTATTTAGATAGTGAGTGTATCTCACATTATAGTTGGCAAACTATATAATTTTGGGGTTAGAACCCATAAAATAAATTTGGGGAAATTTAAGTTTAAGTTTACAATTTGATGTATTGTAAACTCTTAATGATTTCTAGTGTTAAACCCATGATAATGGAATGTAGAAACGATTAGAAATGGGAGAAATGATAAAACTAGGGCTTGAATGATTTTAGGGTTTAACTCTAAGAAAACTGGTTTAATCCCTCAAATAATGGATGTGTTAGATAGAAATCAATGTTTAGATGATTATAGTGTTGTTGGTTGAGATTAGAAACCATAAAAATGGAGGTTGGATTGATATTTAGTGTTTTAGAGGTTTAGGTTTCTTAAGATTTGGAGAGTTGGCCGACACATCTGGTGTGACCGGTCGATCGCAACCCTAGGGCCGGTCGACTGGTTCAGGGGAAAAAGGCTATTGGTTGGCTCGCTAGGCAAATTTCCATATCGCGGTCGACCGGTACTCTGTTTCTGCCCAAGAATTGGATTTTTCTAATCCTTTTCTCTTTGGGTTTAAAACTTAGGGGCCTTATAAATTAGTGTATTATAGATGGTTATGACCTAAAGGACTTGTTAGTTGAATATTAACCTTGGGTTAATTAAGAGGATAATCCGAGGTGTGGACCTAACGAATGATTAGGACGAGAGACATTCGAGAAAATTATTCGGCAAGCGTATGTAAGTATATTTATGCGGTTCGGATAAATATGGGCCAATTGTAATTGGGTAAATCCTAGGATGTAATTATGATGGAATTTAGGATATCGGTTAAAAGAGAATTGAGAGGTTGTCCTACGTCTATTGACGACTATTATTAGGTAATGCGATACCTATAGGACTAAAATAAGTTGAGAGTAGACTTATTTAATTATTATGATTGGTATATTCAGAGAGTATATATATATATATATAAATACTTAAAAATGATTAAGGTGTGAGTTATAAAATAAGTGAGAGAATACTTATAAGTTTAGTATTGTAAGTGTGTGAATACTTAGATACTATTACGAATGGGAACCTTTGAGGTTATTGGCTATCGCTCTGAGAGTTTGGCAATTATAGCCATATGTATTTAGAAGTGATATAGATTATATATACGATGTTGTTACAATATATATAATATGATACGGAAATTCATATATATATATATCTGTGTGTGATTGGTATATTTGTATCTCAGAGGCTGGTTCCACGAGCTTGCCCGGGTGTAGGGCTGGAGAGCCGAATTATATATTTTTCTCTAGTGCGATCCAGGGAGGTTGCACGAGGTGGGTGAATCCCCTGGATTGAAGAGTAGGGAGAGTATATCCCTAGGTCATATCATCCCGTGTACGAGTGTGATGTGTGTATTCCATTTGCAGTAGGAAACATGACCGCCTCCACCGTTGTGTATTTTTACCATGACTATGAGTGAGTTTGGCTTGGTACCGTGGTTGAGTGAATAAACCCGGATTTAGATAGGCACTATGAGACTGCATCCTCGAGTTATAGCCCGTAGGGATGGTTATTAGACTTGTGATTGTAATAGGTATAATTATACTTGTTGCTTATAGTATATTTCTTGTATATGAAGATGATATATCATATAAAGTAAACGTATATAAGAATGGAAAGAATGATAAGAGTTATTCCCCTTCCGGTAGATTTATTTCCAGATTTATATGAATATGAATCATAGGTTCTAGCGAGAAATATATATATATATATATATATATATATATATATATATATATATATATATATATATATATATATATATATATATAGAGAGAGAGAGAGAGAGAGACGTTATTTGTTGAGGGCCTAATGAATCTCGACGATCAACATTGCCAGGTAGTAGTGTATCGGGGGGTTCCTTGTTTTGATTTCTCTTCGCGAGACAACCCGCGCACGAAACGTAGCGCAGTGTTGGGAATGGGGAGAAGTTTAGTCCTTAGTACTTGGGTTTACGAGGACTTCTTGTAGATGGGTTAACATATTAGTTAGCAGGGTAGCTTAGCTAGGTTCTCTAAAAGGTATGTGATAGGTGTGCACTATTAGAAGAGGGGTGAGGGGTATCTCATGAGAGTGCGATACCAATTTAAATATGAGATATTTCATATTTTTAAATATGACATTTATGCACTTGCAAAATATTTTCAAACTCGGGCTCTGACCCGTTTCTCTATTTTTCCCTCTTTTGCTACACACACACACACACATATATATATATATATATATATATGTGTGTGTGTGTGTGTGTGTGTGTGTGTCCAGACACAGGGACGCCTTGATGATGATTCCTTTGAATCAGACGTTTACTGCAGCAGCTGTGGATGCATGCAGGTTTACGGTATACGCTTATATCCTTGTAATCTATATAGAAGGTACTGTAGAAACATTCGGGCCAAATGCCCAATTGTATTCGACATTCGATTTGGTTGTATTATGTTAACCGAGTGTTCGGTAATTTTATTTCATTTCAGTTTTTGTATATATAAACTGTTGTGATTGATTTATTTGAATGGTTTGGTTAAAAAAAGATTTGTTAAATAAATTTTGACGCCAGCCTAATAGGTTATTAGTAATTAAATTGGTTTTCGACAGTGATGCTGAGAATGAACCATATGAGACTCCTGTTTTAATTTGGTATAGGATTGATCACCAGGTATTTTATTAGGCGGGGTGTCACACATGACACACAAGTGTGCATATGGGGGAAGTTTGAGGGCATTTGGGTAAAAGGTGATAAAAGGAGATTTAACACATGTGGGGACATTTGTTTGTTAACTTTGGTTCATTTGGTCTTATGTTGGTTTTGTGCAGATAAAAATCGTATAAGATTTGGAGGAATGGTTTTGGTTTAAATAGGTAAAAGGTTGGGTTTGGTTAAATTTGGGTGGAAGTCGATTGGAGCTATAAGGTGGGTGAGGCAGAGATCGAAATGCATTATGAAGGTTTAGTCCGAAGTCGAGTTGGGCAGTTCATGAGTTGAGTAGAGCTTCGGGTTTGTGTGGAAGTCGATTGAAGCTTCGAGTTTTATGGAGGGTGATGGGTTGTTTGGTTATGGTGGATGATGTAGAAGATGGGTTTGAGGTGTAATTGGCTAATGGAGGTAGAGGAGAGAGAATGTTTGGGATGGAGAAGATGAAGTGAGGGTATGTTTGTGTGTTGTGAGGGTGTAGGAGAGAATGGTGAGGGTGAGTGGGTTAATGTGGTGAGTTGGTGCGTAGGGGATTATGTGTGTGTGTGTGTGTGTTAGTGTGCATCTTAGAAAACTCTACCTAATTAAAAAAAAAATTAAATAAAACTAAAAAATTAAAACCAACTAAAAATAAAATCCTAATAAAACTCAAACAATAAAAGAAATAAAAATAAAAAATAAAGTCCTAAAAAATAAAATGTAATAAAACTCCTAAAAACTAATCCTTAAAATAATAAAATAAAATAAAAATAAAGACAAAAAATAAAAACTAATAAAAATTAAAAAGAAAAAGAAATATAAAATAAATTATAGAAAATTCTAAATAAATAAAAAATAAAACCTAAAAATGAAAAATGAAAAATGAAAAATAAGAATCTAAAAAAAATCTAAAAACACGAACTAAACACACATGGGGTTTGGGTGATGATTTGGGCTAGGTTAGTCTTAGGTAAGGTATGAGACTAGGGAATTAGCTTCATAAATCGCGCATTTGCCGTGAAATAAGCATCGAACTTCCGCAAACTGCGATCAAGCCTGCACATTAAACAATTATGCATATAAGACCCAATTTGCCGAGAATTAGCAACTAAAAACTGTCCATTCGGGGTTTAAAATATACACTTTTGGGTGCTTATCAAATATAGCGATTCTCCCCTATTTTAATGAGAAATCCAAGAGAATTCCATCACTCGAACATGAAAGTCCAATCTCTGCCCTCAATCCACTCTATGCTCAAACTCTTCATAGTTTGAACACCTCCATTTTTTTATCTCGAAGTATAGATACTGTGTTGAATCATAAGTAGATGAAAAATTAGCAAAATTATGGATTGAAAAACTCTCAAATTAACTCTCAATTGTGGATATTATGAGAGATCTCAAAAACTTTTAAACTCTCAAGTGCAATAGGTGAATTTTAATTATAGAGAGAAATAAAGCCTCATAAGTACAACAAACTCTCTAGAGAGAGAAAATTTCAAATGGAGGTAAAACAACGTTATTTATTGCAAATTTTGAATTTTTATCTCCTCCGTGCACACGGTTGATTATTTTCCATGCACACGATGTTAAAGAGCAATGCCCCTTATCAAATTTAAGCCAGGGTCATGCTCATAAAACATTGTCCTGCACACGCTTTGTTATAAATCGCGCGAATGGTTTTAAATCTATATGTGCGAATGTCTACGATCAAAATCCTTCCCAAACTCTTACAATTTGGATTTACTAAAATCAACCTTGATCCCATTTTATAAAATCAATACACAACTCATAAATGTATTTTCTGGAAAGTAATTTATGAATTTTTTTTCTCAATTTTCAAAGCACGTGAGGCTCAGGCTCAAACTAAATAATGGGTTCCAATGTTGGAGAAATCGTCAACATTGGAACCCACTATTTAGTTTGATCCTCCATAATTTAAACCCTTCATTGAGGCTCGGTCTTAGGCTCATTTCGTGGGTTCAAAGGGACGCTTAGAAAAACGCCCACTATTCATAAGGCTTAGGATTTAGAGGATGAGTATTCAATACAGTAAAAATAGGGACACATTTGGTGTTAGATCGCTGATAAGAGGTGGCCAATTGAAGATCTTTGAGCTCACTTATGGTAGAATAAAAAAGACTTTGAGGACCCGAGACCGTATTGTAGGAGTTTGAGGCATATTTAGTACCTCTAGAGGAAGAAAAGGGGAAAATAAGTGTACATCATTAGAATCCATGACAACTAAAAATAGCAAGACAAATCGAAAGGAATAAAAGAGCAACGAAAATGTTCATGGAAAATGAGAAGATAAAAAATACTAATCAATATTATCACCAGAAGATAAAGATAAAGAGATGACTTCCAAAGCATGATTATTGGTATTATTCCAAGATATAGGACACCAAACTAGTTATCAATTGACAAAGGACGAAGAGACTTATCAATTTATATTTTAAAGAGGTAATTCTTAACATCTTTTCCATCATGGTAGTTACAATTAAAATGTTATAAATAAGCCACCAATTTCAAAATAAGAGGATAACCTCCAACAAAAAAACACTTATTTGTATTTTATCTCTTTTATTTTCTTCTCCGGAGTAGTTTGTAAGTTTAGTTTGTTTGAATCTATTTTCAATTTTATTTCAACACATATTCTTGAACCCCTTTACTGTTCAGTTTCTATTTACTTTAAGATTTCGAATCTCAATTACTTTCTTTAAACTTCACTTAAATTCTTTTATTTTAAATCGCACTTAAATTTCTTTTTATTTAGTTACGTTTCAATTTCTTCTGTTTAAACTGCTCTTAATTTCTATTAGTTTTTAAATCTTACTTCATAGTTAAGTTTAGTTTAGATAATATAACAAGTATTCTTAATTAAAGCCTTAGAATAGAGCACGATGACCTCAATTTTTGGCTACAAATATTTCTTTGACAAGACTAAAAATCTTGTCTGACATGCTTGCAAAATAACATTTGACATTAATAGGTGAAATTTTGCCTGAACAAAAAATTTAGACTACACAATTGCCTAATTTGTGTTTCAATTTATAAAATTTCACTTTGGAAATATTCGGTTCATTGTTTGGTATTCTCAGACATAAAATTCACATGCTTTAGGTCGTGCTGAATCTAATAACACTGAACATCAATACCATACACAAAACAATCACTCCATGTTTGAATGTTAAGTACTCGTCTAACCTAATAATGACGTTCCTTGTGACTTTGATAAGGATAAATTACGTTATCTTCTTGTGTTAACCAGTCTTGAACATTCTTTGTAATAATAACCTGTAACTTACTCAACAATTCCAGAAGATGATGCACGAAATATGAGTGTCCTAAATAAGTTTGTTCGACAAAACCACCGACATGCTAAGGAAGACCAGTAATAATCTGAAAAAGTAGGGTTATACGGATTACTCGTATCTTAGGCCAAACACATAAATTCACTTTTAACCAAATTTTATCTTGACTTAATTTACTGAACATGCAATATTAATTATCAAGCCAAATTCCAAACCAAATAGCCCTTTGGGTAAATCCTTTAATTTCAGCACTATTAAAGAATCTGACAGACACAAGACGACTTACAAAATACTTAGAGATTCACTAAGTATAACACGTATATGTCTTCAAATCTTCAAAATATATAGCACAGTCCATCATCGTCCACAACAAGCAGCTCTTGCCTCGGTATCCATAATCAGCCTCAGTAATCTTCAATTCCTTTCTTCTTAAGTAGTAGAGACTTAACTCCACCATTTAGCAGTAGAGAATTCTCTACAAGGATTTTTGAACTTTGAATGAGTCCTTATTTATTTGGAAATGTGATCTTTAGATATCCAAATGGGTTGGATAAAAATGGTAGAGTTTGATTACTAAAAGACTCTAAAAGGGCTTTCTTAAAAGTCAAAAATAGGTTCTTTCAAACTCTAATCTTGCAACTCTATTTATAGGGAAAGCTATTCCAAAGAGACACGCATTAGAGATTTGCAAAGATATATTTTGAAAAATAAAAACTCGAGTACTCGTTCGATCGACCTGGTACCTCTTTATAACATGCCACCTCATCTCGTTCGAACGTGTTTCTAATGAAACTTTAAATGACATTCCAAACCATTGTGACACCCCATCTATTCTAATACTAGATGATCAATCCTTTATTAAAACAAAATTGGAATCTAGTATAATTTCATTCTTAGTGTCACTGTCACAACAAGTAATATAAATATAAAATCAATAAAACCATACACCAAATGAAATGGCACGATAACGAATAGGCATAAATATAAATAACATAAAACAGATAGTGGCCATGCAACAATACTATGACCTAGGGAATCAATCCAACACTTGCTTGTCAACATCAGGGTGGACCGCCCACTATGTGCAATATCTTAACAATAGCACTAGTGAGTAGGTATATTCAAAATAAATAAGCAGCAATCACACACACACACATACATACATACATATATATATAAAGTACTAACTACATACGAAAATCCCACAACATACTAGTCTATTGACCCCGAAGTTCGAACTCACTTCTCGATTTACCATTTAAGTGTTCACTCACATGAATTTAGATTCGTCTCACTCGAACCCGTCTAATCATCGGCCTAAATACGTATCAACCTATGAGAATGTTCCTCGATAATCCCAATCTACCTCAAAAGCCCATACACCCTTTTAACAAACACTAACACGTAGAAACATTGCGTAACAAAAATTGGGACAGGCCAACAGACCTAATCGGTTCACTTGGTAGATCGAATAGATTTGATTGACCGAACTAATTCATTCCCTAAGCGAGATAGTTCGATTTGTTGTGCTGTCCTTCATCTATAACCTCTGGTTTTCACCTCTAAAACTATGCAATGGAGGTCCCATGCCTCCTAAAATCATAAACTAAGATTTCAAATCAATATATAATTTTTCCAATAATTATTTTAACATCGAATTAAACCCGAATCCTACATCACAACTCAATGATTCTTAATTATAAATTGATTCATTCAACTAAAAATGTATCAAATCTTTGAAATTCATTGTTTCCAATATCTTATCAATATTCTCATGTTCATAATCATAAAACCTGATTAATATTATGAATTTCTTGCTTATTCATTATCAAATACGATCAGAGATTAAACACAAACCAATTCCATTTAATTAATCCCCAAAGATCTCATCTTTTAATTTCTAGGTTAGATAGCAATTAATTATGAAGATAATTAATTGCTATAAATTACAATATAAAGCAAGTAAACACTTGCCTTGTTGGATTAAAATATGAAGTCTCGACTCGTTGAGAAGATTTGAATTTCGAAGATGTTCTTCCTCTCTTCTCCAAGCCTTGTTATCTCTTTTCTTCCCTTTTCTCATCTCTTTATTCTCCAATGTGCAGAGGCAAGAATGAGGCTGTAATCCATCTACCTTAACCTTAAATACTTCTTAATCACACCCTAATCTAGTTTTTAGGTTAACCCTAATAGTAAAAAGATAACTATACCCCCATACGGTCCCTATTATGTCTAAAGAGCCCCTGGAACCCAACTATAATTCTCGGGTACCCATTCTGGACTATTTCGACCCATTCTACATCATCAGTTCACTCAAAATAACCTTATGAGTCACCCAACTAAAAATATACTATCATTTCATTAATCGGGCCCGACATGTGCGTACGGTATGCGTCGCCCATGAACTATTTAAATCTGTCGTTCTAACTCTCTAACGACATAATATAATAATCCGTTGGTTTTCACTCATAAAGCGACAATATAATAATCCACATTTCTATTTACTTATTAGGCGCAAATAAATAATAATAATCATAAATATTAATCCTTATCTCGTAAATTAATATTTATCGAAACCAACTTAATTCCCCAAATTAAAGTAATAAATAAATGCACACGTGGAAATAAATTATGCATAAAATTTTTGGGTATTACATTCTCCTCCTAATAACGAAATTTCATCCCCGAAATTTGAACGTACCTTCCACAAAAAGCTCTGGATACTTTTTCACATGTCATCCTCGCGCTCCCAAGTCAACTCGATGACATTGTGATGCTCCCACTGCACATGTACCAATAGTACCATATTTGAAAGAAGATTTTGCTAGCTACGGCTCAAAATGGCAGCAGGTCTCGCCTCGTAATATATGTTTGTCTGTAAGTCTATCTCCTCTAATGCTATATGATGACAAGCCTCCTCAATGACAACACATGGAACACGTCGTGAATCCATTTCAAATGCTCCAGTAAGGTGAGCCTATACGCAACCTGTCACGACCCCAACTCAATAGTAGTAGGGAATGAATATCTTGACATGCTACCAAGGCATTCAATATTCTGGCCTTAAAATATTTCTTAAAATAAATGCAACGAAAATACATTCACATGGTCATGAATCGTAAATTATTGAAAAATGGAATTACGTCATCAGAGCTTTCTAAAAGGAAACTTCACATATATTAAAAGTATGAGCGAATTACAACTTATGCCAAAATTAAAAACCTATTACTGAAGAGCCAAACATGCTCTATCTCATAAAAACAAACGTTATATTTAAAAGTATAACAAAAGAGATCCTTAAGCTAAATCTTCAACACAGTCCTTCTACACTCCATCCTCTAGTCTAATTATTTCCTGAAAAATCGTTACTTATACAACGCCACCTAAAATCTGAATAAGATTAAATCTCCCGACATTCCAAGGTTTTCAGAAAATAGATACCTATTCAAGTCAAAAGAGAAGTCATATACATATATGGATAGGAACTTGCAGTAAATAGATATATATTTTGAAATGATAGTATACATATCACAATTGGATAGCTCAGAATAAGAAGAATGCAACAAATCAAATGTGAAATATTTTTCTTTCAATCATATCATTTTAATGGCCAAGTACACTATAATACCGTGTTTTTCTACCGTATTATACCCCGATAGTTGAGGGTCAATCGAACTAGTTCATCACAACGCCTTATTTAGGGAATACTAGCGATAATCCAGCTGGGAAGGTCAGTCAGTAAGAGAGGTCCCTTAGGCCGAATCTTCTTTCCAATATTCAATCTCATTTTCAATACTCATTGCAATCGGTATGTCTATATGGAGAGAAATAAACATATCACGAATGAATCAATCATCGATATCAGATGCATTTTGAGAATAAAAGCAGTTCATAAAATACATAGTTTGCATAATATCATATAATTTAAATGTGCAAGAAATGACATAGAGTACTCACCTAAAATAGAGGCTCGAAAATACAGATGTTGAGTCATGGATCACATGTTAATAAAATAAATACAATAAAGGTTTAATTACGTATTCTAAATAAAGCCCAATTCTAAATATTATATTTTAATTCTACAGTACTTGCTATAAAAGGTTACTAAAAACCATTTTCTCATTTTTTTATATTCATTAATCGAAATTAAAGAATTCAATTCATAGTTCTTCCTAATCAGTCGATTCCCAGGTGAGATGGAGGGTCACAGGGGCGCCACTTAAATACCATCTCAACTAGACATAATTTCATCGGGATTGACTTTGGAATTACTTAAATGAGATTCCATAATAACGAGAAATTACTTACAAAAAGCGTATATATATATATATATATATATATATATATATATATATATATATATATATATATATATATATATATATTTTCAAACAAGTTTACATATTTTGAAAATAAAATAAATTTAGATTGTTTCCAAATTTTAAGTTTTCATTAGTGGATTCTTTAGTGTATTTTACGAGCATAACTACTAAGTAAAGCTATAAAATAAGAAATTAAAACTATAAAATGCATTATAACATTTAAATAAAATCATACCAACGAAATGAATTCTTTCTTCGAAATTATAGAACTCCTTCTTAAGATATTTCCCAAGCTTTCTATCACTCTTTCTTACTATAATTCTCAAGTAATTGGTGTGAGTTTCAAATGAACCTTAAAGCCCTATTTATAGATTTCCAAAGGTATTACGGTGTTGACACTTGTCTAATGACTAGCCTTTTTGCAATGGTGATTCATCGCTGAGGTGTCGCATTCTGGAGTGGTCTTGCAGTGTTGATATCACCAAATGATGACAAGTGTTTTGAATTTCTCTCTGGAGATGACACATGTGAGGTGGAGGTGACCAGCATGTGGTGGAAAGGTCATTAGGGTATAAGGGTCATTTTACACATGAAGGGTATTTTGGTAATTTCACACTATATATTTTCAATATTACTTAGAGGTCCCTTGAAAATATTTTATTTACAGAATATCCTTTTTTATATTTTTATTTTAGTCCCTAAAGTTTCATAAAATTATATTTTCTATCCCAAAATTTATTATTTACCTTAAGATATGTAATAAGACTTCGATTTGATCCAATTTATAGTTGATTCTTCATATTTAAAAATCAGGTTTGTTATATTGATAGCCACTAATACCACCTATTTAATAATAAAACATTTATAAGATAATAAGTAACACATGAGTGTAAAAACGAAATATATATATACTAGCATATAAAAGTGGGGTCATTACATCCTACCATCCTTATAAAAAGTTCGGTCCCCAAACTTGACTCATATTAATTTACAAACAAGTATGGATATCTATATTTTATTTCATCTTCCCGCTCCCATGTTGCTTCTTCAACAAAATGATTAAGCCATATTACTTTGACTAGTAACTTTGGTTCGTAATATTTTATCTTTATGGTCCAAAATTTCTACCGGATGCTCAATGTATGGCAAATCTTCTCTAACTTGAAGAGGTTCGTGACTTAAGATATTTATTGGATCTGGGACATATTTCTTTATCATTGATACGTGAAACACATTATGTACACTAGAGAGTTCAGGTGGTAATGCTATTTTATACGCAACAGCTCCTATCTTTTCAAGGATTTTAAAAGGTCCTATGCATCTTAGGCTCAATGATAGAAAGAACTTTTCGGTGCATTTTTTGTCGTTGCTTGAAAAGCTCCTCTAATCAAAACCTTAAAATACCTACAACATATAACAAACTCTAGTGTAGCGGTAAATAAGGGTATCAATCCACTTCTAAGGGGGTAAAGCAAAGGGAACACAATTGTAATTCAATTTTTATTTTCTTTTTGGGCTTTTTCTTTTTCAATTTTTTTTAGCTTTTTCAAATATTAAAACAATTGGGTGAGGTGAGGTGAAATAACACTAAACTAAACTAAATGTGAGATAAAAACAACTAACTAGAAAGTTACTAAAATGAAAAATAAAGTCTAAAGTAAAATAATTGATAAAGTGAGGTAAATAATTGTGAGAACAATCAAAGAATGGGATTACACTATAAATTTTAGCTATTCTAATTAATTAATTTAATTATTTGAATTCTCCCAAATTAATATCAAAATTACAAACCAACTCTCGTTGCAAGTGTAATTATAATAATAATCTTTTAGAAAATTAAATTTAGCACCCCACAACTCTAGAAAATAGATCTACACTCCTTTTAATTAATCACCTGCTAGGATCAATCAATTAAAATTTAGGTAAATCTTAGAAAATAAATTTAGAGTTGAAATTCAAGTAATAATACACCACTTAAGAAGTCCCTATCTCTAGTTCGAATCTAAAATGGGTATTATAAATAGAATTTCGATTTTCTCTCGAAAATCATTTACCCTCTCTCGAGGCGTAAATTTAAGGGTGAGGGGCCAAAATTAACATTCAAAGGGAATTTCAAGTAATCAAACTAATTAAACTAAAATAACATCAAATAAGGGTTTTACCCCACCCCTTTAAAGGGGTTTTCTAGCCTAACATGATATTAAACATGATGAACAAACAATCAAGGCTACTAAAATAAAATAGAAGGGAACAGAACAAGCAAACCAAATCTCTTTGAGAAAGTTGAACTCTACTCTTCGAAATTGAAGCATACAATCCCTCTAATTGAGCATCCAAGTGATTTGAAATTAAATATCCACTCAATTAACTCTCTTATAATATTTACCCTCACAAATATCTAACAAAAAATAAAAAGAATAAAATAAAACTATTTACAAGTGGTGTTTTTCTCTACAATTCTCTCTCTAGAAATTCCTATCTCAAAAGCTTTTTTTTTTAAATGGGGTCTTCATCTTCTTTAAATAATAGGCATGGAGCTAGGGGTATTGTGGGTAATGGACTTTAGTGTGCATGGAAATGGTGAGGTGTGGGGATAAGTGGGTGAGTGGATAGGAATAAAAATATGATTTAGTTATTGGATATTTTGGGTAATGGGGTAAAAAGAGGTAGTTGGGGGTATATTAGGAAAAGGGGTTAAATGGGTTTAAAGCTGGCACATGGATTTTATTTTGTCTTTGGTTTAGTGTAGGTTTTTAGCTTGGTTTTTGAACAGCTCACGATTTTGGTCTTGGAGAAATGGTTCTTGCCTTGGATGGGTATAGGGTATGGGTTTGTGGTGCTGGTGTAGGGTTGCCGGCAGCGATGGGATTGGTTGAGGTCGGCGCCGGAGGTTTGTGGGTCGCGCAAGGCTGCGATTTTGGATGCCTGCCAGCGCAGGAGCTGGGGAGAGTTGCCACCGGCGGAGGGGGCGCCGGGGTTATGGGTTTGTCGTCGGGGTTGAGGCAGCTCCGCGTCTGGGCTTGGTTGGACAGAGGTCTTGCGGGGGTTAGGGAGAGAAGCGGGAGTTGTCGGGTCCCTGGAGAGAGGTCGCCGGAGAGAGGGGGGACGGTCGATGCTGGTAAAAGGGTTGAATGGTTTTTCCGGGTTGAAGGGAACCGGCGACGGGTGAGGGCGCAGGTGGGCTGTCCTGTCGCTGGAGAGCGGGAAGGAGGGGGTGCTGACGGAGTTTGGTGGTTTAAGGTTTGATGGGTTTGTTGTTAATGGTGGATGAGAAGAGAGTGATTGGGTGATTTAGTTTTGGAGTTTGTTGAGAGGGGAGAGAGGAGAGAGGAGAGAGATTGTGTGGTAGTTGGGAGGTTGAAGATGAAATTGAGGGTGTAGGGTGTGTGAGAGGTGTATGGGGTTAGTGTGTGGGTGAGTTGGGTTAATTGTGTGTATGGGTTATGGGTTATGTGTATGTGTTTAATTTGAACCCTAATAAAATAAAACTAACTAATAAAAATAAAAATCTAAAAATTAAATAAAGACTCAATAAAGATTGAAACTAAAAAGAAATAAAAAATAAAAATAGAAAACTATTAAACTGAAAACTAAAAACTAAAATCCTAAAAAAAATAAAATTTAATAAAACTAATGAATAAATGAAATCCTAAAAATTTCTAATCCTAATAAAATAAAAACTAATCAAAATCAAAGTAAAAAAAATTATGTTAATAAAAATAAAAATAGAAAATAAAACCTAGAAATCCTAAATAAGTAAAAAAAAATTCTAAAAATAAAAATGACTAAAAATCTAAAAAATAATAAAAAGGCACAAACTAACACACACGGGCTTCGGGGTAGTTCTAGGCTTGGGCATGGGACAAGCTCTAATTAGCTCCATTCTCTGCACAATTGCCTTGAAATATGCGTTTGAATACCGCAACGTGCATTCGACCAACAAAATAAACATTTAAGCACATAAGACCCGTTTTGCCGAGAATTAGCAACTAAAGTACGTCTATTAGGTGTATAAATTGTACAGTTTTGGGTGCTTATCACACCACCCCAAATAGAGCGTTGCTAGTTCTCGAGCAATAAGATAGAGAGAAAGAGAAAGATAAGAAACCAAAAGTGTACCACTTTCGCAGCACTTGCGATTACACTTAGCATCTGCAATAAGCCTTTAAACCTATAGGTTGCCCTACAGGACGAGTTGTGTCTCGTGAAGGTTTGCAGAGAATATACACACAAAATTCTTTATTTGCAAAATGATTTATTGAAAGGAAGTCAATCTCTTATTAGACGTAGAATAATCGGACAATCCATCATGAGAGAAATGATTTCAGAAATACAAGCTAGAATGTGTAAAAAGTTTAGCTAAGTAAATACTCAAGGCACATCCTTCCTAAAACTCAACGTGTGTAGTGAATCATTCAAAACGGGTCGAGTATCACAAGAGTAATTCCTAGATCGCCTCTTTGGAATCAATGCTTCAATTTCAAATCTCACGGATATATCTCTCTCAAATGAGCTCTCGAGATTAGGTTCAGTGTATCGCTCTTGTGTGTGAGGAGGTGAGTAAATGTAAGCAAGTTCAAACGTCTCACACACACATAAGAAAGAACGAACATATAGAAAGAAAAGTGATGTCATGAAAGAATGCTAATCACTATAGTGAGAATGTTGAGTTATTCACCACGTTTACTTTCATTTGCCCGAATGCCTAGAGAAAATATGGATTTTTATGGGTGAGGGGAAAATGAAATGGGAAGGATGGTATGAGGTGTGGTATGATGGATGTGTGATGTATAGATGTGGTACGTAGGATATAATGGTGATATGAATGATGATATATGAATGGATATGATAGAAGAGTGTTATATACTTTAGGCACAAATGTCTTCATTACAAAAGAACTACTAACTACAAACTCTCTTTATTTTCTTTTTTCGATTTTTCTTTTCTTTTTCTCTATATTTTTTTTTTCTATTTTTTCTATTTTTTCTATTTTTTTTTTCTTTTTCTTTTTCTTTTTTTCTTTTTCTCTCACTTTTCAAACCAACAATGAAGACATTTAACATTTTGAATCAACACTCTTTTTATAAAAAATGAAAGATGGTATATGAATGGAGGCGATAGATGGTGGTGTAGTGAAATATATAGGAATATGGAAGAGTATGGGTGAAATGAATATATGGAAAAGTGGAAGGTGTAAGGATGAAAATCTAGTATTCGGGACAAATTTTAAGACACGCGTTTCTTACAACTCGAAAAATATGTCATTCTCAGTGATCAATTCAAAAATGAAGAATAATGAGATCATACAACAATTAAAGTGCGGACCCAAACGAAGTTGAATTAACTTGTGACTCGGAGATTGCGTAAAACACTCTTAAAGGGTGAAAGGCACGAATCTCACAATCTAAAGTCTCTACTAGTGATCCTTAAGGTTCTCTTGAGAATTATAGTACTCTTCAACTCTAAATCGTAGTGACTTGATAAGTGCGCAAATTTTTGTTGAGTCTAGAAATTCATAGTGCAACATGCCTTGTTATGTATTACATAATCTATTTAAAAAAAATATTCTCTAGCTTGATTCCTAGACTTTGAAAGATGGATGATTGAAAATTCACATCAATGAATGAGATGAAAGAAACTGCACGAAATTTTAAAAATTAGGTTCAAAAATCAAAAATTTTCAAAAGAGGTATGATTTTGATAAAATTCCCCACGCCCAAACAAAAAGGAACACCGTCCTCGATGTTAAGTAAAATGATTTTTAAAATTGAGAGCATAAGGTAGGAAAGAGATTACCAGAATCAACCGCAAATGAAGTGAACAGATTAATCCAAGAATAAACCTGAATAAGAAGTGAAGATAACAAAATTGTACAAGTCTATAAATATGATAAAGCATTGGGTGGTGTGACACATCACCCCCAAATAGTATAAGACTCATACAAGAAATAACGGGCTGCCTCCCGGTAGCGCTAATTTTAACGTCTTCAGCCAGATCGAACCATTCTCACCCTAAAGATAAGATCTATGAAAGCACAGGGCGGCAGAAAAATTGGGGTGATGAGAATCACCCCCAAACAAGACTGAAGCGTCAATCTTTTTGGATAGAGGCTAAAACGGTTCAATGCACTTGTATGGCAAAGTGCATCACACGATGCAAAGCATCGGTGGACCATGGGCGGGTGGGTATTATGGTAAAGGTGAGGATGGAAAGGGTGATGAGGTATTGGTCACGGGTCTTATTGAGACGGAAGGTGGGGGAAATAAGGGCCCTATAAGCATGGTGCTCAAGTTGGTGAGGGAGGCAATATGGTTTGGTAAGTGGAATGGGATGGGCCTCATAAAAATCACACGACCGTTCTATGAATGGGCGATGGTAATGGTCGCGTCGTGACACGCTAGGGAGCTGTTGAGAAGAAAAATCAACACCATAAGGAAGCGGTGTGCATGGAGGAACAAGATCGGTGTCACGGAAGTGGAGAGTAGCACCAAAAATACTCTCATGTATGGAGGAGGATGGTTTCAGGTGAGGATCTAAAAATGTAGATGGAAACATGAACTGTGTAAAATCAAGATCCAAACCAGGTGGTGGGATAGAAGGGTCAATGGGTGGGTCGGGTGGGATAAATGGTGGAGGAAGATGATCCAACTCAAGAGTGGGAGACACACACTCATTGGGAGGAGTAAAGGAACACTCACAAAGGAGTGTGGTTTCTAAAGATGGAGTGATCAACTTCTCCATAAGAGTATCATCAGTGAATGGGGTGGGTGGGTAAGACGAGGCACCAAGATTAGAGATAGAAGAATCACTAGAAATATCGGGCTCAAAGGGAGCCATGCATGGTGGGACATCATCCAAATTCGGATAGTTAGGAACTATCACGGATTCTATCTCGAAAAAATGGTGAGCACTCGTAGTCGGAGCGAACCAAAAAGATATGGTCATGTCAGAGACATATGCAATTGGGGCATAAGGTAAAAGCTCGGGCATATTTTTGGATATCTTGGGAGTGGGAACCGCAAAGGGGGGTTCATGTGGACATGGTGGGATTAGATCAGGCTCACTATCGAAAGGTAAGTCAACACAATTGTTAACTTGAGGCCCGGACCATGGAATGGTCTCAACTTCAAGATTCTCGGCGTGGTAGGGTTGGTCACACTCAAAATCCGTGTCACAAGAGGACACATCATCATCACACTCAGGTGCAACGATGGGTGGAGTAAGGGGAATATCCGACTCTCGCTCACACTCAATTTTATTTAATCTTTGTTCAAGCCGTTAGAGGGCTTCATTTTGAATTTGAGTGGCTTGCTCTTGCTCGAGTATGAACTTTTGCAAGAGGCTTTCGAGAGCGGATGTGGATGGTGGTGGTGGAGTGACGGGTGGTGGCGGTGGTTGAGGGGGACACAACTCGCTACTATCATGAGTGTACGAAGAATACTCAAATGAAGTGTATGGAGTGGGGCCAAGTTCATCATACACGAAAGGATTGCTTTCGTGATGGACAAATGACTGATACTCATGGGGTGCGTAGTGAGGGAACTGATCATGACTGGGTGCACAAGGTTGTCATGACGACTGTTGGAACGTGTGAGGATCCACAACATCGGGTTGGGATTCGTATTGCATGGGAGGGTGATCAGGCCTCCACGAATAGCTAGGGTACTCACACAATTCGGGATTGGGTATATCATGACAATGGGCCGAGTTGGGTTCTGGAACAGTGGCATATGGATACACATGTTCCGTGGTGGGTTCAGATGGATCTGGAATGTAAGGGAACTCATGGGACATGTGATCGGCATAATAACAGTGGGTGCACAACAAAGGATGAGACACATCGATACTTGACACCGAGGGTGATGGAGAATGAGGTGCGTGCATGGGCGGGTCAAGAGTATCTACGGTACTCGTGAGAGATGTGAAACCATTAAAAATATCATAAAGAGACGGCTCGGGATCACTCTCACACGTGTCGCGTGTCAAAGGAAAATGACCAAAGTAGTCCCGTAAAGGACGTTCTTCGGCCATGAGGGGAAAAATATATTTTTTGGATTTTTAAATTTTTTCAAAAGAAAGGAAAATATTTTTGGATTTTTCTAAAAATAATGGAAGAAAATATTTTTGGAGTTTTGTGAAAAATAAAGGAAGAAAATATTTTTGATTTTTTCTAAAATGAAAGAAAGAAAATATTTTTGGATTTTTTTATAAAAATAAATAAAGAAAATATTTTTTTATTTTTTGGAAGAAAAAGTGGGGAAAAATATGGACACTTGAATTTGCACGAACTCACTAAAACCCGACTACCGAAAAATAAATTGGACACACATGAGTCAAGGATAAATCCTAACTAGCACATAGCCAATTTTTACCTTTAGATTTAGTGAAAGGGTAGCCAAATTTTAATTAAGTCCGCAGGCGATAAAAAATCACGGAATTCGTTGAGATCGCCTTTGCAAAATTTTCTCCTAGTGGGCTGCCAAGTTGATTGATTTTAAATTTAGTGATGGCTAAGGTATCACACAATGGTAAGCGAGTGAGTCGGCTGATGAAATCCATTCTCGTGAGTGACCGGGTGTAGGTCTTAATTAATTAATTCATCACACCATTCGAAAATAAATCGAGAATAAAATCAAGTAAGAGCACACAAAGCACACAAAAGAATTGACTCGCTAACAGGAGAGGCGCGGGGGTTTGAGAAATGTACCTCCCACGATTTTTAGGCTGTGGGGTGCCAAAAAATTTGAGTCGACCGGGGGGAGATTAAGCCTATCTCAATCGGCCCTGAGAGTCCTAACGACCCAAAGTAGAGAGGTTTCTAAATCCTCGCCTTTGGACACCCTCTCTCTACCTTGTCCGGTTTCCCTATCAAGCTTGTCTTCGATTTACAATTTTTTAAATGAAAAATAAAATAAAGGTGTCTCTATGCACCGCAAAACAAGCAATGATAAAAATCCTAAATAGAAGCCTTCTAAAAAAATGGTACTAAAATGCAACAAAATATAGGAAATAAATGAACTACAATTATTGATGTAAAAAATTAGATTATCTCTAATTATTCAATCACAGATGAAATAAATAAGACAAAAGAATTTTTAAAGTGGTTCAGCCTTAAAAGAATGGCCTACGTCCACTGTTTTTGTTATTGCTGACTATTTAGGAATTCTCGATAATAGGTTTTTACCAAGAAATTCCGAGTCCCCTTACAATGAGGATGATACAATGTATTTATAGCCATGAGGCTGTACATGTGAAAGGGTAATACATAGATGTCCAATAAGAGTATACATCTGTATGATAATAATCAACATTTAATGCGCATTTAATCCTCTTTTTTTCTGGTAATAAATGTTTTGATCGAGGTGCAGCTCGAACCGCCTAAGCTGCTCGGATCGCCTAAGTATCTCGGTATCCATGAGTTTCTCGGTGCAATAAAGTTCCTCGGAGAGCACCTACTGTTCGGAGTATCTGAGCTGGTTGGAGAAATTGGGTTCCTCGAAGTCAAGGTATTGTTCAGAAATGTTTGTTAGTGCTATGTAGATTGGCACGTGTCTCCACTTAATTAGGCCATGTCAGCAGACTAAATTTGGTATCCACAGAAGCCCCCAATGTTTCACAGTTCGAGATTGAGGAGTGTGGAACATTCTTCTCGAAATATGGTGGGTTTAAATGGTCATCCTGAATTTTAGGAGTGCTTTCTTTGTATTTATTTTTCTTTCCGAATTCATAGAATCAGACTTTTCCAAATTTTCTAACTGCTTTGGTCTCCGCGCCCTTTTTGTCCTTTTAGCTGCCGGTAGCGTAAACGCCTCTCTTTGTAATCATTATTTTTACTCCTTCCCAAGGTAAGGTATTTAAACGTTTGCAGAAAATCCTATCGTCTTTTACTTTTTCAAATATGTATCTTTGAGTTTTCCATTTCCTCTCTCTCTTGTGCGTTCATCCTTTTCATCGTTCGTTGTCAACAGATCCATCCTTTTTCTGTAAGATTTTCTTCCTTCTCTTTTATTTCCTTTATTCACCATGGTTTACCTTGTTGAGTCGCTTGATAAGTTTCATTCTGATTTCTGTATTCCTTCATGGGTTGTTTTGGAGGAACTTTCTGAACCTTCAAATTATTTTCGTTTGGCTGAGGGACATTGGTTCCCCAGTCTCTTTGTAGCTGAATGTGGCTTTTCTTTTCCCCCGAACCCTTTGTGTCTGGAATTCTGTCAATATTTTGATGTGGTTCCTGCAAAAATAGCCCCCAATATATGGAGAATAGTTAATGGAGTTCATAGATTAAATCAGATTCATGGGACTCGCAAAGGAATTCCAAAAATTATGTTTTGCTATAGATGGCCTTTCAGCGACAGTACTTTTTACTTGAAAACTAGGTTTTTAAATAGGGCTTTAGTGGTCAATCTCCCAGATGCCAATATGGATTATTTCGAGCATGGTGTTGTTATGAAAAATTGGCAACATGCTCCACTAACTGAAAATAATGCGTATCAGGGTCCCAGATGCCCTCCCTATAGCAATGGGATAGGTTGTTTTTACTTTACTTTATTTTTGAAATTATGCTTTCTTTGTGTTTGATAAAATGTGTCAATGATATTTTAATTTTCATTTATTTGCAGTTGACAGCAAAAGAAGGTCTCCAAAAGAGACAGAAGTTAACTTAAACATCTGAAACTTATCTGGGGTTTGCATCAGACTGTTGTCGACGAGCATATCAGATCAGCTTCATACTTGCTGCAGTATAAGAGTTACACCTCGTCTTTTACTGCTCGTCCAGTGATAGGTGAAGTAGAACTAGCACCAGCCTCTGAAGGTTCTTCTCCTGAGTCACACATTCCTCTTAGTGACAGGATGAAGAGAAGAAGAGCTCCTGCCCTCTTGCCTCTATTACTGGAGAGGCAAAGAAAAACAAGCATGATGTCCCAGAAGAAGGGACAAGAAAAATTGATGAACCCCCTCCGGCTGCTACTATGAAGGTTTCTGAGAAGCCCCCAGTGGCTCTGAGCAAGGTCGCTGCTCCAAGCGAGGCTATAGTCATATCCCTGACTAAGACTACATCCTTGGTCGAAACCGTTGTTGCTCCTCCGAGGAAGCTGAAGAAGAGCTCATCATTCAATTTGGCTGAATCCATCTCTCAGCCTCTAACTACCGGAAGTGGTGTTCCTACTTTCGTTACCCCGAGCTCTGCCATGAGCTCGGTGAAGTCTTGGATCATTCCCGAGATCCAAGGTATTAAAGAAAATCTTTCCCGGGATGGGGTTACCACTTTGGCAACTCAGCACATTACCTCAGTAAGTATTGCAAATCTAAACTTTCATTTTTTATGTTATGTGCTTGAACTGACTTATAGTTATTTTCTTTTTCCAGTTGGTAACTTGTTTCAATACAATCTTGAAGAAGGACGAAGCCATCAAGGCGTCCATTTCCTCTGGTGGTGTAGATGAGTCTTTTGTAGGTTTGACGCAGTCTTTAAAAGATTCTCGTTAGAAGTATGTTGATGATAAAGCTGCCTGGGAGAAACAACTCAGTTCGACCGAGCAGGAGAGGGATCAGGTTGTTGAAGTCTCCAAAGGGTTGGAGAAGAAAATAAAAGATTTGGAGGAGAAGAATAAAGAGCTCGAGGAGAAACTCCAACATGCTGGAGAGTTTGAAAATAAGCTTAAATCTGCCGAGGAAGAGCTAAGCAGACTTCGTGACGTTGGTCGTCAGAAGGAAGAGGCAGAAAAGAAACTGAAAGATGCCGAGGAGCTTCTATCCGAGAATCTTTCCTCGGAGAAGGTGAAAAGGAAGTTGGCTGTGAAAAAGTCCTTTAGTGCTGGCTGGGACAACAGTTGGAATAAGGGTTTGGCTGCCATGGTCTCACAAATGGAGTATGGCAGCCTCAAATACTTCAGGGATGGTTGGGTGGCTGCTCTGACATAGATGAATGTCGATGAGAACTCCGACCTATTTCAGCGACACATTCCTGGCCCCCCTTCTACTCCCGGGGAAGAAGAAGAGGACGAAGCTGCCTCCGAGGAATCTTCTATGATGGTTGGGGATCAAGTACCTACTGTTGAACTTCTCTACGAATAGCCCCAACCAACTATTACTCCTACCGAGCAGCTCCAGTTAACCAACATTTCAGCCGAGCAGCTTCCAGCACCCACCGAGCAACCTTCTATGCCATCCGAGCAACCTTCCTCTTCGTCCCAGCCTCCCGAGAAAGTTTTGAGAGACAAGGAGAAAGTGTAGAGTTATTTGGACTTTTCTCTCTGTTTTATTTTCTTTGTTAAATGTAACTCTGAACTATGTACTTCTCCTTTATGATGTAATAAAATTTGAAATTTTGATCATACTGTTGATTCTCTTCTTCTTGCTCTGTTTGCACTCTTATTGATTCTTGGTATCTCTTCCTTTTACTAGTTTATGGCCAGGATGGAATTATTATCTGCTCATGATACAAAATTTATGAGACAATGCAATGAATACTTCAAAGCTAGTCATACAGATATGGCTGAAGCTCAAATTGTTGATATCCTCGGTCTAGATGCTTCAGAGAAAGCAGTCGAAGCCTACCAGTACTTAAAGTGTCCTGCTCGACCGGGCAGTGGCTAATAATGTAGCATATTATGAGATAATTGAAGACCTCCAGGGCACTCTCGAGGAGCTTCAACAGCAATACAAAGAATCTACAGTCCTCTTGCACCAAGGATATGAGAAGAAGTATCAGCAACTAAATGCTGATAAGGGATATGATAAGTTGTTTGCTGCTTATGATGTGAGGGAGAGAACTTTGAAGACCGAGGTCGAAGAGCACAGGCAGATAGCTAAGTTGCTGGAGCAGGAAAACAATAACCTGCGAGGAGAGGTATCCCAGCTGAGGTCTGCAGCCTCTACCTCAAACGCTTTGGTCCCTGTGAACGACGAGGGATTATCTTTCTTGGAGGTCAAAAATGCCAATCTGAGAGACGAATTAGAAACCTTGAAGAGGATTGGGCCTTCTACCTCTTCTCGGGGATGAGCAAGAGCTTCTCGGGGACGAGCAAGAGCTGCTCGGATTACTATTGAGGAATAAAGAACTCAATCAGCTCTGGAGAACCAAGCCTTCCAATTGATGGCAAAGAACCAGGCATTGGATGATGTCTTAGAAAATCCAAGCTTTAGACGAGCAACTGGCTGCCCAAAATTCTGCCTTGGAGAATAAAACGAATCTGGTGAAGAATCTCCACGACCAGTTAGAAAGATTAACCTACCAGTTCCACAAACAGCCTAGAGAGTTCTGAATGGCTGGTTATAATGAAGCCTTTTATCATCTTGACGATCGGATCCAAAATGAAAATAATGTGGATTACAAGCAAGGATGGCTAAATGCCTTGGGCGTGCTGCAGTTGAAAAAAGGTCATTACTTGTGGGATTACCACAATCCTGGGTTGCTCGACCTACTATTGCCTCCTTTCAAGCTTGATATGAGCTGGATTCCTCCTCGGGCCATTCCACAATGCCTAATTTCAAAGTATCTCGGCGACTAAAGTCTTCACTCCAACTTTGAGATATCTTGCCCAGAACACCTTCTTGATCGGCCATTAGTTATGAACATCAGGATGCTTAAAGATTTGAACTTCATAAACTCCCCCTATGCCTTAGACGATCCTCCTGCTGGTGAAGAACTTGTTTCAAAGGTAGAGGGGAAGAAACCCATAGAATAGGATTCCTGATGTAATAATTTTTTATGTATTTTATTCTTAATGTATTTTGTTTTGGATTTAATGAAAAACTTCTATTTTTCTTTGCAATCTTGATTGCCATTGTCTTGTAGGTATTTTGTAAAACATTTTACTTATTTACTAATGAATGTGCATGTATATATATTAAAAAGATAACAATATTGTGTTATTTGTCGATCAACTGAAGTTGGTGAAAACTTATTGTCGACTACCCTGAATTTGTGGTAATCATTTGACGACTAACCAAAATGGATGATATTTTGTTTCTCGACCAACTTGGTGGTAACTTGAAATGTTACAAGTATTAAAAATTTTGCTTGATCACTTTTAATTCTAAGCCATTAGTTGACTTCTATCACATAATCCTGCTTTGTTTAATAGAAATGTTCTCGACCAATCGTAGTTGGCAAATTTTCATTCCCGACCAGCCTTAGCTAATGGATAGTTATTCCCAACCAACCGGAGTTGGTATTTCTTGGAATTTTTTTATTCCCGACCTATCGGAGTTGGTGGATTTTCTTCCCAACCAACCAGAGTTGGTATTTCTGGGAAATATTTTTATTCCCGACCAACCATAGTTGGTGGGTTTTCTTCCCAACCAACCGTAGTTGGTATTTCTGGGAAATATTTTTTCTTCCCGACCAACTGGAGTTGGTGGATTTTCTTCCCAACCAACCGGAGTTGGTATTTATGGGAAATATTTTTTCTTCCCGACCAACCGGAGTTGGTGGATTTTCTTCCCAACCAACCGTAGTTGGCATTTCTGGGAAATATTTTCATTCCCGACCAACCGGAGTTGGTGAATTTTCTTCCCAACCAACCGTAGTTGGTATTTCTAGGAAATATTTTTATTCCCGACCAACCGGAGTTGGTGTATTTTCTTCCCAACCTACCGTAGTTCGTATTTCTGGGAAATATTTTTATTCCCGACCAACCGGAGTTGGTGGATTTTCTTCCCAACCAACCGTAGTTAGTATTTCTGGGAAATATTTTTATTCCCGACCAACCGGAGTTGGTGGATTTTCTTCCCAACCAACTGTAAATGGTATTTCTGGGAAATATTTTTATTCCCGACCAACCGTAGTTGGTGGATTTTGCTGAGTAGTGTGTAGCACTAGTATTCCGCCAAAAAATTTCAACAAAAGGAGAGAATTGGGTAGAATATTCACATTTTATTCATACTGAAGAAACTGCATTACATGAGGATTTACATTACTGATAATATTTGCGCAGATGCTCTGCATTCCATGCATTCTTAAACTCCTCCCCTTCTAAAGTTTCAATTCTATAGGTTCCTGGTCGAACAACTTCTGTAACTCGGTAAGGTTCATGCCAGTTCGCTTCCAGTTTGTTGTGCTTTTGAATCACTTTCTTTAGCACATAGTCTCCTTCTTTCAGGTCACACTTCTTCACTCTCTTGTTGTAGAACAAAGTTGTTCGTTGCTGGTAAGCAGCATTCCTGATGACTGCTTCTTCTCTAACTTCCTCGAGCATGCCCAACTCTAACCTTCTCATTAAATTGCTGACAGGGGAATTGCAATTCAGTACTTTGTGTGTTGGGAGACCCAACTCGGCAGGTATAACAGCTTCAATTCCAAATGCCAACATATATGGATATTCTCCAGTTGCTGCTCGGGGAGTAGTACGATAAGCCCACAGTACTGAATGTAGCTCGTTAATCCAGTTTGCTTTCGTGTCATTCAGTCTTTTATTCAAGCCATTTAGTAGCGTTCTGTTTGTCACTTCAGTTTGTCCATTGCTTTGGGGATGGCCTGGTGCCGAGTGGATCTTCAAGATATTTGACTGATGACAATAGGCAGCGAACTCCTCGTTGTCAAATTGTGTTCCATGGTCGGTGATGAATGCATGGGGAAGACCATATCTACAAATGATATTTTTCCAAATAAATTGGTACACCTTTTCGTACGTCATGTCGACAAGAGGCTCGGCTTCCACCCACTTAGTAAAGTAATCCACGGCGACGACGAGATATTTAAATCTTCCTCTGGTCGTTGGAAGTGGCCCAACCAAGTTAATTCCCCACATGGCAAATGGCCAAGGGGAAGTAATGGGTGTCAACAATGCTTGGGGAGTTCTTCGGATAGTGGAGAAGCATTGACACTTGTCACATTTCTTGGCATAGGCTATACAATCAGCCCTTATCGTTGGCCAGTAGTATCCTTGCGTCATCACTCTTTACAAAAGCGTCCTCCCTTCTACATGGGCTCCACAGGACCCTTTATGGACCTCTTCAATCAAGTCTTTCACCTCGGAGGGATGCACACATCTTTGCAAACCTGCCATAATTCCTCGTCTGTATAGAATACCATTAGTCAGTACATAACGAGCAGCTTTAAACTTTAATTTCTTAGCTGCGAGTTTGTCAATCGGTAATTCTCCCTCCTCAATATATGCCCCGATGGGATCCATCCAAGATGGCCCTAAATCAAGGGTAATAAAGTTCATCGTCAGATCTTCATCTATGCTTCGACCAGCTAGAACTTCAATTGGGATTATTCTTCGTAGCTCGATACGAGTAGCCGATGCTAATCGAGCTAAAGCGTCTGCTCTTGCATTCTCCATTCTTCGTATTCTGACCAGTTGAACAGTAACAAATTCCGATACCAATTCCATCGCCTTTGCATGGTACTTAATCATCAACTCTCATTTTGCTGCATATACACAAAGCATTTGGTTTACAATCAACTATGAGTCACTGCATACGATTACCTGCTCTGCCTTTATGGTTTTTTCCAGACTAAGACCTACAATCATCGCTTCATATTCGGCCTCATTATTAGAAGCTTGAAATTTAAAGCGCAGAGCATATTCTATATCGACCTTGTCTGGACTTTTCAATACAATCCCAGCTCCACTACCTGAGGTGCATGATGAGCCATCCACATAAAGGTTCCATATAGGTATCTCGTCTTCAAACCTTTTATTGGACAAAGTTCCTCGATGGAATATTTGTTACTCCTTTATCTCCATTTCATTCACACCTCGCTGCTCGTCGACCATCTTCTCTTGCCCTCCGACCAACTTAAGTTGATCGGGGTTTAATTTGGATGATCCTGTAACATCCACAGGTTGGTCGGTGTTCAGCTTTTGCTCCTCGGGGGTATCAAGATAAGTGAACTCTGCTATAAAATCTGCTACTGCTTGCTCTTTTAGTGACAATTTAGGCTCATAAATTATATGATATTCACCGAGTTCTATTGCCCAATACATCAATCTCCCTGATTTTTCTGGTTTATGAAGAGCTTGCCTCAGCGGCATATCGTTATATACGACTATGGTATGAGCCTGGAAGTATGGCTTCAGTCTTCTACTCGCTTCGATCAACGCCAGTGCCAATTTTTCCAGTTTTAGATATCCGATCTCTGCTCCTCGGAAGGCCTTACTAGTGTAATAAATTGGTTTTTGCACTCCATCCTCTACTCTTATTAATGCCGAGCTAACTGCATTTTTTAAAACTGCCAGATATAAGTACAATTTTTCTCCCATCACTGGCCTGGACAACAGTGGAGGTGCTCCCAAATATTTCTTCAATTCTTAAAAAGCTTTCTCGCATTCTTCATTCCATTCAAAAGTCTTTTAGAGAGTTTTGAAGAATGGGAGGCATCTATCAGTTGCTCGCGATACAAATCTGTTAAGTGCTTCTACTCGCCCTGTAAGACTTTGCACTTCTTTCTTCGTCATTGGAGATCGTAGTCCCAATAGATATTTGATATTTTCAGGGTTTGCTTTAATGCCTCGTTGATTGACAATATACCCGAGAAATATGCCTTCTCGTACTCCAAATATGCACTTGGTCGGGTTCAACTTCATTTGATATTTATCTAATTGATCAAAGGTCTGGACTAAGTTAACTAGATGGTAGCAGCTCTCTTGCTCTTTGTCAGCATATCATCAACATAAACTTCCATATTGCAACTGATTTGCTCTGCAAACACCTTGTTCATCAGCCGCTGATATTTTGCACCTGCATTTTTCAAACCAAAAGGCATAAAATTATAACAATAAGTTCCCCTAGGGGTAATGAAAGAAGTACTCTCCCTGTCTTCAGGTTTTATTTTAATCTGGTTGTAACCAGAATAAGCATCCATGAAGCTCAACAGCTCGTGTCTCGAGGTAGCATCCACTAGTTGATCAATTCGGGGCAAGGGAAAATGATCCTTAGGACATGCCTTGTTGAGGTCGGTGAAGTCTACACACATCCTCCATGTGTTGTTCTTCTTTTTCACCATCACTACATTTGTTAACCAGTCTGGATATTTAACATCTTCAATAAAGCAAGCCATGTACCAATGAACATATCCAACTTGATCGTCCCAAGTGGAAAAACTTTCTCGCCAGCAAAACCGAGGAGGGGCCTATGATAAGGCTCTAACTGAGACAACTTTAGATTTAAGTTGTTGAAGCACGAGTATAACATAATATCAGCCAAGCTACCATTATCAACTAGTACTCTCGAGATCATTACTTCCTTCATTCTCATTTTGATCACCAATGGGTCATCATGAGGATACAGCACACCTGCGAGGTCGTTCTTTGAGAAACCGATGACCAGTTTTTCTTTGTTGACCTTCCTCGGGCGATCATCTTCAGCCAAGTTTATTCGTTGAATATATGAACAGGCTTGAGCCTCATTGAGGTAAGCTTTTCTTTCTGCAGTAAGGTCTCCACCTCCTGCATCTCCACCTGTAATAACATTACAATCAAATGATCCAAAACGTATTGAAAATACCTCACATTCTGGCTGCCTTAGTCTTTTGGGAAGATCGGGGTCGTCTTATGGATCATCTTCATGGCCTGTTTTCTTGTTCTCCTCTACTCGACGAGGAGATCTAGACCTCTTTCTTGCTCGGTCGCTGCTTCTTCTTTCATTTCTACGATCAACGTACTTTGCCAGTTTTCCTCGTTTAATGAGTGCTTCGATCTCATTCTGAAGAGCTATGGAATTTTTGGTCGTGTGGCCATGATCTTTATGGAACTCGCAATATTTGGCCTTATTCCTCTTGTCAGGGTCTGACTTCATTTTCTCTGGCCAGTTTAACTCCTCGCTGTTCTTGATTTCTTCTAGAACGTGGTTGATGTCTACCTTCAAAGGAGTATAATTTTCAAATTTCTTCAATACCTCCAATGATGGCTTTGTTTTTGAGTGCTTGCCACCACCATTGTTCTTATGCTCTTTCTTTTTAGCCTTATCAACCTCCACCTTGGTCTCTTTGGTATCCATATTCTTCTTTGCAACCATAGCCTCCTCGGCATTCATGATCTTGGCCGCTTTTGCCATCAGTTCTGACATGGTTCTGGGTGGATCTTTGGCCAAAGTGTAGTACAACTTGTTGGGCAACAGCCCACTCATCAGAGCAGTAATCGCTGTCTTTTCCTCATAATCAATAACTTCGAGTTTCTCGTTATTGAAATGAGTTATATAATCCCTGGTGCTCTCACCTGCTTTTTGTCTAACACTTAACAAGTGTGCTACTCGTTTAACCGATTTTGCTCCAAAACAGAAGTTTCCAATGAAGAGCTCGGCCAGTTGAAAGAAAGTTGAAATCTTACCCCGAGGAAGATTATTGTACCATATTTGAGCAGATCCTGTAAGAGTTCCCGAGAATGCCCTGCATCTCATCTCATCTGGCACATCATAGATGTCAGCAACAGCTTGGTATTGCTCTATATGAAGGATAGGGTCGGTTTTTCCATCATATTTAGGAGTTACAACAGGTGCTTTGAACTTTGATAGTGTGGGAAAATCCACAATTGCTTGGACAAAAGGTGTCCCTTGGACAAAACTTTTTTGTAGAGGATTCTTGGCCTTAGTCATTTCCCCTAATCTATCCTCCAACCTCTGAATAGAGCCTTTCCACTCATCATTTCCCTCCTCGGGCCTACTGGTTCGAGCAATTGATCGTGTTGAAGTCACTTCCTGAGATCTATCTTGTCAAGCAACTGGTTGTGATTGGGCAGAACCCTCTCTTAGATCAAATGGTCGTCGAAAGTTTCTCGACACAGCCTTAGGAGGACTTTTATTCTTCCTAGGGCCCAATCGATCAAAAGGAGAGACCCTACTTAATCTTTCCAGTGCACTAGTCCTTTCTGGAGATAGAGTGATGTGTTGTTCAGTATCTGTGGCTCGTACAGACGAAGTTCGACCCGGTTGATAAGAAAAATCATCAGATTTCTCAGTGCGATATGAATCGCTTTGCCTATGGGTATTTCTTTGAACACTTCGTTATCCTGAATAGGTCGACGCTCCACCTTGGATAGTTTGCATGAGTTGTCGCATAGTCTCTTGCATAGCTGTCTAACCTTGAGCCAAACTAGCCATAATTCCAGCCAGATCTTGGGCATTTGGAGGAGCGAATGGATTTGGGAGGTTTCCAGCGTTTCGATTGCTGAATTCAGGATTGTCAGCCATTGGTGATGAATTATTTTTGGTGAAAAACGAAAATTATAGTCGTTTCCCACAGACGGCGCCAATCTGTTGATGTAAAGAATTAGATTATCTCTAATTATTCAATCACAGATGAAACAAATAAGATAAAAGAATTTTTAAAGTGGTTCAGTCTTAAAAGAATGGCCTACGTCCACTGTTTTTGTTATTGCTGACTGTTTAGGAATTCTCGATAATAGGTTTTTACCAAGAAATTTCGAGTCCCCTTACAATGAGGATGATACAATGTATTTATAGCCATGAGGCTGTACATGTGAAAGGGTAATACATAGCTGTCCAATAAGCGTATACATCTGTATGATAATAATCAGCATTTAATGCGCATTTAATCCTCTTAATTGTCTGGTAATAAATGTTATGATCGAGGTGCAGCTCGGACCGCTTAAGCTGCTTGGACCGCCTAAGTATCTCGGTATCCATGAGTTTCTCGGTGCAATAAAGTTCCTCGGAGAACACCTACTGCTCGGAGTATCTGAGCTGGTCGGGGAAATTGGGTTCCTCAAAGTCAAGGTATTGTTCATAAATGGTTGTTCTTATTGGGTATATGATGGGTGACCTTATAGTATCCTTTAGTCTTAAATAATTTAGAAATAATGGGTTTTAATGGTTATTCTTATTGGGTATGGGTTGGGTGACCCTATAGTACCTATTAGTGTTAACGGATATTAACGGGTGGAAACAGGTAAAAACGATTACTAAAAATTTTCAAACCCGAACCATTAGTGTTAACGGGTCTACTATGTTAACCCATTAATGATCCAAACCCAATAAAGGTAAATCCATTAACTTTTTATTTTTTGTCGGGTCATATTGTGTTAATGAGTTATCATGTTTTTTAATAGGTCTATTGATATCCATGACCTGTTGGCCTCTAGTCTGGTTCCCCTGACCCTGTTGGCCTTGAGGATCACAATATTGGCCCTGCCTGAAACTACCATCGCCCAACTTGAACCTCTCCTTTTGCTGGGAACCCCACTGCTGCTGCCTGCCCTACTGTTGCGGTGCCCTGCTGGCACCACTACCCCCCATCTTGCTCAGAAGGCTTGACTATCTGATCCTTTTCACTCCTCTCATATAGATTGATGAAACTTAAAGTGTAATAATGCAGCGTTAACGACATCAGTATAAGTCCTCAACATCGAATTTCCCAACAGATGCTGGAGGATTCTCCAAGTCAGCCCGTTCATAAACTTGAGAATTCTCTTCTCATCAGTGTTCACCTCATCTAGCACAAAGTTTGCCAGGCGAATGAACTCTTCCTCATACTCGACCACTATCCGACCCTCCTACGTGAGATTTAAGAATCTCCTCCTCATCTCTGTCTACACAGCAGATGGAAAGAACTTATGGTAAAACTGTACCCAGAAATCCTGAATCATCATAACATCTCTCTCCTCTAGCGTGGTAACTGAACACTACACCAAATCTGCCCATTTGTCAAGGTCATTGACCTTGACAAATTCACCTTGTCAAGGTCAATGACCGTGACATTTCGAGGCGAGACAACTTTTTTTGTCACGGTCGTGTCACGGTCATTGACCTTGACAAAAAACTCGCGTTTTGTGTCACGGTCGTGTCAAGATCAATGACCGTGACACGTTTGTCACGGTTCTAAACCGTGACAAAGCCGTGAACCTTTTTAAAAAATTGTCACGGTCATTGACCGTGACACGCCCGTGTCAATTTTGTCACAGGCGTGTCACGGTCAATGACCGTGACAATTCTGGGCAGAATTAAAAAAAACTGCTGGGCAGTATGGCCACTGCCACTGCCCAGCAGTATATTTGTACCTGTTATAGCAACGTTGTACCTGTTCCAAACATCATATATCCGAACAAACTAAAGATAATGCAAATATATATTCAAATAAGAAACTATTTAAAAAGAAACAACATCACCAACATTTTATCTCAAATCTACAAACTATTTGCATGGAAAAGAGATTTTGTACCGCGACGCTCGGGAACACGTCCTTATCCTTCCCTTCTCGTCCGAATAGCCACATAAGTATAGAGCATATGTGGCCTACCCTTAGGGCCACTCCCTGTCCCCTGAATTGAAATAAAGTAAAATTAGTATCCGCCCCTCAAATATAGATAAATATAAATCGTAATTGAAATCGAAATCGAAATTGACATATAAATATAAATACATTACCTGTAGTGTCACTCAAACAGCTAACTTGAGCTCATATGGCACCTCCTTCCAACTAATGTACCCCGGGCAATCGTGTCAATTATAATTCTCTTCATATCTAAACACTAAGAAATACCATAATCCTATGGAGGTATGCGTTGCAAATTCCTTCCAACCGTTGTGTAGCCAAAAATCAGCAGTTGAAGTTGTCAACTCCACCTTTGAATGGGGTATGGAAAGTGGTGGGGTATGGAAAGTGGAATTGACAACTTCAACCGGTGATGTTTGGCTAAATAACGGTTGGGAGGAATTTGCAGGGCATCGCTCCATAGGATTATGGCATTTCTTAGTGTTCGGATAAACGAAGAGATTCGGTCTCCTCTCCACAAATAGGACACCCCAAATAACTATGTACTAATCACCTATTAAACGTAAGAAGCGTATATTCATGGATTAGTATAAACAAAACTTAGATATAGTTGGAATATTTATGTATTAATCTCCTCTCCACACACGCACACTACACAAGAGTGAAAATGATAAAGTGCAGATCAAGTAAAAGCATTAAAAATGGATGTTTCGGTACAAATTGAAATAATTATTACAAATTGAAAAATTGTTTCAAATTCGGGTTATCATAAAAAATGGATTGATATTCGGTAGGAGCAGCCAAGTCATCCACACTACTATTTAGACGCCTTGGCGCGTGTTGGACAATTGACCACGGCTCGTTATTGATATACTCCGAGTAAAACACTTGCTTAACCTTTTGAAATGCACAAACAAACGGCTCATCGCTCACGTGGTCGTTGCTCTTCAACTTGGACAAGTCAACCATGATCAAATTGGTGACAGGATCAACTTTAGAGGCATTTTTATCCTCAACTCTTACCCATTCACAGTAAAATACAACCTCTTTGAAGCTTATATAATCCAATTCAAATATATTTTGGATTACACCATAGTAAGTCATTTCAGCTTCAACGAGGTTTTTATCTTTTGCGCTCGCTCGAAAGAAAGTAAGAGCCTTGTATGAAATTCCCGAGTTCTGTACATTTGTACTTTCCTCGTACACTTTAGTGCCGAAAATGTAACCGTTCAATCGATATTTTTTGTACTCTTGTGCCACGAACAAGGGTCCAGTGGCTAGACGAGCAAGCCTTGATGTCGCATCACCCATCTTTAGGAGCTGAGAATATAGATAAATTAATTATATTAGTGGTAAAATTTGAGTGTAATGTAACGTTATATAACGACTGTTTTCATTGTAATTACCTCTTGTGTCAACCATAGCCTAAATTCCCTGTCTGATTGTACCACTGTTTTTAGTCTTTTATTGTTCTCACAGGCTTCATATTTACTGCATATTACAAAATTAATCATGTATAAAATAATCTAAAATAATGTTAAACATTATAATATTCGAAACTTATTTTTTCCATTCTTCGACATCTTCATGTGTGTCAAATAGATAACGAGCTACTTGTTCATGTTGAAAACTCGTTAATTTCACTCGTTTTCCCATCACATTACCACCATCATCGAGGAATTAATCAGTGTCATCAACGCTGGTAGAGTCAGTCATATATTCCCGAGTATATATTGATGACTCCACGGTGATGTATTCCTCTGCAATTGATCCTGCAATATATCGCGTATTCTTGACGTAATCTTTAAAAACTTTCATCAATCTTTCAAACGGATACATCCACCGATATCTAACTTGACCACAAAGAAGTGCCTCGTCGCATAGGTGTACCAACAAGTGAACACTTATGTCAAAGAATGCTGGGGGAAAGTACTTCTCCAATACACAAATCGCTTCGTTCACAGCCAATTTTGCGGCCACTATGTGTTCTCGATTCACTACCTTCTCACACAAGAGGGAGAAGGTAATACTAATTTGCATAATAGCCCTACGCAAATCCTTGTGCTTGGAGAAACCGTGCTTAAACAATAGAGGAACCAATTGCATGATCACATGCCAATCGTGGGACTTACACTTACGTAAATCATGAGTACCATAATTCACAATCCTTTGCAAGTTGGACGAAAAAGTAGATGGGCCCTTCAAATTATATATTGTGTCTAGAAGCACCTTCCTTTCCTCACTCGTCAAAGTAAACGCACCAGGGGGAATTATTGTCCTTCCCCTACTATCTTCTTTCAACCATAGTTGTGGTTTAAGTTTTAACGTTTTAAGGTCTTTTCGTGCATTTTCTCCATCCTTCGAATGACTCCCCCCAAGGCAAGTACCCACAATATGTTCAGCGAAGTTCTTCTCTGCATGCATCACATCCAATACATGGCGCACCGGGTTTTTCTTCCAATAAGGCAAGTCAAATAAAATTGACCTCCGAGACCATGCCTTTCTTATCTCAGTTTCATTCCCAGTTGGGGTCTTCTTATGCTTAACATTCTTAAATTTGGGATTCTTACCTGGCATATTTGGGCCACATTCAGAAGATTTACTTTCAATTTCTGAACCCGAAAGTTGTCTCGGCGGTAGCCTATGTTCAACTCCGCCCAATAAAAAATTGGAAGCTTTCTCAAATCTGAAACTATGAGCTGGGGGTAAAAACCTCCTGTGGCAATGGTATACATTTTTTAAGCTGGAGGATAGACGAAGAGATTCAGTCTCCTCTCCACAAATAGGACACCCCAAATAACCATGTACTACACATCCGGATAATGTCCCATAAGCTGGAAAATCATGAATTATCCACATCAACATAGCTTTCAGCGTAAACTCTTCTTTTCTAAAAGAGTCAAATGATTGCACACCCTCTTCCCACAACTCATTTAATTCTTCTACCAAAGGAGCCAGGTAGATATCAATGTCTTCACTTGGTGCCTTTGGCCCAGGTATCAATAAAGCCATCATCGAAAATTCAGGTCTCATACACTGTGAAGGAGGGAGGTTGAGTGGGGCTAGGATCACTGGCCATACACTCTGATTGGTGCTTAGATTTCCAAATGGATTGAAACCATCTGTTGATATAGCCAAACGAATATTGCGTTGTTCTCGAGCAAAATCGGGATACTCATAATTCATCCTCCGCCAGGCAGTAGAATCAATAGGATGACGCATGATATTACCCCCTACTTCTGCCCTAGCATGCCAAGTCATTGCCTCTGCAATCCATGGTACTGTGAAAAATCGCTTTAATCTAGGCCCAACGGGAAAATATTTCAATACTTTTTGAGGCACTTTTGAGCTTGTGCCTTCCTTACTAGTAGATTGGACATATCTAGGTTCATCGCATACCGGACAACGATCGAGATTTTCATACTCCTTTCGGTATAGTATGCAGTCATACACACAAGCATGAATCGATTTATACTTCATTCCCAAACCTTTCAAACTGTTCTTCATAACAGGATAGCTATTTGGAAGTGTATTCACCTTGGGTAATAAGCCCTTCACCCATTTCAGAATTCCCGTCACGCTATTGCCAGACAAACCGTACTGCGTCTTCAAACTGTGCAGACCAACCATGGCATGTAAAGTTGTTTGATCTTTCTCACAGCCAGAGTATAACGGTCGGGTCGCCTTAAATTTTAAACTTTGGTAGTCATTGTCAAGTTTTATCGTGTTATCTTCACGAGCACTTGAATCTTCTACATCATCAGTAACCTCATTCTCCTCAGCTTCATAAACTCCGTACGCATCATCAACTAAATCCTCTAACATATTATGATCTACGTCGTCCCCTTCTTCATCTATTCTACTTGTTGAAGGATGTTGTGAAGGTTGGTCAGGGACAAAAGGAACTTTCAATTCACCGTGAAAACTCCAAAATCGATAACTATCTTGCATACCCGATCTTAACAAATGTAGTTCAACTGTTTTCCACTCAAACACCTTACCATTCTTACACCTAGCACACGGACACGGAAACTCTTCATCATTTTGACATCTCTTTGCATATTTCACAAATTCGTTAGCACCTCTGCGAAACACATCCCCCATTCTATTAGTCTCACCCATCCACTCTTTGTATTTCGGATATCCCATCACAGCTACCACAACTAAACACCTATTAAAGGTAAACAAAACTTAGATTTATAGTATGTTTTTTTTAATTATCCCATCATTTAATTATCCTATTAAAGGGTATGTGGTCCTATCCCATTCAAGAATGCATTTTTCTGTAATATACTTAACAGCTCATGCACATTGTTACGATTTGAAAAAAATTCGACAGCATATCCTCTTAGTTCTCCAAGTACACGACGTAGATTGGCAGGTGTGAGTGTTATTTCAATTGGCCAATTAAAATAACAGTCACACTTGTCAATCTAGTATGTACCCAGAGAACATTAAGATACCACTGCAGAACTTCCTCCAAAAGTAACAACTTTAAGCCAATAAGAATATTATACAAAAATTATACAGTCTCAAACTGTCCAAACGGGACAATTCGAGAGATCTCATTACAGGGGTAATGATTCTCGAACGGGTCTAAGGGTTATTGAATGCGTACGCATAAGAACTAGAATGCTAGTATCTATGCGCACTATATTTAATTTCAAGTATGTTTCATATAATGGGTTAATTCAAATACAAAAATAAATTCATGGGATAATTCAAATACAAAAATAAATTCATGGGATAATTCAAATACAAAAATAAATTCATGTATTGACCACATACACACACACACACACACACTATCTAAGCTGTTCTATAGGTATAAAAACAATTATTATCCAATTATTATCCAACTATTATCAATTATTTATTTTGAATGTAAATAATATTCAAAACCCCACCCACCCCCACCCCCTCAGATTAATTCAAGACATAAGACCCTAAAGGGAATCCAAATTATTTCTTGGACGTGAATTCCTCCAAATTATGATCTCATACCTATTCACACAATGATGGGGGAGGGGGTGGTGGAGGGGGGCAGGGGGTGGGGTGGGGTGGGGTGTGTGTGTGTTTGTGTGTGTGTGCGCGTAGGTGCGTAGGTGTGCGTGTGTGTGTGGCGTAGGTGTGCGTGTGTGCGTAGGTGTGCCCACCCCACCCCACCCCCTGCCCCCCTCCACCACCCCCTCCCCCACCACACACCATCACACACACACACACACCCCACCCTACCCAACCCCCTGCCCCCTCCACCACCCCCTCCCCCTCCCCCAAAACACACCACCACACACACCGCACCCCACCCACCCCACCCCCTGCCCCCTCCACCACCCCCTGTCCCACCCCTCCCCACCCCCTGCCCCCTCCACCACCCCCTCCCCCACCCTGCCCCATCCCGCCCCACCCCCACCACACACCACCACACACACGCACACACACACCCCACCCTACCCCACCCCCTGCCCCCCTCCACCACCCCCTCCCCCAAAACACACCACCACACACACACACACACACACCGCACCCCACCCCACCCCACCACCACCCCCTCCACCACCCTGCCCCACCCCGCCCCACCCCCTGCCCCCCTCCCCCACCCTGCCCCACCCCCCACACACGCACACACATACACACATATATATATACACATACACACATAAATATACAAACAAATATATATATAAATGGAAGAGAGAGAGAGAGAGAGAGAGAGAGATTGGACCTGAGAGAGAGAGAGAGAGCAGCGTCGAGTCGAGAGAGAGAGAGAGAGAGGGAGGGAACGGTGGGAGGGAAAAAAGAAGGGGGAAAGGGTTTTTGCTGGAAAAGTTGTCACGGTCGTGTCAAGGTCATTGACCGTGACAAGAATTGTCACGGGCTTGTCACGGTCAATGACCGTGACAAGTCGTTGTCACGATCGTGTCAAGGTCAATGACCGTGACATAAAACGCGTATTTTTTTTGTCACGGTCAATGACCTTGACAAGGCTGGCCGGCTGAAAGGTGACAATTTACCCATTTTGGTGTAGTAGAATCCCACCACTAGAAAGCTTCCCCAACTAGCTTAAACATAGCTAGTACCTACTTTTAGGTGTCTCTACACTTAATCATATGAAGATGCCTCTAGATATCCTTCTTCCATTGGCTCGTTGCTACTATATCTGTATTTCCATGAAACTCTGATGAATGACCCTTCTGAAAGGCCTCCCTGACTCGTTCCCATACAGACTACTTCATGTGAGTATATACTGGTACGACCACTGGTGACCGTGGCTATGCCTGGGCCATGGTTATCATTACAATTCTAACTTCCTCTGATACTATGGCTGCAACCTCTACTACTGTCACCGTACCTTGAGCGGCTTACGGCTCCTACTGAGCTTCCATCTCTACGACCCTCCTTGCGACATGAGCTTGTCTCTTCGAGTTTTTGGCATCTGAAACCAAACCTAAATTGTATGAAATTTCAATGTAAATATATACAATAGTAGAAGAGCGAAAATGTGAAATATGAAACAACAATCCTATTCATAGGGCTCTATATCAAAAAAACGTAATGCTGATAACGTATCAAGTTCGTACAGATCTTAAAGGACACTAAAACTTGATGCTCTGATACTAACTGTGACACCTCGCATATTCTAATAATGGGTGATCATTCCTTTATTGAAATAAAACATGAATCCAGTATTATTTTCATTCTTAGCATCGTTGTCGCAATAAGTAATATAAGTATAAAACTAATAAGACCATACACTAAATGAAATGTTAGGATATCACATAAGCATAAATAAAACAACATAAACCGAATAAACCATATGTTATCACAAATAATAATCAAACGTGATAAATAATAATAAGTAATGAATATCTGATAGGAAAGAAAAGTCCTATCCAACTACGGGAAATAGTCCCAAAAAGAAATACTGAAACTCAAACTGAATTCTATCTAGATAGAAATGAACTGAGGCGGAGATAATCAATCTCACAACAATCGCATCTAATGCTTGTAATGGCATGAACAAATCTAAACCTGTTGTCCCTACTACTGTACATCCAAGGTTATGAAAATAAAAATATATTCGCGAGCTGGTCAAAGCTCGAAAAACATTTGAAAATATTCTACAAATGTTTAAATGCTTTAAATAAAAACATGCACCGTATTACCTTCATAATCAATTGTCAAGCCGCATTCACATGAGATTCATCCTTACCTCTTATCTACAATGCGTACCTAATGGATTCATTTTATTACCCTAATTATATTATCCAGTCTAGATAGGATAATAAGCACATCATAGTCAGTCTCTCCTAATAATCACCATTGTCTAAATATATACTTCCTTCACTAGGTAAACTTTCATATTTAATTACATAGTTACAAACGTACTATAAATATATATACACACAATATCTCATATACATATACACACACACACACACACACACACACACACACACACACACACATATATATATATATATATATATATATATATCACCCACTATATACGTATATACCGCATTCTCGGAGCGTGGACCTCACGGATGCATCCGTTGTGTGCTATTGGGCTCCAGGTATACCACGTACCATAATTGGGCGACGAGTTCAGTATTTCATCACAGAACCTAAAAATAAATACAAATCAATACCCCATCGCACCTAATGGGTCTACAAATCAATACCTATCCTCGCGCATGGATAGTGGCCATGCAACAGTACTATGACTCGGGGAAGAAATCCCACACTTGTTGGTCAATGCCAGGGTGGACCGCCCACTACGCGCAACCTCCTAACGATAACACTACTGAGAAGGTATGTTCAAAATAAATAAGCAAATATCATACACACATGTACGAAAATCCCATAGAGTACTAGTCTACCAATCCCAAAATCCGAACTGACTTCCATTTAAGTGTTAACTCACTGAATTTTGATTCGTCTTTTAATTTCCAGATTAGATACTAATTAATCATGAACATAATTAACTATTGTAAATTGCAATTTTAAAGCAAGTAAACACTTGCCTTATTAGATTAAAATTCAAAGTCTCGACTCGTAGAGATGATTTGAATTTCGAAGATATTATTCCTCTTTTCTCCCAGCCTTGTTCTCTCTTTTCTTCGCTTTTATCTTCTCTCTATTCTCTATTTTAATTTCCACTTTGTAGAGTCAAGAATGAGGTTTTCATATACCTCCTTTAACCTTAAATACTTTTTAGTAAGACCCTAATACCGTTTTAGGTTAAACCCTAAGAGTAAAAAGATAACTATACCCCCATACGGGCCTTACTCTGTCTAAAGAGCCCTCGAAACCTAACTATAATCCCAGGATACCTATTCTCGATTATTTCGACCCATTCCGAATCACCGGGGCACTCAAAAGACCTTTTGAGTTAACCAACTAAAAATATACTATCATCTCATTAACTGGGCTTGACATGTGCGCACAGTACGCATCACCCATAAACTATTTAAATCCATTGTTCTAAATCTTTAACGACATAATATAATAATCCGTCACTTTTCACTCATAAAATAATAATATAATAATCCTCATTTCTATTTAATTATTACACGCAAGTGAATAATCATCATCATCATCATAAATATTAATCATTATCTGGCTAATTGATATTTACCGAAACTAATTAAATTCCCCCAATTAAATTACTAAATAAATGCACAGATGGAAATAAATTACTTGTAAAAGTACGAGGTATTACATGCGTGCCAAAAAGGAGACATTCCATATCTCATTCAAACTTGAGAACTCATTCTAATGACATGTCTAATCTCGTTTGAATGACCTACCAAGTCGTTCTAACAAGTGGACGAAAATTTCAAATTTTTTTAAAAATCATTTTAAAAACAAACTCTTTTTTTAAAATAATCACCGGACAATTAAAGTCTTTACTAAACTACTACACAACTCTTCTGAATGTTGTTGAGCCAAACAATCTTCAATCTTCCAAAAGTCATCAACTTCTTCTCTTCGAATATATGGAAGTAGTTATGGAGGTAAAGTGGGGTGTAATGGGATAAGCTAAAATAATCTAAAATTGAGGAATTATAAAACTTGCACTTACATATCTCCCCCTTTGACTCTTCCGGGACAAAACAAAAATCGAAGCTAAATTTACCCCTAATACTAATATAACAAATGCCCTCCCAAATCAAGAAATGGAAATGCATAAACATATAAGTCTTCAACTGAAAAATCTTCATCTTGTGTGGTCGAAGTCAAGGCAGAAGTTACCTACACATGAGACAAAAGAAATACCGTGATGCATACGAGTTTAAAGAAAAAATTAAACTCCCCCTCAATTTGTTCTCCCCCTTTTTGTCCTTAATAGACAAAGGGTAGGAAGTACCATCACCGGAATAAGCAATGAAACCATCACAAAGATAATCAATAATGCAATGAAATTTCAATGGCATAATAACTATTTTTGAAAATTTTCAAATTTTTTCAAGTATAAAAATAAGGTAAAAAAATAAAAGTACAACACACCATGGAATAACACTAAAATGAAAACAATGTAATTGTGTGAACATTTTTATGGGAAAATCAACAAAGGAATTCGTAACATAGGTGTACGAAGTCATGAGATACTTCTAAATAAAGAACTCAATTTCAACCTTAGGTGTAAAAGTGTTAAAATTATATAAAATGGACTCGACTTATGCCACATGCCATGAATTTAAATGCTTCTGAAATTAATAACGCCAAACTGTTATTGCTTTTCAAAAGAGTCCGTTGTGGAAACTCATTGATCTTTTACTTTATAACACCCTCAAAATATGACATATATACTCTCAATTTTGAAGATATCATAATGCTTATATGTAGCGAAACATTAATGAAAATAAAATTGGCCTTGGCACTTCTGTTTTTGTTTGTCATTAATCTTTTAGGTTATTTTTGTAAATGGTGGCTTTTAACACAAAGAGTATTTTGGTCTTTTGTAGACCCTTTCCATTTATTGATATATAATAATCTTTTTCAAGAAACGAAATTGGGGCTATGGCTCTTACAAGCACAACTTATCTCCTTTTACATTGGGTTCGTTATTAAGAATTATTGAGATGAGAATACCATATTCGACATATGATAAGTAAGTACAATGTTCAAAAAGTCTATGCACACGTGCAATAAAGGTAATAAGGAGTCTAGCATGAAGAAAGTAATCGCAATGATCAATAAAATGCTATCCACACATCATTAAACACACTACCGAAACAAAGACATATCTTAAAACCCCATAAAAAAGTCACATGAATGGATGGAATGTATGGAAGATCCGAATGTGTTAAATGCACATCCATATATGGTGAGAAATGAAAATACAAAAAGCTTTTTGTCTTTTTAATTTTTTTATAAAAAATAAAATCTTTTTGGAATTTCTCAAACTTTTACTTAAAAACCGAAAATCTTTTTTGGATTTTTCAAAAATATATATAAAAAAGTACAAATACATAGAACTACAATCTAGAAATATGGATATAAGATATGAATATGATAATAGCCCTATACTAGACAAAGTACCCGAATTCAATCAACAGAGATAATACAGAAAGACTCCCTAAGATTCTCGAATCTAAGTGCACCCAAAGATTTTGTGAAAATATTGGCTAATTGACATTCGATGCTCACAAAGCTCAAAGACACAACCTTCTCTTGTATAAGATCATTAATGAAATTCTCACATATCCTAATGTTCTTTGTGAGGTAATGTTGGACCAGATTATGGGATATATGAATTGCACTCATATTATCACACAAAACAGTCATTGTGCTTTGGGAAATCCAATAATCTTCTAATATTTTTTTCACCCATAAAAGTTACGTGTAATAACTCTCGATGACTATATACTCGACCTCCACCATGACAAAGAAATGGAGATTTGGTTCTTTCTCAACAAGAGACAAAAGTCCTCCTAAAGTAAAAACTACCACTTGGGGTGCTCCTATAACCATTAACATCCTCGACCCAATCGACATCTGAATATGTAGACAAACTGTCATCGATATCAAAGGAATACTAAATATAGTAGGAAATAATGACAGTTGTGCATTTGATGATACGTTTAAGTGAAAGTAAGTGAAACTCTTTTGGGAATTCTTGGTATCGTGCACAGACTCCAACAATAAACGTAAAATTAGGACGACTAGCGGTCAAGAAGAGAAGAGTACATATCATGCTCCTTATAAAGGATTTTCTGTAGGTCCTTTCTTAAAGTGTCTTTGTTAAGCTTAGTCGATGTATTCATAGGGGTGAATGAGTGCTTAACGGAGTCTAAACCAAACTTCTTCACTAGGCCCCTCACACATTTGGATTGATATATGAATATCCCATTCTCAGGTTGACGCACCTAAAGATCTAAGAAGAACGTAAGATTACCGACTATGCTCATCTCAAACTTACTCTTCATTTCCTCCTCAAAAGTGTGAGCATGTCAGGAGCCCATGGATCAAAATACTATATCGTCCACATAAACTTGGGCAACTAATATAAAACCATTTTCTCTCCTCCCAAATAACGTCTTATCCACTCCCCCTCTCTTAATGCCGTGAGCTAAGAGATAATAAGTGAGCTTCTTATACCAAGAACGGGGTGCTTGCTTCAAACCATATAGGGCATTCTTAAGTCAAAAGACGTGTACTAAGTGTTTTGGGTCTTCAAACCTCTTTGGTTGTTCCAAGTAAACTTCCTCTTATAAAATGTCATTACAAAAGGCAATGTTGACATCCTTCTAATATGACTTGAAGCACAAATTATATGCTATGGAGAGTATTAAGTGTAAGGACTCAATCATATAAACATGAGAGAATGTATCATCAAAGTCTATACCCTCAATCCGTGTATAGCCTTGAGTGACTAAGCTATGCTTATTGCGAACCGTGGTACTATTTTCATATATCTTATTCTTGTAAATCCACTTGTCACTAATCACATTAGTCTCATTAGGTCGAGGGACTAACTCCTAGACATTATTCTTGTAAAATTGAAGAAACTCTTCTTGCATAGTGGATATCCAATGTTCATTCTTGAGTGCCTCTTTTACATTATTGGGCTCGATTAAGGAGGTGTAGCAAAAGTAGTTAACCACATTCTCAAGCTGAGCGCGAGTCTTGACACCTAGTGTGGAATTACCAATTATAGAGGAAGGGACATGACTCTTTAGAACCCAAGAGGGTGGATCCTTTAAATCAAGTGTGGTGTCCATAGGGGTAATACGAGGAATGATGGGATCGTCACCGAGGTTAGCATTTATAGATGTTGGCGGCTCTTCATTTCTAATTATTACATTTATTGACTCGATAACTTTAGGGATTTCGAGGTTAAATACCCTATAAGCCCAAATTAACAATAAATACCCAATACATTTATCTCTCAAAATGTAACGAGGATTCCCCACGACATAAAATATGATAGATAAGGTTTTTTTTCCTATTCACAACACATATAGAGTGTGTAGAGTGTGTGGATGAAGATATACCATATATACCATATGGCATGAGGTATTAACCTCCTCTGCCCAAAAATGTCTAAGAACATTTCTCTCAAGAAGAATGGATCTAGCTGATAAGCACCCAAAACTGTACATTTTATACCCCGAATAGACTTAATTTAGTTCCTAATTCTCGGTAATTTATGTCTTATGTACTTAAATGTTTATCTTGTAGGTCAAACATCCATTTGCGGTTTCAAAAGCTATATATCGAGGAAAATGCGCATTTTATGGAGCTAATTACCAATCCCGTAACTATAGGCCCTCAACCCGTCTCCATTTCAACCCATTCCAAAAGCCACGATTTATACCTCCATAAAAACTCCCCAAGTCAAACAAAGACCAAAACAAAAAAATAAAACCTCATTAACCCCACATGCCATATAACCCATTTAAACCAACCTCTTACCCCTTTTACCTTATTAACCCCCAACTACCTATTTTTACCCTTATGCCCAAAATGCCCCCTAACCACCACTTTTAACCATTTTAAAAAAATAGCCATTAACTAAATCTGATTTATTTTATTCCAATCCCTTCACCCACATGACCTCACACCTAACCCATGCACATGTGTGCATAATTCCCTAGATACCCTCACCCAAATACCTTCCATATCCCATACACCATTATCCTCGCATTTTTACCCCCATGCTCCATGCCTACTATTTAAAGGATGAAGACCCCATTTGGAGGTAGCTTTTGAAAATAGGAATTAGAGACATAATTAGATAGAGAAACACCATTTTTATTTTTTAATAGTTTATTTTTTTTATTTTTTTTAGATTAGAGAAAAAATTCAATAAATTGAGTGTTTTAATTAATTGAGATGAATGAAGAATTGAAGAATTAATGCAATTGAAGACAATTTTGGTTTGATTACTCCTCTCTAATTTTTATTTTATGCTCTTATTTGATTCTAATTTTTATTGGATGATGATTATGGAGGGCTAATCATCCTATTAAAGGGATGAATTGAAACCCTCATGAATCCAATTTGGTTTAATTGTCAATTATAATTTTGTTAGTTTCCTTTGATTAGTAAATTTAATTACTAATTATTTTCACATTGAGAAATGGAAAATCATCATTGAGAAAGGATTGAAAATTTAATTATCATTTGATCATTTGATTCAAATTAGAGATAAGCTTATCACTTGATTTAAATGTTAGTAGAATTTTCATCTACTCTTGTTTTTACTTTGTCTAATTAAAAATAGTTTGGTGAAACGATCCTAACGGGTGATTCATTTAATTGATTTTAATTCATTTAGAGTAGTTCTTGTGGGGATTAAACTTACTTTTCTAAAAGAATATTCAATTAATTCATTTGTTTAATGAGAATTAGCTTTTGAATTAAATGAATATTTTGGAAATTGATGAAAATTAAAGTTGTGCAAGTTAGACAAATTTGTGTGAATCGAGGGTTGATTTTCCGTCCCTTGAATATTTTCTCTCATTTAGTTTCACTCCACTCATTTTTATCACACACTTGTTTATATTTTTCACATTTTACTTTTAGTTTGATTACCGCCTTTTATTTAGTTTAGTTTAAATATTCACCTCACCCAATTGTTTTAATATTTGAAAAAGCTAAGAAAAAATTAGAAAAGTGAAAAAGCACAAAAAGAAAATAAAAAGTGAATTACAATTGAGTTTGTCTCTAGCTTACCCCTTGATGTGGATTGATACCATTACTTACCTCTACGCTTGAGTTTGTTATATTTTGTTGGTAATTTGAAGGTTTTGACTAACTTGGATTTCAACAACGACATACAAAAGCAAAGTTATCAAATAGCGCCGTTGCCATTCTTGGCAGCGTGAAGCACTTGGAGCAGATTTCAACTCATAGTTCATTTTTTTTTTGCACTTTATTATTTTTTTGTACCATTTTTATATTTTTAGAAGGCTTGTATTAGGATTTTTATTCCTTGCTTGTATTGAGGTGCATAGAGACACCTTTATTTTATTTTTCATTTTACAAATTTTAATAAATTGAAGAAAGCGCGATAGGAAAACTAGACAAGGTAAAGAGAGGGCTTCCAAAGGCAAGGATTTAGAAGCCTCTCTACCTTGGGTCGGTAGGACTCTCGGGGTCGACTGAGATAGGGGTAATCTCCCCCCGGTCGACCCAAATTTTTCGGCACCCTGTGGCCTAAAAACCATGGGAGGTACAATTTCTCAAACCTTCGCGCCTCTCCTGTTAGCGAGTCATTTATTTTGTGTACTTTGTGTGCTCTTATTTGAATTTATTCTCGCATTTATTTTCGAATGGTATGATGAATTAATTGATTAAGACCAACACCCGGTCACTCACGAGAAGGAATTTCATCACCTAACACACTCGCTTACTATTGTGTGCTACCCTAGCTATCATTAAATTTAAATTCAGTCAACTAGGTAGCCTAATAGGATAGAATTTTGCAAAGTCGATCACTAAGATAATTTTCGTGATTTTTTATCTCCAGTGGACTTAAATAAAATTTGACTATCCCTTTCACTAAATATAAAGATAAAAATTGGCTATGTGCTAGTTAGGATTTATCCTTGACTCGTGTGTGCCCAATCCATTTTTTGGTAGTCGGGTTTTAGTGAGTTCATGCAAATTCAAAGAGTCCATATTTTTTCCCATCTTTTCTTCCAAAAATATTTTCTCTATTTTTATAAAAAATCAAAAAATATTTTATTTCTTTCATTTTAGAAAAATCAAAAAATATTTTCTTCCTTTATTTTTTCCAAAAAAATCCAAAAATATTTTCTTTCCTTTTGAATTTAAATATATATATATATATATATATATATATATATATATATATATATATATATTTCTCTCCACATGGCCGAAGAACGTCTTTTACGTGACTACTTTGGTCATTTCCCATTGTCACGCGACACATGTGAGAGTGATCCCGAGCCGTCTCTTTATGATATTTTTAGTGGTTTCCCCTCTCTAACGAGTACCTTTGATACACTAGACCCGTCCATGAACGCACCTCATTCTCCATCACCCTCGGTGTCAAGTGTCGATGTGTCTCATCCTTTGTTGTGCACCCACATTTATTATGCCAATCACATGTTCAATGAGTTCCCTTACATTCCATATCCATCTGAACCCACTATGGAACATGCGTATCCATTTGACACTGTTCCGGAACCCACCTCGGCCCATTGTCATGATATATCCAATTTCGAGTGGTGTGAGTACCCAAGTTATTCGTGGAGGCCTGATAACCCTTCCACGCAATACAAATCCCAACCCGATATTGTGGATCCTCACACATTCCAACAGTCATCATGGAAACCTTGTGCACCCATTCACGACCAGTTCCCTCACTATGCACCCAATGAGTATCCACCATTTTTCCATCACGAACGTGATCCTTTTGTGTATAATGAACTTGGCCCCAATCCACACACTTCATTTGAGTATTCTTCGCAGAGTCATAATAGTAGCAAGTTGTCTCCACCTCAACCACCTCCACCACCTATCCCCCCACCACCATCATCCACCTCCGCTCTCGAAAGCATCTTGCAAAAGTTTATCCTCGAGCACGAGCAAGCCACTCAAATTCAAACTCAAGCTCTATAAAGGCTTCAACAACGATTAAATGAATTGGAGTGTGCGAGAGAGTCGGACATTCCCATGCATCCACCCATCGTTGCAACCGAGTGTGATGATGATGTGTCCTCTTGTGACACGGATTTTGAGTGTGACCAACCCTACCACCCCGAGAATCTTAAAGTTGAGACCATTCCATGGTCCGGGCCCCAAGTCGATAATTGTGTTGACTTACCTTTAGATAGTGATCCTGATCCAATCCCACCATGTCCACATGAACCCCCCTTTGAGGTTCACACTCCCGAGATATCCAAAAATATGCCCGAGCTTTTACCTTATGCCCCATTTGTATATGTCTCTGACATGACCATATCTTTTAAGTTCGCTCCGGCTACGATTGCTCACCATTTTTTCGAGATAGAATCCGTGATAGTTCCTACCTATCCGGATATGGATGATGTCCCACCATGCATGGCTCCCTTTGAGCCCGATATTTCTACTGATTCCTCTATCTCTGATATTGGTGCCTCGTCTTAACCACCCACCACATTCACCGATGCTACTCTTATGGAGAATTTGACTACTCCATCCTTAGAAACCACACTCCCTTGTGAGTATTCCTTTACTCCTCCCAATGAGTGGGTGTCTCCCACGCTTGAGTTGGACCATCTTCCTCTACCATTTATCCCACCCGATACACCATATATCCCACCCGACCCACCCATTCTCCCTTAAACCCCACCACCTGGTTTGGATCTTGACTTTACACATTTCATGTTTCCCCTTACATTTTTAGATCCTCATCTGAAACCATCCCCCTCCCATGAAAGTATTTGTGGTGCTACTATACACTTTCGTGACGCCGAGCTTGTTATTTTATGCCCACCACTATCTTGTGGTGTTGATTTTCCCCATCAACGGCTCCCTGGTGTGTCACGGCGCGACCATTATCATCGTCCATTCATAGAACGGTCGTGTGCTTTCTATGATCCTCACCCCATTACACTTTCTACAACCTTCCGCCTTCCTCACCAATTCGAGCACCATCCTACCTCATATCATCATTCTTCTCACATATCCATCCATTTCCCATCGCATTACACATCCATCATATCACCATCCTACCTCATATCATCATATCCTTCCCATCTCATTTTCCCCTCACCCATTATCATCCATATTTTCCCATAGATGTTCGGGCAAATGAAAGTCAATGTGGTGAATAACTCGACGTTCTCACTATAGTGATTAGCATTTCTTTCATGTGATCATTTTTTATTTCTAAATGTTCGTTCTTTCATATGTGTCTGTGAGACGTTTGAACTTGCTTACATTTACACACGTTCTCACACACAAGAGCAATACACTAACCCATATCTCGAGAGTTCATTTGAGAGAGATATATCCGTGAGATTAGAAGTTGAAGCGTTGATCCCGAAGAGGCAATCTAGGAATTACTCTAGTGATACTCGACCCGTTTTGACTGATTCACACCACATACGTTGAGTTCTAGGAAGGATGTGCCTTGAGTATTTACTTAGCTGAATCTTTTTACACATTCTAGCTTGTATTTCTGAAAATATTTTCTCAGGATGGATTGTGCGATTATTCAACGTCTAATAAGAGATTGACTGCATTTCAATAAATCTTTTCAAATAAGAATTTTGTAGGTATATTCCCCGCAAACCCTCACGAGACACAACTCGTCCTGTAGGGCAACTTATAGGTTTAAAGGGTTGTTGCACATGCTAAGTGCAATCGCAACTGCCCGCGAAAGTGGTACACTTTTGGTTTCTTATCTTTCGCTTTCTCTCTATATTTTGCTCGAGGACTAGCAACGCTCTGTTTGGGGGGGGGGGGGTGTGATAAGCACCAAAAACTGTACATTTTATACCCCGAATAGACGTAATTTAGTTGCTAATTCTCGACAATTTATGTCTTATGTACTTAAATGTTTATCTTGTAAGTCAAACGTCCATTTGTAGTTTCAAAAGCTATATATCGAGGCAAATGAGCGTTTTATGGAGCTAATTACCAATCCCGTAACTATAGGCCCTCAACTCGTCTCCACTTCAACCCATTCCAAAAGCCATGATTTATACCTGCATAAAAACTCCCCAAGTTAAACAAAGACCAAAACAAAAAAATAAAACTTCATTAACCCCACATGCCATATAACCCATTTAAACCAACCTCTTACCCCTTTTCCCTTATTACCCCCCAACTACCTATTTTTACCCTTATGCCCAAAATGCCCCCCAACCACCACTTTTAACCATTTTAAAAAATAACCCTTAACTAAATCTGATTTATTTTATTCCAATCCCTTCACCCACAGGACCTCACACCTAACCCATGCACATGTGTGCATAATTCCCTAGATACCCTCACCCAAATATCTTCCATATCCCATACACCATTATCCTCCCATTTTTACACCCATGCTCCATGCCTACTATTTAAAGGATGAATACCCCATTTGGAGGTAGCTTTTGAAAATAGGAATTAGAGAAAAAAATAGATAGAGAAACACCATTTTTATTTTTTAGTAGTTTATTTTTTATATTTTTTTTAGATTAGAGAAAAAATTCAATAAATTGAGTGTTGTAATAAATTGAGATGAATGAAGAATTGAAGAATTAATGCAATTGAAGGCAATTTTGGTTTGATTACTCCTCTCTAATTTTCATTTTATGCTCTTATTTGATTCTATTTTTTATTGGATGATGATTATGGTGGGCTAATCATCCTATTCAAGGGATGAATTGAAACCCTCATGAATCCAATTTGGTTTAATTGTCAATTATAATTTTATCAGTTTCCTTCGATTAGTAAATTTAATTACTAATTATTTTCACATTGAGAAATGAAAAATCATCCTTGAGAAAGGATTGAAAATTTTATTATCATTTGATCATTTGATTCAAACTATAGATAAGCTTATCACTTGATTTAAATGTTAGTATAATTTTCATCTACTCTCCTTTTTACTTTGTCTAATTAAAATTAGTTTGGTGTATCGATCTTAGCGGGTGATTCATTTAATTGATTTTAATTCATTTAGAGTAGTGCTTGTGGGGATTAAACTTACTTTTATAAAAGAATATTCAATTAATTCATTAGTGTAATGATAATTATCTTTTGAAGTAAATGAATATTTTGGAAATTGATGAAAACTAAAGTTGTGCAAGTTAGATAAATTTGTGTGAATTGAGGGTGGATTATCCGTCCCTTGAATATTTTCTCTCATTTAGTTGAACTCCACTCATTTTTATCACACACTTGTTTATATTTTTCACATTTTACTTTTAGTTTGATTACCCCCTTTTATTTAGTTTAGTTTAAATACTCAACTCACCCAATTGTTTTAATATTTGAAAAAGCTAGAAAAAATTAGAAAAGTGAAAAAGCACAAAAAGAAAATAAAAAATGAATTACAATTGAGTTTGTCTCTAGATTTCCCCTTGATGTGGATTGATACCCTTACTTACCTCTACACTTGAGTTTGTTATATTTTGTAGGTAATTTGAAGGTTTTGACTAACTTGGCTTTCAACAACGACATACAAAAGCAAAGTTATCAAATGGCGTCATTTCCATTCTTGGGAGCGTGAAGCACTTGGAGCAGATTTCAACTGGTAGTTCATTTTTTTTTTGCACTTTATTATTTTTTTGTACCATTTTTATATTTTTAGAAGGCTTGTATTAGGATTTTTATTCGTCGCTTGTATTGCGGTGCGTAGAGACACCTTTATTTTATTTTTCATTTTACAAATTAAAATAAATTGAAGAAAGCGTGATAGGAAAACTCGACAAGGTAGAGAGAGGGCGTCCAAAGGCGAGGGTTTATAAGCCTCTCTACCTTGGGTCGGTAAGACTCTCGGGGTCCACTGAGATAGGCGTAATCTACCCCCGGTCGACTCAAATTTTTGGGCACCCCATGGGCTAAAAACCGTGGGAGGTACAATTTCTCAAACCATCGCACCTCTCTTGTTTGCGAGTCATTTATTTTGTGTGCTTTGTGTGCTCTTATTTGATTTTATTCTCGCATTTATTTTCGAATGGTGTGATGAATTAATTGATTAAGACCTATCCCCGGTCACTCACGAGAAGGGATTTCATCACCTAACTCACTAGCTTACCATTGTGTGCTACCCTAGCTATCATTAAATTTAAAATCAATCAACTAGGTAGCCCAATAGGAGAAAATTTTGCAAAGCCGATCACTAAGATAATTTCCGTGATTTTTTATCGCCCGCGGGCTTAATTAAAATTTGACTATCCCTTTCACTAAATTTAAAGATAAAAATTGGCTATGAGCTAGTTAGGATTTATCCTTGACTCATGTATATCCAATCCATTTTTCGGTAGTCGGGTTTTAGTGAGTTCGTACAAATTCAAAGAGTCCATATTTTTCCCCACCTTTTCTTCCAAAAATATTTTCTCTGTTTTTATAAAAAAATCCAAAAATATTTTATTTCTTTCATTTTAGAATAATCCAAAAATATTTTCTTCCTTTATTTTTTTCAAAAATATTTTCTTTTCTTTTGAAATTTTTTAAAATATATATATATATATATATATATATATATATATATATATATATATATATATATATATATATATATTTCTCTCCACATGGCCGAAGAACGTCGTTTACGGGACTACTTTGGTTATTTCCCATTGTCACGCGACACATGTGAGAGAGATCCCGAGCCGTCTCTTTATGATATTTTTAGTGGTTTCACCTCTCTCACGAGTACCTTTGATAGTCTTGACCCGTCCATGCACGCACCTCATACTCCATTTCCCTTAGTGTGAACTGTCGATGTGTCTCATCCTTTATTGTGCACCCACTGTTATTATGACAATCACATGTTCCATGAGTTCCCTTACATTTCATATCCATCTGAACCCACTATGGAACATGTGTATCCATTTGACACTGTTCCGGAACCAACCTCGGCCCATTGTCATGATATACTCAATTCCGAGTGGTGTGAGTACCCAAGTTATTTGTGGAGGACTGGTCACCCTTCCATGCAATACGAATCCCAACCCGATGTTGTGGATCCTCACACATTCCAACAGTTGTCATGGAAACCTTGTGCACCCATTCACGATCAGTTTCCTCACTATGCACCGAATGAGTATCCACCATTTGTCCATCACGAACATGATCCTTTCGTGTATGATGAACTTGGCCCCACTCCACACACTTCATTTGAGTATTCTTCGTATAGTCATGATAGTAGCAAGTTGTGTCCACCTCAACCACCGCCACCACCCATCCCACCACCACCATCATCCACCTCCGCTCTCGAAAGCATCTTGCAAAAGTTTATCCTCGAGCACGAGCAAGCCACTCAAATTCAAACTCAAGCTCTCCAAAAGCTTGAACAACGATTAAATGAATTGGAGTGTGCGAGAGAGTCGGACATTCCCATGCTTTCACCCATCATTGCAACCGAGTATGATGATGATGTGTCCTCTCGTGACATGGATTTTTAGTGTGACCAACCCTACCACCCCGAGAATCTTGAAGTTGAGACCATTCCATGATTCGGGCCCCAAGTCGATAATTGTGTTGACTTACCTTTCGATAGTGAGCCTGATCCAATCCCACCATATCCACATGAACTCCCCTTTGAGGTTCCCACTCCCGAGATATCCAAAAATATGCCCGAGCTTTTACCTTATGCCCCAATTGCTTATGTCTCGGACATGACCATATCTTTTAGGTTCGCTCCGGCGACGAGTGCTCACCATTTTTCCGAGATAGAATCCGTGATAGTTCCTACCTATCCGGATATGGATGATGTCCCACCATGCATGACTCCCTTTGAGCCCGATATTTCTACCGATTCCTCTATCTTTGAGATTGGTGCCTCGTCTTACCCACCCACCACATTCACCGATGCTACTCTTATGGAGAAGTTGACCACTCCATCTTTAGAAACTACACTCCCTTGTGAGTATTCCTTTACTCCTCCCAATGAGTGGGTGTCTCCCACGCTTGAGTTGGATCATTTTCCTCCACCATTTATCCCACCCGATACACCATTTATCCCACCCCACCCACCCATTGTCCCTTCTACCCCACCACCTGGTTTGGATCTTGACTTTACACATTTCATGTTTCCCTCTACATTTTTAAATCCTCACCTGAAACCATCCCCCACCTATGAGAGTATTTATGGTGCTGCTATACACTTTCGTGATGCCGAGCTTGTTATTCCATGCCCACCACTATCTTGTGGTTTTGATTTTTCCCATCAACAGCTCACTGGTGTGTCACGGTGTGACCATTATCATCTTCCATTCATAGAACGGTCGTGTGCTTTCTATGATCCTCACCCCATTACTCTTTCTACACCCTTCCGCCTTCCTCACCAATTCGAGCACCATGCTTATAGTGCCCTAGTTGCCCTCACCTTCCGGCTCAATAAGGCCCGAGACCGATACCTTTTCACCCTTACCCTAATCCCCGCCCACCCCTGGTCCACCGATGCTTTGCATCGTGTGATTTACTTCGCCATACAAGTGCATTGAACATTTTTTACTTTATCTAACTAGACTGACGCTTCAGTCTTATATGGGGGTGACCCTCATCACCCAATTTTTCTGCCACCCTGCACTTTCATAGATCTTATCTTTAGGGTGAGAATGGTTCGGTCTGGATGAAGACATTAAACTTAGCGCTACCGGGAGGCAGCCCGCGTTTCTTGTATAAGTCTCATTCTGTTTGGGTGTGGTGTTTTACATCACCCACTACTTTATCATGTTTATAGACTTGTACACATTTTTTTTCTGATCACTCATTCAGGTTTCTTCTTGGCGATATTTGTCCACTTCATTCGCGGTTGATTCTGGTAATATCTTTCCACCTTATGCTCTCAATTTTAAAAATTATTTTACTTAACATCGATGACGATGTTCCTTTTTGTTTACGGGTGGGGAATTTTATCAAAATCGTGCCTCTTTTGAAAAATTATGATTTTTGAACCTGATTTTTAAAATTTCGTGCAGTTTCTTTCATCTCACTCATTGATGTGAATTTTCGATCATCCATCTTTTAAAGTCTAGGAATCAAACTAGAAAATATTTTTTCTAAATAGCTTATGTAATACGTCCCAAGGCATGTTGCGCCATGAATTTCTATACTCAAGAAAAACGTGCGCACTTATCACGTTACTACGGTTTAGAGTTGAGAAGTACTAAAATTCTCAAGAGAACCTTAAGGATCACTAGTGGAGACTTTAGCTTATGAGATTTGTGTCTTTTAACCTTTCAGAGAGTTTTACGTAATCTCCAAGTCACAAGTTGATTTAACTTCGTTTGGGTTCGCAACTTAAATTGTTGCATGATATCATTATCATTCATTAAAATTTGGCTTGATCACTGAGAACGACATTATTTTCGAGTTGTAAGAAACACGTGTCTCGAAATTTGTCCCAAATACTATATTTTCATCCATACACCTACCATTACCATTCACTTCACCCATTATATTCCCATTCCCATTCATTTCATCCATTATTCTTCTATATTTGCATATATTCCCCAGATCATCCATATTTATTCCCCACTCCATTCATATATCGTCCATCATCATTTTTTAGAAAAAGAGTGTGATTTTAAATGTAAATGTCTTCATTGTTGGTTTGAAAAAAAAATAGAAAAAATAGAAAAAAAAGGAAAAGAAAAAAAATATAGAGAAAAAGAAAAGAAAAATAAAAAAAATGGAGAAAAAGAAGAGAAAGAGAGTTTGTAGTTAGTAGTTTAGTCTCTGTTAAATAAAGACATTTGTTCGTCAAAGTATAAAACATTCTTCTCACATATCCATCCATTTCCCATCGCATTACACATCCATCATATCACCATCCTACCTCATATAATCATATCCTTCCCATCTCATTTTCCCCTCACCCATTATCATCCATATTTTCCCATAGATGTTCGGGCAAATGAAAGTCAACGTGGTGAATAACTCGACGTTCTCACTATAGTGATTAGCATTTCTTTCATGAGATCATTTTTCATTCCTAAATGTTTGTTCTTTCTTATGTGTGTTTGAGAGTTTGAACTTGCTTACATTTACTCACCTCCTCACACACAAGAGCGATACACTAACCCATATCTCGAGAGTTCATTTGAGAGAGATATATCCGTGAGATTTGAAGTTGAAGCATTGATCCCGAAGAGGCAATCTAGGAATTACTCTTGTGATACTCGACCCATTTTGACTGATTCACACCACACACGTTGAGTTGTAGGAAGGATGTGCCTCGAGTAGTTATTTAGCTGAATCTTTTTACACATTCTAGCTTGTATTTCTGAAAATATTTTCTCATGATGGATTGTACGATTATTCTACATCTAATAAGAGATTGACTGCCTTTCAATAAATCTTTTCAAATAAGAATTTTGTGGGTATATTCCCCGCAAACCCTCACGAGACACAACTCGTCCTGTAGGGCAACTTATAGGTTTAAAGGGTTGTTGCACATGCTAAGTGCAATCGCAAGTGCCCGCGGAAGTGGTACACTTTTGGTTTCTTATCTTTCTCTTTCTCTCTATCTTTTGCTCGAGGACTAGCAACGCTCTGTTTGGGGGAGGGGTGTGATAAGCACCAAAAACTGTACATTTTATACCCCGAATAGACGTAATTTAGTTGCTAATTCTCGGCAATTTATGTCTTATGTACTTAAATGTTTATCTTGTAGGTCAAACGTCCATTTGTAGTTTCAAAAGCTATATATCGAGGCAAATTCACGTTTTATGGAGCTAATTACCAATCCGGTAACTATAGGCCCTCAACTCGTCTCCACTTCAACCCATTCCAAAAGCCATGATTTATACTTGCGTAAAAACTCCCCAAGTCAAACAAAGACCAAAACAAAAAAATAAAACCTCATTAACCCCACATGCCATATAACCCATTTAAACCAACCTCTTACCCCTTTTCCCTTATTACCCCCAACTACCTATTTTTACCCTTATGCCCAAAATGCCCCCCAACCACCACTTTTAACCATTTTAAAAAATAACCCTTAACTAAATCTGATTTATTTTATTCCAATCCCTTCACCCACAGGACCTCACACCTAACCCATGCACATGTGTGCATAATTACCTAGATACCCTCACCCAAATACCTTCCATATCCCATACACCATTATTGTGACAACCCGAATATAATTACGATTAATTATGCTTAAATCATTCTTAGCTTATGTGATATGATTAGTGTGTTATTAATATATATGATGTTAATTTACTATGTTTAGTCTAATCCTACCTTCAAAAATCATGAAATGTCGGATTAGTTACAAATACAAAATTTTGAGGGTTTCGGTAGGAATGTTTATGTTTAAGGCTAGTTTTGACCTTTATGACATAAAAATGAACTTGAGGTGTAAACTAGATATTTGTATATATATGATTTAGTTTTATAACAAAAGAAACGGTTCATCGAACGGACATCCGAGTGGGAAGATATTGTCCTTTTACGAACAGGGGGTAAAGTAGTCATTTAGCCTTAAATAAATTTTGTTTTATGTAATGCCACATGTTATATTTTGATTGGACCAAGAGGGGGTGGCCTTATGCCGACTTAAAACCCTTTAATTAATCTCTTCCTTCAGCATATTTCAGCCATGGAAGAGTTTAACCTAAGGAAAGAGAGTTTTGAAGTTTAGGAAGAAAGTGTGAGGAGAAATTGAAGAAGAATTCATAGAAAAATTACGTAAAAGCCCCTAAGGTATTTCCATCCATAAATTTTGTTTATTTTTTTGTATTACTTATTTAAATTATTGAAATAATCATTTGTTTACTGAAATTCCATGTCTTGATATGTACTTATGGATAGATGCAAGTTTAAGTAAACTTGAATGTGTAAACCCTTAATATTGTTTTGTTTAAGAACCTTGTTTATTCAAACTTCCATATATTTATCTATACTTACTGGAATTGATTTATTCCAATTGGAGATTAACTTGGACTTACATATGTATGACATATCTGAAAATCATGGGAAAATACCAAGAAATGAGTCCTTGGTGAGAGTTTGAAGTTCGGGTATGAAATCTGCCCTAAGGGTGAAAGTATGTCTACCATGTGTTCGATGTTTTGCTTGACATAGAAAATAAACTCTGAAAATTATGAAATTTTAATCTTGTATTGTTCAATATGTTTACTGATGTTGGGTTGAATATCATATAAATTTATGATGTAGAAAAATTATTGAAATTCCTGGAAGTTGAATGAACGATAAAAGAGCCTATAGGGCAGATTTGCTATGTAATGAAGAAATAGGCTTATTTTGCTCTAGGAAACTCGGAATGATGTGCCGTCTTTTGTTTTGGAAACATGATATAATAAGTATTGGATTACCAAGAATAATTAAAAAGGGTTTGGGCTGTAATTTGAATATGTTAGATAACAGAACCTGAGTCTAGATGGGACTTCATTTTAAGGAATGATTTGAATTGAATAATATGATGCTTATGAATTGAGTTATGATTGAAGTTATTATTTGGACTATTAATATTCTTATGATGATACTAATATTCTAAGAATGATAGGAAGTGAAGAAGAGCTAATTGAACAAGTACCGGATAAAGGCAAGGGAAAAGCCAGTTAAACTGTCAAGGTGAGTGTACTTATGATTTGTTTCATATATAAATATGAATATAGATCTATGAGCGGATTTGTTTGAATACTTCGGTATTCAGGATTTGTTTGGATATTAAAATATCCAGGATTGGTTGGGTCTTATGATCCAAGATTGGAATTGGACAAAGATCCAATGATTTGTTGGAACTTATGTTCCAGGATTTGTTATTGCCAATGGGCAGAATTATTTGGAACTTATGTTCCAGGATTTGTTATTGCCAATGGGCAGAATTATTTGGAACTTATGTTCCAGGATTTGTTATTGCCAATGGGCAGAATTATTTGGATCTTATGATCCAGGATTTGTTATTGCCAATGGGCAGGATTGTTCGGATTTTATACCCACATATTCTATATAGAATTGTTATTACATTGTAGGGAAGGAGTACCTCACTAAGCTTAATGCTTACAGTTTATATTTTAACAATTTCAGGTTTGTATGCTGCCAACTAGAATACCATATGACCGGTAACTTCGAGAGTTGCACCGTTGGAAGGAGCCGGGGTTTAAATGTGGGGATTTTATCATTGTCACACTGAAGATTTTAATTTACTCACACATTGTATATTTTGCGTTAGTATGGATTGAGTTGATGATTGTGAAATTTTATCGTAGTTAATCATAGTATTGTATGCCCGCTTAATTATGACTCTGATATTGATTTCGTTATGGCACAAGAATAATATTATGTTGATTATGCACATTATGCAGTAAAATATGGATAGATGAATTATATTTCCAATGGGCTCAAGATTATGATTTAATTATTCTAATAATAAATGATTAGTATGGATATTGGGTTTGGGGTGTGACAATTATCCTCCCATTTTTACCCCCATGCTCCATGTTGATGTAAAAAATTAGATCACTCTAATAATTCAATCACAGATAAATAAATGAGACAAAGAATTTTAAAGTGGTTCAGCCTTATAAGAATGGCCTACGTCCACTGTTGCTTTATTGCTGAGTGTTTGGGAATTCTCGATTATAAATTCTATCAAGAAATTCCCTTCTGGATTCAGGATCCAGGTCCTCTTTCAATGAGGATTGTACAATGTATTTATAGCCCTGAGGCTGTAATGTGAATGGGTAATACATTAAATGATATACATATGAAAGGGTAATACATTTAATGCCCTATTTGCGTGTGCGTCTGAATGATAAGCATTTAATGAATCAGTTGAACTGTTGGTTATCTAGCTATTAATGCTTTGTTCGAGATGAAGCTCGGACCGCCTGAGTTGCTCGGACCGCCTAAGCTTCTCGGTATTCAGGAGTTCCTCGGAAAGGCATTGTTCCTCGGAGCTTGTGGGTCCCTCGGGGAACTATTCTTTTTCGTTGTAGTCTTGTTCCTCGGAGCGCGTGGGTTCCTCGGAAGTGTTTGTTGTTGCCATGTAGATAGCCACGTGTCTTCATATGATTGGTCCATGTCAGCAGATTAAATTTGGTATCAACACTCCATGCCTACTATTTAAAGGATGAATACCCCATTTGGAGGTAGCTTTTGAAAATAGGAATTAGAGACAAAAATGGATAGAGAAACACCATTTTTATTTTTTAGTAGTTTATTTTTTTTTATTTTTTTTAGATTAGAGAAAAAATTCAATAAATTGAGTGTTGTAATAAATTAAGATGAATGAAGAATTGAAGAATTAATGCAATTGAAGGCAATTTTGGTTTGATTACTCCTCTCTAATTTTCATTTTATGCTCTTATTTGATTCTATTTTTTATTGGATGATGATTATGGTGGGCTAATCATCCTATTCAGGGGATGAATTGAAACCCTCATGAATCCAATTTGGTTTAATTGTCAATTATAACTTTATCAGTTTCCTTCGATTAGTAAATTTAATTACTAATTATTTTCACATTGAGAAATGAAAAATCATCCTTGAGAAATGATTGAAAATTTTATTATCACTTGATCATTTGATTCAAACTAGAGATAGGCTTATCACTTGATTTAAATGTTAGTATAATTTTCATCTACTCTTGTTTTTACTTTGTCTAATTAAAATTAGTTTGGTGAATCGATCCTAGCGGGTGATTCATTTAATTGATTTTAATTCATTTAGAGTAGTGCTTGTGGGGATTAAACTTACTTTTATAAAAGAATGTCCAATTAATTCATGAGTGTAATGAGAATTAGCTTTTGAATTAAATGAATATTTTGGAAATTGATGAAAATTAAAGTTGTGCAAGTCAGATAAATTTGTGTGAATTGAGGGTGGATTTCCCGTCCCTTGAATATTTTCTCTCATTTAGTTGCACTCCACTCATTTTTATCACACACTTGTTTATATTTTTCACATTTTACTTTTAGTTTGACTACCCCCTTTTATTTAGTTTAGTTTAAATACTCACCTCACCCAATTGTTTTAATATTTGAAAAAGCTAAAAAAAAAATTAGAAATGTGAAAAAGTACAAAAAGAATATAAAAAGTGAATTACAATTGAGTCTGTCTCTAGCTTACCCCTTGATGTGGATTGATACCCTTACTTACCTCTTCACTTGAGTTTGTTATATTTTATAGGTAATTTGAAGGTTTTGACTAACTTGGCTTTCAACAACGAGATACAATTTTCAAGATATCACTAGCTATCTCTTGAATCGTTCGGTTCTTCCTTTGAACTATCCCATTTTATTGAGGAGTACGAATGGCCAAAAACTCGTGTTTAGTGCCCACTCCATCACAATAGCTATCCACTTCGGCTTCTTAAAATTAAGTTCCATTGTCACTACGCCTCCGATTAATAGTGACACCATATTGAACTTGTAGGACACGACATTTGGTTGTTAGAAACTCAAGCACATCCAACTATTCTTTAATAAACCCCACGATAGAGTATCTCGTAAATTCATCGACCATCATAAGAATGTATCTCTTATCACTTCTGCTCTCCATACGTGTAGGACCCATAATATTCATATGTATCAACTTTAACACATGAGAAGTGGTAATGGTATTAAACTTTCAATGGGGACTTTTGGTTTATTTTCCTTTTTAGAAAGGACCACAAACCTTGGAAGTTTATTTCCCAAACGATGGTAAGTCGCACACTAGGTATTTATTCATTAATATCTCAAGATCTCTAAAGTTCACATGACCTATTCATTGATTCCAAAGATCTATAGAGGAGACCATGGTATTATTACACACAAAGGAGGACTTGGAAATGGTCCCATAACAATTATCGTTGGTCCTTACTCCTTGGAGTAATAGTTCACATGATTGATCATATATGTAACACTTTGATTGATCTAACTTTATCGCAAAGTTTGCATCGCAAAGTTGGCTAATGCTAATCAAGTTCACTTTCAACCCCTCGATGTAGAACACATTGTCTAGCTTGGAAAATATGGGTATCTTCTTATAACCATGTACTAAAATATTAGACCTACTCCCATATTCAAAGGTAACTTTCCCTTCCTTACAATCCACAAGGTCGGTAAAATAAGACTTGTCACCAGTCATGTTCCTAGAGTACCCACTATCAAAATAATATTGGGAAGTAATTTGCACCTTGAGCGCAACGCAAACAACAAGGGATTTATTAACTTGCTTGGGTACCCAAGTGGAGTTAACCTTTTGTTTTCCCTTATCGTTGTTGGCTCTAGTCGTAGCGTTGGAAGCATTCTCAAGAGGCATAGACATCCTTTGAAAATTTTCCATTAAGCTTTGCGAAGTGGCGACTGGGAACTTAACTTTCTCTCTAAGATAAGAAAAATCGCTTTTATAGTGCGCAAGAATATATGTACGTTTAGTTCTTCCTAACTTATAGAAAAATTCCCTAAGGTGACCTCTCCTTTTGCAATACACTACAAGAAAAATACCTTTTTATGACGCATGAAAAATTATTTTTAAATACATTTATCATAAAAATGTCATTTAAAGGTTAATACTATTATCTACATGAAACAAAAAGATAATAATTGGTACCGGGAACTTAAAATAAAAGTCTTATTAAATACACTTACATGGAAACAACAGCAGAACCCAGGCAGGTAATTCTTTTCCAAGATTTGAACTAAGGACCGCCACGAATCGATTTCCCACTAGTTAGTTGTGAAGGAATGTTGAGTTAAGTGTACACAACTTGATCGCTTGAACTACAACACAAACAAAACCATGATCACATATCCCAACACCGACTTATCTACCATAAGTTTACATCACGTGATTAACATACAACAAAAATCGACCGCACATTCAGTGAGTCGATAAATACACGTATATGTACATACAAGCATATCACAACATTAAGACAATATTAATATTCCTGATTTACATAGAATAACATTTATATCCTGACTTTGCATCGACTCTCAACCTCATAATAAGACAAAGTAGATATTCTAAACTCACTAGTCATAACAAAATACCAAATCAATGACACTTATATCCATGCTCATAGTTAAAGTAAAAACAACATTGGAGCATGAAAATGTAACATAAGAGAAAAACGATATGAAAAGAGGCATAAACACCTCACACGTGATAAAGAAAGTTGTGGAAACAATTCGAGTAGTCACGTGACTCACGGGTTTGAGATTTGATCAAAATTTGGAAATGTTTAGTGTTAAAACTTGAAAATTGAGCTTTGTGGAAGAAAATGAAAAACAACAATAAAAAATTATGGAAAGAGGCAAACACACCTCATACACGATTAGAGTAACTTGTACAAACAACCCGTGTAGTCACGAGACTCGTAGATTCATATATCTTTCTAAATTTCAAATTTATAAGTATAAAACTTTAGAGTTGGGATTGGAGGGTGGAAACGCAAGATAAGAACATAACGATCCAAAAAGAGGGACACACACCTCACAAAGGACTAATGTATGATTATTTTTAGGCTGTGCGGGCTGTGTGAGATTATTATTATTTTTTAAAACTCGAGCATGAGTCTGTTGAGCCTTTATGTTGATGGACTTAATTTTTTTTATCTTATATATGTTGAATCAATGGAAGGGATTTATTGGTGGTTTAGTTGTGGCTTTTGTTGTTGAGTTTATTTTAATGTTAAAACAAGTTGGATTTCATGAATAAACAAAGAAAACTCTGTCGAATTTTTCTGAAATTAATAAGTGTTCTAAATTGATTAACTCGAATAGAGACGCATTTGAAAATTGGGTATTGGTGGACGAAAAGTAAAACAACTAATAAACATACCATAAAGCGAATAGACACGCATTTTCTGCCATATTTTTTAAAATTTTTTTACAATTGTTTGTGTTATATAAAAAATCTTTTCGACTTAAATTATAGACGACTTAATACTTTGGAAACATTGGAATTCATATGTTGTGTTTTACATTGCACTAGAGATTTATATATGACGTTTTGAACTTATGCAGGAGCATCTACTCAGAGGCATCTGAAAGGTATATTGCTGTCAGACAACATGACAATGAATGCAAGCGGGAAAAGGACTTCGGCGCATTGTTGACTAAAATTATGAAGCGATTATTACTACGGAGGAACACTTAATTTTGATAGATAAATTTAATTTGGTTTATGTGTTGGCTCAATTTGATGTGAAACAATAAAAATATGTATAATGTATCAATTGTAACATTGAATGTGGAATAAATGATTATACGAATTTTAGTTTGTGTTTATATTTATTTATAAACTATGACATTAATATTGATTATTTTTTTATTATTATGCTTAATTTATGACCGTTCATATTAAACCCTCATGTAATGAAATTTTTTATGACCTTTTTAAAATTTGAAAATTGTTTATCATGACGCTTTTTAAATCAAATATGACATCTTATAGATAATATTACGACCTTTTTTGTAGCAGACATGACACTTTTGAAAAAAAAGTCATATATAATCGTTACCTAATATGATACTTTTTATGGGTATCAATTATGACACCCAAACTTATGACGCTTTTTATTAAAAAAATAAAGCGTCATAAAATGAATTTTATGACACTTAAAAACGTCATAAAAAGGCTTTTTTCTTGTAGTGATAGGTGCAAACTTAGAAATTTTTGGGTCTACATTCGTTCGCTCGTTTAGGTTGAACTCTCTTTGGTGGGTTAGATCGAGGCCCATATGGATCCACCACAAATTTGGGAACTAGTTTCGGTACGACATGGGAAGTGGATGCACCGTAATAATATATTCCTTTTATCTCCCTAAAATATAAAACGGGACAGAGGAACATCTTACCTACCTTCTTCGATGTATTATCTATAGTAACCTTGACCTCCCGAGCACGTACGAGATCTTTCTCGAGTTGGGATACAAGGGATTTAAATTTATCACAAGTCTTCAATGAAGCTTGAAGATCTCTCATAAGACTAGCCACTTTTTGGTCAAGTCACCATTTTCCCTCTCCACTAAAATGAACCTCTCTTCTAAAGACACTCTTACCGAGCAATCGCTCTCTCTAGACTTTCTCAACTCCTTCTTTAAGCCTAAAACCTTAAGCGTTAAACTTTTATTTTGTTTTTTCGTTTTAGAGGGCTTGGTATAAAGCTCGACGTAAGCACGTTTAAGGTCATTCTTTCCCTCACTCAAAACGTTATCTCGCTCTCTATATTCGGAATGACTAGACACAAAATCGAGATCATCATGTTTAAAAACTTCTTCATTGGCGTGAGTTGCACCCGATGTACTAACATGATTAGCTATGAACACGGTGAATTTATGTCCATACGGTGATTCATCCCGGGAAGCCACTAACTAGACATAGCTATCACTAAGAGTGACATTAAAGGAAACTTTGTCCTTGCCATGCCTTTTTAAGTTCATAGAACACTCGTGAGATTTTTTACTCTTACCCTCACACTCATGACATCTCTCCTCATCTTTCTTATCGTATTCATCTCTCGCTTTTTCAAATTTTTCTCCCCCGATTTATTTTTTTAGTCTTTCTCAAAACTTTTTTCTTTGGAAGTATTTTCTTTTCTTAGCTTGAGAGATTTTTTAATTTTTTTTGCAAAAAGGGAAAGATCATCGAGATTAAGTCATACTCGGAGTAAGAAGAATCCTCCTATTTCTTTTTGAATTGAACTTTTAAAGCAATTCCCTTTTCCATAGGCTTAACAATTTTGGGAAACATGTCGATTTTATAAGTTTGAAGGTCTCCTCCAAGCTCTTCTAACTTAAGAGTATATAAAAATCCCAACTAATTAAGGAAAGTTACCTTAGGACTAAATCGGGAAAAAATTGATCTCAAAATATTTTTCACAATGCGCATCTTAGGAATTTTATCACCTAAATCAAAACTAGAGTTAACGATATTAGACAATCGTGCATAAAATTCATCAAATGATTCGGTTTCTAGCATAGTAATAGTCTGAAACTGTGCGGTGAGGTTTTGAAGCTTAGAAGCTTTCACAGCATCGGTACCCTCGTGAGTCAGCTGGAGGGTATCCCATGCTTCCTTAGACGAGGTGTGCGTCATGAGGCGACGGAACTCGTCAAGGGTGACAGCTTCAGAAATGGCACTTAAGCCGCGTGAGTTAAAGTTACTCCATCTTAGTTCATACTCCGTCTAAGAGGTGGCAGGTTTATGACTTATGACATCGCCATTGGTGACAGTGGATGGTGTCCACCCTCTTTCACAGACATGCTCATCAATCGCTTTTAAAGATAACCTCATTTGAGCTTTGTAGTAAGAATAATTAGACCCATCGAAAACAGGTAGCCTCTTATACAAATTACCCATAAAACCCCAAATTTAAAAGATCACACGAAAACTTAGTGTAACCCTCTTTGATACCAATTTGAGAAAGTAAGGTTTTACGGATAATTCATATCTTAGGTCAAACAAAAAATTTAATTGTTAACCAAATTTTATCCTGATTTAATTTAGTGACATGCAATTTTAATTATCAAGCCAAGTTCCAAACCAAACAGTAAGAAGAAGAATTTAAGGAAAAAATCCCTTTCGGGCAAAACCTTTAATTTATAAACTATTAAAGAATCCAATAGACACAAGACGACTTACAAACAACTTAGATATCCACTAAGTATAAAGAGAAGATGTCTTCAAATCTTTAATAGATATGTCATAGTCCAACATCATCCACAACAAGCAACTCTTACCTCGGTATCCACCAATTAGCCTCGAGTAAAGGAGTTACAAGGGGAGGGGGGAAAGTCCAATTTTATTATTCAAGAAGAATCCTTTGGTTGCACCATTTTACAAGGATTATATTACCGGTTATAATTTGAGAAATAATGTTCGCTTTCTGTAGTTAGACCGATTAACAAAGTTTATTAATGAAAACCCGTTGAATCCAACAATGCTTAATAAATAAGAAATAAATCAAGATTGTCTCTGTATTATCAAAACACTTGGCCCAAGGCCCAAATAAAAATGGTTTAGAATAAGCCAATATTTTTAAAATGACAAGTTTTAAATATAATAACAGAGCTTCTAATGATGGCTATTGCTTTTAGGATCCTTACCGGCATCCTTGCCTCGGTGTACCCAGGGGTTGGAGGATTTAACCATAAAAATATGGGGTGAAAGAATGCTCAGCAGGGTAAGAAATACTAAGCTATACGATTTCCATAAAAATACTATATATATAACATGTATTTAAAATAATTCCGAAAACGTTTATCAACTTAACCAGTATTAATGTAACTACTATGCAATGCACCCGAGCAATGTGCTCATACTCACACCTAATCATTTTATGCCCCCCTTTACCGGATCTAGAGACTATTTAATCTTATTTTATTCCTTAGTCTCCATTTTATCCCTTTTTAATTAGGTTATCTTATTTACATTCCTTAAGAACAACCAAACTCATTTTTATTTCTATTATCTTTTCTTGGAATCCTCCAATAAACGCTTATTTTAACGGGCTCCACACCACTAGCTATGCTACCATATGATATAGCCAGTGATTTTGAATCTTTCACCCTAGGCCCTTCTTAATTATTTTTCAGTCTCATCTGAGTCCATATTAATGTGCTTTACATATTATTCTGTCATTTTTATCATTTCTATGGTTCGTTTCACCATTTTACACCATTCACATGTTATTTTATCCATTTTCACAAAAACTAACCGATAAGGTCTAATGAGGAAGTCTGGCCATTAGGACCCTTAATCGTACCAAAAATTACTGTTTTACCCTTAATTTGTCAAAACCTTATGAAAAACATACTCACATCATTATGGCATCATAAATCATCATTTTATATTTAAAAATCACCTTTTATGATTTTATGTCCAAAACCATATTTCATCATTTTATGCCACATGAGAAATAAATTTAATCATTTGAAGTCCATTTAGCAAAAATGTTCATTTTGGCCCTGTCATCATATGTAGTTTCAAACATTATTTTTCTTCATTCTTATCAACATTTAAAACACACTTAAGGGTTGATTTTCCAAAATTTCTTACTTTCTCATGAGACCCATTTCAAACTTCATATATCATGTTTGAATGTCGTCTACCAACATACAACAAGATTCTATGCTTATTTGGGTGGATTTTAGGCTTATAAATCCTTAAATATGAATATAAACAGGATATTATCATGAGATTACATTTTATGTATCTTTTAATCATATTTCAAGATTAAAAATACTATTTTCTCTTCAAAAATCATTTTTTCTAAAAAAAACTCAATTTTTGCAAGAAAACCTTAAAAAATACATTAGAAAATATTTTTCTCTATAACATTAAGTCATATTCTAGCATGTATCCTACATGTATCCATAGATTTTAATCTCGAAAACTTGAAGAGGAAAGCCATACCTTGGATTTGAAGAGGACAAACTAAAGGGAATGACTTGAAAGCTCCTAAATACTCCAAAGCTATAAAAATGCTCAAAGACTGCACCAACTTCTTCTTGAAAGCTCCAACAATAAATCCCCAACCTAACTACCACCTTAGACAAGACTTGAAATGGGTGTTAAAAGCTTGGAAATCGATTAACTATGGCTAGGAATGAGGGTTTAATGCTTGGGGATGGTGGAAGTGAGCTGGAAATTGAGGAAGAAGACTTGAGAGTGTTGTAAGAGGGTGTAAAAATCTGATGGAATAAGCTCCCTCCACCCCCTCACTCTTATTTAAACCTAAAAAACCTTAACCATCAACCCTTTGTTCAGGCCAAACCTTGACCCACGATTAATATGCTTTCACAGGAGCTTGATAGCTCAAAGATCTAAGGGTCCATAAGGTGACAACACATAAAAATCTGCAAAAAATTAATTTTCATCAATATCGTTCGAACGAGATTTAGTCTCATTCGAACGAGAACTCTATCTCATTCAAACGGACTTCGAATGAGGTTCTAACAAGAGTGGATTTTAAGAACACGTATATCTCGTTTGATGTTTGTTAGAAGGTTCATTCAAACGATCCCACTAATCTCGTTCAAACGACCCCAAGATTGTTCAAATTAGGTTTTAGCCCAATTTCTACCCTTTTGTTCTCACAAATTCCACAATGATAATTCAAATTTAATACCCATTTATTATATATAGTTCATGGTCCAAATGCATACAAATTACAAGGAAGTGAAGGATTAATCTTGACCATAGATGTTACATTCTCCCCTTCTTAGGAGAATGTAAGCAAAGAGTTTCGGATGCTTCTTAAGCATCTATGACTCACGCTCCCAAGTCTCACCTTCAACACCTTGGAATTCCCAAAGAACCTTCACTAATGGAATGACCTTGTTGCACAAGACTCCGTCCTTACAATTTAAGATGGACACAAGTCGTGTAAATAATATGACATCTTCTTCCAACTCAATGTGATTCTAGTCGATGACGTGCTCCGGATCATGAAGGTACATCTTCAACATAGAAACATGTAATATACTATAAACTTGGGATAACTCCGAAGGTAGCGCTAGGCAATACGATACATCTGCAATCCATTCCAGGATCTCAAAGGGGTCGATTTAGAGAGGGGAAAGCTTCCCTTTTTATTTGAACCAATGGTTACCGATTCTAGATATAACCTTCAATAGCACATGGTCGCCCACCTCAAATTCCAGAGGTATCCATCGATTATTAGCGTAATTCTTCTGTCAACTCTGATCATTCATGCGCCTCTGTTGAATTACCCAAACCTTATCGATCATCTGTCTGATCAGATCCCAATTAGTGATATAATTATTAACCACCTCTGCCCATCGAACTGGAGAGCGACATGGCCTCCCATAAAGAGCTTCATAGGGAGTCATTTCAATGCTTGCCTAGTAACTATTGTTGTAGGAAAACTCTTTCAGGTGCAGATTCTCTGCCCAATTACCCAAAAAATCAAGCGCGCATGCTCTCAACATGTCCTCCAAGATCTAGATGGTCCGTTCTAATTGCCCATATATCTCAGGGTGATATTTTGTGCTCATCCTCAACTCGGTGCCCAATTCATGCATAAACTTCGTCTAAAATTGGGACACGAATCGGGGATACCTATCCGAGATAATCAAGAGCAGAACACCATAAATTTAGACTATCTCTCGAACATATAGCCTCTCTAACTTAGCCACGCTTTTTATGACTTTAATCAGTAAGAAGTGTGAGGATTTCGGGAGTCGATCCATTATTAACCATAATGCGTCGTGACCACGTTCATACTACGGTAAAGTTGTGATAAAGTTCATCATGATGTGCTCCCACTTTCACTCTGCTACGGGTAGTGGTTATAACAGCCCTGTCGAGCTCCTACGCTTTGCCTTCACCGGGTGCAGGTGTAGCACTTAGCTACATATGTCACCACATCCATCTTCATATCGAACCACCAGAAGTCTCTGGATAGGTCCTTATACATCTTCGTAGCACCAGGATATATGCTGAAGCGCGAGTGATGGGCCTATGCCATAACCTCGTTCTGAAGCTCGTCAATTATTGGAACAATCAACATGTCCTTGTGTCGCACACCACTATCCTTGTATACAATAAGAATGTTACCATTTTGAATACGGTCATGGTAATGGGAAAAATCTGGGTCACAAGACTGAGCATCTAGAATTTTGTGCTGGATGAGTGTCCTGGACATCACTCCCCAAAGGTATGCCTTATCGTAACCCTATTGGACGTGCTGGTCGACCTTCTGCAGTTTGCTAAACATTTTTGCTTGGTAACACTTCATTGATACTAGAGTAAGTCTATACTTTTTATTGAGAGCATCAACCACCACGTTGGCCTTGTTGGGAGGATACTCTAATAAAAAGTCTTCTTTGACGAAAATTGAGGTTACACTGTATAAAAATATACCGAAGGCTCTTATGATGAGAAAATACCTCAAACCGTTCCCCGTATAGGTAGTACCTCTAGATATTAAGTATGAACACCACATTGGCTAACTTCAAGTCATGGGTGGGGTAGTTCCTCTCATGCACCTTTAATTATTGGGATGCGTAATCGACCACCTTACCATTCTGCATTAATACTACACCAAGTTTTGACCCGAAAGCATCACAATACACAGTATAGACCTTGTCATACTCTAGGAGGATAAGGATTGGCGCTGAAGTCAACCTAACCTTGAATTCTTAAAAGGATGACTCACAATCCTCAGATGACTCAAAGTGAACATCTTTTCGAGTCAATAAGTTGAGTGGTACTGCAAATCTCGAGAAGTCTTGCACAAACCTACAGTGGTAACTGGACAAACCCAGAAAACTGTGCACCTCCATAATTGTCTTTGGCCTATCCTAACTCAAAACGACCTCGACCTTAGAAGGTTCAATAGAAATGCCCTCATTGGAAACCACATGGCTAAGAAACTTGACCTCATCCATCCAAATTCACACTTACCGAATATGGCATATAGCTTGTTCTCCGTGAGTACTTGTACCGTCGTGCGAATATGCTCCTCATGGTCCACATTCGATACCGAGTAGATCCAAGTAAGGGCGATATATACGGTTTATCATATCTATGAACGTCGTCGGGGCATTAGTCAAACCAAAAGGCATCAATAGAAACTCATAGTGCCCATATCGAGTCCAAAATGCTCTCTTAGGCATGTCCTCCTTTCTGACACGCAATTGATTGTATCCGAATCGGAGATCAATCTTTGAAAACCTACCCTCCCCACGTAACTGGTCGAATAAATCGTCAACACGGGGCATATGGTACTTATTCTTCACTATTACCCTATTCATCTACCTATAATCAATATAGAGCCGCAGGGAGTTATCCTTCTTCTTTGCAAAGAGGACTAGATCCCCCTAAGTGGTCACACTCGGGTGAATAATGTCCTTACCGGCTAATTCCTGTAACTGTAACCTCAACTCCCGCAATTATGTTAAAGCCATCCTATTAGGTGATATGGATATAGGCAAGACGTTTTGATGCACCTCTTTATTAAAGTACACCTACGAGTGTGTGGGTAGACCAAGAAGATCACTCGAGAATACATCAGGAAACTCCTGCACTAATGGGTAGTCTAATAACATACCATTCGGCTCATCTTGAGCCAGCATACTGCTCAACAGACTAAAGTACCATTTCTGCACACGCATGGTAGAAAAATTACAAGGATAACCAATCCAAATTGAGGATCACCTAGAACCCTCCCATGTCCAATAGAATAAATTCATATCAGAACATAGTCTCCACCCATAGCCCCAAAAGTGTGACAAACCTTATCAAGAATTATACCACTACCGACCAAAAGTCCAATGAAGATAAGAGGAAAAAACTGATTTACCTCTAACCCCAGACTGAATGCTAAAGAACTTAAAATAAATGAATGTGATGCACCTGAATCAAAAAGTGCCTTTACCTTTGTGCTAAAAAATAGAATCATACCTTCCATAACGGATGGATCACCGAAAGGTGCTGCAAACTGTGACATGGCATAGGCGCATCCACGGTTAAACTTGATGCTCAAACTGTCTGGCACTTGACATGGCCCGCAGCTGCTCTGACTCTGGCTAGGATGTAAACCGTCCAAGCTATGCCTCGTCAAATGATGATACCCATAAGAGAACTATTATTGTTTCTGCTGGGTGGATCCCATATAGCTAGAGCTCCTGCCTAGTATACAGTTGACAGTTTGCTGACTACCCTGCTGATTACTCGAAGCTCTCTGTGGGCAATCCCTCTTGAAGTCACCAGAGGAACCACACACAAATAAAGTCCTCTCTATAGGGGCTATGGTACTCTAGTCACTATTACACTAGGAGGAGGATGAGCCACCCCCACAGTAGCTTTCAGCTTCCCAAAGAAACCTCGAGCCCACCCTTGAGACTTCACGTTACCACTTCCTTGAGATCCATTAGGCTCCCTCTTCTTCTCCCTGATGGCCTTTCCATCCTCTGCCTCTAACTCTACCCTGATGTACTTATTCACCATAATTATGAAGTTTGGCATATCCAAACTAACGATGATCCGACGAGTACTGAGGTTAAGGCCTTTGACAAACAACCTTGATTGTATTTTCTGTCCCCTCCTTCTACACTGCATCCACGTACTTGCATAAACTTTCAAACCAAACCTGGTACTCATTCATAGAAATCTTCTCCCCGAATCAGATGAAGGAACTCATCCTTCTTGGTATCCTTAAATGTCTAGGGAAAGTAGTGGTCTAGAAATGTGACCTTGAAGTTGTCCCAGTCTATAGTCTCTGCCATACTAGCGGAGTAGGCACTCTATCAGCGTTGTGCCTGGTTTGTGAGTTGGAATGTCGCTATCTTGATTTTGTTCCCATATGGCATGTCAAGAATCTCCATAATTCGAGTGACCTAATCTAGCCACTCCTCCTTAGAGTGGAGGCCAGTTGCCCCGTTACTGGTGGGTGGGTGAAGCTTCCTAAACTCCTTTAGAATGGAGGCCAAAGTGGTGCTCTTAACTATTCCACTACGGTTGTCACTTTATTACTGCTAGAGGAACTTGACAAGTTGACGCACGACTTGTTCATCAGAGCTCACTGTTCCCCATTCCGCTATCCCCATGTTTCATCTTTCGGGTGAGCATGTTCGTTAGTTTGTCACACTCTAGTGTGTTATCGTGATATATATTGTCTAGGGTTATGACGTGCAGTTGGTTGTATTGTTTTTATTTGAGTCTTATTGAAAAATACAAAAGGCTATTTTTGTTTTTAAATATTTTTGAGAAAAATACAAAAAGATTTATTTTTTAGGTCAAAACTATTTTTTGAAAAACAAAAAAAGATTTTCGATTTTTGTGTCGTGAGCTTTCATGTTTAATATGGCATATTGGTGTGCTTGGACCCCCGTCGTTTCATTATCCATGTGGCTAGGACATTTGGTCAGAATTATTGATGCGTTGAATGATCTTAACCATTGTTTTAATGGGGTTGTTTCGAAGTTGATATGCATTTGGATTTGACTTTGTATGTATGCCATTCTTTCACACATGCACGAGTTTATATGAATGTTTGACACCACATGCATATTTGAGTTTGGTGAGACATTCTTATCTCAATTTTGTCATCTATGCGTAAGTAGAATTAGGAGGAGGTGTGCATGTAAGAACTGTTTACCGTGAGAACTTAGAATGCATAAATGAAAAAATAATTAGTGTTCACAGGAAATGGTTGTGAGAGTACAAAAGAAAAATATCGGCAATAAAAAGAATCATATGCCAAAAATGGGGCCAATAGGATTTCTCTAAGGAGAGAAAAGTAGATCACCTTAAAAGAAAAAGAAATATTATTTACGAGGGTCTTCGGTTGGAAAAGTAAAAAATGGGTTTGCACCACGAATCCTAGTGTTAAAACATCGCATCATGACGCTATTATTTGTAAAATCGTCAAAATTCCGAATTTGTGTGTATGTTGCTTGTAGAATAATATTGTTTGTAGAATCGTCCAAAGTTCATTTATCTCATTCTTAACTGTCAAAACAATGTTTGTTGACATATTTCTATCAATTAGAGCTTCTTGAATATTTCGATGTGTTGAATTTATGATTCATTTGTTGTAGTACACATCCATTCACTCCATTTCGATGTTTGAGCACATTGATTCTACGTTGGCATGAAACTCCTATCATTTTATTTTATTTCTTTTCTATTTTGAGTCTGTTTGGTCTTTCCAGTAAGCTTTTTAAGAAAAAAAAATTCACTGAACAAAACCTAAACATTTTTGGAGTTGGTTTTGAGAGTTTCATATCTTGTTCAAATGACATAAGTATGTTACTCAAACGAATTATCCATGTTGCGAGAAGTGGTCATTCAAGCGACTCTGTATGTTGTTCGAGAGACGTGTCAAGCGAATCTAGGGTTTCTTTTAAAGATCTCGCTCGACCTATTTCTACACTTCGCACAATCCTTCTTATCTCTCTATAAGTGACCGTTTAAGCTATTTCACAAAACCCCCCATTTTCACATATTCGAAGCTTCGTGTTGCAATGTTGTGATCATAGACTACACACGAGTAATCCCTTGGTTCGTGTTACCTCCTTTCTCCGCCCTTTCTAGTATGATTTGAAGATTGAACATGCTTCTGAGTTCGAGGATTACTCTCTTAGTTTGGCACTTTGGTTTTTGCTTCCATTGTCACTATTTTCAACCCCATATCTTCATAGAGATCTATTCTCACTGATTCAAGGTATTTTTTTAATTTTTCTGCTGTTGTTGAAATCTATTAGTTGGTTTTTTTTATGGTATTTGATTCCATATTTTTTTAAAGGAATATACACTGTATTTAAATAATTTTTTACCTCTAAATGTGTATCATTCCTTGCTATGTCTGCTTGGGATAAAAATCAGTAGTTGAATGGGTTTGTTTAATTTTTTTATTTAAGACGCAGTATCCATCCTACTGTCATATTGGGATTTTTTTTCATAATGAGTGCATAGGTAAGATCTGTTGTTTTATCTCAAGAGAGCTGCCAGTATTTTTTTTTGGAATTTTTTGTATGCCCATGTGTGTATCCTAAATTTTATCCAAGAAATTTTTTTAAAATTTTTTTTGGTATCCATGTTTCTTTGGATTTTTTTGGGATACCCACACTTGTGTCATTTTGTTGGGATATATTAGTTGAGTATTTTATATCTGATTGTCTGTGCTGATGTTGTCGTTGGTTTTTGCAGTGGTTAGATTGGACTAGTGTACGAAGATAGGTGCGTAGTAGTTTGTGTTTCGGAGTCAGTTGCACCCATCCTTCCACACACTACATATTATTGTTTTATGTCCCATTAGCTATGCCTCCCAGATGTCGTGGTGCCCGTGTTGGCCGTCTTGATGAGAAGCCTGCATCCTTTTATGCCCAACGTGCTCGGGCTACTCTGCTGTGAGATGGGATACACGTGTTGAGTATGGGCACTACTGTGTGCTCAAACTATATTTTCGATAGCTTGTTAGGGAGAGAGTTTTAAGGTTTTCGAGTTCGATCATTTTGACATACCTCGTTGGATGTTAGGTAGGGGTTGGGATTCTTTATTTAATGCATATGAGGTCGTATATCCTGATATAGTGTGTGAGTTCTTCTATCGTGCTATCCATACTTCAAAGGGACTTAACACATCCATACGTGGAGTTCCTATCATCGTCACCACTGATTTAATAGCCTAAGGTCTACAGATGCCACACATACCCGACATCGTGTTCCCTAAGATCACTGATGATGGTCCATCTTATGAGGCCATTCTCCATCACTGTTTCTGGGAGATTCCTCCGAAGGGCACTACTATGTTTCATCGTCACCTACACCTGGCCTTCTGAGTTCTTAATAGGTTTATGTCATCTTCTATCTATCCTATGATAAATCATACCCAAATAGGATTTGACATTATTTACTTCATGTATGATGTATCCCGGGGGGATATCTACCTACCAGCCATTCTGCTCTAGGTAATGGCATCTTTTACCATTATTGGTCGCAACCCTGTTCGCCCTGCTCTTCCTTATGGGATTCTCATTACACGGATCTGCGTATCTGCTGGGGTTCCCATCTTAGAGGATGGTTTGTTTCTCTCAAATGCAGTTGTCATTGACCACGTTACATTCACTCATTCAGAGAGTTATCTGAGTGTTGAGGCGAGAGCGAGAGCTCCACCCACTGAGGGAGCCTCTTCAGGAGCTGGATGCACTTCCCAATCAGTTGGTCCCACTGGTCCTAGTCCTGATATAACTCATCCTTTCCCTTTCACATATTCAGCCAAATGCCATATCGAGGAGGATTTATATATATTATAGGCACAGGTGGCTGCTCATTCCAAGATGTTTGATACCATTATAGCCAAGTTTAATGTTGAGGCAGAGGTCAGAGCGGTTAGAGATTCCTATATGACAACGTACTTTGAGGAGATGAGGAGGAGAGAGAAAAGTAGAGGACTAGGTTCTTTTGGTTTACGACATGACGCAGCTACATAGACTAGGGATGCTGATGATGAGGATACACTTGTTGTTGTTTAGTACACTATAGTTGGGACATTATATTTGTGATGTATTGCATTTGAGTTTGTACTTAATGATATATTAATTTATTCTCATATGCGATGTACTCATATTCTCATGGATCTCCTGTTTTATATCAAAAGATTTAGTTTTGATGATATGGATGTATATATTTTGATCATGCAGTCTTATTCCATTATTACTTGTGTTATATCCTCATTTACTGTATCCATTGTTATTGATGATGCAGTCTTATCTATCCATTGTCATGATTTATTTTCCTTGCTGATATTAAGGTTTGTTTATCTAGCCATGTTGTTATTATTCAAATTATTCTTTTTAGATATCATTTGTCCCACACTTTGTCTATTCAAGGCAAAAAAGGGGAGACATATGTGTGTAGGGGAGTTTATTTATTCATGTTTTATTGATATATTTTTTCCTCCATACTTCACTTGGGTATTTGTTTATGCCTCGTGTGTGTAGGTATATTTATTCAGAGACTCAAATATTTATTACTACATCACATTCAGAGACAGAGACACATTTAGATTCAGATCCAGATGCTTGTTAGTTCCACAGTTTTTTTCCTATCCTCTATTTTTATCATTTCGGGTTTATGGGATATAACATATGTTTTACTACTTATAGCATTTTTTTTTTTGGGTTTTGTCCCAGAATAGCCAAATGGGGTGATTTGTAGGAACAAATTTCTAATCGAGTCAATTTGTTTGTAATTGGCTTAATTCTGGACAAAACAATTTGAGTCTAGGATAGTCTTTATATTGAGATTAATTGAAGCCTACGATAGTTCAAGATTGAAGAATTTGTAATTAAAAGCTTTGAAGAAGAAATCAAGTCAAGTTGCATTCTTCATACTCAGTTTGTTCTAGATCACTCAGGTATGGATGCTTAAGACAATTAAGGTGATTTAGAATTTTGATTAAATGGTGGATGAGTTAAAGGTTTTTAAAAAATGGGAATCAAATTTAATATTTGCGAAAACGTATTTTAAACAATTCTGAGCTAAAGTAATATTGAAAATTCGAGGAATTAATTTAGAAAGAGAAACGCATTTTCGTTGTCGCTTAAACGACAGTGTATGTCGTTCTAACGACGTGCACATGTCGCTTGAACGACATAGGCATGTCGCTCAAACGAGTTGCTACGTCGGTTTTCATATTTTAGTTTTGTGAACTCTTGTTTACTCAGAAATAAATACACCTTACTGCTAAAATGTTTTTAGAAGAATAGTTTACGAAATTCCCATTAAGTTCTTCATCATCCGAAGTTTATTCAAGATCAAATTATACTCAATTCTTTACTTTGTGATCTTGAACACGTTTGCCGAAAGTTAGTTTATTATTTATTACACATTTGCTGACTGAGGTCATTAGGGATGCTTGCGGGTGTGCCTTGCTGAAGTCGAGAGCTACAGTTCTGGAGGGTTCTTGTGGGAGTCCTTTGCTGAGTTAGACTGCGTGTCTATGTGGATTTGTTGGAGTAGAATCATTGCAGATTTTGTTGTGTTGTAAGTTATGATTTACTATTAATAGTGAAATATAAAGGTTTTACCCGAAATGGATTTTTTCCAGAAATTGTTTCTTTTACCACAAGCTTTAATTGTTTAATGAATTAAATCACTTAGATGCATCTTTAGGGTTTAAGAAGATAAAATTGGATTTAACTAAAAATTAAAAAAAGTTATTTTTTCCTAAAACACACACTAAAGGGACTTCTCAAGGTTCGTTTTAAAAAAATGCATCCTTCTACTACAAGGACAGTCTTAACGGGGAAAATCCCACCTGGGGGTATGATACCTCACACTGACAAAGTTGTCAACATAAAACAAATCTTTAAATTTCGAGGGCTTAGGCACTTAGTATGCCTCAACCAGCACTTACAGAATGGTGGGAGAGATTTGGAGCCTTATTCACTGAAACAAAGATGGGAAGAATTATAACGACACAATGTGAATAAATATTAGATTGCTGGAAAGAAAACTAAAAATTTACCTATCGCGTTCGACCCATTCCACTCTCGAGGGACCTTACAGGACCGATCTTCCTATTGGATTTTGAACTCCCAATCACCCTTTATAAAAATGAATTGGCATATCTATCTATGATTACAAGTCTGGATGACCTTGATCATTCTCAAGTATGACTTTCTAGTGGTAAAATAATAATACCCAGGGGATTTTGCGTTGTCTTTCAAGCCATAAACATATCTGAAAACATCTCCAGTCAGGCCAAAACCTGTATGGATCGTCCAATACATTATAGGAACTAGAATGGTCCTGTAAGAATTGGGAGGGATCTAGGTAAGAGTGACATCATAATTACTAATGATAGACCTCATAACAGGGTGCAGAGGAAGTTAAATTCCCCCTTAAATCTCTCATAAGGGAAGGCAAACTTCATCCTAGAAATAGGTGTCATAAACCCCCTCCTCACTAGTAGGCAATTGGGTGGAGATACTAATGGGAATGTTGTATTTCTCCCTCAGGTCATCAAGATCATCTTCCAAAGTGTCACAAGAATCACACCTAGCATCTATGGTGGAAGGGTCATAAAAATATGATGAGTCCCCAGAAGAACTCTCCTTATCCATAGAATCATCACATATTGGTTCCTCAATAAATGACGTATGAGGAACGAGCCCTGCTGGAGCAACCCTATCATACATATCCCTCACAAGGGAAGAATCTAAATCCACTATAGACATTAACACCGTGTTACTAAGTTATCCTGATGCTCAATGGGATTCATCGCCTCAAATTCCTCAAACTATGGATCCTTGAAGGGAGCTCTAGTAGGCAATGGAGCAGAACCACCTAAAGAGGTTTCCCCGGGCATATAATTCAGGTATTCGGATTCGTTTGAGGGCGTAACACTTAAAGGGGTTTGGGAAACCTCCTTTCAAGAATACTTGGGTAGTCAACCTCTAACCCAGACAAATATTTTATCCACTTATGCACATGAGGCTCGTAAGCCATCAAGAATACCACAAGAACAAGGTAATAAGTTCTTAATAAAGATAGGTATTTCCCATAAATGTCTAAATTAAAAAAGCCCTAAAATATTGTGTTATCCTAGGTTAACTAACTCAATAGCCACCTAAAAGGTAAAGATCTCAAAATTCAGCATCGTACAAAACTCGATTCAATAACAGTAAAAGAATAAAGAGAGAAAAACACCAATAACTCGAAGAAAAAAGGAAACCCTAAAAACAAAAAAAAGGCAGAGTAGTTTCCTACCTAAAGAACCTAAGAAAGATTGAAGACAGTCGAGAAAAGGATTAAACTCTAGCAAGGGGTGAGAACTTCATCAAAAATGGAAAAAATATCCGGAGTTACAGATGCTTGAAGTTTTAGTTGAGGACAAATGCACTTTTGGGAACTGGGTAGTCTTTTTTCTCTCTCTCGAATGCTTTGAGTATTTGAAATGGTTGTGGGAGTTCAAAAAGAAGAAATGTGTATTTTATATACTTTCCATTTGGTGGTAAATACATTTAATCATGATACATGACATCATCACTCGAAAAGGCAAACAATGCAAAAGGTGCAAAGAATCGACGTATACACTTCCTCAGATATGCGTGATAGTCACGTCAGGTGACGATCCAAGTCAGTAGACACATGTCAATCCAGTGAACGTAATTGAAAGATGACCAGATCTATGTGAAGCCGACTAAACCCAACTACTTAACACTCCACTCATTCATTCCATATTACCATCTACTCTAAAGATCTAACACTCCAAAGGACCTGCTACTTTCTCTAATCAAGGATAGAGTCCTGGAGGCTTTTGTTATACCACAAATATGGGATACTAGATAAACCAATAAGATTGCAACACCTGTCATCAAATGGTGTTTGACTTACTTCATAAACCTCTTACTCTGGTCAGCTCATAAATAGTTCTGCTGGGATGGATAGTTATCAATGTTAGTTAACACCGTTAGTAGATTATATCAAGACACACATGTGTCACATGAGGGAATGTGGACAGTCTCACTCACACCATCACTCACGTACAATAGTATACACGATAGATCACCTTTTTATAGGTTATTACCAACTCATGATGATTCATTGTATTGAATGTAAAAGGTGTAACTAACCGACCTATAAAGTCACTCCACCTGTCCCACTACTCTCTCTAATAACTACCAATAAATAGAACTCAATCCCAAAGAATACTAGATCTAAAAATATTCCACTTAACGACCATAGGCAAACCCTAAAAATATTCCACACGGAGAGCTTGTGACCATCAATTTTATGGTGATTGCCCATTGAAATACATATAATCTGAACTATACATGTGGACATTGGCATTTTATTGGGCTGAACCACGTTAATCTTTGATTTTCTTCTTTATATCTCATCATTCTCTACTCGTCCCAAACTTGCAAGTTGGTAATGTAAATTTCTTTATTTGTTATTGTTTGTTGTTGAGAATGCAAAATAGTTGCAACAGGTGATTTTTCTTCAAATAAAGATTGCAATACAAATTTTAAATGTGAAAGCGAATTTTAAATTGAGTTTATCTTTTTATCCTACTCATGCATCTATAATGATAAAAAAGATAAATCAAACCAAGCAAATATGACAAAGCTAAGTTTCAGGAAAAAAAACCTTTCAGGTAAAACCTTTTATCCAATTAGAAATTTACAAGAGAGTCAACTTACAAACTACTTGAGTTCCCTTACAAGCATAACACGTTATTCTTCGAAATTCTCTAATGAATAACTATGATCCATGCAAGAATCACATGACAGCAGTCCTCCATCAGCCTCAGTCTTCGTTTTTAGCAATGAATTCCCATAGGTGTCACAAGTCAACAATAGAGTGCCTCTCCACGAAGGTGTATGCAATAGATACAAAACTTTCTAGGGTTTCAAAATAATTCACAAGAATAATATTCAAGGATGATTTGTTGTGAATTAAAACAAAGTTTTGACACACAAAACTTGAAGAACTTTTGCTGCTGATATGCAGAAATGTAATTGGCAAAAGTATTAAACAATATGTCAACGAAACACGTATTTATAAAAAGTTTAAGTTGGCATGTCATTCGAACGACTTCTTGATGTCATTTGAACGACAATCACGTGTCATTAGAAGCGACATTGCATGTCTCTAGAACGATAAATGCATGTCGTCTGAATGACATTGCGAGGTCATTTGAACGATAGAAACGAAACTTTCCCATTTAATAAACTCCACCTACAAGTATCTTAGAAAACATATTTTCGAAAACAAAAATAGTCATGTTCGTCTTTTGATAAAAATTAAGCATCCCAAACATTATTTCATAAATTAATTCAAACTCTAAACTGTTTGATACCTTTTGGGATGTTGGGAAGTCTTCAAACTTGGAGATTCTTGAGTTCGGTTCGTTTTGACGGTGCGTGAAGATTTGTGACGGGGTACGTCAAACTTGTCTAAAACTATGCTATGAACAATGTTAGAAAATTCCCTTTCGCTATTCCGGTACAAATCAAACAAAAAGGATCGAACACCAAATTGAAATTAAAATCTCCTATTACAAAGATACTAATACCCTTTCCAACCTTAGAACGGAACGACATAAGTCTTTTTCTCTTCAAAACTTCATCTTTTTCCCTTAATCTCTGTCTTCATCCGTGTGTCCTTGAATTCCTCTTTAAGTACCTACACACATGAGACAATAAACATATACCCTCGTGACGCATCGAGTTTGAAACAAAATATAATTCATAAATAAATACTCCCCTATAATTCAAACTCATCAAAAACTCCATTTTAATTTGCTCTCCCACTTTGTTTATATCCGAAATAGACAAATAGTCAAAGAATTAGAAATAATAAACATTAAGTGCAAAGCATCACGACGAAGAAAGGATATCATCACAAAAGATGTAAATCAAGTATATGTAATGATCATCTTAAAGGCAAACACAACCAACTGTTTTTGAAAATTTTCAATATTTTTCAAAAAAATGCAGATTTCATAAATACAAAAAACAAGCCATATATAATATATGCAAAATATATCAAAAAAATGGCACACGTATATAGGTATAAACAACCACAAAACGTTACACAAAACTCATAAGCTTTACACACTAGCATAGTATCGATGTGTCTAAACGTGTGAAATGGAATGAATAGGTGTGAACTAGAATCAAAAGAATTATAACCCAAATACTCAAATATGTTCAAGAAGTTCTAATTGACCACAAAAATTTATCAAACTAATCTTTAGCCGTAAATGACAAATAAAGTTGAACTTAATGAACAAAACAAGCACAATGCATACAAGCCTAGAATATTAATGATTCTATAAATCAATAGCATCATGACAAAATAAGCTTAACTAGGATACATTGTCATTGTGAAAACTCGTTGATATTTCCATCCAAACTCCCTCAAAATATTTCTTTTCTTTTCTTTTGAATGAATATATCAATCTAAACAAATTTGGCCCCTATTTGGCATATGATTCTTTTTATTGCCTAATTTTTTTTCTCCGTCTATTTAAAACGATGGCTTTCACGACAAGTTAATTGTTCTCCCGCAGCCCTTTCTCGCGAACACTCATCATTTTTTTAACTAAGCAATATAAATCCCCCCCGGGCAACGATTTTTACATGCACAAATCCTCCATAGTCAAATAAACATGTAGATGACAAGATTGATAGGAAAACATCTCACCAAGCTCAAATGAACATCATAAAATCAAAATTCAATAAGCTCGTGCATGTGTGTGGAGGCATAAACAAAATCGAATCCATAAAGTCAGTCAAGTTCGAAATAACTCCATAAACATGGTTAAGATCAATTTAAATATTTAAAGTCGTAACTAAATGTCCTAGCCACATGAAAATTGCGTAGTGAATTAGATTCAAACACACCAATATGCCACACCAAATGTGTAAAAATAAAATATACAAATAATTGATTTTTTTTAATTGTTCAAAATTAAAATCTTTTTGTATTTTTTACAAAATATATAACCAAAAATATTTTTGTATTTTTCAATATAACTCAATTAAAGAAAAATATAATACAACAAGTAGAATAGAAAACATATGTCATGAAGCACAGCTTGCGTATGATAAACAAAATCATGCAACTAATCAACGATATGAAATAGCATGTGACACATCATGTGCAATCATGTGAGAATCAACTAACCTAGCATTTAGCGTCACCAAAGTCGATTTCCTAACCCAAACAGGTGTATGCTTAACTCGAGGGGTTATGTAAATCGACGTGACACTATCCTTAAACTTCTTAGGAACTCTTCCCAGAATAAAACAAAAACGCCTAAGGTGACATTTCCTACCACCATGTGAACATGTGTAAATGGAAGGAATGTTACCTATGGGTTGACATTTTCTAATGTCCTTAGTTTTGGTTGACCCTATAAAACAAACAATGGCTTTGGCTTTAACATTCGAAGCACTAGAACAATACAAGCCATTACCATCACCACTCAAACTACTAGAGTATTTTAAATCAACTTTTAACTTCAAAATTTTAGACTAAAGCAAAGAATTAGACTCTTCCAATTTTAGGGACGCCTTTTTCAAATTTTCAACAATTACTAAAAGGTTATCGTGCTCACTTTCAATAAAAGAAAACTTTTCCCTAAGAGTCTTCTCACGTGCCAAAAAATCATTAATCAAAATATTTTTGTCATCTTTGGTACAAACACAAACCCTCGAATTTTTCAAGTCCTCTAAAGTTTGTTTTCAAAAATAGGACTCTATCATCACTCTCCTTTTTGGACAATTCTAATTTTTTTAATTCATGGTCCATGTCCACAAGCCGCTTACGAATTAAATCTCTTCGATCTTGAATAGTTTGCAAAAGTTCCAAAACGGTTTTAAAACGTGAATTCTCTTTTTTAAGAATTCCAATTCTTTTGGCAAACTTCAAATTCAAACGATTTAAGATGTCAAAACTATGAGAATCCATCGATAGAGGAGAAACAAACCAAAAACACCAAAAAATAGTGAGTAAACAAGATCAAACACAATAATTTAGTGTAACCCGTTATGATACCAATTTGAGAATGCAAAATAATTGCAACGGGTGATTTTTATTCAAATAAAGATTGCAATACCAATTTTAAATGCGGAAGAGAAATTTAAATTGATTTTTTTTATCCTACGCATGCATCTATGATGATAAAACAGATAAACCACACCACACAAATACGACAAGTCCAAGTTTCAGAAAAAAGACCCTTTTCTGGTAAACCTTTTATTCACTTAGAAATTTACAAGAGTTAACTTACTAACTACTTGAGTTCCCTTACAAGCATGACGCGCCATTCTTCAAAAATCTCTAATGAAATATTATGATCCTCGCAAGAATCACATGATCGCAGTCCTCTGTCAGCCTCAACCTTCGTCTTCAGCAGCGAATCCTCTCAGGTATCACAAGTGAGCAATGGAGTGCCTCTCCACCAAGGTGTATGCAATAGATACAAAACTTTCTAGGGTTCTAAACTAATTCACAAGAACAATATTCAAGGATGCTTTGTTGTGAATTACAACAGTGTTTTGACACAAAAAACTTGAGAAACTTTTGCTACTGATATGCAGAAACATAATTGGCTAAAGTCTTAAATAATCTGTCAACGAAACATGTATTTATAAAAACTTAAAGTCAGCGGGTCATTCGAATGACTTCTTGATGTCGCTTGAATGACAGGAGCATGTCGTCAGAAACGACATGAGATGTCGTTAGAAGCAACATTATGATGTTGTTCAAACGACATAAATAAAAAATTTCCATTTAAAAAACTCCGCCTACATGTATCTTAGAAAACATATTATCGAAAAAAAATTCATGTTCGTCTTTTAATAAAAATTAAACATCCCAAACATTATTTCATGAATTAATTCAAACACTAAATTGTTTTATACGTTTTGTGATGTCGGCAAGTCTTCAAAATTAGAGATGCTTGAGTTCTGTTCGTCTGGACGGTGCGTGATGATTTTTAACGGGATACGCCAAACTAGTCTAAAACTATGCTATGAATAATGTTAGAAAATTGTTCTTACACTTGTTAATAGATTATATCTAAGGCCAAAAATCTATATACTAGTTTTAGACGATAGCACTTTTTCCTTTTTCTTGTCACGTTGACTCATTGCATACCTTATTCACCTTTTGCTTCTTTATCATTAATAAATTGGTTCAATATATCTAGGAGGACATAAAACAAATTTCTAGCATTAACAAGCATATCGCAATCTTTATTTATAATTCAAAAGACAAATACGATATATTTTCTAAATTTTAAATATGTCAATACTTTAACTACAATTTCATCATGGTGTCACAATAGATTGTTACCACCAAGGTATCATCATTAGGTAGAAGGACAGTTCTGAAGTCACTTTCAATAAAAATCATCATGGGAACCCCTCGCTTTGGGTTGTGTCTGTGGTGAACAACATTTACTGAACTCTTAAGGTGTTGGGTACTTCTTAGATGCACTTTTAAAGATGAGGAGGATATTTTTCCTCTAGTGAAGCCCATGTATATGGTGGTGTCATCCATTATGGTAATATTATATTTACACTTGTTTGTAGGAGCTCCACCCTTCGTGACAGAATGATTTAAGATAAACACATCTTATGACCACTTTTATGGTTTCTTGAGGAGGTATCACTCATTGGTGTTAGAGCAATGATATCTTTGGAAGCGATAATAATTCTATTTATCTCCTTTTTCATTTGATCCTCACATTTGATAGGCATTGGGATAATTCTTAACAATCCTACTATTAAGGATACATCTTCAATGTTAACCATTACTAGGGAGAAATACTTAATCTTAGGATGACCTGCATTTTTTTTCCATTTTCTTTTTGAAATCGATTTTTTAAGGATATTTTCCCAATACAGAGTAAAACATCTTTTATATTATTGAGGTTAGGATGAGGGAGTATGATAATTTCATTTGGCAGTCAAGACATCCTATGCATAATTATATTTTTGGGATCTTTTTAGAAGTTTAATCATTAATAAGGGAGGTATTTTGGTATAAGAACTCAACAAATCATCTAATGTGAGCCCACAATGAATCCTACCACACATATCGTATTATTGAGGTCATCCGCATATAAGGCTTCAAAATTTAATATTTTTCATACTCCTTGAGGGTTGATCTTATTTTTTTTCATAAAGTTCAAGAATTAGGTTATAATATTTCACATTTTTATCACAAATAAAGGACTTGGATAGTTTGTGAATTTCTTGATAGTTCCTGATTTGATCTTGGAAAACCAATGATAGAAATATTGGCAAACAACCTCATATTGAGTATTATGTAGCAACATCATTCACCAATATGTTTTTAAGTTATCGATCATATATTTGTCCCATTTAATACTCTATGTTGGATATATTAAATTTTAGAGTAATGTCTTAGTGTTATGCCTCATTGAAAAATAAAAAGTGTTTCTTATGGAGAGATAATTTGATATAAATATATCATTTGAGTTTTGTGTTAGTTGATGAAGTTGCCTATATGAAATTAAATTTTCTTAATTTTGTCATCCTAATAAGTGAGGACTTGGGCTTACCCACCATGGAAGTTTCCATCATATAGGAAAAGACTATCTTTGAAAGGATCTCGGATGTGAGACTTCCATAAATGTGGGGGAGGCAACTTAATGATTTCTTGATCATTATTTTATTCATTATCTCCCACCAATTTTAGGTGTCCTCCTTTTAAATTTTCCTTTGTATGTTATGGGATAACTGGAGTCTCCTTGCTATTGAACCATCATCGGAGACTCTATCGAACTACAACTAAAATATTTCCTTTATACCGCATGTCAATTAAACATTTCCCATTATCTCTTAGTAAGCGAAGTAAGAGAATTATACTTTATATGACTTGAAAGAAAAATCTTCCCCATAAATTAATTCAACTTAAAGTTTCTAGGAATTGTTTAATCCTTAGCTTCAACAAATTACCACTTATATTAGATAAGGTAGGGGACGTGTAGTGATGATAATGATAATGATAAGATAATATGTATAATAGTTCATCTCCTAATTTGAGGGGTCTCCATTCACTATGAAGGTTCTTTTCCCATGTATATAATCTCGCCTGATAAATATTATAAAAACGACAATCCTTAGGTTTAGGGATAAGATTGTATTAGCTATTCTAAGGTCTTTATAATGAGTGGGGAGTCCTTAGGTGGAACCATTGGAACGTGTTACTTTTGAATCACTTACGACTAAAAAGGACTAATACTAATTCGTCCATTCTAAATGAAAGGATGTTACACTAGGAATAAAGGGTAAATGGGACTTTATTTTTCAATCTCTTCGGTACCTCTGGATTTTTTCGGATGTTTGATCCTTAATGCATTTCTAAGGTCTTCCATTTATATGGTCCACATGTGTATAATGGAGTATGACTGTAACGATATGGGAAGCCATGTATTGAGCGCTGATGGAGTATAGGTGAAAAGGTTTTTAATGTTATTTTATTCATTAGTAATAATATGGCGGGTGGGGTTCGTAGCGAAAAAATTGTATTTTCTATCAATTTCTCACATAAAGATACACACACACACACACACACACGTGTGTGTGTATCTGTGTGTGTAGAGAGAGAGATGGTTAGCTTTATTTTTGAACTAATATTAGGCATTTAAGGTTAAAGATGGGTGTATAGGGTTACTACAATGCTTCATGAGGTATAAGAGGTGGGTCCTACTCTCATTGAGGTTGACTAGACCTTGTTAGAATCAAGTTGAGGAATCTCGACCTGGTATTTGAGTGTTTCATATGATGGCAATATGCTAAATGAAATTTAGAAACAATTCTTAGAGCATTGGCAAGCCTTTAACTGAAGGGGTTCGGGTATTTGATGTTAAATAGAGACATAATTTGGACTTTTCAAAACCTTATCTTCTTAAAATGATCTTCATTAAAGGTTTCATACCCTGGTTCCTTTTTCTTTAGGTCTGATGGAAAGGACACTACACCAAAGTCGCCAATTTTATGCAACCATTAGTAGTGACAAAACACCTTTGTCACTTTTGTTTGCGGTGACAATTAAGGGGGTTATAAATATACTTTGTCACGGCCATAAGTGGTGGAAAAAATTGTGTTTGTCACACCATGAAGAGTGACCACGCCTTATCATTTGACCCTTAAATTTTCACTTCCTTTGTCATTGTAATGAGAAGTGACTAAAGGAAAATTTTGTCACCGCTTAAAATAGTGATAAGTTTTTCTTGCAAGGATTACTTGTCACTACTTATCGCAATGACAAAAGAATTTTTTTTAATTTTGTCAGTGCTTAAAGCAGTGACAAGCTTTGCTTGCAAGAACTGTTTGTCACTTCTAATGACAGGGGCAAACAAATAAAATATTTATTTTTTGATGGCGGGATCATAAAAAAACTGATAAAAAATAATATCAGATTCAATATCAATTGCGCTTTAATTTCAATCATATCATTTGGAAATACTAAATAGTTAAAAACAAAATAAAATTCATGTGTACATATGAAAGTAATACAAGTCTTTATATTTTATAAAAATCGTCATAGTTTCCTTTTTTTTAACATTTGAAAAACTTGTTAATACAGACATGCTTAAACTTATATTTAAATAGAACTAATAATAATAATATCACATGCCCAATCGTGGTATCCACACATAATATCATTTATAAATCCTTATAATTATGAAAATAGAGAACACAAAACTAAAGAAATCAGAGAATATTTATGTGTTGCACGATTTAAGTAAAATACAAGTAAAGATGAACATACAAAGAATGAGATATACTAAAAGTTACGTTCCCACCATGTACTATTATGTCATTGTTATATTAATTCTATCTTTGATGAGATTTTATACCTTAATTTGTGTAATAGACTTTAAATTAGTAACAAATGAAGTGTTCTTGTATTGGATTATAATATATGAAAAGAGCTCCTTTAATATAAAAGGTGTAATTAAACATTTAATTTACAAAAGAATAAAAAGTGCTAGCATTTAAAATCTAGGGACACGATTTGAGTATATAATTTTGGGACACGAAACATTATCTAGGTGCCATTGTTGGATAACTTTAGTAAGACACATCCATTTAAAAGGTCTAATACTAGCACGCGATGCATTGTCATTTTCTAAACATAGATAATGCTAAACATAGGCACAACCAAATCTAACATTTTCACAGTGGCGCACTCTATCCTTGTTCGCACAACTTATAAGCAAACACTGATTGTCCAAAACAATGTCAACAATCTCTTTACAAATCGATTCTAAAGATATTTGAAGGGAAGTGGGCCAAAACATAATATTTCATAGGCAATAGAGGCATAATTATGACATTAATATATGGGGTTATATAAAAAAAAGTTATAAAGTATCTTTTAATTGTAAATTTCAGTTCTTCCAATGAAATTTACCCCGTGCTTATACCCCCCTCAAAAAATTAGTAAATATATTTTCAATTCCATCCTTTACTTGTTTTGATAGTCCAAATCATACTTTGCAACTCATAATAATTAATTTTCCTACATAGATAGAAATTTACTTCTCCAACCTTGAATTTTATATTCAATATTGTACACTAAGTCATTAAATAATCCACAAGTCTTTCTCCTAATAAATAAAGTAAAACCTATGTAAATAATAGGAATTCTAAAAAAATTCGAGAAACATTCTCAATTAGACTAAGCCTCACTGAGTTCAATTTAGGGCACACCAAGATTTTTTTTTCATTCTATTAATAATATGTCGCTGAATCTCATCATAGAAAGAAATTAATTAGAGAAGTTCCTGTAAATACTGTTTTTCCACCATTAGCTATAATAAGAATACCATTCACATATTCATTTAAACTGAAGTTACAATATGACCCCCACATAATTAAAACAGAAAAACACTAATAAAGTGGCTTTATTAACCCCTCCATCATCCATTTATTCAATCATTTACTATACAACTCAACCGATATGATCAAAATAGCAGAGGACAAAGGATCCAAATGTCTAAATCCACTAGATTAATGGAAATAAGCAACAAATTTCGTTAAATAGCACATAAAACTCATAATTTGAAATTGATTTGAACCCCAAGTAAATTCATAATTCACTAACACAAAGTTTTGTGTACACCTTTAAATGGAAAAGCAACAACACCCTGTCGTAAGCTTTATCCAAGTCACGATTAATTATTATATTACTTCCATGTACTATCTTATTCACACTTCTTACCAATTCTTGAGCTATCCGATATCTCACGACCTTTTATAAAAGCAATTTGTCGGGGGATATAATTATAGTACGAATTAATTAACGTCTACCAAGAAATATCCTTGAAAACAATTATTAAAAAAACTACATAAACTAGTTAGAAATAAATTATTCAAATATTATGTTTTGTTACTTTAGTAATCAATGCAATTTCAAAAACAAATGACTTGATATGATGAAACTACAATTGCAATTTTTTTTAACTAGGGTTTAAATGTAAATTAAAAGAAACAAAGATATGGTTTAAAGGTGTAATAACATACCAAATGCGATTGTATGAATGCTTGCGATGAAGAGGCGACGACTTGCGGTGATGATATTGGGCTTTGCGACAACTTACGACGACATGCAGTAGAGAAATTAGAGTTGTAATGAAGCTGAATGGAATCTATGGGTGTGTGATTTAGGGTTTTAATAGAGAGCTATGGGATTTGTGTAAATAAAATTTAACTGGCATGATAAAGAGATCGACTTACAATAAAAAAATGAGATATGAATAGATAGATGGATGCCATGATAAAGAAGGAGATAGATATTAACAGACATTATGGTTTAAGAAAGAGGGTGTTATGATGAAGAGGGAGAGAAAGATCGAGGCGGAGCTCAAATATAATGGAGTGGGTGTAGTGAGAGGGGCTTAGATAGTTTTGGGTTTGAGCGGGAGTTTTAGCACTGATTTAGGTGATTTAAAAAAAACATTGTAGAAGGGCAAAAACACATTTAGGTCGGATAATTTAAAAGGAGATGTAAAAGATGATAAATGAGAAAGTGATGTAAATTGATTTTTAAAAGCTTATTTAATAGGAATTTTTCTTGTAGTGAATAGAAACAAATAGTAACAATAAATCCAATGATAAAAATTAGAAAAAAACTCAAATCAAGATCACAAATAAGAATTTGAACCTCAATCTAGAAATGTGAAATGCTTTAGCTCTAGCTGTAATGAAATTCTCCAGCTTTAGATCCAGTGAAATGCCCAAAAAATTACAACGGTTTGTAGGGTTTTTAATATTCAATTTATAAGCCCAATATATATTTTTTGATAAGCAAATGATTTAATAATACAAACCCACCAAAGGGGGTGGAATCCCGTATACAAGAAGTATACAAAGCGAAAAACAAAGAGCTGGAGCCCAAAACCAACTAGCCAAGCCCCTGGAACTCCTCCAAAAACTCAAGGAAGAGAGACAACGAAGAATCATGCCTTTTCCTACACCAAGTAAGAAGCATGCTCAGGAAGCTGAACCGAATTCCAGAAGGATCAAGTTTGACCCCCTCGAAGAATTTCCTATTACTCTACTACCAGCCGATCCAAAAAATACAATAGGGGACCATCATCCAGACCACCCGCGGACCTGGACAACCCCTGGTTCTCCTACAAGCTGCCATCACCTCACACACCGAAAGAGGCATAACCCAACAAATCTGGCATAAAGAGAAGATCAAATCCCAAAAGCCCCTAGTCACCTGATAGTGTAGAAGCAAGTGATTGGTCGTCTCCTCCTCCTGCTTACATAACTAACATCTTTTGGTCATCCTACTCCCTATGCTTTGAAGACCCTCAACAGTCAAGATGGCCTATCTAGCAGCGGTCCACATGAAGAAACAATCCTTGGGAGGCGCATGGCACTTCTAAATGGTCTTCCATGGAAACGAAGCACCCCCTCAACCCCTCAACACATAATAATATTTCTTAACTGAGAAAAGAACATCCTGAGAGCTCGACCACCTCAACCTATCCACCCCAATGGACAGAGCCATTGCCAAACTCAGCCACTCAAAGAACTCATCTACCTCCTCCAGCTCCCGATCTCGGAGGCCCCTCCTAAACTTAGGGTACCACACCGCACGGTCCCCCACCGTACGCTTGTAATACTCAACTGACTCTTTTATGTCTCCCCCACTACGAAACATCCCCAGAAAGAGATCTTCCAAAGAGCCTCCCGTTCCCCAACTATTCCTTTAGATGTTGATACGACTCCCACTCTTGAGTTGATAGGAAGTAAGGAAAGAGAACTCCCCCCACCCTGTCGCAATATACCTCTACCACCCCACCCCATGAGCAGGGCGCCCCATAGTAGGACCACACCTAAATGGACCGAGCCCATTCCTAGCTACCACCACTTTCCTCCACAGTGTATCACCCTCCCTATTAAAGAGCCACAACCACTGTCCCAGTAGAGCCTTATTGAAATGGACTAAACTCCTCACCCCAGCCCCACGCTCTTTCAATGACCTGCACACCATATCCCAACTCACCAAGCAATATTTGAACGGATCCTCATGGCCTTTCCACAGGAAGTCCCTCATCAACTTGTCAAGTTGTTTGCCAACGAAACCAGGAAAAGGGAGGGCAAACATAAAATAAGTTGGAAGGCTTGATAATACGCTTTTGATCAATGTCAACCGACCACCTTTGGAGAGGTAACTATGCTTCTAACCTGCTAACCTCCTTTAGAACCTCTCAAGTATCGACTCCCACATCGAAGACGAATTAAACTTTTCCCCTAAAGGAGGCCAAGATAAGTTGATGGGTGTGAGCTGACCATACATATAAGAACACTAGCCAAGTAGCCCACGTTACCATCCTTGCCCACGATAATCATCTCACTCTTCTCGACATTGATGTGCAAACCAGACACAATCTCAAAATACACAAGCAGCAACCTTAATGACCTCATCTCTTCCACAAACGCCGCACAAAAACTAATATTATCATCCACGAATAGAATGTGAGAAATATCGACTGGATATGGAATAGATATCCAGATCAAAAACCTGAGACCAGACCCCCCTCTACCATACGACTCATCATCCGAAAAAATGCCTCCATAAGTAAGATAAATAGGAAGGGGGCAATGAGTCGCACTGCCTAAGACCACGAGAGCTTGAGAAAAAACCTTCTGAAACCCCATTAACGAGGACTGAGAATTTGACAGAGGAAATACACCTCTTCATCCATCTACACCACCGCTCCCCAAATCCCATCCTCCTAAGAAGATATAAAATGAACTCCTAGCTCACATGATCATAAGCCTTTTCAATATCCATCTTGCAGATAATACCCGGAACCCCACCTCGTAGCCTGGATTTGATGCACTCATTCGCCACTAAAGTCGCATCAAGGATCTGACGACCACCCACAAAGGCACTTTGAGCATCCAAAATAAGAGAATCAATAAGCTTTCTAAGTCTAACTGATAAGACCTTAGATGTCAGCTTATACACGTTGTCGACCAAACTAATGGGTCTGAAATCTCTAACATCTAATGCACCCCCTATCTTGGGTATCAAAGTAATGAAAGTGGAGTTTAAACTCCTCAAAAAACACCCCCTATCTAGAATTCACTGAAAACAACCATCACATCCACCCTGATAACCACCCAACAATGTTGGTAAAATTCCATAGTGAAATCGTCCAGACGGACCTGGGGCCTTATCACCGCAAACAGACACACACACACACACACAATATATATATATATATATATATATATATAGAGAGAGAGAGAGAGAGAGTGTGACCTGAGAATGGGTTGAAAGAGGTCACGAGTGTGTTAAGCTCCAACAAAATCCATGAGATGGGATTTTTGTCAATTTTGATAGATTATGACAATTGAGAAGCGGAGTGGAAGAGGTTATAAGGTTAGGATTTCAACTGTGAGAACTATGAAAAACATGAGTTCAGAAGCAGGGTTGGAGAGGTTGTGAGGTTATGGTTGTGTAAACACAAATGAGAAGGGGCGATGTTAATTTTTCGTTCAACATTAACGACGAAAAATGTGTTTCAATTAAATTTTTTTACTGCCATGAACAATAATACATATGACAAAATTAGCCTACTTAAATTTGTCAATGGTATAGGTAGTGACAAAGTAGTATCAATAAAATCACAGATTTCGTGTAATAGGAGAACAAATTCACTGAGGTATTTTTATCATTATGAGGACCTTATACTTGTATTCCACCCCTTTAACATAAGTTAGAGGATGAAGGTTGAGGTCTGAGATCAGATGATTATATATGGTATCATCAATAGGTGTTTACTGAATCGACTCTACTTTTACTTAAGAAGACATCTACAAAATGTAGAGCTTTTTTTGTACATAAGTAATGAAAGTCAAGAATAGTAGTTATAACATACATATGGTGTTCCTCAATGATGTATCAGACATGTATTTTAAGGATGCGAGCCTTAAAAATAATAAATTTTAAATGAGAGAGTCAAGATTGATTCATTCATCGAGTTGTATTATGGAATGGTGAAGTTACAAAAGGTTTGATATTTTTATACTTGTGGGGTAAAGATTTCCAGCTTAAGAGGTCATTTATCAGGTGAAGTTGTTACATTTATCTAAGTTGGTATTTTTCTGAGCCTACTGAAATATGTCATTTCATGTTATTTAATTATGTTCCCATATCTTTATTGTTAATTCCTCAATATTCAACAATTACCATAAAGAGTAGAATGAATCTATAAAGCCTTTACTTCATTTTCCATCTTTACGTATGGAGATTATGTGACCAATCCAATTTATGTGCTTTCCTATCGGGCCCAATTTAATTTTTAGTTTATGGTTAATGCAAATAAGTAAAGATTTGAGGGATTTATGGCATTTATCATATATGATTGTACATTTTGGTTTGTTGTCCTTCACAGTTTTCTTGGTTATAACTCTTTATGTGATATTAGCTTTGATTTACCTAATTTGGAGTCTATTTTATTTATTATATTTTTAATTTTCCTAGGATGGTGAGTACAAGAGACAATAATTTCTCCGTGTTCGAACACTAATTAACCGTCTAAACCTAATTAGTTAGTTCCTCATGACATTAACAAGGACACATTACATTATCTTCGTGAGTTAACCACATTCGCTCATCTTCCACAACAAATACCTTATAAAATTATCGATGGGATGGAAATAACAATTGAGATTCAATTCTATATGGATACATATCCCTCCAATGGAGAATCCAACTATTGGAGTTTAATAGTGCATGGACGAATGAATATTTGAGGGATTAGGCATGTAGAGTTCGAGAACTACTCCTCAGAAGTACGGAGAGACAAAATATATGGAAATACACTATCTTCTCGAGTTAACCACACTTGCACATTTCCCATAACAAATAACTTAAAATTATCAATGAGGAGGTAATAATAATTAAGATTCAATTCCATATTGATACATATCTATTTGAAAGAGAATCAAATTGTCGGAGGTCAATGGTGCAATGACGAAGGAATATTGAATGGGTTACGCATGTAGATTTCAAAAGGTATTTCTTAAAACTGCGAAGAGAGAAAATTTATTGAAAAAGTTTTCTTTCGCCACATGAGAAAAGAACCACCTAACTTTATCATTTCGTGAAGTCGATAAGTGTAAATGGTTCAAGTAAAGACTAAAGCATGTTTGTCAAAACCATGTCTTGCCTTTATATACACATTAAGATGGTGGATTAATCAAAGTTGCATGTATTGTTGAAGAATTTCAAATAAGAAAAGTGTTAACACTAACACAAACCAATAGCACCGAGTTCTTATACAATACGTAAAGTGGTGCAAGAAAAAACTTTTCCATGTAATAAACACTATTAGTTCTATGAATTTGAATTGCTTAGTAAGCCACATTGTTCGAAATAAAAGAACCACATACGTGCCAAACATTATTAATTCAACATGATTGATTAAAACATTAATAAATCAGTAAAAATTGAGGAATCCATTTTTACATCATTAATGTTTCGACAAATCGTATTTGAGGATCGTGTTGACCCTCACTTCGTATGGTTAAACAGATTTGAACACTGACTATATCTACCTTTTATCATTTTATGACACATCAAACACTATATATTTTAATTAGTATGCTTTAGTATTTAATAATCTCTATATTCTATATAATGCTAAACAAGCATTTAATGACAACTTCTTCTAAGGCTATCCACGTGGTACATATGTATTTGCATCTCAACTTCGTTTCTCTCAACCCCATGTTAAGTTATTTATTTATTTCTATTTCCCTTAATATCTTACAACTTCTTCTCATTCATCTCCTATCAGCGTCCATGTCTCTTCCTTTTCCCAAAATTAATAAATACAATACAAACCTGCCTCTATCCATTCATCTTTTGCATATCCTTCTCTCTCCCTATATTCATAAGTTAGATGATACGTATTCTACATAACCAGCGAACACAAATAAAATCCCAGTCATTGATAGAACCTTCCCTTTGTTGAACCTCTGCACACACAATCCTCACTTCAGTCATGGCCGAAACCCAATTCACACTGATTTATTCTTCTTCGCCTATCACGACTTGATATCTGGGTGATCAGAGAGCGACTTCAGATCTGGGTGTTCTGAGGACCAGCCAAAGAGCGGGGTCCACCATTTGTTTGATGTATTGCGGCGGGATGTATCGGGTTTGGAAGAACAGGTGTGGTGGGATGGAAAGAGGTAAATGAGGTTGCCATTACCATTGATGGAGTTGGAGATATAGAAAGATGGAAAGGATTTGGGGCTAAAAAGGGTGGATGGTCAACGAGAAAACATGAAAGTGGATAAGATCATACGCGTGCGTGACGCTTTCTTCAAAACATTTTAATAATGTTTTTTCGCTTTCGCTTTAATTTGACGATGGCGATTTGAGATACTTGTATGCAGCAATGAGCCAGGGTCTCCAAATTCGTGGAGAGATAATCTTATTTCAGAAGCGTGAAAAACAAAAGGACAAGCCGGCAATCTTGGTAGGTTAGTGGCTCTGAAAGATATTACAAGTAACAAGCACCAGGTCTGAAAAAAATGGAGTAATACTGGTCTAAACCTTCTTTTCTGACTAAAGTCGCGTAGGCTTTCTTTAAAATGTTTAAAACAGTGATTAAACAATTAACGATGGGTAATATTATATAAAAATAGAGATTTAAAGCCTTGATTTTGTGTGTATATATTTAATTTGGTTTAAATATGTGTTGATTCTATGGATCCTCATTTGTTGTATTGAAAATCCCCACACCTTTTAAGATAAGAGTTTTTTTTTTGGGTAACAATTTTAGATAAAAACAGTGGAGATTCTAAACAATTCCCCATAGACGTGTTCAAGAGGGAGTGGTCAAAGTTTGGACAATTGGAGATGTTTTGTACATGATTTTGAATAAAATTAGATTTTGGTGTTTATATTTTAATGATTGCGTTCTTGTTAATTTGCATTATATAAGTGAATACACGGAACACATTGGGATTGGCAGAGGGTTGTAATTTCATATCTTTTTCAAGAAACCAAGGGTGGAGAAGACTATATATGGTGGAAGTGTTTGGAATATAACTCCCTTCACACTGTTTCATGTGAAGCGCGTGTTTTTGGCATAATAATATAATAATATTAAACCTTACAATTTGTACTTCCATTTTCTCTTCCTTTTTTCGAGAATTGATACATGATATTTGTACGGTATTTTCACTATTTCAAATAGTAACAAATTTATATGATTGATATATATATACAATCTACACATCATGTATAAACACACACAATCCAATGTTTGTTTTGAAAGTGCAATTTCTAATAGGTATTTTCTCAATTGATGAGATATTAGAATGCAATCAATGTAAAATCAGAGTATTATATATGTGTATGAGTGTGATTTTAGGGTTATCGCAATATCGACCAAACAAGATCACAGAAGGGTTATCGAAAATACAAATTTACACCTAGCAATAATAATAATTCATATTGGCAACTTTGACAAAGGATATTTTCCGTTGAGAGGGAGGGAATTTATTTTCCTGATATTTTCCCCATAATTTGACTTTTTTCTTCATATTACCATCTCGCATGATATGCCAAATGTACGATACGGCCTATATAACACCCTCTAAAGATTCCAACTTTTTACCGGTCAAAGCTTCACCACCTTCTTTGGCTGCTCCGCTTGTTCTTCATGCAATTAGGTAATCTCTCCCTCTCTCTCATTCATGTTTTCAATCTCGTCTCTACGTTGAAAGAATCCCTCCTTGAGTCGCATTCTGTGACATGTTTCTTTCTGTTTCTCTAAGGTGCTTGCTTGGTTAAAGACGCTTGAAGATAAAAGGTACAAGATCAAGAGCTTCGATATATCACAAAGGCTAGATATCTATGGCAAATGTAAGTTCATTCCCTTTTTTGTGATCTCTATATATGGCATGCGGATATGTAGATTTATGTATCTGGGGCAAAATGGTAGGGCTGGCCATTGATAAAATAGGAAGAAAATAATATAAAATCAAATCAAATCACTAATTGCCGATCAGTATATAACAATTGGCTTGTTCTCGTTGTGTTATGGATCATGATTCTATAACTCGTGCGAAACTTTCTGATATGAATATATATGAATACATATTTAGCTTAACCTTATAAGGAATAAACTACTAATTTTACAAACATGTAAGATTTTATTTTTGGTGAGATTAGGACTATCACTGTGTTAATTAGTGTGTGAGTGTCAGTGTTAATCTTTGGCGGAATTACCAAATACTCAGTTTCAGTTTCGGTTTTGTCCCTTTAACCGTACTCTTTATGGTAAGTTATTGAAACAGGTAGGATTGTCTTATCCTGATATTCCACTTGGCACGTTGGTGTGAGCCTTAGGCCCCGCTTGCCACAACAAACCAAATTTCCTTGCATCTTATTTGGAAAGCTTCTGATTCAAAGTTTAAAACTTTTAAACTTTCTATTTGCTCCATGAAACCGTAGTGATAGTATTCATCTACTTGATACATTTGCGTCATGCATGTGCAAGTTTCGTTTTCTTATTCATCACAATTTCTTAAATAATAACGCCAATGAATTAATTTAATGTTTATAGTTATAGTAATTATGTATTTAGAAATGTGGATATTGATTTTTAGGAATAGTCTACTAATATTTAACGTTCATTAATAAATATAAGGAGTTTCTCCATTTTTTGGTATAATATATGTATATAATCAAAAGGAAGGGAATTATAAAATGATATATAATAAAGTCCATAACACGACTTCCCGAGCATCAACACTCTCCAGACACAATAAAAACAAATGGCAAAAACCATACAACACACTACCTACATGAACAAAATACAGAAACACTTTTAAGCACTACACTAATCTAACAAAACAACCTAAATCCAAATGGTTCGCATGCCACAAACCAAAAAACACTATTGCAAATAGAAATATCCAATAAAAATCACAATATCACAACACTCACCATAGACGATATAAAAATAAGATGGCGAAAATACAACCATATCCATATCCATGTATGACCATGCGCATGGGAAGTATGATAAGCACAAACCTGATCTAACATGAAACACCAGATACCACCAAACACCGCCGCATCATCGCAACACCACATCATTGCAAGGTATCGAATCACTATCAAATACCACTACACTGCAACACAACCACCCACCACTAAGCGAGCTTGCCAAAGAGGGGATGGAAGTAATCCTGGTCACACTAAAACCCGAATAAATCCCCAATGTCGGAGGGACTGCACGAAACAAACAACGACAAAGAGAGGGGAAAAGGGTTTAAGCACATGGAGGGTGGTGAAAACGCCCGAGTGGGTGGCGGAAATGGTCATGTTTCACGAATAAAATATGGGGAAAATCTCTCAATGTCAATCCATCCGAAAAGGATACCGTAAACAACCCCACCAATTGGTGCACAAACAATGATCCAACAAAAGGGTCCAAAACAAAAACAGCCTAAATAGAATCCAGCTAAACTGGACCATCGCACCAAGTTGGGTCAACTCGGGCCCATTCCATGCCCCAAAATAGAGCCACCAGGCGACAATGCACGACCCAAAACTAAACGGTAGCATTATCGAAAAATTCACAGAACCATGGCAAGGCAATGCACAGATTCAAATCAACGAATTGTCAAACGACTCATCCACCTAACCCAAACTACACATCACCCAATCCAGAAACCCAATCATCCTAAACCAACACCAAAAAATCCCTCCCCATAACCAACCAAATGTCGAGAAGTCTAGCCATCAACCTGACATGAAGCACAGTAGAAAAAATAGCGGTTAAAAGTACGTCGATCATTGCAAGGAGTTGGGTGATAGGAGGCTTCTGGGTCTTTCTACAGTTTAGTCCTTAACAAACAATCTTTTACATAGTAATCCACTTTCAAACAATTTTAGACATTCAAGATCACACACAAATCCATTTACGCATTCCTATCTCTTAATCTTTACAAAGCCTCCCCCTCTTTCCCCCCACCTCCCCCTAACCACACACACCCCATCCCCACCCCATACCTACCCCACTGCCGAAGCTCCGACGAGGTCATGGTAGATTCCTCGAGGGGCCCCAGAGCTTTATTGTCGACACTGGGTTGGGATTGAGGGTGATGGATACTGCTAGCGCGAACCTTTAAGAATAAAAGAATATTAAGTGATGGCCTAGGTGTTTAAAAAATAATTGTCTTGATTTTAGAGTCCAAATATTAATTATTAGGGACTAAACTGTAGAAATACGTAAATATAATATAAGAACAATAACTTGGAAAGACCTTGTTATGTATTAATTACAGCAGTTTGTTGGTAAATGTCCAAAAATATGAAATTTACATGTTTAACACAAGGTACCATTTCTTCTTTTCCATACAAAAAGAAGTTAATAACTTGATCGATATTTACTTTCCTTGCACGAGATTGTGTGTTTAATATAGGTAACGAAATAATCCTATATTATGTTAGATGAAATAACATATACATAAAAAAGTTGTGTATACATAAAATGTAATCAGGTATATATTAATAAAGAAACACATGTAAATAATACACACACACACACAAAGAATTACTTATACAATATAAATCACGCATATGTTAAGAAATTGTATAGACTAAATAATTATTGAGTTTTTGAAAAAAATTATGTATACACTAAATATATGTGTACATCAACATAAATTTTGCATACATAAAAATTTGTTTATAAAATTCTTAAGTGAAAAGGAAATTAAAGGGATCAACAATAAAAAATGACGAATATAAAATAAAGTTTACTTAATCACTTTTTAAGATGTAATGCAAATTGAAAATAAAAATTAGACAAAACTTCTCTCTCTCTCTCTCTCTCTCTCTCTCTCTCTCTCTCTCTCTCTCTCTCTCTCTCTCTCTCTCTCTCTCTCTCTCTCTCTCTCTCTCTCTCTCTCTCTCTCTCTCTCTGTATTTCAACAGTTTAGTCCCTTACATGAGCTTGAGAGAGAGAGTATTTCCACAGTTTAGTCCCTTACATGAGCCTGTATATGGAATCAGGCTCATGTAAGGGACACTCTTTAACGGTAAATTTACAAAATTAATTTAAAAAAAAAATTGAGTTGATTTTTTTATATGATGTATAAATATTTCAGGAACCTCCCCCCCTAAAAAAATACAGCTCAAAATAAATTTGTTTGATATTTTAACAAATTGGGTGAAAATATATCAGTTTTAAGTTCACATGGTTTGACTGATTTTTTTAAAATAGCAAAATAAATAAATTATTTTGAGTTAAATTTTGAAAGTTTACTAAAATGTTTAAAACTCATATAAAAAAATCATCTAAATTTAAAGGAATCCATTAGGTCAATATTGACGTTTTCTCCCAATGATTTTAATGAGGATCTTTATTTCTCTCACATTAATTGTGTGAATACTCGCCCAGTAGAGTTATACATACACGCCCAAGATCGAAGATAAAGAATAACCTATAAAGATAACAATAGAAATACAATCTAAATGAAAAGTAATGAGAAATAAAGTACACCAATAAACACAAGACAATATATACGTTGTCCTCTAATTTGACTAAATTTACGGATGATGGCTTCCTTTCTTTGATTTAATAAACAAGGGTTACAATATTCTCATATTCACAATCCTATCAATGTGTATACAAACAATGAATGTGATGATAAAAGATGCTCTTAGCTTAGGTTAAAAATCCCCCAAAGTTCTATTTATACAAGGGAGAAACCATAGGAGCAATGCCCAAAATAACCGTCACATAAAACCTGTTTTGGCACAAGACTAATGCTCATTTATTGCCCTAAATTCAGACCTTTGTTGGCCACGAGTTTCCAGTATGAAAACCCCAAAACTCCGATCCAATTCGGGCCCCACAAAACATCCATTTACTGCTTCAAAGCCCAGTCTTTATTGATCATGCATTGAATTAGTCCAGTCTCAAGTTTCTTATGAAATCAATCATTATATTGATTATAAACCTTGTTTTAAAGAGAGTTCATGTCATGATAGTCTTTTATACTTTGACCTAATTTCATAAAAAAGGCTATTCAATATCAGAAGGAAATCTAGTTAGATTCCCCTTGAATAAATTACAAAAGATTAAAATTTATGCCAATTCCACATAATATCTTCTTCTTATTAAGGGTTAAAAAAAAGCAACATATATGGGATGAATCACTCTCACAGCTTAGTGGTGATGCTAATCACAATGTTGAGACATAGATTAGTTAAATTCAAACTTCTATTTTGGACCCAAAGAAGGCGAAAAACAAAACCATGTTGTTATTCCAAGTGTTCAACCCATAAGGGATGTCAAAAATGAACGTATTAGATAAATAGCTTGTGAATGCGTTACTTGATTTTTATGTACTTTAATTTGCATTCCTAGTTTGTATTTTCATGTTATGTTGTCTTTGGTATCGGTTCCACGCCTCTCTTTTTGAGGTTACCTAGGGACCTAGGCCATCTTCTTTTCATCTTATAAGGAGTATTCATCCTCCGTCTTGTATTTATATTATATATTTAACTTATTATGAGCTTTGCTTTATTAAAACATGTTTTTGAAATCATTATTTTGTTAAAATTTGGACATTAACTTTAATCACATCTTAAGTAGACAATACGTTATTAATTCGATAGCTAACTTAAATTTATAAATCTATGTTTTATAATGTGAAAGAGATGAGTTGCCCACTTCTCAAGTCTTTCTGTGATAACAAAGTTGTCACTTAACATATTTTAATTAAATTATTTTCTACTCACAAATCTTTAAGGCATTGAAAATTTTGAGAATACTAATAAGAGAGATACATGGTGAAAGCTCCCCAGACATATTTCAAGTCATAATTACTTCACGGAGATTGCAAAAATAAGTCGTCTTTACATAATACATTTAATTAATGATCCTATCAAAATAAATTTTCCTCAACGAATATTCATACATTTAATAAATATTCCCTACCTGTTTTTAATAAGACCTATTGGAGAATTTTTTTTATGGGACTGGCTGGATAAAAACGTACGACATATTTGACTACATACTTAGTGAATGAAAAAAATTACTAAAAACTCATTATTTTTTGTATAAATCCATCTCTCCTTAATAATTTTAAATTAAAATATTTTTCAATAAATACGTACATTCTTATAATCTTTACCTTTTTCAACTAGTTAACGAGATCAGTCAAATAATATCCACAAAGCATATAGAAATGTTCATAATAAAAAAGAAAACAATGATATTTAATTGTTCAATCCTGAACAAAAACTCACAAATTTCACTCTCCGTTCTGGAGAAATATAAACTATACGGTTAAATGAAAAGTTAAACCCTAGGAGTTAAATGTAGAAAATGTTTGGGGTTAATACATTAAAAAATGTTATTATTGTGTTTGAGTGTTATTTAAAGGGATTTTTCTCATTTAAGCCTCGTGGACTAGTAAACCTTTAATTGGATCCTCTTTTTATAATATCTATTCATATATTTACCAAATACCTAAAACATACCCTCATTTTAACGTCCATTGTTATGTTTTCATCCCTCCTCCCCCCCCCCCCCCCCCAAATACCTTGTGACAGAGGGGCACAAGGTCATTTTTCGGTGCAACGATATGATTTCTCTGCCCATATGTCTTTTCGTGTCACTTCGCTTATCGATTTTCATTTCATCGACTGTTAGTGGTTGTTTAGGCAATCTATGGTGATTATGAAGTGACGAGATTCTAAGTAGGTGGTGAAGCGATGGGGATTAGGGGTGCAATCAGTACGGTATGATCGGTAACGACCCCTTTCCAATATCAAAACCACATTCTATATGGTAAAACCGTACCGTACCAATTCACCGACCGATACATCAAAACCAAAACCAAAACCAAAACCAAACCGACCGGTTTTTCGGTATTTTTGGTATTTTCGGGTTTTTTTGGTTTCGGTAAGTTCGGTTTCAATTTGTTTTTTTCTCGGTAAATACCAGAATTTCAAATCAGTTTATGCATTCGGTAAATCTGGCATATATTTCGATATACCCATTTCTAGCTGTTACAATTTCTAGCATTTCTAGCTATTACAATTTCTAGCATTTCTAGTTGTTTGGAACAATTAGCAACATACACAAACAGGTACAATTTCTAGCATTTGTAGCATTTGGAACAATAGATTTAAACAGATATGAGACCAAACTAACTGATTTGCTTTTAACACTTAAACCAAATACTCAAATAAATAAATTTAAATTCAAAGAGAATATGAAAACTCACTCATAAGAAATAAAATAAATAGAAGTAGTATGATACCCAAAATAATTTGACACTGCACAAAAAGTTTGGTACGGTATTTCGGTACGGTAATTTTGGTACGATATCGGTACGGTAAATTCGGTAAATTGGTTTTTTGTATCTAAAACTCAAAACCAACCAAATTTTTTACGGTATTTTCGGTTTCGGTAAAATCGATTTTCGGTATTTCATAATATGAAATCAAAACCATTTTTTTTCGAACCAAAACGGTACGGTCCGATAAAAATCCGTACCGGTTGCACCCCTAATGGGAATGATAGTATCGATGACAGGGGTTTATGGTTTGGGTGCATTATTTATCATTTTAAAGGATACTAATCATATCTTGTTTCTTAATATAGGACATCAAATTTCCTGCCTCTAATGACTCCTACTTTAAAACCCCATTTATTTTAGTGATGGATAATATTTATTAACACAATAAATATTTATCGAACACATATATATGTATAGACAGACTCAATACATACTAAGTACACATTTCGATTTTTTTAAAATAGTAAAAAAATTATTTATGAGTTGAATTTTTTTGTATGGTATTTAAATATTTCAATGTACCCATATAAAAAAATCAACCAAAAATAATATTTTTTACTATTTTTAAAAAATCGGTCAAACTTTCACACCTTTTTAAGCACTTTAAAAACTGTGAAAGTTTGACCGATTTTTTAAAAATAGCAAAAAAAGTTACTCGTGCTATTTTTTTATACAGGTTCCTTGAAATATTTAAATACCACATAAAAAAATTCAACTCAATTTTTTTTTAATATTTTAGAAAAATAGGTTTGCACCACTAAGTATGTATGAGAATTGCTCTCTCTCTCTCTCTCTCTCTCTCTCTCTTATATATATATATATATATATATAATTTTGTAATGTGCATGAATCATGTATGATAGATCTGGGTGAGTAGGTTTAAAAATTAATAAATTTTTGAAAAATGAATTTGTAAATCAAAAGTTACAACTTAAAATTTAAATAGGACAAAAAATTAAGTTTAACCGCTTGAGATATATCCTGTGATAGTTGCAGATGAGTGAAAAATGGTATATTTGTTAAATAATAAACTAAAATATAGGAATAGTACTTATTTATTGTTTGAGTAGTCAATAAAATTTATGTATGAGAAATAAAATCTTTATTTTTATTTTTGTTAAATAAAATCTTTCCGAATGATATCTATATATAAATATTGGGGAGAAAACATACTAGATTCCATTTGTTTTAGATCGCCCTTATCCAAGTTAAAATAGCGGAGTAAGTATGACAAACGATTGAACAGTTTATTGACAGTACAAAAATATTTTTGGGGCTTATCAAGTATTCTCACAAAAATAATGCTCCCAAGAAACTAATCATTTCCTAAAGATAAGAAAACACGTGAGTTTGTAATTGTAGCATGAGGTTTTGTATAAAACGGCTGAGACACCCAAACCCTAAATGCAGAAGAATAACGAGATATAGAATCGGAATTAGATAATGATGCACGTGTGCATGTAGATGTGCATGTTTGGGTGAAGATAAATATGTGTGTATTATAGTAACAAAAAAAATATATATATATATATGTGTGTGTGTGTGTGTGTGTGTGTGTGTGCCTGCATTAGGTATAAAAAATGACTGCTCAAGCACAATTTTTTTCTTACTGTAATTTTGCACTTCATATACATCTACATGCGTATACACACACACACGTATATTTGTATTGGATTTTGACTCAATTGCAACAAGTGTGAAAATTTAACCATTTGAGCTTCAAATTGATAGTTGGGGAGCAAAGTGATACACATATCAAAATCGAAGGGGAAAATAGGAAATTTTCATTTGATCTATTCTCTATTATAAACGAGAGCAATCTATCCAACGAGAGAGTATGTTCATGTCAATATGTGGATTTTACTATTGGTAGCTCTGTTATAGTAGTTGAAATCAAAAGGATTAAAGTGCAGCAGTTTAAATCTAATTCTACGCTAAACTAAGAAACCTATTTTATCATCTTTTCTTTTCCTTTCATATTCATTCTATTTCTCTATTTTTATTATTTTGATCAATTATATTTGTTCAATGTATACTAGAGAAGCGTGAAGACCATATCAAAAAGTGGTACCCTACACCAGCAAACTGATGCTGACAACTTTGGTTGCCTTTCTCCACCTCAATATGGATTGGAACCGGTATATATTCCAGATCCTAGTGAACCAGAAGCATATTTTCACAATACTTTAAAACCACCCATGCAACCCTATGCTCCCACCGTGGTATAATTTGTTTACTCCTCAATCTTTGTTGTCTCATATTGTATTATATCATAGTATTGATAATTATAGTTGCTTTTGTTTAATTGACTCAAAACACGTACAGCTTGCAAAACATGTATAGCTTAACAAACGATAAGGTGTGGCAGCATATTATATACTTTTTAATTTCTATTACCACATCATTCATTGGACAATTTAATCTAACGACCTCATGTTCTTTAATCACACCTCCTTCCTTACATCCAACACACAAATATAGTCCTTGTTTCAAATCCTTGCAATAGAGAATAAAACAATGTACAGGACTAGAGGGACATCAAAACAACCATTTCAGAGCAACAAGATACAGAAGTATATTAAATACTAGATGTCACCACGAATCCCTACAAAATTAGAAATACTAGATACGAAACTATGACTTTTAAATCTCTCAATGTATAGTATTGTGTGCATATATTACTTCCGTGACCAAGAGAGTATAAATTTGACCCGGCAACAATTTGCATAAGCATGGATTTTATTTAAGTATTTCTATTATAAGATTTGTAAGGGAATATGAAGATGATTCAACTTAAACCATTAGAATATAGTTCTACATGAATGGAGGAAAATTAATTTTTATTATTTATGTAAATGAGTGGGGAGGGAGGGATATTATCCATGATTATGTTTTTACCACTTAATTTTCAGAATACTTTTCAAGGTTTAATAACTATAATAGAAAATTAAGGAAAAAGGTCATGTTCCTTTCTATATTATGATTTTTAAGACAATGTTTTTCAAGTTTATAAATCTAATCTCTGTGATACAATAGCATTTATAAATCTAGTCCCTGTGGTACAAATGCATTTATTTTTTTGGTCCGCGCCAGCGGCACCAATTTTCACCATTTTTCATGGTGTTTTTAGTACAGGAACTAAATTTATAAAATTATATGGAGTGTCCTATTTTTATACACTTTGAGCATTATGAAGACATTTTCCCAAAACCCCCTAATTATAATTCATATATATACATCGAAACTATTATATGGGTGCTTTGCCTCCTGTTGTTCTCCTTTAGTGTATTATTTTCCAACATTGCGATAATTTTGTTGCCCCGCCCATGATTTTACGTGGACTAGGATAATAATGTGAAAATGATTCGTGGAGGTGTCAATCCAAGCCAATCAAATTCTAATGTCTCTCAACAATCGGGTCTTGGTGGAAATATCTCAAACTCTCAAATGGTGCAACCTTTGAAGTTTCGACAAGTAGAAACATCGTCAAATCAGCCCGTATCAGGATGGAGATCCAATAACAACAGTCCAACTTGGGTATAATTTTTCCATTACTTATTTCCCTAACCTTATGCTATTTTTGAATCTCGAAAACTTCAGATTTATCTATGGAAAAAAATGTGGTTCAATTTAGTTTATGCATTATGATTTAACATACTATTATTTATTCTACGGATTTATACAACGTCAGTGAGTCGCACAAAATAAGTCCGAATTCTGAATCATCGTACATTACTTAATAAATCTAAGATGATATAAGTTTGCAATTAATTGCCAACAGCTTTCTACAAACATCGAGGTAGAGATAAAAAAATTCTTTAGTATTTATAAAAGTATTAAAGCTTATGAAATAAATCAAAACTAATAAAAGCCAATTGATTATTCTCAAAATGACCCACCAGAAACAAATTATGTATAAAACAAGTTTAGGCTAGTTCCGTAACAATAATTAACACTTGAAGCAACTACATGTAATCAGAGTTGTAAAATATCAGTAATATAATTATTCTTCTTTTTGTTTGGCAAAAAAACATCTAATTAATAATAATTTGAGAGATAAGAGCACGGCTCTTCAAAATATAGATAGGAAGAAATAAAAAAAAAATTCTAATTTTTTATGGAAAATTGAAGTGGTGTTTACAAATAACCAAAGCTAAAAATCACATTTGCCTTATCCTATGAAACCAAACACAAAAGATCTATGTTGCCATTGTAAACAAACGTCTCATTATCATCTTACTAGTGAAACAAAAAAAAATGAAGTTGTCATGTGGGTACATCAATATACTTAATAAGTAAATATCTACACTAAAAGAGAAAGAAGACAGTGTCTCATCCCAATTTTCCCCATGTTATTTCATTGAGAGGATAAAAAGGAAAATAGTTGAGCAAAGAACTTGGATAACATTGAAATATTCTTAATACTTGATACGAAAAGTTGATGAAAACATTAAAAATCAAGAAAATGTTACAACCTATAGTTCGAATAGAAGATTGTAGTTTGATAGAAGACTGCCCATTCAGATAGGTCTTTTTTGTTATAATTTTGTGGTTGACCGAGCTTAATTGGTCAACTTTAGAGGAAAATACCAATAAGGCCCCTAACGACAAACGAGTACACATACCAATGCAATTATTTTTCAAGGCAAATTAACAGTTATATTCACTTTGCTCAAAATCATTACAATTGACTCTAAATGGGTTGCCAAATTCACCCACTTTAGATGTGAAATGGATTAAAGGTGTGGGAGTATGTATAGTAAAAAATAGCATAAGAGAATAGTGATCCAGGGATATTCCAATTTTTGGAGGGCAGAAAGCCCACATGATGTATCACGTGGGATTTGAGCAAAAAGTTCACACGTGCATGTGTGCTGCGAGCTTTTTGTTTGCATTGTGGAAAGCTATAAATATCATTTATGGACAAAATTTATATATTAATTCTTCTCAATAATTAAAAATTAATTACTATGCGTAAATCACAAAATGCATTAAATTGAATGTGAACTTGTTGGAGTTTTAAATAAATTGTTTCATTTAGTCTTTAGTTTGATTTGAACTTTGATGTTGCTAATTTTTTGGTTCAGTTGTTGTTATCTCGTAGGATATTTAATTGTTGATTGAATCCAAGTCTAGGTCCTCTAGCTCCACTCTTTTAACAAGTTTGTTATGCTTGTATGCCTAAATAAAGGCCGAGAGTTAGTCCTTTTAATATAATAAAAAACATTATCATCTTCGTTCATTCATTATGTTATCAGTTCTTCATCTGGTATAGGCTCAAACCAAGCTTATTACCTCCCAGAAGAAGCATGAATGTCATCATCAACATCAGAAAACCATGTACAAGCAACAATACCACGTTTCGGTGATAACTATGACCATTGGAGCATGTTGATGGAGAATTTTTTTTGTTAAACATAACACCACCGCCTCTCTCTTTTCCCTCTCTCTAGAAGATTCTTTGATGGTAATGTACACCCCCAATTTTTTAAAACTTAAAAATCAATTTTCTTTTAGATGCGAAATGAAGATGATTCAAACATATAAACAACTTATAACAAATTTTAATTTCTTCCAAATTAAAATAAAACTTACACTAAAAGTGACATTAAATTAAACCACAAAATTAATTTTCACTTAAACAAATTAATTCAATCCAAGTACTAAAATTTGCCTAACAAATAATTAATCCAATTTGCAAATCAGGCCAAACCAAATTTTATCTAATAAAATTAATGACTTGTATTAATTAATTTTTACCCAAATTAAATAGCACGAAATTAAACATACCAATTTTATCTTTTTAACCTAGCAAAAGATAAAATAAGTAAACAACCACTACGCCGCGATGTACGGAGAAAAGCCCACAACAGGAAAAAAATCTCGGGCGGCCTTAGCCTCAAATCCACTAAGTACGGTTTTACAAGTACAAGATCGAAAGACTTACAACACTTGATTTGACTCCGTCCAAGCCCCGACACTCTTTCTTGTACACACATCTGCCTAGCGAATAACCACGGAGGTCCACCGCGGTCTCGAAATCCACCGATCGGACTTTTCGATCACCGCTACCCGAATAAGGAGCCTTTGTCTAAGTGGGTATGTCACAGCAAACAATCTTCTTCTTTGTGGGATGTAGAAGTAAACCCAAACTTCTCTTCTTTGAGGTGTAGAGAAAAAACCGATGCCAAACACTCCAAGCAAGGATATATATATATATTGAAACTTGGAATAAACTAATGTGGGTGTAAACCAAAAGTGTTTAAGGTTGATTTTCTTGGAAAAACAAAACACTCAAAACATGAACCTTTTCATGGAAAAATTAAACTCTCAAAACTCTCTCTAGGAGATGAAAGGATATGTAAAAATTGGTTACAAAGAGTTGGTTCCCGCACATAAGTAATTCTGGAAAATTAGTGGGAACAAAAGAGTGGGGTAGTGGATAAAACTGCCCAAATAATTTCCTATTGGAAATCTCGTTCGAACGACCCTTCTAACGAAGTTCCAGAGGCCAATGGAAAAAATTCGTCGGCAAACTCGTTGGAACGACATTCTCGTTCAAACGACAATATCAAACGAAGTTCCAGAATGGTCAAAATTCGATTTTAAGCCTAGAAACTTTATTTTAAAGTACTAAAGAGACCTTCTGAAAATAAACCTCAGTTTAAAGTAAAATTACACCCTTTATAAAATTATTCCAAATCTTCATATATATATATATATATAAATGCATTCATACCTTAGGAGCATTAGGGTTGACGAAGAAACGAGGCACATGCAAACCCGGCATATGATGAAGCTTTATAATCTCGATCGTTGTGTCTTCAACTAACACGTCATAGGCTTGGATGGATACACATGAACACTATCCTATGACTCAAATGTTTTTGTCCGGAATTGAGCCAACACAACATTAAGACTCAATCGGAGACTTGTGTCCTTACAAATCTCCCCCTTTGGCTATTTCGGGACAAAACCAAACAAAAATTCTAAAGGGTCATCAAGCTCTACTAGACTTAAAAAAGTATCCCACCCAAAATAAAAATTACATAGCTTGACTCAAAAACCCAAGGATCAATTTCTTTGCCGATGAATGTTGCCATTTAGAAGAATTCCTGCACACTTAAGCAAACTATATAACGCATAGAGAATATCAAAAATATTAAATGCATGTAAAATAAATACTCCCCCTAAATTAATTCTCCCCTTTATCAACTGTGATCTACCTAAGAAGGTCACGACTCCCCCTAAGATAAATCTATTAAACTAAGATACGATTATAATAGGATTAGATACCATTTCTCCCCCTATCATTCTACAAGTCTCCCCCTTTTTGTTCAGGAATAGACAAAAGATAAAACTAATAACATGAAACTTAGAGTGATAAGAGCATGAAAGCATATGGGCAACAAAATCATAACTAATCCATACAAATAATAACGGATACCAATGAAGATGGAAAAAAATGATACCAATATGATATATAAGATACTAAGCATGTGATATCAACAACAATATACAACACGATAGATACCAATTATGAATTAGAAGCATAGATGGACTAGAAAGTGAGGCAAAGAAAAAAATACCATATATATGTAGACATAATGAATATTACTAACGCACACTTACATATATATAGGTATAGACACCACACATGACACAAAATATAATAAGCTTTTCACACTCGTATGCCAAAAATGTGTCATATGGAAACGGAAGTGTAGGGATGTGAACTAGTAATAATTAAATTTAGACCCAATCACTTAAACATGTTCACGGAGTTCTCAGTTGATTGTAAACTTTATCACATTTGAATATAACCTCATGTGATAATATAGATTGAACTCAATGAACAAACATACACAATGCATACAAGCCTAGAATTTTGATGATTCTACAAACCAATAGAGTCATGACATTGAAAGTACAACTAGGATAAACGGACATTGTGCAAACCGTTGATATACCATTCAAACTCCCTCAAAATAAGCATATTAATTTTTGAATGACTATATCAAACTAAACAATTAGGCCTTGGCAAATATTTTCTTTTAATGCCATTATTCTTTTAGGCCTTTAGACCACATATTTCTTTTAGGTCCAAGCAAACAGTGGCTTACTCGCAAAGGATGATATTTCCTTTTGGAGCCCTTCCCCGTGTACATTTATATATATTTCATTTTTATAGCTCACACAATTCTCATGTGCAACGGATTTTAACATGCACTAGTCCTCCTAGGTCACATAACATGTAGATGACAAGATTGGTAGGAGAACACCTCACAAATCTCAAATATACATATGAAGTTATAGTTTCAAGTGAGCTCGTGCATGTGTGAATTGAGGCATATAAAAATAAAATCTATTATATCAACACAAAATCCAACTTCTTCATGTAAGCATGGTAATGAACATTTTAAGGATTGATAATCTACACCAAAAGTTCTATCCATATGGAAGCGAAAAAGAAGGGATTCAAACACAAGCATATGTCACATAGAGTGTGTCAAACTAAAATACACAAAAAAAAAATCTTTTTGAGTTTTCGAAATTTTTAAATCAAAGAAATAAAAACATTTTCTCCAAAAGACAAATAAAAATCATTTGTATTTTTCATTAAGCCTAAATTACAAAAAAAAATGAAACACAAATGCTAAACAAAATCTTTTTGTATTTTTCCTTTAATGCAAACTAAAATGAAAGAACTATAATACAAAAGATAAAAAACAATCATAATTCTAGCATGTGATATGTGATAAAGCAATGACTAGATAATGACTAGAATAGTGATTAAGAAGCATACAATTAGCATGATAATTTAGCATGAGGTACAAAAGCTAAAGTATGCAAACAACTAACACATTCAACCTTTAGATTTACCAAGTGAGGAAGCATGTGAAAGTAAATGAGAATAAAAAATCCTATTTTCTAAAGCTACCAAGTGGATCTCCTAACCCAAACTAATGACGAATGGCTATCTCGGGATGTAGGAATCTTGGCTACCTCGGTTGCCTTACGTTGGGATTTTCTAGAACCCCGTTTAAGATCAAAACAAAATTTCCTAAGATGACCTTTTCGACCACAATGTGAGCACCTAAAGACTCGGCGAAAAGACTTACCTAAGTAATGATCTATAACATTGTTCCTAGAGGATTCTCCTAAAATATTGGTTTTGGCTTTAATAAAGAAATCGTTATAAGAATTGAAGCCTAAACCACACGTGTCATTTTCAATTTGGACCGTTCCTAATATTTTATCTAATTTCTCTGAACGACACTCCAAATCAAATTTGAATTTACTAGAGTCTTTTAATTTATTTTCTAAATCTAAAATGCGAGACTCTAATAAAACATTTCTCTCTTCAAACGCAAGAAGCTCCTTTTTCAAGGATTCCATTAAACCTTTAAGGGTATCTCTCTCGCCTTCTACATATTCAAGCTTCTCACGAAGAGCTCTCTCACGTGTCCTAAGGTCTTCCACTAACGCACTCTCATCAATGACCTTGACACGCTCTCTTAAACTAGCTTCTAACTTCAAATTTGTTCTTTTTAATTTAATAGATTCTTCAAACAATTCTTTAAACGCAATTTGAAGTTCACTCACATCAACCTCATTTTCACTTTCACTCTCTCTTTCTTCTCCACTCTCACTACCATTATCTCTTTGGGAATCACAAATAAAGGCCTTGGAAGTGTCATGTGTTAAAATTTCATCACTAAAGGAGTGTTCACTTTCACTCACATGACTCACCATAAAAGCCACAAAGTTAGGCTTAGTGGGGGAATCGGTTCCCTCTTCCTTATCACTATCACTAAGGATTAGATTATAAGAAATTGGTTGCTTACCCTCTCTCCTTAGTTTAGTGGGGCACTCTTTCGCCTTATGATCATACCCTTCACAACCATAACACCTATTTGACTCGTTCCTATTTAGATTTTCATTAAAAGTTTTAGGGATCTTGTCGTCTTTGTCATGCTTAGAATTTTCAAATTTCTTAGAGTCATTTTTAAATTTATCATTGTTAAATTTAAGAAATTTCGAAACTTCCTAGCAAACATAGCCATATCTTCAATGTCACTGTCACTTTCACTCTCTACTGCATGTTTTTCCTCCTTTCGGGCTATCAAAGCAATGCCCTTATCTATTTTCTTTTCAGTTTTAGAGGGAAACATGTCTAGTTCATAGGTTTGTAAATCACCTACGAGCTCTTCTAATTTCGTAGAGGCTAAAGTGGGTAAAGAATTTAACACGGTCACCTTAGGAATAAATCTATCGGATAAGGACCTTAAAATTTTCTTTACTACTCGGTTGTTGGGTATTTTCTCTCCCAAATTAAAAGATGAATTGACTATATCGGAAAGTCTAGCATAAAATTCATCAAAAGTTTCTTTTTCATTCATTTTGATGGTTTCAAATTGAGTGGTGAGGTTTTGGAGTTTAGAAACTTTTACGACACTAGTTCCTTCCTTAGTGAATTGTAAAATATCCCAACCTTCTTTAGAGGTTTCACACGTCATAATGCATCGGAATTCATCAGTTGTGACTGCGCTAAACAAGGCATTTAAACCTCGAGAATTAAAATTAGCAAGTTTAAATTCATTCTCACTCCATCTATCGATGGGTTTGGGAACACGTTCATTTTCAACTAAATATGTAGGTGGGGCCACCCGTTAATGACGGACAATAAAACCCTCTCATTGATAGACCTAAGTACCGATTTCATGCGCGCTTCCCAATAGGCGTAGTTAGAACCATCGAAAATAGAAAATTTTAAAAATGGGAAAATTTTCATTTTAGTCAAAAATATTTAAAAGGATCTTAAACGCAATAATTTAGCGATCCCGCTCTGATACCACTTGATGGTAATGTACACCCCCAATTTTTTAAAATTTAAAAATCAATTTTCTTTCAGATGCGAAATGAAGATGGTTCAAACACATAAACAACTTATAACAAATTTTAATTTCTTTCAAATTAAAATAAAACTTACACTTAAAGTGACATTAAATTAAACCAGAAGATTAATTTTCACTTAAACAAATTAATTCAATCCATGTCCTAAAATTTGCCTAACAAATAATTAATCCAATTTGCAAATTAGGCCAAACCAAATTTTATCCAATAAAATTAATGACTTATATTAAATTAATTTTTACCCAAATTAAATATCACAAAATTAGACATACCAATTTTATCTTTTTAACCTAAGCATGCATCTAATGTGATATGCAAAAGATAAAATAAGTAAACAACCATTACACCACAATGTACGAGAAAAAACCCACAACGGGAAAAAATCTCAGACGGCCCTAGCCTCAAATTCACTAAGTACGATTTTACAAGTACAAGATCGAAAGACTTACAACACTCGACTTAACTCTGTTCAATCCCTGACACTCCTTCTTGTACACACCTCTGCCTAGCGAATAACCACGGAGGTGCACCGCGGTCTCGAAATCCACCGATCGGACTTTTTCGATCACCGCCACCCGAACAAGGAGCCTTTCTCGAAGTGGGTATGTCACAACAAACATTCTTCTACTTTGTGGGATGTAGAAGTAAACCCAAACTTCTCTTCTTTAAGGTGTAGAGAAAAATCCGGTGCCAAACAATCCAAGCAAGGATATATATATATATTGAAACTTGGAATAAACTAATATGGGTGTAAACCAAAAGTGTTTAAGGATGATTTTCTTGGAAAAACAAAACACTCAAAACATAAACCTTTTCATGGAAAAATAAAACTCTCAAAACTCTCTCTAGGAGATGGAAGAATATGAAAAGGTTGGTTACAAAGAGTTGGTTCCCGTACATAAGTAATTCTGGAAAAATTAGTGGGGACAAAAGAGTGGGGTAGTGGAGAAAACTTTTAAAAAACTGCCCAAAAAATTTTTCGCCGGAAATCTCGTTCAAACGAGATTTTCGTTCGAACGAAGTCTCATTCGAACGACCTTTCTAACGAAGTTCCAGAGAACAATGGAAAATATTTGTTGACAAACTCGTTCAAATGACATTCTCGTTCGAAAGAAAAACTCGTTCGAACGACAATATCGAACGAAGTCCCAGAATGGTCAAAATTCGATTTTAAGCCCAGAAACTTTATTTTAAAGTACTAAAGAGACCTTCTGAAAATAAACCTCAGTTTAAAATAAAATTACACCCTTTATAAAATTATTCCAAGTCTTCCTATATATATATAAATGAATTCATACCTTAGGAGCATTGGAGTTGACTTAGAAACGAGGCGCATGTAAACCCGGTATATGATGAAGCTTTATAATCACTAAACCAAAACCAACAAAGCTTCAAAGCAGTCTCTATAAACTCACCAAACCCAACAACCAAAAACAGAGCAGCCTTCAAGAATCACCATGCAAGATCACAATCGAATAAGAAAACTCAACCAAAAATATATACTAATTTATTTTTTAAATCTGGGTGGAGCACGTGCACCCCAATAGCACATTGGCTCCGCCACTGACTGTCTTTAAAGTGAGTGAGGTATATTTTTGAGTAATAAAATTGTGTTCTAAATATTGAGTGAGTTTTATAATATTAGTGGGTCACTTGAGTGTGTGTGTTTTGAATCAATAATTGTATTAAAATTTGTATAATTATTTTTGTGTAATAAAATAGTTTTATTTGTGGTTCACTACCTGGACAATTTTTTACTCAATAATTTGGTATCAGAGACAAACGGTAAGAGATCGGTGTAGGAGTACTGCTAAAACGAAGTACTGTCAACAGATCAAAAACAGTCTGAGGCTGTGTCAGCATAATTGATCAGGCCCCAGTTTAAGGACGTGATTATGGCAGACTTGGTTAACGCATTTGGTGGTGGGATTAGAAAATTAAACCACACCAATTATGAAATTTGGAGCACCTGCATGATGTCCTACTTGGAAGAACAAGATCTTTGGGAGACTATTGGTGGTAGTGACACTATACCACTCTCCCAGGAAAATGTCGAGGCTTTGAGAAAATGGAAAATAAAAGAGGCTAAAGTTATATACGCACTCAAAATATCAGTAGACCCAGAATTGTTGGGGTATATCAAGGATGCGAAGACATCGAAGGATGCATGGGACACTCTTGCCTCTCTTTTCTCAAAGACGAGTGATGCAAGGTTGAAGATGTTGGAGAACGAATTGATGACCATCAGCCATTATTTTAAGAAAATTAAATATTTATGTCAAGAAATTTCTTTGCTTGTTCTCGACTCTAAAATTGGTGAACCACGTAAGAGGAGAATAATTATTCGTGGCCTAAAGCCAGAATGTAATGGATTTATTATGGCAATACATGGTTGGACAACTCAACCCACCCTAGTTGAGTTGGAAAATTTATTGGCTAATCAAGAGACATTAATGAAACAAATGAGTGGGGTCTCAATAAATAGTAGTGAGGAAGCACTTTTCAGTAATGGAATAAGGAGAGCTGGAGGCCAGAATATTGCAAGAGGATCGCAGCATGAGAAAAGCTTGAGGAAGCATGACTTAGCCTCGCGACAACAAGAAAGGAGCTCACATGTAGGGGGAGCTCAATCAAACAAAGTAAGGGACCACAGTCACTCACAAAACCTTAGGAAACGTAACAATGAATGTTATAACTGCGGCAAGAAGGGACATTATGCTAGAGATTGTTAGCACAAGAAGAAGACGTCTGTAGAAGGTAATGTTACAACATCAAACATCCAAGAGACTCATGATGAAGAAGAATGTAATTTTGAAGCATTATTCTTATTATTTGAGTCCACCAGGGCAGTCTCTCCAGAAGAAGATACAGAGTCAGAGTTTGTTGTCATCGCAGCTCCCCAGTCTGACACTATCAACTATGAAGAAGATTAGATTATGGATTGTGGATTCAGGATGCTTCCATCACATGACTGTAGACAAGAAGAAGTCAGATATGTACGAGTATAGAGGAAGGCAAGTTATTGTGGCCGCTAATAACCCAAAGCTGCCAATCTCACATGTTGGGGAGACAACTATTGTTCCTCGCTTCAGTCCTAATCATGTTTAACTACAAAATGTCTATCGCGTGCCTATAATGAAGAATAATTTATTACCAGTATCACAACTGACATCTTCAGGAAATTATGTGGTGTTCGGCCCAGAAGATATCAAGGTGTATCGAGATCTAAATCCGCCAGGAAATCCTATTATGGAAGGAAGACGACTACAATATGTCTACGTGCTGTCGGTGGAATCTGCATACACAGATAAGACTCGAAAAAATTAGACTGTAAATTTATGGCATACAGCGCTAGGTCAAGTTAGCTACCATAAGCTAAAGACGATGATGAATAAAGAGATGATCAAAGGCCTTCCTCGATTGGAGATCCGAGAAGATACCGTTTATGCAGGCTTCCAATATAAAAAGGCACACCAACTATCTTATGAGGAGTCTAATTTAAAGGATAAAGAACCTTTGGAGCTTGTCCTCTCAGATGTGTTTGGACCGATAAAGTAAGTTACAACTAGTGGGATGCATTACATGGTAACGTTCATCGATGACTTCTCAAGGTATGTGTGGGTTTATTTCCTAAAAGAGGAAAGGGGAAGTATTAATAAAGTTTAAGGAATTTAAAGAAAATATTGAAGGAAAATATGAGAATAAGGTATAGTGTCTACGCACAAATAATGGGGGAGAATATACATCAATAGAATTCTCCGACATCCTTAAAAATTATAAGATTCGGAGACAGTTAACCTGTCCAGGCACCCCATAATAAAATGGGGTTGAAGAAAGGAAGAACCATCATCTTGCAGAACAATGTCGGAGTATGCTCCATAACAAGAATGTTCTAGGTCGATTTTGGGCCGAGTGCATGAAGAAAACAGTGCATGTGATCAATAGACTGCCGCAGGCAAAGTTGGGAAATTTGTCACCATTCAAAAAGTTATGGAACATCAAACCTATTGTAAGTCTCTTTAGAGTTTTTGGATGTGTGTGCTATGTGTTTGTACCAGATCATCTACGTGCTAAATTTCATAAAAAGGCAATACGGTGCATCTTCATGGGGTACGATAGTGAGATAAAAGGGTAGAGATGTTATAACTCGATAACTAATCGATGCTGCACATCCATAAATGTGGTGTTCGATAAAGATTCCTCTTAGTGGTCTTAACAATCGACGGTGTTGCCGGATACTAAAGACTTAAAAGACAAGATGCAAGTGAAAATAAGGTAACAACCAAAAGAATGGTTGCCTATTATAGAAGTTCCCAATGAAGAAGAAGAAGAGTTTGAGAATAGTTCGCCGAGGGATTTAAGTCCCTGGAGAACAGGAGTCCGTCAAAGAGCTTTGGAAGAGGATCAACTAAATCTGCGAGAAGAAATAGAAGATGATGGGCCACGGCTAAGGAGGTCTTCCAAGCCACTTAAGCCTAATATAAAATATACAAATGTTGCCCTTAAAAAAGACACTAAAGGAGAGCCTGCAACATTTGAAGAAGCCTCACATAGAAAGGACTAGATAAAGGCGATGGAGGAGGAGTTTCAGGCACTCAAGCAGAATAAAACATGGGATTTGGTACCAAAGCCTAAGGATGTGAAACCCATCACTTATAAGTGGGTATATAAGGTAAAGGCTCATCCAGATAGATCAATTGAAAGATACAAGGCTCGATTGGTTGTTAGAGGATTCTCGCAGTAATATGGACTGGACTACGGTGAAACATTTAGTCCAATATCAAAGATCATAACAGTTAGAGTCTTAATAGCACTTGCATCCTATAAGTCTTGGAAGATGTGGCAGATGGATGTAAAGAATGCTTTTTAACATGGAGAGCTTGATAAAAAAAATATACATGGAGCAACCAAAAGGTTTTGAGAGTAAACCCCAACTAGACTATGTCTAAAAGCAGAGGAGGGCACTCTACGAGCTCAAACAAGCTCCAATATCTTGATATGGAAAGATAGTAGAGTTCCTAGTCAAAAGTGGATACTCTGTAGCACCTACAGACCGGAGCCTATTAGTGAAGACACAAGGTGGAAAACTATCAATAATACTGGTGCATGTAGATGATTTAATCATCACGGGATATAATAATGAGGAGATCCAAAGGGTAAAAGAGAACCTAACGGTGCGATTTCAAATGAAGGAACTTGAAAGCTTAAACACTTCCTTGGGTTAAAGATCAATCAAAATAAGGAGGGAGTATTTTTATGTTAACAAAAATATGCAACAGATCTGCTGAAAAAGTATGGGATGCTGGAATGTAAGTCAATATCAACAACAGTGGAGGAAAACACCAAGCTATATGCTCATGAAGGAAAAGACTTAGAGGATACAACTATGTATCGACAACTGGTAGGTAGTTTAATTTATCTAACACTCACATGACCTGACATAGCTTTTACAGTCGGTGCAATGAGTCGATTCATGTAAAGTCCCAAAAAATCTCACTTAGAATCGGCCTAAAGAATATTGAGGTACATAAAGAGTACACTTAACTTCAGCATAATATACAAGAAGGGTGATATGCGCAAGGTGATTGGCTTATGCGATGTTGATTATACTTGCGATCATGATACACATCGTTCAACTACTAGGTACGTGTTCAGTATTGGCTCAGGGGGAATCTCATGGTGTAGTAAAAGGTAACCTACTGTGTCTTTGTCAACCACAACAACTGAATATAAGGCAGCGACAACAGAGGCATAAGAGGCGACATGGTCATGCAATTAATGAAAGATTTGCAACAGCCTATTGATTATGAAGTGCAGTTACACTGTGATAATCAATCAGCTATACGCTTGGCCGAGAATACGGTGTTCCATGCAAGAACCAAGCATGTAGAAATACACTATCACTTCACCAGAGAGAAAGTGCCTAAAGGATAAATAGATATGCAAGCCATTAAGACAGCTGATCAAGTTGCAGACTTGTTCACTAAATGACTTAACACTATAAAGTTTGAAGAACTTTAAGGGCAACTTGGCATGATCTCTAGAGATGAGTTTGAAATAGAGATTCGATGTTGAGGGGGAGTGTTAAACATAACACCACCGCCTCTCTTTCCCCTATCTCTCTAGAAGATTCTTTAAACCCATTTCCTCATTCAGTGTGAAGAATTTTCCAGCAAGTTCTTTATCTAGAATATACACAATCGACTCAATTTGTGGTTGAAATGTTTCAAGCCATCGACATTAGTAAGTATAAATTAGAAACCCATATCCTATTTGGTAATCAAGCAAGCAAAGAGAGAAGTAATAAGTGAGAGAAAGTAAAATCAAGTGAGTGTCCAAATAAATAGTGAGTGTCTTTAAAGTGAGTGAGGTGTGTTTGTGAGTAATAAAACTATGTCTTAAATATCGAGTGAGTTTTGTAATATTAGTGGGTCACTTGAGTGTGTATTTTGTGAGTCAATAATTGTACTAAAATTTATACAATTATTTTTGTGTAATAAAATAGTTTTATTTGTGGTTTACCACCCGGGAAATTTTTTACTCAACGTTATTTAGATCCAAAGAGTATTGGCATCTCATTAAAGTTGGGGTCGGAGAACCTACGAGTGAATATGAATTTCAATCCTTGGTGGAAGCCCTATAAATGAAGTTAGTAGAAAATCGATTGAAAGATCTCAAAGTGAAGAATTGTCTCTTTTGGGAAATTCATCGTTGCATCTTGGAAACCATTCTCACTACATATACTTCAAAACAAATATGGGTTGTAATGAAAAGGAAGTATCAAAGGAATACCAAAGTGAAGCAAGATACTCTGTAGGATCTTTGCATGGAATTTGAGACTCTCAGAATGAAATTGAATGAGTCTATTGTCTATTATTTCTCCAAAACCATGCCAATTACAAATAGGATGTGGATCAATGGGAAAAAGATTAAAGACATCGCCATTATCAAGAAAATCCTTCGATTAATGACTACTTAATTTGATTATGTATTATGCTCGATCGAAGAGTCGAAAGATCTAAATAAAATTTCCATTAATGAGTTAATGGGTTCCCTGCTAATTCATGAGCATCGGATCAATCATTATTTTGTATTGGATGAAGCAATACAATTGTAATTATCTATTCAACTCCCATATATGTACAATAAAGGGTCTAGACGACGTCGCAGAATAAGTTAAGCAAATCATAAATTTTTTGGACTAGGATAGGGACGAGGATCCCATACATTACAGCCTTACGATAAATCCAAAATCCAATATTACAGATGTAACAAGTATGGTCATTATAGTTTTGAATGCCATAAATCATTAGATTATGAACATGAAGACACATCAAATTTAGTAGGGAAAGGAGAAAAACTTACTCTTCTTATGGTTTGTCACATCGATGATAAGACTAATCCAATCATGTGGTACTTGGACACTGGCATGAGTAACCATATGTGTAGCGACAAGTCTTAATTCTCCAAGTTGGATGAAATTTTTTGTATTACTATTAAACTCGGTTATAACCCAAAATGCTCTCTTATGGGAAAAGGAACCATTAATATTCAAAATTCCCGACATTCTCATTTTATTTCAAGTGTCTTTTATGTACAGAGGTTGTCTAAAAATATATTAATTGTGGATTATCTTCAAGAAGATGAATATAAGATCATTATTTAGAGAGTAACATGTGCAATTTAATATCTGGAGAAAGGTTTGATTCTTAAGGTTGTTATTACATGAAATCGAATGTTTCCAGTCTACTTTCAAAATGATGCGATTTCTTGCTTTGCTGCTATGGTTAAAAACGAAGATTGGTTATGGCATCTTCGTTATGGGCACTTAAGTTTCAATGGTTTAAGGAATATTTTCCACAAATATATGGTGACTAGTCTTTCACAAATTGATCATCCTCAAAAAATATGCGAAGGATATTTTGTTTGTAAACAACATCACAAACAATTTCCTAAAGGGAAGTCATGGAGAAATATGAAATCTATAGAGATTGTTCATTCTGATATATGTGGTACAATCAATCCACTATCAAATGGGAATAATCGTTATTTTATTTCTTTCTTTGTTGAGTTTTCTTGAAAAATGAGAGTATAAATTTTCAAGTTAAATCTGAAGCTTTTTTAGTTTTTCAAGGTTTTAAGTCCCATATTAAGAAAGAAGTTAACCTATTAAAGTTCTTCGAATGGACTGTAGCGGTGAATATAAATCCAAATAATTCTCATATTTTGTGATATTCATGGTATTAAACGGCAACTGGCTGCATCTTAAACCCCACAACAAAATGGTGTAGCGGAGCGAAAGAATAGTACCCATCTAAACATGGTGAGGAGTATGATACAATTATCCAATATTCTAAAGAGTTTGTGGCCTTAAGTTTCCTTATGAAGCACCTATTTATTAAATCATTGTCTTACCAAGGTTGTACAAAATATCACAGCAGAAGAAATGTGCAGTAGAAGAAAGCCTAACATCACTTACTTACGAGTATTTGGATATATAGAATATGCTCATGTACCCAATGAAAGAAGTTAGATGATAAGAGTGTGCCATGTGTCTTCCTCGATGTTAGTGAACAATCCAAAGAATACAAGTTGTATAATCCCATGAACAAGATGCTCATTATAAATCGTGATGTGATCTTTGAAGAGGATATGATTTAAGATTGGCCTTCTTCCATTTTAGAACCATCGATTCCAGTTTCCATCGATGATAATGATGAAGATAGTCCCTCTAGTTGTACATAATGTTGTTCCTGCTCAGTGTGTTTCATTTGATGAATTACAACATATTGATGCTCTTATAGATGAATCAAAACCCATTGAAGCTCGTATAAAAAAATCTTCATCATTATTATCCAGTCCTCCAATTACATATATTGATTCCTCTAACCAATGACCTCAACGATTAAAGAGGAGACCAACCTGGATGTAGCAATAATCCTCTTATCCACTTTTGTTTTCCTTTTTATTATGATCTTATTTCATTTCATGAAGAAGTTTAAGATCAAAGTGGCAACAAATAATGGAAAAGGAAATCCAAGCTATTGAAAAGGATCACACTTGTTAATTTATAGACCTTCCCCAAGGACATCACTTCATTGGTGTTAAGCGCGTGTATAAAACAAAGCTAAATGTGGACATAATAATTCATTGGTACAAATCATGCTTGGTTGCTAAGGGATACAAGCAACAAATTGATATTGATTATCAAGTTTTTGCCGCAACTGCACAACATGATACCATTCGATTCATTTTTGCTTTGACAGCACAAGCCTCCTGTCATGTCTTTCAAATGGATGTCAAATCTGCCTTTCTTCATGGAAATTTAGAAGAACAAGTGTATGGTGATAAACCACCGAGCTACATACAAAGGGGTAGTGAACACAAGGTATTTCGTATACAAAAGTCTTTGTACAAGATCAAACAAGCACCTAGAACTTGGTACAATCGTATCGATGCATTGTTTCTTAAGAAAGGTTTCCACAAGTGTCCATTCAAACCTACTATATTCATCAAAACCAACGAAGAAGATAAGTTACTAGACGTATGCTTATATGTGGGTGATTTTATATTTACTGGTAATGACACTGCCATGTTTGAAACATCCAAGCACTCAATGATGAAAGAGCTCAATATGACTGATCTTAGCATAGTGCACTATTTTCTTGAAATCAAAGTCATCCATTATTCAACTAGTATTTTTGTCTCACAACAAAAATATGTTATTTATGTATTGGAAAAGTTTCAGCTACGGAATTTTAACCCCGTTAGTATACCAATTGATGTTGGCTTAAATATCAACCGTGACCTTTCGAGGGCAAAATTATCAATAACAATCTCTTTAAGAAGATTGTTGGAATCTTAATGTACTTAACTATGACAAAACTGAATATAATTTATAGCATTAGTTTGATCAGTCGGTATATGGATCATCCCACATAGCTACATCTTCTTGCATCCAAAAAAAATCTTCGGTACCTGAAAGGTACAATTGATTATGGGATTCTCTATAAAAAGGGATCAATATCTCATCTCATTGATTACACAGATAATGATTACGTTGGTGATTTGTATGATCGAAAAAGCACACTTGGTTATGCTTTCATGATAGGAATAGGCACAGTCTCATGGTCATCAAAGAAATAACAGATTATTACGATATCCACCGTTGAAGTTAAATTCATTACTGCTTCCTCGTGTACTTGTCAAGCTATCTAGCATAAAATATTATTTGTTGAATTATTTTGTTCTCAGTCGGGACCTATTACTATCTATGATGACAACAATTCCACTATCACGCTTTTAAATAATCTGGCCCTCCATGGGCGAAGTAAGCACATTAATTTCAGGTATCATTTCTCACAGGATCTTGTACATAAAGGCACCCTTGTGCTAACACACAACAAAAGCGAAGATCATATCACATACATCCTCATAAAACCTCTCAAATTGCTAGTCTCTCCATGCCTTCTCCCACTACTTTGCTTCAAACCACAATCAGTTCAAGGGAGTGTGCTGAACTCCTGAACCGAATGTTACTCCTACATTCGGTTTAAGGGAGGGTGTTGGAGTTTTAAATAAATTATTTATTTTGATTTTCTCTTTGTTGTTGTTATTTTTTTAGTTTAGTTGTTAATGTATTATAGGATATTCAATTGTTGATAAAGCCCAAGTCTAGCTCCACTCTTTAGCAAGGCTCAGAGTTAGTCTTTTAATAAAATAAAAAATAATTAGCATATTCTTTAACTCATTATGTTATCCCTTCTTCAAAACCATCATATTTAATCGGTTAAATATAATCCACCAATATAAGCGAACGGATAATCACCAATTTATGAATCGCTTATATGCCTTATCCAAAATGGGGTTTTCTAATTTCTATAAATAGTTCCCAAGTGTGTGTATTTAAGAGGATATTTTCGAATAATATTCAAGAATTTGTTTTTTGAGTGTTTTTAAAGACAACTTATGAGTAGCGTTGGTCTGCAAGAAGTTCAGATTTGTAGTGTTTTTGTCATAATAGTCACCGTTGATTTTAATAGACGAAGGCTACAAATTTTTTGTCTAATGCCAAATAGTCCAACTCTTGCCTTATTGAACAAAGAATTAATTTACGTTGATTGTTCAAGTGGTCTTCTTCCATAATTTCACAAATTTGTCTAAAATTCAAACAATAAATAGAATAATTTCATATTACTTTACTAACAATTGCAAAAAGAAAAAAAAATATGTATAGGACATAAGAGACATCAAAACAACCTGTAGAAGATCAAACAAGATAAACAAGTACATTACATACTACATGTCAACAGTGTAGAAATAATTACATACTACAAGACAAATTAGAGTCTAAGGGACCAATCCGTAGAAATAAAACGAAATTTTTGGAATGTAAATTTAATAATGAGGCGTCGGATAACATAATGTTAAAGATTGAAGAAAAAGTGATAAACCAAACTAACAAATTTCGTTATTCAGGTTTATAGTTACAAAGTAATAGGGATATTAATGCGGATGTTATGAGTAGAATATCAGCTGGTTGGATGAAATGGAGACAAGCAAGTGGGGCGATATGTGATAATAGGATAACTAATAAATTAAAAGATATTTTTATATAATAGATATTAGGCCAGTGACCCTATATGAAGCGGAGTGTTGGGATTTAAAGAAAAAATATGAACAAAGTCTCCATGTTAGTGAGATGAGGATGATCTGATGGATGATAAAAATTACTAAAAAGGACAAAATTAAAAACCAGTACGTGAGAGAAAAGTTAGGAGTTGCTCCCATTAGCGATAAATTAAGAGAAAGTATGTTGTATGGACATGTGTTTCGTAGATCACTAGATGAACCTATAACAAGAGGAAGATTATTAGAAGTAGAAAGAAAAAGAGAAAGGGACCGCCCTAAGCTATCGTGGGAGGAAATTATTAGGAGAGATCTTAAAGAATTAAACTTGAATGATAATATTCGATATAATAGATTAGAACAGAAAAAAGAGAATCCATGTGACTGACACCATATGATGGGATTAAAGCAATAATGATGATGATGATGACGATGGCGGAGAAAGGACACAAATCTGGGTAAGGCACCTCAATGTAGAAATCATCGACTACTTTCTGGGGTTCGGGGATGGTAGCCCCCTAGACGAATTCTTTTAGATCTACTTTTATATTTTTTACAAATATTCAATAAATAATTTTCACTTCTAGACAATTTTAATTCAAATAAAATAACATCGGATACAATAGCACAAATGCATGTAGTACGTTAATTAAACCCCTAAACTAAACAACAATAAAATTAATTCAAACCCTTAATATTTGAAAACCTCATCTAAACAATAACAAATTGAATTCAAATAATCCAACTAACAAAAATACATATATTGTAACTCACCAAACATTATCATATTCATATTCTCAAACTTATATATATTATAACTCAACAAATATACAAATTGCAAGTTGAATTAAAATGTAAGACTTAATAAAAATACCTCGATAGCTAAAATTTCAATCAAATCAAAGAAAAAATCTCCATGATAGAAATCCTCTGCCACAACTTGCAAATCCCTAAAAACAAATAAATGATAATAAGTAAACCCTAAACAAATCATAATAAATAGTAAATCATACATTAAATCACAAAAAAAACATAAATAAAAAAAACTAACCATATTTATTTACCTAAACTAAAGTCCGGTAGGATGTAGGATGTAGACTAGCGGCACAGGCGCAACGCAGTGGTAGAGGGAGAGCTGGATGTGAGTTTTGGCGGTGAGAAGTGGCGGTGGGAGGCAGAAAGTATTTTGGATTTTTTTGTTATTGGTTTTTTTATTTGTTTTGAAAAAAATGAAAAGAGAGAAGCAGGATGAGAGAGTAAGAGTAAGTTGGTTGCAACTTTTTCCTTTTTTATTTTTGACCTTCACCTTATATTTCTCAATTCTTGCATATTTAGCCTAAACTTTTATAATAAAAAAATTTCTTGGATCGTTGGGTGGGACACTTGCCCCCGTGTACAAAGTAGCTCCGTCACTCAGTACAAATCCCTAAGCAAGTTGTGCTTCAATACGTTTATGATTCTCTTATAAGATACGAAGCTATGCCTTTTAAATCTCTCAATATATGGTCACTTTTTGTCTACATTAGTGTCAAGATCAAATCATATAAACCCGACTTAGAAATCAATTTGTATATTAATGAATTTTGTTTTAGTATTTATGTTAGAAGTTGTGTAAATGTTTTTATGTTGAGTAGGATAACAATGTGGAGATGATATTGGGAGGTAGCAATCGCAATTATTCAAATCAGACAAACAACAATAATGAATCCTATCAACAATTTTATATTGGTGGCAATAGCTCAACGTCTCAAATAGTGGAAGCTTTAAATCTTCAACAACTTGAAACATCATCAGATGAGCATGTATCACGATTGACATTGAATAACTACACTCCAACTCGGGTACATCTTGCACCATTCATTTCCTTATGGTCATATGCTCCGTTTGAATCAGGAGAACTATAAATTCACCCGAAGGGAAAAATTTAGTTCAAATTATTTTATGATTATGAATATTATTTTTTCTACAAACTTAAGTACGTATACCTTAACTGGCCATATCATGTGAAACATGTTATTATATCTTAAAAAGTTTTATTCCCAACCCCTCTTTGAGTGTAAGACTGTGAAAGTTGTTTTTTTAAACTTCTAAAGGGAAACCAATTCCAAAACATATACAAAGAGGACCACATTCTCTGTCCTAAATGTGTAATATTAGGCATATGCACAAAATATTTATGATTGTTACTTTTACACATTGAAAGACAGAAATAGTATGAAAATAAAATTTGTGGTCGTATAAAGAAATAATTAAAATAAATATATACATAATAATACATTAATTGTTCAAAGTCGTAACAGTCTGAGGGAATTACTTTATACTACAACGAGATTATTTCCATAGACTAATGTTTTAATTTTTTTAATCAATACAATAAGTGTCATGGACATTTCTCTCTTTGAATCAGGTGGAAACTGTTCCATTTCAAAGCGGAGGAAATAAGTCTGTTCATTTTCACAATGAGGTCAATATTGTTAGCCAAAATCGGGATGACCAAACTCCATTCTTGAATGAAGTAAGTATACACTACTTTTTTTGCAATTTTTTCGAATGTTAGAAATAAGGATTTTTTTAATGAATGAATCTTATCTTTAAATATGTTATTAAAAATCTATGCAACAATAAATTATATGTATCTCAAAAGATACATATCTAAAAAACATATACAATCAAAAGATTTCCATTGATATTATTATGAAAGCATTTTCTCGTGTTGAAATTCCAAAACTTTTATTACATATTGTGTTACTCCATTTTCGTTTGTTTTGCTAAATATATTGTATATATTACATTATATAGTTTGGGGTTGTCAAAATTTGTTTGGTTCGAATGGCAAGTCACAGGTAGGAAATGAAAGCGAAGAACCAGCCCAGAGGACCGAAGAGCAAGTCACTTTACTCGATCCCAACAATGGAACTCCATATAGCCTTACACCTGGATTGAGGTACATATATTATAACTAACCATATTTTAGAATTAAGACTTCAAATATTAGTGGTTATGCTATTAGGAAACTCAACATTTTTTTTTGTGAAATGGTCCCTATATTTCAAGTTCCGTTAACACACATTTCACCGGCGAGGCTAGATCATCACTGACCTAGGAGTAAAAATTTATTTGTAGGGACCAAAAGTGAAATGTGGAATTGAAAAGTTGAGGAGTCCTAAATTCATAACATCCCTAATAATTATCTTTCATAAAAAAGTGCAAATGGATTACAAATTACTTATAAATTTTTTACATTTATTAATAAATTATGTTTACATTATCATTAAACTCTCTCTCCCCATATATATATATATATATATGCGCGCGCGCGCGCGCTACTTGTACATATTGTTTAGGTCTCGACATTTTCCCTCATTCCAGATAAACATTCCCTTATATTTATATTTTTAAGGGTTGTTAGCGTCTGACCCCAAGTTTCTTTTCATTTTATATTATGAATCCAGGCCACAACAGTGCTTAGATCATCATCAACTCAATCAAATCCCAATGACGTTGGATACAATTGACCCACAACAAAAGAACTCCAAGTATGAACCTTCAATTACTTTTGTGTATTTTAACTTTTCACTTTTAATTGTTATGCGTTGTGACATTTAAAATATATGGGTTTGTTAGGAAATAATATTTTTGTATGAGTTACCTATTAACTTATAAAGCTATTTTAAATAATAAAAAAATTCATAAATATTTAATCTGAACACTTCTTAAGAAATCTACAAAAAATGGGTCTTTGTATCATAGACTTAAGAGAGTAATTCAATTATATTCTCTAAGATACATTGAATGATAATTGTCCATCTTTTAACATTTATTTTTAGTTATTAAACCACTTAATTTATAAAATTTGCAGATTTCAATGCCAACACCGGTGTGGATATGCCTTTTTGCCGAGCTCAAGCATTAGTCCTGAAACACGACATGTACGTATATTTTCGCTTATTAAGTGTTGTGTTTTGGAATTGTTTACGATAAATTGTTTGAAAATATTAAGATAAATTACACACACTTCTTTGCCAAATATTAATAAGTATTGGAATGCATAATATTTTTTTGCCAAATATTAAGATAATTTACACACACTTCTTTGCCAAATATTAAGATAAATGGTTTACGGGATAAATTACTTAATAAGTATTGGAATGCATACTATTTTTTTGTCCACGTTAATTTCATGATTAAATTAGTGTAAACATCGCTTGGAAACTAATTTGTATATGCATGAATTTGGACTTACTATTTATGTTAGAAATTGTATAAATATTTCTATGTTGAGTAGAATAATAATGTGAAGATGATATTAGGGGGTGGAAATCGAAACAATTCAAATTAGACAAATGGGCATGTATCATAACAATTGTATATCAACGTCTCAAACAATGGAAGCTTCAAATATTCGACAACATGAATCATCAAATGGGCATGTATCATAACGGACATTGAATAACTCCACTACAACTTGGGTGTATCCTGCATTACTCATTCCCTTTGGTCATATGCTCTATTTGAATCTCAATGTGGTTCAATTTAGTTTATGATTATTACTTTTATTTTTACTATAAACTAAAATATGCTTTACTGACCATACTGTGTGAAAGATGTTTTTATACTTAAAAAAGATTTATTTTTTCACCCCATCCCCCTCCTTCTCTTTGAGTGTTAGATTGAGGGGAAAAAATACTTTTTTAAACTTCTAAAGGGAAACCAATTCCAAAACACATGTACAAAGAGGAGCATAATTTTCGACAACGATGTGTGGTATTACGCATGTGGAAAACATATTTATGACTGTAACTTTTAAACATTGAAATACAAAAAATGTATGAAAAAACTGTGGGGTATAATAAAAGAATTAAAATAAGTATATACACAATAATACATTATTTGGAGTCATAACAGTTTGAAGTAATTACTGCATACTACAACATGACCATAGTTGTAATATTGTGAATGAATAATAATATATGCCAAAGATATAACTATGTTTGAACTAGGTGGAAACTATTCCTTCTCAAAGAGGAGGAAGTAAGCCGGTTCATTTTCAATATAAGGGAAATATAGTTAGCCAAAATCCTCATGACCAAACTTCATTCTTAAATGTAGTAAGTGTATATATAGTTCTTAATTTACAACATTTTCGAATGTTAGATGACTTTTTTTAATGAGTTGATCTTATCCTTAAAATATATTATTATAAATCTATGCAATAATAAAATTATCTATATCTCAAAAGATTGATATGAGACAACACATTTTTTATCTTCCCATTTTATAGATTTGAGATGAGAACAATGAAAAAAGATTTCCATTGATACTATTATGAAAGCATTTCCTCAAGTTGAAATTTCAAAACTTTTATTATATATTTTGTGTTACTCCATTTTCCTTTGTTTGGTTAAATCTATGGTATATTACAGTATATAGTTGAGGTTGTCAAAATTTGTTTGGTTTTCATGGCAAGTCACAGGTAGGAAGTGAAAGTGAAGAACTAGCTCAGATCATCAAAGAGAATATCCTTTTACACTATTCCATTGATGGATCGCCTTATAGCCCTATATCTGGATTGAGGTACAGTAATTACAATTATACATTTTATAGAATTAGGGCTTCCAATATTAGAGGTTATGCTTTTAGGACACTGAACAATTATTTTTTCATTGATAAAAATGGTCCCAATTTTTCCAGTTCCCTTAACGCTCCTTTCACCAGTGAGGATAAAACGCCACTGGTCATAATGCAAAATTTACTTTTAGGGGAAAAAAGTGTAAAAAATATGTTACTTGTCCTATATGTGGTGATAAGCCCTAAACTTATAACATCCCTAGTAATTATATTTCCTAAAAAGATTCATGGATGGAGATGTAATTAATTGTATTTTATTTATATTTATGAATGAATCATGTTTACATTTTTATTAATCTCTCTCTCTCTCTCTCTCGAGAGAGAGAGAGAGAGAGAGAGAGAGAGAGAGAGAGAGAGAGAGAGAGAGAGAGAGAGAGAGAGAGAGAGAGAGAGAGATCAACAATTTTTTACACTAAACAATTTCCTTATTTCACATACAGGTTCCTTTATATTTGAAGGGTTATTAGCCTCTTATCCCAATTTTTCTTTTCATTTCATGTTATGAATCCAGGCCTCAACAGTCATCAGAACATCACCAACTCAATCAAATCCCAATGATGTTGGATACATTTGGCCCACAACAAAAGAAGCCTGAGTCTCACTGTTCAATTCCTCCTGGGTATTTCAAATATGAACTTTTAATTATTATATGTTGGGGCATTCAAAGTATATGGGTTTTGAGGAAATAATATTTTTGTAAGAATAACCTATTAACTTATAGAACTAATTTTAAGAAAGAAAAATATTAAATATTTAATCTCCTATTTATAACCTTCGTAAGATATGTACGAAAAATTGGTCTTTATTATATACTTAAGAAGGTAATTCAAATTATCCTCTTTTAGATACATTGATTGATGATTGTCCACCTTTTAACATTTTTGTTTAGTTATTAAACAACCTAATTAGTAAAATTAGCAGATTTAAAGGCCAATACCCTAGTGGATTTCTGACGAGCTCCATCATTATTCGTGAAACTCGACATGTATGTATCTTTTTTTGCTTATTTAGTATTGTAATGAATATATAGCTACACACACTTGGAATATTATACTGACACGAATCTATATTTGAAGAACAATATATCCAAAGCTAAAGGGAGGATCGATAATAACATGGGTGTCCCTAACGAATGGGTTTCTCCAATGGGGTATGATGTCATATGTCTAATACATCTTGAGTGTCTCTTATTAGTAGGATGTTTAAGTTGAACAATAATTTATGTTTATCAATTTCAGGGAAGTCATCACTAACCGAGTCTATGATCCTGCATACAAGGAGCTTGGGCAACATATTGATCCCCATTTACGAGCATTCATAGAGATGCAAGCGCGCGATGGTTGGTAATACAATATTTGTCTATGTGAATAAAGCTCCATAATACTTTGTTTGGAAATTATGAGTCCACTTAAGATTATAAAGGCTTGCTTCCGAAAATAAAGGTGATTTAGTTATATTACATAAGAATGTGCCAAAGGACTTAACATTTCATAAATTATCTTTGTGGCTCTAGGAAATTGTGATTTATTTAGAAGAAGAAGCAAAAATGAGTGTGGGAATACAGGGGATGGAGGCTTTCCTTTTATTTCAAATTATTATTGAATTTCCCATGAGGAAGAATAATCCCTCATCAGTAATACAATGATTTTTTTTTAATTCTAACTAAATTGAAATTATTTAACTTCTGTCTTGAGGACTATGTATCAGAGTTGGGATAAACTTATTTACTTCAAAATCATTTATATGTTTATGTTAACGGTATAAGACAACAAATTAAAATATAAAAAACATGGGAACACTCAGTACTCGAGATAAGAAAGTGTGAATAAATGGTCACTTTCTTATCGTGCCTAATTTAACATACTGGTAATCTCGTCATATTACATGAATGAGGTTGCCAGTTTAAAAATCTATATGGTTTGCGCCACTGTGTATATAACTGATGATTAGTTTAGATTAACATAAAAATACCCACGTGTTCATCTTGTCTTTTACGTCACTTTCTCTAGATTCCTACACATTTTGGTAAATACACACATTTTGGTAGACACACTAACTTGTCTTGTCTGCATTAATTAGTGTTTAGGGTCCATTCACTATCATTTAAAGCACCAATCAATGCAGAAACGACATGTTAGTATGTTTACCAAAAGTGTCTTGATTTAGTGTCGGTCTAGAATTATCCTTATTCAAAAGTCTTTGACTTAAGGAATAACCTTGGTCGGTTGATTTAGCTATGTTTTCAGAAAACTTGGTTTAAGAACACACACACACACACACACACACACACACACATGCATACATACTATACATAATTGTATATGTTACATATATTGTACATATATAATATTTTAGAAGTATTCAATTTTGTATATTTTTGGGTAAATTGTAAATATATTAAAACCAAAAAAATAATAGAAGTACAAATATCCAAGCCTAAAGCAAAAGCCCCAAATAAACAAAACACAACTGCAAACTAATATACATGGCGCAAAACCATAGGGCCCATAAACTACACATTAGGGAAACCTAAAAACACGGACTATAAATATGAATAAAATGCGAATAAAACCAAGCCACACACTGACTGTCCTCTACAACTCTCTAGAAGTCACTACATAGAGATATCTTCTACACCGACTTCTCTTGAAAACAGCTTAGAGAAGAGACCCAATGAAGAAGAAATCAAAATACGTCGATTCATACTCCTCTAACATGCTTTAATATTGAAAACCCCTTCTAATTAACTACCACTCTCTGTAGGATGAACCAAAATGAAAGACATCTAACTTCGAGTTTCAAAGACACCTTCTGAAGAAAAAACCCTAAACAATACATCCATAAAACCTTTCACCAAGTTTTGAAGAAAAAAAACCCATCAAAACTTGCTACCAAATGATGAAGGATGAGCTAAAGGTAAGAACAACTGACTCTGAGCTACGATCAAGGATCAACACTAGGCACAATGGAGGATCTAGGATTTTAGTCCAGCTGGGGCGAAATCGATTCAATTTTTTTTAACAACGCTAATAAATAATCAACTCATAAAAACCAACAACCGATAAAACATAAATACTGAATATGCCAAAATTTCATATCAATTGATCCATACATAACCATAAATTGCAAATACAAAAAGATTGTTTACAATATTCCCCTATGTGGCTTCATATTCTGAAAATATTGAATGATATCTTCTGTATCAACATTTTTGAAAATATTTTGTTCAATTTACGTCATCAAGCAATCATTTGTCCAATCATCTCCCATTCGGTTACGTAATGTACTCTTAACGATTTTCATTGTGGAGAATGCTCTTTCCATGCTTACAGTTGCAACCGGTAATGTCAAGGCAAAATATTTTATATGCACATATAAAATAAACACAAACAAAATATTTAAATATACCTGAGGGCGAGCAGTGGTGAGGGCGATGGTAGTTGAGGTGTGAGGCGGTTGTAGCAGAGAGCAGCAGTGAGGGGGACCCAGGCTGAATCCTTGGTAGCTGAGCTGTGATGTGGTGGGTCGGTAGCAGAGAGCAGTAGCGGTGAGGGGTGAGGGAAAGCAGGTGATGAGGGGGTGGTAACCCCAGCTAAGCGGCTGAGGAGCGACTGTATTTTGTCCGGCTAAGAGAGAGAAGAGACGAAGTAATAGAATAGGTCAGAGAGAGAAGAGAACTGAGCGAGGTAATGAAGTATAAACGCGTTTGGTTTTTATTTTAATCTATTCCACATTTTAACCCTCATCTTTGAAAATAATTAGAAACAACCTCGAAGTTTGAATTTTTACCAAAAAACCCCTATATATATTTTTTTTTTATTTTTTTTAAATTGAATAGGGGCGCCCGCCCCGCTTCGACCTAGGGTGGATCCACCCCTGACTAGGCAAATCATTTCTTTACTTTATAAGTAAAAGATCTAGGTTTGAGATTAAGTAAAGGGGTAGTAACTTAAAATAATCAACATGCAGACCATTTTAAAGCTTTATTGGCATCAAAACTCACTGATCCAGGAGAACAAAAATCTTAACGATGATGGGTCTCAGCCCGAGATTAGATCTGATAGATAATCCCCATTGACTCTATAAAAACTGATCAACCACTGTTTATAAGACTTAAATACTCACAAACATTTATTTTTGTAGGATTTCCTCCTTGAATAACACGCGATCGAAGAAAACCCAATATAGCTAAGACTCCTTAAAAGCTAATATTATTTTATAGTATACCCCCTCCCTTCTTCTAATACCCCTCCTATATTCCAAAGTATATATAATTTGTCCCATGGTTTGACCACCTTCCTTTTTTATTTTTGTGGATGCTTGAACTTCCCCCCTCCCCATTTGGTTTAATTACTATTGTGGTTGCATGAAATCCCTAACCCTAAATATTAGAAATTGGTAAAACTATACATGATTTTCAGATAAGCATATTTTCTAAGAAAACCCATCCAAGGAACCATTACTAATTAGATTGGGTTCTTGGAAATTTTTCCACGTGTTCACGTACAACCTTATCATTTCTTCAATTTGTAGAATAGTAGCTCAAAATTCTGTCTTAACTGAAATAAAAATCCTTGAGTTTCTTTCTTTCCAAATTTAGTACACTGAAGCACACACAGTTAGACGCACTACATGCCATTGAAAAAAACTTTTTGAAACTGCTTGATATGACATCAATCTCTAGTTGAAGATCACCTGGTCTTCTAACTAAACCACTATTAGAGAAAAAATTTAAGGATTGGATTTGAGTAGGGACAAAGAATAAATGGTCGTAATTCTCAATGTCTTCTTTATACATGACACACACATCATCCGTAGCTACAACCCACTATAATAGGATATCTTTTGTCTTAACTTTTTATGACAAGATAGTCATGTAAGAAAGAAACACTTAGGAATTCTGCTTTTATCCTACACTAACGGACTCCACTTGACTTTAGTGCCCGAAATTCATAGAATTTTTTTTTGTATCTTTGCACGTATACACATGATTCTTAAAAGGTATCCACTCCACCCAATTATCTCTATTTCTATTAGGGATTATAGCAGTATCCCTAATTTGAATTAAGGATGCTGGAATAGGATTAGGAAAATTCCAACCTTTTTCATTAAAATTCATCGCTACTTTATCATTGATATTACCTCCGACATCATACACCACTCTAACCCCAAACTTATCAACCAGAAAACCCAATTCATGTCAATATTCCATCTAGAAAAACTTGTCATTTCCATTATGTATCTTATACTGAATTAGCATTTTAGCCTTATCTCTAAGCTTTATCAATTTGTGCCATGTCTACGAACAATTTTGAGGAATTCTGGATGTCCATAAATAATTTCCTTTTAGCACAAACAAGTGAATCCAATGTACCCAACAAGTCTTTTTTATTTGAAATATCCCATAGATGTTTAAGCATGCGAGCCTTATTCAAAGTGAATAAGTCTTGAATGCCTAATCCATCTTCATCCATCGGTCTATAAACGTCTTCCCATGCCCCCTTTTCCTTTGTAGTAAAAAAATCAGGGCCACTTCATAGAAAAACTCTAAGAATTTGATCAACATATTTTATTATTCTTTTTGGCATAAAAAGATTGATCCAATACAACTGCATGCTTCTTGATACGTCTAGAACAATTACAATCGACTTGTATACGAGAGCCATCTAGTAATCCAGATTGAATTTTAGAGGTAATTTTATCCGTAAGACACCTACAATCTGCCACCTTAAGACGCGTAGAAAAAGGAGGCACACTAAGATACTTCATTGGGAGAGGACCTTCCTTAATACTCAACAGATTTGAAAAGTGTATTTTATCCAATTCTTCTACACCTGCAAAAAAGATAGAGCATTTTTGTTTGTTAAGAAAAAGAACTGCCATTTGGCTAAACTCCTTTAGCGCCCCATCCACCATATTAAGGGTCGCCTCTTTAACACCCTGCCCCAATAATTTAATTAAATTCCTATATATATTGTGATGGAGCGAGGATTGATGATAATTATAAGGAGACCGTGGGTTAAAAATTGAATAAAAATAAAATAAAAGGGATAAAGGGTCGTTAGAACGACATTAGCCTATCGTTAGAAGCGAGATAAGCATCTTGCGCGAAGTCATGAGAAACAAACCTTCAAATAATATGCCATTGTATTATAATCCCATGTCGCGTGCAGGTCGAGCGAATCCAAGCTTCGAATGAGGTGGAGATATCGTTCGAGCGAAATGGACTTGTCGTTCGAACGTCAAAACTTTTTAGTCAAATTGCCCTTTTACGCCGTCACATTTCTGGCCCCTAATTTGCTGTGCTGTCAAGCCCAGATTGGGTAAAACAGGAATTTTAGACTTTGGAGGGTTTTTAAATGGGTGTTTTGGGCTCATTTATTAGGAAAAATGCAGGGAGAGAGAGAAGAAAGATGGTGGTCTTCCTCCATGGGAGGGCTTCTCCCACCACTCCTCCATCATTCTTCCACCATTCTAACACAATGAAACACCATTTTCCTTATGTATTCCACTATATTTGAAGTGTTTACACCCATTTTCACCATTGTTGAAGAAGAGCTACGAATTTTGAGAAAATGTTGAGGGATTTTTGGAGAAGATGATAGGAGCTTTCATGGAGTTTGAAGTGGGTCTTGCTTGGAAGATTGGATGAAGAACATTTGGAGTATTTCTGGAGGATGATTTTGGTAACCCCTTGAGGACACCTTTGGAGGTGGGGATTGCTCCTCCTACACTAACATTTCTACCACCGTTGGAGCCTTTAGAGGTGGGAAGACCTTACTCTCACTACTAAGACTCTATTTTGCATAATTGTAGTCTTGTAGTTAGATTACATGAGTAGGGTGAATTTGATTAAATTATGAAATTGATGTGTAGAAATAACCAACATTTTTATGAAATAAAAATGATGGTAAAATGTTATTTTTATTGAAAATAAAGAATGAATAAATATTTCAAGGTTTTGAAATATTAAAATTTGGTTATGAAAATGGTGTATTTTCTAGAAAGGTTGATGTTAAAGCTGGTATTTTATAAATGTGTAGAAATAACCAACATTTTTATGAAATAAAATGTTTTGAAATAATGATTTGTTTTGATATTGGGGAAATAATGTTTTAAAGTTTCTAGCAAAAATGAAAATTTTATGAAAATGGACATTTGTTGAGTTTGAAGAAACTAAATGTCTTTTATTCTTTAAAAATGTATTTTTGCAAGTATAAGGAATTTCTACAATGAAAACTATGTTTAACCCATTTAACAGGATTTTTAGGCTTAAAATTCATCTTCTCATGCATATAATTTGTAGTATTTTGGCATTATGTGTATAAATAATTTAAAGAAGATTTAGTTGGGTTTAGATATGGAATACATATAAAGTGGAAATTCCAGTCTTTAAGTGTGTGAAATAGGATTAAGGGTATAATGAACATAAGGTTGTAAGACTACATGTGTTGATAATTAGAAATGGTAGTTTCTTGTAAAAGTTGTCTTCAATTATAATTAGATTTCTTGAATAAAGAAAGTAAAAAAACGACTAGTTTGGAAAATGGTTAATGAAAAGTTGAATAAGTGTTAATGTTTAAATATTGGTAAGTTAGCGTGTATACCTTAATAATGTTGTAAAAGATTAACACTTTGAAATTCAAAAGGAATTAATGAAATGAAGATGTTTCCAATTAAGTGAAAATGCTTGAAGGTTAAAAGGGGTGTTAAGGTGTTAAAACACCTAAGAGATTAGTGTGAGTAACTTAATAGTGTTTGGAAAAAATTAACACTTTCGAAAATGGAGAAAAAAATGAGTTTGGAAACAAATGGGTAAAATGATAATTTTACTTAAAGTGGAACATTTTTATGAAATAAAAATATTGGAAAAGGTGTTACACAAATTGGTCCAAAATGAGTACGATTTTTAGAAGAAAATTAAGGTTAAAGTGTAAAGGACATGAAATAGTAAATTCAAAAGTGTAACACAAGTTGGGGTGTGAACTCGGATTTGGCTTCGACCGAATAAAAGAAAAATAGAATAATATGCACATTTACAAAATATTAAAACACATGTAAAGGAACTTGGATGACACTGAAAAAATTAAGGAGGGCCCGGAGCCCTGGAGTAAAAGACCTAAAATAACTGGCCAGAGCATATGGTGAACATAGCCGGCGATATGGAGCCCATTGAAGTATGCGATATTTGAAAGACTCCGAGAAAAGATAAAGGAATAAGGAACATGTCCAGAAATGGGTTATGTGGTGAAACGAGTTAATACAACCTAACTTGAATGAATTAATAAATGTTCCGATAAATTTTATAATGGACAAATAAATGTGTAATTGATTAATGTCCATAAGGTAATGAAAAAGGTAAAGTAAGTGGATAAATTGGGGGTTAATCAACCTAAGTGGTTAAACCTATAATTAACACAAGAATGTGTTGTACCAGGTTTTCAAAGGCAAAATGAGTATTTTCTAACACGGTATTCGCGTGTGTTGAAAGGTGGGTTACAATGAAAATACTAATATGTATTGGATAAAATAAAAGAGGTGATTTTGGTAAAGAAATGGTTTTCGATTGAATCAAGTGTAGTGGTTTCAAGTATTGAACCACATGTGCTAAATAAAGCGAGAAATGCTAAAATGAGGAAACGGAAGTCTTTATAATATTGAGGTAAATTAATTTAGATAAATAAGGTTTTTGAATTAAACTATTTCATGCATTAAGTATATTTATATGTATACAAGGTTGTTGCATGTTCACGTAGTCATAACATGTTAGATTCTCCCTTCTGTCGTTCGATTCTATACTGCATTTGTATATTTTCCACTGAGCGTTTGGCTTACACACTCGCTTTGTTACGGCAAGTGGGAAGCAGTTTCGTACTTTGAGAGTGTTATATAGGTAAGTAGTTTCTTTATTTTATGATAGTAGCTCTATATACTTGGACTTAGGGGTGCTCCCCATGGGTCCCTGACGTAGTTTAATTTGAAATGGGAATCGCATGTTAAATAAGTGAAACATTAATTAAAGTAAAACTGGACTAGCAACATTATATAGGTTGTTTGATTGCACTTCACACCTAATGCTCGAGTCGGATCTGGTTGACCACGGTTAACCCATAAATCTGGGTCGGGGCATCATAAATGGTATCAGGACTTTAGGTTCAAGGTTTCTTTAGGGAGTGACGCGGTGAGGTAGGTATTGGATCTTTCGATGTCAGTGTTGGTTTGGGCCGATCATGCTAGTTTGATGACGAAATAGTTCATGTCCTCAATGATAAAGTTAAAGAGGTTAGCATGACTAGTGAGTTAGTGCCAAGTGGAATGCGATCAAGTTGATAGTTATTAATCGCTTCCGCGCTTCTAATTAGAATTGTAGTATTTTAGGAGTGTCCTTATTAGCCAATAGTTGTGACACCGTGGTAGTTAATGTGAGGTGCTTATGCTCAACTCTTGATGGCATGGGATCATTTGAGATGTTCATGGAGTGAAATGACACCCATTGAGCAAGTATCACGAGTTGTGTGCAATCGATGGTATAGGATAAAGTTTATGGTGTCGTGACTATGCACTGACAATTAGCAATTAGAAAGTATATAGCACTTAGGTACGGAGCTTATGGGTAGTTAATGTCGATATTTTAATTAGACAAATTCGATCCTTGGGGTGATATCGCAATCAATGGTAGTCCGGTGAACATATGATGTGGTGTAGGCTAAAGTGGCAACGTCGTGATCTTTTGTGTGAGAGGTATAATGTGATAACTTTAATGATGAGAGTAGCCTTGGTAATGACAACAGCGAGTATGGTTCATTGCCACCTACTTGTAAAGGTTGTATATTTCATAAATGGAGGTTAGATGACCTAGTGGAGTTCATAAGTATTGATCATGTGGTTTGAAAGTATTTGGGTTCCTTAGTTGAGGACTTGGGTTTAGTGTATATTGACTATAATGTGGTATGAGAAGTAGGATCCCTTATGGCATCTGTGGTGTGGGCCTTGGTATTTATAGGCAATACCTGATGTCCCATATCCTACCAAGATCTATATAGTCATGTTAACTCGTAGGTTGGCTAATGGTACGATGTTTGCATAGTGAGGAAATTTAGTTGTTCTAGTTAAACATTTATTGAGGATTAGGTGAGGCATACCTTGAGGTTTATAGGTTGCAAGGGACGTCCTATACCCTGTCATCATCCATAATAGCCTTGGTTGTCGTTTCTACGTGACTTATAGTCACGACCGCTTGGAAGAAAGATAATATTATTATCTAGGTGTAGAGACTCATTTTAGCTGCCAAGGTAATGGCTAGGTTCGAGGTAATCCTAGTGTGAGAGTAGTTCATAGACACTTTGAGGTGCTCATAGGACAAATTGTGTGTGGCATCATTGAGGATAAAGATCTAATGTTGTGATGCCTTGAGATGTTTGATAGTTAAGGTGAACCATAGGTAGAAGCTTGTAGACTGAATTCTTTGTGAGAACTGAGTAATCGTGAAGTGGGTATCGAAAGGTTCATAGAGTGCACCTACAATGATAAAGGTATGGATGACGAAATATTTTTAGTCGTTGAGGACGGTTACATGAAATGTGTTTAGTGTCCTTAGGAGACCAATTAGTCCGGTAAAAGAAGAATTAGCTTCCTAGTAATAATTGTGTTGAGGGTCAAGTGATGATACCATGTTGCTGGTTGTATAGCGTACGTGTCGGGTGTGATTTCCCAAATTGGCACAGATGGGTAGTGTAATCCCTAAAGTGGAGTGATAGTTTGGGTTATTATAGGAGTGATGCTCAGATGTCATAGAATGACTAGTATGGGTGTGGTGATACTCGGTTTCGGTATGTACTAGGAGATGTATTCGAGACTTAGAGTGATTACTCCATGTGGATACTTGAAAATGGAAACTGGGGTGGGGTAACATCCAAACATGATCATAATGTCGATAGGTGTTGACAGTATATGCTAGGATAGCCTTAGAAATGTAAGGACTAGTTTTTGGCACGTCTTGTCAAGACGGTTCGGATTAGAAGATGTAGAACTGTGTGTTATTTACTACCCTTAGAGTGCCAATGCTGGTGGGTGTGGTCACCACATAAAGTCTAGAAACTGGAAGTAAGTTTGGTGGCAACCTCGTGTGGTCAAAGTACATAGTGAGGTGAGTACCTCACTTGAACTAAGTAATGCCTATTGGAGTTTGGGGTTTCGATCATGATATGATAAGGCAGACAATAGCCTAGTTAAAGTAGGTTGGTGACATCATCACTAGTAATTGGACAAGTTCAAGGTAGACAAAGGAGTGAGGTATCCATAAATCTGAATGGTTCATGTACGCAAAGGATATGAAAGGTAGGGCCTTGCTCCCAAAGAGGGAAGTCGGGCGTTGATTTCCTAAAGGACTAACAATTCGTAAATTTCTTTTGTGTTGCGAGAATGAAAGGTTGTGATTTGATTCGTCATGGCTAGTGGCCCAACCTAGGGTATGTGGATAAGGATTGTGCTCCGTGACAACGTCGGGTATGAGCGACGTGATTTCAAGCATATGGCGTAGGTTCGCTTTTGTAAATCATAGTCGAACGCTAATGGATGAAATTTCTCGGAACGGTTGCTTGTTCCTTATGACTCTCATGTGCCCCTTTCGGTTTCGATAATCGGGGATAGGTATTGTCACCTATGTGGTGACTCATGACACGATTAGGCCTGGCAGAGCACGGTGGACCAGGTATTGTCGGTGCATCTCGGTACCTAGGTGCGCCCCATCTGATGTATTCCTACAATTACAAAAAATTCTATGTACGGGTGGTTACGCTTTTGTCCACACGATTTTTCATAGTATTGACCTTTCTTCGGGTTAATGGACTTTCGACCGACCGACACAAAAGTCAGTGGCTCGGGTTGCAAAGAGCGATATGATGACTTGGGGATATTGTGTAGTGTTAAAAATCAAGGAAAACCTATCATACGATGTTTCTTTGACACAGTGAGTGAATTAGAAATGGGCTCTACCGAGCACTCAAAGGTAAGACACCTAGGGTATTGCTAGGTTCATCAGAGTGACGCATCAAAAGGTGTAAGCCGAGCGCACGGTGATGACTTGATAAAAATATTACTCCTTATAGTGAGAGAATTCTATAGTACGGTTGTTGGTGATCTCATACGAGTTGTGTATAGCCTGAAAATTTATGGGACGCGAGATGTGCAGTCCTAAGAGGGAATTGACATTGGTGATGAATACGGTGATTTGTTGTATAACAGTTCATGATTGAATGAGTGTAAATTGCTTTAGAGGATTTGCCCATGGTGGCACTGGTATACCTTGGGTACTAGCATAGGTGGTTCTAGAAATTACTGGAACATGATCATCAAGTGAGTGGAGACTCGGAGTTGATTACGTGAAGTTCATGGTTAGTGGGATGGTGAGCATTAGAACATGTCACGTATTGATTATTTGGTGACAAACCCCATAGGGAGGCACATAGGGTGATGTCAGCATTGAGAAATTTAATGATTTTGTCTTGGGGGATTTCTATGGCTTAAAATAGAAGTTGGTGAACCCCATAAGCTTAAGGATTGACGGATCAAGAATTTCGAGGACGAAATTCCCCAAGAAAGGAAGTTTGTAACACCTTGTCCCAATAATTCGATTAAATCCGTGTGGAAGTTGTGATGTATCAAGGATTGATGATAATTATAAAGATATCATGGGTTCAAAATTGAAGAAAAACAAAAGAAAATGGATAAAGGGTCATTATAACGACATTGGCCTATCATTAAAAGAAAGATGGGCATCTTGCACAAAGGTCGCAAAAAGTAGACCTTCAAATGACATGCCACTATATTACAGTCACATGTCGTGCAAAGGTTGCACGAAGCTAAGCTTTGAACAAGTTTAAGATGTCGTTCGAGCGAGATGGGCTTGTCGTTCGAACGGCGTGGATCAAATTTTTTTAATCATATTGTCCTTGTGCGCTGTCACATTTTTGTTCCTTGATTGGGCAAGACGGGAATTTTAGGCTTTGGAGGGTTTTTAAATGGGTTTTTTGGGTTAATTTATTAGGAAAAATGCAAGGGGAGAGAGAGAGAGAGAGAGAGGGAAGAGGGTGGTCTTCCTCCATGGGAGGGCTTCTCCCACCATTCTACCACAATAAAACACCATTTTCCTTATGTATTCCATTATGTTTGAAGTGTTTACACCTATTTCCACCATTGTTGAAAAAGAGCTACGAATTTTGGAAAAATATTGAGGGATTTTTCGAGACGATGATGAGTGCTTCCATGGAGTTTGAAGTGGGTATTGCTTGGAAGCTTGGATAAAGAACATTTGGAGCATTTTTGGAGGATGCTTTTGGCAACCCCTTGAGGCCACCTTTAGAAGTGGGGGTTGCTCCTTCTACACTAACATTTCTACCACTATTGGAGCCTTTAGAGGTGGGAAGATCTTACTCTTAGTATTAAGACTCTATTTTGCATAATTGTAGTCTTGTAGTTATATTAAATGAGTAGGGTGAATTTGATTAAGTGATGAAATTGATGTGTAAAAATAATAAATATTTTTAAGAAATAAAAATGTTGATAAAATGTTATTTTTGTTGAAAATAAAGAATGAATAAATATTTCAAGGTTTATAAATATTAAAAGTTGGTATTTTATGAAAATAGTGCATTTTCTAGAAAGATTGATGTTAAATATTTATGAAATAAAATGTTTGGAAATAATGATTTGTTTTGACGTTGGTGAAATAATATCTTAAAGTTTCTTACAAAAATGAAGATTTTATTAAAATGGACGTTTGTTGAGTTTAGGGGTGTAAGTGGTACGGTTTGGTCGGTAAATAGTAGATACCAATACCAAAACCAAACTCTGGATGGTAAAATCAAATCGTACCAGTTTACCACCCGGTACACTAAAATCAATACCAAAACCAAATCGGTCGGTATTTCAATTTTTTCGATAATTTTGATTTTTTCTTGTTTCGGTAAATTCTGGTTTCTTTTGGTTTTTTCTAGTTTCGGTAAATTCTGGGTTTTTTTGTTTCTGGTTTCCGTAAACAACACTAAAAGCTCCAAAAAATCGAAAACAAAACCAACCAACTTTTTTAAATATTAAAACCAAAACCAATTTTTTTCTTGTTTCGATAAATTCGGTAGGGTAATTTTGGTAAATTCGGTACGGTACGGTAATTTTGATATGGTTTTTTCTAGTTTCGATAAATTTTGTACGGTACGGTAATTTCGGTACGGTTTTTTCTAGTTTCATTAAATTCGGTACAATAATTTCGGTAAATCGGTTTTTTAAATATTAAAACCAAAACCAACCAATTTTTTTGCGGTAATTTCGATTTCGGTAAGATCGGTTTCTGGTATTTTAATATATGAAACCAAAACCATTTTTTTCGAATCAAAATGGTACGGTACGGTAAAAACCCATACCGCTTCCACCCCTAGTTGAGTTTGAAGAAATTAAATGTCTTTTATGCTTTAAAAATATATTTTGCAAGTATGAGGAATTTTTATAGTGAAAAATATGTTTAACCCATTTAATAGGATTTTAAGGCTTAAAATCCATCTTCTCGTGCATATAAAGTTGTAGTATTTTGGCACTAAGAAGTTGTAGTATTTTGGCACTAAGCGTATAAATAATTTTAAAGATGATTTAGTTGGGTTTAAATATGGAAAAGATAAAAAGTGAAAAAGCTAGTCTTCAAGTGTATGAAATATGATTAAGGGTATAATGAATTTGTGCGACTACATGTGTTGATAAATAGAAATGATATTTTCTTGTGAAAGTAGTCTTTAATTATAATTATATTTCTTGAATAAAGAAAGTAAAGAAATGACTAGTTTGGAAAGTGGTTAATGAAAGGTTGAATAAGTGTTAATGGTTAAACATTGAAAAGTTGGCGTGTACAATTTAATAGTGTTGTAAAAGATTAACACTTATGAAATATAAAAGGAATTATCAAATGAAGATGTTTCCAATTAAGAGGAATATTACTCCAAGGTTAAAAGGGGTGTTAAGGTGTTAAAACGATGAGTTTGGAAACAAATGTGTAAAATGGTAATTTTACTTAAAGTGGAACAGTTTTATGAAACAAAAATGTTGAAATAGGTGTTACACAAATTGGTCCAAAATGAATATGATTTTTGAAAGAAAATTAAGATTAAAGTGTAAAGGTCATGAAATAGTAAATTTCAGAGTGTAACACAAGTTGGGGTATAAACTCGGGTTTTGGCTTCGGTCGAGTAAAAGAAAAGTGGAACAATGCGTACATTTTCAAAGTGTTAAAACACGTGTAAAGGAACTCGAATGACACTGAAAAAATTAAGGAGGACCCGGAGCCCTGGGGTGAAAGACCTAAAATAACTGGTCAGGACATATGGTGAGCATAACCGACGGTGTGGAACCCATTGAACTATGTTGTATTTGAAAGACTCCGAGAAAAGATAAAGGAATAAGAAACATGCCAAGAAGTGGGTTGTGTGGTGAAACGTGTTAATACAACCTAACTTGAATGAATTAATTAATGTTCCGGTAAAGATTAAAATAGACAAGTAAATGTGTAATTGATTAATGTCCATAAGGTAAGGAAAAATGTAAAGTGGATAAATGGCTGGTTAAGCAACCTAAGTAGTTAAACCCATAATTAACACAAGAATGTGTTGTAAAAGGTTTTCAAAGGCTAAATGAGTATTTTCAAAAATGGTGTTCATGTGTGTTGAAAGGGTGGGTTATAATGAAAATACTAATGTGTATTAAATAAAATAAAATGGGTGATTTCGGTAAAGAAATAGTTTTCGATCGAATCAAGTGTAGTGGTTTCAAGTATTGAACCGTGTGTGTTAAATAAAGAGAGAAATGCTAAAATGAGGAAAATGAAGTATTTTATAAGATTAAGGTAAATTAATCTGGATAAGTTAGGTTTTCGGAATTAAACTCTTTCATGAATTAAGTATATGTATATGTATATATGTATACATGGTAGGTTCATGTGCACATAGGCATAATGTGTTAGAGTCTCCCTTCTGTCGTTCGATTCTATACTGCATTTCTATATTTACCACTGAGCATTTGGCTCACACCCTCGCTTTGTTATGGCAGGTTGGGAGTGATTTCGTACTTCGAGAGCGTTATATAGGTAAGTGCTTTCTTTATTTTATGATAGTAGCTCTTTATACTTAGACTTAGGAGTGTTCCCCATTAGTCCCTCACATAGTTTAATTTGAAATTGGAATTGCATTCTAAACAAGTGAAACTTTAATTAAAGTAAAACTGGACTAGGAACATTATATAGGTTGTTTTATTGCACTTCACACCTAACACTTGAGTTAGATCGGGTTGACCACGGGTAACCCATAAATCCGGGACAGGGTGTTACAGCCTCTTCCTCTTTTTCTAAGATAAATAGATCATCTGACGTCATGTGAGAAATTTCTAATTCATCTCACTTAGGGTTAAATCTGAAATGTCCTATCTCTACCTTATAGTTGAATAACCTTGAAAAAGCCTCCATAACTAGTAGGAATAAAAATGAAGATAATGGATCTTCTTGTCTCAGACCACGACCTCCTTTAAAAAACCCATCAATTTCTCCGTTAAGGTTGAGAGTAAATGATGTTATGTAACAAATTCCATTATCTAATTAATAACCATATATGGAAATTCTAAAACATAAAGCACGTTCTCTAAAAACTTCTAACTCACCAAATCATAAACTTTCATAATGTCAACCTTAATTGCACATTTAGGTTGCCCACTATTCTTATTGTACCCACAAACCAATTCTTGCAAAAAGAAGAATGTTATCAGCAATACTCCAGCCTTTGATAAAAGCTGACTGGAAACTATTAACCAGCAATGGCATTATTTCCTTCAATCTATTCACCAGAATTTTAGAAATTATCTTATATAACACATTGCAACATGAAATAGGTCTAAAATCTTTCATCGTGGTCGGACTTAGATCTTTGGGAATAAGACTAATAAATGACCTATTGATCTGCTTCAAGTTCTTTCCACCCTTAAAAAAAGAAAGTACCGCATTAGTAATATCCTTTCCAAGAAAAAGGACTTAGATCAAACATAGCCCTCTTTACTTCATCACTAGTAACATCCGCACTCAAACTTCTTTTAAAATCACAAGACATGTTACTCTTCCTAATGGTAAAGAGTTTAGATCTCACTCCCATAGGGTATGTATCACTTATTCCCAAAATTTCTTAAAAAATTTTAAACGTCACATGGTGAACTTCCTTCTTCCCATTAAGAACAAAACCACTAGAATTTTGGTTAGACAGACTTTTGTTTCTATAGGTGTGGGATTTGGGATTTAAATTTAAAATGGAAAAATCTAGCATTTTTTATCTCCCAAATGAATCCAATTTACTCCCGAGTTTTGTTTAAAAAAGGAATTCTTAGCCTCCATAAGCTTTAAATATTCAATTTTAAGATCCTTATTAGCTTCAATTAATCGTCTATCTCACGGATTAACCACAAGTTGCCTCTGAATAGTATTCCATTTCTCCTTTTAATAATAATATTTCTTCTTATTTAATTCCTTTAAATCCCTCTTAGTGGTCTTCAAGCTTTTCACTACGTTATACATAGGAGATCCAAAGTAAACTTCCTTACGATGGTTTTCTAATACATATATAAACTTATCATTTTTCATCCAGAAATCAAAAAAGTTAAAAGGTTTATTAATTCTTTTAAATTATAAAACAATGTTAACTGAGATAGGAGAATGATCTGAAACTCCGGCGGGTCAATAAGATCCTCACACTCCATAAAGAACCTAAATCACACTTCATTGTGTAACACCATATCAGTTATACTTTGATTGTTATGATCGCCTTCCCTTACATTATTCTAAGTAAACCAATTCCCTTTTGTAGAAAATTCCTCCAAACATAGATAATTAATACATCTATTAAAGTGAGAGACATCATTCCAATCTATCCCATTACCACCCATCCTCTTCAAATCATTTTTCACTACACTGACATCACCACGAATAATCCAGGGATCAGTTTGAATTCTATCTCCCATGGTCCTAAGATAGTCCCAAAGCCCAACCAAAGTCTCTCGAGCATTTGTACCATAAACTTCGGTATTTAAAAAACTGCTAGGTGTTCCTTTAATCCTAACTTTTGTCATAATAGATTGACTATAACTACTCTTTTCTACTACATCCGCACTATTAGGATTTTATGAAATCCAAACCCTACTAGGACTTACATTTGAGGTATTATGTATGAAATTCCAATCTCTAAAACACCCACGACTAACATCATCTGGATTCCTCCTCTAAACTTTATATATATATCATTAATATATTTATAAACTTGTCTATGCTTATGCGGAGCGTTGTAGTCCCGTATATTCTAACTTGATAACTTAAACAATAATTATTTTTATACCTTCCTTTACCAGACCCACCATGTCCCAATTTTTTCATATTTGAAAATTAATTCTGGCTAGCATGCATTTATTCTTACCTTTGGACAACTTACAATTTTCATATTCAAAATCACCATTTAAATCCCTATTAACCTTAATTTCTCCGTCTGTAACTTCCAAAGATTCCATTACCTCGAACGTATTGATATTAGACTCTATAGATTTGTTTTCTCTTTGAGGGAACCCCCTTCTAAGATAATAGTAACGTCTTCATCGACTTGTGTAAGATTTTTCGTCCAATCTATCTTAACAACTGACCCATTATTATTGTCTTTTGGTAATGAGATATTTGTCTCCTTATCAATTGACAATAAATATTTGGTTCCACTAGGCTCTCCCTTTTCCATATGCTGCTGCTATTTTTAAACCTATTGCATTACTCGTTTGACACTCTTCCTACAATTTTTTTCATCATGGCCAAATATCTTGCAATTACTACACCACGCCGGGGTTCATTTATATTCCACCGATTGATTTATAAAATCACCATTCTGACCATTGATGGGAATAACTTTAGGAAGATTAGAATTAATTTTAATTTCAACACACACTCGAGGAAATTTCAACCTCTTCCGTTTAGTTGTCATTCTATCAGTAAAAAGAGGTTTCCTAATAACACTATCTATTTTACTCAACACATTGTTAAACCACAAATGAAGTTTAAGCCCTACAAATCTAACCCAAATAAGCACCAAATCAAGGCCTTCTTTCTCTTAACTAAATTCAGGCAACCAAGGCTTAATAATAAGAGGCTTATTATCAAAATACCATGGCCCCAAATACATAACCTTTGAATGAAATTAAGTGTTATCAAAAGTAATAATAAATACTCTCGATTTGAGCAAGAAAACTTCCTAACAGCCAAATTTTCCCCATTTATGAAACCCTTCATAACATAATAGGTCACTTTAGCACCCAAGCCATACACCACAATAGAATTACTCCATCTATAAATTTCCTCTTTAACATCAAATTCATCTAAACACACATACAAATTTCCTTCACCATCTTTAATATTACTATACACAGAAAGAGTTTCTCCCGCACCTTTGTCCCTGTTTAGTAGAAGAATATGAGCCCAATTTTTAGGGGCTATTTTTTGGCCATCCTCAATCTTAGCATTAAGATCTCCTGATCGAATCGTGTTATCTCCATTAGTAAGGGATTCTGATTGTCTATCCATAGCCTTCAACCTATTAAAACACGCCAAAGATTTCCCATTATCGATTGACTTTTCAAAGAAATTTACCAGAGGAACTGTTATTCCTTTTCCATCGTCAACTACCAAGGTAGCAATTAAAGATGGAGAAATGCCCAACCCATGGAAATAGGAACCGATTTATAGATCTAAACCGATTGATATAAACCGATTGATCTGTTACCAGACTCACTAAATCTTCTATAACTTGCCCGACAAGTTCCTTAATTTGGGTCTACTTTGGACAGTTTTTCGATTCGAATATCTTTTTCGGAGAGGCTTCTAGTTTCTCTGATAATATTTTTATCTCCACTGCCTTAGGGCCGATTGTATTATCCAGAATGGTTAATTCCTTTCGGGAAAGCGATGAAGCTTCCTCTTTTATCATCGCATTATCCTTACTCCCACCCGAAGTCACTCCATGATTTGCAACAATTGATAATTTAAATTTTCCACTTTCACCTTCCAACATCTCATCCATACCCAACGAAATTTTTTCAATAGAATGACTGATTGGGGCACTCCTTATCATTGTAGGACCCATAAAATGATTGGGTCATCTCATCTAAACCATAGCAAAAGATAATCGAAATTAGGAAATAGAATTGGGAAAACAAGTAAACGTAATGGACAAAACAAGAAAAGAATATAAGGTTGGTCAAGAAGGGGTGGTTAGGTGGACATGTTAGGCTATGAGGGTGAGGGTGATTGTCGCCGGTAAGAAAAAAAATAAAAAATGTTCAAATTTATATATATTATAAGTAATATGTGAAATATAAATGAATGAAAATAGGAACTTTTTAACTAAGAAAACAAGTTTTTGAAAATAGCAGGAGTTTATACTCAACATTTCTTAAACATAATTTTTAAAATTTGTGTCCATCACAAACTATACCTAAAATTATGTTTAAAGATATAAAACAATTTCTAAACACCGAATCAAACAGGCCCATTAGTCTTTATGTTAAAAAAATTCTAGCAAATGCTCTATGTACATTAGAATATTTGAAGCTGAAGAAAATTCTAGAAAATGCTCTATGTACGTTAGAATCTTTGAAGTTGAAGAGGTTTGTGTTCGAACACATGCATGTGATGCATTATATGAATGGAAATGATATGTACCTTAAACTCATTCCCCCAAACATCCACCAAAGTGCATCAAGTGTTTGTGCATTGACGTGAGAACCGCATAAGTTTTTGTGTTATGTCTATATGAATACATATTCAACTTATCTTTAAAATGAAAATACAACGAATTTGATAAAACATGTAAGATTTTATTTTTGGGGAGATTAAGACTATCACTATATCAGTGTGTGTGAGTGCGAGTGTTAATCTTTGCCAAAATTACCCATACTCAAGTTTCAGTTTAAGTACAGTGTCACACTAGTGCGTTACAATCTAATTTTGTCCTTTCAAACATACTCTTTAGGGTAAGTTATTAAAAAAGGTAAGATTGTCCCATCCTGATATTCCACCTGGCACGTTGAAGTGAGCCTTAGGCTCCACTTGTCACAACAAACCAAATTTCCTTTACATATGATTTAGAAAGCTTCTGGTTCAGAGTTTAAAGCTTTAAACTTCCCATTTTCCACATGAAATCGTAGTGATAGTATTAGTCTACTAGATCAATTCTATGTAATGCATGTGGAAGTTTCCTTTTCTTGTTTATTATAATTTCTTATATAAAATAGCCAATGAATTAATTTAATGTTTATAGTTTTAGTAATTATGTATTTAGAAATGTGGATATTGATTTTTATTAATTGTCCACATATATTTTATATTCATTACGACATATAATGTGAGAACAATAACTTGGAAAGACTTCTTTATTATGTATTCATTAGAGTCGTTTATTGATAATTCTTAAGTCTAAATGTCCGTAAATATGTAATTTACATGGTTAACATAAGGTACAATGTTTTCTTTTCCATACAAGAAATATTAATAAATCAATCTACATTTACCTTTCTTGCACGAAATTTTGTGTGTTTAATATAGCTAACGAAATAATCCTATATGATCTTAGATGAAATTACATATACATAAAAAGATTGTGTATACACAGATTGAAATCGGGTATATATTAACAAAGAAACACATGTAGGCTATATATATATATATATATATATATATATATATATATATATTAACCTATAAAATGTGTTGTTTAAATTATGTGCCTTTGTGTTTTATCAATTTAAAATATAAAACAAAATACATTTGTGCAATAAAAAGTAGATTAGTAAAAAAATTACAAATAAAAAAGATGAAATAGATCAAGTCAAACATTGAACACTCACTCCTTACGACGGAATTTTCTCCCACAAATGGCGCTTACTGCTGAAATCAATGGGCGTCTGCCTCCCATGATTAAAAGATCTCGACAGGCGCAAGAAGCACTTAAATGTGTGTGTTCGATGAACTAATTATGTTTTATAGTCACTCCGACTTGATTAGGAATCAAAAGTTTTGAAAATTATTTTTACTCTTTTAAATAAAATGAAGACAAGTCTTATATTAATAGGCAACAATGTGTTCATTAATGAAAAGATGGGTCTTTTTATTAAGAGTCATTTTAGGAACGTTTTTCAAGAATAATCACAACTAATGGCGAACAATCGCGACATTTAGCGACGATTCCGAAAAACAATCGCTATACATAACGAACAGTAATAACCTTTGGCTACAATTAGGAAAAATCTTCCCAATAAATTAAATGAAACTCTCGATAATTTCATAAATAAATGGATCACTTTGAAACCAAATTTTGTCATTCATCATTTGTCCATTTTTTTAACAAATGAATATACTTTGTTACTTGTCTTGCTACAAGGAACGCATACATATTTGGTCTTGCTACATTTAATGTGTGGGTTCAACTTTTTTAATGACCCAAAATTTACCAAAATTAATTTGGTCAAAATATTTATTTGTGTAAAAACAAAAATTTTCCAACACAATATAAATCGTGTACATGCTAAGAAACTGCATAAACTAAATAATTCTTCAGTTCATAAAACAATTATGTATACACTAAATATATAAGTGTACATCAATAGAAATTTTGCGTACATAAAAAAACATTATCTATAGAATTATCGAGCGAAAAAAACTAAAGCTATCAACCACAAAAAATACCATCAATATGAAAATAAAATCTACTTAATATCTTTCAGGATGTGATGCAAATTAGAAATACAAATTAGACAAAACTTCCATATATATATATATATATATATATATATATATAGAGAGAGAGAGAGAGAGAGAGAGACACACACACACACACACACACACACACATGTTTTTCATGAAAAATGATATTAGTCACAAGCTATATCTTAAATTATTACTACGATCATGTGGCATAGCAAAAATGGTTGTATCATATTGCAATAATTATAGTGTAGTAATCAATTTTAATGTCACGTAATTTTATGAATTTATTTACATAATGTATTTTTTATAGACAAATGAGTCTAAAATATAAAAACTCGCTAAAGGAGCGAAAGCCTGAATACATGAAGAATACCAAAACAAGAGTGATCTGGAAGACCAGACCCACCCCATAACACATATCCCAGTGAGGCTAACGAAACCTACGATCGAATACTATTGTCAATCTTTATGCATATATAATTTAAATGTGTATATTAAGTAGTTTGGGCTTTGTTTAGATAATTATGTCTTCCAATATATTATTAATCAATAAAATTGACTCTTTTTAAAAAAATAACAATAATTATAGAATAATAAAAGTAAAGTGTTAATAAAAAGATATTTTTAATGACATATATATGTATATATAGGGTCAATTATTGAATAGTCCCTACTATAAATATATTTTTTTTTTAAAAGGACACATATTTTTAGTTTAACCCATTTAGTCCCTCAAGTATTCAATATTCTCTTATTTTTAGAGGTCCGCGCCAGCGGCACTCCCTCTCCAAAATATGTTGCAAATGACTTTTTGAATAAAATAAAAAAATTTGGACTAAATGAGTATTAAAAAATGTTCGAAGGACTATTTGGTGTAAATATATATATATATATATATATATATATTGTAGAGTGGGGTTAAAGAAATTAACCATTAATACTCTAATATTTGATCATATATTGCTTTATGATTTATCAAGTTTTACTATAATTCAGACCTACACAGGTTGAGATATTATTACGCGCGATATAATATACCGCGAGTTTGACGAATTAAACTAGATAATGCTCTAGTAGTGCGTTAAACCAATTATTTGTGATACCACCACATATATTGTGACAAGTAGTACCATAAATATTGGACATTTGGCTCCATAAAAAATAGTACAAGTGTGAAGCCCACTTGAGAACTTTTTCTATAAAAAGAGGGTTTCCCCTTATTTAGTAAGATGATGGTCTTGGGGTCAAGGTAAGGAGAGGAAGTCTACTCTTATCCCCCACGAACCTCTTGAGCTCCGTCACGGGTTTGATGGTGACGAGTAAATTTTTATGGTTTCATCACGAGTTTTACATATTTTACACGATATATGGGCGTTTGGGGGTGGCTGGCCAATTTTGGGTGACCCCCGCGTACTAACACCACCCAAGAACCGAGTTTTTTGGCGTATCGTACGAACCCTCGAACTACGCAGACTTTGATTCCGTAAAGAGACAAATACGTAGGCGCAAAAACGTTGCTCAAGTCTAAAATACGCAAAATGTGATGCTTCCTCAAACCTGGACTCACATCTTACATTTGGCGACTCAGCTAGGGAGATATTCATAATTTCGATTACATAACGCCTTGTGTGCATACGAAAAACTCGGTGAAAATGCAGATAACGTGTTGGTAGATCAAACTTTTGGCATCAAAATCGACAGTCTTCATATCAGATAAGAAATCTAATTTTTCTGCTTATGATCTCTCACGTTTTACATAATTATTGGTCTTATTTTCTGATAACGGGAACACACCATATCTCCGGTTAAAACACAAGGTTTATTGATTTTCATTAATAATGAAACACCTTAGAATAAGCTAAATAAACATATGATTTTCCCTAGTCAGCAACAGTCAATTGATTGGACTAAACGATTTTGACAAGAGGCATTTAACAATCATCATGTGTCATTATGGCCAACAAGCCAATTTCTCTAAAATATAATATTTATTTCTTTTATATCTGACAAATACACGCTTAAAATTTATGGACATTGATAAGGCTTTCTTGTACATAGCTGTTAAGAGCATGTACAATGGTGATGCCTCCACGAAGGCATAATACAAAACAGATGGACATTTTACCTTTCGCCCGCTTGGCTGCGTAGTAGTGGTGGAGCTTCCTACAAACTTCTGAAGTTCGTAGGAATTGATACGAACTTATTTTGTTCGTAGGAAGCTCCAATGGCACTCTAACGGCTAGTTAACGGCTAACTCTTCCATAAATAAATCATCAACGCAGACCCTTCATCTCCACCTCTCTACCACCTCTCTACTGCTTCTGCTTCTGCTTCCTCCATCCAACTTCTTCTTCCTCCTTCCAAAATACTTTTTACCCCAAAATTCAGCAACTCAATTCCATATCAGTAAGTATCATTTACACATTTTTTTTATTTAAACAATATGGATGGAAAAAGATGGAAAAAATATCTAAATATCGGCAAAAGCAAGAAGCACGGATCCACATCAACGGCAAATCCTACTCAACCTCCGGCAAGTGAATCTGTTGATCCCGTCTACAAGCATTACGCCCGTATTTTCGATGGGGATACACACGCGTCAGACGGACAGACGTCCATTATAAATGGTAATAAATATGAATTTCGGGGTAATTGGGCGGGGCCAATGAAACTATATAAATTGATCGGAGAGAATAAATCAACGATAAAAGAATTTATCGAAGGTGCCGATTTAATGTCCAATATATTTTCAAGGGTGATGTCGAAGTCCGACCAGTGCATTGTGACGGCGATGATCGAATGTTGGTGGAACATGACGCATACCTTCCAACTGTCGTTTGTTGAAATTGCGTTCACGCCTATGGACTTCACGATGCTTTTCGGTATTATTTAATTCGTATTAAATCCCTTATTTAATTTTATTTATATTCAATTTAAATAATTTCAATGTGTACAAATAATTTTCATATTATTTTTATATATGACGTGTATTGTTAATTTTTGTTCAGGTATCCCGATTGGGCAAGGGCTACCTATTCTAAATTTGTCAATAGAAAAATACACAAATTTTCAAAATATCGTGAACGAATTTTTCTCCCAAATTCATATAGAACGATTTTCGACTGCGGGAATCCCGGTTGCTGACCTTAAGAAATACATTGTCAATTTTGTGAATCAACCGTACCTTCCCGATTACATGATGCCAGTCATAGCTCGAGCATTTTGGTTTTATGTAATTGGGAGTCTATTCTTTCCAAATGCCAATTCCACGGCGGACCTCGGGTATTTACATTATTTGGAGGATGTTGCGGCGATTGGCACCTACGATTGGGGTTCAGCAATTTATGCCCGTATAATATGGTCAATGGTCAAAGCGAACCGACGGTCGTTAACTAGTGTCGAGTGTATGTGGCAATTAATAGAGGTACAATTTATAATAATATTATTTAAATGTTTATGCATTATATATTTAGTTACAATAAATGTACATGTATTCTAATCAATTTAATTTATCTACATGTTTTGCAGTACTTACATCACGAGTATATGGCGACCGCGTGTCCGATTATCGTGGATCAGACCGTAGATGTATGGCCTCGAATATTTCGTTGGTCAAAGTCGAACAGAAGCCGGGCAAAGGGCGCGCAACGGTTTAATATATTGGGCAGCCAACATCAACTTGAGATGCGGTCCCCTGAATCCATCATATGCCAGCCATACGAGACATCAATGTACCGACATAACGATCTCATTACATACGCACATCATTTATCTGGGCTGCGTATGATTTTTTAGGATCTCTTATTTAAGGGATTTTGGTACTTGGGTGACCGGGGGTTTCGACAGTTAACAGGCCAAATTTGTATAGCAGACAATCCTCCCCGAAATTTGAGCTCAGTCCCACAATCCGAATACCAAGCCGCCCTTGCTCAGAATTGGCCTCTTGCAAATGAGCATACATCAGTTGTGACCCAAGAAGAGTATGATACATACTGAAAAGCAGCTGCGCAGGGGCCCTTACTTACGACGATGGCACGTTATGTTAACGTTGATTTGATTGGGGTTGGGAAAGTGGCACCATCAACATTGCGCATCCCAAGGGCGCCAGCTCTAATTAACCAGCCTTCTGAGTATCATACACAGTTTTCATCGGCTAGCTCTACACAAACACATGTGCCTAGGCAAAGTTGGACGATAGACGTCGGCCTTCCGTAGGGTGCTTCATACGAAAGATGTGTGCCGCGACCTGAGTTCCCAACAAATGCTCCCCCAGCGCATGCGTTGTCACAATTAGAATGGCGTTCTGCATTCATCGACGCAGCAGATAATATTCATGGTCTCCGTCATTTACTCCTTACTAAGACTCGAGAGCGTGAGGATAGGATTAAGGAACTCGAGCGATAACTTGTCGCCTGTAATGTGCGTGGTACTGGTCCTACCGTTAGTGGTCCGAGCTACAGCCGTGAGGATGTTTACGTACCTCAACCATCTCAACCATACAGAGGATATCAAACGCAACCAAGTTGGGGCAGCCATATTGGCGAGGATCCGCTGTTGGGGCCTCGCGTTGATTTGGGACAGGATTATGACTTTGGGCAGAGGCCATCTTGATTGTATTCATTTTATTGTATTTTATTCAATTTATTATTATGAATTCATTTATAGCAAACAACTTAATTCTATTGTATTCATATTATTATATTGCTGGCACACAAATTGATGGCACACTAACCGATGGCACACAAATTGTTGGCACACTTATTAAGGCACACTAACCGATGGCACACTTATCAATGGCACGTTAATCGATAACACACTGAAACGATAATAATTACATGGCACACTAATTGATAAGCGATTAAAATAAGATGTCATGACACACTAATCTATATTGATTACATGGCACACTAATCTATACTGATTACATGACCTATAAATATTCGTTGTTTCAGTTGTGTATTCCTCCAAAAATCGAGTTATAGTTCCTTAATACATAAACCTCGTAATGCATAACTATGAGTACATGCCTGACGAAGATTCACCCTTCACCCATGTTCCCAAGAAAACTCTGTCCGGGCAGAAGCTTCCATATCATAATTGGTCACCACCTAAAGAGGGAGTGCGAAGTGCTTACCTCTCAACTGGATGGACAAGTATGAAATATCATGTCGTAAAAAGAAAGGGTAAGGCAAAAGCGTCAACATCAACTGTTGTTGAACATTTAGTGGTAATGCGTAGTAATGTCGAACGAGTGTTGACAAACCCATGGATCTATCAAGATCCCCATGGAGGTAGCTGGTTTGGCGAGAAAATGCTTTTTGAAAACATTCATATATGCACGTTACATTCTTTAGGCGACGTTAATCATGTTATGAAATGGTTAACGCTGACGAAAGGAAATATTCCATGGGATGATCAGTTGAAATGGCCGAGGTTATTTGATAGGCGTTGCGATTTGGAGTGCTACTGCCATTGGCATCGTTTACCCGTGCCACAAGAAAAATCGGCTATATTTTGAAAAGATCCAAACAAAGATAATGAAAAATGTTTACAATTATTGCAACGCGAAATAGCATAAATGGAGAAAAGGCTAGAGCAGTGGCATGCTAAATATTTGATAAATACGGAACTTGACGATCCAATATATGCATCAGATAAGGACTTGCCGGATTACAAAGGAGCTAAGACGGACATGGATTTAGTACATCATCTACCAACAATGTTAATGGGGGATGAGAATGCATTATGTTGTGTGCCATGGTTGCCTAGGAAGTAATTGTAATCAGTAAACAAATCAGTCAAAACAAATCACGTTTATGTTTTATATTGAAGTAGTAATTTTATATAGCACATATACAACGATAAAAGTAATTGCATACAGTTATTACATATAACTGCGGTAGTTAATATATATAGAAGTAGTAATTTATAAAGTAAATATAATTAGGTAATATATATAGTAGTAGTTAATATAAATATAAGTAAATATATAGAAATAATAATTATTACATATAACTGTAGCAAACTTACCAATTAATACATCAATTTCCATACAGTGAATAGTAAATGCCAATTTCCCTACAGTTTTTACATACAGTTAATAGTAAATGCCAATTCCCAATTTCTACTAGCACACTTACCAATTCCTACGTCAGAATGGCACACTTACCCTAGTACATCAGATTATTTTTGAAGGGCACACTTACCAATTCCTACAACAGTAATTGCAGAAGTTCATAATTATTATTTTATGTAGGACAGTTAACCTTTGTACATCATATTGGCACACTTACCAATTACTACCAGCACGTTATAATACAACTTACCAATTCCATAATACATCAGTCTGTGTTTATACAATTATAAATAGAAATACAATGTATGAAATATTGTAATAGAACTTCTTTTGACATTTCATAATTATTCCGAGAAAAATACATCATGGATTACTCCAGTTCTAGCGATGAGGGATGAAATCTAATGCTTCAGTATGCTCAATTTAATGATGGCGTGTCATCATATGATTCAGACGAGGAGATGATAATATGCATGGAGATTACACGTTGGATTGCGGAACAAAATATAATTCGAGATGGGAAAGAACTCGAATTTAGACGTCGAGTGAATCGAAGGAGAGAAAGGGGACACCAAACACTATGGGAAGATTACTTTGGTGAAGATAAGGTATATAGCGAGTATTATTTTTGAAGGATATTTAGGATGCAGTATTCCGTTTTCAATCGCATCCTCTATTCTGTTTGCGAGTACGATAACTACTTTGTACAAAAGTACGATGCGTGCGGTCGGCTAGGTTTAAGCTCACATCAAAAAATTATGGGGGCTATACGAATCATCGCTAACGGAGTATCTCATGACGTATGGTCTGAGCAGTACGCAATGAGTGAAATAACTCTATTTGAAACGATTATTAGATTTACTGAGGCAATTGTGACTGTATTCGGTCCCGAGTATGGGAGAAATCTGATAACAAGCGATGTCACCTGGTTACTCGAACAAAATGCAAGACGAGGATTTCCGAGAATGCTAGGGAGTATAGATTGCATGCATTGGCGGTGGAAAAACTGCTCCATGGCCTGGCACGCTCAATATAGTGGTCGAAAAAAATCTCCAACTATAATCCTAGAAGCGGTTGCCTCATACGACCTATGGATTTGGAAATCGTTCTTTGGGGTTCCTGGATCTTGCAACGATATAAACGTCTTGCACCGGTCTAACGTCTTTCGAGAATTATGCAATGGGACTGCACCTCCCGTTAATTACAATCTTAATGGAAATATATATGATATGGGGTATTACCTTGCTGATGGCATATACCCTCCATACGCAACCATCGTTAAAACTTTTAGGAACTAACCTGGACTATCACAAAAACAAAAATTATTTTGTAAGAAACAAGAATCGTGTAGGAAAGATGTCGAACGTGCTTTTGATGTACTACAAGCACGATTCGCTTTCGTGCATGAACCTTGCAAATTATGGAATCGGGCATCCTTAGCAACCATAATGAAATCTTGCCTTATAATGCACAACATGATTATTGACGATGAACGTAGAGACTGTCCCTAGCAAAATGAATACGAACAATCTGATCCCACACCTGAAATACTACGGGGGCAAACTGATTTTTACGACTACCTAACGCGTGATGCAAATGTTAGGGACGCAACTACACATTAACAACTACGAGATGATTTAGTGGAGCACATTTGGAACATGAGCGGTGATGACTTGGTCGATTAATGATTAGATAGTATATGTGTATTTGAGGGTTTCTATTCTTTTTACACATTCACTTTTAACATTGTTCTTTTATGGTGTGCATCAAAATAATATAATATATGTTATATTTCTTGTGTAATTATTTTGAATCGACTGCTTCAATTTAGCACACAACAATACAACAATTGCAACACATCTTAAACTGAAATAACATTTATTAAAATAACATCACACTTCTTATAACACGATAATTGACATTACATTTATGAAGTAACGGAAAACTAAACAAGCCACACACTTAACATACTAGTCAGCGTTGTTTGCACAAGACAGACCGGAATTAGAATTTGACGAGCCGACAGTGTTTGACATAAGCGCGACAATCGCAGCTTCCATCACACCTACCATATTTGATAGGTCGGTGTACCTTTTCACATGGAATTGTTGTTGCATTTCATTCATTTTGGTCATATCCAACTCCATGATGTACGACTGTTCTCGGCCTAGACGTACAAGCTGATCTTGTTTTCTTGTAATTTGATCAGCTCTTTTCATCTCAATGAAAGCATCCATTTGAGAATCAAATTTCATGTCCCGACTTTGCTTCCACTCTTGCTTACTTTTAAACATCTCGGTGAATTCTTCGCAATGTTTAAGGACCGTCGTGTTACAATCAAGGCTGTCTGAACGAGCACGTTGACGGGCACGTTGTTTCTCCCCCTTCCTGCCTGGGGTCTGTACGGTACGTCACGTACACCCAGACTGTCCTCCGAGTCTAGAGACGTAGGATCGTCGTTGTTGCACGATGTGTTCTTCAAATCAAATTTCGATAAGTCTTTCAAAATTTGGTAGCATTTATCAAACATGAATTGTTTGCTCGTTTCCACGCGATATGCCTCGCCGGCCTTTGAAATCGCGTCGAACTCGTTATTGTCGCTTCCTAAATTGTCTATTTGGTGAGACAGTTTTGAAACGTATATCATTACCCGGGAAGAAATATGATTGTAGCGTGTTGAAAGCATAGTCCTCATACGTTGAATATAAATTTCTGGCGTGTTGTTATATTCATTCATTACAGAATCCCAAAATGTTCCATGTGATATCGAGTTGCCTTCAATACCACGACTCGTATATTTAGCATATATAGTACATAATATTTCATCTTCGATAGGAGTCATATTCTGTTTTCTAGAAGTACTAGAATTAATGGGTTGAGATAAAGACATTTTGATCGATAATTAAAATGTATGGAGAGACAAAATGATTCACTCGAAAATATTTTGGGAAAAGAATGGAATGGGGTGGAAGAAAAAAGAGAGAAATATTGGAGGTGGGATTTTAGGGGAATGAATGATGGATTTATATAGGAAAATAAGGTAAACGGACGTTTGATATTACTATGGTGAATATGTTTCCTACGAACTTCTGAAGTTCATAGGAATTTCTACGAATAAATTAAGTTTGTATGAATTGCTACGAAGAATTGAAGTTCGTACCAATTCCTACGAATTTCAAAAGTTCGTAGGAAACATATACAAATTCTGCTTGGCTTTTGTATATTTGCAAAACCTATGCAAACTTGTTTACAAAATCTCTATGTTTTGCCCCACCACTCTAATCCAACGAATTTTCATAAATTGGTAAATTTGCCTTTTCTTCTGTTCTTTTCCCCCACCATTGTACATGCTCTAACAGTTATTGATGAATGAAGTATTTGAAAAGGTCGTACTCTTACTAACATAATAGTTGTCATCACTACAACATAAAAAAAACGATAAAATTATGTGCAGCAATATTATGTACTCTCATTCATATTCTCTGTTTTAATATTTATATTTTATTATTATACATTCTATCATAATATAAAGTATAATTTATTATTATCTTGCTTTATTATAGAATATAAAATAAGAATATTACTTAGAAAAAAAAATACACGCCATATGACTATACATAATGATACTACATCAATTCTCTCTCTCCAAACTTGGGCTAGAAATTTACGAAAAAAATATGCCATCGGCAACTGCTAGTTGAAAAACCTGTTTACAAAAATAGTACAACATAAACAAAACCTGAATCCAATCAAATTGGGCACAAAAAATACAAACCCACTGAGAAACCATCCGAGCCACCAAAGAGGGGTGTCGTCTATTCCGAGCAAAAATGGGAAATCAAATCAAGTCAATATGAGATTTTGAGAAGTGACTCAATTTAGATACCAAAAATCTGATTGGTCTTGGAGATCTCCGATCCACCTTGAACGCGTTGAATCATCGTTCCTCCGAACAACCAAACATGGCTTTAAATCCGGGTTTAGAACAAACTGAATCATCTCACCACAAACCTCGGGAAACCCGATGATCTCCGAACAGGTAATTCGAACAAAAACATCCTAACAGCTACCTCCAAGGAACTTCGGATCTTGACAAACAAGGAGGCTTCACCTCCGATCAGCTTGACCTCCGAACAACTATATCCGATCAGGTATTCCGAACTCCTAGTAACCTTGAGTAACTTGAACAACTATATCCGAATAATCTCGATCTACTGAACCACCTTTTGCAAAATACGATTTAGTTGGGACGTCCCTCGACATACCTTGGAACCATCAAATTACCATGGCTGTGCAAAACCAAGAACGGGGGATTCCGAATAAGTTATTGGATTGTAACGCCCATCCGCAGTGGTAATGAGCAAACCGAGGACATGGAGTTATAAATATACATTTTTTCCTTTAAATTGTTGCTCCAAATTTTATATTGGGACAATGCAAAGTATGGACGTCCTTCAAATTGATGTTAAACTTTTTACCGCGCAAATCTGGGCGGATAATATATTATCGCCCAGATTTTTAAAAATGAGATTGGATGGACAATATATCAAAATAGTTACCGTTTGAATAATCTGGGCGGTAATCTTTTTAACGTCCAGACTGGGCGGATATATGTTTAACGCCCAGAACGCCTGGGGTGTATTGACCGTTTAGATTTGCATTCCCTTAATATTTTCTCCCTCCTCCAACTATACATTTTCTTACCTATTGTAAGACATAAATGTATAAAACTACACATTTACACTTTTCATTACAGATGGCATAAGAGAAGGTTGAACCCGAGCATGCTTACTCTGATATTTGGTTAGAAACGTGTTTTGGGGTCACAAGTTCCAAGAGAAAAAAAGTTCCTTTTGTTTTAAAAGTAAATACAAGTGCTTTTAACAATGATAGGACATACCTCCATTTATGGTACTATTAGGTTATATCTTATAAAGATTAAATTCGTTCCAACCACCTTCTATTAGAGGTGGCAACGGGTCGTGTCGAGCCGGGTTCGTGTCGAGTGATAAACGAATCGTGTTAAAAATTCATCCACCCAAACACGATTCGTTTACTAAACGGGTGGAAAAATGAAATTCATACACGATTCGTTTAGTTAACGAATGACACGACACGACCCGTTTACACCCGTTAAATAAACGAATGGTTTTGACCCGGTTCACCCGTTTAACCCGATTAATTCGTTTAACTCGGTTCACCCGTTTAACCCAGTTCACTCGTTTAACACGATTCACCCGTTTAACCCGGTAACCCGAGTACTTTAAAAATCTAAAGAGGTAACAACTTACTTATACTTAGTCAAGAATGGAGAATTTTCATAACAAATCGATGTGGGATGCTTAGATTACGGGTTGTTAACGGGTTAACGGGTTATAAACGAGTTAACGGGTTACAAACGGGTCGCGGGTTGCAAACGGGTCGCGGGTTCTAAACGGGTGACGGGTTCTAAACGAGTGAAGGGTTATAAACGGGTGACGGGTTATAAACGGGTAGCGGGTCACACGGATTCTAAACGGGTGACGGGTCACTAACGGGTTTCGCGAATATACACGAACCCGATTCGTTTTCTTAACGGGTCTGGCGGGTCCACCCGTTTATGACCCGAACCCGTTAAGGCTATACCCAAACCCGCTTAAAGCGTGTCGATTTCGTGTCGGGTTAACGGGTCGTGTCGCAAATTGCCACCCCTACCTTCTATGTTTATTCATAAAATTGTTCACGAGGTTAAATCATATGATAATTTATCGTACTTCGAGATAACACTTTCATACAAAATTTTATTATACTGAGTTCTGAATTTTTTTTTATCATGAGATATAAAATAAAAGTGGAAAAAATCATGTACTCTCTCTGAAATCACATGAATATTTTTATGTTGTCTCAAAAGAGATCATTTCGAGATTAAACTCAAATTAGTACGAGCATGGACTCAAGCAACCTTATGATTATTCACAGTTAGGATTTGAACTTATATAAGTTTTAATATGTCAACATAAAATAAATGCCACACTTATAAAGTTGATATAATTTGGGCATAAAATTAGGTGGCATTTGCTTATTGTGTACATCGGAGGTTATTACCCAAGCTCACATGAACATTTTTTTATTGACACGGGAAAATCCCCTTCAAGGTTTAAACTCAAATAAATGCAAGTTTGAATTTGAGCAACTTCTATTTTGAGCCATATTATTTAAATTTTGCTCGAGGCATCTTATTTTACCCGAGGCACCATGTTGCTTAAAAAATTTCCCGAGGCACCATGTTCCTTAAAATTTCACCTGAGGCACCTTATTGTTTAATTTTTTTGTGCAATTATTTTTGTGCGAGGCACCACGCCGCTTAAATTTTGCCACCGACAGACCATAGATGCCTTGAAATTTTATTTTGTCTCGAGAAATACCATTTAAAGATTTAGTACGAACATGTACTTAAGAAACCATGTCAAAAATGACATCGCTCGAGCGACCTTGTTAAAAAAAATTTGGAGCAACCTTGTCAAAATTTGACATCCTTGGAATGACCTTATCAAGATAATATTTTACGCTCAAATCAGCCTCATCCATGGTACCTCGAGGAGTCTCATCCGTGGTACCTCGAGCAGTCTTACCCGTGGGACATCGAGCAGTCTCAGACATGGTTGCTCGGAGCAACCTTCCGAGAAACCTCCCCCATGGTCATTCTGAGATATGATTTATTCACATTGGGATATTAATTACGTGAAAATTCAAAATTGATATTTATTATTTACCTCAAGGTGACTCAACATTCTTGTTGACTGCATTATCCTATATTTGATTCAATAGACTTCTTCTGAAGTTTTCTTAGCATTGATAAAATAATGGGGGCATGAGATCAATAGCTCACCACATGATATATCTTCACTCTATGAGATTGAAAAATTATGAACAACTTCTTGCATCATATCAAACTAGCATGATGAAATTGCACAGAACAATATGCTTTATGATTCCTCGAGGCATGATTTTGAGTTTATTTTATGGGGGTTTTGGGAAAAGGTCCTCACAAGGCTTAAAGTGTATAAAAATAGGACACTTTATATAATTTTATAAATTTAGTCCCTGTACTAAAAACACCATGAAAAATGGTGCCGCTGGCGTGGACCAAAAATACAAAGGGTATTGTACCACAGGGACTAGGTTTATAAATGCTATTGTACCACATGGACTAGATTTATAAACTTGAAAAGCATTGTCCGAAAAATCCAAATATAAGAAGGAACATGACATTTACCTTAATTCTCTATTATTTTATTCTATTGACATAAAATAAAATAAAGGGGGCAAGATATACCCCACATGATTATATATGGCATTATAATATGCCTCACAAGTTACTAATGGTTTTTGTTCTAGAATCAGAGATGATTTTTTATCTTTACAGATATTGAACACACATGATCAGATCAAGCTCAAGCAATTATGACAGGCCTTACAAACGTTAAAGTCAAATGCTCAAGAGATTTTTTTTAATTTGGGATATCACCTAGTGAAATGTATTTAATTGTATTCATATGGTGTTGTAACCGATGTATGAGTTTTCTTTACTTTCCTTTGCCTTAAGATGAAAGAGAAAACAAAGTAAAGAGGGGGAAAAGTATTGTATTATGTAATATTTAGTTGCATAGGAGCCCAAGTGATAAGCGTGGTCAGATCTGGTCACAGAAAAGCCATTATTGTCGAGGCATCACCAAAACAGACTCCAGACTTGTTCAGCATAGCCATCAGTTGGCTCACATATTGAGAGTGCAGCTACAGCGGAAATATTGCGACTTCTTAAATAAAAAACCAATTTTAATTAAACCCAAATTTTAATTAAAACCCTAAGACATGCATCTAGATGATTTATCAAATAAAATATAGCATGCAGGATAAAAACAAACAATTTCAGGAAAAATCCCCCAAAGGGGCAAAACCTTTTATTTTCACTATAATTTGTAAGAAAACAGATTACAATCGGATTGCAATGAAAATACAATGACTAAGAATTACCATCAGGTATCGGATTCTGTAGTCGGCGGCTGGAAATATCCCTTTCCAGGAGGGCAGCAATGAATCCACACGCAGCGAACCCACATGAACCTCAGTCCAATCAACAAAGGAAGAACCGCAGCACTCCTCAATGACACGCAGCCATGAAACTTTGTAGAGACTCCCTCAGCAATGACACGCAGCCCTCGGTTGCAAAGATCTCTCCACAAAGATGAACAACAACAAAGTTTGTGTTCTAGGGTTCCAAAAGATTCACAAAAGTAATTGGGATTTTTGGTGTGAATCAAAAAGATGTTTTGCACATCAAAAAGGTGAAGACTTAGAGTATTTAGGACTCTGAAAATCGTCTTTAAAAGTCTTAAAAATTAACTCCCCGAAGTTGGCTTTAAATAGGAAAACTTTGAGCCTAAAAAATCTGCAGCGAATCTGGCCGAATTTATCCCAGTCGGACCGGTCCGGTTCTGAGGCGGATCGGTCCGGTCAAGCGGATCGGTTCTTTTATTTTGGCCTTCATCGGTTCGCTTGCGGTCCGGGGTATACTGGATCTGCAGCAAGCGGATCGGTCCAGTTGAGGGGCGGATCGGTCCGGTATGGGGCGGATCGGTCCGTTTTTCCCAGAAAAATAAAATCTTTAAAAAGCCTCATTTTGCTTGAAAAAACCTACTTCTAATTTTTGTAAAAAACATTTTATAAAAATTTCCCAATACTAAATATGAACTTTAAGGAACGTAAAACCAAAATTTTACCAAGTTCATTCTTGCAGAGGCTATGATGTTGAAGACGCTTTGATATTCGGATCCGTTGATGTAGATGCGATCTTGAATTTCTTCAACGGTGTAACGGCGTATGACATACATATTGATAATGGACAAAAATGTCCTTACAAATCTCCCCCTATGTCTATGCCGGTACATACATAAAAAATATTCGAATTATCAACTTATGACCTATACAAATCTACCCTCCCATGAACCCTAAAGATGGAAAGATACAAAGGTATAAATCTTCATCGTTTGTTCTTCACTCTTCAACAATCATCAAATCTCAAAGCTTTTCTCATCAGGGTGTGCAACATATTGATCTTCAATCTTTATACCTACACACATGAGACAAAGCAAATACCACGTGACATATCGAGTTTGAAATGAGATAAACATAGATACCAATATATGATAAGCATAAGTCAAATCTCAAAAACTCCCCCAAAATTCAAACTCCCCCATAAAATGATAATTCTTTCTCCCCCTTTTTATGATGTCCCCAAATAGACAAATGAGAATAATGAATCAAATAAGCACAATCGGCGTGTCACGGTAGACAAAACAGGGCATCAAATAATATGGTAATCGTGCTCTAACAAGGAGATGCTCAAACAAATATTCTCAAACTATTTTTGAATTTTTCAAATTTTTCATACAAAAATAAGATACCAATATGAACAAATATGAAACAAAAATCACACCATGGATTTAGACTCAAACAACCAAGTCATGGAAATGGAATGAATGGGTGTGAACACATTCGATAGGTAAATCAACTCAATCAATCATATGTGCACGATGCATATGTGTACCCCTAACGAAAAAACATCAAAAGTATCCTTAGGTGAAAAAATTGTTGAATTTAGATGACATCGTCTTATGCAAATCAACAAATCAAAGTCAAATGATTTCCACACCAATAACGTCCAAAACTATATAGCGCATTTTCAAGAATTTCAAGGACGTGCAAACCCGTTTTAATTCTCCAACCAAACTCCCTCATATATATTTTCTTTTTAGAGGTAATCGAAATTCTCAAACTTTGGAGAATTGGAGCAAAAACCTAAATGGCCCATAATTGGCATGAATTTCTTTTTTATTGCCTTTCAATTTTTTCGGGCTCTTTTAACCTCTTTGGACCTCGGATAATAGAATTCCTCAATTTTTTAGGTCCAATTTAACGGTGGCTTAGTATTCACAAAGGTAAAATGAACCTTTCGCAGCCCTTCCCCGTTTTTTAAATAAAGCACACAAACTCACAAAACGGTTCTTATATGCACAGTTTCCTTATCAAAATTTATCGCGCTTGGTTCGTTTTAAGGACAGGATTGAAGTGAAAACACCCAACCAACATGTGATAGGACAAGCACAATAATCAACCAAATCCGTGCATGTGTGCAATAAAGGAAACATGAGTCAAACATGTAGGAAGTAACACTTAATTACATCTTAATGACTCCAAACATTATAAAGCATAAGGATGAATTGACCTATTATCTCAAAACACTATCAAATAGTCACATGAAAAAAATGGAATGATGTTGTGACTTGGTCATCCAAAGTGTTCATCCATAAACGGTGCAAACAAAAAAAACAAAAATCTTTTTGGATTTTCTCAACATTTTATCAAAATAAAATCTTTTTGTATTTTTCAAAAAAAATTCAAAAACAAGAATTTATACGAAAAGTACAAGTCAACACACTAGTAAAAATATATCATGAAACCACAACTAGTGTATGACAAACATGCAATCATAATCAACCAAAAGATTTCACATGGGGTGAATCACGTGCAAGCAAACGGGAATCGTGGACAAATAAACCATAAGCCTCTAAATCCGATTTTCTAACCCAAATTGATGTGTAACGGAGTGTGGGGGTTTTGGGAATCGAATTTATTCTTTCATTAACCTTCCTAGGTCCATTTAAAAGCTTGTAACAAAAGTGCCTAAGATGACCTTGCCTACCGCAATGTGTGCAAGAGTAAATCGGGCGGTGTGTGTTACCTAAAGGTGGCCCTCTCCTCAAATTTCTCGGTTGCTCTCTCCGAGTTTGCCTAGGTGGGTCTCTCCTAATGATCCTAGGAGGTTTTCTCACGATGCTCCTATGGGATGCTTTCCTAACAAACTTAGGTGCCTCTTTCTTAACAATCCTAGGAGGCTCTCTCACACGTGTGGGAATGGGTGCAACATATTTTTCAAGACCAATCCCACCCCTATTCTTTTTAATCTCGATAGTGCCTAAAATCTTATCAAGTTTTTCAGACCTAGACTCCAAATCAAATTTCACCTTACTCGAATCTCTCAAACTTTTCTCAAGTTCATCTATCCTAGATTCAAGTAAGCGCCTAGACTCCTCAAACTCAAGAATCTCCTTTTTCATAGCTTCCATCACGCCTCGAAGATCATCTCTCTCACCCTCGACATATCCCAGCTTCTCTCTCAAAATTTTCTCTCGTGCCCTAAGTTCTTCAACTAAAACATCATTATTTTTTAAGGCACAATCTTTCAATTGAGCTTCAAGTTTCAAGTTTTCCTTTTTTGTCTTTAAACATTCAAAATACAAATTATTGTAGGCAACTTGCAACTCACTCAATTCTTCTTCTTCCTCCTCACTCTTTTCACCCTCACTCTCATCACTAATCACACGGAAGGGAAACTCTCGCCTAGAAGCATAAAAGACTTCTTCTGCCGAATCACTATCACTAAGGGTAGAAACATGAGAAATCGGTTTATTCAATTTCTTCTTTAAATTTGTGGTACACTCATCTAACGTGTGACCAACCCCCTCACAACAAGAACACTTCTCAGATTCGTTTTCAACAGAAGATTTAAAACAAGAGTTCCTATGAATTTTCCAATTTACTTTTTCAAAAATTTGACATCGAAGATCATAAAAACCATCAAAAGCCATTTTTTGTGCAAAATCAAGATCAAAACACAATAACTTAGTGCAACAGGCTCTGATACCAATTTGAGAGTGCAGCTACAGCGGAAATATTGCGACTTCTCAAATAAAAAACCAATTTTAATTAAACCCAAATTTTAGTTAAAACGCTAAGACATGCATCTAGATGATTTATCAAATAAAATATAGCATGCAGGATAAAAACAAACAATTTCATGAAAAATCCCCCAAAGGGGCAAAACCTTTTATTTTCACTATAATTTGTAAGAAAACGGCTTACAATCGAATTACAATGAAAATATAGTGACTAAGAATTACCCACAGGTATCGGATTCTGTAGTCGGCGGCTGGAAATATCCCTTTCCAGGAGGGCAGCAATGAATCCACACGCAGCGAACCCACATGAACCTCAGTCCAATCAACAAAGGAAGAACCGCGGCACTCCTCAATGACACACAACCATGAAACTTTGTAGAGACTCCCTCAGCAATGACACGCAGCCCTCGGCTGCAAAGATCTCTCCACAAAGATGAACAACAACAAAGTTTGTGTTCTAGGGTTCCAAAAGATTCACAAAAGTAATTGGGATTTTTTGTGTGAATCAAAAAGATGTTTTGCACATCAAAAAGGTGAAGACTTAGAGTATTTAGGACTCTGAAAATCGTCTTTAAAAGTCTTAAAAAATAACTCCCCGAAGTTGGCTTTAAATAGGAAAACTTTGAGCCTAAAAAATCTGCAGCGAATCTGGCCGAATTTATCCCAGTCGGACCGGTCCGGTCAAGCGGATCGGTTCTTTTATTTTGGCCTTCATCGGTTCGCTTGCGGTCCGGGGTATACTGGATCTGCAGCAAGCGGATCGGTCCGGTTGAGGGGCGGATCGGTCGGGTTGCGGATCGGTCCGGTATGGGGCGGATCGGTCCATTTTTCCCAGAAAAATAAAATCTTTAAAAAGCCTCATTTTGCTTGAAAAAACTTACTTCTAATTTTTATAAAAAACATTTTATAAAAATTTCCCAATACTAAATATGAACTTTAAGGAACGTAAAACCAAAATTTTACCAAGTTCATTCTTGCAGAGGCTATGATGTTGACGCTTTGATATTCGGCTCCGTTGATGTAGATGCGATCTTGAGTTTCTTCAACGGTGTAACGGCGTATGACATACATATTGATAATGGACAAAAATGTCCTTACACATATAGCACTGACTACATGAGATTATTTCGAGCCAAGTGACAGGGGGTAAGCAAATTTTCCTAAAAACCTGGAGCATTGATACAGAGTTTGCATACAAACCTTGTCAATTTTATGGTAAGTCACCCAAAGCGGTGCATTATAGCTTCGAGAAACCTTATCGATTTTGTGGTAAGTCGCCCAAAGCGGTGCGTTATATCTTTGAGAAACCTTATCGATTTTGTGGTAAGTCACCCAAAGAGGTTCATTATAGCTTCAAGAAACCTTATCGATTTTGTGGTAAGTCGCCCAAAGCGGTGCATCATAAATTCGAGAAACATTACTGATTTTGTGGTAAGCCCCCAAAAGCAGTGCATTATAGCTTTGAGAAACCTTATCGATTTTGTGGTAAGTCTCCCAAAGCGGTGCATCTTCAAGAAACCTTACCGATTTTGTCGTAAGTCGCCCAAAGCGGTGCATTATAAATTCGAGAAACCTTACCGATTTTGTAGTAAGTCTCCCAAAGCGGTGCATTATAGCTTCGAGAAACCTTACCGATATTGTGGTAAGTCGCCCAAAGTGGTGCATTATAGCTATGAGAAACGTAGACCTATATGGCAGTCCCAGTTTTGCTTAAAGAACCTTTATGGTTGCTCGACTAAGTAAGATTGGGCATTCACCAAGCCCCAGTTTTCCTAAAGCACCTTTATGATTGCTCGACTAGATAAATTGTTATAGTTTAAAATTCCCAGTTTTACTTAAAGCACCTTTATGGTTGCTTGACTAAGTAAGATTGAGCATTCAAAAAGCCCCAGTTTGCCTAAAGTACCTTTATGATTGCTCGATTAGGTAAATTATTATCGCTTAAAAGTCCCAGTTTTGCTTAAAGCACCTTTATGGTTGCTCGACTAAGTAGGTTTGGGCATTCACCAAGCCTCAATTTACCTTAAGCACGACCAGGTACATTGAGGATGCTTAAAAAATCTTAACAAGTGGTTTTCATTGCTAAGTCACCTATTTTTGGTGGAGGTTGCGAAAAATCTTAACAAGTGGTTTCCATTGTTAAGTCACCTATTTTTGGTGGAGGTTGCAAAAAATCTTTATAAGTGGTTTTCATTGTTAAGTCACTTATTTTTTGGTAGAGGTTGCGAAAAAATCTTAACAAATGGTTTTCATTGTTAAGTCACCTATTTTTTGTGGAGGGTTGCGGAAAAAAAAAGTTAACAAGTGATTTTCATTATTAAGTCACATAATTGGGTAGAGTCTAAAAAAAATCTTAACAAGTGGTTTTCATTGTTAAGTCAGATATTTTGGTGGAGTTTGCAAAAAATCTTAACAAGTGGCTTTTATTGTTAAGTCACGTATTTTGGTGGAGTTTGCAAAAAAACTTAACAAGTGGCTTTTATTGTTAAGTCACGTATTTTGGTGGAGTTTGCAAAAAAACTTAACAAGTGATTTTCATTGTTAAGTCACATATTTTGTTAGAGTTTGCAAAAATCTTAAACAAGTGGTTTTCATTGTTAAGACACATATTTTGGTGGAGTTTGCGAAAAATCTTAACAAGTGGTTTTCATCGTTAAGTCACATATTTTGGTAGAGTTTGCGAAAAACATTAACAAGTGGTTTTCATCGTTAAGTCACATATTTTGGTGGAGTTTGCGAAAAATCTTAACAAGTGATTTTCATCGTTAAGTCGCATTTTGGTAGAATTTGTAAAAAATCTTAACAAGTTGTTTTTATTATTAAGTCACATATTTCGGTGGAGTTTGTGAAACTTCTTAATAAGTTGTTTTCATTATTAAGTCACATATTTGGGTGGAGTTTGCGAAAAATCTTAACAAGTGGTTTTCGTTGTTAAGGAGTTATATTTTCCTTCTTATTCTTCGTTTCAATTCGTTGTGGTTCATTCGCATGAAAAGAATGACCACGAGGTTCTTTGCAAATAACCCATGAGATCAAAGCCTAAAATGTGAGATATGTGATAGAAGTATATCATCAAACTGAAATGAAATATGAGATTCTTACCCACGATCTTCAGGTTGATCGAACATATCAAAACCGACTAAAGGAATGAGGGCAACCGCCAAAATACTCCCTCGAAACGAAAAATAAAGGCGGCAATGATAGCCCGCAAAATTATATGCACATATACGCATGGTGTAGATCGAACGTGATCACATGATGACTTAGACAAAGTTAAAATATTGTGAAAGATATTTCGTTCACACAGTTTATATGTCTCAGCTAAAGCATCACCACACCAACTATGCATTCGAGGGGGTAAATGTAGAGTGGGGTTAAAGAAATTAACCACCAATACTCTAATAAAATTATCCCATAAATTTTATCATATATTGATTTATGATTTATCAAGTTTTACTATAATTCAGACCCTGCATAGGCTGAGATATTATTACGTGGAATTTAATTTATCGCGTATACCGCGAGTTTGACGAATTAAACTAGATAATGCTCTAGTAGTGATTTTAATCAATTATTTGTGATACTATCACATATATTGTGACAAGTGGCACCATAAATATTGGACATTTGGCTCCACAAAAAACATGATATGTGTCAAGCCCACTTGGACACTTTTTCTATAAAAAGAAGGTTTCCCCTCATTTAATTGGATGATGGTCTTGGGGGCAAGGTAAGGAGATGAAGTCTAACTCTTCTCCCCCAAGGACCTCTTGAGCTCCGTCACGAGTTTGATGGTGACGAGCATATTTTCATGGTTTCTGATTAAGGGTGAAAAGTAGCGCGTGTCAACATCGATCGTTGTTTTCTGTTCACCTCCTTAATACAAAATTCTAAACTATGACTACACTCTTTTAAGGGAGTATAGTGACCAGTCCGGGTATCAAATCCACAGAGACAAGTTGGTAGAATTTAATTGGTTTAATACTTTTAAAATAAAAGTGTAAAAGATAATTATAACAAAAAGAAAAAGATGCAAAGAGGGAAAGATTAAACTAGGCGAATGTATTTAAGCTAAATTAACAAAGCGAATAAAAACTATAGGTTGCGTCGAATATCCCTCACCCAAGTTAATTAGTATAAAATGGTTACATGGGTCGACGAGTTATTAAGACTGGGTATCGTTTCGACAGTTAATTTAATCAAGAGTTGTCACACCCCTAAATTCGCATAAAAGTCTAATAAGATTTTGGCATCAACAAATACCCTGAAAATTACGTATGTAAGGTCGTAAGTACGGAGCATACATGATATACCCCGTCAAATCTCCTATGCATAATAACTAGAACAACACACTCGAAATAAACCCGTAAAACTCCATCACCAAAGCAAAGCAACACGTCAACCCTAGGTGAGTTCAATCCGACACAACCTAATTTAAATTAGCTAGAAAGCATGATAAAAATGCAGTAAAGGAAAGCAGTAAATAAACGCGATAAAACTACACTAGAAAGCAACTAAAGAAAGCATGTAAATCTAATTAACAAAGCAAGAGATAAAGAAATACAAACTATATTAATTAGTAGGGAAGATGAATAGTGCACTTACAACCCTAAAATGGGGAACAACCAAAGAAGAAGAGGAAATGAGCTCTCAACCCCCAAACCCTAACCTAAACTGTCTAAAAACTAATTATTTCTCTTATTACAACGAAAATGGGTTATATAGTAAGTGGAAAAGAAAATAAAAGAAAAGGAAAAGTAAAGAAAAGGAACAAATTGCCAAATATCTGGCAGGGTCGATCGATCGACCCAAAATGTCGATCGATCGATCGAGCAGGGCCAATCCTTCTGTCTACTTCGCAAGGAAAAATCTCAAACTAGGGTCCCAAGACCGGTCGACCGGCACTCTGTTTCTTGGCCTTCTTGGTCCATGACGAGGGGGGAAAGTTGTGCAAACGGAAATGGCCATAACTCCACCATCCGGACTCCAAACGATGCAATGTTTGCGGCCACGCGATGATAACTCAACGAACTTCGCATCCGTGGAATTCCCATGAGCTGTAGATATGTGAATTGACTAAAATATCCTTGAAGTAGCGTCCGACGATGAAACTTCTCCGAAATGCAATGGATCCTCATTTTTAGCGTTCCAATACCCACAAAAGCACAATGAACCCCTGCAAAGCATGTATATATCCAAATACGAGGTTGTCTGGTTAATGAGCATAAATATAGGCATTTAGGACCGTAAAAGTTCTAGAATGCATAAAGATATAGGGCAAAAATATGCAATATTCAACACGAATCAGTTTCGTCACGAGTTTTACATATTTTACACGATATATGGGCGTTTGGGGGCGGCTGGCCAATTTTGGGCAACCCCGCGCACCAACACCACCCAAGAATCGAGTTTTTCGGCGCATCGTATGGACCCTCGAACTATGTAGACTTTAATTCCATGAAGAGACGGATACGTAGGCGCAATAACGTTGTTCAAGTCTAAAATACGTTAAATGCGATGCTTCCCCAAAATAATATATATAAAATATAAAAACTCAGAATGTTTTTTATAGGTAAATGAGTCTAAAATATAAAAACTCGCTAAAGTAGCGAAAGCCTGAATATATGAAGAATACCAAAACAGGAGCGATCTGGAAGACCAGACCTACCCCACAACACATATCCCAATGAGGCTAACCAGACCTACGATCGAACACTATTGTCAATCTTTATGCATATATAATTTAAATGTGTATATTAAGTAGTTTGGGCTTTGTTTAGGGATTTATGCCTTTCAATATATTATTTATTATTAATCAATAAAATTGACTCTTTTAAAAAAATAACAATAATTATAGACTCATAAAAGTAAAGTATAAATAAAAAATATTTATATATATATATATATATATATATATATATATATATAGAGAGAGAGAGAGAGAGAGAGAGAGAGAGATTTTGATTTTTAATGGTGAAACATTGCAGTTTAATGAGTAATTGCTTCAATATATTATAATAGTATGCCATTAATATTTAATATGTGCTTCCAGCTAGTGGTCATATATATATATATATAGAGAGAGAGAGAGAGAGAGATTTAACGGTGAAACATTGCAGTTTAATAGTATGCCATTAATATTTAATATGTGCTTCCAGCTAGTGGTCATAGTACTTTATCCTCTACACCACAAAAATATTATTTTTATTTTCATATTAAATAGTACAACAAAAGTATTTTGATAACAATGTCAAAAAGGAAAATATTCAAGTGGAACACATGGGCATTATGCCACTTGCTATAGTCCAGGTTGATAACTGTTGAGCATATCTCCGTAATATATGTTTGGGAGTTTTGGGGAGATTAAAATTAAAGAGAAAGTTTTAATGAGAAAAAAAATAATAAAAAATAAAATAAAAATAAATAGCTTTTTTTCCTTTGTGTTCAAGTTTACAAAGGAAGAAAGTAGTATAACAAACTTTCTCTTCTTTCCCTTTCTTTTTAACTAAGAGAGAAGTTTCAAAGATAATTTTTTCATTAAAACTAACAAAACTTTATCTCCCTTTGTATCTTAATTAAACTCCTAAAGGAGATAAAATATACATTTTCTTTCTCATTTTTTAATTTTCACTCTAAGTTTAAAGTCCCAAACAAGTTGTTAAGCATATACATGTCGTAATTTGTTTGATGCTAAGTGGTTCGTGGTTCTTAGCTCAAATAATGTAATATCAATCATGGTGTAGTATTTTGTGTAACAAACTCTATCCCACATCTTATTATATATACGTATGTAGTAAGAACTCTTAAAAACTCACCAAAACACTCAATCTAATTTTCCTATTTTTGCATCATTTTTAAACCAAAAACCTACTTCTAGCCATAACATTCTTCAAACCAACAGTTTTTCTAGATAACCATTTTACTCTCATAAGACTCTCTTACCCATTTGATCCCACTCCTAAAAAACTGCCTGCAATCACCTCTCTCCCGTCGCCAACCTTTACATATTTACAATCCATTCTTATACTCTCTCATAACATACACATGACAACCACCTCAAGTATCTCAGTCCCTGCCTCCTGAACACACCGGTGGAAAAAACCTTTAAGGTTTGATTTTGGATAGATTTTTTTCAATATATATATATACATATATGTGTGTGTGTGTGTGTGTGTGTGTGTGTGTGTGTGTGTGTGTGTGTGTGTGTGTGTGTGTGTGTGTGTGTGTGTGTGTTTCTACTACCGTAATAGTTGAGACTTCTTGAGTCGCGCACATGTAATATCCTTTTAAAGCTCTGGACATTTCACTTGTAATGCGCCAATTTGGATTTATAGGTTACCCTTGAGTCAACTCGGTCCGGCCCGAGCGTTAGGTGTGAAGTGCAATGGAACAACCCACATAATGTTGCTAGTCCAGTTTTATTTTAGTTAATATTTCACTTGTTAGCACGCAATTCCAGTTTCAGAATGAACTACATGGAGGACTTATAAGGAGCACCCCAAAGTCCAAGTAAACAGAGCTACTAACATAAAATAAACGAAATATACTTGTATAATTCCCTCAAAAATATGAAACCGCACCTAACCTGCCATGATAAAGCGATGGTGAGCCTATGCCCAGTGGGATTATATAGAAGCAATATAGAAACAAACGGAAGAAAAGGTACTCACACGCTACAACTACATGCATGAAAAATACGTATATATATCTACACATATACTTTTGTAAATACATTTTTCAATACATTAACCATTTTATTTCAAAAACGTTATATGGTACCGTTTATCCTCTTTGTCCTTACAAAATGGTTATTTTGTGTTGTTATGCTTAAAACTAGCATTTCTTCCCATTAACGCACACGGTTGAACAATTAACAATTGTTAGGGAAAAACCCTTCACTTACTTTTGAAAATTCTATGTTACTCATCTTTCATTAACTTACACCAGAGTTGCTTAACCACAATTTAGGACTTCCTTCCAACACACGCACACATCGTGTTAGAATTATTTATTTACCGTGAGAGCCTTATACCACGCACATGCCTGCGTTATTATGAGTCCAAACCTCATTAGGTAGCTTAATTACTCATTAAGTCACCTTACTTAACCAATTCTCTATTCTTATGTACGTTAATCCTTATTCTCAATTTACTTGTCCATATCACATTAACCGAAACATTTATTGTTATGTTCAAGTTAGGTTGTCTTTATACATTCACCATGCAACCCTTTACTTGTTAAGTTCCCTATTCCATTATCTTTTTCTTGGAATTTTTCAATAGTCCACGTACTTTAACGGGATCCACACCAGAGACGACGCCACCATATGCTCTGGCTAGTGGTTTAGAGCTTTTCACCCAAGGGCTCCGAGCCCTTCTTGATTACTTCTCGGTCGCATACAAGTCTTTGTTAATGTGTTTAACATTTTGCACATATACACATTATTATCCATTTACACGTTGAAGCCAAAAGCCCGGACTTAAACCGTTCATTTTTCTATTAACACTTGAAAAACTATTTCTTTCTCCTTTAATTCCTTTATTCACACACACGTCGATTTTATGCCAAAATCATTTACGCTTTTAGGACTTAATTCAATTTCAATTATACTAATATAACAACATTCATTAACATTTTTGTTCCATAAAAATGTTCCACTTTACCAATTTACTCTTTTTGTTGCCAAATTCGTAATTTAATTATTTAACAAGTGTCATTTTCTGAAGAATGGTTGTTAAGTTTCTGACTTAATAGTTAAAGCATGTTCGGCCATTTTAACACTTATTTAATGTGACACTTTTATCCAACTTTCCCACTTACCACTTTATTACCTTTAATATATAAAATAACACCCTTTTTCACACTAAAATCCCGTTTTCTATACAATTGAAATACACACTTTATTTATGGGGTTTTGCATCTCAACACCTAAGTAGGCATTTACTTCACATTTAGCCTCCTTTATTTTCATTATTTGCATGGAGACCCTTGTGTCACATGTTTACACTTGAAACCCACTTTAATTAACCCTTTAAGGTGAACATTTCCTTTTTACACATATCTTCATTATTTCAAGTAGGAAATCACATTTTAATTCCATAAAATGTCTCACCATGACTAATGCAATTCTTTGCTTAAAGATCACGTTGTTCATCTTCAAAGCCTCACACTAACACATTTTATTTCACAAAATGGTCATGAATAGTATTCTGAATTTTATAACACTTTTAATATTCATTTAATCCTTCTTTTAAATGCCCATTTTCTTTAAAACATTAAGAATGTATTTAATACATCCATAAATACATTATAGCCATTTTGTTCCACACTTTTATATCCAAATGGTGAAAAATAGTGATCTAAATTTTTATTTAGTTCTAAACCTTCTTTAAAAAATTTGTTTAAAACCCATAAAATCATAGAAATAAACCAATAAATTAATTGATGCAAACTTATCACAAAACCTACATATATTTAGCCTAATATATGCAAATAACAAGCTGAAATTATACTCAACAATAAACCTAAAAAAAGGTTAGTAAATCCCACCTAAAAAGTCTTCAAATATGGTGGTAGTGGTGGTGAAGATGGGTGACTCCCCCACCTCCGAAGGTGGACCTAAAGGGAGTCATAAGAACTCCACCATACAAGCTCCATGGAAGCTTCCAAAAATACTCAACAAACCCACCATCTTCTCCCTTCAAATACCCATTCTCCCAACAATAACTTCTATATTTTGTAGCTTATCCTTTAATAGTGGGGAAATAATTATCTTAGGTGTGAGTGTATTTTTATTAGGGCAAAAAATGGCTGAAGGCAGTGTAGAAAATGAGGGGAGTTGCGAGCCCATTAGAAGAGAAATGATGAAGTAGAAATGGTTTCTTTGTTTTTCTCCAGCCCACGTCCATCTCTTATACACAACCGATACTTCTCACATACTTAAACCTAAACTCATCTGCTTAATCTCGACCCTCAAGTTCCAAATCAACGGCTCCAAGAGTGACAACAGAAATGGCAGGAAATGAAGAACGTCAGGCATCGTTGGAACGACAGCCTTCGTTGTTCGAACGATAAGGGGTTATCGTTCGAACGATAAGAAATGACGTTAAAACAGCTGAGTTTCTAAATTCCATAAATTAACCCAACAAATTCTAAAAAAAATCTTATAAGGGGCACCACATTAAATCAAATGAAAGGGAAGAGGTTTCTTACATATTAATTCTCTTTGTTTTTCTCTAATTTTTCTCAAAATTCTTCTACACTTTTTGTTAACTCCTTCTCAATTATAATTCATACAAAATTTAATCGAATTATTGGGACAATGTATTACATCACTTAAGGACAAACATTATCTACCTTTCTCTGTTTGTATAGATCTGTGTATTTAAGTATTAGCGGCTAAAAAAACTATTACCAACTCAAAGAGGAGCCTGATACCAGTTTCCTTTACCCTACTTTTCAATAAACATCTTGAGAAGAGCAACTTCTTATGGTGATTGTTGATGTAAAAAATTAGATTATCTCTAATTATTTAATCACAGATAAAAAATAAATAAGACAAGAGATTTTTAAAGTGGTTCAGCCTTGAAAGAATGGCCTACTTCCACTGTTTGTGTTATTACTGACTGTTTGCAGAATTCTCGATAATGGGTTTACCAAGAAATTCTGAGTCCTCTGCTAATGAGGAAGTTACAATGTATTTATAGCCATGAGGTTGTACATGCGAGAGAATATTACATAGCTGTCCAATAGGCGTGTATGTTTGTATGATAATAATCAGCATTTAATGTGCATTCAATCCTCTTAATTATCTGGTTATAAATGCTTTGTACGAGGTGCAGCTCGGACCGCCTGAGATGCTCGGACCGCCTAAGTAGCTCGGTATACATGAGTTGCTCGGTAAAATAAAGTTCCTCGAAGAACACTTGCTATTCGGAGCGCCTGAGTTGGTCGGGGAGGTTGAGTTCCTCGGAGTCAAGGTGTTATAAAAAATGTTCGCGGGTGCCATGTAGATTGATAATTGTCTTCACATAATTGGTCCACGTCAGCAGACTAAATTTAGTATCAACATAAGCCCCCAATGTTTCGTAGTTTGATGTTGAAGAAAAGTATAGAACATTACGCTGCGTAAACTTTATGGATTTTAGACAATCGTTCGTTGTTTATAGCCCCTTTTTGAGTGCATAGTATCAGGCTTTTTAAAGTATTTCGAATTTCAATAACTGCTTCATGTTTCGTGACTTTTCCTTCTTTTTAGTCGCCGGATACGCAATCGTCCATCTTGGTAATCATTGCTTTTCTCCATTCTCGAGGTAAAGTATTTAAACGCTTCAGAAAACTCGATCGTCTTTTACTTTTTCAAATCTGCATCTTTAGAACTTTTTCACTTCTTCTCTGTCTTGTGCATTCGTTTCTTCCATTGTTCGTTGTCACCTGATTCATCTTTTTCCTGTAAGATCTTCTTCCTTCTCTTTTATTTCTTTTGTTCATCATGGTTTACCTTGTTGAGTCGCTTGATAAATTTCGCTCTGATTTTTCTATTCCCTCCTGGGTCATATTGAAAGAGCTCTATGAGCCTTCTGATTATTTTCGTTTGGCTGAGGGACATTGGTTCCCCAGTCTCTTTGTAGCTGAATGTAGCTTTTCTTTTCCTCCAAACCCCTTGTGTTTGGAATTGTGTCAATATTTTGACGTGGTACCTGCAAAAATAGCTCCCAATACCTGGAGAATAGTTAATGGAGTCCATAGGTTAAATCAGATTCATGGAACCCGTTTAGGAATTCCAGAAATTATGTTTTGCTATAGCTGGGTTGTTAGTGATAACACTTTTTATTTAAAAACTAGGTTTTTAAATAGGGCTTTAGTTGGCAATCTCCCCGATGCCAACAGGGATTACTTCGAGCATGGGGTTGTTATGAAAAATTGGCAACATGCTCTATTAATTGGAAATAATGTGTATCAGGGTCCTAGATGCCCTCCCTATGGCAATGGGATAGGTTGTTTATATTTTATTTTATTTTTGAAATTATATTTTCTTTGTGTTTGATAAAATGCATCATTGACATTTTAATTTTTGTTTATTTGCAGTTGATAGCAAAAGGAAATCCTCTAAAGAAACTGATGTCAATTTGAGGCACTTGAAACTTATCTGGAGTTTGCACCAAACTGTTGCTGATGAACATATCAGATCAGCCTCGTACTTGTTGTAGTACAAGAGTTACACTTCATCTTTTACTGCTCGTCCAGTAATAAGTGACATAGAACCAGCACCATCTTCTGAAGGTTCCTCTCCTGAATCAAATATTCCTCTCAGTGACAGAATGAAGAGAAGAAGAGCTCCCTCATACTTTGACAAATCAGACTCTGCCAATGTGGAGGCAAAGAGAAATAAGCAGGATGTCCCAGAGGAAGGGACAAGAAAAGATGATGCACCCTCTCCTACTGCTGCTAAAAAAATTGCTGAGAAGCCCCCTGTGGCTCCAAGAAAGGTTGTAGTTGTGACTCCTCCAAGCGAGGTCATCGTTATATCACCGACCAAGACAACATCCTTGGTTGAGAATGTTCTTTCTCCCACGAGGAGGTTAAAGAAAAGTTCCTCGGATAAACTGGCTGAACCTATCTCTCAGCCTTTAACCGCTGGAAGTGGTGTTCCCACTTTTGTTGCTCCGAGCTCTGCCATGGGCTCTGTGAAGTCTTGGATTATCCCGAAAATCCAAGGTCTCTCTTTCTCAGGATAGGGTTACCACCTTGGCAGCTCAACATATTGCCTCAGTAAGTATTACTAATCTAAAATTTCATTTTTTAATGTTATATTCTTATACTGACTCGAAGTTATTTTTCTTATCAGCTGGTAACATGTTTCAATACTATTTTGAAAAAGGATGAAGCTCTTAAAGCTTCGAGCTCCTTGGGAGGTGTGGAGGAGGCTTTTGTAGGTCTGACTCAATCCTTAAAGGATTCTCGTCAGAAATATGAAGAAGATAAGGTTGCCCGGGAGAAGCAACTGAAGTCCGTCGAGCAAGAGAGAGAAAAAGTTGTGGAGGCCTCTCAGGAGTTGGAGAGGAAAGTGAAAGAGTTTAAGAAGTAAAATGAAGAGCTTGAAGAAAAGCTCAAGAAGGCTGGAGAGCTTGAGACCAAGCTCAAAACTGCTGAAGAGGAACTTGGTAGACTTCGTGAAGCTGATCATCAGAAGGTAGAGGTAGAAGGAAAGTTGAAGGCAGGCGAGGAACTTCTTACTGAGAGGATTTCCTCGGAGAAAACAAAGAGAAAACTTTCTGTTAAAAAATCTTTTAGCGCTGGCTGGGACAAAGGTTGGAACAAAGGCCTAGCTGCCATGTCCTCTCAGTTGGATTTTACTAGCCTCAAATTCTTCAGGGATGGATGGATGGATGCTCTGCAGGAGTTAAAGGTTTCAGAGAGTTCTGAGCTATTTCAACGTCATGTTCATGGTCCTCCTCCTTCCCCTGGAGAAGAAGAAGAGGACGAAGCTGCCTCTGAAGAGTCTTCAATGATGGTTGGGGATCAGGTCCCTACTGTTGAACTTCGCTACGAGCAACCCCAACCAACTATTACTCCTATCGAGCAGCTTCAATCTACCAGTACCTTTGTCGAGCAACTGCCAATATCCTCCGAGCAACCATGCTCCTCATCCCAAGTTTCCGAGGAAGTCGCAAAACACAAGGAGAAGGTGTAAAGTTTCCCGGGATTTAATTTTATTATTTCTTTTGAATGTAACCCTGAACCTTGTACTTGTCTTTTGATGAATAAAAATTCGAGTTTTTATTGTTGATGTTAACTTTCTTTGTCTTGCTCTACCTTTATCATTTATTAATCCTGTTTATTGCTTCTCTTTGCTAGTTTATAGCCAGGATGGAACTCTTATCAGCTCACGATACTGAGTTGATGAAAAAATGTAATGAATATTTCAAAGCTGGCCATACAGACTTGGATGAGTCACAAATTTTTGATATCCTGGGCTCAGATGACTCTGAACGAGCAGTGGAAGCTTACCAATATCTGAAATGATTATTCGATCGAGTTGTTACCAATAATGTGGCTAATTACAAGATGATAGAAGATCTCCTGGGTACCATCGAGGAACTTCAGCAACAATACAAGGAATCCTCTGCCCTTTTACATCAGGGGTATGAGAAAAAGTTAAATGCTGACAAAAGATATGATAAGTTAGTCGCTGCTTATGATTTTAAGGAGAGGACTTTGAAGACCGAGGTTGAAGAGCATAGGTAGATCGCGAAACTGCTGGAGCAGGAAAATAACAACTTGCGAGGAGAAATATCTCAACTAAAATCTGCAGTATCTACCTCGGGAGCCTTGATCCCTGTCAATGACAAAGGTTTCTCATTTCTGGAGGTTAAAAATGCAAATTTGAGAGACGATTTGGAAACTTTAAAGAGGTTGGGCCCCTCTACATCTACTCGCGGACGAGCAAGAGCTTCTCGGGGATGAGCAAGGGCTGCTCGGGTAACTATTGAAGAGGTGAGAACTCAAGCATCTTTGGAAAATCAAGCAGTTCAGTTAGTTGCGAAGAATAAAGCTCTGGCAGAGATGTCCAAGAAGATTCTGGACCTTAACGAGCAACTTTCTACACAAGGATCCGTCTTGGAGAATAAAGAAATTGTTGTGAAGAATCTCCACAAGCAGCTGGAAAGGTTGACTTACCAATTCCATAAACAACCTAGAGAGTTTTGGATGGTTGGCTATAATGAATCCCTCTACCATCTCGATGATAGAATCCAGTAAGCGAATAATGAGGGTTATAAACAAGGGTGGCTGAATGCACTAGGTGTATTAAAATTGGAGCAGGGCCATTATCTATGGGATTATCATAACCCTGGATTTCTCGAGTTGCCCGTGCCACCTTTTAAACTTGATATGAGCTGGATTCCTGCTCGGGAAATCCCTCGGTGCTTAATCTCTAAATATCTCGGCGACTACAGTCTTCATTCCAGCTTTGATATTTCTCGCCCTGGGCATCTGCTTGATCGACCATCAGTGATGAATGTTCGAATGCTTCGAGATCTGAATTTCATAAATTCCCCTTATGCCTTAGACGATCCTCCTGCTGGAGTAGAACCTGTTTCAAAGGCAGAAGTGAAGAAACCAATAGAATAGGATTTTATGTAATAATTTCTTCTTTCCACAGCATATGTAATCCTTCTGGTTTTGAATGAAAAATTTTGGTAATACATTTCTCACGTCATTTGTAATTTTACTTAGTATTAATGAAAATTTGCCTTTTGTCATTTCATTTTCTTCTAAATAATTTGTAGAATATTTTTGCTTGTTGGTTGCTTATTTTATTGCAGTGATTTATCAATCTTTGGTCTTTATGTGATAAAACGTCCTTTATCTCATGATCCTGTTTAATTTAAACAACTGGAGATGATTGCAATTGGCTTACCGACTAATTAGAATTTATTAAGATATTTTTTTTTGACCAATCGGAGTTGGTGAACTTTTATTCCTCGACCAACCGTAGTTAGGGGATTTTATTTATCGACCAACCATAGTTGATAGACCGACCAACCGTAGTTGGTGGGATTTTATTTATCGACCAACCGTAGTTGGTAGGGTTTTATTTACCGACCAACCTAGTTGGTAGACCGACCAACCGTAGTTAGCGGGATTTTATTTATCGACCAACCGTAGTTGGTAGGGTTTTATTTATCGACCAATCGTAGTTGGTGGACCGACCAACCGTAGTTGGTAGGGTTTTATTTACCGACCAACCGTAGTTGGTGGACCGACCAACCGTAATTGGTAGGATTTTTATTTATCGACCAACCGTAGTTGGTAGACCGACCAACCGTAGTTGGTAGGGTTTATATTTATCGACCAACCATAGTTAGTAGACCGACCAACCGTAGTTGGTAGGGACCAACCGTAGTTGGTGGACCGACCAACCGTAGTTGGTAGGGTTTTTATTTATCGACCAACCGTAGTTGGTAGGGTTTATATTTATCGACCAACCGTAGTTGGTAGACCGACCAACCGTAGTTGGTAGGATTTTATTTTGAACTTGATGCATAGTGTGTAGCACTAATACTCCGAAAAAATTTTAACAAAAGGAGAGAATTGGGTAAAACATCCAAAGCTTTATTCATATCGAAGAAAACTGCATTACATAAGTATTGAACTATTGATAATATTTGCGCAGATGCTCTGCGTTCCATGCATTCTTAAACTCCTCTCCTTCTAAGGTTTCAATCCTATAAGTTCCTGGGTGAACAACTTCTGTTACTCTGTAGGGTCCATGCCAGTTAGCTTCCAATTTGTTGTGTTTTTTAATCACTTTCTTTAGCACATAGTCCCCTTCTTTCAAATCACATTTTTTTACTCTCTTGTTGTAGAAAAGAGTTGTTCGTTGCTGGTAAGCAGCATTCCTGATTGCTGCTTCTTCTCTAACTTCCTCGAGCATATCCAAATCCAATCTTCTCATCAAATCGCTGACAGAAGAATTGAAATTTAGCACTCTGTGTGTTGGGAGGCCCAGCTCGGCAGATATAACAGCTTCACTTCCAAATGCCAGCATGTATGGAGATTCTCCTGTTTCTGCTCGTGGTGTAGTGCGATAAGCCCACAGTACAGAATGTAGCTCGTTGATCCAATTTGCTTTCGCATCATCCAGTCTTTTCTTCAAAGCATTCAGCAGCATTCTATTCGTCACCTCAGTTGTCCATTGCTCTGGGGATGGCCTGGTGCCGAGTGGGTTTTCAAAATGTTCGACTGATGACAATATACAGTGAAATCCTCGTTATCAAATTGGGTTCCATGATCAGTAATGAATGCATGGGGAAGACCATATCTGCAAATGATATTCTTCCAAATAAATTGATACACCTTCTCATAAGTCAAATCAATAAGAGGTTCGGCTTCCACCCATTTAGTAAAATAATCTACAGCAATGACGAGGTATTTGAACCTTCCTCTTATCACCGGCAGTGGCCCGACCAAGTCCATTCCCCATATAGCAAATGGCCAAGGGGATATTATGGGTGTTAGCAATGCCTGAGGAGTTCTTCGAAGGGACAAGAAGCGATGACATTTGTCACATTTCTTGGCATACGCTATACAATCAGCCCTCATCGTTGGCTAATAATATCCCAAATCTTTCACCTCTAAAGGGTGCACACATCTTTGCAGACCTGCTATAATTCCTCGTCTATATAGAATACCATTAGTCAATACATAACGAGCAACTTTAAACTTTAGTTTCTTGGCTGCGAGTTTGTTGGTTGGTAATTTCCCTTCCTCAATATATGCCCTGATGGGATCCATCCAAGATGGTCCTAAATCAAGGGTAATAAAGTTCATCATTATATCTTCATCTATGCTTCGACTAGCCAAAATTTCTATTAGGATTGTTCTTTGTAGCTCGGTGCGTGTGGCTGAAGCTAACCGAGCTAAGGCATCCGCTCTTGCATTCTCTAATCTTGGTATTCTAATTAATTGTACTGCGATCAGGCTTGATAAAACCTCCATTGCTTTTGCATGATACCTGATCATTAATTCTCCTTTGGCCGCATATACTCCCAGCATTTGATTTACGATTAATTGTGAGTCACTGAATACGATAACCTGCTCCGCCCCCATGGTTTTTGCCAGGCCAAGTCCTGCAATCATAGCTTCATATTCAGCCTCATTATTAGAAGCCTTGAATTGTAAGCGCAAAGCATACTCCACATCGACCTCATCCGGGCTGTTCAAAATAATTCCTGCCCCACAGCCTGTAGTGCAGGATGAGCCATCCACATATAGATTCCATATAGGTACCTCATCCTCAAATTTTTGATCGGACAGAGTTCCTCGGTGGAATATTTGCTGCTTCCTTTTATCCTCCTCTAGTACGTTTTGCTGCTCGTCGACCATCTCCCCCTGATCGTCAACTGACTTAAGTTGATCGGGGTTTAAATTTGATGATCCTGTAACATCCACAGGTTGGTCGGTATTCAGCTTTTGCTCCTCGGAGGTGTCAGGATAAGTGAATTCTATGATAAAATCTGCTACTGCTTTCCCTTTAAGCGACGACCTAGGCTCATAAATTATATCATATTCACCAAGTTCTACTGCCCAGTACATCAATCTCCCTGATTTTTCTGGTTTATGAAGAGCTTGTCTCAGTGGTATATCGGTATACACTACTATGGTACGAGCTTGGAAGTACGACCTCATTCTTCTACTGGCTTCGATCAACGCTAGTTCTAACTTTTCTAGTCTTGGATATCTGATCTCTACTCCTCGGAAGGCCTTGCTAGTGTAATAAATTGGTTTTTGCACTCCATCCTCCATTCTTATCAATGCCGAGCTAACTGCATTTTCTGAAACTGCCAGATACAAGTATAATCTTTCTCCCATCACTGGCCTGGACAACAGTGGGGGTGCTCCCAAGTATTTCTTTAACTCTTGAAAGGACTTCTCGCATTCATCATTCTATTCAAACGTTTTTCGGAGTGTTTGAAAGAATGGGAGGCATCTATCAGTTGCTCGTGATACGAATCTGTTAAGTGCTGCAACTCGCCCTGTGAGACTTTGCACTTCCTTCTTCGTCGTTGGAGATCGTAGCCCCAATAGAGCCTTGATCTTTTCTGGGTTTGCTTCAATACCTCGTTGGTTGATAATATACCCGAGGAACATGCCTTCTCGTACTCCGAATATGCACTTAGTAGGGTTCAACTTCATTTAATATATATTTAATTGATCAAAGCTTTGACCTAGATCAATTAGATGGTCAGCAGCTTTCTTGCTCTTTGTCAGCATATCATCAACATAAGCCTCCATATTATGACTGATTTGCTCTGCAAACACCTTGTTCATCAGCCGCTGATTTGTTGCACCTGCATTTTTTAAACCAAAAGGCATAACATTATGACAGTAAGTTCCCAAGGGGTAATAAAAGAGGTACTCTCCATGTCTTCAGGTTTCATTTTAATCTGGCTGTAACCAGAATAAGCATCCATGAAGCTCAACAGCTCGTGTCCCGAGGTAGCGTCCACTAATTGATCAATTCGGGGCAAAGGAAAATGATCCTTTGGGCATGCCTTACTGAGGTCGGTGAAGTCTACACACATCCTCCACTTGTTGTTTTTCTTCTTCACCATCACCACATTAGCTAACCAATCTGGATATTTGACATCTTCAATAAAGCAAGCTTTTTGCAGCTTCTCGACCTCCTCTTGTATAGCTTGGTTCTTCTCGGGGCTGAACACTCTTCTTCGTTGCTTCACAGGTTTGATTTCCCTGTTCACATTAAGTTCGTGACACAAGATATTTGGGTCTATTCCTGGCATATCTTCGTGGCTCCATGCAAAAGTTTGTTTTCTGCTTTTTAGGAAGGCTATCAATTCCTATTTTAGTGGGGTGTCCAACGATGAACCGATTTGAGTTGTTCGTTCTGGGTGTTCGTCATCCAGAATGACGTTTTCAGTAGCTTCCAGCACCTGACCTTTTACAAGCTGCGACTCATCTCTAGGATCTAACATTTCAATTTCTGCACCTTCATCTACTTGATAGGTGGTAGTCTTTTTCCTAGATTCTTCCAGTTCTTCTTGCTCGGCAGATGAATAGTAGCATTCCCGAGCTACTTTTTGGTCACCCTTCACAATTCCTACTCTAAAGTTGATTAGAAATTTTAGGCATTGATGTACAGTAGATGGTACTGCTTCGAACTTCTTCAATCTTACCCTTCCCATGATGATATTGTAAGTTGATTGAACATTTTCCATCACAAAAAAGCGCACTCTTTCTGTTCGACAAGCAGGCCATGTACCGATGAACATATCCAACTTGATCGTCCCAAGTGGAAAACCTTTCTCGCCAGTAAAATCGAGGAGGGGCCGATGATATGGCTCCAGCTGGGATAGCTTTAGGTTTAAACTATCAAAACATGGGTAGAACATAATATATGTCGAGCTGCCATTATCCACCAAGACTCGTGAAATCACTACTTCCTTCATCCTCATTTTGATCACCAATGGGTCATCATGAGGATATAACACACCTGCGAGGTCATTCTTAGAGAAACCGATGACCAGTTTATCTTTGTTAACCTTCCTCGGGCGATCTTCTTCAGTTAGATTTATCCGTTGAATATACGAACAAGCTTGAGCCTCGTTGAGGTAAGCTTTCCTTTCTGTAGTAAGATCTCCACCTCCTGCATCTCCACCAGTAATAACATTGCAATCAAAGGACCAAAAATGGATAGAAAATACCTCACGTTCTGGCTGTCTTGGTCTTTTAGGGAGATCGGGGTCGTCTTCTAGATCATCTTTATGATCTCTTTTCTTGTTTTCTTCTGCTCGACGAGGAGATCTAGATCTCTGTCTTGCTCGGTCGTTGTTTTTTCCTTCATTTCTACGATCAACATACTTGGCCAGCTTTCCTCGTCTGATGAGTGCTTCGATTTCATTTTGAAGAGCTATGCAATTTTTTATCGTGTGACCATGGTCTTTATGGAACTCGTAATATTTGACCTTATTCCTCTTGTCAGGATCTGTCTTCATTTTCTCTGGCCAATTTAACTCCTCGCTGTTCTTGATCTCTTCCAAAACGTGGTTTATATCTACCTTCAAAGGAGTGTAGTTTCCAAATTTCTTCAACTGTTCCAACGCTTGCTTTACTTTTGACTGCTTGTTACCACCATTATTCTTCTGATCTTTCTTCTCAATCTTCTCGGCCTGAACTTTGGTCTCCTTAGTGTCCATGCTCTTTTTTACAGCCATGGCTTCCTCGACATTCATGATTTTGGCTGCTTTTGTCATTAATTCTGACATGATCCTAGGTAGATCTTTGGCCAGAGTATAGTACAACTTATTTGGCAACAATCCACTTATCAGAGCAGTGATTGCTGTCTTTTCTTCGTAATCAATAACTTTGAGCTTCTCGTTATTAAAACGAGTAATATAATCCATGGTGCTCTCACCTGCTTTTTGTCTAACACTTAACAAGTGTGCTACTCGCTTAACTGGTATAGCTCCAAAACAGAAGTTTCCAATAAAGAGCTCGGACAGTTGAAAGAAAGTCGTAATCTTCCCCCGAGGAAGATTGTTGTACCATATTTGAGCAGATTCAGTGAGGGTTCCGGAAAACGTCCTACATCGCATCTCATCTGGAATAGCATAGATATCAGTAGCTGCCTGATATTGTTCTATATGTAGAACAGGATCAATTTTTCCATCATATTTTGGTGTTACCACTGGGGCTTTGAACTTTGATGGTGTGGAAAAATCCACAATTGCTCGGATAAAAGGTGTCCCTTGGACAAAAGTTCTTTGTAGAGGATTCTTGGCCTTAACCATCTCCCCTAATCTATCCTCCAACCTTTGAATAGAGCCTTTCCATGCGTCATTTGCCTCCCTGAGCATGTTGGTCCGAGCAACTGATCGTGTTGAATTTGCCTCTTGGGATCTTTCACGACGAGCAGCTGGTCGGGATTGGGCAGAACCTTCCTTTAAATTAGAGAATCGTTGAGAGTTCCTCGACACCATCCTAGGGGGACTTTTATTCCTCCTAGGGCCCAAATGATCAAAGGGAGAGACTCTACTCAATCTTTCAAGAGCACTGGTCCTTTCTGGAGATAAAGTGACGTTTTGTTCAGTATCTGTGGCTCGTACTGATGAAGTTCGACCAGGTTAATAAGAAAAATCATTAGATCTATCATTGCGATATGAATCGATATGTCTAGATCGAGATTCCTCTGGGAGTAATGTTCGTCTAGTTCGTAAGGAAGGCAATTGGGTATTTCTCTGAATGCTTCGTTGTCCTGACTGGGCAGGTGCTCCACCCTGGATAGTTTGCATGAGTTGTCGTATAGTTTCTTGCATAGCGGTTTGGCCCTGAGCTAAATTAGCCATTATTCCAGCCAGATCTTGAACACTTGGAGGAGCGGATGGATTTGGGGGGTTTCCAGTGTTTCGATTACTGGATTCAAGATTATCAGCCATTGAAGATGAATTGCTTTGGTGAAAAACGATAATTTCAGTCGTTTCCCACAGACGGCGCCAATCTGTTGATGTAAAAAATTAGATTATCTCTAATTATTTAATCACAGATAAAAAATAAATAAGACAAGAGATTTTTAAAGTAGTTCAACCTTGAAAAAATGGCCTACGTCCACTGTTTGTGTTATTACTGACTGTTTGCAGAATTCTCGATAATGAGTTTACCAAGAAATTCCGAGTCCTCTGCTAATGAGGAAGTTACAATGTACTTATAGCCTTGAGGCTGTACATGAGAGAGAATATTACATAGCTATCCAATAAGCGTGTACGTCTGTACGATAATAATCAGGATTTAATGCGCATTCAATCCTCTTAATTATTCGGTTATAAATGCTCTGTACGAGGTGCAACTCGGACCGCCTGAGCTGCTCGGACCGCCTAAGTAGCTCGGTATACATGAGTTGCTCGGTACAATAAAGTTCCTCGGAGAACACTTGCTGCTCGGAGCGCCTGAGTTGGTCGGGGAGGTTGACTTCCTCGGAGTCAAGGTGTTGTCAAAAATGTTCGCGGGTGCCATGTAGATTGACACGTGTCTTCACATAATTGGTCCACGTCAGCAGACTAAATTTAGTATCAACAGTGACCATGCACCTTTTCTTACTCCACCCTTCATTCTCTCACTGTTTTGAAGCGTCACCCATAAATTTTGATGAATTCTTTTATCCAATTGTGACACCCCGCCTAATAAAATACCGGGTGATCAATCCTATACCAAATTAAAATAGGAGTCTCATATGGTTCATTCTCAGTATCACTGTCGAAAACCAAATTAATTACTAATAACCTATTAAGCTGGCGTCAAAATTTTGTTTAGCTAATATTTTGAAACAAACCATTTAAATAAAACATCCACACAGTTTATATATATGAAACTGAAATGAAATAAAATAACTGAACACTCGACTCAACATGATACAACCAAATCGAATGCCGCACTAAAAGGCGGTAAAAGTATAAATGAATACAATTGGGCTTTCGGCCCGAGTGTTACTACAATGCTTCCTATCTAAATCACAAGAATAGAAGCATCTAAATCCACAGCTAGTGCAGCAACGTCTGACTCGAAAGGATCATCATTCAGGCATCCCTTTGTCTGGACACCTATATATATATATATATATATATATATATATATATATATATATAACAAGAGAGGAGAAAATAGAGAAACGGGTCAGAGCCCGAGTTGTGAAAATATTTTGCTAGTGCATAAATGCCATATTTTTAAAATATGATTTATGTCATATTTAAATTGGTATCGCACTCTCATGAGATACTCCTCACCCCTATTCTAATAGTGCACACCTATCTCATATCTTTTAAACAAACTAGTTAAGCTACCCTGCCTAACTAATCCATTTCACTCAAACTCTGAGTACTAAGGGATAAACTTCTCCCCGTTCCCAACACTGCGCTACGTTTGTGTGTGGGGTGTCTCGCGAAGCGAAATCCAAACAAGGAACCCCTCGATATACTACTACTTGGCAATATTGATCGTCGAGATCCATTAGGCCCTCAGCACACAACGTAAATATATAACTCATATATATATAAATATATAAATATAGTTCTCAATAGAACCTATAATTCATATTCATATAAATACGGATACAAACCTACCGGAAGGGGAAATACACATTATCAATCTTTTCACTTTAAATACATATGTTTACTTTATGTGATATCTCATCTTCATATACAAGTAATATACTATACGTAATAAGTATAATTATACTTATCACAAACATAAGTGTAATAACCATTCCTACGAGCTATAACTCGAGGATGCAGTCTCGTAGTGCCTATCCGAATCCGGGTTTACTCACTATACAACAGCACCAAGCCAGACTCACTCATGGTCATGTTAAAAATACACAACGGTGGAGGCGGTCATATTCTCTCTGAAAGTGGAGTACACACATCGAACTCGAACGCGGGATGAGATGACCTGGGGATATACTCTCCCTGCTCCTCAAGTCAAGGGATTCACCCACATCGCGCAACCTCCCTGGATCGAACTAGAGAAATATATAATCTGGCGGTTCCAACCCTACGCCAAAGGAAAGCCCGTGGAATCAGCCTCTAAGATACAAATATACCAATCACACACAGATATACATGTATTTGTATCATATTATATATACTGTAACAACGTCGTATATATAATCTATATTACACCTCAAATATATATATATATATATATATATATATTGTTGATGTAAAAAACTAGATGCAGTCTAATTAATCAATCACAGATAAAAATGAATAAATAAGACAATGGGTTTTTAAAGTGGTTCGACTATGAAAATGGCCTACGTCCACTCTTGTTGTATTGCTGACTGTTTGCCTTGAATCTCGATGATGGGTTTACAAAGAGATCCAAAAGTCCCCCCTTATGACTGGGTTACAAGGTATTTATAGCCTTGAGGATGTACGTATGAAAAGACAATGTGCCGTCATCTAGTAGACATATACCTCTGTACAATAAGAATGCACATTAAATCTGACATTCATTGAATGCATAGTTGCCTTTTGGTTTTCTTGGTTAGATGCTCTGCACGCTAAGTAGTTCGGACCGCCTGAGTAGCTCAGAACGCTTGAGTAGCTCGGTGAAAGTATGAATTTGTCACGTAGGTTGACACATGTCTTCAGGTAATTGGTCCATGTCAACTAACTAATTTTTGTATCAACAGAAGCCCCCAATGTTTCACAGTTGAAGTTAAATAAGAAAGTGTGGAACATTTTGCCCAAAAGAATCTCGGATTACAGATCTCCAACACTTAGGATATTTTTATTATATTTCTTTCTGTTTGAGCGCGTAATGGTAAACTTGTAAATATTTTGAATTTTTAGCAACCGCTTCGATATTTTCTCCTTTCTCATGATTTAACCGCCAGAAGCGCAAACGTCTTTCCCGGTAATCATTTCTTTTCTCTTTTCCCGATGCAAGGTATTTAAGAGCGACAGAAATCAAATCGTCTTCTACTTTTCCCATCCATATTTCTGAACTCTTTACTTTCTCTCTCTATTTTGTATTGTCGTTCTTCCGTCGTCCGTCATTAGCAGATTTCTCCATTTTCTGTCAGATTTTCTCCCTTTATCTTTCTTTGCTTTAGTCATCATGGTTTACCTTGTTGAATCTTTAGATAAATTTTAGACTGATTTTTCAATTCCCTCTTGGGTTATTTTGGAGGAGCCTTCTTGTCCTTCTGATTTGTTTTCTCTGGCGGAGGGACATTGGTTTCCCTCCCTTTTGTAGCGGAGTGTGTCTTTTCTTTCCCGTTAAATCCCCTGTGTTTGGAGTTTTGCCAATATTTCGATATTGTACCTGCAAGAGTAGCTCCAAATACATGGAGGGTAGTTAATGGCGTATATAGGTTGAATTAAATTCATGGAACTCATTTGGGAATTCTTGAAATTATGTATTGTTATAAATAGGTTACAAGCGACACTACTTTTTATTTGAAACTAGGTTTTCGAATAGAGCTTTAGTTGTCAATCTTTCCGATGCCAACAGGGACTATTTTGATCATGGGGTTGTGATGAAAAATTGGCAACACTCCCCATTAAATGGAAATGATGTGTACCAAGGTCCCAGATGTCCGCTTTATGGCAATGGATAGATTATTTTTAGTTTTTGAATTTAGCTTTCTTTATGTTTGACAAAATACGTCACTGGCATTAATTTTGTTTGTTACAGTTGATAGTAAAAGGAAGCCCCAAAAATATATTGACGTTAACATAAAAGATTTAAAACTTATCTGGAGTTTGCATCAATCAGTTGCTGGGGAGCACTTAGAGCTGCTTCTTATTTGTTGAGGTACAAAAACACCACCTTTCATTGCTCGTCCTATCGCACCTCTTGCAGTAATCGATCTTGACCAACTACCAACTTCTCGAGCAAGTGTGGGAGAATCCACTTCTGATTTGGACACCTCCATTGTCAATTTGATGGCGAATAAAATGAGGATGCCTGAGTTCTTTGTCAAAGATTCCCCTGGTATTGATGGGTCAAAGAAAAGTAAAGGGGATGTCCCAGTTAAGTGGACGAAGAAAATGAACATTGCTCCATCTAAGGGAATAACTATAACCATGAAGGAGGTGGGTAAGAAGCCCCCGGTTGTTCCAAAAGAGGAAGCACCTCTGATTGAAGGTGATATTACACAAAGAGAGGCAGCACCTTTGAATAAAAGTGCTCCTCTAAAGAGATTGATAAGAGGTCTTACTGAAAGACCTACAGAAGCTGTTACTCAACCTTCTGATGTTGAGGGTCCTTTGAGAGCTACTGTTCTATCTCTCTCCGCTCCGAGCTAGACCAAAGGTTTGATCAAATCTTGGGTCATTCTTGAATATCGAGTTGCTAAGGATTCCCTTTCTCGGGAGAAAATCACTAACTTAGCCGCCCAATATATTGCCTCAGTAAGTATCATCATCCTTACTTCTTTGTTTCTAAATATATTGTATTCATATTTTGAGTTGAGATTTTTTCTTTTTCAGTTTATGGCATGCTTTAATAGCATCTTAAATAAAGATGAAGCTATCAGGGCTTCAACTTCCTCGAATGGGGTGGAAGAGGCTTTTACTGGTTTAACCCGCTCTTTGAATGAATCTCGTCAGAAGTACGAGGAAGATAAAGATGCTTGGGAGAATGAACTTCGATCTGTCAAGACAACTCGAGATCAAGCTATAAGTGACTCCAAAGAGTTGATGAACAAATTGAAGGACGTCGATAGCAAGCTTGAAAAAGTTGAACTACGTAAGAAAGAGCTTGAGGATAAGTTGACATCTGCTGAGGAGGTTGAGGCCAAACTTAAAGATGCTTAACGACGTAAGAAAGAGCTGGAAGAAAAGGTGAAGCTTGTCGAGGAACGTGCTTCATCAGAGAAAATGAAAAGAAAGCTGCTGTAAAGGAGTCTTTTAGCTCTGGCTGGGATAAAGGATGGAACAAGGCCTTAACTTCCATTACTTATCAGATGGAATATGCCAGCCTGAAGTATTTAAGAGATGGATGGGTTGCAGCCTTAAAAGAATTGAAGGTTGCGAACGATTCTGAATTGTTTCAGAAACATACTCAAGGCCCTCCTCCTGTCATCGGCGAAGAAGAAGAAGAAGAAGAAGAAGAAGAAGAAGAAGAAGAAGAAGAAGAAGAAGAAGAAGAAGAAGAAGAAGAAGAAGAAGAAGAAGAAGAAGAATTGTTTCAAAAGAAAGCTGCTGCAAAGGAGTCTTAAAAGAATTGTTTCAATAAGCAGGCACTTCTCCCAAGCAACCAACACTGCTTTCCGAGCAACCTGCTCCTCCCTCCAAACCAACTGAAGATATTATAGGGAATAAGGAGAAGGTGTAAAATTATTCGGTTCTTATGTTATTTTCCTTTTTTTTCTCGGTTATAACTTGGAATGTATTTTCCTTTTGTATGATGAATAAGAATAAACTTTTGTTGTTTAACTCGCGTCTTTCTTTGACCTGTCTTGTATCATTGTTGATGCATTTTATTTTCTCCTTGCTAGTTTGTGGCCAGAATAAAACTCTTATCAGCTAATGATACAGAGTTGATGAAGAAATGCAACGATTATTGCAAAGCTGGTCATGCAGATTTTACTGAGGCCCAAATAATCGACATCCTCGGATCTGATGCCTCTGAACGAGCAATTAATGCTTACCAATACTTGAAGTGTCTGCTTGATCGTGTTGTGGCTAATAATATGGCTTATTATGAAATGATTGAAGATTTTCAAGGAACGATCGAGGAACTTCAACAGTAGTACAAAGAATCCACCAAACTCCTACATGAAGGTTACGAGCAAAAATGCCAACAACTGAGCGCTGATCAGGGTTATGATAAGTATATCTCTGCTCATAAGAGAAGAGAAAGTGTTATAAGTCATGAGGTCGAAGAACATAGACACATTGCCAAGCTGTTGGAAGAAGAGAATGTTACGTTGCAAGAAGAACTAAAACGACTTAAATATGTTGCCTCTTCTTCCTCGGGAGCTTTGATTCCGGTCAACGATGAAGGCTATTCCTTTTTAGAGACTGAAAATGCTGCCTTGAGAGAAGAGTTGGAGACTTCAAAACGAGCCAAACCGACATCCTGTTCAAGGGGTAGAGGTAGAGTTGTTCGAAAAAGTGTTGAAGATATGAGGACTGACCAGACTTTAACAAATCAGGCTGCTAAGATAAAAGCCAAAACTCAAGCCTTGGTCGAAATGTCTCAGAAAATGCATGTTCTTACCGACTAACTCTCCAGCCAAAATTTTGCACTGGAAAATAAGGATTTTTTGGTAAAAAGGCTCCACGAGCAGCTTGATAGATTGACTCATTAATTTCACAAGCAACCCAGGGAATTTTAGATAGATGGGTATAATGAAGCTCTGTATCATCTTGATGCTCGATTGCAAGAGTCAAATAATGAGGGGTACAAGCAGGGATGGTTGAATGCTATGTGTGTGCTGAAACTGGAGCAAGGTCACTTCTTATGGGATTATTATGAGCATGGAGTGCTTGATTTGCATGTGCCTCCCTTTAAACTTGATCTTAGTTGGATTCCAGCTCGTGCTATTCCTCGGTGCCTGATCTCCAAGTATCTTGGTGATTATAGTCTTCATTCGGATTTTGAGATATCTCGTCTTGAGCATTTGCTTGATCGACCATCCATAATTAACGTCAGAATGCTGTGACATATTAATTTTATAAACTCTCCCTATGCATTGGATGATCCTCCAGCTGGGGTGGAACCTGTTTCAAAAGCAGAGGGAAAGAAACCTATAGAATAGGACATTTATAGATAATGAATCAAATTTCATTTCGTATATAATCTGCTTGGTTTTAATAAAGAAAGATTTAGTCTCTGTGCAATTTTATTTTCTTGGAAATACTTTGTAAAATATCTTTGTTATTCGCTGGTGAATATATATATATATTTGTAGAAGGACAAAATGTCCTGTTTTGTTTTAGACAATGGAACTTATCCCATTTGTTGTCTGATTATAGTGACTTGTCACTCTTTGTGCCAAAGCAATGGAATGATTTTCATCCCATGTTCTTGCTTAGTTGTAGTAATCTTGCCAGGATTACCTTGTTGCCTAGACAGTGGGTGCCTCGAGAGGTCATCCATCTTCTTATCCAGTTTGGGGTGTCCCTTGAGATCACCCATGATCAAACAGGCTTTTGCCTTGTATGATTTTTATTTACCCACCAACCGGAGTTGGTGGTTATCGAATTGTCGACCAATCGGAGTTGGTGGTTGTTGAATCGTCGACCAACCAGAGTTGGTGGTTGTTGAATCGCCGACCAACCGGAGTTGGTGGTTGTTGGATTGCCGACCAATCGGAGTTGGTGGTTGTTGGATTGCCGACCAACTCGAGTTGGTGGTTGCTGATCTGGTTTGTGTAGTGTATAGCACTAATACTCCGAAGAAAATTCAACAAAAGAGGAAATATGGGTAAAACATCAATTTTATTCATATTGAAAGAAATGTGTTACATATGAATTTTTATTACTAATAATTCTTGCGCGGATGCTCTGCATTCCACGCGTTCTTGAATTCTTCTTCCTCCAAAGTTTCAATTATGTATGTCCCAGGACGAACAACTTCAGTTACTCTGTAAGGCCCATGCCAGTTGGCCTCTAGTTGATTGTGCTTCTGGATCACCTTCTTCATCACATAATCCCCCTCTTTCAAGTCTCACTTCTTCACCCTTTTGTTGCAAAACAAGGTTATTCGTTGTTGGTAGGCTGCATTCCTGATTATTGCTTCTTCCCTAACTTCTTCGAGCATATCCAGGTCTAAACGTCTCATCAAGTCACTTACAAGGGAATTGAAATTAAGCACCCTATGTGTGGGCAGACCCAACTCAGCAGGTATGACGGCTTCACTTTCGAAGTCTAACATGTACGGAGACTCCCCAGTTGATGTTCGTGGTGTAGTGCGATAAGCCCACAACACAAAGTGTAGCTCGTTAATCCAGTTTTCCTTTGCATCATCCAACCTTTTTTCAAACCATTCAGTAGGGTTTTGTTCGTCACTTCAGTTTGCCCATTGCTCTGGGGATGGCGTGGCACGGAGTGGATATTCTGTACATTGGATTGGTGACAATATGCAGCGAACTCCTCGTTGTCAAATTGGGTTTCATAGTCAGTAATAAATGCATGTGGGAGACCATATCAACAAATAATACTCTTCCAAATAAACTGATAGACCCTGTCATACGTCATGTCAATTAGAGGTTCAGCTTCCACCCATTTGGTAAAATAATCCACAGCAACTACTAGATACTTGAATCTCCCTCTGATCGTTGGAAGTGGCCCGACCAATTCTATAACCCACATGGCAAATGGACAAGGGGATGTAATGGGTGTTAACAATGCTTGGGGAGTTCTTCGAATGGAAGAGAAACGTTGGCATTTAACGCACTTCTTAGCATAAGTTGCACAGTCAGCTCTCATCATTGTCCAGTAATATCCCTGTGTTGTTATCCTCTACAAAAGCGTCTGACCTGCTACATGAGCTCCACAAGAGCTTTCGTGAACCTCTTCAATCAAATCTTTAACTTCGGAGGGATGCACACATCTCTATAGTCCTGCTATAACGCCTCTTCTATACAAAATGCCATTGGTCAGTACGTACTGAGCAGCTTTAAACTTCAGTTTCTTGGTTGTGAGTTTGTCAGTTGGTACAACCCCCTCTTCGATATAGGCCCTGATGGGGTCCATCCACGATGGTCCCAAGTCGAGGGTAATAAAGTTCACCATTAAATCTTCATCTACGCTCTGATCTGCCATAATTTCTATTGGGATTGTTCTTCGTAGCTCGATGCGTGTTGCTGAGGCCAACCGAGCTAGTGCGTCAGCTCTTGCATTCTCCAATCTCGGTATTCTGATCAACTGAACCGTTGCAAAAGTTGATACAACCTCCATAGCTTTAGCATGATACTTGAACATTAATTCTCCCTTCGCTGTATACAACCCGAGAATTTGATTTACAATTAATTATGAATCACTGAATACGGTGACCTGCTCTGCATTCATGATTTTGGCCAAACTAAGACCTACGATCATAGCTTCATATTCAGCTTCATTATTGGAAGCCTTAAATTGAAAACGGAGAGCATATTCAATATCAACTCCATCAGGACTATTTAGGATTATTCCTGCTCCACTACCCGTGGCACACGAAGAGCCATCCACATATAAATTCCATATAGGTACATCCACATACCATCTGTGACACCCCGCCTAATAAAATACCGGGTGATCAATCATATACCAAATTAAAACAGGAGTCTCATATGGTTCATTTTCAGCATCACTATCGAAAACTAAATTAATTACTAATAACCTATTAGGCTGGCGTCAAAAATTTGTTTAGCTAATCTTTTTGAACAAACCATTTAAATAAAACATCCACGTAGTTTATATATATGAAACTGAAATAAAATAAAATAAAATAACCGAACACTCGGCTCAACATGATACAACCAAATCGAATGCCGCACTAGAAGGCGGTAAAAGTATAAATGAATACAATTGGGCTTTCGACCCGAGTGTTACAACAATGCTTCCTATCAAGATCACAAGAATAGAAGTGTCTAAAATAAACCTGCATGCATCCACAACTGCTGCAACAACGTCTGACTCGAAAGGATCATCATCCAGGTGTCCCTATGTCTTGACACCTATATATATATATATATATATATATATATATATATATATATATATATATATATATATATATATATATATATATATATATATATATATATATATATATATATATATAACAAGAGAGGAGAAAATAGAGAAACGGGTCAGAGCCCTAGTTGTGAAAATATTTTACAAGTGCATAAATGCCATATTTTTAAATATGATTTATCTCATATTTAAATTGGTATCGCACTCTCATGAGATACCCCTCACCCCTCTGTAATAGTGCACACCTATCGCATATCTTTTAAAAAAACCTAGTTAAGCTACCCTGCCTAACTAATCAATTTCACCTAAACTCTGAGTACTAAGGGCTAAACTTCTCCCCCTTCCCAACACTGCACTATGTTCGTGCATGGGGTGTCTCGCGAAGCGAAATCCAAACAAGGAATCCCCCCAATACACTACTACTTGCCAATGTTGATCGTCAAGATCCATTAGGCCCTCGGCACACAATGTATATATATAACTCATACATATTTAAATATATAAATATAGTTCTCAATAAAACTTATAATTCTCATATAAATTCGGATATAAACCTACCGGAAGGGGAAATACACCTTATCAGTCTTTTCACTTTAAATACATATGTTTACTTTATATGATATCTCATCGTCATATACAAGTTATATACTATACACAACAAGTATAATTATCACTACACCAAAATGACAAAATTGTCACCTTTCAGCCGGCCACCCTTGTCAAGGTCATTGACCATGACAAAAAAAACATGCGTTTTGTGTCACGGTCATTGACCTTGACACGACCATGACAAAGAATTATCACGGTCATTGACCGTGACAAGTCCGTGACAAATTTACTTGTCACAGTCAATGACTGTGATAATTCTTTAAATAATTATCACGGTCAAGGACCTTGACACGACCGTGACAACTTCTGCAGTAAAAACTCTTTCCCCTTCTTCCCCCCCCCCCATCGTTCCCTCCTTTTTCCAACTCTCTCTCTCTCTACGCTGCTCTCTCTCTACTTTCAGGTTAATTTCTCTCTCTCTCTCTCTCTCTCTCTCTCTCTCTCTCTCTCTTCCATTTATATATATGTTTGTGTGTATATATATATGTGTGTGTGTGTGTATATATGTGCGTGTGTGTGTGTGCGTGTGTGGGGGTGGGGCAGGGGGTGTTGTGTGTGTGTGTGTATATGTGTGGTGGGTGGGGGGTGTAGAGAGGGGTGGGGGGCTGTTGTGTGTGTGTGTGTGTGTATGTGGTGGGTGGGGGTGGGGGTGGGGGTGGGTAGGGGGAAGGGTGGGGGTAGGGGTGGGGCAGGGAGGCTGTTGTGTGTGTGTGTATATGTGTGGTTGGTGGGGGTGGGGAGGGGAGTGGGGCAAGGTGGGGGGCTGTTGTGTGTGTGTGTGGTGGGTGGGGGTGGAGAGGGGGGTAAGGCAAGGTACCATTGTAATTCTCTTAATATCATGTTTTGATGATTCTATGAGATAATATATATTGTTTCAAGGTTAACTTATTGTTGATAAAAGCATTCACATAGTAAGATTAAATTGAATCCATCCATAGATTCTATAATTACATCCACTAAAATATAATTAATAAATGAAACAGTTTTAGATAAAATTAAATTAATAATTAGTGCCCATTTCATATGAAAGTAGGATTGCCCCTCAGTGTAAATTAGTAAATTAATAATTGTATACGTTAATTGTTAGTTTAATTGATGAAATGAATTAATTGAGTAGATGAATTAGAAGGAGTATGGGATACACATTTGTTGTTGACATTGCTGTTGGATTATTTTGTTTAGTAAATGTTTGGTTGGTTAGTTTTAAAAGTGGCATGACCACTGGATTATTGTCCATATGGGGGTGGGATTTTTCAACTTTTTTTGAAAATTAGATTGTATATCGAACAATATATATATAGTATGATAATTAAATGAAACATACTTGAAATTAAATATAGTGCGCATAGATACTAGCCTTCTAGTTCTTATGCGTACGCATTTAATAGCCCTTAGACCCGTTTGAGAGTCATTACCCCTGTAATGATATCTCTCGAATTGTCCCGTTTGGACAGTTTGAGACTGTATAATTTCTGTATAATATTCTTAGTGGCTTAAAGTTGTTACTTTTGGAATAAGTTCTGCAGTCGTATCTTAATGTTCTCTGGGTACATACTAGATTGACAAGTGTGACTGTTATTTCAATTGATCAATTGAAATAACACTCACACCAGCCAATCTACGTCGTGTACTTGGAGAACTATGGGGATATGCTGACGAATTTTTTGAAAATCGTAACAATGTGCATGAGTTGTTAAGTATATTACAGAAAAATGCGGTCTTGAATGGGATAGGACCACTCACCCTTTAATAGGATAATTAAATGATGGGATAATTAAATAAAACATACTATAAATCTCAGTTTTGTTTACTTTTAATTGGTGTTTAGTTGTGGTAGCTGTGATGGGATATCCGAAACACAAAGAGTGGATGGGTGAGACTAATAGAATGGGGGATGTGTTTCGCAGAGGTGCTAACGAATTTGTGAAATATGCAAAGAGATGTCATAATGATGAAGAGTTTCCGTGTCCGTGTGCTAGGTGTAAGAATGGTGAGGTGTTTGAGTGGAAAATAGTTGAACTACATTTGTTAAGATCGGGTATGCAAGATAGTTATCGATTTTGGAGTTTTCACGGTGAATTGAAAGTTCCTTTTGTCCCCGACCAACCTTCACAACAATCTTCAACATGTAGAATAGATGTAGAAGGGACGACGTAGATCATAATATGTTAGAGGATTTAGTTGATGATGCGTACGGAGTTTATGAAGCAGAGGAGAATGAGGTTACTGATGATGTAGAAGATTCAAGTGCTCATGAAGATAACACGATAAAACTTGACGATAACTACCAAAGTTTAAAATTTAAGGCGACCCAACCGTTATACTCTAACTGTGAGAAAGATTAAACAACTTTACATGCCATGGTTGGTTTGCACAGTTTGAAGATGCAGTACGGTTTGTCTGGCAATAGCATGACGGGAATTCTGAAATGGGTGAAGGGCTTATTACCCAAGGTGAATACACTTCCAAATAGCTATCATGTTATGAAGAACAGTTTGAAAGGTTTGGGAATGAAGTATAAATTGATTCATGCTTGTGTGTATGACTTCATACTATACCAAAAGGAGTATGAAAATCTCGATCGTTGTCCGGTATGCGATGAACCTAGATATGTCCAATCTACTAGTAAGGAAGGCACAAGCTCAAAAGTGCCTCAAAAAGTATTGAAATATTTTCCCGTTGGGCCTAGATTAAAGGATTTTTCACAGTATCATGGATTGCAGAGGCAATGACTTGGCATGCTAGGGCAGAAGTAGGGGGTAATATCATGAGTCATCCTATTGATTCTACTGCCTGGCGGAGGATGAATTTTGAGTATCCCAATTTTTCTCGAGAACAACGCAACATTCGTTTGGCTATATCAATAGATGGTTTTAATCCATTTGGAAATCTAAGCACTAATCAGAGTGTATGGCCATCGATCCTATCCCCACTCAACCTCCCTCCTTCACAGTGTATGAGACCTGAATTTTTTATGATGGCTTTGTTGATACCTGGGCCAAAGGCACCAAGTGATGACATTGACGTATACCTGGCTCCTTTAGTAGAAGAATTAACTGAGTTATGGGAAGAGGGTTTGCAATCATTTGACTCTTTTAGAAAAGAAGAGTTTACGCTGAAAGCTATGTTGATGTGGGCAATTCCTGATTTTCCAGCTTATGGGACATTATCCGGTTGTGTAGTACATGGTTATTTGGGGTGTCCTATTTGTGAAGAGGAGACTGAATCTATTTGTCTATCCTCTAGCTCAAAAAATGTATACCATCGCCACAGGAGGTTTTTACCCCCAGCTTACAGTTTCAGATCTGAGAAAGGTTCCAATTTTTTATTGGGCGGAGTTGAACATAGGCTACCGCCAAGATAACTTTCGAGTTCAAAAATTGAAAGTAAATCTTCTGAATGTGGCCCTAATATGCCAGGTAAGAATACCAAATTTAAGAACGTCAAGCATAAGAAGACCCCAACGGGGAATGAAACTGAGATAAGAAACGCATGGTCTCGGAGGTCAATTTTAAATGACTTGCCTTATTGGAAGAATAACCCGGTGCGCCATGTAATTGATGTGATGCATGCAGAGAAGAACTTCGCTGAACATATTGTGGGTACTTGCCTTGGGGGGAGTCATTCGAAGGATGGAGAAAATACATGAAAAGACCTTAAATCGTTAAAACTTAATCCATAACTATGGTTAAAAGAAGATAGTAGGGGAAGGACAATAATTCCCCCTGGTGCGTTTACTTTGACGAGTGGGGAAAGGAAGATGCTTCTAGACACAATATATAATTTGAAGGGCCCATCTACTTTTTCGTCCAACTTGCAAAGGATTGTGAATTATTCTACTCATGATTTACATAAATGTAAGTCCCACGATTGGCATGTGATCATGCAATTGGTTCCTCTATTGTTTAAGCACTGTTTCTCCAAGCACAAGGATTTGCGTAGGGCTATTATGCACATTAGTATTACCTTCTCCCTCTTGTGTGAGAAGGTAGTGAATCGAGAACACATAGTGGCCGCAAAATTGGTTGTGATCGAAGTGATTTGTGTATTGGAGAAGTACTTTCCCCCAGCATTCTTTGACATAAGTGTTCACTTGTTGGTACACCTATGTGACGAGGCACTTCTTTGTGGTCCAGTTAGATATCGGTAGATGTATCCGTTTGAAAGATTGATGAAAGTTTTTAAAGATTTCATCAAGAATACAAGATACATTACAGGATCAATTGCTGAGGAATACATCATCGTGGAGTCATCAATATATACTCGGGAATATATGCCTGACTCGACCAGCGTTGATAACACTAATGAATTCGTCGATGATGGTGGTCATGTGATGGGAAAACGAGTGAAATTAATGAGTTTGCAACATGAACAAGTAGCTCGTTATCTATTTGACACACATGAAGATGTCGAAGAATGGAAAAAGTAAGTTTCGATTATTATAATATTTAACATTATTTTAGATTATTTTATACATGATTAATTTTGTAATATGCAAAAAATATGAAGCCTGTGAGAACAATAAAAGATGAAAAACAATGGTACAATCAAACAACGAATTTAGGCTGTGGTTGACACAAGAGGTAATTATAATGAAAATAGTCGTTATATAACGTTTCATTACACTCAAATTTTACCACTAATATAATTAATTTATTTATATTCTCAGCTCCTAAAGACGGGTGATGCGACATCAAGGCTTGCTCGTCTAGCCAGTGGAACCTTGTTCGTGGTAAAAGAATACAAAAAGTATCGATTGAACGGTTACATTTTCGGCGCTAAAGTGTACGAGGAAAGTACAAATGTACAGAACTCAGGAATTTCATACAAGGCTCTTACTATCTTTCGAGCGAGTGCAAAAGATAAAAACCTCGTTGAAGCTGAAATGACTTACTATAGGGTAATCCAAAATATATTTGAATTGGATTATATAAGCTTCAAAGAGGTTGTATTTTACTGTGACTGGGTAAGAATTGAGGATAAAAATGCTTGTAAAGTTGATCTTGTCACCAATTTGATCATGGTTGACTTGTCCAAGTTGAAGAGCAACGACCACGTGAGCGATGAACCGTTTGTTTGTGCATTTCAAAAGGTTAAGCAAGTGTTTTATTCGGAGTATATCAACAACGAGCCATAGTCAATTGTCCAACACGCTCCAAGGTGTCTAAATAGTAGTGTGGATGACTTGGCTGCTCCTACCGAATATCAATCCATTTTTTATGATAACCCGAATTTGAAATAATTTTTCAATTTGTAATAAATATTTCAATTTGTACTAAAACATCCATTTTTAATGCTTTTAATTGATTTGCACTTTATCATTTTCACTCTTGTGTAGTGTGCGTGTGTGGAGAGGAGATTAATACATAAATATTCCAACTACATCTAAGTTTTATTTATACTAATCCATAAATATACGCTTTCTTACCTTTAATAGGTGATTAGTACATAGTTATTTGGGGTGTCCTATTTGTGGAGAGGAGACTGAATCTCTTCGCCTATCCGAACACTAAGAAATGCCATAATCCTATGGAGTTATGCTCTGCAAATTCCTCCCAATTGTTATGTAGCCAAACATCACCAGTTGAAGTTGTCAATTCCACTTTCCATACCCCACCACTTGGAACCTCTAGCAAAACATGGGAGACCATTGGAAGGTGGAATTGACAACTTCAACTGCTGATTTTTTGCTACACAACGGTTGGAAGGAATTTGCAGCGCATAACTCCATAGGATTATTGCATTTCTTAGTGTTCAGATATGAAGGGAATTATATTTGACACGATTGCTCGGGGTACATTAGTTGGAAGGAGGTGCCATATGAGCTCAAGTTAGCTGTTTGGGTGACACTACAGGTAATGTATTTATATTTATATTTATATGTCAATTTCGATTTCAATTTTGATTTATATTTATCTATATTTGCGGGGCGGATACTAATTTTACTTTATTTTATTTCAGGGGACAGGGAGTGGCCCTGAGGGTAGGCCACATATGCTCGATACTTATGTGGCTCTTCGGACGAGAAGGGAAGGATAAGGAGGTGTCCCGAAGCTTCGCGGTACAAAATCTCTTTTCCAGCTAAATAGTTTGTAGATTTGAGATAATTGATGGTGATGTTGTTTCTTCTTAAATAGTTTCTGTTTTGAATGTATATTTGCGTTATCTCTAGTTTACTTGGATATATGATATTTGAATAGGTACAACGTTGATATAATAGCTACAAATATAGCAGATTTTTTTCAATTCTGCCCAGAATTATCACGATCATTGACCGTGACAAAAGTTATTACGAACTTGTCACGGTCAATGACCGTGACAATTTTTAAAAAGGGGACAAGACTTTGTCACGGTTATTAACCGTGACTAAACGTGTCACGGTCCTAGACCGTGACACGACCGTGATAATTCTTATGCTATTGTCAAGGTCTATGACCGTGACACGTCCGTGACAAAAAAAGTTGTCTCACCCCGAATTATCACGGTCATTAACCTTGACAAGTCCAACTTGTCAAAGTCAATGACCGTGACAATTCGGCAGATTTGGTGTAGTGTATACCTATCACAAACATAAGTATAATAACCATCCCTCTGAGCTATAACTCGAGGATGAAGTCTCGTAGTGCCTATCTGAATCCGGGTTTACTCACTATACCACGGTACCAAGTCAGACTCACTCATGGTCATGGTAAAAATACACAGCGGTGGAGGAGGTCATATTCCCTCTGCAAGTGGAGTACACACATCGCACTCGAATGCTGGACGAGATGACCTGGGGATATACTCTCCCTGCTCCTCAAGCCAAGGGATTCACCCACATTGCGCAACCTCCCTGGATCGCACTAGAGAAATATATAATCTGGCTGTTCCAACCCTACGCCAAAGGAAAGCCAATAGAACCAGCCTCTAAGATACAAATATACCAATCACACACAGATATATATGTATTCGTATCATATTATATATACTGTAACAACGCCGTATATATAATCTATTTTACACCTCAAATATATGTATATATATGGCTATAATTGCCAATCTCAAATAGCGATAGCCAATAATCCCGAGTGTTCCCATTCGTAATAATATTTAAATATCCAAACACTTACGATACTAAACCCAAAAGTATTCTCTCACTTGATATATAACTTGTACCTTAATCACTTTTAAGGATTTATATATAAACCCGAATATACAAATTCGTACTAACCGTATAAGTATACTATCGACTTATCTTAATTCCATAGGTATCGCACCACCTATAATAACCGTCGTCAATAGACGTATCGGGTAACCGCTAAATCCTCTTTAGCCTATATCCCAAATTTCATCCAAGTCACCTCGTAGAATTTTCTCAATTAGTCAACATATAATTACATTTTCCACGCGCACAATTATCTATATATAATCGCCCGCTGAAATACTCCCTCGGGTGTTACTCGTCCCGAACACCCCTAAATAAACAAGTCCTAAATTGTACTCAATTAACTCAAGGTATACATCTCACTCCAATAATAATTTAGAAGTCCCCACTCTATTTTTGGGAACCCCAATTGTCTAATTCCTCAATTTATTTATTTTCCTCGAAAATATACTTTTAGTTCCACACACTTATTGCACCCTCCTAGTCCAAAATTTATTCCCTTAATTGACTAGGAATAAATTCCCCTAGTTGGATACTTGTTTCCTCAAATAAACAAGCTAGGATTAATTAACTTGAGAATTTATCCCATTTAAACTTAACTAGCCAAAATTGCCAAAAATTATGTAGGGTCGATCGATCGACCCTTGGCCGTTGATCGATCGACCGAACAGGGCAGCCAACTCTGCTTCTTCTCCAACGAGTCTGTTTCGGCCATTAATAACCCACCAAGCTTTTTATCTTTTCTCCCAAACCAATTATATATACACAAGGAAAATAGGTTCTAATCATCCTAGAACCAAGAATCAACAACCAAATTCAATAGATTTCTATCTTTCTCAAATTGGATATTAACCGAGTTTTATCCGTTAAATCTTTCGAAACACCCGTTTGACTCACAAAAACCCAACCCAAAATCTTTATGGTTTATTATTATTCACAAAAATTCCTCAAATGTCCAAATTATGCCCACTTATGAAATTTAATTATCTGTAAAAGTGCGGGGTATTACACCTATCTTTGTAGGGTCTATACCTGCGTATTTTGTTTTAGAAAAACAGACTTGGTCAATAATATAATTTGTATGAGATTGTTTTTATTTTTTCCGATCTTAATTTTGATATCCATGCAGACTAAATGTGAACAAAAATCGTCGTAATATTTTGACTATACAGTGATGGAATCAATGTTGAATTAATTGGTTAAGGATTCTGATGATCCGGAGATAATGGGAGAGGATGAGATGGCCGGAGGTACGGACAAATTTTGGTTGTTTGTAGTTACTCCCTTTTTAACACTATACATATATATATATATATATATATATATATATATATATATATATATATATAATATTGATACCAAATTTAGTCTGCTGACGTGGATCAATTATTTGGAGACACGTGTCAACCTACATGGCACTTACAAACACTTTCAATGAACAACAAACGGCCTCCGAGCAACTTAAGTTCCCCGACTAACTCAGGCGTCCTGAGCAACCCATGTTCCCCGAGGAACTTCAGCGTACCGAGCAACTCAAGCGGTTCGGGCAACTCAGGCGACCCGAGCAACTTAGCGTGCAGAACAAGAAAATCGAAGAGATGACTGCGCATTAAATGCTCATTATTATCATACAGATGTACATGTCTACTAGATAACAGCGCATTGTCCTTTCATTGGTACAACCTCAAGGCTATAAATACAATGTAACCTCCTCATTAGAAGGGGACACGGGATTTCTGGGTAAATGATTTATCGAGAATTCCAAGCAAACAGTCAGCAATACAAAAACAGTGAATGTAAGCCATTCTCATAAGGCTGAACCACTTTAAAAATCTATTGTCTAGTATTTCTTTATTCATTTTTATATGTGATTAAAATAATTAGATCAAATCTAGTTTTTTACATCAACAGATTGGCACCGTCTGTGGGAAACGACTGTACTTAGCGTTTTTCATCAAAACAATTCATCATCAATGGCTCATAATCCGGAATCCAATAATCGGAACGCTGGGAACCCTTCAAATCCTTCACTTCCCCCAAATGTTCAAGATCTGGCTGGCATAATGGATAATTTAGCCCGAAGGCAAATAGCCATGCAAGAAACCATGCGTCAACTCATATAAACTGTTCAAGACGGGGTGCCAACCCAATCAGGGCAACGAAGTGTTCAGAGAAATACCCATTTACCCTCTTCACAAATTAGGCGAACGCTATTCCCAGAGGAATCTCAATCTAGACGCATCGAATCATATCGTACTGAGAGATCTAATGAACCTTCTTATCAACCTGGTCGAACTTGTTCAGTACGAGCTACAGATTCTCAATGAAACGCCACTCTATCTCTAAAAAGGACTAGTGCACTAGAAAGGTTGAGTAGAGTCTCTCCTCTTGATCGTTTAGGCCCTAGGAGGAATAGAAGTCCTCCTAGGATTGCGTCCAAGAACTCCCCACTACCATTCGATCTAAGGGAAGGATCTGCCCAATCACGACCAGCAGCTCGATCCCAAGAGGAAAATTCAACACGATCAGTTGCTCGAACCCATAGGCCCGAGGAGGGAAACGATGCATGGAAGGGCTCAATTCAAAGGTTGGAGGACAGATTAGGGAAAATGGCTAAAGCCAAGAATCCTCTATAAATAACTTTTGTTCAAGGGACACCATTTATACAAGCAATTGTGGATTTCCCCACACCATCAAAGTTCAAAGCTCCTGTAGTGACACCTAAATATGATGGAAAGACTGACCCTGCCCTTCATATAGAACGATACCAAACAGGCTGATATCTATGCAGTGCTAGACGAGATGAGATGTAGAGCATTCTCAGGAACTCTTACCGAATCAGCTCAGATATGGTACAACAACCTTCCTCGGGGAAAGATTGAGAGTTTCTTTCAATTGGCAGAGCTCTTTATCGGGAACTTCTGGTTTGGAGCAAAACCAATCAAAAGAGTAGCACATTTTCTAAGCGTTAGACAAAAGGCAGGTGAAAGCACCAGGGACTATATTACTCGTTTCAATAACGAGAAACTTGAAGTAATTGATTGCGAGGAAAAAACAACATTTACTGCTCTGATGAGTGGATTGTTGCCCAATAAATTGTACTACACTTTAGCCAAAGATATGCCCAGGACTATGGTAGAATTGATGGCAAAAGCAGCCAAAATCATGAATGCCGAGGAAGCCATGGCTGCTAAGAAGAACGCAGACAATAAGGAGACCAAGGTGGAAGATGGTAAAATCGAAAAGAAGGATCAGAAGAACAATGGTGGTAACAGGCAATCGAAAGCAAAGCAAACACTGGAGAAGATGAAGAAATTCAAAAATTACACTCCATTAAAAGTAGATATAAATCACATTTTGGAGGAGATCAAGAATAGCGAGGAGCTAGCCTGGCCAGCAAAAATGAAGGTAGATCCTGACAGAAGAGACAAGTCCAAATATTATGAATTCCATAAAGACCATGGTCATACGACCAAATAGTGCATAGCTCTTCAGAATGAAATTGAAGCACTCATCAGACAAGGAAAATTAGCTAAGTATATTGATCGCCAAAATGGTGGAAAGACCAACGACAGAGGAAGGAGAAGATCTAAATCTCCTCGTCAAGCAAAAGAAGACAAGAAAAGAAGTCATGAAGAAGATCTAGAAGATGATCAAGATGATCCCGATCTCCCCAAAAGACCAAGATAACCAGAACGTTAGGTATTTTCAATTTGTTTTGGATCATTTGATCGTAATGTTATTATAGGTGGAGATGCGGGAGGTTGAGACCTTACTGCGAAGAGAAATGCTTACCTCAATGAGGCTCAAGCTTGCTCGTACATTCAACGAATAAATCTAGCTAAAGATGATTGCCCGAGGAAGGTGAATAAAGATAATTTGGTCATTGGTTTCTCTAAGAACGACCTGGCAGGTGTATTATATCCTCATGATGACCCATTGGTGATCAAGATAAGAACGAAGGAGGTAATAATTTCACGAGTATTGGTAGATAATGGTAGCTCGACAAACATCATGTTCTATCCATGTTTTGATAGTTTGAATCTGAAATTAGCCCAACTGGAGCCCTATCATAGACCTCTCCTCGGCTTTACTGGCGAGAAAATTTTTCCACCTGGGACGATCAAGTTGGATATGCTTATCGGTACATGGCCTGCTTGTCGGATAGAAAGAGTACGCTTTTTTGTAATGGATAAAAATATCCAATCAGCCTACAATATCATCATGGGAAGGGTAGGTTTGAAGAAGTTTGAAGCAGTACCATCTACTGTACATCAATATTTAAAATTCCCAACCAACTTTGGAGTAGGAGTGGTGAAGGGCGACCAAAAAGTAGCTCGAGAATGCTACTATTTATCTACCGAGCAAGAGGAACGCAAAGAATCCAGAAAGAAGACTACTACTTATCAAGTGGATGAAATGAAAGAAGCGGAGATTGAAACGTTAGAACCTAGAGACGAGTCTCAGCTAGTGAAGGGACAAGTCATGGAGGCTACTGAAAATATAATTCTGGACGACGAGCATCCAGAACGAATAACTCAAATTGGTGCATCACTGGATGTATCAATAAAATAGGAATTGATAGCATTTCTAAGGCGCAGAAAGCAGACTTTTGCATGGAGTCATGAAGATATGCCAGGGATAGACCCGAATTTCCTGTGTCACGAGCTCAACGTGAACAAGGAAATTAATCCAGTAAAGTAATGGAGAAGGGTGTTCAGTCCTGAAAAGAACCAAGCCATACAGGAAGAAGTAAAGAAACTACAAAAAGCCTCTTTTATTGAGGATGTCAAGTATCCTGATTGGCTAGCAAATGTGGTAATGGTGAAGAAGAAAAATAACAAGTGGAGGATGTGTGTGGACTTCACTGATCTTAATAAAGCCTGCCCAAAGGATCATTTTCCTTTTCCCCGAATCGATCAGCTGGTGGATGCTACCTCGGGACATGAATTATTGAGTTTCATGGATGCTTATTCTGGGTACAACTAGATTAAAATGAAGCCAGAGGATAGGGAGAATACCTCTTTTATCACCCCAAGGGGAACTTATTACTATAATGTTATGCCTTTTGGATTGAAAAATGCAGGTGCAACATATCAGCGGCTGATGAATAAGGTGTTTGCAGAGCAGATCAATCATAACATGGAGGTTTACATTGATGATATGCTGACGAAGAGCAAGAAAGCTGATGATCATCTAATTGATCTAGGTCAGACCTTTGATCAACTAGAGAAATATCAAATGAAGTTGAATCCCACCAAATGCATATTCGAAGTACGAGAAGGCATGTTCCTCGGATACATTGTTAATCAACGAGGGATTGAGGTGAATCCTGAAAAGATCAAGGCTCTATTAGAGCTACGATCTCCAACCACGAAGAAGGAAGTACAAATCCTCACAGGGCGAGTAGCTGCACTTAATAAATTTGTGTCACGAGCAACTGATGGATGCCTCCCATTCTTCAAAACACTCCGAAAAACTTTTGAGTGGAATGATGAATGCGAGGAAGCTTTTCAAGAGTTGAAAAAATATCTAGGGACACCTCCATTGTTGTCCAGGCCAGTGATGGGAGAAAGACTATACTTGTATCTAGCAGTCTCAGAGAATGTTGTTAGCTCGGCATTGATAAGATTGGAGGATGGAGTGAAGAAACTAGTCTACTACACCAGCAAGGCTTTCCGAGGAGCAGAAATCAGATATCCAAGGTTGCAGAAGTTGGCACTAGCACTGATTGAAGCAAACAGAAGAATGAGCCCGTACTTCCAAGCCCATACTATAGTTGTGTACATCGATATGCCATTAAGGCAAGCTCTGCATAAACCGAAGAAATCGAGAAGATTGATGCACTGGGCAGTAGAACTTGACGAGTATGATATAGTTTATGAGCCTAGATCGTCGCTCAAAGGGCAGGCAGTAGCGGATTTTATTGCAGATTTTACTCAGGAAGATGCTTTCGATTAACCTGTGGATGTTACAGGATCATCAAAATTGAACCCCGACCAACTTACGTCGATAGATGAATAAGAAAAGATGACCAGCGAGCAGCGATAAATGCCGGGGAGGACCAAAGAAAACACCAAATATTCCACCGAGGAACTCTGTCTGATCGAAAATTTGATGATAAGGTACCCGTGTGGAATTTGTATGTGGATGGATCTTCATGCACTACAGGCAGTGGAGCAGGAATTGTTTTAAACAGTCTGGATGATATTGATATGGAGTATGCCCTGCGCTTTCAATTCAAGGCTTCTAACAATGAAGCCGAATATGAAGCAATGATTGTGGGTCTAAGCCTAGCTAAAAACATGAAAGCAGAGCAAGTCGTTGTGTTCAGTGACTCCCAGCTAATCGTAAATCAAATTCTGGGGGTGTATTCAGCAAAGGGAGAATTAATGGTCAAGTATCATGCCAAAGCAATGGAGGTTGTATCAAGTTTTACTGCAGTACAGTTGATCAGAATACCAAGATTGGAGAATGCAAGAGCAGACGCTCTAGCTCGTTTAGCATCAGCCACACGCACCGAGCTACGAAGAATAATCCCAATAGAAATCCTAGCTAGTCGAAGCATAGACAAATATCTGATGATAAACTTCATTACCCTCGATTTGGGACCATCTTGGATGGACCCCATCAGGGCCTATATTGAAGAGGGGGCTTTTCCAACCGATAAACTCGCAGCTAAAAAATTGAAGTTTAAAGTTGCTCGTTATGTACTAACTAGTGGCATCTTGTATAGACGAGGAGTTATAGCAGGGCTACAAAGATGTGTCCATTCCTCCGAAGTGAAAGATTTGATCGAGGAAGTTCACGAAGGGTCTTGTGGACCTCATGTAGCAGGTCGGACGTTTTTGCAAAGAATAACAACGTAGGGGTATTACTGGCCAATAATGAGAGATGATTGCGTAGCTTAAGCTAAGAAGTGCGATAAATACTAACGTTTTTCCTCCATCCGAAGAACTCCCCAAGCATTATTAACACCCATCACATCCCCTTGGCCATTCGCTATGTGGGGGATAGACTTGGTCGAGCCACTTCCAACGACCAAGGGAATATTCAAGTACCTCGTGGTCGCTGTGGATTACTTTACCAAATGGGTGGAAGCTGAACCTCTCATTGATATGACATACGATAAAGTCTATCAGTTTATTTGGAAGCATATCATTTGTAGATATGGTCTTCCCCATGCACTCATTACTGACCATGGAACATAATTTGACAACGAGGAGTTTATTGCCTACTGTCATCAGTCCAATATATTGAAGATCCACTCTGTACCAAGCTATCCTCAAATTAATGGGAAAATTGAAGTGAAAAACAGAGCGCTACTGAATGGGATGAAAAAATGACTGGATGATGCCAAAGGAAATTGGATTAATGAGCTGCATTCTGTGTTATGGGCTTATCGTACCACACCACGAACAGCAACTGGAGAGTCTCCATACATGCTGGCGTTTGGGAGTGAGGCTGTGATACCTGCTGAATTGGGTCTACCCACGCATAGGGTACTCAATTTCAATTCTCCTATCAGCGATTTGATGAGAAGATTAGACCTGGATATGCTCGAGGAAGTCAGGGAAGAAGCAGCAATCAGGAATGCAGCGTATCAACAATGAACAACTTTGTTCTATAACAAAAGAGTAAAGAAGTGTGATCTGAAGGAAGGGGATTATCTGCTGAAGAAAGTGATCCAAAAGACTAATAAACTGGAAGCCAACTGGCATGGACCTTACAGAGTAACAGAAGTTGTTCGTCTAGGAACATACAGGATTGAAACCTTGGAAGGAGAAGAATTCAAGAATGCATGGAATGCAGAGTATCTACGCAAGTATTATCAGTAATAGAAATTTCTATGTAATGCAGTTTCTTCAACATGAATAAAGTGATATTTTCGCCCAGTTTCTTTATTTGTTGAAATTTTTTTGGAGTATTAGTGCTACACACTACACACCAAATTCAGACTATTTACCACCAACTCCGGTTGGTCGAAAATCATTTACCACCAACTCCGATTGGTCGAAAACCTATTTATCACCAACTCCGGTTGGTCAGAAAGCATTTACCACCAACTCCGGTTGGTCGAAAACTTATTTACCACCAACTCCGGTTGGTCGGAAAGCATTTACCACCAACTCCGATTGGTCGAAAAATTATTTACCACCAACTCCGGTTGGTCGGAAATTTATTACCACCAACTCCGGTTGGTCGGAAACTTATTTACCACCAACTCCGGTTGGTCGGAAACTTATTTACCACCAACTCCGGTTGGTCAAAAATTTATTACCACCAACTTCGGTTGGTCAGAAACTTATTTACCACCAACTACGGTTGGTCGAAAACTTATTTACCACCAACTCCGGTTGGTCGAAAAGCATTTACCACCAACTCCGGTTGGTCGAAAACTTATTTACCACCAACTCCGGTTGGTCGGAAAACATTTACCACCAACTCCAGTTGGTCGGAAACTTATTTACCACCAACTCCGGTTGGTCGGAAAGAAATTAACTCAAATTAAAACAACAAATGAGATAAGTATTATATATACACATATATTTATCAACCATCAAGCAAGAACATCCTACAAATTATTTAGAAGACAATGAAACGGCAAAAAATTTCTTCATTCAAATCAAATAGAATTACAGATGATGTGAAAAATGCACTTCATTAAAATAAAAACCCTATTCTATTGGCTTTTTCCCTTCTGCCTTTGAAACTGGTTCTACTCCAGCAGGAGAATCATCTAGTGCATAAGGAGAATTTATAAATTTTACATCTGGCAGCATTCTAATATTTATTATGGAGGGCCGATCAAGCAAGTTCTCTGGACGAGATATCTCAAAATTAGAATGAAGACTGTAGTCGCCGAGATACTTGGATATCAACCATCGAGGAATTGCACGAGCGGGAATCCAGCTAAAATCAAGCTTGAAGGGAGGCACGGGCAAATCGAGCACTCCGGGCTCATAATAATCCCATAAGTAATGACCCTGCTCCAATTGTAACACACACATAGCATTCAACCATCCCTTTTTGTACCCTTCGTTATTTGACTGCTGGATCCGAGCATCAATATGGTAAAGGGATTCATTATATCCAGCCATCCAAAACTCTTTGGGTTGTTTATGGAATTGATAAGTTAATCTCTCCATTTTCTCATGAAGATTCTTCACGAGAATTTCCTTATTTTCCAAGGCAGAGCTCTGGGTAGAGGTTCGTTTGCTGAAATTCAGACTCTTCTTAGACATCTCTGCCAAAGCTTGATACTTTGCCATCAACTGAAACGCTTGATTCTCCATGGTCGATTGAGTTCTAGCTTCTTCAATAGAAACCCGACCAGCCCTTGCTCATCCCCAAAAAGAAGATCTTGCTCGTTCATGAGCAGATGTGGAAGGTCCAGTTCTTCTTAAAGTCTCCAACTCATCTCGTAAATTGGCATTTTCTACCTCTAAGAAAGAGAAACCTTCATCGTTAACAGGAACCAAGGCTCCCGAGGAAGATGCAGCAGACTTGAGTTGTTTTATTTCTTCTTGCAAAGCATGGTTCTCTTTCTCCAATAACTTAGCGATCTTCCTGTGCTCTTCAACTTCAAGCTTCAGAACGCTCTCTTTCTTCTCATAAGCAGAGATGAATTGGGCATTTCCTTTGTCAGCGCTCAATTATTGATATTTCTTCTCATATCCTTGATGCAAAAGTGTGGAAGATTCTTTATACTACTGCTGGAGTTCCTCGATTGTTCCTTGGAGGTATTCAATCATCTCATAGTAGGCCACATCATTGGCAACAGCGCGATCGAGCAAGCACTTCAGGTATTGGTAAGCTTCAACTGCTCGATCGGAAGCATCTGAGCCTAGGATATCAATGATTTAAGCTTCATTAAGATCTGCATGACCAGCTTTAAAATAGTCATTGCATTTCTTCATTAATTCTATATCATGAGCTGATAAGAGCTCCATCCTGGCCATAAACTAGCAAAGAGAAATATAAAGAATCAATAAGGACGCAGACAGAGCAAGTAAGGGAGAAATTAGAGATGAACAACCAAAATTCGAATTTTATTTCATTATAAGAGAAAATACAAAGTCTGAGATTACATTCAATAGAACAATAAAATAAAAATCCGAGCAACTTTACACCTTCTTTTTGTTCCCTATGGCTTCCTCAGAAGGTTTGGATGAATGGGCTGGTTGCTCAGAAGACAATGATAGCTGCTCGGCGGAAGCACTGGTTGGTTGGAGTTGCTCGGCAGGCTGAACAACTGGAACAGTAGGAATCTAATCTCCAATCATCAGGGAAGACTCATCTGAGGCAGCTTCGTCCTCTTCTTCTTCTCCACGAAAGGGAGGAGGGCCATGAGTGTGTTGCTGGAATAACTCAGAATTCTCAGCAACTTTTAGCTCTTGCAAGGCTGCGACCCATCCGTGCCTAAAATATTTAAGGCTGGCATACTCCATTTGAGAAGACATAGCAGCCAGGCCTTTGTTCCAGCCTTTATCCCAACCAGCACTGAAAGACTTTTTAACTGCTTTCTTCCTCTTTGCCTTCTCCGAGGAGGTCATTTCCCTAAGGAGCTCCTCGGTATCCTTCAATTTCTCCTCCACCCCCTTTTTCTGTCGCTCAACTCTTGAAGAGCAACAACCTCATTTTCAGCAGTCTTGAGTTTAGCCTCAAGCTCCTTGTTGCTCTGTTCAAGATTTTTTTTGCTCTGACCAAACTCTTTCAACTTCTTCTCCAATTCCTTGGAGGCATTCTCAGCTTGATTTTTGTCCATCTCAATGGACTTGAGTCTCTTTTCCCGGGTAACCTTATCTTCCTCGTACTTTTGATGAGAGTCTTTTAAAGACTGGGTCAGACCAACAAAGGCCTCCTCTACTCCTCCCGAGGAACTTGAAGCCTTGATTGCTTCATCCTTCTTCAAAAGGCTGTTGAAACACATCACTAGCTGAAAAAAGAAAAATATTTTAATTCAATACAGGAATATAGTACTAAAAAAATAAAGGGGTCGCGTTAACAGTACTTACTGAGGCAATGTGTTGAGAAGCTAGGGTATTAATTCTCTTATGAGAAAGTGTATCCTCAATGCTTTGGACTTCTGGGATAGTCTAGGATTTTACCAAGCTCACAACGGAGCTCGGGGGAACAAAGGTTGGAACACCACCTTCAACAGTTGAAGGTTGAGCGACAAGTTTAGCAGGTCTCTCAGAAGAACTTTTCTTTAACCTCCTCGGAGGAGCAGTAACATTCTTAACTAAAGACGTTGTCTTTGTTGGTGATATGGCAATAACCTCACTCGGAGGAGAGATGGCAACAGTCTTTCTCGGAGCCACAGGGGGCTTCTCGCCAGTCTTCTTGGCAGCAGCAGGAGGAAGTGTATCAATGGTTCTCGTCCCTTCTTCTGGGACATCTTTCTTACTTTTCTTTGCCTCCACATTGGTAGAAGCAGATTTATCAAAGAAAGCAGGAGCTCTTCTTTTCTTTATTAGATCACCGATGGGAATACTCGACTCAGAGGAATAACCCTCTACGCTAGTCTCAGAGGCTGGTACTTGGTCAAGATTAACCACCACTGGACGAGGACGAGCAGTGAAAGATAAAGTGTAGCTCTTATATTGCAACAAGTAAGAGGCAGATCTGATATGTTCCTCGGCAACTGATTGATGCAAATCCCAGATAAGTTTTAAGCGCTTTAAATTAATGTCAGCTTCTTTGGGAGATTTTCTTTTACTGTCAACTGTAACAAATAAAAACAAATGTCAGTGATGCATTTTATCAAACATAAAGAAAATAATATTTCAAAAAATAAAAACAACCTATCCCATTGCCAAAAGGTGGACATCTGGGACCTTGGTATACATCGTCTCCATTTAATGGAGGGTGTTGCCAATTTTTCATCACCACTCCATGTTCAAAGTAATCCCTATTGGCATCAGGCAGATTGACAACTAACGCCCTATTCAAAAACCTTGTTTTTAAATAGAAAGTACTATCGCTGATAACCCATCTATAGCAATACATGATCTCTGGAATTCCCAATCGAGTTCCATGAAGTTGGTTCAGCCTATATACGCCATTAACTATCCTCCATGTGTTTTGAGCTATTCTTGCAGGTACAACGTCAAAGTATTGGCAAAACTCCAAACACAGGGGATTTGGCGGGAAAGAAAAGCCACATTCGGCTACAAAAAAACTGGGGAACCAATGTCCCTCGGCCAAAGAAAAATAATCAGAAGGTTCAGAAAGTTCTTCCAAAATAACTCATGAAGGGATTGAAAACTCAGATCGAAATTTGTCTAAAGATTCAACATGATTAACCATGGCGAATAAAGTAAAGAGGAAGGAAGAAAATCTTACAGAGAAAATAGGGATCAGTTGTCAACGAACGATGGAAAGAACAAAGGCACAAGACAGAGAAAAGATGAAGAGTTCAAAGATGCAAATTTGAAAAGTGAAAAAAGACAGGATTTTAGCTGCGTTTAAATACTTTACCTCGGGAATAGAGAAAGGCAATGATTACAAGGGAAAACATTTGCGTTTTCGGCGGCTAAAAGAAGAAAAGGGCACGAATATCGAAGGGGCTATGAAAATTCAAAATACTTTAAAAGCCTGATATTATGCACTCAAAAAGGAGTTATATACAACGAACGTTTGCCTAAAATCTATAAAAACTGAAAATCTAAGTAGCAAAATGTTCCACACTCTCCTTCAACTTCAAATGTGAAACATTGGGGGCTTCTGTTGATACCAAATTTAGTCTGCTGATGTGTAGGGCTGATAATTTTTGACACGATAACCCGTTTATGGTAATAACCCGAAATGACCCGAACATGACACGATTAACTTGTATAGATTTCAAAATATATAAAAATTATACTCAAATCAAAATCAACATGACCCAAAAATGACATGACTAACCCGAATTTCCACCCCTACTGATGTGGATCAATTATTTGGAGACACGTGTCAACCTACATGGCACTTACAAACACTTTCAATAAACAACAAACGGCCTCCGAGCAACTTAAGTTCCCCGATCAACTCAGGTGTCCCGAGCAACCCATGTTCCCCGAGAACTTCAGCGTATCGAGCAACTCAAGCGGTCCGAGCAACTCAGGCGGCCCGAGCAACTTAGCGTGCAGAACAAGAAAATCGAAGAGACGACTGCGCATTAAATGCTCACTATTATCATACAAATGTACATGTCTACTAGATAACAGCGCATTGTCCTTTTATTGGTACAGCCTCAAGGCTATAAATACATTGTAACCTCCTCATTAGAAGGGGACACGGGATTTCTGGGTAAACGATTTATCGAGAATTCCAAGCAAACAGTCAGCAATACAAAAACAGTGGATGTGGCTGAACCACTTTAAAAATCAATTGTCTAGTATTTCTTTATTCATTTTTATCTGTGATTAAAATAATTAGATCAAATCTAGTTTTTTACATCAACAGATATAAATTAGTTCTTAAAAAATAATTTTATATATATATATATATAAAATAGATAAAAAAGTATTTGCAAATATTTTAAAACAACGTTTTACTATATTTTTAACAATTTATATATATTTATTAAAAAAGAGATTATATATATTTATAAAACTTTTTAACTCTTATTTTACTTATTTTTATTTAAAAAATAGTTAAAAATCATTATATATATATATATATATTTATAAAAAAAACATTTTAAAAAAACTATATATATATATATATATATATATATATATATATATATATATATATATATATATATATTCAAAACATTTAAAAAACAACTTTTTTACGTATTTATAAAGACATGAAAACATTTAATAAAAAAAATTTATATTAAAAATAATTAGAAAAGGGTTTTTATAAAAACAGTTTAAACATTTTAAAAAATATATTTAAAAAAAACAATTTTCACATGTAAAAATTTTTTTTACAATAATTTTATTTTTAAAATATTTTTCAAAAAATAGTTAGAAAACTCTATTTTTAAAACAATTATTTTTCTAATAACACTTATTAAAACAAATAATTAACAATTTTGTTGATTGCATATATGAATACAATTTAAATTTTATGCTTTTTAATACAGTGATGTTATATTGTATTTAGTGAATTTGCAATCTCATGTTCAGGATATGGTAGTACATTTTCCCCTTGAGCGTCCATATATGCGATGAAACTTTATTTTAACATATAGATACTCAAATGGAAGTTAATGCCACTCTTATATCACATGTCTCTGTTGTCATGTCTACGTGTTAAAATAAAGTTCTAACCATTTTGTTGGTTGCACATATGAATAAAATTAGGGTGTGCTATTCCAACGCCCTTAAGTTCCTCCCACACATCCTATTTATATATCTAACATACAAAGACAAAAATACCCTCCCTTTCTTTAAAATATAATAGGGTTTTAAAAAACAACATAATTTTGGGTATGATAAAATTTAAACTTTAAGATAAAATATAATTTTCTTCTTCTTCTTCTTCTTCTTCTTCTTCTTCTTCTTCTTCTATTATTATTATTGTTGTTATTGTTGTTGTTGTTGTTGTTGTTGTTTTAATTTTTGACTTTAACACATTACTAATTATTTTAATTAGACTATAGGACATTTTTATGAATTTATTAGACTTTCTTACATTTTTCGTATCAAAATATGAAACTTTTTACACGAAAATTAATATTTGGTAACAAAATTAAAAGTGTTTATATAAAAAATGCTTTTAAAAAAAAAAATATTCAATAAAACAAAACAGTTTTAACAAAATAAAAATAGTTATAACAAAGAAACAATATCTTCAAAAAAAATCTTAAAAAACAGTTTTGGGGGGGTTATAAAAAGCTTATAATGAAGAAACCATCTTTTTAATTAAAAAAAGTAGTTTTTGAAAATAAAACAGTTTTAACAAAATAAAAATTGTTTTGCGGAAAAAGATTCTTTTAACAAAAAAAATTGTTTATAACAAGAAAATATTTTTTAAAAATAATTTTTAACAAGACAAAATAGTTTTTAACGAAATAAAAACAGCTTATAACAAAGAAATATTAAAAAAAATAGTTTTTGTACAAATAAAAATACTTTAGTGAATAAAAAAAATAGTTTTTAAAAATATTGTGGTTTACATGTAGGGTTATTATTATAATTATTATAATAATAATTGTTATTAATATTTTTTATTTTAGACTTTACTACAAATTATTAAGTATATTATACTTTGGTACGTTTTTCATATAAAAATGAAAAATTTTCCATGGAAAGTTTTTTGCATTAATACTGTTTTTTATTTTGTTAAAAGAATAGTTTTAAAAAACATTTTTATTTTTCTAAAACTTTTTTTTTTGTTAAAAAAATATTTTCTTCACAAAAGTGTTTTTATTTTTCTGAAACCTTTTTTTTTTTTTGGGGGGGGGGGGGGAGGGTTGGGAAAAGATCCTCATAATTCTCAAAGTGTCTAAAAATAGGATACTCCACATAATTTTATAAATTTAGTTCCTGTATTCAAAAGCACCATGAAAAATGGTAAAAAATGGTGCCGTTGGCGCGGACCAAAAAAATGAACTCCTAACTCTAAAGGGACCACACAAATAAATGTTATTGTACCAGAGGGACTGGATTTATAAACTTGAAAAGCATTATCCTAAAAATCCAAATATAGGAAGGAACATGACCTTTACTTTAATTCTCTATTTTTTTTAAAGGTATTGCTTCTTTGTTATAAGTTGTTTTTATTTTTGTTAAAAACAGTTTTGTTTTGTTAGAAGTTTTCTTTAAACTGTTTTTTGTTGTTAGAAGTTTTCTTTAAACTGTTTTTTGTTATAAGCAATTTTCATTTCATTAAAAAAATATTTTTTCATTAAAACTGTTTTTATTTTGTTAAAAACTATTTTTTTATTTGTTAAAAAGTCGTTTTTTTCATTATAAGATTTTTGTGCTAAAAACTCTATTTAAATGCCACCACATATCACTTTTCGTGAAAAGTTTCATATTTAGGTATGAAAAATATAGCAAAGTCTAATAAATTCATAAAAATGTAATATTGTCTAATTAAAATAATTAGTAATGTGTTAAAGTTAAAAATTGAAATAACAATAATAATACTAAAGTTATATTTTATTTTAAACTGTAAATTTTATATTACCTAAAATGATGTTATGTTTTAAAATCATATTATATTTTAAAGGAGGGGAGGATATTTTGGTTATTGTATGTTAGATATATAAATAGGGTGTGGTGAATGAACTTAAAAGTGTGGGAATAGCCACGCCCTAAAATTAAGGGTACATGTTAAAATCATTGCAAAAAATAGTTTTTACCTATTTGAACTACAACTTTATTTTAAAATTAACTTCGATACGTATTTTTTTTAATAATTTGAATTTTCATACTATGTTATGTTCTATGATAATAGGAATCTTGAAATTCATTTTCCTATATTCATTTCAATTCATATGTGTTTTCCACCGTATTACTTAAATTTACATGTTCGTGATTATGACTACGCTCATATTGTAAATACTAATAAACATTACATATTAGATTATATCTTATAATACAATATTTCCAAATGCGTTACACCGATCGTGCCTTACACAGGTCGTCACTAGTGTCACTATATGTACTGACTAAATGAATGATAATGTAGCATTGATATTTCTTCCCATTTATAGTGAACAGTCAAATTCTTCATGACATTAAAGAGAATAAAGTCTATGGTAAGATCATCTTATATATATATATATATATATATATATATATATATATATATATATATATTGTGAATAAAGCTCATTAGGCGCAATGTTTTATTAAAAAAATAAAAAAGGTGGATGAGTGTGCCCACCACCAAGGCTCACAATAAAAGAGTGAAATAAAACAAAGTTTAATAGAAATAACAGTGAGTCATATAAATAACTCATTTATAGTTCAATAGAAACTATTACTCTTCTTAGCAACTCCATGATTAGATCGTGAAAAGCCATTGAAAAGGAGGTGCAATGATCTGTTGTGGTTCCCATGTGAACAAACACGTGTTGATGAAAACAAATCAAGAGACCCATTGTAGGTCGTTGGATTAATCCAAAGATAAAGGATAAAACGTTCATTTGTGGAAATGTAACCCTTTCGCAACCCTTTCGAAGATATCCTTGAAAATCTGTTATCCAATCCCAGGTATCTCTTCCATTGAATTAATCTAGTCAACAAAATCATGTGATCCCAAACACTACCATGTGATACCAAAAACCCAGAAGTTATCGATGATAAATCCCTAACTACCAAGACTTTTATTTTTTAATAAAAAAATCTTTAACGGTGACCTTTAGATTTATGAAGAACCCAGTCAGATATCCATATGACGTTAGATGTTGATCAGTGGCAATACATATAAATTGACCCTATTTGTAGAATTCATCTAAACTATTGGATATTCAATCCAACACGACTAGATTAAAATTGAAGCAAAAGTAATAAAATCAAAACGGTTCTCACAAAAACCGTATTTACAAACAATAACCCTGAATATTGAATTTGACCACGAGATCGTCAAATCTAATATGAAAGATGTAAATGTCAATATTTTTGAATGAACACCAATAATAATCAACGATGAGCTATAGTCCCCGTTGACGAAGTTGTGATCCAAACAATCTGAGTGTATTGAAATCCCAAATATGATCACTGGCACCGCCTGAGCCAACATTATCAAACATATCTCCAACGAATAAAAAAACTTCTAAACCGTTGTATCAATCAAGCAATAAAGCCGAGAATCACCAAAAGTTTGATTTAATAGATCAGAACCACAAAGAGTGATTTAAACTTGTAGAAAAGGCAAAGAATCTGTTGATCCATATATACCTAACATTGTTGGACCTTCCAAGGCCTCGCATATGGATTTTCTTATGTTTAATCCAAACCATATTATCATCTTGTACCACCTCAATAACTCCGGTACCTCTTCATCTCCTTCACCCCTCACTATTACCTCCCCTCCCCCCATTCTATAAAAAAAATATTTATAATCCTTAAGGCACCTTATGATTGACTTACCCATATCATCAACATATCCCATATATTCTCCTCTAATGGTCGTCATATAGTTGTTGGTTTTGGCTCTCCTATTTTTTCAGTTTTGGTTTATTTATAAATTTGCCATTTTTGCTCAAATCTATAAATACAAGTGTTATTTCTAGGTTTTGGGAGAGGACAGGAGTGGGCATATTTGAGAGCTAATCAAAGGAAAAGAGAGATAGAGACCTAATTTGAGGGGTGAGTTCTTGTGAGGTTGTGAGTGACTTTTTAAGAGAGATAAATTATGTCTGTGTATAACCTTTGGGTTCCTCCATTTATCTATAGAAAGAAGAAATCCTCCTTGGTGGATGTAGCTCAAATTTGGGTGAACCATGGTATATCATTGTTGTTTTGCTTTGATGATTGCTTGTATGTTCTTATTGTCTCTTCAATGATGCTTGGTTGAATTGATTGGGAGTTTGCACACTAGTTCATTTTGGGAACAAGGTCTTGGGTGTTTTCCGCACACCAAGTGTTTGATAAAATTCCCGAGTGAGTTTTATCATATTGATCGCTAGAGATAGTCTTGCTTTAGCGCAACAAGTGGTATCAGAGCTCTGGTTGCATTATTTGCCAGGTATCTTGGTTCGAGGTTGAATCAATTTTGGCGTAGCTTTTGTTTTTGTTCCAAATGATGGAAAATGTGGAGAGTATTCGAGAATCAACCTCTACGAGCGGAGGCTCTAAGAGATGGGATCCGAGTTATGGATCGAGTGGCTCAATAAACACGGACGTGAAGGCTTTTGATGAGAAGATCAATTTTGGGTTATGGCAAAGATATGGTTGTGTTTCGATCGGATCGAAAAATGCCTATTCGGAAAAAATTCTGATTTTTTCGGAAATAAAATAACTATTCCGATCCGATTTTTTTGGAAAATTAAAAAAAAATCGAATTCGGAAAAATCGAAAAATTGGCAAAAATCGAAAATTCACAAAATATATTAAAAATCCAGAAATTTTGGAAATTCCAAAATTTCAAAAAAATAAATTATGGATTTTCGATTACTCGAAATTCTCATTTTAAAGGAACAATGAAAATGGCTTAACCCAACATGTAAACACATGAGGATTTGGCTCATTTTTCATTTGTGTAGAAGTTAGGAGGATACTCTTCTTTTACAGATCATATTTTGGAGCCCTCTCCCTCTCCTAACCGATGTGGGATATGGGAAACTTTCAAAAAATCGGAAAAGAAATCAGAAAAATCGAAAATCGGAAAATAATTCCAAAAAAATCGGAAATAATTTGAAAAAAAATCGGAAAAATCGGATCGGCATAGTTTCGGAAAAATCAAAAATTCAAAATTATTTCCGATTTCCGATCCGATTTTTTTCGGAAAAATCGGAAATCGAAAAATCAGAAATCGGCAAACTAAAATTTCATTCCAAATTCGGAAAAAATCGGATCGAAAATCAGAAAAATCGGAAAGTTTGAAAAAAAAACACAGCCCTAGGCAAAGACGAATGCGAGACGTTCTTGTCCAACAGACACTACACCAAATCTGCCTAATTGTCGCGGTCATTGACCTTGACAAGTTTAACTTGTCAAGGTCAATGACCGTGATAATTCAGGACGAGACAACTTTTTTTGTCACGAACTTGTCACAGTCATTGAGCGTGACAAGTTCATTAGAATTGTCACGGTCCATGACCATGACAAGTTTAGTCACAGTTAATAACCGTGACAAATCCTTGACCCTTTTTAAAAAAATTATCCCGATAATTGACCGCGACAAGTCCGTGACAACAATCCTTTGTCACGGACTTATCACGGTCAATGACCGTGACAATTCTGGGCAGAATTTAAAAAAAATCTGTTGGGCAGTATGTCCATTGTCCAGCAGTATATTTGTACATGTTATAGCAAAGTTGTACCTATTCAAACATCATATATCCAAATAAACTAAAGATAATGCAAATATACATTCAAAATAGAAACAATATACATGACGATATAATCCAAATATAATCCAAATGTACCAACTTAAAAATAATGTCACTACATGTCTGGGGTAAATGTGAAGAGGTGAGTAAGCCACACGATATACGAATTTACACACCCACTAATATACATCGTGCCGCATTTTTCGCGCAACCACAATAGGGAGTTCTCCTTCTCGGGTATCATATGCGTGACGAGCACCTTGGACTCGATCTTTTGAAGCTCACATCCATGAACTATTCCACCCTGGACGATATTTGGATCCCTCAACCCCCACCCTATCCGTTGGCCATCAAATACGTCCAATATGAATACGCTCGGCCAACTAAGTGTCGACATCGGTCTGTTGAAGGGAGCCAAATAGGGAAGTGGATCATCAAAGTACGCACGTATCGGTGATGAAGCAGCGAGGTCCACATCCTCGTCATCCTGCACCTCGTCCTCCACCGCCTTCTCCTTACCTTTCCCCTTACGGTATCCGCCCAACGTACGCTTCATGAATGAGTACATATCTTGGACCGTCGCTTCCAAACGGGACTGCTTCGCGTCATGTGAATCCACTATTCGAGCCAACCCGGTGTCGCTCGTCTCCAATTCGATGATCCTAGATTTGGCCACCCGCGAGCTCACCCCCTTGTCCTCCCCTTGCAATCAGAGTCAAGCATTTGGCTGAGTGCGTCTGTGGACAAAGATGCCTTGTCGGCATCAGACTGCGACTCATGCACTTCCTTAAGCTTTGCCTGAAATGATAAAAAGCACATGATTAGTAAAATAAGTAAACTAAAAAATTATAACGTAATTAACAAAAAGTAAACTGTCGGATTACTTACAATTGTGGCCGCGATGCTCGGGGACACCTCCTTGTCCTTCCCCTTCTTCGTCCGAAGATCCACATAAGTATCGAGCCTATGTGGCTTACCCCCAGGGCCACTCCCTATCCCCTGAAATAAAATAAAGTAAAATTAGTATCGGCCCCGCAAAGTAAAATAATACTGAATAATATATTTCTGTAGTTATAGAAAAATTAAATCTTACCATCATCCTATGCTCCACCTCGGCGTAAGACGTCCGGCCAGAGTAGTGCACGTCCGTCTTTTTTGCCCGATTTTCCCTCCCCAATTGGCGAGATGCCAATTGTTGCTCCCGGATCTTATTGTCAATGAACTTTTACCATTGTGCCAATGAGATCGGCTCCTTCGGCGGGACGGATTCACACCTTTGGATAATGGACTCTCGTGTTTTTTCAAAGTACCGTGTCCGCATATTTTTCTTCCAGGTTTTGTGTTGCTCCCTCAACTGCTCCAAGACGAAATCGCGTAGCTTTAGATCCAAGTTGAATTGTTCATGTCCAACAAATACAATGTTAGTTGCGAATAAATATAAATATAAATATAAAATGAAATTGAAATCGAAATTGAAATTGAAATATTTATATAAATATAAATATATTACCTGTAGTGCCGCCCAAACAGCTAACTTGAGCTCATATGGCACCTCCTTCCAACTCATATACCCCGGGCGGATGACCATCTTTACCAGCTCGAGAAATCTCGCTAATAGCTCCGACGTGTTCTCGATGGTAATCCCAAATTTGCCATATTTAGGGAGCCTAGGGGGCGAGGAGCCCCCTGTCGCCTCCGCTACCACGGAGCCCAGACGACATCATCATAACCAGAATCATCATCCTCGCCTTAATACTTGAAGGAGACATTTGCTGTAAAAAAATGTTATTAGTACGGACAAAAAAAAATTAGAAGAAGACAAGAAAATATGTACAATTACTACAAATAAAAATGAGCACTAATTATTAATTTACTTTCATACACCCCCTCCCCCACCACACACACGCACACGTACACGTACACGCAATAATTACTAATTTACAATAAGGGGCAATCATATATTAATTTACTAAAAAAATTAATAATCAATCAATTCTTTTACAAGGGACACTACGCACATACACACACATAGACACACACGCAGCCCCCCACCACCCACCTCCATCCCTGCCCCCCACCTTGCCCCACCCCCTTCCCCCACCCTGCCCCCATCACACACACGCACACACACCACACCTTGCCCCCCACCACACACACAATAATTATTAAGAATATAGCCATTTTCAGCCATACCAAAAGATCCCTACTTATCTTTATTAATAATATTTAGAATTAACCACTAAAGAATGCCCACCAGATACACCTAAAAACCCACATTGGCCAACCCCCATATGGACAATAATTCAATAATTATTAATAATTATATATTGTTCGATATACAAAGTAATTTTCAAAAAAAGTTAAAAAATCCCACCCCCATATGGACAATAATCCAGTGGTAATGCCACTTTTACTGTTAACCAACCCAACATCGATCCACTATAATCCAACAGCAATACCAACAACAAATGTGTATCCCGTAATCCTTCTAATTCATCTACTCAATTAATTCATTTCATCAATTAAACTAACAATTAAATTGTACAATTATTAATTTACTAATTTACAATGAGGGGCAATCCTACTTTCATATGAAATGGGCACTAATTATTAATTTACTTTCATCTAAAACTATACAATTAAAGCTATACAATTGTTAAGATTGCCCCACCACACCCCCGCCACCACCACACCCCTCCCCCTGCCACACTCACACGCACACACCTGTACCCACACACACACCCCACACCCCCTGCCCTCCTCCCCCCACCACACCCCCTGCCCCCCCTCACCCACCCCCACCACACCTGCACACACATACACACGTACACACACAGTCCACCACCCCCACCCCCTGCCCCCTCCCCCACCACACACACATATACACATACATATACACACATATATACACACACATATAGAAATGAAAGAGAAAGAAAGGAAAAAACATACCTTAGAGAGAGAGAAAGAGACCTCGAAATCGCTTAGAGAGAGAAAGATAGGAAAAAACCAAAAAAGCTGGGAAAAAAGAAAGCCTAGGGATTTTTTTGCTGAAGACATTGTCACGGTCGTGTCAAGGTCCTTGACTGTGACAATTATTTTAAGTATTGTCACAGTCATGGACCGTGACAAGTACATTTGTCATGGACTTGTCATGGTCCATGTCCGTGATAATACTTTGTCACGATCTTATCACGTCAATGACCGTGACACAAAACGCGTGTTTGTTGTCACGGTCATTGACCGTGACAAGGGTGGTCGGCTGAAAGGTGATAATTTGGCCATTTTGGTGTAGTGAGAGGTCCCAATTAGCATTGTTGGGGGTAGAGGGACGACCGGTAGGCATGACCGATGCCGAGTGGATTTACATTGATCAAAGAGCGACTTCGTGTATTGAGATGCTTATCACGGATGATGTGTTGAATAACGTGATAGCGGAGACCAAGGCTAAAGGAATGTGGGATAAGCTAGAAGAGATTTATTTGGGAAAGTCGTTGTCAAATAAATTGTTCCTCGAGAAGAAACTCTTCAAGCTTGAGATGAAGGAGGGTGAGGATATGATGAAGCATATCAACGTTTTTAATGCCTTGATAAATGACTTGAATCAGATAGACGTTCAATTCATTGATGAGGGTCGAGCATTGTTGTTGCTTGCATCATTACCCAATTCATACGAGCATTTTGTGACCACTCTCATGTTTAGAAAGTCTACGCTCCGGTGTAACAAGGTTGTGCAAGATATTCAATCTCATGTCACGGTGAAAAAAAAGGAAGGTGGAGGTGACGGGTATTCCCATAATGAAGGCCTTACGGCGAGAGACGGAGGTGGGAAAAATAGCGGGAGGAACTCCAACTGGGGATTTAATGACGGTAGTATGTCTAGATCGAGGGGTGTTAGTGGTAAAGGGACGAAATGCTACAAGTGCCGGGAATGGGCTCATATGATCCGAGAATGTCCGTTGTGGAACGACAAGGTTAAGGGCAAGGTAAATTCCTAGAGGGCAACGGTAGCGAGTGAAGATTATGAAGATGAAGTTGGAGAACTTCTCACAATCTCCAAGGTTAACTCTCTTTCCCAAGATTATTGGGTATTAGATTCGGGATCGTCGGATCACGTTCGCTCCAAGAGGGAATATTTTGAGACTTTCACAAAAAATGGAAAAGATTCCATGTCTTTGGCTAACGAAGAGAAGGTTGCTGTTGAGGGTGTCGGGATCGTGAAACTCAAGATGTTCGATGGGGTGGAACGCACTTTGGGTGGTGTGGCCTATGTCCCAAAGTTGCGCAAGAATTTGATATCCATTAGCCATTTAGATTCCAAGGGTTCCCGAGTGTTGGTGGCGGGTTGGAGCCTTGAAAGTCACACGCGGTTGTATGGTCCTAGCGAGCGGAGAGGAGAGAGACGGGTTGTATCGTCTAAATCAGACTTCGAGGAAGATGGGAAGCCGTGTGCACAAGTGATCGAACGTTCGAGGCATGTCTCGTTTGTGAACAAAACGTAGACATTGGGTGTTAGCTTTTCGAGAGTAAACGGTAGTGATGGGATAATACCTACTAGTGGAGGGGATGGATCGAAGTCCCCCTCCAGGGCCAACGGGTGATGTTGACTCGGTTTAGTTGCACACATGCATTGGTTAATTGGAATCGAGGAGGTGTGATGGATTCGAGGTGTGTGTAGCTAGTTAAAGGAAGGTTGATGAGTTATTGTTTGCGAGCATTGGCAAACGGGAGTTTTTCGTGACAAATGCTTGGTATATCTTTCGAGGGTGAGATTTGGAGGGTGTGGGAGGTGAGAAATTTTTCTTCTCATCCATGGTTATTTCTCAAGGTGGAAGATGGTGTTGATGTGTTTGAATGTTTTGTGTAAAGCGGGTGTATGCTATATGTATTGTGTGGGGGTGTACTCACCGGGTTACATGAGGAGCGAGATTCACCTTATGGTTACATGGGAAGCATTCAAATGCATGAGATGGAGAGTTCTTAGTTTAGAACTTGGTTCCTCGACGGGTGGAGTCGTTTGGAGTCTTGGAGTGAAGACTTGCGGTATCTCACTTCATGGTTGAAGTTTGGGGTGGCTTAGCGCCGAGTGGAGCGTATTGGCTTGTTAGATGTCGGGATGATCTTCGAGCGGATTTGATGTTTGTATTTCGAGTTTGGTTGGATTGTGAGGATCGCTTGAGGGAATCGCATTAGCTTGGTAGATGGTGGGACGGTCTTCAAGCGGGTTCAATTTCAGCATTCTAGAGATTGGTTGGATCGTTAGGATCGCCAAGGTGGAGTTTGTTGGTTTTGGCTCTCTTATTTTTTCAGTTTTGGTTTATTTACAAATTTTTCATTTTTGCTCAAATCTATAAATACAAGTGTTATTTCTAGGTTTTGGGAGAGGACAAGAGTGGGCATATTTGAGATCTAATCAAAGGCAAAGAGAGATAGAGAGCTAATTTGAGGGGTGAGTTCTTGTGAGGTTATGAGTGACTTTTTAAGAGAGATAAATTGTGTGTGTGTATAACCTTTGGATTCCTCCATTTATCTATAGAAAGAAGAAATCCTCCTTGGTGGATGTAGCCCAAATTTGGGTGAACCACAGTATATCGTTGTTGTTTTGCTTTGATGATTGCTTGTATGTTCTTATTGTCTCTTCATTGATGCTTGGTTGAATTGATTGGGAGTTTGGACACTAGTTCATTTTGGGAACAAGGTCTTGGGTGTTTTTCGCACACCAAGTGTTTGATAAAATTCCCGAGTGAGTTTTATCGTCTTGATCTCTAGAGATAGTCTTGCTTTAGCGCAACAATAGTTACCCACACTAAATCTCGAGTTTTTCTCCCCTCCCCTCACTGATTAGTTGTGTGCATCAAAGTTCATACATTCTTAAACCCCTCTCTCCTAAAGATGCCATATATGCACCCTATTGGGTATGAAAAAAGAAACATCATCTTATCACTTTATATCGTAACAATGCGAGGAAACATGTTACTTGATTGCATTACATGTGCGTTATTTTGGCAAAGTGGGTCTTTAAAGTTAATACCCACTCTGACGGCTCATTAGAAATTTACAGACCCGCCTCGTCGTTAAGGTTTTCAACCAAATCACGGATGTATATTTATTGGATGCTTTTAGTCCAATGACTAAACGTGTTACCATATATGTGGTTTTCTTAGTTACCATCAAGAAGCACTAGTTATGTGTCAATTCAATGTGAAAAATGAGTTCTTACGTGAGGATCTTTAGGTGACAGTCTATGAAAGAGAAAACATACGACACGTTCTTCCATCGTATGTCTAGAATATGTCATCATACTAACAGTTTATGATAAACTCTATCCCACATGAAACAGGATATATACACAATTAGATGAATGATAATATAACATCAAGATTTCTTCCCAGTAATAGTAAATTTTGAGTTTTTGACTCATTTCTCCATAATACCAATACAACATTACTAACATTATTAACATATTATTATCAACTACACCAAGAGATCCATCGTCTTAAACATGAAGTATACGTAGGTTCAATCAAATAATATTTCTCCTTTTTACTCTTTCATTTCTGTTGAAAAAGAAAGAAGACTAATCTTCTTCTAGTGCTGATTGAAAAAGGAGGAAAAGAGAGAATAACCCATAAGAGCTTTTGATGGATCATGGACCATTTCTCTCAATTGAAAAAATTATCCCCGTCTCTTGGCTATATAATGATCTCCCTTGAACGGAGATATACACACTAAATACCAACAACAGAGTTGAGTGTAGAGAGCTTATTTGAATATACATCTCTATAGAAAAATACACATTGTATTTTTAATTTAGAGTGTATTTGTGAGAGTCATATTTTGTAACCCATTTGTTAATTGATTTGAGTTATTAATGTACGTAGTCAATCTAGTGAACCACTTAAATATTGCATCTTCTTGTGTGTGTGTGTGTGTGTGTGTGTGTGTGTGTGTTTGTACTCATTTTACTTTTATTATGTGTGTGATATATTATTATTGGAGGTCACAGTCAATATCATTTATTGACACACTTTCGCATAACAAATTGGTTTTAGAGCCAAGGTCCTCCATAGTGGAGAAATAACCATTTGTATAGTACTATTCATCTTATACTATTCATACGGTTACCATTCACACCCCGAAAAAATTCTGCATTTTGAATTTTTTTTTGTCTGCATTTTTTTGTGACAACCATTTGAAAATTGCAATCGCAAAATTTGACGTAGAAAAATTTGATGGGCAAAGAAACTTCATCATATGACAACGTGAAGTTATGGATGTCTTAGTCTAATAAGAACTGAAAATTGCTCTTGAAAATATGCTAGAAGACATGAAGGAGGGTGACTGGAACAAAATCAACCTCAAGGCTTGTGATCATGTTAGCCTTTATCTCGAAAAGGATAAAAAATATCCTTATATGCGCGAGACCTCGACACAGAAATTATAGAAACAACTGGAGGACAAGTACATGACGATGAGCATTAAAAATCAACTCTATTTGAAGAAGAAACTCTTCTGGTTCCAGTATGTGGAAGGTATTTCTATGTCTGAGCATTTGGACAATTTTAACAAAATTATTGTTGACTTGAAAATTTTGGATGTTGAAATTGACGATGAGGATAAAGCACTATTATTGCTAAATTCTATACCTGATTTGTATAAACATCTCATTAGTATGCTATTGTACTGAAAGGAGGAAATAAAATATGTTGGCGTATCCAATACCTTAATGAATAATGAGGATTGTAAGAAGAATAAGGAGGTATATAAGCACTCGACATCTGAAGTGTTGACAGTTTGTGGTACAGAAAATGAAAGAAACTATGGTAGTCATGGAATATCTCAATCTAAATAGAGAGGTGGACCATCAACTTCAAGTAGGAGAATTCCCACCAAAGATTAATGTGCCTTTTTCCATCTAAAGGGAATTGTAACACCTCATATTTTTTAGTATTTAAAAATTGAATTAATTCGATTAATCATAAATTACACGCGTGACGTAATTTAATTGAATTAAATATTAGGTGTTGATTAAAATATTTATCGAATATAATTACTAAATGAATAGTAAATAATTATTTTACGTTAAAGCGAGTGACAATGACGTGATAGTGTTACATCTCAATCGGGTGGTGTGGGTAGACTATAGGAGTTCAAGATAGAAAATTATTTTAAGAGTGACTCGGATGATAATTTCGAGGTCACGGTTGATTCCAAAAGGGTCAAAATAGTTGGAATAGTATACCCGGGGTAGTATTTGGGTCCCGGAGCGATTTTAGATCAAATCGACACCACTAGAGGGCGTTTTGGTCATTCGGGAGTTTGTGGTAGAGAGAAATCTGAAATTGAAGGAGTATATCATCCCATGGGAGTGTGGGGTTAGGGTTATAACAATCTCGAGAGAGGAGAGGCCATAGGAGAGAAAGACAAGAAGGAGCCTAGTCTTTCTCACACCTTTTCTCTTCACCAAAGTTGTCGAAATTGTGATCGGAAGGAAAGCAAGGTATCCTCATCACACTCAACATAAAATTTGACCTGCTACTTATAAGCAAAATGTTTGTCTTGCATGTTTTAATTAGTTATAATACCCAGGTATTGTAGGGTTTTTGATTTGATGATAATTGATGATATTCTTGGGATTTAATAAGTAAAACTCATGATTTGGGGGTAGGATTGCATGTAAAATGAATCCGCATATATAGAGGAAACGAAATTAGAATATATGTGAAAGTTATTATGGGAGAAATCTGGTTAAATGATTGATTTTGAATTAAGAACGCATAAACTAGGGTTTTGGTAGAAATATGGGTTTTAATCCTTTCTTGGGTACATTTAATATGGATTTAATGTTTTATTCACATTAGAAATTGTTTATATACCATTATTTGATGCTGAAGCATGATGGAAAGTGGGCGTGATGTATGAGAGTTATGATCAATAAAAAGGGTGAAAATGTAACAGCATATTGAAGAAGATGACCTGTAAGATTTCGAATCGATTCGGCTCAAGGAGCGATTCGATAGGCGAATCGATTCGGCCTCTTCACTGAATCGATTCGGCTTCCCAGATTTTCCCAGTTTCTTTTATTTATGCCCTAGCTTTTCGAATAATTAAGCGAGAGACTTTTGGGTGATTCTTCAATAATAGTGATGGACATAGTGAATTTTAGTAGGCCTATGGTATAACATAAGCTTGGCCAAAATGAGAGAATTAAGGCTAGAACCTATCGGGCATAGTATGAAAATTTATAAAATTTGCGAGAATAGAACGGATCATAAAGAGATAAGTGAACATATGGTTTCGACCGGTAGTGTATGAGTGTACTAGCTACTGATATTTATTAACAGGTAACTTTGACTCTTCGGATAATGAGTGATACTAAAAAATATACAATAAGAGGATATAATGATAATTGATAGTACGTTGAGTATGCGAGAGAGATATACATCGTACCGACTTATTTGATGGGTTGTGTGTATACCTACTGAATATATATACATATAGGTTGTGTGAATACCTATTGTTGTGATTTGATTATATCTGTGAATGTACCTACGCTGCCTGCAATCAAGGGAGGTTCCGCAGAGAGTGCAATCCCACCTTGACGATCCCAGTGAGGTCTGAATGTATGCCCCAGAACATAGAACTTAAGGCGGCTCACTATGTGTTGTATATTAATGGAACTGGCTGGTCATTTGGATACGTCAGGTATATGCGTAGCACAAAGTCTTAGAACTATGTTCGCCTCCATTATTTGTTATTGATTTTGGGTTCGAGGAGATATTTTAAATCGATAGTCCTGGATTTAGTATGAAAGGTACATGGACATGATAACAAAGTATACTAGTATCACGAGGGGCCATCTCGGGGATGCTATAGTTATGTATGTATATATATATTATATGTGTGATAAATATATACAAGTGTGATACATCTACTTATGTGTGATGGTAGAATTGATAGACTGTGTATATCTAAAAGAGGTTTAAGTAAAGAGATTTAAATAATTGACTCAATAATAATACGTGGATAACATTAATTATTGATCTTGTGGTAGCGTATCGTACGTGTGATACGAGGGAACTATACATATTGAAGTTATTTAGATACGTTATCTAGTTGGGATGGGTAGCATAGATAGATAGGGTACGTTAAGCGTGCACATTAGTTGAGAGGTGAGGATCTCAAGATAGTGTACGTGGAACTAACATGTGTATCTAATAACCGATTTAAACACCTGCAAAATATTTTCAAACTGTTTTCTTGGGATCTGACCTGTGTCAAAATATTTTTAAAACCTTTTAGGTGTCCAGTCACAAGAACGCCAAGCTTGATGATTCTATCTAGGGATGCGCAGCTGCAACACTTGTGGAGGCTTGCAGGAGTTGCTTTAGACGCTTCAGTTTATTCATTTCTATATAGGAGTTCATTCAGTAATTCATTTGGGTGTGTTTCCCCTTCAGACTATTTAGTTCTTCGGCTTATTTATCAGACTTTATTCAGATTCAATTTTATTTACTTCAGATTGCAGTTGGATTATTTATTTTGGGAACCGATGGTTTATTCAGTCTTATTTATTTATATATCTGTCGCGTGATTGTTCAGACTATTGTTGTGTGGATGGTTTGGTTAATTTATTTTAGTTCTGCATATGGTTAAATAACTGAAAGATAAAATTTGGCACCGGCTTAATTTAACGTAGGTGATTAGTAATTAAAAAGTTTTTCAACAGTGATGCAAAGAATGAACAAAATGAGATTCATTGTTATTTATATAAAGGACTGATCACCCGTGATTAAAATAGGCATGTTGTCACATATGATATTAGAGCATCAGGTTGTAGTGTCCATAGGATCTGTGCGGCTTACTATGATTTCAGCGTAGCGTTCTTTGATATAGATACCTATTATTAGGACTTTTGTATTCATGATTATATTTTTGAGATTACATTCTTCTGCTATTATATTTGTATTGACCTTGAACTCATACAATTAGATCTATTATCAGATTCCACCCAAGAGAGGACGAGCGACGAAATCAGCGACCAGAGATAAATGTGTGGGAGGCTCATTAGGAGCCCAGGCACCGTAGCCACAACCACCACAAGGGACAGTGGAAGTAGCAGAGGTGGAAGCGATTGTGCCACAGGCAGTTAATGCCGTTATAACTGCCATGGCTCTCCATTTTCCTCATGCCCAACATCCACCGCAACTAATGGAACCAATTGTCCAGGCCCACCCTGGGTTGTTAGATTGGTAGAGAGTTAGAGAGACTTTTCAGAAGAGACAGCCACCCGAGTTCCAGGGTAGCTTAGACGTGATTGCGACGTGCCAGTAGAAGAAAGATATTCAGCGCCACCTGCACATGGTTGAGTATAGCGATGTGCAAAAGCAGATGTTGGCCACTTTTAGGCTGGTTGGAGCAGCGTTAGAGTGGTGGGAGTCAGTTACTAGTGTCGAGGAGAGGGACACGATGCCTATTGAAGAGTTATGGGTACAGTTTGACTGCAAATACTTTTTGCCAGTCGTTGAGACAGAGAAGCGAAAGAGGTTCAGTGAAGTGACTCAGGGTGATCGCTCGGTAGTTGAGTACGAGGAGGAGTTCACTCATTTGGATAATTTTGTGCCATACAAGGTGAACAGTGAAGAAAATAAGAGGGTGAGGTTTATGGATGGACTAGCCTGGAGGATCAGGCAATATTTAATTGGCAGCCCAGCATTGGTGACTTATACGGTTGTCATCAATGCCGCACTTTTACATTGCCAGGACCATCACTTCCATGTGAAGGGAGGCAAGAGAGGAGGTGAGCCTAGCCATCCGGGTAAGATAAGGGAAAGCGGTGCTAGCGGAGCACCACAAAAGTAGCAGTATTCAAGAAAACATCACGGGCAGGATTCCCGACAGGGGAATTAGGCCAAGAGGTTTAGATCTGGGGACTATCAACCCGATGGAGGTTATAGGCAGGGTTAGCAAGGTCCTCAGCAGCAGCAGGTTCCTCAGGTTCGTTAGGGCCAAGGTAATAATGGGTGGAAGCCAATAGGGATGAATCCATTAGAGCCAACTACAAGGTCAGCACCGTCAGGGCCATCAGGGCCAATAACGAAGAGATTTTTTGGGCCAGTGCTTTATTTGTTTACAAACGGGCCACAAGAGAAGGGACTGCCACAGCAAGGTAGAGTACCGCGGAATCAAGGTTCCATAAAGGAGCAGCGGGTACAGAGGCCACCTACAACACCAGCCCCACTCACCCCACCGCAGCAGAGATAGTTACAGTACGAACGTGTCTATAACGTTCGAGATGTCGTCATACAATAGGCCCCACTGGCACCACCAATAGTAGAGGGTACATTTTCCATTCATGAGTTTGATGGTAGGATTCTATTTGATACGGGGGCATCACACTCTTTCAGATCAATCATATTAGCACGAGCTTCCAGCCTACTAGAGATAGCCGGTAGTCTCCTTATATGTGTAGCGTCACCGTTGGATAGTGGGTCGTTTATACACTCGATTTATAGGTGCGTGGATATCATTGTGGGTATATTATGCTTAGTCGTTGACCTTATTGTGTTAGATATGGAGGGATATAACGTTATTTTGGGTATGGATTAGTTAGTTGGATATCGGGTGATGGTGGATTATTTTAGGAGGACTATTATGTTCTCAATTCCAGGATAGGAGATGTTCTTAGTGGTAATACCTCTTCCTGATGGAGGTTCGGGCACACATTTGTATTACATTAAGGATGAGACCTCACAGGAGGTGATTGTTTCGTTAGACTCAATTCCAGTGGTGAGGGAGTTTCGGGATGTATTCTAGGAGATACCCAAGTTACCGCCTAATCGGGAAATTAAGTTTATTATCGACCTAGCACCAGGTACGAGGAATATATCCCTAACGCCTTATCGCATGGACCCATCTGAGACGAGGGAGTTGAGGGATCAGATTGATCAGCTCTTGGGGTAAGGTTTCATCAAATGGAGTACTTCACCATGGGGTGAACCGGTGTTGTTCGTTAAGAAGAGGAATGGGTCGCTTCGATTATGTATCGATTATAGAGAGTTGAATAAGGTCATGATCCGGAATAAGTACCCATTGCCTTGGATTAATGATCTATTCAACCATCTGAGGGGAGAAGCTTACTTATCCAAGATAGATATGAGGTTCGGTTATCATCAGTTGCACGCCAGAGAGGAGTACGTTCCTAACACCCATTTTCTAACACAATAAACATCATACGAGTTTAGGATGATGCCATTCGGGCTCACCAATACGCCAGCGGTGTTTATGGATATGATGAGCCGAGATTTTAGAGAGTTCCTTAACTAGTTTGTGATTGTGTTCATTGATGATATTCTAGTTTACCTTCGCTCTGAGGATGAGCATGTCGAGCATTTGCGGATGGTTTTACAAACACTATGGGATCACCATTTGTATGCCAAATTTGAGAAATATGGGTTTGGGGTTTAAAAGGTGCAGTTTATGGGCCACATTGTGTCTGACATGAGTATAGTAGTTGATACAAGTAAGGTATCGACGTTAAGGGAGTGGGTACTGCCCACAACACCAATCGAGGTTCGTAATTTTTTGGGGTTAGCCGAATACTATAAACAATTCATTTGGGGTTTCTCAGAGATTGTGGGTCCATTGACGAATATGACTTGCAAAGGGGTGTCGTTTATTTGGTATGACCATTGTCAGATAGATTTCGATGAGCTAAAGGACAAATTGACTTCAGCACCTGTACTTGCACTGCCTAGGGGAGGAGTGGAGTACTGTGTCTACACTGATGCATCCTTGTAGGGACTTGGGGTGTGTTATAATAGAAGGAGAGGGCTATATCTTATGGATCTCGCAAGCTTAAAACCCATGAGATTAATTACCCTACGCATGACCTGGAGTTAGCCACGATTGTATTTGCCTTGAGGATTTGGAGGCACTATCTGTTGGGGGAGCAGTTTATTTTGTTCACGAATTACAAATCACTTCAGTATATTTTCACGCAGAAGGATATGAACATGAGGTGGAGAAGGTGGTTAGATTTCGTAAAGTATTACCAGTTTGATATTCAGTATTATCCTGGGAAGGCTAATGTGGTGGCAGACGCGTTAAGCCAACGACCTACAGGGGAGATAACGGAGGTTTGGAATGCTATGTGGAAAGAGCTTCAACACGATGATGAGATTATTAGGGCATGTATGTCCATATTAGATGTCACGCCTGAGATTTTTATGAGGGTGGTGAAATCATAGGCAGGGGATCAGTATTGCTAGGACAGAATTCACCAGTTGTTAGATGATGGGGCAGAGTCGTACTCGATCAGTTTAGAGGGTGGTTTGCATTTTAATAGGAGACTCTTGGTTCTAATGGATGAGTATTTGAGACATGCAGTGATATCAGAGTCTTATGGGTCCAGATTTGGAGTACATCCCGGTGGGGATAAGATGTACCAGGATATACGCAGGCAGTATTGGTGGTCAGGATGAAGCGAGACATAGCAGAGTTCGTCTCGAAGTGTGCTACCTTCCATCTAGTAAAGGTAGACCACTAGAGACCGATAAGGATGTTGCATCCACTCGAGATTCCAATGTAGAAGTGGGAGAGCATCTCCATGGATTTTATTACTGGGTTACCATTATCGCATCGAGGTCACGACTCCATTTGGGTGATAGTGGATCGGTTGAATAAGGTGTCCCACTTTCTACCAATTTCTACAGACTTTGAGATGAGGCAGTATGCACAGTTATACGACTACACGGGGTTTCGATTAATAATATGTTCGATCGGGACAAGATATTTGTGTCCCATTTATGTCATAGCTTTTAGGAGGTGATGGACACGAATTTACATTTGAGTATAGCGTATCATCCACAGACTGATGGGAAGATAGAGAGAGTTAATCATATGCTAAAGGATATGTTGCGGATGTGCATACTTGACTTCGTGGGAGGATAGGAGTAGTATCTTCCATTGGTGGAGTTTGTTGTCTAACAAATCCTACCAGTTTACCATCGGCATGGCACTATTTAAGGAACTGTATCGTCCCCTTATCATTCGCTCGCTTGCTGGTTAGAGGTGGGGGACAATAAGCTATTTGGGCCAGTTATGATTTTAGACACCGCTGCCAGGATTAAGTTAATTCTAGGGCGCATTCGCATAGCTCAAGACAGGCAAAAGAGTTACACCAATGCAGACAAGAAGAACATAGAGCTTGAGGTTAGTGACTAGGTGTTGGAGTGGGTTTCCCCTATGAAGGGGGTGATGAGGTTAAAAAAGAAGTGAAAACTAGCGCCGATATATGTGGGACCATTTTTTATCATCGAGATGGTGGGACCAGTGGAATATAAGTTGGAACTATAGGAACACTTACATCGAATTCACGATGTGTTCCATGTGTCATCGCTAAAGAGGTACCATAGGAGAGAGAGCTTTTTGGCATATTCCATTAGAGGAGATCGACTTGCAGCTAGATATCTCGTACGAGGAGAGATCAGTGGGTATACTTGATCGTAGTGAGTGTAAGTTGTGGTCTAAGGCGGTACCTTTTGTTCGAGTCCAGTGAGGGCATCATAATGTGGATGAGTCAACGTGGAAGCGGGAGGATGACATGCGTGAGCAGTATCTAGAGTTATTCATAGTAGGTACGTCCCAATTTCGAGGGCGAAATTTCTTTGTAAGGGGGGAAGTATGTAACACGCCGTATTTTTTAGTATTTAAAAATTGAATTAATTCGGTTAATCTTAAATTACACACGTGAAGTAATTTAATGGAATCAAATATTAGGTGTTAATGAAAATATTAATGGGAGAGAAAGTGATTAATGTTTATCAAATATAATAACTAAGTGAATAGTAAATAATTATTTTATGTCATAGTGAGTGACAGTGGCGTGATAGTGTTACATCTCAACCGGGTGTCGTGGGTAGATTATATGACGTCAAAAAAGAAAATAATTTTAAGAGTGACTCAAATGATGATTTCGAGGTCACAGTCGATTCCAAAAGGGCCAAAATAGTCAGAATAGTGTACCCAGGAGTAGTATTTGTGTCCCAGGGTAATTTTAGACCAAATCGCACAACGAGAGGGCATTTCGATCATTCAGGAGTTTGTGGTAGAGAGAACTATGAAAATTGAAGGAGTATAGTAGCCCATGGGAGTGTTGGACGAGGGTTACAACAATCTGTAGAGAGGAGACGCCACAGGAGAGAAAGATGAGAAGGAACCTAGGCTTTGTTATACATTTTCTTTTCACCAAAGTTACTGAAATTGTGATCGAAAGGAAGGAAAAGCATACTCATCACACTCAACACGAAATCTGACCTGCTACTAATAAGGCAAGTGTTTCTCTTGCATGTTTTAATGAGTTATAATACCCATGTAGTGTAGGGTTTTTGATTTGATGATAATTGATGATATTCTTTGGATTTAGTGAATAAAACTTATGATTTGGGGTAAGATTAAATGTAAAATGAATCCACATATATAGAGGACACAAAATCACAATATATGTGAAAGTTATTATGGGAGAAATATGGTTAAATGATTGATTTTGAATGAAGAACACATAAACCAGGGTTTTGGTAGAAATCTGGGTTTTAATCCATTCCTGGGTAGATTTAATATGGATTTAATGTATTATTCACGTTAGAAATTATTTATATACCATTATTTGATGTTGGGTTGAAGCATGCTGGAAAGGGCGGTGTGATGTATGAGAGTTATGATGAATAAAAAGGGTGAAAAACGTAACACCGTATTGAAAAAGACGACCTGTAACATTTCAAATTGATTCGGCTTAAGGAGCGAATTGATTCAGTAGGCGAATCAATTCGGCCTCTTCACCAAATCGATTCGGCTGCCTAGATTTGCCTAGTTTCTTTTATTTATGCCCCAAATATGTGAATAATTAATCGGGAAACTTTTGGGTTATTTTTAAACCATAGTGATGGACATAATGAATTTCAGTAGGCTTATGGTATAACTTAGGCTTAGCCAAAAGCAGAGAATTAATGCTAGAACCTATCGGGCATAATATGAAAATTTATAAAATTCGCGAGAATAGAACAGATCATGGAGAGGTAAGTGAACCTATGATTTCGATTGGCAGAGTATGAGTGTATTAGCTACTGATATTTCTTAAGGGGTAACTAGGACCCTTCGGGTAGTGAGTAATACTAAAAAATATACAATAAGAGGTTATAATGGTAATTGATAGTACGTTAGGTATGCAAGAGATATACTACGTATGGACTTATATGATAGGTTGTGTGTATACCTACTGAATATATATATATATATATATATATATATATATATATATATATATATATATATATATATATATATATATATATATATTGGTTATGTGAATACCTATTGTTATGATTTGATTATGTGTCTGAACATACCTACGTTGTCTGCTATCACGGGAGGTTTCGCGCATTGGGCAATCCCACATTGACGATTCTAGTAAGGTCTGTATGTGTTCCCCAGAACATAAAACTTAGGGCAACTCACTATGTGTTGTGTATTAGTGGGACTGAAATGTCATTTGGGTACGTTAGGTATGTGCGTAGGCCAAAGTCTTAGAACTATGTTTGCCTCCATTGTGTGTTATTGATTTTCGGTTCGAGATATTACGAATCGATAGTCCTTGATTTGGTACGAGAGGTACATGGACATAATAGCAGTGTATGCTATCATCACGAGGGGACATCCTAGGGATGCTATTGTTGTATATATATTATATGTGTGATAAATATATACAAATGTGATACATATACTTATGGGGGATTATAGAATTTATACATAGTGTATATCTAAAAGAAATTTAAGTAGAGAGACTTAAGTAATTGACTCAAAAATAATAGGTGGGTAACATAAAGTATTGATCTTGTGGTAGCGTGTCGTACGTGCAATACGAGGGAGCTAGACCTATTAAAGTTATTTAGGCTCATTATCTAGTTGAGTTGGGTAGCATAGCTAGATAGGGTACGTTAGGCATGCACCTTAGTTGAGAGGTGAGGATCTCAAGGGGGTGTATGTAGAACTAACATGTGTATCTAATAACTGATATAAACTGTGATTTAAACACTTGCGAAATATTTTCAAACTCTTTTCTTGGGCTCTGACCCGTGTCAAAATATTTTCAAAACCTTTTAGGTGTCCATCTATAGGGATGCCTAGCTTGATGATTCTATCTAGGGATGCGTAGCTACAACTTTAACAGAAACAGTGGACGTAGGCCATTCTTATAAGGCAATAACAGAAACACATATCGAGAACTCCAAAAACACTTGGCAATAACAGAACTACATATCGAGAACTCCAAAAACACTTGGCAATAACAGAAACAGTGGACGTAGGCCATTCTTATAAGGCTGAACCACTTTAAAATTCTTTGTCTCATTTATATTTATCTGTGATTAAATAATTAGAAGCAATCTAGTTTTTTACATCAACAGATTGGCGCCGTCTGTGGGAATCGATTGTTATTATCGTTTTTCACCAAAAATCATTCATCATCAATGGCAGATAACCCGAAATCCAGCAATCGAAACACTGGAAATGCTGAAAATCCTCCAAATCCCTCTGCACCTCCAGATCTGGCTGGGATTATGACGAATCTGGCTCAAGGACAAACCGCCATGCAAGAAACAATGCGGCAACTCATACAGACCCTTCATGGCGGTGCACCTGCACGTTCGGGACAGCGAAGTGGTCAGAGGCAAACCTATTTACTTTCTTCACAATCCAGGCGTACTGAGTCATATCGTAATCAGAAATCTGATGATTTCTCTTATCAACCTGGGCGAACTTCGTCAATAAGGGCTACAGATACTGATCAACGTATCACTCTCTCTCCAGAAAGACCCAGTGCCTTGGAAAGACTGAGTAGGGTGTCTCCTTTCAGTCGATTAGGCCCTAGGAGGAATAGGAGTCCACCTAAGACCATGTCGAGGACTTTTCGACAACCATCAGATCTAAGAGAAGGATCAGCACAATCACAATCAGTTGCTCGTTAAGATAGATCTCAGGAGGCCACTTCAGAGCAATCAATTGCTCGAACTAATAAGCCCGAGGAGAGAAATGATGCGTGGAAAGGTTCCATTCAGCGGTTGGAGGATAGATTGGGAGAAATGGCTAAGGCGAAGAATCCCTTACAACGAACTTTTGTTCAAGGGACACCTTTTATCCAGGCCATTGTGGGTTTTCCTACCCCGTCAAAGTTTAAATCACCTGTGGTGACCCCCAAATATGATGGAAAGACAGATCCTGTTCTACACATAGAGCAATATCAAGCTGCTGCCGACATCTATGCCGTCCCCGACGAGATGAGATGCAGAGCATTCTCAGGAACTCTTACTGGATCTGCCCAGATATGGTACAACAATCTTCCTCGGGGTAAGATTTTAACTTTCTTTCAGTTGGCTGAGTTGTTCATCGGCAACTTCTATTTTGGGGCAAAGCCAGTAAAAAGAGTAGCACACTTGTTCAGTGTTAGACAAAAATCTGGTGAGAGTACTAGAGATTACATAACTCGTTTCAATAACGAGAAGCTGGAAGTCATAGATTATGAGGAAAAGATAGCAATCACCGCCTTGATGAGTGGGTTGTTGCCTAACAAGTTGTATTACACTTTGGCCAAAGATCCACCTACAACTATGTCAGAGTTGATGGCAAAAGCAGCCAAAACCATGAATGCCGAGGAGGCTATGGCTGCAAAGAAGAATATGGATAAAGAGACCAAGGAGAAGGCGACAAATCTAAGACGAAAGAGCATAAGGGGAATGGCGGTGACAAGCATTCCAAGAATAATAAATCGTCATGGGAAGTCCTGAAGAAATTCGATAATTATACTCCTTTGAAAATGGGTATTAATCATGTCTTGGAAGAAATCAAGAATAACGAGGAAGTAAAGTGGCAAAAAAAACTGAGGTCAGACCCTGACATGAGGAATAGGGAGAAATATTGCGAGTTCCATAAGGATCACGGCCATATGACCAAAAATTGCATAGCTCTTCAGAACGAGATTGAAACACTCATCCGAAGAGGGAAGCTAGCAAAGTATGTTGATCGGGGAGGTGAAAGAAGAAATAATGACCGAACTAGAGAAAGGTCTAGATCTCCTCATCGAGCAGAGGAGAAAAAAAAGAGAAACCATGAAGACGATCCAGATGATGACCCCGATCTCCCTAAGAAACCAAGGCAGCCAGAACGAGAGGTATTTTCAATACGCTTTGGGTCATTTGATTGTAATGTCATTATAGGAGGAGATGCAGGAGGAGGAGACCTTACTGCAGAAAGAAAAGCTTACCTCGGTGAGGCTCAGGCTTGCTCATACATTCAACGGATAAATTTGGCTGAAGAGGATCGCCCGAGGAAGGTAAACAAAGAGAAGCTGGTCATCGGTTTTCCAAAAAACGACCTGGCTGGTGTTCTTTACCCTCACGACGACCCTTTGGTGATCAAAATGAGGATGAAAGAAATAGTTATTTCAAGGGTTTTGGTAGATAATGGCAGTTCAGCGGACATCATGTACTACTCATGCTTTGACAGTTTAAATTTAAAATTATCTCAATTGGAGCCTTATCACAGATCTCTCCTGGGTTTTGCTGGCGAGAAGGTTTTTCCACTTGGGACGATCAAGTTGGATATATTTATTGGAACTTAGCCTGCTTGTCAAACAGAAAGAATACGCTTCTTTGTGATGGACAAAAATGTGCAATCAGCTTACAACATCATCATGGGAAGAGTTGGTTTGAAGAAGTTCGAAGCAGTTCCATCTACAGTACATCAGTGTTTAAAATTCCCTACAAACTTTGGAGGAGGAGTTGTGAAAGGTGATCAGAAAGTAGCTCGGAAATGTTATTATTTGTCTGCCGAGCAAGAGGAGCTTGAAGAGTCAAGGAAAAAGACTACTACCTACCAGGTGGAGGAAGGTACCGAAATTGAAACACTTGATCCCAGAGATGAATCCCAACTTGTAAAAGGACAGGTGGTGGAATCTACAGAAAATGTTATTCTGGATGATGAGCACCCTGAACGAGTAAACCAGATAGGTTCATCGTTGGATGTTTCAATAAAATAGGAGTTGATAACTTTTTTGAGAAACAGAAAGAAAACTTTTGCATGGAGTCATGAAGACATGCTAGGAATAGATCCGAACTTCTTATGTCATGAGCTCAATGCGAATAAGGAGATTAAGCCTGTAAAGCAGAGAAGAAGAGTGTTTAGTCCCGAGAAGAATCAAGCCATACAAGAGGAGGTCGAGAAGCTCCAGAAAGCCCAATTCATTGAAGATGTGAAATATCCAGACTGGTTAGCAAATGTGGTGATGGTAAAGAAGAAAAATAATAAATGGAGAATGTGTGTTGATTTCACTGATCTCAACAAGGCCTGCCTAAAGGATCACTTTCCATTGCCCAGAATTGACCAATTAGTGGATGCTACCTCGGGACACGAGCTGCTCAGCTTCATGGACGCTTATTCTGGCTACAACCAGATCAAAATAAAACCTGAAGACAGGGAAAGCACTTCTTTTATTACCCCTAGGGGAACTTATTGTTATAATGTTATGCCTTTTGGTTTGAAAAATGCAGGAGCGACATACCAGCGGCTGATGAACAAGGTTTTCGCCGAACAAATCAGTTGCAATATGGATGTCTATGTCGATGATATGCTGACAAAGAGCAAGAAACCTGCTGATCATCTAGTTGACTTAAGTCAGACCTTTGATCAACTGGATAAATACCAAATGAAGCTCAACCGGACGAAGTGCACCTTTGGAGTACGAGAAGGAATGTTCCTCGGGTACATCGTCAACCAGCGAGGCATTGAGGCAAATCCAGCAAAGATCAAAGCTCTTTTAGGGTTACGATCTCCAACGACGAAGAAAGAGGTGCAGAGTCTTACAGGACGAGTTGCAGCGCTCAACAGATTTGTATCTCGAGCAACTGATAGATGCCTCCCATTCTTCAAAACACTTCGGAAAACTTTCGAGTGGAATGATGAATGTGAAAAAGCCTTTCAAGACTTGAAGAAATATCTGGAAGCACCTCCACTGTTGTCCAGGCCAGTAATGGAAGAAAAGTTGTACTTATACCTGGCAGTATCAGAGAATGCAGTCAGCTCGGCATTGATCAGAATGGAGACTGGAGTCCAGAAGCCAATTTATTACACAAGTAAGGCTTTTCGAGGTGCAGAGATCAGGTACCCAAAGCTGAAAAAATTGGCATTGGCATTAATTGAAGCAAGTAGAAGAATGAGGCCTTATTTCCAGGCCCATACCATCGTCGTGTATACCGACATGCCATTGAGACAAGCCCTTCATAAGCCAGAAAAATCAGGGAGACTGATGTATTGGGCAATAGATCTCGGTGAATATGATATTGTGTATGAACCCAGATCATCATTAAAAGGGAAGGCTGTAGCAGACTTTATAGCAGAATTTACATATCCTGATACCCCCGAGGAATAAAAGTTGCTCGCTGACCAACCTGTGGATGTTACAAGATCAACAGACATAAGTCTAGATCAACTTCGGTTGGTAAAAGGGCTTGTGGATGTAGAAAGATCATCAAACTCAAACCCAAACCAACTCCGATTGGTAAAAGGGCGAGAAGAGATGGTCGACGAAGAACGAAAAATACCAGGGGAGGATGAAAGGAAACAGCAGATATTTCACCGAGGAACTCTGTCAGATAAGAAATTTGAAGACGAGTTACCTACATGGAGATTATATGTAGATGGATCATCTTGCACAACGGGTTGTGGAGCAGGGATTGTTTTGAACACCCCAGATGAGATTGACGTGGAATATGCCTTGCGATTCCAATTCAAAGCTTCCAATAATGAGGTTGAGTATGAAGCCTTGATAGCAGGTTTTAATTTAGCAAAGATTATGGAAGCGCAACAAGTGATGGTATTCAGTGATTCTCAATTAATTGTGAATCAGATGATGGGAACATATGCAGTTAAAGGAGAATTAATGGTCAAGTATCATGCAAAGGCGATGGAGTTGTTGGCAGAATTTGATGCCATTCAGTTTATCAGAATACCAAGAATGGAGAATGCACAAGCAGACGCACTGGCCCGACTAGCATCAGCTACTCGTACCGAGCTGCGAAGAACGATACCAATTGAAGTATTAGAAGCTCGGAGCATAGATGAAGACCTGACGATGAATGTTATTACCCTTGATTTAGACCATCTTGGATGGATCCCATCAGGGCATATATTGAGGAGGGAGAATTGTCGGATGATAAGCTCGCTGCAAAGAAATTGAAGTTTAAAGTTGCTCGGTATGTACTAACTAATGGTGTTTTGTATAGACGAGGAATTATGGTAGGTTTGTAGAGATGTGTACATCCCTCCGAGGTGAAGGAATTGATTGAAGAGATCCATGAAGGGTCTTGTGGAGCACATGTAGCAGGTCGGACACTTTTACAAAGAGTGATGACGCAGGGATATTACTGGCCAACGATGAGAGCTGATTGTATAGCCTATGCTAAGAGATGTGATAAATGCCAACGTTTTTCTTCCATCCGACGTACTCCACAAGCATTGTTGACACCCATAACTTCCCCTTGGCCATTTGCCATGTGGGGAATTGATCTGGTTGGACCACTGCCAACGACCCGAGGAAGATTCAAGTACCTCGTTGTGGCAGTCGATTATTTTACTAAATGGGTAGAAGCTGAGCCACTTATTGATATGACTTACGAGAAGGTATACCAGTTCGTTTGGAAGAATATAATCTGCCGATATGGTCTCCCTCATGCCTTCATCACAGACCATGGAACACAATTCGATAACGAGGAGTTTGTTGCCTATTGTCGACAATCAAACATTTTCAAGACTCATTCAGCACCAGGCCATCCTCAAAGCAATGGACAGACTGAAGTGACGAACAGAACATTACTAAATGGTTTGAAGAAGAGGCTAAGTGAAGCTAAAGCTAATTGGATTAATGAGATACAATCAGTATTGTGAGCTTACCGAACAACTCCCCGAGCAGCAACTGGAGAATCACAATATATGCTGGCATTTGGAAGTGAGGCTGTAATACCTGCCGAGTTGGGTCTTCCAACACATAGAGTGCTGAATTTCAATTCCCCAGTCAGCGACTTGATGAGGAGATTAGATTTGGACATGCTCGAGGAGGTTAGAGAAGAGGCAGCCATTAGGAATGCTGCTTATCAACAGCGAACAGCCATGTTCTACAACAAGAGGGTGAAAAAATGCGACTTAAAAGAAGGAGATTACGTGCTAAAGAAGGTCATTCAGAAGCACAATAAGTTGGAAGCAAACTGGCATGGACCCTACCGAGAACTGCAGTTGTCCGACCAGGAACTTACCGAATAGCGACTCTAGAAGGAGAGGAATTTAAGAATGCATGGAATGCTGAACACCTACGCAAGTATTATCAGTGATGTAAAATGTAAAGCAGTTCCATCAATATGAATAAAACGATGATGTTTCTCCATCTTCTTTCTTGTTATCGAAAGTTTTTCGGGGAATACTAGTGTACAACACTACGCTGTTCAGCAATAAAAGCAACACTGATAGTTCAAACCCACGATCAACTCCGGTTGGTAAAAGGGCGAGAACAAACTATACTCCTTTGGTTAGGAGGCGTACACTAGTGTGACCAACTCAGGTTGGTAAAAGAGCTAGTGGACATGATAGTTCAAACCCACGACCAACTCCGGTTGGTAAAAGGGCGAGAACAAACTATACTCCTTTGGTTAGGAGGCGTACACTAGTGTGACCAACTCAGGTTGGTAAAAGAGCTAGTGGACATAATAGTTCGAACTCAGACCAACTCCGGTTGGTAAAAGAGCGAAAACACGAGACTCCTAAAAATGCCAACGTGTTTGGTTAAGAAATAAGATATGCTCTCAAATGCCAACTTATGTTGGTCGGGAGGTAAGTTTATTACATAAAAGTTCCTCGAAGAACAAAATATTCCAAACTGAATCAAGTATGGTTGGTTGGAGATAAAAATCCACCAACTGTAGTTGGTCGACGAGGAGAAAATATTTTAAACAGTACCAAGTATAGTTGGGCGGGGATAAAAACCCATTAACTATAATTGGTCGACGAGCACAATTTTAACAACCTTGGTTGGTTGGAAGAAATTTTAAACATTTTTATACTCATTACTTTATTATTAAGTGATCGAGCAACATTACTAATACTTGTAATTTTTTATTACTAAGTTGGTCGAGGAACCACACAATATTGTTATGAAAGCACAAATATAAAGTGTTTGACAAATACAAGAGCAATACAAATTTGCAAACAAAAATGAAATTCTTTCATTAAAATCGAAATGAATTACACAAGTTTATTACATTGATATTAAATTATCTACTAATTATTACATCAAATTTCCTATTCTATTGGCTTTTTTCCTTCAGCTTTCGATATAGGCTCCTCGCGAGCAGGAGGATATTCCAAGAAAAGGGGAGAATTAATGAAGTTAATATCTCGAAGCATTCTGACGTTCATTATTGAAGGTGTGTCCAGTAGATGCTTTGGACGAGATACCTCGATCTGAGAATGAAGATTGTAGTCACCGAGGTATTTTGCAATTAAGCTCCGAGGAGTGGCACGAGCTGGGATCCATTCCATGTCCAACTTATAAGGTGGCACAGGCAAGTCTAGTAGCCCGGGAGCATGATAATCCCATAAATAATGACCCTGCTCTAGTTTTAATACACCCAGGGCGTTCAACCATCCCTGTTTATAACCTTCATTATTGGCATTTTCAAGGCGAGCATCCAAGTGACAAAGGGCCTCATTATAGCCTGCCATCCAGAACTCACGAGGTTGTTTGTGGAATTGGAAAGTTATTCTCTCTAACTGCTCGTGAAGGTTTCTGGAAAAAACATCTTTATTATTCAGAGCAGACTTTGTCGAAGCAAGTTGATCCTCCAGAGTTTGGATTTTCTTGGACATTTCAGACAAAGCCCGATCTTTTGCATTCAATTGGAACGCTTGAGTTTCCAACGTTGATCGAGTACGAGCTTCTTCAACATTATGATTAAGAGCTCTTGATCCTCCTCGAGCAGGTCGAGAACTTGGTTCCTCGACAACATTCTGAGCAGCTCTTCCTCGTCCACGAGAACCTCTTCCTCATCCCCGAGTAGCAGTAGAGGCACCCGACCTTCTCCAAGTATCCAACTCTTGCCTTAATTTGGCATTCTCAACCTCTAAAAATGAAAATCCCTCGTCAGTCACTGGGATTACAACTGTTGAAGAAGAAGCTACAGACTTATACTGTGCTAGCTCTTTCTGCAAATTGTTATTCTCTTGCTCCAGCAGCTCGGCAATCTGTCTACATGCTTCAACTTCACCCCTTAGGGTTCTCTCCGTGACATTGTACCCAATAAGGATCTTTTTGTCGCCTGTCTCGGCAGAAAGCTGTTGATACCTCTTTTCATACCCCTCGTGCAAAAGGGCATTTGATTCCTTGTACTGAGTCTGAAGATCTTCCAAAGTATATTGAAGATCCTCGATCATGTCATAGTAAGCCACGTTATTGGCCACAGCTCGATCAAGTAAGTCCTTCAAGTATTGATAAGCTTCGACAGCCTGCTCTGAAGCATCATAACCGAGGATGTTGGCAACTTCTGATGCACTTAGGTTTGTGTGACCAGCATTATAATATTCATGGCATTGCTGCATCAGTTTTGTATCATTGGCAGACAGCAATTCCATTCTAGCCATAAACTAATAAAGAAGAGAAGGCAAGAGTTAATAAAAAAGCAGACAGAGCATCAACAATGTAGAGGAACAAAAAAGGTAATTTTATTACATCATCAAAAGTAGTACAGCGTTCAGAATACAAAGTACAAGAAAAAGAAAAACAGAAAGAGAATACCGAACAACTTCACACCTTTTCCTTGTCTCCCAAGGCTTTCTCGTGAGGCTGGGACGAGGAGCTCGGTTGCTCGGTGGAAACAATAATTTGGTCGGCAGAAGTTGGGACTTGTTCAGGAGGAGTAGGCAAAGACGAAATCTCCTCGGTGGCTGTCTGATTGGGTTGTGGAGCAAGGACTTGATCACCCACTGTCATTGAAGACTCCTCGGATGCAGCTTCGTCTTCATCCTCATCTTCAATTCTAGGAGGAGGACCGGGAAGATGTTGTTGAAATAGCTCAGAGTCTTCGCTAACTTTCAATTCTTGCAGGGCAGCAACCCAACTATCTTGGAAGTATTTCAAACTCCCATATTTGACCTGGGTCATCATTGCCGCTACCCCCCTATCCCATCCTTTATCCCAACCGGTGCGAAAAGATTTTTTCACAGCCACCTTTCTTTTCATTTTCTCCGAGGAGAGCTTCTCGGATAGAAGATCCTCGGAGGCTTTCAACTTGGCCTCCACCTCCTCCTTCTGGCGATTTACTTCTTACAGAAGGGTTAGCTCTTCCTCAGCCGACTTCAACTTATTTTCAAGCTCCCCAAGGTTTGTGGGCTTCTCGGCATATTTCTTATTCTCTCCCTCCAAGTCTTTTACTCTATTTCCCAACTGCACCTTCTCTGCCTCCAATGCAGCCAACTTCTTCTCCCATTCACCCTTATCCTCGTCATATTTTTGACGGGATTCTTTCAAAGACTGGGACAAACCCAGAAAATCATCCTTCACTCCAGACGAGGAGCTAGAAGCCTTGAGTGCTTCATCTTTCTTCACTATGGTGTTAAAGCAACTCACCAGCTGGAAAAAGAAGAAGATAATGATAAATCAGCACAGAGACATATGTATTGATGGGAAGAAAGAAAAATTCAGGATAAGAGAAACTTACTGAAGCAATGTGACGAGTAGCTAGGGATGTCAGCATATCCCTAGACATATTTTCTTCAATTTCTTGGACTTTAGGAATAGTCCAAGTCTTTACCGAGCTCATTACAGAACTCGGGGGAATAATGGTTGGAACACCAGCTCCACTAGCTTGGAGCTGGGGAATGGTTTCAGAAAAACTGACCGAGGAGGATTTCTTCAATCTCCTCAGTGGCACTTCAGCAATTTCAGCCAAAGAACCTTTTGTAGGGGAGATGGTGACCACTTCCACAGAAGCACTTCTCTTTCTCGGAGCCACTGGGGGCTTCTCGGCAGCCTTCTGAGGAGCAACAGAAGGGGCAGCATCTACTTTCTTTGTCCCCTTTGGGACATCATTCTTGTTTCTCTTTCCATCTCCAGCAGAGGAAGTCTCCGCGAAGATAGCAGGAACTCTTCTTTTGCCCATTTTCTGACTTAGAGGAATGTGAGATTCTGGTGAAGAATCCTCAGAAGCTGGCAATGGTTCACTAATGCTGACCACAGAACGAGCAGTAAAGGATGATGTATAGCTCCTGTACTGCAACAAGTATGAAGCAGACCTGACGTGCTCGTCTGTAACTTTCTGATGCAAACTCCAGATATGTTTCAAATGCTTTATATTAACTTCTGATTCTTTGGGAATTTTTCTCTTGTTGTCAACTGCAAACAAATACATATTGAAATGTCAATCACGCATTTATTCAAACATAATGAAATCATAATTTCAGAAATAAAATAAAATGAAAACAACCTATCCCATTGCCATATAGAGGGCATTTGGAACCTTCATATACTTTGTCTCCAACCAAAGGGGCATGTTGCCAATTTTTTATAACTACCCCATGTTCAAAATAATCCCTATTAGCATCAGGGAGATTGACTACTAAAGCTCTATTCAAAAATCTAGTTTTTAAATAATAAACATTGTCTAGAACAGCCCACCTATAACAGTACATAATCTCAGGAATTCCTATACGAGTTCCATGAGTTTGATTTAACCTATGCACCCCATTAACTATTTCCATGTGTTGGGGGATATTTTTACAGGAACAAGATCAAAATACTGACAGAACTCTAAGCACAGAGGGTTCGGTGGAAAAGAAAATCCACATTCAGCAATGAAGAGACTGGGGAACCAATGTCCCTCAGCCAAATTAAAATAATTTGAAGGCTCAGAAAGATCCTCCAAAGTTACCCAAGACGGAATAGAGAAATCAGAACGGAGTTTCTCAAGAGATTCAACAATATAAACCATGGTGAATAAAAGAAATAAAGAAGAAGGAAGAAGATCTTACAGGAAAAAAAGGAGATCTGTTGACGACGAACGAAAACAAGGATGAACGCACAAGAGAAAGAAAGACTATGGAAAACTCGAAAGCAGAAATTGGAAAAGGTAGAAGACGGTGATATTGTCTATGAAGTTTAAATACTTTGCCTTGGGAAACGGCAAAAGAAATGATTACAAAAAGGAAACTATTACGCTACCGGAGGCTAAAAGGACAAAAAGTGCATGAAGATCGAAGCGCTTATAAAAATGCAAAAAGGCGGATTCTGCGAATTTGGAAGGAAATTCAAATACGAAGAAAATGCTCCTAAAACCCAGGAAGGTCATTTAATATTGCCATATGCCGAGAAAGAATGTTCCATACTCCTCAAAGTTCGAAATATGAAACATTGGGGGCTTCTGTTGATACCAAAATTAGTATGCTGATGTGGACGAATAATAAGAAGACACGTGTCAATCTACGTGGCACAATAGCAACGAGGAAGTTCATTCCCCCGACCTAGTCATACTCACTCCGAGCAACGGGTGTACTCCGAGGAACACCAGTCCTCCGAGGAACTCCAGTCCTCCGAGGAACTCCAACGCTCCGAGGAACTCTTGAACGACGAGCAACTAAGGCGGTTCGAGCTGCATCTCGACCACAGCATTGATTGCCAGATAATCAACAGTTCAACTATTCATTGAATGCTTATCATCTTGACGCACACGCTTGAAAGGCATTAAATGTATTACCCTTTTATATGTATATCATTTAATGTATCACCCTTTCATGTACAGCCTAAGGGCTATAAATACCTTGTATGACCCTCATTCAAAGGGACCGGAATTTCTTGATAGAACTACATATCAAGAACTCCAAAAACACTTGGCAATAACAGAAACAGTGGACGTAGGCCATTCTTATAAGGCTGAACCACTTTAAAATTCTTTGTCTCATTTATATTTATCATTGATTAAATAATTAAAAGCAATCTAGTTTTTTACATCAACAACGATGATAGTAAAAAAAATTAGTAGACTAAGGTTAGACAATGGCGATGAATAAAAGTTAGACCCATTCTTATAAGTATGCCAGGATGAGGGGATCATGCCACACTTCAAAGTTAGAATGTATGAATTGCACTTTGATGGAAAATGTACGATGCATATTGTCCAATGCTGGTTTAGGCAAGGAGTTTTGGGATGAAGTTGTTACATATGCATATCACCTCATTAATAGGTTACATGTAACTACAAATCAGGGTAAAATTCCCATCGAGGTATGATCAGGAAAACCTTATACAAATTATGATTCTTTATGAATTTTTAGCTCCCCTGCATATTTTCATGTTAGGGAAAGCAAGTTGGATCCTAGAGCCAAGAAAGCCATATTCTTGGGCTTTAGTGATGGAGTGAAGGGGTACAGACTTTGCTACCCCAAGACAAAAAAGATCATAAATAGCATGGATGTTGCATTCAATGAATCTTTAATGTTAAAGAATTCTCCTAGGGAGAAAAAAGCCAAAGAAATTCTTAGCATGGAGATTGAGGCTCCAATTATTCCAGCCAGACTTGTCATACATTTAGAAGATTATGAGATAAATATAGATGAGGTGGAAACTCCTACCCACGAGTCTCCTCGATAATCAAATTCTATTGTAGCTAGTAGACCAGGAAGATAAAAAAGGAAAGTTATATGGCTTACTAATGATATGGAGACATATGCACTACCCATGGTTGAAGATGAAATTCCATCTACTTATGAAAAGTCAAAAAAATCTCAAAAAGTGTAGATTGGAAGAAGGCAATGGACGAGGAGATGCAATCTCTTCATATGAACTAGACTTGGGAGTTAATCCAACATTTAAAAGAGAAGAAAGCCATTAGGTAAAAGTGGGTATACACCAAGAAGGAAGGATCCTCAAAGAAAGACAATGTAAGATTCAAGGTCAGGTTGGTGGTGAAAGGCTACGTGAAAAAGGAAGGGATTTATTATAATGAGGTATTTTCTCCGGTTGTGAAGCACTCTCCATTCGTATTTTTCAAGCATTAGTTGCTCAGTTTGATCTCGAGGTGGCACAACTTGACATTAAAATTGCATTGTTACATGGATATTTGCAGGAGGAAATTTATATGACTCAACCAGAAGGATATAAGGTTGATGGTAAAGAGAATTGGGTTTATAAACTGAGAAAATTTCTACTTGGGTTGAAACAAAGTCTAAGGTAGTGGTAAAATTGATTTGATCGGTTTATGTTTAGAAAACAGTACAAAAGGATCCACTATAATCATTGTGTGTATTTTCATAATCTTCGTGATGGATCCTGTATTTATTCTTGTAGGAGGGTAGTAAGACTGGGGTCTATGAATAACTGGAAAGGGTGAGGCGTGACCCACTCCAATGGACGCTGCCTGCAAGGTCTTCAAGGTCTCCTGGTGCAAATTCTGAAGAAAACTTCTCCTTCTGGTAACAATGGAACTCAAGCTTCAACTCACTCCCTGCAAGAAGATGAACTTTCACAACAAAAATAGTAATTTTCTCAAGGGAAACACCTTAGAGTGATGGCTGTCAGTGGGGAGTGAAGGAACAAGGCACTCAGCACTAAGAGAATGAGCAGGGAGAGAATACTCAGGTAGGTCTGGTGGTATTTTGGCAGAGAAACAGTGTAATTTCTATTGTCTATCTCTTGACCTTGCCCAGATGTCTATTTATACTGGGGTGTTAGGGGTGAGTGGCATTTTTGGGCGCCAAAATTTAGAGAGTTGGTGGGGAACAATGTCTGAAGTGTACCATTTGTCCCTACCTGTGGCAGCCTGCCTATCCCCTCTACAGGCGCCACCTGGCGCCGACCAAAGGTCAAAAAGCACATATGTCCCCTAACGGAGACAAAATATCAGATTTGGTAATTATCTTTTGAAACGGTAACTTGTGGTGAAATTTTGCAAATCTTGAGAGAGGAGACCTTAAGGACTCCTTTCCTCTAAAAAAATGTTATTTTTCTTGAGAGGGACCTTGAGGACCCCCTCTTCTGGAAAAGTCATTTTCTTATAAAGAGTTTATTTCTTGTGAGTAGCCAGCTCTTTGGCTGCTCACTTCACTTGTGACCAAGTGTGCAGTGTGTGTAGTCTTGAGTGACTTCTGGGTCTTCCTACTAGTATTCTCTCAATCCTATAGTGCCAAGTGGTTGAGCTTGCTCAACATACCTTGTCCCTCAGTCGCCAAGCCAAAACTCCCAAGAGGTCCCAACGCGCATGTTCGAGCCCTGCTTGCTCGACTAGGCAACCTGTACAAGAAAGTAAAGTGTTAGTGTTGTTGTTCATTTAGAGACTGATGTTTCATGAGGAGTTGTTCGTGATAGCTACTCCCTCAATATGAGTTTCTGTCGAAACCCCTGTAGCAGCACTTCTCGAATAACATTTCTGCAGTAACCCTTGCAGTGGCGCTGAGCCTTACAGCGACGCTGACTCTCTCGACTGTCATTACTTCAGTGACCCTTGCAGCGGCGCTGACCCTTGTAGTGGTACTTCTTAATTTTGGATTTCTGCGGTGACCCTCGCGGGCACCTCTCGAATGTAATTGCTGTAGTGACTCAGACGTTTTAGTGGCGCTAACACTTGAAGCGGCGCTGACCCTTACGGCGGTGCTGATGCTTGTAGTGGCACTGGCACTTGGAGCGGCGCGGACACTTGTAGCAGCGCCGACCCTTGCAGTGGCGCAGACACTTGCAACGGCGCAGACACTTGAAGCGGCGCTGGCACTTGAAGCGGCGTCGACCCTTGCTGCGGCGCGGACACTTGTAATGGCGCAAACGCTTGCAGCGGCGCTGGTACTTGAAGAGGCGTTAACCCTTGCGGCGGCGCGGACTCTTGCAGTGGCGCTGGCACTTGCAGTAGCGCTGGTACTTGAAACTGCGCCGACACTTGCAGCGGCACGAAAGATTGCGACGGCGCTGACACTTGCAGTGGCGCTGGCACTTGAAGCGGCGTCGACCCTTGCGGCGGTGCGGACTCTTGCAGCGGAGCTGGCACTTGCAGCAGCGCTGGCACTTGAAACGGCACTGACCCTTGCAGCGGCGTAGAGACTTGCAGCGGCGCAGACACTTGAAGCAACGCTGACCCTTGCAGCGGCGTAGAGACTTGCAGCGGCGCTGACACTTACAGCGGCGCAGACACTTGAAGCGGCGCTGGTACTTGAAGTGGCGCCGACACTTGTAATGGCGCAGATACTTGCAGCGGCGCTGGCACTCGAAGCGGCGCTGACACTTGAAGCGACGCTGGCACTTGAAGTGGCGTCGACACTTGTAATGGCGCAGATACTTGCGGCGGCGTTGGCACTCAAAGCGGCACCGACCCTTGCGACGGCGCGGACACTTGCAGCGGCATAGACACTTGCAATGGCGCTGGCACTTGAAGAGGCGCCGACCCTTGCGGAGGCGCGGACACTTGTAGCGGCGCTTGCACTTGCAGCGGCGCTGACCCTCGCAGCGGCGTAGACACTTGCAGTGGCGCTGACACTTGCAGCGGCGCAGGCACCTGAAGTGGCGCCGACACTTGTAATGGCGCAGATACTTGCGGCGGCGCTGGCACTCAAAGCGACGCTGACCCTTGCGGCGGCACGGACACTTGCAGCGGCGTAGACCCTTGCAACGGCACCGGCACTTAAAGCGGCGCTGACCCTTGCGGCGGCGCGGACACTTGCAGCGGCGCAGGCACTTGCAACGGCGCAGACGCTTGAAGTGGCGCCGACGCTTGAAGTGGCGTCGACGCTTGCGACGGCGCCGACCCTTGCGATGGCTTTTGGACTTCTGGGTGACCCTCGCGGGCACCTCTCGGATGTCATTAATAAAAAAAGCATTTTTATTTTATTTTGCTTTTTTATTGATAGACACCCATCTACATTAGCCCCTCGTGCAAAGATTTTTTGGTTGGGTAGACTAAAAAATCTTTGTACGCTATAAATCTGATTTCAACAATTATTTATATATATATATATATATATATATATATATATATATATATATATATATTTTCTGAGGGACCCTAGGATCATTAACTGCGATGTCCCTTTATCCGAGGTTTTTAAATTTTTTTTTTGAGAACCCACGCGTCAGTGTGGGAACTGTCATCTCGTCATTTGGGAAAAAAAGGTCATCACCATTTTGCCTTCCTACACGTTTTCCCATTTTGATGCAAAAAACATAAGCCCCTCTTCTTGGGCTCTTTCATCTTCTTCAAAAAAACATAAGACACTTTTGGGTTTATAGTGAGAGAGAGTGAGAGAAAGGGATTTTTAAAACACCATAGCCACCCATCCCCTCATTTTTTGCTCTAGCTTTTCCAAATACCATAGCCTCTCATTTATGGATTCTAATCCAAGCAATACTTCTTCAAATGTAAACACCTCCAAAACCTCCATGGTTTTAGGTTCTATGCCTTCTTCCTTGTCCATCTCAACGGTTCCGACCGCCCCTATTACCGCCGTCGACGCCTCCTCCGTGCTACCCGCCCTCTTTCCGTCGGCTGGAGGTTCGAGAACCCTCATGGGTTCGTCGCGATTTCCTTCCGCGTACGATGTTCAAATCTTGGGTATCTCGGGAAGCGGCGCTTAGTTGGAGATTGGTGTCTCGCCTGTCCCCTTTGATATGGCTGTTGACGAGGGCCCGGAGCGAGTGGACCTCTCGTCCGAGGGTCTCTCGCCAGTTGCCTTGGGTTCTGATAAACAAATCAGTTGCATTGGGAGGGGTATCTCGACTAGTGGCGCTCAGTTAGGGATGGTCGGTGTCTCGTCCGTCCCCCTTGATGTGGCTATTGGCGAGGGCCCGAAGCGAGTGGACCCCTCGTCCGAGGGTCTCTCGCAAGTGGACCCCTCGTCCGAGGGTTCTTATAAAAAAATCAGTTGCGTTGGGAGGGGTATCTCGACCTCGGTTCACGAAATTTATCCAGTTGGTTTGGATAAGGGTATCTCGGAATTTTTTGGCGCCGACAGTGGTTCCTCGCGCGTTGAGCTAGGCGCGAGGAGTTCTTTGTCTATTGAAAATGAGCTTGGAGGGAGGGGGTCTCGACATCCGTGAACTTTTCTGAAGAAGATGGGGTCTCGACCCCTTTTTTTCGCGAGGGAACCCTTGCAGCGAGAGGAGGGTCTTGACGCCTGGTTTAGTGCCTACGGGTCTCCCGTCCGTGCAAGGGGGTGTCTCGACAGGTATTAGTGCTGATGCAAGCATCTCGACCTCGGGTGTCTCGATGCCTTTGACTGTTTCTGAAATGGGGGTCTCAGCTTATGGCAGCATGGTGACCTCTCGTCAGCAGTCGGGGGTCTCACGACTTGGCCTCGCGTCCACGGGTCTCTCGTTCGTGCAAGGGGGTGTATCGACATTTTGTCACCTCGAGGGTTCCGTAACCCAGGGTATCTCACCGACTATTGGTGTTACGGAGAGCATGCCACTGACCAGGGGCTCTTCACATGATTTTGCTGTGGTTTCTGCCTCCACTTCTTTTTTTGCGACAGGAGACCCCCAGGGTCCCTCGTTCGGAGTCCCCACTAGGATGAGTTCTTTTCTTGAGCCAATGGCTCTTGGTGGTTCATCAGCTACGCCATCCTCTTCTCAGGCATGGAAGGATTATATGCACATTCGCCAAGGGCGAGACTTCGGTATTTACCGTCGCTCTCCTTTTTTGGTCCTGCTAATAGTTTCATGATTTCACTTTCTGATTTTGGGGATGAATTTTCGGGTGTTGTTCTCGAACGTTCTCATATGGGGTTAAGTGAGTCTGCTGACCTTCCTACTATTTCTCCGGATTCCATTCTCCGAGTCCGCGTTGACCGTGGTGACTTTCCTTATTCCAACATTGAAGTTAAAACCCCGGGTGGACCCACAGAGGAGTGGGTCAGCTGGGTTGATTATGTTCTGAGCGTTCCTGATTATGTGGATATTCTTAGGGAGGTGGGACTCTTTACCGCCGTCAGCATCCTAAAGTCCTGCACCATATTTAAGCATGGTTCTTCGCTCAATCTCTTATTGTCTCAATGGAGTATGGAGTCTCACACCTTTGTCACAGGCTGGGGGGAATTTACCCTTACCCTAGAAGATATATGTGAATTGTACGCCCTTCCTTTCTTTGGGCAGCAGGTCTTTTTTGATGACTGCGAGGACTCCCTAGAGCAGGAGATGGTGGGGGAGTTACGGTCAGCTCTCGGAGAGTTCTTGAGGTATGTGGCCATAAATATAACTAGTCATTCCAAGCATTCCTTTGCCAAATGGCAAAGATACTGGTTCAGAGACTTTGAGCAGTTGCAGAAGGGGGAGAATTCACGTGCAGCCCCCAGATCCCAGGATGGTCCTAAGCTCCACTCTCCTGCACATTTAGCCGCTTTCCTCGTTACATTTCTGACTCGGTTCCTTCTACCAGGTAAGCCCGAAGACTGTCCTTGCGAACTTCTTTTTAGATTGGTTGTACGATTGTCTCGCGGTAGGTCGGTACCCATGGCTACCCTGACCTTAGGTTATCTTTACACCTGGATGGACCGAGCGCACATAGATGTAGAGAGGTCCTGCGGTCGGTATGATGTTGCTAATCATGTCAACGCCCCTCTCTTGATGGCCCTTTTGTTTGAGCATTTCCCCCACTTTACTTTAGGGGCTCACGCTTGTCATAGCGACGCTGCGAGACTTCTTCGGTGGCATAAGAAAACTCCCAAGCAGTCTCTGGGAATGTTGATTGATGATATCAAGGAGTTTCAGTTTCGGCCCTACACCAAGCGCCCTGGGGGTACTTTCAGCTGGCTTTCTTTCCCCGGCGACGGCGGGACCTTCTATTGCCCTTCAGCAGTGGGGTCGGTTTCCACGTGTCCTCATATTAATGTGGTGACGATGCTCTTACCATGTCACCTTCCTTCTTGGACCGAGTTAGGTCCGTGTGTTGAATCTTATCATTCCGAGAGGGCAGGACGACAGTTCGGTTATGATTAGGGCGTTCACACCCCTCCTCTTCTTACCCACAACAGTCATTCTGAGGCATTTTCAGAGGCGTGTGCTGGCTTTACTCTTCAGGGATTATTCCATAGGGTCAGTGGTTTGGGTGGCCTCTATGTGCCTCCCTGCGATTATCATCCTTCATTAAATTCATCTTGGTTCCTTCTTTGGCAGCAGCAGGTTCGTCTTATCCAAGAATGTGTAGTTGGCCCTCCTCATGAAACTAACCCCATTAAATATATCAGATCTCAGTTTTTGGTCAGGCAGACGCAGAAAGACCATTGGTTTCTCAGCACCACCTCCACGCCACCCTTGGAGCATGCCATTCCCATTTTAGTGAAACCTCTCATTGACGAGTCACTTCCGTCTCCGCCGGCTGAGCTTCCCCCTGTGAAGTCTAGAAACCAACCGAAAAGTAGAGGGAAAATGAGCACCTCTACTACAAGCAAAAGGAAACACCCTGACGCCGACGTATCCAATTTTGTTCCTGCTACTACTGCTTCTCCTCCTTCTTCTCCTGTGAGGACTCGGGCTGCGAAGAAAAGAAAGGAGATGGCGCTGGCATGGCTGCTTCCTCTACAGTGGATCGAGAGTCTGATACTGGCAATCTTGGGGCGGGCAAGACTTCCCAAGTAGTGAGAGGGAAAGGCTACTCTTCACCGAGCCTTGCTTCCCAAGAGGCGCGGATCGCGTCTATTCCCATTGCGGAAGGTACTATATCACGACATTCTCTACTTAGTGGAACTAGTTCTCTTGGAGTTTTTTTATCTCCCTCCCCTTCATTGGAAGAGGAACTAGTTAATTATGGAAGCACCCCTTCCTATGACGACCATAGTTCTTCTTCGGGTGATATGGGCGGCCTGGGTTTCCATAGCGAAAGCACTACTGACACTTATGCTTTGTTATCAGTCTCCAGAGAGTCTTCTAGTGATGATGAGGCCTCCCATTCTCCTGGGGGGTTAGCCCCACCCTACTCCCTTATAGCCAGACTACGCGCCCTGCTACTGTAAGCGTTCCCCCTTTACTTGTCTATCTTTTTTTTTGCATATGATTTTCTTTCTTCCCCTCATTATTATTTTTTTTATTTGTTAATTAAAGCATTATGTCATATTTGTGCAGGGCATTCCCGTAGAGACAAGTAGTTCTCCTCTTCCCCCACTACGACCGACGCCCTTTTAGCGGGAGAGGAACTCCATGCTCATTTCTTCCTGAGGCCTTTTTAGAGAGGTTTGATGTCTCCTTAATTCTTTTACCATCTGTTGTAATTTATTCGTCTTCTAACTACCTTTTGGTTGTGTACACTGTCATTTCCCCACAGCTTTCATCTGTGCATTTTACCGTCACCAAGACCACCCTTGTGGCTTCCCCTTCTCCTCAGGTATGCCTCGCTATTCTCAAAACATTCATTGTGCTATTTTCTCTTTTACTTCTTCCTGTTATTTACCCATTTATCATGCGTAGAGGGTTGTGTCTTCTGGCGTTGTCACCTCATCTTCTCTTGTCTCGGCGGTGGGCACTTCTGCAGCTGAGCCCCTGGAGGCCTCTTCATCTGAGGTACGCATTTTTACTTTTGAATATTTGTTTATTTTTTAATAGGAGCCCTAATGGCTCTTAGACTTTTTTTTCAAGGAGGGGCTCCTCCCTTGCATGGCGTTACCGCCCCGGGTTTATCCTCTTCAGGGAGAATTTCTGTCCCTAGGGTCCGTGTATCTATGGACGGTAGGCCTTTGGTTCAGGCGATCTCTCGTGGCCCGATATTTACTATGGCTTCAACCAGCGAGCCTACGCTTCAGGTCAGGCGTTTTCGCTCAAGCATGGAATCTCTTTCTCTTCGATCATGCGATGAATAACATACTCTCATTCTTTGCACGCTATCAGCACAGCCCCTACTGCACCGACCGTCCTTTTCCGCGCTTCCCCTTTGGATGGGGTTTAGGTACTCTCTTATTTTCTTGGTTCTATATTTCTTATCTATCCAGCCTGTACTTATCGTAGCCCTCTTTTACTTTATCGCAGTTATCCCTTGGCGCTATTTCGAGTGCGGCTCCTGCTACTGTCTCTTCAGCTGCCTCTATACATGGGCCAGTTTGTCCTGTTATCGTTCCCCTTTAGGTAGGTGTCTCTGTGGTGCTTTTTTTAGGAGTTTCCCTCTCCTCCTTTTTTTAATTGAAGTATTCATCATTCATGGAATAACTGATTTGTTATCTCTCGCCCTTTCTTGTCACTCGCAGCCTCGCCTACCCCTCGCGCCCTCCGTCGCTGAGATTATTCTTCCGGAAGTGCCTGAGGTTGAGGTAGCTTTTTCACTGGTCGCTGAGACAAACCCTTCTGGAGCATCGATCAGTGTTTCTTCCCCTATGGGAGCCCCTGCTCCTCCTTCTATGACCGTTACGGAGGGCATTATTCAGGTACCGTGTAGAAGAGTATCTACTTCTCTCGTGTCATTCTTATGTCTCTATTATTTTGTTTAAATTGCGCAAGCATTCCCCTCTTCACCTTTGTTGCATTGTCTCCAGGTGAGCGAGGTTGCTCTTATGACTAAGGAGCCGGATGAAGTTGCTCCAATACTTGTGGAGTTAGAGAATGAGATGGCTGCGAGAGAGGTATTAAACTAGCATACTCTCTTTTTACTATTTCCCTTCTTTTCTTCTTGCGTGTACTGTGCAAGCGTTCTCATTTCCCCTTTGTTTTATTGTTTCCAAGTGTATGAAAGTACTCCGTTGACTGTGGAGTCTGGCAGTGGGGCAACTGCGAGAGAGGTATTAGACTGGCATACCCTCTCTTTTTACTATTCCCCTCTTCTCTTCTTGCGTATACTGTGCAAGCATTCTCATTTCACCCTTGTCTCATTGTTTCCAGGTGTATGAGAGTACTCCGTTGACTGTGGAGTCTGGAAGTGGGGCAACTGCGAGAGAGGTATTAGACTGGCATACCCTCTCTTTTTACTATTCCCCTCTTTTCTTCTTGCGTATACTGTGCAAGCATTCTCATTTCACCCTTGTCTCATTGTTTCCAGGTGCATGAGAGTACTCCGATGACTGTGGAGTCTGGCAGTGGGGAAACTGCGAGAGAGGTATTAGACTCGCATACCCCCTCTTTTTTTTTACTATTCCCCACTTTTCTTCTTGCGTATACTGTGCAAGCATTCTCATTTCACCCTTGTCTAATTGTTTCCAGGTGCATGAGAGTACTCCGATAACTGTGGAGACTGGTAGTGGGGCAACTGTGGAGGGAGATCATAGTTCTGAGTTCACTCCTTTGGTCGGTGACGCTGATTCTGGTGGGGAGTCTTCTTTCCTTCCTTCTGAGGTGGGGTCTCGTCACTCCGATGGCGATGATGAAGCGGAGGATGCTGCGACTATTTCTAGTAGGCTATGGCGTGAGGAGTTACCAGGCCGCTTCAGGGTACATGAGTGTCAGATCTTGGATCTCATCTTGGAGCACCATCCCGAGACGTTCACTTCTCAGAGTATACTCCAGGTTGACAGTCTTACGGCCTTCAACCTGAGGTCTCTTGCCATCCATGTTCATGAGTTCTTGGCTACCTCCCCTGCTAAGATGACTAGCTCTTCTATTTTGCTATTCTTGGATGCTCTCCGTGACTTACAGCAGTTCTATCATTTTCGCTTGGATTGGCTTGATGCAGGGGTTCGCCCCTTTCTGAGTGTTCCTTTTCGAAAGATAGTGAGGTTTCACACTTCCCGAAAGTCTAGGGTTGATCAACGGCACGCAGAGGCTACGAGGATCCGGAATCAGATCGCCCTACTGCAGGTGAAGCTTGCTAGACTCGAGTCTGGCGATGAGGAGGATGAGGCTAAATTCGTCAGGTAGGAGGAAGAGTTTCTGCGGGAGGCTGGTCCGTCATATACTGGCGCCATCGCGCGTGATGATTTATTTTTTATGGTTTCTAGCAGATAGGCTACTTCTTGCTTTGTAGTGCTCAGAATTCTATGTGTACATCACTTATCATTCCTGTATGAGACACTTTGTTTCTTCTGCACTTTCTTTTTCCTTTGTTCTCCCTTTATACTGTGGGTGTTCATTTTATATGACTTGCTCTAATTTCTGTGAGCATTTAGTCTACTGGTGGCTACCCCATATACTGCGGGGTATTTGCATTGATATGAAAAGTTATGTATTATCATATTGTATATATTTTTTGAAAATGCACCTCTTGTAGCTGTGAGGTGTTGGCATGTGACTTTCTTGGGTTGCCCCTCCTGTCTGTGGGGGTATTCCTGCATATTACTATTTATAGTCGTAGAGGCTAGGTTGGAGAGGAGGGTGACCCCTGCCCCTTTCCGAAAGCCTGATTTTATTATAAAAAACTGTATTAATTTATGTCTGGGGGACTTTGCTCAGTATGCTTTCTCTTTAGGATGGACTTACCTCCCAAGTGTAGTGAGCAAAGTTCCTGGTCTTTTTTTTTTGTACTCGCTTGTAACTTAATAGGGAGTTTATATGTATGTATAAATGAGCAAGCAAAGCAAATATCAACGATGATCAAAAGTGTTGCTATTTCATTTCTTTACATTTGTGTGTTGTTTACAGTGTAGTATTGCTCTTAAAAAAAATTTACAAAAAAAACTTTTCTGGTATAGGAGCAATCCTCGAAATCCATTACGGACATGCAAAACACAAACAAAACTTGTTAGTTGTTACTAAGCATAGTACCTCTTCAGCCACTTGCAGTTGATGGACTGGAGGCAATCACTCTCTGGTTCTGATATTTGGCAGTAGCTCGACTTCCCCACTCCTCTGACGACAAAGGGGCCTTCCCAGTTAGGTTTGAATTTTGATGCCGACATGCTACGGAGATGGTGAGTTGATGCTCGCAGGACTAAATCTCCCACCTGGAATTATCTAGGCTTAACCAAGTTTTCGTAGGCCCTGGACAGTTGCTGAGTGTAGACTTTGAAATTCTCTCTCGCCTTTTCTCTGTGCTCGTCCAGCGCCTCCAGTTGCACATGCCTTGGGTCGGGGATGAGCCCCTTGCTAAGAGAAATTCTGGCTGAAGGTACCGCCAGTTCCACTGGTAGGACAGCTTCGGTCCCATATACTAGAGAGAAGGGAGTGAACCCTGTTGGCTTTCTTTTCGAAGTACGGTAGGCCCATAACACCATAGGCAACTTCTCATCCCATGCACCCGGCATGTCTTCTAGCATTTTCTTCAAAATATTTATCAGGGTCTTATTAGTAGCTTCTGCCTGGCCATTGCCCTTGGGGTAGGATATGGTTGAGTTATTATGCACAATCTTATACTTGTCCGTGAGAAGGGCCATTTCTTTGCATACAAATTTCTTCCCATTATCCGTTAGGATCACTTTGGGTATATCGAACCTACATATGATATACTCCTTTATAAACTGGGTTACCACTTGGGCGCTGACTCTCCTTAAAGGAATGGCCTCCGCCCATTTGGTGTACAATTCTGTAGCCACAATGATAAAAGCCTTGTCGTGAGATGCTGGGGCGATCTTTCCCACCAGGTCGAACGCCCATGTGTGGAAGGGATAGGGGGCTGCCAAGCTTTGTAGACTGACGGAGGGAGCGTGCACCATATTTCCATGCACCTGGCATGCTCTACACATTTTCACATATCCAATGGAGTCAGCCTCCATGGTCGGCCAGTAGTATCCCAGCGTCATCAGTTGATCATACAGCTTGGCGCCTCCCATGTGGGAGGGCTCATGAGCTTCTTTCAGCACCCTTTCCACTTCCTCTTTGGCTACGCACCTTAGCGCCTTCTCATTGTACCCTTTTCTATATAACTCTCCTTTGACCAAGTAGAAATGTGCTACCCTTTTTCTAGGGTAAATTTCATCCGCTCTCTCGGCGGGCAGCTCCCCATCTTTTAGATATGCTAGGTACGGTTGTCTCCAATCTTAGAAGGCTTCCAAGAAGTTAGCCTCCGTCGGCTGGTCAAAATTGGCTTGGCACTTTAAACAACTTTGTTGCAAGCGGGCCGCTTCTACGCTCATGGCGGGCCAAAAATACCTGCTTCGCTGCAGTCGTCTGTAAAGGGGGATATCCGTATCTCCACAGTGCTTCTGGTGCATTTCTATTAACCTCTCCTTGGCTTCTTGCTCCCCTACGCACCTTGCCAGAAATCCTCCAGGACTCTTGAAGTAGAGAGTTCCCTGCAGCACATGATAGTTGGCTAACTCTAATATTTTCATTGTCCCTTACCTAGTTTCAAGTTGCTTCTCTACCAGACGCCTCCAATCTTCCGGCTCGTTACTTGGGAATAAGGACTTTACGGTAGTGGGTACCGTTCTCCGCCTCACTGTGATTGTTGCTTCTGACTCCTCCATGTCCAACTTTTGTGCTATTGTGGCGAGCGCGTCAGGGTGCCTGTTCATCGTTCGCGCCTGCCTCTCCACAGTTACTTCCAAGAACTGTCCCAGCAGTCGTTAGATGATGTGTCTGTACGGCGCTAAGTTGGCATGTTTAAGGGAAAACTCTCCATTGACCTGCCTTACTACCAGATTGGAGTCCCCTCGTATACACAGTACCCTGATCCCTCTTCTGAGTGCTTCCAACATCCCTAGAATGAGGGCTTCGTACTCAGCTTCGTTATTTGAGCATTTAAAATCTAACTTGAAAGAGAGGGTAATCTTCTCCTTCCCATCTGACAGTATGACGCCGGCCCCACTTGTTCCTTGAGAACTGGAACCATCAAACTCCATAAACCACTTCTTCACCTCCTCTGCCATGCATGCTTGGAAACTTTCTCCTGGTAGCTCTTCACTAGGTGGTTCGAAAACCCCACTTAGGAAGTGGGCCAGCAGATCTTCTACTGCCTGGCTCTTAATGGCTTTAGGCACTACGCATTTTAGATCGAATTCTGACAAGATCAAAAACCACCTTGCTGCTCGTCCCACGAGTATAGTCCGCGCGAGGAGGTACTTTATGGGATCACACTTGGTGACTATGTGAACGGTGAAGGCTAGAAGATAGTGTCTCAACTTCTGGGCTACAAATACCAGCGCCAGGCAGTGCCTCTCAACGCTGGTGTATCTTGATTCTGTTCCGGATATTACTCTTGACAGGTAGTAGACCGGCTTTTCCACTCCTTCCTTCTCTTGTGCCAAGAGGGCCCCTCTCGACCTCTCTGTAGAAGTAAGGTAGAGCAGCAGCGACGCTCCGGCTTCTGGGGGAATCATCGTGGACGGAGAGGCTAGGATTTCTTTAATCTTCTCGAACGCACTCTCTTTCCTCTCTCCCCAAACCCACTTGGCTTTGTATTTTAGTAGAGGTGCGAACGGATGAGTTACTTCTGCCAACGCAGGTATAAACCTCCGCAGGTAGGATACCTTTCCTAGGAAGCTCTTAAGTTGTCTCTGACTCTTGGGCGGTGGCATCATCACAATGGCTTTCATCTTCTCTGCATCCACTTCACCCCTTGTCTATTTACCACAAAACCTAAGAATTTCCCTGCAGTAACCCCAAAGGCACACTTTGAGGGGTTTATTCTCATCTTATACCGACGACACCTTTCGAATACTCTCCTGAGATCCTGAATGTGCTTGTTTTCTTTCCTAAACTTCACCACCAGATCATCCACATAGAATTCTAGTATATCATGAAATAAGTCATGAAAAATTTCCATCATGATCCGCTGGTATGTGGCTCCAGCGTTCTTCAATCCGAAGGGCATGACTGTATAGTGAAAGTTCCCTAACGGCGTGCGAAAGGCAGTCTTCTCAGCATCGGCGGGGTCCATTTTAATCTGGTTATAGCCAACATACTAGTCCATGAAGCTATACATCTTATGTCCTGCGGTGGCATCCACTAAGTTGTCTATGCTGGGTAGTGGGAATTCATCCTTAGGACACACCCTGTTCAAGTCGCGGAAATCTACACAGATTCTGATTTGGGTCTTGTCTTTCTTTGCCGCTGGCACTATGTTGGACAGCCATATGGGGTGCTGAATAGGCTTGATGAACCCTGCCGCTAACAACTTCACCACCTCAGCTTTTATTTTCAAATCAAGGTCTGCTTTATATGTGCGTGTGGCTTGCCTTATTGGAAGGGCATTGGGAAGGATGTTCAATCTATGAGAGCTCACTTCTGCATCTATTCCTGGCATCTCCGTATACTTCCAAACAAATACATCAGTGAACTCCTTAAGTAGCTCAATGAGATCTTCCTTCTGCTTCGGTTCCAGGCACTTGGAGATTAGGATGGGTCTACTCTCGCCCTCTTCTGACCCCAACTTGATTTCCTCTAATTCTTGTAGCTGCTCTCTGGGTCCGTCTTGCATGCACTCTGGCGCTTCTTCTGGTTCCTCAACATGCTCAACAATATGGGATTCATCAACAATAAAACACTCGGGCGTCGGGTCGATGCTCTCATCCCAGAACACCGCCCGCGCAGACCGTTATAAACGGTAGATGATTTTTCCATCGGGTAAGACCACCTTCTTGCAAGTTTGAGGGGGTCTAGCTACCTCATCTGCTTTCCTCTTGCCTTTTGCCATATGGGGGATTATCCTCTCCCCTAGACGGTCATGAACGGATTTCTTCTGCGGGACCCTTCCCTCAGTTACCTTGATTCCTACTAGTTTTCTTGTAGAGACCTTTCTTTCCTCATCCAACTCGGTGTAGAAGGCAGCATCTACCAGGTGGGCCTCCTCAACGGCGAAGGGTCTCTGCGTGGCCTTGATCATATCTCTGTACCTCTAATATTTGCCTTCGCGCATTGATGGTAGGTGGAAGGCACTACGCCATGAGTGTGCATCCATACCCTTCCAATGAGTAATTGGTAGCTGGTGTTAGCGTTAATAACATGAAATTTGATGTGGGAGGTGAAATTTCCCAACTTAATTCCCACATTCACGTATCCAATAGACTGCATTCCGGCGTTGTCAAATTCGAAAATTACTAGCGATACCGGAACCACCTTCTCCTGGTCAATTCATGTTTCATATAATGTACTGATGGGCATGATGTTAATGGATGCTCCTCCATCCATCAACGCCCTGGGAAATGAGACTCCATTAATTATGGTTGTGACGTACAACGGGCGGTTGTGGAAGTAGGGCACCACCCTATCTGCTTCTGAAAACACCACTTCAGAGGTATACTTCTTAATCATCCTTCCGATTGGCCCCTGCCAATTTAGCGAAGGGTCTCCCGTTGCTGCACTGCCTCAAAGACTTTCCTCGTAATGGACACCCTCGTGTCGTACTTCACCCCTATCTGGTCGAAAAACCACTTGAACTTGGGGCTCCTTGCTATGGCCTCACATTCAGAATCTAAGTCTACCTCGTACGTCTGGGCACTGCAAATATACTCCGCTTCAGAGGTCCCTCCCTCGTCCAGAGCGAGGATGACGTCTACCTCACCTTCTGAGAGAGCCATTTCCTTAACTTCCCCACTTCCATTTCCATGTTCCGGAGTGAAGAACCACTCCTCTTGCTTTCTTTCTAGCTCAAGTCTTCTCAGTGATAGATTTTATAACTCCTCGCATAACTGCTCGCCACTCTCCCGCTTCACAAGACTTCTTGTAGCTTCTTCGTCGTAGGCAACTACCATGTTGGCGGTGCCAAAGTGATGCGCAGGAAGTGGGTTCTCGTTAACGTCCATAGGGGGTATCTGTAAGGTACCGCTGGCCATCTGCTCACCAATGATCCTTCTCAAGTAGTAACAATCCTTGGTAGAGTGCTGCACTCATTGGTGCAATTCGCAGTACTTTGGATTGGCCTTGTCAGCTGCAGTGGGGGTTTCTCCTTTTAGGTGGGGAGGTCCTGCTACGCCTTCTCGCACTAAGGTGCGGTAACAATCCATAGCCTCAGCTACGCTGCACGGTAGTGGCGGCGGGGCATCTTCCCCAAATTTTCTCTTGTTGCCGGGACTGTCAGTCTTGGCCCCAGAGCCTCCCTTGTTCCCTTTGTTACTCCCTTCCACATAGTTAACCGCTTGCCTCCTCGAAATTTGAAACCTCCCGGGAGTCAGTGGAACTTGCGTCCTCCAACCCGGGGCTCTTGGTTTGATTATCATAGCTATGTTGCTGGCGGCCCTGGTGAATTCTCGGAAAGTTACATCTCTAGTTTCGTTGATCAAGTGCAGCTTGTACTCTTCTAAGAGTCCTTCCACACATATCTGTAGTAACCTGGCCTCCGCCATGTCCTCGTGGACATCTAAGGCCCTCTCGCGAAATCGCTTGATGTAGTGCATCAACTCTTCTCATGGCTTCTGTTCCATCCCAGGTACTCGATGAACCTCTTCACGTGCTCTCTAGGGTTCTCCCCCTACCGCCAAACTTGATAAATTTTGGTGGAATATACCCCTCAGGGTATGGCTTCTCACTTACTTCCTGTGGATAGGGGTCTTGTAACTCCTCGTATAGGTGGGAACCCTCTCTTTGAGAGGAGGAGAGGAGCTTCCTCACTTCTTCCATAGTAATAGCCTTAGAGGGTGACTCCTCTAAACACGTGCTTTTAGCAGCTGGAGAACCTGTTGGCGCCAGGACCTGCTCCGGCGCCGCCTTCCGAGACAGAATCGTCTCTGTCGGAATCGTAATAGGAGTGGCTACCCCTCCAAAAGGGGCAGCAGCAGGTGTCACACAACCTTGACCCAAGCTTGATAGATCCACGTTGTTTTGCTTTAAAAAGTTAAAAAATATTGCCATAAGATTCTTACCTGCCATTGGAGCCACTGCCGGCGAACTGGTATGCCCTCTCTGAGGCGCTGGCGCCTTGGCTCCGATCACCACCACTTCTTCCTGAGTAGTATGGTCACTGTGAGCTCCATTACCAGATGGAATGTCCTCAAAAACCAACTGCTTAGAGACATTGAAACCTTCTTTTTCCATGGAAGTGAGGATACCTCCCCAGCGGAGTCGCCAAATGTAGGAGGGTAGTAAGACTGGGGTCTATGAATAACTGGAAAGGGTGAGGCGTGACCCACTCCAATGGACGCTGCCTGCAAGGTCTTCAAGGTCTCCTGATGCAACTTCTGAAGAAAACTTCTCCTTCTGGTAACAATAGAACTCAAGCTTCAACTCACTCCCTGCAAGAAGATGAACTTTCACAACAAAAATAGTAATTTTCTCAAGGGAAACACCTGAGAGTGATGGCTGTCAGTGGGGAGTGAAGGAACAAGGCACTCAGCACTAAGAGAATGAGCAGGGAGAGAATACTCAGGTAGGTCTGGTGGTATTTTGGTAGAGAAACAGTGTAATTTTTATTGTCTATCTCTTGACCTTGCCCAGAGGTCTATTTATACTGGGGCGTTAGGGGTGAGTGGCATTTTTGGGCGCCAAAATTGAGAGAGTTGGTGGGGAATAATGTCTTAAGTGTACCATTTGTCCCTACCTGTGGCAGCCTGCCTGTCCCCTCTATAGGCGCCACCTGGAGCCGACCAAAGGTCAAAAAGCACATATGTCCCCTAACGGAGACAAAATATCAGATTTGGTAATTATCTTTTGAAACGGTAACTTGTGGTGAAATTTTGCGAATCTTGAGAGAGGAGACCTTAAGGACTCCTTTCCTCTAAAAAATGTTATTTTTCTTGAGAGGAACCTTGAGGACCCCCTCTTCTGGAAAAGTCATTTTCTTGTAAAGAGTTTATTTCTTGTGAGTAGCCAGCTCTTTGGCTGCTCACTTCACTTGTGACCAAGTGTGCAGTGTGTGTAGTCTCGAGTGACTTCTGGGTCTTCCTACTAGTATTCTCTCAATCCTATAGTTCCAAGTGGTTGAGCTTGCTCAACATACCTTGTCCCTCAGTCGCCAAGCCAAAACTCCCAAGAGGTCCCAACGCGCCTGTTCGAGCCCTGCTTGCTCGACTAGGCAACCTATACAAGAAAGTAAAGTGTTAGTGTTGTTGTTCATTTAGAGACTGATGTTTCATGAGGAGTTATTCGTGATAGCTACTCCCTCAATATGAATTTCTGTCGAAACCCCTATAGCAGCACTTCTCGAATAACATTTCTGCATTGACCCTTGCAGTGGCGCTGAGCCTTACAGCGACGCTGACTCTCTCGACTGTTATTACTTCAGTGACCCTTGCAGCGGCACTGACCCTTGCAGTGGTACTTCTTAATTTTGGATTTCTGCGGTGACCCTGGAGGGCACCTCTCGAATGTAATTGCTGTAGTGACTCAGACGTTGTAGTGGCACTGATGCTTGAAGCGACGCTGACCCTTGCAGCGGTGCTGATGCTTGAAGTGGCGCTGGCACTTGGAGCTACGCGGACACTTACAGCAGCGCCGACCCTTGCAGCGGCGCAGACACTTGCAACGGCGCAGACACTTGAAGCGGCACTGGAACTTGAAGCGTCGCCGACCCTTGCGGCGGCGCGGACACTTGCAATGGAGCAAACGCTTGCAGCGGCGCTGGTACTTGAAGCGGCGCCGACCCTTACGGCGGCGCGGACTCTTGCAGCATTGCTGGAACTTGCAGCAGCGCTGGTACTTGAAACGGCACCGACACTTGCAGCGGTGCAAAAGATTGCGTAGGCGCTGACACTTGCAGCGGCGCTGGCACTTGAAGCGGCGCCGACCCTTGCCGCGGCGTTGGCACTTGAAACGGCGCTGACCGTTGCAGCGACGTAGAGACTTGCAACGGCGCTGACAGTTGCAGCGGCGCAGACACTTGAAGCGGCGTAGAGACTTACAGCGGCGCTGACACTTGCGGCGGCGCAGACACTTGAAGTGGCGCTGGCACTTGAAGTGGCGTCGACACTTGTAATGGCGCAGATACTTGCAGCGGCGCTGGCACTTGAAGTGGCGCCGACACTTGTAATGGCGCAGATACTTGCGGCGACGCTAACACTCAAAGCGGCACCGACCCTTGCGGCGGCGCGGACACTTGCAGCGGCGTAGACACTTGCAATGGCGCTGGCACTTGAAGCGGCGCCGACCCTTGCGGCGGCGCAGACACTTGGAGCGGCGCTTGCACTTGCAGCAACGCTGACACTTGCAGCGGCGCTGACCCTCGCAGCGGCGTAGACACTTGCAGCGGCGCAGGCACCTAAAGTGGCACCGACACTTGTAATGGGGCAGATACTTGCGGCGGCGCTGGCACTCAAAGTGGCGCCGACCCTTGCGGCGGCACGGACACTTGCAACGGCGTAGACCCTTGCAACGGCGCCGGCACTTGAAGCGGCGCCGACCCTTGCGGCGGTGCGGACACTTGCAGCGGCACTGACACTTGCAGCAGCGCCGTCACTTGAGGCGGCACTGACGCTTGAAGTGGCGCCGACCCTTGCGTTGGCTTTTGGACTTTTGGGTGACCCTCGCGGGCACCTCTCGGATGTCATTAATAAAAAAAAGCATTTTTATTTTATTTTGCTTTTTTATTGATAGACACCCATCTACAATTCTCTTATATGTTGATGATATGTTGATTATTTCTAAGAGCAAGGAGGAGATCAAAAAACTAAAAATTCAGTTGAGTTGTGAATTTGAGATGAAGGATCTAGGTGAGATAAGTAAAATACTTGGCAAGGAGCTTAGTAGAGATCATTATAGGGGCATTGTTTCTTTGTCAACAAAGTAGTATTTAAATAAGGTATTATCGAGATTTGGTATGGAGTCTAAAACCAAATATGTAAGTACTCCGTTGGCCCTTCACTTCAAGTTAAGTTCCTTGGAATCTCCACAGACATATGAGGAATGTTTAAAGATGGATCATGTTCCATATATTATACAGTGGGAAGTTTGATGTATGCAATGGTTTGTACGAAGCTTGATATTTCACAAGCTATTATTATGGCGAGTAGATACATGCGTGATTTAGGGAAAATGCAATAAAAGCTATTAAATGGATCTTACAGTACATCTATGGTACTATAGATGTTGGTTTGAAGTTTGAGAAGGATTCTCGTGCTTGTCAGCATGTCTTTGGATATGTGGATTCATATTATGTTGATGATTGGATAAATGTCGGTCCACTATAGATTATGTGTTTACATTTGCTGGAGGACCGGTGTTCTGGAGGCCTATGCTATAGTTTACAGTTTCTTTTTCTACTAAAGAGGCAGAGTATATGACAGAGGGAGAGTCCATTAAGGAGGCAATTTGGCTTCATGGATTGATTGCAGACTTGGAAATTGTTCAGGATCACTTGGATGACTTTTGCGATAATCAGAGTGACATCCACTTATCAAAGAACTAGGCACGGCATTCACGAATAAAGCACATTGCTTTATTCGAGAAATTTTGGATGAAGGGACTATCCTCCTGAAAAAGATTGGAACTGCGAATATAATGACGAATGTTGTAATTAGGATCAAGTTTGAACATTGCTTTTACTTGATCAATATAATTTGGATTTGAACACCTGCAGGTGTATGGATATTACAAACGCATTTAGAGGTTACTTGGATCTTTTCCGATAAAATGTGGTCACTTGTCTAGGTGGAGCGTTGCATATTTCGCTAAGGTGGAATTGTTTAATTTTTGTTGTCAAATATTTGTTAGGGCGACCTATTAAATTTTTTCAAGGTGGATTTAAACACCTGCGTGTGTATGGAGATTACAAATGCATTTAGAGGTTACTTGGATCTTTTCGGATAAAATGTGGCACTTGTCTAGGTGGAGCGTTGCATATTTTGCTAAGGTGGAATTGTTTAATTTTTGTTGGCAAACATTTGTTAGGGCGACCTATTAAATTTTGTCAAGGTGGAGATTGTTGACAAAGAAATAAGACAAATCTTCTATAGTTGGTGATTGAAAAAATGAGGAAAAGAAATAATAACCCAGATGAGCTTTCGTTGGAGCATGAACCATTTCTCTCAATTTGTTCCCTTAATTTTGAAAATTATCCCCTCCTCTTGGCTATATAAGGAGATCCTTATAATGGAGATAGACATACCAAACACCAACAACAGAGTTGAGTGTATAGAACTTATTTGAGTATACATCTATATAGAAAAATGCACATTGTATTTTTTATTTGGAGTTTATTTGTGAGAGTCCTCTTTTGTAACCCATTTATTAATTGATCGAGTTATTAATGGACATAGCCAAATTGGTGAACCACATAAATATTGTGTCTTTTTATGTGTCTCTTTCTACTCATTATAATTTTATAGTGTGTGTACCATATTATTATATGGGATCACAGTCAATATCATTTATTGACACGCTTTTGCATAACAATTTCCTCTTTATTTCTTATACATAAGGTTGTAGGTCTTATTTTTCATAGAAGAAACCCATCAAAAAAATAGGTTGGTTATTAAATTTTAGTGCAAGACCATATGTTGAAAGGCGCGCAATGAGGGAAAAAATTCTTATTTACTCTCCAACTTATAAAACAATAAGGGGTTTAAAAGAATTTTCTCCTAACAGTATTTAAAGTTGGTGAGTCACTTTCAATGATTTTTTTATTCTACATTTATAAAGCGAAGGTTGGAAAACCCTTAATTATATGTTTGAGAACCCAAGGTAATTGTAATTTCCATGAATCTTGCAAATGGTGATTTCATAATGCTTAATTGCTCGCACTATTTTTTCCACATTACTATAATACTACATCCTCCTATATATGGCTTGGGTTTATGGGATTATGGCTTGTTTATTGGGGTCTGAGACAAGTTCTTCAAATTGTAAGAAGAGCTAGTTTACCCCTACACATTGACAAGGATATAATGACATGTGATTAAGGTCCTTTTCAAGGATTTAATTGAAACAAACATGTTCACATCCCCTAATCATCTCTTATTGCAATGAATATGTAATTTTTTTTCGTTAATTTAGATTATAATCCATACTTTTTGATCTTTTAGTGTTAATATGCATCATGATCTACATGAGATCAAAGCTCTTAAAAAATACAACAAACAATGATAAATGATGCCAAAAGGAATTTTGAATCTATGGTTCACGGTGGAATAAAGAGCTCCATTCACAATAAGATCGAAAATATCTAATTTGCATATGTTAATAATGAAAATATGGAATGTGTCTCCACCCCCTTGTTTATGAATATTTATATTCTACAATTGTAGATCCAGGTCCTTCTTGTTCCACAATTTGTCACCCATGTTAGTAAATATGTTTCTAACTTAGGTGAAAATAACCATGTTATTATTTCCTCATCATTGGTGGATACATCTATTGTTACACAATTAGCTCACTCTTTAAACCACCGTAGTGAGTTGAATGTTGAGAACAATTTTCTAAAATAAGGGAAGGACATATTATAGACCCATGAGCCTCGTATGGAGAAAGTTAATAGTGTAGGTATGGATGTTTTAGTCCCTATAATGCACAATAAAGGAAATTTTATGACCCTCTATATAATCCATAACTAGATTAATCATGTCCATATATGAATAATAAAGGAGTCTAAAAAATTTATATCATTCTAAACATGATTGAAATAAAAATAAAATGATAACACTAATAAATAAAATAAAACAAACATACGCTGACACTAGTCTCAAAACCAAAATGAATAAACGCCATCACTAGTGATAAGGGGTACTTTAGCCAGTTCGAAGTCAAATGAGAGGCATAGTAAGTAGAAGTCGAACGAGTGGTTGGGTTTTCTGCATACAAGGGAAAAGCAAACGGTTTATCGATCACATTGATTGTCTACCACATGTCTCTACTAGGCCGAACAACCTTCCTTTGCCGGTCGAACTGCCATACCAGCCGAAAGACCGTTGGGTTCTTTGAACCAAGGTTCTAAAAAATTCGGGGCGTGACCGAGGTGTGGAGCCCAAGCCTTAATCCTTAGAATCCTAGGCGGGTCTTAGGCGTAAAAAGGCGTTTAGGCCTTTTTTTATATATTTTAATATATTTTAACCATAACTAATACTAAAATTGCACATACCTTTAAAATATGTCTAAATATTTGCAAATTAAAATACTATTTTTTAAATAATAAAGAAAAACATGCATTTTTTCACGCCTTAACCAAAAAAACGTTAATCGTGCCTTAATACACGCCTTGGGTCAAAACTTGGCATTTATAAAACTAGGCGCATTTTTTAGAACACTGATCATTGTTAATAATCATTCAATAATCGATAATCAATAATCAATACAAATTAATTCAATATAAGAAATGTATTTTGCACCTTTCAAATGAGACATATAGACTTTTGGTCGGAAGTCGGTCGACAAAGTTAGGGTTTTTTGGACGAAAGGCAGAGAGGTTTGGGATACTATTTATCTTTTGATTGTTTTGGACGAGATATTGGTCCGATTTGTAAAAAAAAAAGTCTTTAAAAGGCGATATCGTTTCACTAAAGCATTTTTGTTTAAAAAAAAGTGTGCCTTAAGGCTTTTACCAAGAATATGGTATAAAAGGCTTAAGGCGGGGAGTTTCTCCCAAGCCTCAAGCCTATGTGCACCTTTTAGAACACTGTTTGAAGTTATAAGACTTTGTTAACATGTGGTTGCTCCAAATAACTATCACATTCCCTATTAATGCGGTCATGAATCTCAGTGAACAAGAAACGTGGGAACATACGAAGCCACTAAGGATGAACAAGTGTAACTTTCAATTCAAATTCCTTCAACATGCATGCTGCGAAATATGAATAACGTTATAAAGGTCGAGTATATAAAGTCTCATGTGGTTCAAATTAAGGGTAGGTTGACAAGATAAAATACTTTCTTTAATTCCTTATAATTCTTAAAAGTAATAAAATATCTCCCCCTCCCCTTTACCCCATTGATGAAGTTCGATCCCGACTGGACCACGTATATCTCGTCTTAAGGTTCTCATTGAATTATTTATTTACCAAGCATAGTGAACCGTTGTTTACTTTTATTGTGTTGTGTGTATGAAACCCATATATCTACCTCAACATAATTAGCGTAGTTTATGGGAACGATAGTTTCCAAAGTTACGAACAACAACCATGTAACTCGGGTCATTAACGACCTCAGAGAACATAAAAAATCCCTCCAAGCACAAGTAACCAAAATCTTGAGTTGTTTGCAACCCAACCCGCAGCTAGTATAGAACAACAAGTGAATAAATACCCACTAGTGGAACAAAATTTGGAAAATGCAGTCCTCCTACCTCCTCCACCTCCATCGGCACTCTCGTCCACCGTTCATCGGGTATCGGTGCCCAATCAGGTCAACACTCTACCAGTCATTATCAAATACTACACCAAACCATCCTTGAAAATTAAAAAAAAAGGTAAATGCTATTGAGATGGATTTAAACTAACCCGGTATCATCAATCAACTGAGAAAAAAAGAAACATTTATACATACATGTATATTTATAATAGATAGAAAAAGAAAAAGGAAAAGGGAAATGGAAATGAATTATTAAATCCTAATCAACATAGAATGAATGAATACCTTTGAGGAACAATGTAGAATGATTGAATACGTTTTAAGCCCTCACGAACGATAAAACTAAAATCGCAACTGATTTCACTTGGATGACAACCTTTTTCAGCCTCTAAGAACTTCCATTTGATGGAGAATTGTGCTAAAGTGTGTGTGAACAAGAATAACAAGAGAGATTTACGGTGGTCTAACGCCGGGGGACAACGGTTTGAGGGTTAAATAAGGTCGAGGTGCAACGACGAGGGTTTGAGGGTGAGCGAGTTTTCTTTTTCCATAGGTCTTTTTGACAAGTGTGGATGAGAGGATTCTTTTTTAGTTTTTTATTCTTTTATTTTTAATATGCTAAATATGTACAATAACACTTATAAGTTATTACTAATACTACAAGACTGTTATGCATAGAAATGGTATAGAAGTGTTAGTAATCCTAAAATAAGTCTATTACTAATAGACCGTTTTGGTGTAGTGAATGCTAAATACGTCGGCCGAGCATCTCCATTATGTCAAGAAGTAATCAACTGTACTATGTCCTCTAATTTTAAGCTCCTGAGGATGGATTCATTTGACAAGACATTATATCCTAGGGACCACACAAATCATTATGAGACCTACATGGACTTTCTTTCCAACACGGACCAGATCAATTTAGGCATTCTCCATGACATTAAAAATGTCAACGAGTACTTGGTTCAACCTCCTACCACCCAACTCCATCACATGTTTGCAATAGCTCTCAAAATAATTCGTCCAAGAAGGGTCTAGAGAGAATGGCTATCGAACATCCATTTAATGCCCTCTAGAGTAAGGATGAGAACCTTATAAAGTATATGAAGAGTTTTAATGATGAACTCATCCATATAGACCATCCAGACGAGATGGTGGACGTCTTGACCATCATTCGTGGGTTATATAGTAGCAATCACAATTTATTCCTTATTCAAGAACCTTCCTACTAACATGGCTAAACTAATAAAGAAAACAAAGAAGCACATCCACGCGAAGGACATCATTAGCAGTCGACAACCCACTCATTGGGTGGGAGATTTTGGAAGAGGGGAGTTAAGGATGATCAGAGCAAGCAAATATTTGTACCGAGGTGGAATCAATAGGTGAATTAAATCCAAACCAATTATTACACTTGACTTAACATAACCATCAGACGGGTGTTGAATTCCATAGCTGATCCGATGATGTTAAGGTGGTTGAACAGACCAAAAAAATGGCCATCAAGGAGAAGTCCAACCTCTACTGCTAATTCTATTGAGATTATGACCATGATACTGACGATTGCCTCCATCTGAAGAGTGAGATTGAGGCACTGGTACAAAGGGTGCATTCTTGAGAGTTTATGAAATGAAGGGGTGGAAGGAAGGATGAACAAAATAATGGGATAAGGGATAATCAGTGAAAAATTTGATCGAAATAATAAGAATATAGGAGAGAGCGTCCAAGGGAATTTATTTTATCTGAGAAATAGAGGAGGATCAATATGATCTTCGATGGTTTTACAGCCGGGGGCAACATTGGCTCCTAAAGCCTATAAGAGATCAAAGAGGGAGATGGTGGAGGTTCAAATGAAGAATCCCCTCAAATACTGGGATGGCATTACCTTCACGTCGAAGGGCTCTTAAGATCTGATAACTCCTCACAATGATCCCCTCCTAATCAAAGCTTTGATATAAAATTGGACCGTCAAAAGAATTATGGTCGACACAGGAACTTCAGAAGATATCATCCATTTTGAAACTGAAGCTAGGGAGACAAGCATGACTAAAGCAGTAAAAGGGACGCTTATATGGTTTTTTGGAGAGTATGTGTATCTAGAAGGGTCGATTGAACTCCCATTTATGATTGGAAAGCATCCCAAGTCGACCACGGTACAATGTTCTAATTGGACAAATGACCCTGATCAAACTTGGTGGAGTTATATCAATTATGTCACTCAGCCTTTGTTTCCTAACACGGATTGGGACGAGAACAGTGTGTGGGAGTTCGTCATGTGCCAAAAGTTTTTACTTTTTATATTTGATGAAAAAGGAGACTTTCAACATTGATGGACTAGATTAGAGGGAGGAACCAATTACGAGGTCCCCAATTAAGAACTTAATCATAATCCCACTATATGATAACCGCCTAGAAAGGGTTATATATGTGGGGTCATCGTTGACTGTAATAAAAAGAGAAGATATATTCTCTAGTCATAACTCATCAGCTGAAGGTGGATCTGACTAGTTGACTTATATAACATAAGAAGAGGGAATTTACCCACGAGAAAAATAAAGCAACCCATATTGAAATAGGGAAGTTGATGGATGCATGTTTTGTTTGGGATTATAAATATCCCAATTTATATCGAATGGCATCATGGTTAAGAAGCTGAATGATAAATGGCAATTATCTGTGGATTACTCAGATCTGAATGAAGCTTGTTCAAAGGATTTATACCCACTGCACAGGATTAATGTGCTAGTTGATGATACATTCAGGCATGAAGTCCTATCATTTATGGATGCTTACTTTAGGTACAATAATATCCAAATGCGCCCGTAAGACTAGGAAAAGACTTCATTCATAATCGATCAAAGGGTGTATTGTTATCGAGTGATGTATTTCGGTTTGAAGAACATCGGGTCTATTTATCAGAGGCTCGTCAACCAAATGTTTGAGGAACATATAGGGAAAACAACGAAAGTGTATGCGGACGATATGTTGGTGAAAATCTTAAAAGAAGAGGATCACGTAACTAATTTAGAAGGGACTTTCAAAATCCTTTACGGGTACTGAATAGAGATAAACCCAGAGAAATACACCTTCATTATGACATCAGGATAATTTTTAGGTCTTATGGTGACATAGAGGGGATAGAGGCCAATCCTAAAAATATCAAGGTGATATTAGATATGAGAAGTCCGAAGACTATGAAAGAGGTGCAGTCACTGACAGGGAGGGTAGCAACACTAAACTCCCTTATAAATAAGGAAATAGATAAGTGAAAGCCATTCTTCAGAACACTAAATAAGGCTTTCATCTAGACGGATGAATAATAATCGGACTTCCAATATTGGAAGACTATTTCGCAGAGGTATAAATCCTCTCAATAATTATACATTTGCCTCGTCATCTCTTCAATGACGGTGAACCTGATCAGAGATGAAGTAGGGTTTCAACGATCGATTCACCACATCACCACATCAATAGGGTATTAAAGGAGTATAGCCTAGATATCTAATGTTAGATAAATTAGCCTTCGCACTCATCATGTCAGTAAAAAAGTTGTGGTCATATTTCCAGGCCCATACTAGAGTCGTTCTAATTGAATCCCCACTTAGACAGGTTCTCCACAAGTTGGAGGTCTCTGGGCGATTGATGAAATGGTCAGTTGAGCTGGAGGAGTTCAACTTACATAACAATCTAAGGGTAGTTGTCAAGGGATAGTCAGTCACCGACTTCATAGCTGAATTTATAAGTATGAAAAGGGATGACACTTCTCCTAAAACCACTTAAGGGAAACAGGTATGGGTGGTCCACGCAGATGGATCCTCTAACAAAGAAGTCTCGGGGTAGGACTAATCATTGAAATTCCCGATGGGTCGATTGTGGAGTATGAATAGTGTTTAAATTTTAGAGCCTCAAGTAATAAGCCGAGTACGATGCTCTGATTGTCAGAGCACGACTTTCTCTATCTCTTAAGGCAAACCAAGTGGAGTTGTTCAGTATTTCGAATGTGGTCATCCAACAAGTGACGGGGGTATGAAGAAAAAGGTATAAAACATGATGGCATACCTAAAATAAGTTTTAATAAGTGGGGGGACAGTTCTGGATGTTAAGTATTATGCATATTACCAGAAAGGAAATGTGAAGGCAAATCATCTGGCTAGCCTTGCATCCACTGATCAGGGGAATCCCTATTTGAGATCCTTGACCGATCCAACATCAGATGGGAGGAATGAAGACAGTCAGTACTGCAAAGTAAGGACTCAAATGGATGGACAAGTACAACCAATATATAAAAGAAAGGATCATTCTAGATGATCGGGTAGAATTTAAAAAGATTTTCATTAAATAAATAAAGTACATGCTTTATAAAGGTGTTATGGCCGAAAGGGATAGGCTCGACCAATTCTTTGGTGTATTTACCCGAGAGAAATGATAATGATCTTGAGAAGAATACATGAATGCATCTATGAAGGACATCCAGGAAAAAGTATCCTGGAATAGAGAGCACTAACGCAGGTTTAATATTAGCCGATAATGAACATAGATATTGAGCATCATGTCAGAAAATGCGACTGATTCCAGCAAACAATGAATGATCCATCAGTAGGCCAAAAGACTATCAGTAATCATATTTTCGTGTGTAGACACCCTATCCTAGGACCTCCTAAGCACCTTCTTAGGTCCTAGAACCCACTCATTCATCGTAAACCCTAGATCACACTCTGAGTACCGATCTAGAGGCCATCGGGCACTCCCAGTCCCCATTTGACTCTAACAAACTTCCTCGCCTGAGCAATATATCAATTAATCCTTAAAGGGCTCTAAATACCCTTTCCACCTATCTACCCTGTGCACGAATCGTCCTTACAATTTGGATGAACGGTTCGTTTTACTATTAAAAACTAATCTTGAGGCTATCAGGTGCTCCCGAGCCCCGTTTGACTCCGACCATCTTTCTCGCCCAAGAAAAATCTCAATGAATATTTGAATGGATTTAAATCCCCTTTACAACGATCCATCCCATGCACGAATCAGTCTTATAATACAAAAGAATGATTCGTTTTACGCCCAAAATTGATCTAGAGGCTATCGGGCGCTCCTGGGCCCCGTTTGACCCCAATGAACTCTCTAGATTGAATGAAGATGAATGAATCTTCAAAGGACTTGAATACCCTTTCCAATGGTCTACCTAGTGTGTGAATCAGCCTTACAGTACAGACGAACTACCTATTTTACTCGAAAGGGTCACGGGGTGCTTCTGGGGCCCATTTTCCCGTGGTCAACTCAGAAAACTGAACTAAGATGGATGAAATCTCAAAGGTCTATGAATACCCTTTCCAATGATTCATCCCGTGCATGAATCGTCCTCACAGTTCAGATGAACAATCCGTTTTTCTCCGAAAATTTCCTGTCTAGTGACCAATGGCCACTTTCGAGCCCCATTTGAACTAGGCCAATTCCTAAACCCGAGATTAGCCCAATGGATTCTTAAAGGTATCTGAATACCCTTTCCAACGGTTCATCATGTGTGCAATTTTGACTTACGATTCGTATTTTATGATCATTTTTCTGGAAAATCTATCTCCGACTATCGAATGGCACCCCTAATCGGTAGTGTGTCTGGAGTTCTATGCCAATAGGCAGTTAATGACCCTTTCGATCAGCACCCCCTTGGTCCTATAAATAGAGTCCATGATCTCACTTTGAAATGCTTCCCTAAACATCCCTCTCAGTAATTCAGAGAACATTCTCTCGAATTTAGAGATGTTCCCCTCTTAGAAAGCCTATTTCACAACTCCTTCCATCTTTTTCATACTCCATTTAGTAAATTCTCACCCATCTCCTCATACCACCATCACCTCATTGTGAGATCAACGCATCTAGAATCAAGATCCACTTCAAGTCTTCATAAGGAGGTCCAGTTGTCCACTATTTTCTTTAAATTTTCTTATTTTAGCATTAATTGCTTTATTTTCACTTTAGCGCATTATTTCATTACATCATATACCTTAATCTCAAACCTTTATTATTAGTATTTGAACATACTTTATTTTCATAAAAAAATCCAAAAATAAGAAAAAGAGGGTTTACCTATAAATTCCAAAAGAGGGATTCTCACCACACATCCTCATACTTGAAGCACGTTTATCTCTACACATACATATAAGAGAAATACCCCGTTTGGATCTATGGGTTAAATCCCACCCTACGTTATTTTCGAACTACATGGACTTTGATGCCCTTGGGTTGTGTAGGCGTCTTGGGTAAATCCATAGACTCGAGTCCTCCCTTATACACATTTGTTACCTTTTTTATTACATATATTCTTAATAGATTTTATATAATTGCATGTTTGTGTCTTATTCGATGTATACATTTGTTCTTCTATAACGGCTTGTGAATTGGAAAACACTTACAATATATTTTGAATTATTATTTTGGGAGCACTCATAAGGGTGAACTCACTTCGTCCTCTTCTATGACGTGAGTTGAGTGATCCATTCTCTATTTATGTTATGCACATAAGTACACACTTCACACAGTTTAACATGAAAAGATTAACACATTCCCATGAGAGACCTAAAGGGAGGGTTAGGTTCCAAACACCTTTATATTCCGTTGTTTAGTCCCCATACCTTTTAACTACTTGGTTTCGCAAGCATCAGTATTGTCCTTAATTCCGTTCACTCAAAGTAATAACATTTCCCTTGCTTATTTTTTGCCAAATGGGATGGAGACTCTATCTTTACATATCACCCCACATCTATGACGACCGAGCACCTCTAGAAAGGGCCCAATCCCTTGCACACACCGAAAAAAGTGGGAGTGACTCTGCTGGGGATATTTTTAAGATGACTAGACTCTATTTTCTGCACGGGTGTTATTCTTTTCTGCATGTGTGCATATACACCTACCTATATGCTCCTTTTTCTCCTATATTTACCTTTTGTGTATGTCTCTCTCATGTAAATATCACTTTTCACTCACTTGTACACTTCACACACTTGTATATACTCTCCATGTACACTTCACACACTACACTTAGCTTCACTTTCTACTCACATGCTTCACACACCACTTTGAATATCCATGTCTAGGCTTCACTAGCACACACCCACACTTATATATATCTAGGCTCAAGTGTACATATCACACACCACTTGTAGTTGATCCATGTATAGGTTCACTACCCCACACACTCATTTGTATATATTCCCACGTCACTTACTCACTGACATATATCCATGCGTAGTATAGTCTCCATGCTAGATTTACTTTTCATAATACTTGTATATGCTCCCCCATTAGCGTATTACTCCCTTTACTCATTATGAAAATAAAAAATAAAATTACTTTTTCTCCATAATATTCTAAATAAGACTCATGAATTCTTGCACACTACATCGCCAAGAGCATGGCAATATTGATCAAAATTTTGTCCCGTAGTGGGGGGTCATTTTGTGATGGGCGCTGGTCCTGCGGGGCATAATTAGCCTAATAAATATGACTCTCAACTTCCATTGGCCTTGTACCTTCTATATATATCAAATGATTCCCCTCGTATCGTACCGCTTGATTGAACTCGTGACGGGAGGTATATAGCAAGGAACTCATTCACGTACGTCGAGTATATTGAATTCACTCTCACACGTACTGTTCCCATGAGGTATATAGTGAGGAAATTCACGTACACTCAGGTATATCAAATGGATTGTCCACACGTACCAATGAACGATTGTCCTTATAGGCAAGAGTTATATCGTGGAAGTAATGACAATGGGGGAAACCCTTCCACTAACCCAACAATTGCATAAATCACATGTAAGTGTCAAACCTAGGGAACCCATATTTAGTTTACCACTGTGACACCCCACCTATTTTAACCAAGGGTGATCATTCCTTTATTAAAACAAATAGGAATCTCATTTGGTTCATTCTTAGCATCACTGTCGAAAAACTTTTTAATTACTAATCACCTATGTCAAATTAAGCTGGTGCCAAATTTTATCTTTTATTTATTTAATCAACAAGCGGAACGAAAATAAATTAACCAAACCATCCACACAATAATAGTCTGAACAATCACATGACAGATATATAATTAAATAAGACTGAATAAACCATCGATTCTCAACATAAATAATCCAACTACAATCTAAAGTAAATAAAACGGAAACTCAACAAAGTCTGATAAATAAACTAAAGTACTGAATAGTCTGAAGGGGCAACACGCCCAAATGGAATACTAAAGTAACTCCTAACTAGGTATGAATAAACTGAAGCATCTAAAGCAACTCCTGCAACCCTCCACAAATGTTGCAACTACGCATCCCTGGAAAGAATCATCAAGCTGGACGTCCCTGTGGCTGGACACCTAAAAGGTTTTGGAAAATGGATTTGACACGGGTTAGAGCCCAAGAAAATCATTTAAAAATATTTTTCAAGTATTTAAATCACAGTTTAAATCAGTTATTAGATAGACATGTTAGTTCAATGTACACTCCCTTGAGTTCCTCACCTTTCAACTAATGTGCATGCTTAACGTCTCCTACCTAGCTATGCTACCCAACCCAACTAGATAATGTATCTAACTATCCACAAAAGGTCTAACTCCCTCGTATTACACATACGATATACTACCACAGTATCAATAATTAATATTACCCACGTATTATTATTGAGTCAATTATTTAGTCTCTCTACTTAAATTACTTTTAGATACACACAATCTATCAGTTCTACTATCACGCATAAGAAGATAAATTATACTTGTATATATTTATCACACATATAATATACACAATTCTAGCATCCCCGGAATGGCCCCTCGTGATGCTGGCATACTCTGCTATCAAATTCATGTACATCTCTTACTAAATCAAGGACCAATGGTTCGACATGTCTCCTCGAACCCAAAATCAATCAACACACAATGGAGTCGAACAGAGTTTTAAGCCTCAGGGATACGCACATACCTAACGTACACAAAAATCCTGCCAGTCTCACTAATACACTGCACATAGTGAGCCGCCCTAAGTCATATGTTCTGGGAAACACATCCAGACCTCGCTGGAATCATCATGGTGGGATGGCCCTCTGCGCGGAACCTCAAGTGATAGAAGGCAGCGTAGGTATGTTCACACACATAATCAAATCATAATAATAGGTATTCACACCACCTATATATACATATTATTTAGTAGGTATACACACAACCCATCATATCAACCCGTATGTAGTCTATATATATATATATATATATATATATATATATCATACACAACGTACTCGTTATAGCCTCTTTTCATATATTCTTGAGTATCACTTCACCACCCGAAGGGCCTCCTAGTTACCCCTTTATGTGTTTCGATAGATACTACACTCATACACTACTGATCGGAATCATAGGTTCACTCATCTCTCTGTGGCCCATTCTAAATCTTGCAAATTCATTAACTATGAATGTATGTCTGATAATCCCTAGCCTTAATTCTCGTCAATTTGGGTAAATCGAAACCCCATCATATAAGCCTACTAGTATTCGCTATATCCCTCTTTACAGTTTAAGAATAACCCAAAAGCCCTCGATTAATTATTTAAGAATTCGGGGCATAAATAAAAGAAACTAAGAAAATCAGGCTAACTAGATCGATTCGGTAAAGAGACCAAATAGATTCGCTTTCTAAGCCGAATCGATTCGAAATGGTACAAGTCGTCTCCTTTATTTAACTATTACATTTTTCACCATTTTTAACTCAAAATTCTTCATGAAACATACCCAAACTCCAATAAGATTTATCCAAATATCAATTAAGAGAATATAGGCCAATTCTAAAGTAACTAACATATTAAATCCATACGAACCCTACTCAAGAATGGATTAAAACCTAGATTTCTACCCAAAACCATAGTTTATGTAATCTTCATTCTTAATCATTAATATTTCTATATTTCTCTTATTTTCATCATCATATATGTTCTGATTTTGTACTACCAACATATAGGGATTCATTCTACAAGCAATCATATCCCAAAACATGAGTTCTATTCATTTAATCTCAAGAACATCATTAATTATCATCAAATTGAAAACCCTACTACAAATGGGTATTATAACTTATTAAAAACATTCAAGATAAACACTTTCCTTATCAGTGGTATGTCTCTGATTTCATGTTGTGTATGATGAAAATTTCCCTCCTTTCCATTCAGATCATAATTTTCGGCAACTTGTGGAGAGAAAATGTGTTGCACCTCCAAGAACTCTCTCATCTTCCTCTTTTGTGGCGTCCTCCCTTTCAAGATTGATGATACCCTAGCCCCACACTCCTATCGGTTGATATACTTCTTAAAGTTTCGGAGTTCTTTCTACCAAAAACTCCCTAATGACCGAAACGCCTCTCGTGGTGTCGGTTTGGTCTAAAATCTCCCCAGGACTCAATCTATATGCTCGGGCATACTATTCGACCAATTTTGTCCCTTTCAGAATCAACCGTGACCTCGAAATAACCCTCCAAGTTACCAAAAATAATTCCCAATCTTAACCTCATATAGTCTACCCACGACACCCGATTGAGATGTAACACTATCACGTCACTGTCACTCGCTATGACGTAAAATACTAAATCACTATTCACTTAGTAATTTTATTCAATAAATATTAATCATTTTCTCTCTGATTAATATTTCAATCAACACATAATATTTTTATTTAATTAAATTACGTCACGCGTCAAATTCTAAAATTAACACACCTAGTTAAATATTTAAATACTCAGAAATACGGGGTGTTATAGTTACCATGCGAAACTCTGTCGAAATTTCGGGTCGGCGTACTACCCAAATTTTCGCGTTATTTTACATTTTTTCAAAACAGGACCCTATCCTGAGCTTGAAAACAAGTCAAATCGTGTCTTACATATTTTCAAACCCTATTTTTCAGGCTCGGGTCCTGTACAACAGTTTTTTCTGCATTTAGGTAAACACAATACAAGTGGAAACTTAATAATAACAATCATGCTGAGATTCCTCTCCTTTATCCCATATTTTTCAAAAACCAAAAATTACAAAAACTTTTTTTCTCCTACTTCCAAAATTCTAAAAAATTTCTCCCTCCTTCTTTTAAAAATAAATTTGAACAATTTTTCCTCTCAGGTCGATCGCATACCCGATTTTGTTCTGGCTCCATATTGGCTTCGATCTTTCGTCAAATCACCTCGAAGTTCAGCTGCTTATTCTGCTACTTCATTCGAGTTTGGGATTTACCTTGACGAGATCTTCATGGAGAACACTAACCAAGTGTTGAATGTGCATCCCGATCTGATGACCATCTTAGGCTAACTCAGTGCCAAGATTAATAACCTTCAAACCAAGATCCATTAAATGTAGTGTCACCGAGCTCGGACTTCGGAAGAACCTGAGGTTATTTTTCCTCTTGCCATGGTTCCACACACTTTTGAGCCTGTCTATGTCCTAGATGAGTACCAGCATGTTCTGCGTGCCCCGCTTACTAGTGGGTCGTCATCAGCTCAATTCGTTATACCAAACCTTGCCCAACCAGGGGCTAATTTGGCAATTGCCATGGATCCAAAAGAGGAGGAATTGAACAAGGTGAAGGAAGACCTCAAACTGCTATCAAAGAAGTTCGGCCAAGTCAAGATATTCGAGAACTGCATGTACTACCCCCATATGGCTCCCTATCCTAAAGCTAGACTACCAGAGAAGTTCAAGATGTCAGACATCGAGAAGTTTGGAGGAAGCGAACCCCCAATTGTTCAGCTTCGAAGCTATCATCAAGCCATGACCCTCCTTTGTGCCTTCGAAGACATAATGGCCCAGATGTTTTAGCAAACCTTGAAAGAAAGTACCCCCTGGAGGGTTTATCCCTCGAAGAGTCTAGAATCCATAGTTGCGAGGATGTCTCCCTATAATTCATGTCTCAGTATAAGTATAATGAGGAGATAGATGTTACACACTGATATTTAGAGCTTTTTAAACAAAATCCTAAGGATACAGTCATTAGCTTCATAGGAAGGTGGAGAAAGAAAGTTGTTACCGTGACAAACAGACCCTCCGAGGAGGAATAAGCCAGTATTGTGAAGAAGAACTTCTTGCCTCATATCCAAGCATCCATGGGAGGACAGTATTACCCAAACTTTTGAGCCCTTCGAGAGGTTGGTGTAAAAATTGAGGAAGGCATTACCAAAGTAGAATTTGAACCAAAGAACGTGACTGGACAATTCACTCCCCAAAAGTATGAGAAGGTTGCTAGTGCTATAAACCCAACCATCAACAACATTTCCCAAGTTGCTACCTCTTGGGCAACAGAAATTCGCCATAATCCTACCAATAAAGAGTACATTGAGCTCCATGCTCCCCTGTCTAAAGTCTACCAGGCCGTGTTAAGATAAAATCTCATCAAACCTGTGGACCCACCCCCGTCAATTACCAAATCCACTCCTAAAAAACTTCAAACCAGATTCTCGTTGTGATTTCCATAAATCCTCAAGTCATACGAATAACCAATGCTTCCACCTTAAAAATGTGATCCAAGGCCTAATTGATCAAGGTATCATTGCCCCACCGGCTAATCCTAAACTCAACACCACTCATAACCCACTTCTAGTACATATAAATGCCATCTTAATACACTAATTAAAAAAGGAGATTTGTAGCTACCATTAATAGTTACAAATAACCTTTGTAACTACTCTTTACCGTCACGATTTAGAGGGTCAAAAAATGATAATTGTCACTCCTAATGGAAATTATAAATAATTTTATGACCACTCGTGGCAGTGATAAAGTTTGTCACCCCTATTAGCAGTTACAAGAAGGCAGTCATAAAATTAGTATTTTGGTGTAGTGCTAGAAAGTGACCCAGAATTTGACCCATCTACTCAAATCATGCCTAACAAAGCACCCATCGTACCTATAATCTCACCCAAACCACTTAAGGTTTGCCCATATTTTCTCATACACCCTACGTGCTTTACTAATCAAGCTTTGTCGCTCTTTTCAAGGGCCTACATCATCATTCGCACCCAGTCTAAGGGGGAGACATGGAGTTTCCAGTTGTGTTGAACCAGCTTCTATAATTTAGGATAAAAATACCTACCGAGATGAATGTTGATTGTTATAAATTCAATGTCTTGTTCATGGAAACTCAAAAGTGGTCTCAAGAATCAGATAAAGGAAATAACTTTAGGAGGGTGAAGAACTTCCCATGCTAGAAATAGATAAAGGAAAGGGAGTTGTCAAAGAAATTCCCATGCCAGAAATGCCCATCGAAGAAAGCAAAGTCCTTTACAAGATCAAGAAGACCCAAGCCAATATCACCCTATGGGGGATTTTCATGTCCTCTTAGTTGCACCAGAGTGCTTTGATAAAACTCCTCACCGGACCCATAGTCCCTCATTCTATTACTCCTAAAGAAGCTGTAAACATGGTTGGTTCCTTGACCTCTTCTAGACTCCTCTCCTTTTCCTTATAAGAGATATCGAAGTTCGACCTTGATCATAATTATGCCCTCAACATCTTTGTTAAAGTCTTGGGAAAGACAGTCCCACTTTCACATGTTGACAACAAATTTGCTTTTAATGTTCGTCTGCTCAGAACATTCAACTGTTTGGTACTGAAAGTTAGTGATCTCACTCCCACTTCCATTGATGTGTGTGCTTATGATAATACCCATCGAGAGGTAATGGGGTCCATAAAACTCACACTAAGGGTTGGCCCTATCAATCCTGTCACTGAGTTTTAAGTCATCAACATACTTGCATGCTTTAATCTACTCCTTGGCAATCCATGGCTCCATAACATCCGATGAGTTTCTTACTCTCTTCATCAGAAATTAAAGTTCTTCACTAATGCTCAAGTTATCACCATTTTACTAGATGATGACAATACATACAATGCCAGCACTAGTGTATACACCCCATTCTAATACCCCCTAACCTCTCCTAAGGTCCCATGCACCTCCTTTCATCATTACAAACCCCAAGTCATACCCCAGGTACTGACCTAAAGGCCATCGGGCACTCCCAGACTCCATTTTACCAAAATTCAAACTCTTCAGCTCAATCGAGACTGAATAAATCTTCGAAAGGCACTGAATCCCCTTTCCAACAATCCGTCGTGTGTGCGATTCTGACTTACCATGCGGACGAATGGCCCATTTTCCACCGAAATTTGATCGGGAGGTCACCGAACGCTCCCAGGCTCCGTTTGATCGAAGTTAATTCTTAAGCTCGACCGAGAACGAATGAATCTTCAAAGGGAACTGAAACCCCTTTCCAATGATCCGCCCCATGCACGATTCTGACTTACGGTACGGACGGACGATCCATTTTACTCTGAAAGGTCACCGAACGCTTTCAGGCCCCGGTTGACCAAAGTCAACACCCCGAACCTGGTCAAACTCTTTGGAATGTCAAAGTATATCTCCTAACCTTTCTAATGTTCCACCCCGTGCGTGATTCTGACTTACCATGCGGACGAACGATCCATTTGCGTCCGAAGTTTCCTCATCCAAAGAACCGACGAGTGCTCTCGAGCCACATTTGACCCAAAGTTAACTCCCAAATCCGGGAGAAGTCCCAAGTACTTTCTAAGGTCTCTGAAATACCTTTCCAATGGTTTACCCCGTACGTTATTCGTATCAACGGTTCGCACTCTACGACCGATTTTCCGAAGGAACCTGAAAAACACTGTCAAACGGCAGGTTACAAGCCCTGCCTATCGGCAGTGTGCTTAAACACACCTGCCGATTGGTAGGACAAGGGCTATGCAAATCAGCAATGCCCTGGGCCTATAAAAAGTAGGTCCTTACCTCATTCCAGAAAAGAAAAGGAAAATCAGAGATCCATCACTCTTAATAAGCTCAGAAAAGTCAGCGTGATTTCCACATCCAAATTCCTTTTCAACCTTCACCTTTCATCACCTTTTTCATTAAACTTGGTGAATCAAGTACTCTCCATCATCATCCAAGTGCAAGGGATGCTCTCCAACATCCAAGATCAAGCTCAAGATCTTCAAGAAGATCTAATTTTCTCAACTCTCTCTTTAAATTCCCCTAAATTCTCATTAGTTTTTTTTGTTACTTAGTATTTTTATTCTCTTATCTCACATATCTTATTATACTTTTTATCTAGTATTATTGCACATCTCTTATTTTCATATAAATAAAAGCCAAAAAAATAAGAAAAATAGGATTTGCTCATAAATTCTAAACGGGAATTCTCACACTTTTCTCACAACTAAAACACTTTTTTACACACACACAACCATATAAGAGAAGTCCCCGATTGGATTTATGGGATAATTCCCACCCCTCGTTTTGCATACGAACTACGTGGACTTTGATGCCTCTATAGGCTATGTAGGCGTCTCGGGGTAAAACTCGAGACTCGAGTCCTTTTTCTACTTTTTTCCTATTTTTCTATATTCTTTAAACTTCACTCTTATATATATATATATTTGTTCTTAGTGGCGTATTATTCCACATGCGTTATCATTCCCTCATAATGATCGACGCTAGGATAATCGCATAAATCGCATCTTACTGACGCTTGCAGTGGCGCTGAGCCTTGCAGCGGCGTTGACACTTGCAGCGGCGCTGACACTTGCAGCGGCGCTGAGCCTTGAAGTGGCGCTGACCCTATCGAATGTCATTACTGCAGTGACCCTTGCTGTAGCGGCGCTGACCCTTGCAGCGGCGCTGGCACTTGAAACGGCGCTGACCCTTGCAGCGGCGCAGACACTTGCAGCGGCGCTGAACCTTGCAATGGCTTTTGGACTTCTGTGTGTCCCTCGCGGGTACCTCTCGGATGTCATTAATAAAAGAAGCATTTTTATTTTATTTGCTTTTTTTATTGATAAACACCTTTCTACATTAGCCCCTCGTGCAAAGATTTTTTGGTTGGGTAGACTAAAAAAACTTTGTACGCCATAAATCTGATTTCAACAATTATATATATATATATATTCTGAGGGACCCTAGGATCACTAACTGCGGTGTCCCTTTATCCGAGGTTTTTAATTTTTGAGAACCCACGCGTCAGTGTGGGAACTGTCATCTCATTATTTGGGGAAAAAAAGGTCATCACCTTTTTGCCTTCCTGCACGTTTTCCTATTTTGATGCAAAAAACATAAGCCCCTTTTCTTGGGCTCTTTCATCTTCTTCAAAAAAACATAAGACCCCTTTGGATTTGTAGTGAGAGAAGGGGATTTTTAAAACACCATAGCCTCCCATCCCTTTTTTTTGCTTTAGCTTTTTTCAAACACCGTAGCCTCTCATTCATGGATTCTAATCCAAATAATACTTCTTCCAATGTAGACACCCCCAAAGCACCCATGGTTTTAGGCTCTATACCTTCTTCATCATCCGTCCCAACTGTTCCGACCGCCCCTATTACCGTCGTCGACGCCTCATCCGTGCTACCTGCATCCTTTCCCTCGAGTGGCGGTTCGAGAACCCCCATGGTTTCCTCCCGATTTCATTCCACGGATGAGGTATACTTTTTGGGTATCTCGACTAGTGGCGTTCCATTGGAGATAGACGGTGTCTCGCCCGTCCCCCTGCTGTCAGCGAGAAGTGTCTCGCCCAATCCGTGTGTGACCTTGGGTCTTTCACTTGATGTGGCTGTTGACGAGGGCCCGAAGCGAGTGAACCCCTCATCCGATGGTCTCTCGCCAGTCACCTTGGGCTCTTATAAAAAAATTAGTTGCTTTGGGAGGGGTATCTCGACCTCGGTTCACGAAGCTTATCCGGTTGGTTTGGGTCAGGGTATCTCAGAATTTTTTGGCGCCGATGGTGGTTCATCGCGCGTTGATCTAGGTGTGGGGAGTTCTTTATCTATTGAAAACAGTGTTGGAGGGAGGGGGTCTCGACGCCCATGAATTTTTCTGAAGCAGGGGGGGTCTCGACCCGTTGTTTTCCGCGAGGCGACCCTACGTCCGAGGATCCCTCACCAGTTACCTTGGAGTCGTCAAAGGCCCTACTTGCTTTGGGCGGGCGTGTCTCGACGCCTTTGAGTTTTTTAGAAATGGGGGTTTCGATCAATGGCGGTCAACGGTCGGGGGTCTCGCGACCTGGCCTAGAGTCTACGGGTCCCTCGTCGTTACAAGGGGGTGTCTCGACATGTATCAGTGCTGACGGAGGTATCTCGACCTCGGGTGTCTCGACACCCATGATTTTTGTTGAGGAAGGGGGGATCTTGGCCCATGGTTTGCCGCGAGGCGACCCTATGTCCGAGGCGACCCGTATCTCGATGCCTTTGAATTTTTTAGAAATAGGGGTCTCAGCGTATGACAGTATGGTGACCTCTCGTCAGCGGCCGGGGGTCTCGCGACTTGGCCTCGCGTCTACGGGTCCCTCGTAAGTGCAAGGGGGATTCTCGACATTTTTTCACATCGAAGGTTCCATGACCCAGGGTGTCTCGCCAATTGTTGGTGTTATGGGGAACATGCCACTGACTGGGGGCTCTTCACATGTTTTTGCTGGGGTTTCCACCTCCACTTCTTTTTTTACGACAGGGGACACCCAGGGTCCCTCGTTCGGAGTCCCCACTAGGATGAGTTCTTTTCTTGAGCCAATGGCTCTTGGTGGTTCATCAGCTACGCCATCCTCTTCTCAGGTATGGAAGGACTATATGCACATTCACCAAGGGCAAGACTCTGGCATTTATCGTCGCGCTCCTTTTTTTGGTCCTGCTGAGAGTTTCATGATTTCACGTTCTGAGTTTGGGGAAAAAAATTTGGGTGCTGTTCTCGAACGTTCTCATGTGGGGTTAAGTGAGTCTGTTGACCTCCCTACCATTTCTCCGAATTCCGTTCTTCGAGTCTGAGTTGACCGTGGTGACTTTCCTTATTCCAATGTTGAAGTTAAAACCCCGGGGGGACCCACGGAGGAGTGGGCTAGCTGGGTTGATTATGTTCTGAGCGTTCCTAATTATGTGGCTGTTCTTAGGGAGGTGGGACTATTTATCGCCGTCAGCTGCTTGAAGTCCTGCACCATATTTAAGCATAGTTCTTCGCTCAATCTTTTATTGTCTCGGTGGAGTATGGAGTCTCACACCTTTGTCACAGGCTGGGCGAATTTACCCTCACCCTAGAAGATGTATGTGAATTATACGCTCTTCCTTTCTTTGGGTAACAGGTCTTTTATGATGACTGTGAGCATTTTCTAGATCAGGAGATGGTGGGGGAGCAACGGTCAGCTCTCGAAGAGTGCTCGAGGTATGTGGCTATAAATATAACTGGTCATTCCAAGCAATCCTTTGCCAAATGGCAAAGATACTGGTTCAGAGATTTTGATAAGTTGCAGAAGGGGGAGACTTCACGTGCAGCCCCCAGATCCCAGGATGGTCCTAAGCTTCACTCCCCTACACATTTAGACGCTTTCCTCGTTACATCTCTGACTCGATTCCTTCTACCAGGTAAGCCCGAAGACTGTCCTCGCGAACTTCTTTTTAGATTGGTTGTACGATTGTCTCGCGGTAGGTCGATACCCATGGCCGCCTTGACCTTAGGTTCTCTTTACACCTGGATGGACCGAGCACACATAGATGTAGAGAGGTCCTGCGGTCGGTATGATGTTGCTAATCATGCCAACGCCCCTCTCTTAATGGCCTTTTTATTTGAGCATTTCCCCCACTTTACTTCAGGGGCACACGTTTGTCATAGCGATGCTGCGAGACTTCTCCGGTGGCATAAGAAAATTCCCAAGCAATCTCTGGGAATGTTGATCAACGATATCGAGGAGTTTCAGTTTCGGCCTTATACCAAGCGCCCTGGGGGAACTTTCAGCTGGCTTTCTTTCCCTGGTGACGGCGGGACCTTTTATTGCCCTTCAGCAGTGGGGTCGGTTTCCACGTGTCCTCATATTAATGTGGTGACGATGCTCTTACCATGTCACCTCCCTTCTTGGACCAAGTTAGGTCTGCGTGCTGAATCTTATCATTTCGAGAGGGCAAGACGACAGTTCGGCTATGATCAGGGTGTTCACACCCCTCCTCTTCTTACCTACAGCAATCATTCTGAGGCATTTTCAGAGGCGTGTGCTAGCTTTACTCTTCAGGGATTATTCCGTAGCGTCAGTGGTTTGGGTGGTCTCTATGTGCCTCCCTGCGATTATCATCCTTCATTCACTTCATCTTGGTTCCTTCTTTGGCAGCGGCAGGTCCGTCTTATCCAAGAATGTGTAGTTGGCCCCCCTCATGAGACTAACCCCATTAAATATACCAGAGCTCAGTTTTTGGTCAAGCGGACGCAGAAAGATCCTTGATTTCTCAGCACCACCTCCACGCCACCCTTGGAGCAGGCCATTCCCATTTTAGTGAAACCTCTCATTGACGAGACACTTCCGCCTCCGCCGACTGAGCTTCCCCCTATGAAGTCTAGAAGCCAACCAAAAAGCAGAGGGAAAGCGAGCACCTCTACTACGAGCAAAAGGAAACACCCTGACGCCGATGTATCCAATTTTGTTCCTGCTACTACTGCTTCTCCTCCTTCTTCTCCTGTGAGGACCCGGGCTGCGAAGAAAAAGAAAGGAGATGGCGCTGGCATGGCTGCTTCCTCTACGGTGGATCAAGAGTCCGATACTGGCAATCTTGGGGTGGGGGAGACTTCCCACGTAGTGAAAGGGAAAGGCTACTCCTCACCGAGACTTGCTTCCCAGGAGGCGCGGGTCGCGTCTATTCCCATTGCGGAAGGTACTATATCACGACATTCTTTACTTAGTGGAACTAGTTCTCTCGGAGTTTCTTTATCTCCCTCCACTTCATTGGAAGAGGAACTAGGTTATTATGGAAGTACCCTTTCCTATGACGACCATAGTTCTTCTTCGGGTGATATGGGCGGCCTGGGTTTCCATAGCGAAAGCACTACTGACACTTATGCTTTATTATCAGTCTCCAGAGAGTCTTCTAGTGATGATGAGGCATCCCATTCTCCTGGGGGGGTTAGCCCCACCCATCTCCCTTATAGCCAGACTACGCGCCCTGCTACTGTAAGCGTTCCCCCTTTACTTGTCTATATTTTTTTTTGCATATGATTTTCTTTCTTCCTCCTCATTATTTTTTTATTTGTTAATTAAAGCAATTCTGTCATATTTGTGCAAGTCATTTCCATAGAGGCAAGTATTTCTCCTCTTCCCCCACTACGACTGACGCCCTTTCAGCGAGAGAGGAGCTCCATGCTCATTTCTTCCCGAGGCCCTTTTAGAGAGGTTTGTTGTCTCCTTAATTCTTTTTTCATCTGTTGTAATTTGTTAGTCTTCTAACTACATTTTGGTTGTGTACGCTGTCATTTCCCTGCAGCTTTCATCTGTGCACTTTACCGTCACCAGGACCACCCTTGTGGCTTCTCCTTCTCCTCAGGTATGCCTTGCTATTCTCAAAACTTTCATTGTGCCATTTTCTCTTTACTTCTTCCTTTTACTTACCCATTTACCATGCGTAGAGGGTTGTGTCTTCTGGCGTTGTCACCTCATCTTCTCTTATCTTGGCGGTGGGCACTTCTGCAGCTGAGCCCCTAGACGTCTCTTCATCTGAGGTACGCATTTTTACTTTTGAATATTTGTTTCCTTTTAATAGGAGTCCTAATGTCTTTTGGACTTTCTTCTCAGGGAGGGGCTCCTCCCTTACCTGGCGTTATCGCCCCGGGTTTATCCTCTTCGGGGAGGATTTCTATCCCTAGGGTCCGTGTGTCTATGGACGGTAGACCCTTAGTTCAGGAAATTTCTCGTGGCCCAATATTTACGGTGGCTTCAACCAGTGAGCCCACACTTCAGGTCAGCCCTTTCTGTTGAAGCATGGGATCTCCTTTTCCTTGAACATGCAATGAATAACATATTTTCATTATTTGCAGGCTATTAGCACAGCCCCTACTGTGCCGACCGTCCTTTTTCGTTCTTCCCCTTTGGATGGGGCTCAGGTAGTTTTTTATTTTCTTAGTTATATATTTCTTCTATATCCGACGTGTACTTATCGTAGCTCTCTTTTACTTTGTTGCAGTTATCCCTCGGTTTTGTTTCGAGTGTGACTCCTGCTACTGTCTCTTCAGCAGCCCCTATACATGGGCCAGTTTGCCCTATTATCGCGCCCCTTCAGGTAGCTATCTCTATGGTGCCCTTTTGAGGAGTTTCCCTCACCCTCTTTTTAATCTAGGTATTTATCATGCATGAGGTAAGTGATTTGTTACCTCTCGCCCTTTCTTGTTACTCGCAGCCTCGCCTACCCTTTGCGCCCTTCGTCGCTAAGGTTGTTCTTTTAGAAGTGCCTGAGGTTGAGGTAGCTTCTTCAGAAGCACTGTCGCTGAGACAGCCCCTTCTGGAGCATCGACCAGTGTTGCTGCCCCTATGGGAGCCCCTGCTCCTCCTTCTCTGATCATTACGGAGGACGTTATTCAGGTACGGTGTATAAGAGTATCTACTTCCCTCATGTCAATCTTATGTCTTCATTATTTTGTTTAGATTGTGCCAGCATTCCTATCTTCACCTTTGTTGCATTGTCTCCAGGTGAGCGAGGTCGCTCCGATGACTATGGATCCTGATGAAGTTGTTCCGCTACTTGTGGAGCCAGAGAGTGGGATTGCTACGAGAGAGGTATTAAACTAGTATACTCCCTCTTTTTACTATTTCCCTTCTTTTCTTCTTGAGTATACCATGCAGACGTTCTCATTTCACCTTTGTCTTACTGTTTCCAGGTGCATGAAAGTACTCCAATGACTGTGGATTCTGGCGGTGGGACGACTGCGAGAGAGGTGTTAAACTAGCATACCCCCTCTTTTTACTATTCCCTTATTTTTCACTCTCGCGTATGTTGTGCCAGCGTTCCCATTTCATCCTTATCTCATTGTTTCCAGGTACATGAGAATACTCCGATGACTGTGGAGTCTGGCAGTGGGGCATCTGCGAGAGAGGTATTAAACTAGCATACCCCCTCTTTTTACTATTCCCCTATTTTTCACTCTCGCGTATGCTGTGCCAGCGTTCCCATTTCACCCTTGTCTCATTGTTTCCAGGTGCATGAGAGTACTCCGATGACTGTGGAGTCTGGAAGTGGGGCATCTGTGAGAGAGATATTAAACTGGCATACCCCCTCTTTTTACTATTCCCCTATTTTTCTTCTTGCGTATACTGTGCAAGCATTCTCATTTCACCCTTGTCTCATTGTTTCCAGGTGCATGAGAGTACTCCGGTGACTGTGGAGTCTGGCAGTGGGGCATCTACGAGAGAGGTATTAAACTGGCATACCCCCTTTTTTCACTATTCCCCTATTTTTCTTCTTGCGTATACTGTGCAAGCATTCTCATTTCACCCTTGTCTCATTATTTCCAGGTGCATGAGAGTACTCCGATGACTGTGGATTCTGGCAGTGGGGCATCTGCGAGAGAGGTATTAAACTGGCATACCCCCTCTTTTCACTATTCCCATATTTTTCTTCTTGCGTATGTTGTGCAAGCGTTCTCATTTCACCCTTGTCTCATTGTTTCTAGGTGCATGAGGGTGCTCCAATGGCTGTGGAGACTGGTAGTGGGGCGACTGTGGAGAGAGATCATGGTTCTGAGTTCACTCTTTTGGTCAGTGACGCTGATTCTGGTGGAGAGTCTCATTTCCTTCCTTCTGAGGCGGGGTCTCGCCACTCCGATGGTGATGATGAAGTGGAGGATGCTGCGACTATTGCTAATAGGCTATGGCGTGAGGAGTTACCAGGCCGATTCAGGGTACATGAGCGTCAGCTCTTGGATCTCATCTTGGAGCACCATCCCGAGACATTCACTTCTCAGAGTATACTTCAGGTTGACAGTCTTACGGCCTTCAACCTGAGGGCTCTCACCATCCATGTTCATGAGTTCTTGGCTACCTCCCCTGCTAAGCTGGATAGCTCTTACATTTTGCTGTTCTTGGATGCTCTCCGCGACTTGTAGCAGTTCTATCATTTTCGTTTGGATTGGCTTGACGCGGGGGTTCGCCCCTTTCTGAGTGTTCCTTTTCGAAAGATAGTGAGATTTCACACTTCCCGACAGTCTAGAGTTGAGCAACGGCACGCTGAGTCTACGAGGATCCGGAATCAGATCGTCCTACTGTAGGTGAAGCTTGCCAGACTCGAGTCTGGGGATGAGGAGGATGAGGCTAAATACATCAGATTGGAGGAAGAGTTTCTGCGGGAGGCTGGTCCGTCGTATGCTGGTGCCATCGCGCGTGATGATTTATATTTTGTGGTTTCTAGCAGATAGGCTACTTCTTGCTTTGTAGTGCTCAGAATTCTATGTGTACATCACTTATCATTCCTTAACGAGACACTTTGTTTCTTCTGCACTTTCTTTTTCCTTTGTTCTCCCTTTATACTGTGGGTGTTTGTTTTATATGACTTGCTCTAATTTCTGTGAGCATTTAGTCTACTGGTGGCTACCCCATATACTGCGGGGTATTTGCATTAATATGAAAAGTTATGTATTATCATATTGTATATATTTTTTCGAAAATGCACCTCTTATAGCTGTGAGGTATTGGCATGTGACTTTCTTGGATTGCCCCTTCTGTCTGTGGGGGTATTCCTGCATATTACTACTTATAGTCATAGAGGCTATGTTGGAGAGGAGGGTGACCCCTGCCCCTTTCCCAAAAGCCTGATTTTATTAAAAAAACTATTTGAATTAACCAGCCCCTAGTCTTTGGGGTCCTTGCTCTATATTCTCTTTAAGAATTTCACTGTTCTTTGTAATATTAAAGAAGAGGAATTTAATCTTCCCTCTATATTTTCTATTAATTTATGTCTGGGAGACTTTGCTCAGTATACTTTCTCTTAGGATGGACTTACCTCCCAAGTGTAGTGAGCAAAGTTCCTGATTTTTTTGTGCTCTCTTCTAACTTAATAGGGAGTGTATATATATGTATAAATGAGCAAGCAAAGCAAATGTCAACAATGATCAAAAGTGTTGCTATTTCATTTCTTTACTTTTGTATGCTATTTACAATGTAGTATTGCTCTTAAAAAAATTTACAAAAAAACTTTTCTGGTATAGGAGCAATCCTCGAAATCCATTACAGACATGCAAAACACAAACAAAACTTGTTAGCTGTTATTAAGCATAGTACCTCTTCAGCCACTTGCAGTTGATGGACTGGAGGCAATCACTCTCTGATTCTGATATTTGGCAGTAGCCCGACTTCCCCACTCCTATGACAACGAAAGGGACTTCCCAGTTAGGTTTGAATTTTGATGCCGACATGCTACGGAGATGGTGAGTTGATGCTCGCAGGACTAAATCTCCCACCTGGAATTCTCTAGGCTTGACCAAGTTTTCGTAGGCCCTGGACAGTTGCTGAGTGTAGACTTTGAAATTCTCTCTCGCCTTGTCTCTATGCTCGTCCAGTGCCTCCAGTTGCACATGCCTTGGGTCTGGAATGAGCCCACTGCTAAGAGAAATTCTGGCTGAAGGTACCGCCAGTTCCATTGGTAGGACAGCTTCGGTCCCATATACTAGAGAGAAGGGGGTGAACCCTGTTGGCTTTCTTTTCGAAGTACGGTAGGCCCATAACACCATAGGCAACTTCTCATCCCATGCTCCCGGCATATCTTCTAGCATTTTCTTCAAAATATTTATCAAGGTCTTATTGGTAGCCTCTGCTTGGCCATTGCCCTTGGGGTAGGATATGGTTAAGCTATTATGCACAATCTTATACTTGTCTATGAGAAGGGTCATTTCTTTGCATACAAATTGCTTCCCATTATCCGTTAGGATCACTTTGGGTATACCGAACCTACATATGATATACTCCTTTATAAACTGGGTTACCACTTGGGCGGTGACTCTCCTTAAAGGAATGGCTTCCGCTCATTTGGTGTACAATTATGTAGCCACAATGATAAAAGCCTTATCGTGAGATGCTGGTGCGATCTTTCCCACCAGGTCGAACGCCCATGTGTGGTAGGGATAAGGAGCTGCCAAGCTTTGTAGACTGACGGAGGGAGCGTGCACCATGTTTCCATGCACTTGACATGCTCTACACTTTTTCACATACCCAATGGAGTCAGCCTCCATGGTCGGCCAGTAGTATCCCAGCGTCATCAGTTGATCATACAGCTTGGCGCCTCCCATGTGGGAGGGCTCATGAGCTTCTTTCAACACCCTTTCCACCTCCTCTTTGGCTATGCACCTTAGCGCCTTCTCATTGTACCCCTTCCTATATAACTCTCCCTCGACCAAGTAGAAACGGGCTATCCTTTTTCTAAGGTAAATTTCATCCGCTCTCTCGGTGGGCAGCTCCCCATCTTTTAGATATGCTAGGTACGGCTGTCTCCAATATTCGAAGGCTTCCACAAAGTTAGCCTCCGTCGGCTGGTCAAAATTAACTTGACACTTTAAACAACTTTGTTGTAAGCGAGCCGCTTCTACCCTCATGGCGGGCCAATAATACCCGCTTCGCTGTAGCCGTCTGTAAAGGGGGATATCCGTACCTCCACAGTGCTTCTAGTGCATCTCTACTAACCTCTCCTTGGCTTCTTTCTCCCCTACGCACCTTGCCAGAAACCCTCCAGGACTCTTGAAGTAGAGAGTTCCCTGCAGCACATGATAGTTGGCTAACTCTAATATTTTCATTGTCCCTTCCCTGGTTTCAAGTTGATTCTCTACCAGACGCCTCCAATCTTTCGGCTCGTTACTTGGGAATAAGGACTTTACAGTAGTGGGTACCGTTCTCTGCCTCACTGTGATGGTCGCTTCTGACTCCTCCATATCCAACTTTTGTGCTATGGTGGTGAGCGAGTCAGGGTGTCTGTTCATCGTTCGCGCCTGCCTCTCTACGGTTACTTCTAAGAACTGTCCCAGCAGTCTTTGGATGATGTGTCTGTACGACGCTAAGTTGGCATGTTTAAGGGAAAACTCTCCGTTGACCTGCCTTACTACCAGATTGGAGTCCCCTCGTATACACAATACCCTGATCCCTCTTCTGAGTGCTTCCAACATCCCTAGAATGAGGGCTTCGTACTCAGCTTCATTATTTGAGCATTTAAAATCTAACTTGAAAGAGAGGGTAATCTTCTCCTTCCCATCTGACAGTATGACGCCGGCTCCACCTGTTCCTTGAACACTGGAACCATCAAACTCCATAAACCACTTCTTCACCTCCTCCGCCATGCATACTTGAAACTTTCTCCAGGCAGCTCTTCACTAGGTGGTTCGAAAACCCCACTTGGGAAGTGGGCCAGTAGATCTGCTACTGTCTGGCTTTTAATGGCTTTAGGCACTACGCATTTTAGATCGTATTCTGACAAGATCAAAAACCACCTTGTTGCTCGTCCCATGAGTATAGTCCGCGCGAGGAGGTACTTGATGGGATCACACTTGGTGACTATGTGAACTGTGAAGGCTAGAAGATAGTGTCTCAACTTCTGGGCTACAAATACCAACGCCAGGAAGTGTCTCTCGACGCTGGTGTATCTCGATTCTGTCCCAGATATTACTCTTGACATGTAGTAGATCGGCTTTTCCACTCCTTCCTTCTCTTGCGCCAAGAGGGCCCCTATCGATCTCTCTGTAGAAGTAAGGTATAGCAGCAACGGCGCTCCAGCTTCGGGGGAAATCATCGTGGAAGGAGAGGCTAGGACTTCTTTAATCTTCCCGAACGCTTTCTCCTGTCTCTCCGGCTTTGTCTTTTAGTAGAGGCGCGAACGGATGCGTTACTTCTGCCAGCGTAGGTATAAACCTCCGCAGGTAGGATTCCTTTCCCAGGAAGCTCTTGAGTTGCCTCTGACTCTTGGGCGGTGGCATCATCACAATGGATTCCATCTTCTCTGCGTCCACTTGCACTCCTTGTCTATTCACCACAAAGCCTAAAAATTTCCCTATAGTAACCACAAAGGCACACTTCGAGGGGTTCATTCTCATCTTATACCGACGACACCTTTCGAACACTCTCCTGAGATCCTGAATATGCTTGCTTTCTTTCTTAGACTTCACCACCAGATCATCCACATAGAATTCTAGTATATCATGAAATAGGTCATGAAAAATTGCCATCATGGTCCGCTGGTATGTGGCCCCAGCGTTCTTCAATCCGAAGGGCATGACTGTATAGTGAAAGTTCCCTAACGGTGTGCGGAAGGCAGTCTTCTCTGCGTCGGCGGGGTCCATTTTGATCTGGTTATAGCCAACATACTAACCCATGAAGCTATACATCTCATGTCCCGCGGTGGCATCCACCAATCTGTTTATGCTGGGTAAAGGGAATTCGTCCTTGGGACACGCCCTGTTCAAGTCACGAAAATCTACACAGATTCTGATTTGGCTCTTGTCTTTCTTTGCCACTGGCACTATGATGGACAGCCATATGGGGTGCTGAATAGGCTTGATGAACCCTGCCGCTAACAACTTCTCCACCTCAACTTTTATTTTGAAATCAAGGCCTGCTTTATATGTGCGTGTGGCTTGCCTTACCGGAAGGGCATTGGGAAGGATGTTCAATCTATGAGAGTTCACTTATGCGTCTATTCCTGACATCTCCGTGTACTTCCAAGCAAATACATCAGTGAACTCCTTAAGTAGCTCAATGAGCTCTTCCTTCTGCTTCGGTTCGAGGCACTTGGAGATTAGAATGGGTCTACTCTCGCCCTCTTCTGACCCCAACTTGATTTCCTCTAATTCCTGCAGCTGCTCTCTGGGTCCGTCTTGCATGCACTCTGGCGCTTCTTCTGGTTCCTCATCATGCTCAACAATATGGGATTCATCAACGATAAAACACTCGGGCGTCGGGTCGATGCTCTCATCTCAGAACACCGCCCGCGCAGACCGTTATAAACGGCAGATGATCTTTCCATGAGGCAAGACCACTTTCTTGCAAGTTCGAGGGGGTCTAACTACCTCCTCTACTTTCCTCTTGTCTTTTTCCATATGGGGGATTATCCTCTCCCCTAGACGGTCATGAACGGATTTCTTCTGCGGGACCCTTCCCTCAGTTACCTTGACTCCTACTTATTTTCTTGTAGAGACCTTTCTTTCCTCATCTAACTTAGTGTAGAAGGCAACATCTACCACGTGGGCCTCCTTAACGGCGAAGGGTCTCTGCGTGGCCTTGATCACTATCTCTGTACCTCTAACGTTTGCCTTCGCGCATTAATGGTAGGTGGAAGGCACTACGCCATGAGTATGCATCCATACCCTTCCAATGAGTAATTGGTAGCTGGTGTTAGCATTAATAACATGAAATTTGATGTGGGAGGTGAAATTTCCCAACTTAATTCCCACATTCATGTATCCAATAAACTGCATTCCAGCGTTATCGAATCCGGAAATTACTAGCAGTACTAGAACCACCTTCTCCTGGTCAATTCCTGTTTCATATAATGTACTGATAGGCATGATGTTAATGGATGCTCCTCCATCCATCAACGCCCTGGGAAATGAGACTCCATTAATTATGGTTGTGACGTACAACGGGCGGTTGTGGAAGTAGGGCACCACCCTATCTGCTTCTGAAAACACCACTTCAAAAGTATACTTCTTAATCATCCTTCCGATTGGCCCCTGCCAATTTAACGAAGGGTCTCCCCGCTGCTGCACTGCCTCCAATACTTTCCTTGTGATGGACACCCTCGTGTCATACTTCACCCCTATCTGGTCGAAAAACCACTTGAACTTGGGGATCCTCATTATGGCCTCACATTCAGAATCTAAGTCTACCTCGTACGTCTGGGCACTGCAAACATACTCCGCCTCAGAGGTCCCTCCCTCATCTAGAGCAAGAATGACGTCTACCTCGCCTTCTGAGAGGGCCACTTCCTCAACTTCCCCACTTCCATTTTCTTGTTCCGGTGTGAAGAACCATTCCTCTTGCTTTCTAGCTAGCTCGAGTCTGCTCAGTGATAGATTTTCTAACTCCTCGCATAACTCCTCGCCACTCTCCCGCTTCATAAGACTTCTTGCAGCTTCTTCGTCGTAGGCAACTACCATATTAGCGGTGCCAAAGTGATGCGCAGGAAGTGGGTTCTCGTTAACATCCACAGGGGGTATCTGCAAGTTACCGTTGGCCATCTGCTCACCAATGATCCTTCGCATGTAGTAATAATCCTTGGTAGAGTGCTGCACTCGTTGGTGCAACTCGCAGTACTTTGGATTGGCTTTGTCAGCTGCAGTGGGGGTTTCTCCTTTTAGGTGGGGAGGTCTTGCTACGCCTTCTCGCACTAAGGTGCGGTAACAATCCATAGCCTCAGCTACGCTGCACGGTAGTGGCGGCGGGGCATCTTCCCCAAACTTTCTCTTGTTGTCGGGACTATCAGTCTTGGTCTCAGAGCCTCCCTTCTTCCCTTTGTTACTCCCGTCCACATAGTTAACCGCTTGCCTCCTCAAAACTTGAAACCTCACGGGAGTCAGTGGAACTTGCCTCCTCCAACACGGGGCTCTTAGTTTGAATATCATAGCTATGTTGCTGGCGGCCCTGGTGAATTCTCTGAAAGTTCTATCTCTAGTTTCGTTGATCAAGTGCAGCTTGTACTCTTCTAAGAGTCCTTCCACACATATCTGTAGTAACCTGGCCTCCGCCACGTCCTCGTGGACATCTAAGGCCCTCTCACGAAATCGCTTGATGTAGTGCATCAACTCTTCTCCTGGCTTCTGGACCTCTTGATCCAGGTGCCTCAGTGTAAATTCGTCCTCCGCTATAAAAAACTTCTGGAGGAACTGCCTGTGCATCTCTTCCCAAGTAGGGACGCTTTTAGGCGCCAAGTTAGAATACCATGTATAAGCCTTCCCAGTGAGAGTCTTAGAGAACTCCCTCAACCTCAGGTTCTTGTCTCCAGCTTGTACTCCCAGGTACTCGACGAACCTCTTCACGTGCTCTCTAGGGTTCTCCCCCCTACCGCCAAACTTGATAAATTTTGTTGGAATATACCCCTCGGGGTATGGATTCTCACTTACTTCCTGTGGATAGGGGTCTTGTAACTCCTCGTATTGGTGGGAACCCTCTCTCTAAGAGGAGGAGAGGAGCTTCCTCACTTCTTCCATAGTAACAGCCCTAGAGGGTGACTCCTCCAAACACGTGCTTTTAGCAACTGGAGACCCTGTTGGCGCCAGGACCTGCTCTGGCCCTGCCTTCCGAGACGGAATCGTCTCTGCCGGAATCGTAATAGGAGTGGCTACCCCTCAAGAAGGGGCAGCAACAGGTGTCACACAACCTTGACCCAAGCTTGATAGATCCACGTTGTTTTGCTTTAAAAAGTCAAAAAACATTGCCATAAGATTCATACCTGCAATTGCAGCCACTGCCGGCGAACTGGTCTGCCCTCTCTGAGGCGCTGGCGCCTTGGCTTCGATCACCACCACTTCTTCCTGACTAGTCTGGTCACTGTGAGCTCCATTACCAGACGGAATGTCCTCAAAAACCAACTGCTTGGAGACATTGAAACCTTCTTTGTCCATGGAAGTGAGAATACCTCCCCGGCGGAGTCGCCAAATGTAGGAGGGTAGTGAGACTGGGGTCTATGAATAACTGGAAAGGGTGAGGCGTGACCCACTCCAATGGACGCTGCCTGCAAGGCCTTTAAGGTCTCCTGGTGCAACTTCTGAATAAAACTTCTCCTTCTGGTAACAATGGAACTCAAGCTTCAACTCACTCCCTGCAAGAAGATGAATTTTCACAACAAAAATAGTAATTTTCTCAAGGGAAACACCTGAGAGTGATGGCTTCCAGTGGGGAGTGAAGGAACAAGGCACTCAGCACTAAGAGAATGAGTAGGGAGAGAATACTTAGGTAGGTCTGGTGATATTTTGGCAGAGTAACAGTGAAATTTCTATTGTCCCTCTCTTGACCTTGCCCAGAGGTTTATTTATACTAGGGCATTAGGGGTGAGTTGGCATTTTTTGGGCGCCAAAATTGAGAGAGTTGGTGGAGAACAATGTCTAAAGTGTACCATTTGTCCCTACCTGTAGGCCGTATGCCTGTCCCCCCCTGCAGGCTCCACCTGGCGCCGACCAAAAGTCAAAAAGCACATATGTCCCCTAATGGAGACAAAATATCAGATTTGGTAGTTATCTTTTGAAACGGTAACTTGTGGTGCAATTTTGCAAATCTTGAGAGAGAAGACCTTAAGGACTCTTTTCCTCTAAAAATGTTGTTTTTCTTGCGAGGGACCTTGAGGACCCCCTCTTCTGGAAAAGTCATTTTCTTGTAAAGAGTTTATTTCTTGTGAGTAGCCAGCTCTTTGGCTGCTCACTTCACTTGTGATCAAGTGTGAAGTGTGTGTAGTTTTGAGTGACTTATGGGTCTTCCTACTAGTATTCTCTCAATCCTTTAGCACTAAGTGGTTGAGCTTGCTCAACATACCTTGTCCCTCAGCCGCCAAGCCAAAACTCACAAGAGGTCCCAACGCGCCTGTTCGAGGCCTGGTTGCTCGACTAGGCAACCTGTACAAGAAAGTAAAGTGTTAGTGTTGTTGTTCATTTAAAGACTGATGTTTCATGATGAGTAGTTGCTCGTGATAGCTACTCCCTCAATATGAGTTTCTGCCGAAACCCTTGTAGTGGCACTTCTCGAATAACATTTCTGTAGTGAGCCTTGCAGTGGCGCTGAGCCTTGCAGTGGCGCTGACTCTCTCGACTGTCATTACTGCAGTGACCCTTGCAGTGGTACTTCTTAATTTTGGATTTCTGTGGTGACCCTCGCGGGCACCTCTCGAATGTTATTGCTGTAGTGACCCTTGCCGTAGTGGTGCTGACGCTTGCAGTGGCGCTGACCCTCTCGAATGTTATTATTGTCGTGGCCCTTATTGTAGTGGCGCTGAAGCTTGCAGCGGCGCTGGCACTTGAAACGGCGCTGGCCCTTGCAGCGGCGCTGACCCTTGCAGCGGCGCTGACCCTTGCAGCGGCGCTAACACTTGAAGCGACGCTGACCCTTGCAGCGGCACTGACACTTGCAGCGGCGCTGAACCTTGCAATGGCTTTTGGACTTCTGGGTGACCCTCGCGGGCACCTCTCGGATGTCATTAATAAAAGAAGCATTTTTATTTTATTTGCTTTTTTTATTGATAGACACCCTTCTACACCTTGAATGTTTGCCCATTAAGAACCTTCAAATGCTTAGGACTAAAGGAAAGTGACCTCGCTCCAAATTCCGCTGTTGTACGTGCCTATGATAATACCCGTCGAGAGGTGATGGGATCCATAAAACTTGTAATAGGGGCTGGCCCTATAAACCCCATCATTGAATTCCAAGTTAGTGACATTCCAGCTTGTTTCAACCTGTTACTCGAACGACCTTGACTCCACAGTATCAAGGGTGTGTCTTCGTCACTCCATCAGAAATTGAAGTTCTTCGACGACGGATGAGTCATCACCATTTTGGGCGACGACGATAATGCCGAGGGTGCAAGTACCAGCAATACAATCCTTGAGATACAGCATGGGTCAAATGATATGCTCCTATTAGGATTTCGGGTTGAGTTACTCCTACTCCCGACAGGGGACGATTTCAAAGAAAGGGTTTGTCCAGAATACGACCCTCATGGCAATGTCAATGTGATTCAGATGTTCAGAAACATGCACTTCATGCCCGGACTGGGGCTAGGACAAAGACAGCAAGGGATACTTGATCTCATTGAACTGAAGAAAGCTTTCCCTCCTTGTGGTTTAGGGTATCAACCATCAGAACAAGAGCTCAGAATGATCTGCTAGTCTCGACCAAAGAGAAGATTAGACTGCCTCCAAACCATCTCAGGTTACTCCTTGAATGGCTGATTCATCAAAGAGGGTGAGGACTTCCCCTTTTGCGGCTTTTCGGAACCATGGTATGACCATACAGATAAAAAGATGAAACCCGGAATGGAGATCTTTTTCCAAGACAGCTACCCATAGGCCGAAAGTTCCCAACGCCATGTACAATCGCTCATCAAAGATACCGAAGAGACTGAGGAAAGTGACTCCGACGACTCTCCAACTTGTAGACACTGGGGCTGACACTCTGCATGGTTCATTCAAGCACTACATCCCTGGATCCATCCCACTTGATTAAAGCTACTGATACACCTCTCCTCAACTGGCATGCTGCGCCGGTTCTACTTGTTGGAATCCCACCTAACCCCAATCTTTACCCCATTTCTTCTTTTGTTGTCTATCCTTGCTCAAATGTAATTGAGACCTCCTTTGATAAGGTTCTCAATGTTGTTTTTCCTACCAATGAAATAAATGAAGATTTTGAGTATCTTGTTGTGCCTTACATTAATTATTTAAATTATAATCAAACTTTTTATGATGATGATTTTGCAAACGACAATTATGAACTAATCTAAATAAGGTTAATAACAAACAACATAAGGGCATTCAAGTTAATGAAGAAGAGACTGTTATTATTAACCTCGGCTCTAGTAGCCAACTGCGCGAGATTAGGATAGAGGCTACCCTTGACGAGCATGAGCGTGCACAACTTGAAGAATTATTGAAGGAATTCATAGATGTATTTGCATGGTCCTATAATGATATGCCCGACATTGATCCTAAAATTGCTCAGCATGAGATCCCCACTCTTCCAGATTACAAGCCGGTTAAACATAAGCTGAGAAAACTCCGCACCGAATGGTCGCTCAAAGTCAAAGAAGAGGTGGTCAAACAGCTGAACGTGGGCATCATTCGTGTGATCGAATATCCCACACGGCGAGATAACATAGTGCATGTGCCGAAATCAGTAGGGAAAGTTCAGATGTGTGTAGACTACCGAGATTTGAACAAAGCCTCTCCAAAGGATGATTACCCGATACCCAATATTAACATGATCGTGGACAACATGGTCAGTCATGCTCTCAAGTCATTCGTCGATGGGTTTGCCGAATACAACCAAATCAAAATGCATCCAGATCATTAAGAAAAAACCGTGCTCATCACCCCATGGGGAACCTTTTGCTACACTGTTATGCCATTTGGTCTCAAGAATGTTGGGGCTACCTATCAGAGGGCTGCCACGACCATCCTTCACAATCTGATTCACAAAGAAGTCGAGGTCTATGTGGATGATATGATTATCAAATCCAAAACAGGATAAGGTCATGTTCCCGCTCTCCGAAAGTTCTTCGAATGACTGCGACGGTATCAGATGAGACTCAATCCACAAAAATGTGTCTTCGGCGTTACAAAGGGAAAACTCTTGGGATTCATGGTCAGTGAAAAAGGGATAGAAGCAGATCCTGCCAAGCTAAAAGCCATACTTGAGATGCCACCTCCCCGAATGGAGAAAGAGGTCCGAGGTTTCCTTGGGAAATTGCAATACATCAGCCAGCTCACCTCCATTTGTGAACCAATTTTCAAACTCCTCCGAAAGGATTCAACCAAAGTTTGGAACGAGGCCTCCCAAGAAGCCTTCGACCGAACCAAACAATACCTGACTCAACCTCCGGTACTCATGCCACCACAGCCTGGTCTCCCCTTGCTCCTATACCTAACCATAACCGACACTGCAACTGGGGCTTTGCTAGCTCAATACCTTGAAGATTCCCGCAAAGAAAGAGACATTTATTACGCCAGTCGCAAATTAGCTGGATACGAAGTCAACTACACTGCTTTGGAAAAAGCATTCGTCGTGCTTATTTGGGTCACCCAAAATTTGTGACACTATATGCTCGCCTTCCCTATTAAACTTGTATCCCGAATGGACCCCATCAAGTACCTGCTTGAGAAACTCACTTTATCCAGCCGAATGGCTCGATGGTTGATGCTCTTAGCCGAGTTTGATATCGTATACGTCACACAAAAAGCCATGAAAGGAAGAGCCATTGATTGCCGCGCGAAAGGTGCGGCGCGTGTCAGACGCCAGTTGTTATTTTCGGTTCACCTCCTCAATACAAAAACCTAAACTTATGACTACACTCAACGGGTGAGTATTGTGGCCAAGTACGAGTATCGAAAGATCCACAGAGGCGAGTTGATAGAATTTATAGGATTTATTATTCCGAAATAAAAGCGTAAAAGGTGATTTACAAACTAAAAGGACAATATGCATAAAAGGGAAATATTAATCTAGGCGAGGGAAAATGAAACTAGATAAACAAAGCGAGTAAAACTATAGGTTGCGTCGAATATCCCACACCCGAGTTAATTTGTATAAAATGGATACATGGGTCGACGAGTTATTTAGAATGCGTCTCGTTTCGATAGTTAATTGAACCAAGGGTTGTCACGCCTCTAAATTCGCATAAAAAACTAATAAGATTTTGGCGTCAACAAATACCCCGAAAATTGCGTACGCAAGGTCGTAAGCACGGAACATACATGATATGACCCGTCAAATCTCCTAGGCACAATAACTAGGACAACGCACCCGAAATAGACCCGTAAACACCATCACCAAAGCAAAGCAATGCGTCAACTCGAGTGAGTTCCATTCAAACACAACCTAATTTAATTAGCTAGAAAGCATGGTAAAAACGCGGTAAATAAACACGAAAAATCTACACTAGAAAGCACGAAAACAAAGCATGTAAACCTAATTAACAAAGCATGTAAATTATCTAGAAAGCAAGAATTAATGGAAAACACATTATATTAAAGGAGATGGAAGATGGTAGCACAAATTACAAGCCCAAATGGGTGTCAATCCAAAAAGAAATGAGGAAATGAGCTCTCAAACCTCCAAAACCCTAACCTAAACTATCTAAAACGAATTCTTATACTTATTTTTTAATATTTACAACAAAATTGCTTTATATAGTAAGTGGAATAAAAGAAAAGAAGAAAGAAAATAAAAGCAAAATATCTGCAGAAAACAGGGGATCGATCGATCGACCCTTTTGGTCGATTGATCGATGGTTGAAATCGTGGCAAAAATCTGAAGGATCGATCGATCGATCAAACAGGTCTCAGCCAAGGCAGCCTCCTGCATTCCTTTTCCTCCCCTTCTCCTCCTCTTTTGGTTTCATTATTTTTCCTTCCGCTCAAAATCTCGTAACTTCTTCATACGGACTCGGAATTGCACATCGTTCGCTGCCACGCGAAGCTTGCGAGGAGGGATACAACTTTCGTGTAGATGTTGGGCCAAGTGCCCAATCTGTGAAAAGACTAAAATGCCCTTGAACGTGCGGCCACATACGGAAATTGAGCGGAATGCATCCGAACTTCACACTTAGCATCGAAATACCTATAAAAGCTCAATTAACCCCTGCAAAACATGTTAACGTAGAAATCCAAGGTTGTCCTGTTAACGAGCATAAATATAGGGAATAAGATACCCGAGGGGACTAAAATGCGTCGGTTCGAGGGATGAAATACGTAATATTTGTGTATCACCACACCCCCTAACTTACACATTGCTAGTCCCTAGCAATGAAATATGATGCAACAAGAACCACAAGCAAACCAAAAGTAGGAGATAGTACAAAAGTATGGTATAAAAGCAAAAGGCTACTTTCGCGGGAGATTCGATTGCATTTAGCGTATGCAATATGCCGTTAAACCCCTAAGTCACCCTAGTGGACGAGTGTCGTCTCGTGAGGGTTTTCAGGGATGGTACCCACAAACATCACATGGTTTCCTCAAAATATGCCCAAAAAATATGCGATAAGCCCAACAATAACGAAAAGGATTTCATACGCATTATTAGCAACATGAATGAATTCAAAAAAAACTCTGAATCATTAACATTATAGAATGCACCTCATAGAATTGAAATCTTAAAATGTGGGAGGGGAGCGAACACATGCAAAGTGTGATTTGTCAAAAACTTAAATAAATCGAATAAACATAAAGGCAAGCATATATTCAATACTCACGGGCATTACACTCAACAAGTGAATTCACTCGAAACAGGGAGGTAACACACGGAACATGCGGGCATAAAGAGTAAATGGAAATGGAAACTAGGCCGCACACATGTCACAAATGAAGAACGCTATATATAAACTAAAAAACTGTAATCTCAATGAAAGATACCGCACATTTAAAGGAGACGAAATGCATTTTCACACATTATCAAAACTATTTTAACCCTTAAATTACATCTACTTAAGATCACATAGGACTTTATAGGGTTGTAATGTAGGCTAGGCTAGGGTACGAAACGAAGAATATGTATGTACAGATTCAAAATGTTCGAAAATAAATATTCGGAATAATAGGACGATGCGGGCAATATCAAAATTGGAAAACAAGTTCCAAAAGGTATTAGATATATCATCGAGGAGAGTAATCAAAGCTTATTGAACTATATACACAACATTTACAACTTTCTCTTTTCTTTCTTTTCTTCTATTTCTCATATTTTCTTTTGTTTTCTGCTTTCTCAATTTCACTCTTTTTCTTTTCTTTTTCTTTTCTTCTTTACTTTTCAAACTCTCATATGCCTAAATTGCAACCGACATCATAACAACATCATTCAATCCCAAGCAACATTCCAAACAAAGGTATGTAAGGTAATATGTATGGTATAAAACTCCAATTTAGAGTTGGCAATAGGATTTTGGGTTATGAAACGAAAGACTATATTTAGGCTCGAAGGGGTTGACGAGGGGGAACATATAAGGTGAGGTCAAGGTCATATGGGTGATATAACAAAGAGGGCCTATGAACATTTCAGAAAGTTTACGCAATTCTCGAGTCAAAACAATATATGAAAATTATGATCAAGTAACACATTTCAAGATATGAACTCAATTAATGAACGATCAAATGAAAGAATAGTGAGATTACCAACAAATTCAATGTTTTCAAAGAGGAAAGAATAGTGTATAGCACTCACAAATGACGAAAGGTACAAAGCTTACTCGGTGTAAGTATATACAATGCAACAAAAGATTATCGAGTTATAAAAATCTTAAACCAAATCAATGTAACAAGGAAAGTACATGTGCTCATGGGATTAAAGTTTAATTCATGAAGTTATTAATAATATCAATGAATGAGGACTAAAGTCTAATAACTTCTAAAATCGAGAACATGCATCATTGGGTTGTCTATTGGATCGGGCAATTATTGAAATTTAACATCGAAAACAAAGTCAAAAAGCCCAAAAAAGGAGAAAAAGGAAAGAAAATCTTTTTGAAATTTTTGAATTTTTTAAATAAAAGCATACCAAGTAACTAACATGTGAGCAAAAACATGGACTAAATAAAGAAATGGATAGAATATCCCAAACCCCCGAACTTAAAACTTGACATTGTCCTCAATGTAAATTAAGAACCAAGTCAAAGAGAGAAAAATATCGATATTACCCAAAATTGGAGCGATCCCCATAAGAACAAGTCCAAAGAATCTACAAAATAAGTTAGTACCGAGCATAGCAAAAATGAATAACAAAAAGTTAACTAATTACACTAGACTAAATTAAAAAGGAAAGAAAAACTAAAGAGAAAGAATAAAAAGCTAACTATATACAACCTACTATTTAGGCTTCACACTAACTGTACACTGGAAGTCTAAATAGCTGAGGGTCCACCGTGAAAATGATTTGACTTTGGAAGATAATGGGTGTACCCTCACATACAAGCATGCCTTCCAAAAAATATGAATTTTATTTTAACAACAGAAAGCATGTGTAAGGCGGAAGAAAGGAACCATCGTCAATTAAAAGTTTTGGAGGGACAATGGGGGGTTTGGATTGAACGGGTGACAAAAACATGTGGGGACCGAGAAAAGCAGAATATCCTCCCAAGGATTTTACAAGCGGAATGGGAGGTGGCGCACACGAAGGCAATGATACGATCATGGAGGGAGACTCGAGCAAGTACTCCTCATTGGCGAAAAGGTTTAAAACATTAAAGTTTGAAACCGAATCATCGAGTACTTGTGACGGTGTGATAACACAGAATGAGAATGGGGATGAAAGAAATTCAAACTCATGATATGAATCATCATCGCATAAAGATTGAGTTTCAAATGAAATAATATCATTTTCAATGAAATGTTCTTCTTTGGGGTCCAAAGATGAAATCATTTCATTACAAATAGATATCACGTCATTTTCATCCTCACTTTCAATATCTATTATGCAATGGGCAAAGTCTAGAATGGTTTGTTCCAAAGTAGGCATAGAGTCCTTATTTGGTTCAAAACATTCTTCGACTTCGAAAGTCTCGGAAGCAAAATCGTCGTCAGATTCGAATAATAAATCCAAGTCTTGCTCCCAACAACGATTTTCTTCCCGATAATGATTTTCAATTTTCTCATTCTAAAGCATATGCAAGCCCTCACCGAATGTCATAGGTCGAGGTGCGGATCCTTGAAAATGAGAACTTTGAAAATTACCATCGGACTTAAACGAAAACTCATTATTATAGGAATTTTGAAAACTATTGCAATTCGTTTCAAAATTCCTATTATAAGGAGGTAAAGTCCCAAAATCATTATCATCATCATCGAAATTCCAATAACCCAAATTTTGACTTTCGTTATACTCGCCCAAAGTCATATTTGAATTTGTAATACATTGGGATTCTAAGTATTCACCGAAAGTCATAGGCTTATGGGAATTTTGAGGATTATAACAATGATTACCGAAAGAATTGGAATAAGACATGCTTATCCCAAAAATGGCTCGAAGTGGCGAATTCCACAAAGTAGGTGCGCGCGGAAAATTCAAGCATTTCTAAGTGCTCAAATGTGGAAGTCCGGTAAAAATATTAGCAAATAATACAAATAGAAAGAAAATATTATGAAATACTAAATCAAATAAAGTCTAAAACAAACTCATCTCCTGCAACGGCGCCATTTTGATTAAGGGTGAAAAGTAGCGCATGTCAAGACGCTAATCGTTGTTTTCGTTTCACCTCCTCAATACAAAAACCTAAACGTATGACTACACTCAACGGGTGAGTATAGCGGCCAAGTCCGAGTATCAAAAGATCCACAGAGACGAGTTGCTAGAATTTATTATTCCGAAATAAAAGCATAAAAGGTTATTAACAGACTAAAAGGAAAAGATGCATAAAAGGGAAATATTAATCTAGGCGAGGAAAAATGAAACTAGATTAACAAAGCGAGTAAAACTATAGGTTGTGTCGAATATCCCTCACCCGAGTTAATTTTTATAAATGGATACATGGGTCGACGAGTTATTTAGAATGCGTCTCGTTTCAACAGTTAATTGAACCAAGGATTGTCACACCCCTAAATCCGCATAAAGGCCTAATAAGATTTTGGCGTCAACAAATACCCCGGAAATTGTGCACGCAAGGTCGTAAGCACGGGAGATACATGATATGACCCGTAAAATCTCCTAGGCACAATAACTAGGACAATGTACCCGAAATAGACCCGTAAACACCATCAGTAAAGCAAAGCAACGCGTCAACTCGAGTGAGTTCCATTCAAATACAACCTAATTTAAATTAGCTAGAAAGCATGATATAAACGCGGTAAATAAACGCGATAAATCTACACTAGAAAGCACGGAAATAAAGTATGTAAACCTAATTAACAAAGCATGTAAATTATCTAGAAAGCAAGAATTAATGGAAAACACACTATATTAAAGGAGATGGAAGATGGTAGCACAAATTACAAGCCCAAATGGGTGTCAATCCAAGAAGAAATGAGGAAATGAGATCTCAAACCTCCAAAACCCTAACCTAAACTATCTAAAACGAATTCTTATACTTCTTTTTTTATATTTACAACAAAATTGCTTTATATAGTAAGTGGAATAAAAGAAAAGAAGAAAGTAAACAAAAGAAAAATATCTACAGAAAACAGGGGATCGATCGATCGACCCCTTTGGTCGATCGATCGATGGTTGAAATCGTGGAAAAAATTTGAAGGATCGATCGATCGATCAAGCAGGTCTTAGCCAAGGCAGCCTCCTGCATTCCTTTTCCCCCTCTTCTCCTCCTCTTTTGGTTTCATTGTTTTTCCTTCCGCTCAAAATCCTGTAACTTCTTCATACGGACTCGGAATCGCGCACCGTTCGCGGCCACGTGAAGCTTGAGAGGAGGGATACAACTTCCATGTAGATATTGGGCCAGCTGTCCAATCTATGAAAAGACTAAAATGCCCTTGGACGTGCAGATGCATACGAAAATTGAGCGAAATGCGTCCGAACTTCACACTTAGCATCCAAATACCTATAAAAGCTCAATTAACCCCTGCAAAACATGTTAACGTAGAAATCCAAGGTTGTCTAGTTAACGAGCATAAATATAGGGAATAAGATACCCGAGGGGGCTAAAATGCATCGGTTCGAGGGATAAAATACGCAATATTTGCGTATCATCAGCCATCTCTAACTACCTCGCTGACTACCCCTTAGAAGAAGCTGATGACTGGATCTCCAAATTCCCAGATAAAAACATCCTCTGCGCAGCTCAAGACAACCTTCGATGGCAAATGTTCTTTGACGGCGCTGCCAATAAAAAGGGATATGGCATTGGGATACTTCTGATCTCCCCAGATGACTCCCATACTCCCATCACTATTAAGTTGAATTTCCCCTGCACCAACAACATGACCGAATACGAGGCATATACGATAGGTCTCAAAGTTGCTCTCAAGAAAGGAATTTGATGCCTCGATGTCTATGAGGATTCTGCCCTCATCATTGGTCAAGTGCACATAAAATGGAAAGTCAAGGACGAAAAACTTCAACCCTTCCATGCCCACTTAGAAGAATTAGCCTCCCAATTTCGAGACATCACCTTCCACTACCTATCTCGAACAAAGAATAACCTAACTGACGCCCTTGCTACCCTAGCCTCCATGGTCGACATGCCTGAGGGAATAACAATGACCCCCTTCCTTAGTCAAAATCAAGATAAACCAACCCATTGCTACCATATTGAGCTCATCACCAAAGAAGATCCCGAGCTAGATAATTATTGGTACTATGATATCTGGCACCTCCTCAAGCATGGTAAGTATCCCAAGGGTTCCAACAAGAAAGAGGCAACCCTCCGAAGACTGGCCGCCCAATACATCATTTGTCACAAAACACTGTTTAAGAGAAACTTTGATGTAACCCATCTACACTGCATCGCAGGGGCTGACATTGAAGAGGTAATGCAGAAAATCCACAGCGGGGAATGCGGACCCTAAATGAACGGTCACATGCTTGCCAAGAAGATCATACGACAAGGCTATGACTGGACCACCACAATCCAAGATTGCACCGCCTATGTCCGAAGATGCCTCAAATGCCAATAGTTCTCCAACCTTCAACACTTGCCTCCACGAGAATTATACAACATGACTTCTCCCTGGACGTTCTCCACCTAGGGCATCGATATTATAGTGAAGGTTACACCCAAGGCATCTAACGGGTTAGAGTTTATCCTGGTTGACATTGATTACTTCACCAAATGGGTCGAAGATGAAACATACGCAGTCCTAAACGCCAAGAAAGTGGCCAAACTCATAAAAAAAACATCATTTGCCGATATGGGGTCCCGTACGAGCTAGTGTAAGATAATGGGTTACATTTCAAAGCAAAAGTCACAGAAGTGGTCAACGAGTATGGGATTCAGAGATATAAATCTTCTCCCTACCGACCTCAAACCAATGGTGCAGTCGAAGCCGCTAACAAGAACCTCAAAGCCATTATCAGCAAGATGATCGAAAGTTCTCAAGATTGGGCCGATCGAATCCCATATGCCTTTTGGGGCTACCGAACCTCAATCTGAACCTCTACTGGGGCTACCCCTTACTCTCTAGTATACGGCATGGAAGCAGTCCTACCCGTGGAGCTAAAAATACCCTCGTTGCGCATCATGCTTGAAGGCAAGGTCAGTGAGGAGGACTGGCATCAAAGTTGCCTCGACGAGTTGTCACTCTTGGACGAAAGGATACTGAAGGCGTTATATCACATAAAAGGGTACCATCGTCGAATAGCACGTTCATTCAATATGAGAGTCAAGGACCACGGTGTCCAAGAAGGGGATTTAGCCCTCAAAGAAATAGTAGAGCCCATTTAGGACCCCAGAGGGAAATTCAAGCCTAATTAGAACGGCCCATACATTATGAAGAAGATCTTATCCGGCGGTGCCAACATGCTCACCGACTTAGATGGAGAAGAGATGGATCGTCCAGTCAACCTGGACCGTCTCAAAAAAATTTACCCCTAGTCCAAAATTTCGGCACGCTACGACTCTTCTCATCTCCCTTCTATTCTAAAAAAAATCTCTCTTCATTTCCCTCTACCCAGAATTACGTGGGCCTGGTCCTCAGCAAAAATCATTCTCGTAAAATTTTAAAAAATTCAAAACCCCCCAAAGGTACGTAGGTAGCTCATACGTCTTACATGAGCACGGCCCCTTCTTTTTCACAAAAAACTATTATTTTCTTATCTCTGAGAATGACAGTTCACTTTAACATATACTTGAACAAAATGATTATGCATGCCTTAGCGATCGGTATAGATAATTCAAAATACAGAAGGCACAGCTAGATGATCAAAAACTTGTTTATTTCATTAATAAGAAATTACGATACAATTACGTAAGAATAGGAATGGATGACTCCCTTCCCGTCTACCTTCCTAAAAAGCCAAATAGATTCCCAAATTTATTCCCTATTACAAAATAAACTCTCCAAGAGTCCTACCCACATCTACCAGAGGATCCCGCTTCATCGTCATTATCTACATCCTGGGGTCCCCAAGCTTCCCCTGCCTGAATGGAGTGCCGCAAATGCTCCATGGACCGATAGGCTCGAACTAGCCTCGGAAAAACAACCACACCTCCCTCCATGGTATCAGATAAGGCAAGCCATCTTTGTCCAGTCTCCACTTCCAATCTCTTGCTAATTACTCTCCACCACAACCACTTCATATAATCCCTAAGGATGTGCCAAACTCTCCCAGAAGACTGAGAGGGACGGGTCGATGGACGTTGACTCTCCCACAAAGAGCCAAGCCGCATGTGCAGTCAAATCTTCTACCGAAAAGAAGTCTAGTATCCGAGGTGGCACGATCTTCTCCCAGCCAAATTAGACAAGAAGCCGCCAAGGGAAATAAAAAGAGGTCTATCTGAGACCAACCAGTCGGACATATGGGTATTCTCCCAGTTCTAGAATAGGCAGCAGTTGTCCCCACCAAGGTACTGACCAGTACAGATTTAGAGCCCCATACTCCACGAACCAGTTCTCCCAGCTCTCAATATCCAGGCCAACACTGATGAAATGGTGCGAAAAGAAATTAGGTACAGCCAACAAAGGGTATTCCAGAGGAGTCAATAGGCAAAATCTTTCAAACAACCACATGAACAACATCACTAGGCTCCCCATCAGAAAGTCAGAACGACCTTCTAGCCAGGTATCCAGGCCATTCAGAGTCTCTGCCAGTATCACCGCCGCAGGATTGCGACGGTAGGACATCCATGAGGTAATAGCTACAAGTTGTGGGTCCACCAGCAGCTTCCCAGTCACCTGCAGAAATTTTAAAACCAAGCCTAGAATGACAACGCCGGCATATCCAGCATCACCAACCTCCTGTAAATGTACGGACCATAACACCGCCAGAAGAGAAATCATACCTCTAGCTACCAGTGATCTGGCCGCTGAGGAAGAAATACAAAGAAGCCCAACCAACAACTCCCGAGGAGAACGTAAAAACTCAGGCAGAGTCGCAGCAACGCCGGGATTTATCCCCAATATGGCAGAAAATTCCTCATAAGTCGGACAGACTTCTTCCAAGACAAAGCGAAATACATGGTCTTCAGGGTACCAGAATTGTACCGCCGCCATCAGCATGTTCCACTCTATGGGTCGATTACGCCATAAAGAAACTCGACGCATGTTGTAAGCATCGTAGTCAACATTATAGGAGCACATTGCCTCCAAAGTCTCGAGGTAGTTGGCAAACTCAACGCTACCAGGGAGGGCCATCTCACATAATAAGAAAGTAGGAATGTGAGGGTGTGAGGCAAATACTCCACTCTTACCCCTCTTTTATACTTAAAAAACCCCACAAATGACATAACTCCTGAAAAAATCAAAGGAAATCCTGCCCCACAAGGTACCAAAGGCTGAAAAGGGTACCAATCAAAGCTTTAAAGTGATGGGACTGGACTGACCTACAGATAGGCAGGACAAGGTGCTTGCCGATCGGCAACCCCCTACTTTTGGAAACTTTCCTTTTTCCTCTTTTGTCAAAATTCAGAAAACTCAAAATAAATTGATATTCTCAACAAAATTTCAAAAATCCCCTTTTCATCATTATATAAATTCTCATTTTGAATAAAAATTTCTTTCAAAATCCTAAAAATATTTCTTTTTACGGTCTCAGCAGCAAATTAAAATCATATTCTCCCTATCTCTCTCTCACCTAATCTTCACCTCTCTATCCTAAGAGCTTCCACCTCTGCGACGCGCTCTCTTTCCCCTAACGGCAAGATGGCGCACCACCGCTACCTGAACCAGACTCCTCCCCATATGAGGTAAACGGCACCAAGAAATAAGGAACATGAACTGTGTCCCGAATATGGGTAGTCGCCGAAGATATCTAGTCCCTAATATCCCATAGCCAAGTGGTGGATACCCAGACATGCTGCAAGAAAAGGTAAAATCAGTATCAAGCAGAAAAGATCAAAAGAAACCAAAAGGAAGGAAAAGAAAAGAGCATAAAATATATACCTCAGGGAAAAGAACCTCCTCTGTCAAGCCCAACTCCTTTGAGTCCATCGCATGAGGACGATGCAGTATAGGCGCATCCCTCCATCAGCCCATCGAATATTGTATGAAGGAGTATGCAGCTGCACAAAGGGAACCTTCGAAGTCGCCGCTGCCGCAGATGTCGAAGGACCGCCACCGCTGTGGGAGGACCCCATTGGCCGACTCGAACCCGTAGGAGGGAAGGGCAGTGCATCATATATGTTGGACGCCATCAGCCAGCTCATCACAAAGTCCATATAATCATACGGCAGAGTTGTATCGGTGTACAGCAGGTAGGACTCACCAATCATTGCCGCGATCCTCGTATCCTCTAGCAGCAGCCGCTCCTGCCTCATAGAAATAGAGGGCCTTGCAGGTGGCACCACCACCTCTCCCTCAGTAATATGTCGGACCACTCTCTCCCCAATATACCAAGTATGGCCAAACTCATGTGCCAGCAAACGCCTCATCTGCGTATTTACTTCAGTCAACCCCGTGTCCTGAACGGTTGTCCCCTAAGGGTAAAACGTCACTTGAAAAATCCCCAGCAGATATGAGTCAAATACAAAATCAGAGCACCCAAAGGTCTTAGACTGAAGAAGAAAGAAGTCTTACCCTATCACTGGTCAGGCCATTCAAGACCTGACGCACCACCTCTAGAGAGAGAGACCTCTTCGACTGCCGATTGGCCTTGCACCATCGATGCAACCGGTAAAAATCCCCAATGATATCGTCCTTCAAATTAATCATCTGGGTATTATACCCAATCACCTCATAGAACCATGTCTGCCAAAGATAAAATTTTGTAACTAAAAAGAGATGCATGAAAGGAAAATGCATAAAATTAAAGAATACCTCAAAAAGATACACGGCTCAAGTGAAAGACTGTCGCCAACACCGGCTGAATACATCCAAGGAAAAATAAATGGTTGGAAAATTCAGTCTCCCCCAATCATAGAGAGGGATGTTTGAAAACATCCTCAGATATGGTAAAAACCATAAGTGGACAACGTCGCCGCTCGACGCCACCAGCAATCCCCCCAACACCAACAAAATGAATAATCGGTCCATCTGCCTTGCCTGCAGCCCGTCCTCCACATTGATCACTCTACCCAATAAAATGTCCTTCAGCAGTGACAAACGAATGGAGTCCCCAGACACTATCCTCCCCACATCACTAAGCGTCGCGCGCATCGCCTCCGGCCTCACCCGCAAAGAGTGATCCACCTCTATCTGCTCTCCATCACAATCCAACCCCAACAGCTGTTGCACATCTATGGGAGTCACAGTCATCTCCCCGAAGCTAAAATGAAAGGTGTGGGTAGTCTCCCACCACCTCTCCCCCAGAGCACATAAGACTATCATCGAACGAGGCGTCTCATCTAGCACACATGCTAACCTCCCAAAGCCTGCTGAGGATACCACCCAACGCACCACAGGTGGAAGATGCTCCCAGACATCCTTAAGCCCCGTCGTCCCGCGGGCACGCATATTCGACAGAGAAACATCATATTGCCAAAAGAGAAAAATCTTGTCAGAATCCAAGAAAAAAGGAAAACCACAAAAAAAAAAGAATGCCAAAAGTCATTTTACTTACATAACCTCCAGGGTTCACCACCCTCGAAGAGTGATGACCTTAGTGCCCCAATCCGTCCATGTAAGTTTACGCTCGCGCACGAAAACCGCGAATTCATCAATCCGTAGCAATTCGAGGTCAAATTCAGGAATTGCTAGAGTGAAATTCGCGGATTCGAAAACTCAAGACCGCATTTTCAAAACTTGGTCTTTTGTAGGGTAAAAAAATAATAAATCTTCAACTGTATTGCCATCTCAGAGAAAGAGAAAGTTTACAAATTCTCTTACACAAAGACTTGATTGTTGACCTCTACTTTATTGAACGAAAAGTGCATTTTATAAACCACTCTAGCTTGAGAGTTTTTTCTTTCAACCGATGTGGGACAAATACTATATTCGCATATTTATGTGGGAGAGAAAAAGCTCTAGCAAATTATGTTAATGATTTGTGGCCACAATTTTTTCTTCAACCCCTTAATTAATAAAATTGAGTTGTTGTAACACATCTTTTTATACTTCTGTAAAAATTGAATTTATTATTTATGTATAAATAATATACTCAACTCCATTAGAAAATTTATTGCAATTTCTATTTTATATAATATGGGAAGCAAATAAATTTGTCTTGTACTAACTTCATATTTTACATTCTATATTTATTTACTCTCTTAAGATATATATGATATACAAATTTTATATATATATATTTATATGTTAAATACATAGACGCACTGGTGGCGCTCTCAAATCCTAATATTTTGAAAATCGACGCATTGACGAATTCGCACCCGCTCCCGCACCCGTATTAGGGCACTAAGGTAATGACGCGACGGCTTCCGCAACAAGGTCCGCTCATCCGCAACCAGCTCGAATGAATCAAAAGAGTTCTCGCTCCCCAAAGCAAGAGGTGCCCTGGCCCTCCACTCCACGTTTGCCCAGTCATCAACAACCAACCATTCCCGGTGTACTGCAGTGCTCACAAAGCGGCCATTTTTTAGAGATCGGAATGCTAGAACGATTCGCAGAAGAAAATCGCAGAAAGAGAGAAGGCAAGAAGCTATGAAAAATGAGGGGAATTCGCCCCCTTTTATATAGGATGCCAAGGGTCATGCCGACGACATTAACCCCCCACCTACCGATCGGTACTGACCCTTTGCCTTCTCGAGGCAGCCCAAAAGTCATTGGCACTATCGAATGGCACCCTCCACACCATGTATAAAAAATTCCAGAAAACGCTGAAAAATCTTCAGAAATTTCCTAAAAATCCCGAAAAGGATTTCAAGATTTTTTACCAAGAAAATTCCGCACTTCCTCAAGCGAAACCCCTATTTCCCCAGCGAAACTCTCAAAAGCCAAGTGAATCTCTCTCCAACGACGTCCCCAGAGGACCTCCAAAATATATAAAACTTTGGATCATCTCCTATTCCCCAAAGGTCTCAATTTTCCCCGAGAAATACGTCCAAACCCTGGACCACCTAATCACTTACCCCGCATCAGAATGGTTGTTCCCCAGGTAAAGTCTCCAAAAGACACAAGGATTTCCCCAGCAATCGGCTCCCCATCTCAAATCAAAATCACGAGGTAATTTTCCTGGCAGAGTTCCCTAAGAACTTCTCAACTTAAGCTCGTAGAATTGGCTTCGACCCGCATAATTGGTTATTTCAACTTAAGCTCGCAGAATTGGCTTTGACCCGTAGAATTGGTCATCTCATCCTGAAGCCCGCAGAATTGGCTTCGACCCACAGAATTGGTCATCTCATCCTTAAGCCCGCATAAATGGCTTCGACCCACAGAATTGGTCATCTCACCTAAAGCCCGCAGAATTGGCTTCGACCCACATGATTGATCATTTCACCTTAAGCCCACAAAATTGGCTTTGACCCGTAGAATTGGTCATCTCATCCTTAAGCCCGCAGAATTGGCTTCGACCCGCAGAATTGGTTATTTCACCTTAAGCCCGCATAATTAGCTTCAACCCGCAAAATTGGTCATCTCATCCTGAAGCCCGCAGAATTGGCTTCGACCCGCAGAATTGATCATTTCACCTTAAGCCCGCAGAATTGGTTTCGACTCACAGAATTGGTCATCTCAACTTAAGCCCACAGAATTGGCTTTGACCCACAGAATTGGTCATCTCAACTAAAGCCCGTAGAATTGGCTTCGACCCATAGAATTGGTCATCTCACCTAAAGCCCACAGAATTGGTCATCTCATCCTTAAGCCCACAGAATTGGCTTCGACCCGCAGAATCTGTCATCACAACCTAAGCCCTCAGAATTGACTTCGACCCACATAATTGGTCATCTCATCCTTATGCCCGCGGAATTGGCTTCGACCCGTAGAATCGGTCATCACAACCTAAGCCCTCAGAATTGTCTTCGACCCATAAAATTGGTCACCCCCATCATTACTTTGGTCATCACTTCCTTTAAGACCATCCCCATCATGTTCCTTCAAGCTCGCAAAATTGACTTCGACCCACAGAATCGGTCACCCTCATCTTCAAGCCCGCAAAAATGGCTTCGACTCGTAAAATTGGTCACCCTTATCTTCAAGCCCTCAGAATTGGCTTCGACTCGAAGAATCGATAACCCTCATATTCAAGCCCTTAGAATTGGCTTCGACCTGCAGAATCGGTCATCGTCATCCTTAGGTCCTCAGAATCGACCTCGACCCTCTGGTCATCCTCTTTCAAAGTCATTATGTGGTGTCTATTCGACCGCTATCGTTTGTTCCAAACTCACCCATCGAGGGACTATGTATACACCCCATTCTAATACCCCCCCTAACCTCTCTTAAGGTCCCTAACAGCTCCCTTCATCATTAAAAACCCAAGTTATACCCCAGGTACTGACCTAAAGGCCATCGAGCACTTTCAGGCTCCATTTGACAAAAAGTCAAACTCTTTAGCTCGACTGAGACTAAATGAATCTTTAAAGGGTACTGAATCCCCTTTCCAACGATCCATCCCATGCGCGATTCTGACTTAACATGCGGACGAACGACCCATTTTTTCCGAAATTCGATCAGGAGGTCACCGGACATTCCCAGGCTCTATTTGACCAAAGTTAACTCTTCATCTCGATCGAAAATGAATGAATCTTTAAAGTTAACTGAAACCCCTTTCCAACGATCCACCCTATGCGCGATTCTAACTTACCATGCGGACGAACGATCCGTTTGCATCCGAAGTTTCCTCGTCCAAACGACCGACGAGCGCTTTCGAGCCACATTTGACCCAAAGTTAACTCCCGAACCCGGGAGCAATCCAAGGACTTTCAAAATTCTCTGAAATACCTTTCCAACAGTTTGCCACATGCACGATTCGGATCAACGTTTTGCGCTCTACGACCTATTTTCTGAAGGAACCTGAAAGACACTGCCAAACGGCAGGTTCCAAGCCCTGCCTATTGGCAGTGTGCCTAAACACACCTGTCGATTGGCAGGACCAGGGCTATGCCAATCGGCAATGCCCTGGGCCTATAAAAAGGAGTGCCTAACCTCATTCCAGAAAAGAAAAGGAAAATCAGAGATCCATCACTCTCAGCAAGCTCAGAAAACCCCTCTCGAAGTCAGCGTGATTTCCACATCCAAATCCCTTTTCAACTTTCACCTTTCATCACCTTTTTCATCAGACTTGGTGAATTAAGTACTCTCCATCATCATCCAAGTGCAAGGTATGCTCTCCAACATCCAAGATCAAGCTCAAGATCTTCAAGAAGATCCAATTTTCTCAACTCTCTCTTTAAATTCCCCTAAATTCTCATTAGTTTGTTTTGTTACTTATCTCACATATCTTAATATACTTTTTATCTAGTATTATCGCACATCTCTTATTTTCATATAAATAAAACCCAAAAAAAATAAGAAAAAGAGGATTTGCTCATAAATTCCAAACGGGAATTCTCACACTTTTCTCACAACTAAAACACTTTTTTACACACACACCCATAGAAGAGAAGTACCCGATTGGATTTATGGGATAAATCTCATCCCTCGTTTTTCATACGAACTACATGGACTTTGATGCCTCTATAGGCTATGTAAGCGTCACGAGGTAAAACCCGAGACTCGAGTCATTTTTCTACTTTTTTCCTATTTTTCTATATTCTTTAAACTTAACTCTCTTAAATTATATATATATATATATATATATTTGTCCTTAGTGGCGTATTATTCCACATGCGTTATCATTCCCTTATAATGACTGACGCTAGGATAATCGCATAAATCCTATTTTCTAATATTACTTTTAGGAACATTCCTATGGATGACTCGCTTTATCTCTTCCATAATACAAGTCGATGATTCCTATCTCCACTACATATACACATGCACACATATCACGGGGAAATAAAGGAAAATAGCAACAACCCATGAGAGACCGTAAGGTCGGAATGGGCTTCCCATTTCGTAACTTAGCCTTCGGACCCTTTTCGAATCATTTTGGTTTATGTGTTTGGATGCTTTCCTTCAGGACGACTCCCTTTTCTTTTGTCTATTTTGAGTAAAATAGTCTGGCGACTCTATCTCTCTACATTTTTTACCTCATTCACCGATGCCGGCCGAAGCGCTCCCGAGAGGGACGCACAAGACCTAGAGAGATCCTCTCCCGTCGCGAGGGGATATATCCGGGGATGGCCACAACTAGCAATCCAGTATTGGAAACCTAGCATAAGATGAATGACATGCTCCTCTATGGCTTCAGAATTGATCCCCTCCCCCTTCCAGTATGACATAATTTCAAAGATCGAGTTTGTCCAAAATAAAACCCTCATGGAAACGTCAATGTAATTCAGATGTTTAAGAACATGCATTTCATAGCCGAAATGAGGATAAGGTGATGCCAGCAAGGGATCCTTAAGAGCATAGTCCTAAAGAATATCGCACCGTTATCGAGGATTCTGAGGAAAGTGATTTCAAAAAACTCCTTCGACTTGCAGACACTGGGCTGAGTCTCCGCATAATTCGCTCAGATATCACACCGCCGAACTCGTCCACTCAAATCAAAGTTGTTGACCTTGTTATTTACCCTATCCAAGTCTCTTCACCTAATTTTGTTTTACCTTTTCTTGATATCAATGTAATTGATAGCTCTTTTGATGAGGTTCTCAATGTTATTTTTCCTGAAAATGAAATAACGAGGATTTTGAGTATCTTATTGTGCCTCATATTAATTATCTTGATTCTAATCAAACTTTTGATGATGATGATTTAGCAAATGGACAAATCTTAACTGACCTTAATAAGGAGAATAGTAAATAACATAACCTCATTCAAATTAATGTTGATGAGACCGTTGTTATTAATCTTGGTTCTAGAAGCCATCAATGCGAGATTAGGATATGTTCCACCCTTAATGAGTATGAGCGTGTTTAATTTGAAGAGCGACTAAAAGAATTCATGGACATCTTTGCATGAGCTTACGATGACATGCCCGATATTGACCCATAAATAGTTCAACATGAGATCCTTACATTTTTAGAATGCAAAACGGTCAAACATAAATTAAGAAAACTCCATACCAAATGGTCGCTTAAAGTCAAAGAGAAAGTGGTCACACAATTGAATGTGGGTCTCATTCGCATAGTCGAATACCCAATATGACTCGCCAATATCATCCACGTGCCAAATTTGGGAGGAAACGTTTGCATGTGCGTCGACTATCAGAATTTGAATAAAGCATCCCCAAAGGACGATTACCCGCTACCTAACATCAAAATAAATGTGGACAACACACGAACCCCTTAAATCGTTTGTCTATGGATTCTTCGGATATAATCGGATCAAGATGCACCGTGACCATTAGGAAAAAAATTACTTTCATCACCCCATGGGGAACTTTTTTCTATACTATCATTCCATTAGAACTCCAGAACATTGGGGCTAGATACCAAAGGGATACCACAACCATCCTCCAAGACTTTATCCACAAGAAGATTAAAGTTTACGTAGACGACATGATCATTAAGTCTAAGACTCGAAAAGGTCATATTCCTGCCCTTCGAAAGTGCTTCGAGTGACTGCAGTAGTACTAAATGCGTCTAAATCCATAAAAGTGCATTTTTGGCATCACGAAAGTAAAGCTCTTAGGATTCATGGTCAATGAGAACGGAATCAAAGTAGACCATGTGAAGCTGAAAGTCATACTTGAGATACCACCGCCACGAATGAAGATGGAAGTCCGAGTATTCCTAGGTAAACTACAGTATATCGTTTGGTTCATCAGGTAACTGACATGTATCTGCGAACCCATTTTTAAGCTTCTCTGAAAAGACTGAACTAAAGTCTTGAATGAGGTCTGCCAATAAGCCTTTGACTGAATCAAGTGATACCTCACCCGACCTCCGGTGTTAATGCCTCTGCAACTAGGTTTTCCCCTCCTCCTATACTTGACAGTAACAGATACTGCAGTAGGGTCTTTGCTAGACCAATACATTGAATAATCCCATAAAGAAAGAGCTATTTATTATGCTAGTCGAACATTGTCCGAATACGAAGTCAACTGCACTGATTTGGAGAAAGTATGTGTCGCCCTGGTCTGGGTTACAAAGAAGTTACAACACTACATTCTTGCCTTTCCCATCAGACTAGTATCCCATATGGATCCCATCAAATATCTTCTAGAAAAGCTCGTTCTATCCAGACGGATGGCTCGTTGGCCGATGTTCCTAATCGAGTTTGATATTGTCTATATGATGTAAAAAGTTATGAAAGGGAGAGCTATCTCCGACTACTTTATTAATTAATCCATAAAAGGGACCGATGTGTGGGGTCTCTAAATTCCCGGATGAAGATATTCTCGGCACCTCTTAGAGGACCTTAAATGGAAAATGATCTTTGATGGAGCTGCCAATAAGAAAGGACATGACATTGGGATACTCCTGATCTACCCTAATGACTCTCACATACCCATTGCCATCAAACTAGACTTTCCTTGCACCAACAACATGACTGAGTACGTTGCATGTACCGTAGGCCTTAAAATCACCCTCAAGAAAGGTTTCAAGCACCAAGACGTATATGTGGACTATGCCCTCATCGTCGACCAAATTCTTAAAAAATGAAAAGTCAAAGACGAGAAGCTCTTACCCTTCCACGCCCACCTAGAAGAGCTGGCCTCCCAGTCAAAGATGTAACCTTCCACTACCTGCCTCATACAAAGAATAACCTAGCTGACGCCCATACTACCTTGGCCTCCATGGTCAACATGCTTAAGGGAATAATAATGGCCCATTTCCTAGTTTAAAAATAACCTATGCCCACCCACTACTACCACATTGAGCTCATCACTAAGGAAGATTCCGATATGGCTGGGTTATCATACAATGACATTAGACACCTCCTCAAATATGGTAGGTATCCCCAAAATATAGACAAGAAATACCATACAACCCTTCATAAATTGGCTACCCAGTACATCATCTGCGATAAAGATCTTTTCAAGAAAAACTTCAATGGAACCCATTTGCAATACATAGAAGGGGTTGATATGGAAGGAGTGATACAAAAGATCCTCAGTGGGGAATACGATCCCCACATAAACGGTCATATGCTTGTTAAAAAGATCATACGTAAGGATACTACTGGACCACCATGGTTCCTGATTACACTGCTTATGCTCAAAGATGACTCAAATTCCAATAAGTTTCCAACCTCTAATAATTACCTCCTCAAGAACTATACAACATGACCTCTCCCTGGACTTTCTACACCTGGGGTATTGACATCATAGGGAAGGTTACTCCCAAAGCTTCGAACGATCATGAATTCATCTTGGTCGCCATTGATTACTTCACTAAATGGGTTGAATATGAGTCATATGTTGTATTGAATGCTAATAAAGTGGCCAAGTTCATCAGAAAGACCATCATCTGCCAATACAAAGTTCTTCGTGAGTTAATATCAGATAATGGAATCCACTTCTAAGTTAAGGTCACAGAAATAGTCGATGAATACGGGATTCAGAGACAAAAATCTTCTCCCTACCGACCCCAAACCAATGGTGCTTTCGAAGCCGCCAATAAAATCCTCATAATCATAATCAACAAGATGACTGAGAGTTTTAAAGATTAGGCTGACCAGATCCTTTATGCCTTCTGGGGCTATCTCACTTCAATCAAAATGCCTGTTAGGCTACCCCTTATTCTCTATTGTATGGCATGGAAGCAGTCCTACCTGTTTAGCTAGAAATTCCTTCCTTACGAGCCATGCTAGAAAGTAAAGTACGAGTACAAGAAATATCACAATACAAAAATTCACAAAAATAATCACAAAGAACAGTAAGTAAAGATCACACATAACAATTATATACGTGATTTGGAACTTACCTACGCCCACGGAGAGGTTACTGTTTTATATTATAGTATCTCTCAAAATTTCAAGTTACTTCCCTTTTCCAGGGTCAGGGTGTACAATTTATAGGTGTATCATAGTAAAGGTTTAGTTGTACAATGAACTCAATTAACACGTTGGATATATTAAGGAGCACTTGAATATTTCCTTCGAGATTATTGGTAACTAATTTGACTTATCCATAAGTGCTCTAGTGTATTTGAAATACTCATGTGCGGGTAAAATTATGATTTGGTTGGGCAGCGTTTGGATGGGTCCAAGCCGATCGGCTACTCACATGGGCTATGTTTAATAGGTCCCCACAATTGCCCCAAAAATCTTTAGGCTGACAGTTTGGGCCAATAAATTTTAAAAAAGTCCAAGGACCAAGGCATAAAACAGTATGCAAAATTATCATGGCATGTTTGTAATTTATGAGAGTTGATGGGGGTACGCTTTTCCTCGAGAGAAAATGAAGCGTTGAGATCTTCCTGGGGAAGTGCGACTCATTATTTTGGACATTCAAAACTTGTTCGTGTGCAACTTAACCGTTAGTTCACTGAATTTTGGTCGTCCTTTCTCATACTTTGTCTCTAAGCTTCCCCTCTTGTTCTCTGCTTCAAAATCAGAGTTCTTCTTCTTTTTCTCTCTCAAAAAGCTTCGCTAATACTTATAAGTTCTAGTCTTCACTTTCTTAGTTCTTCTTTTTCTTCAAATTAGTTCATAATTGTAGCTAAGGTTTCCCTTTCTTTGTAGCACTAAGGGAAAGACTTGATAACAAGTTAACTTTTGAGTTCAGAACATGTTATAATATTCATAACTGGGTAGATATTAAGTATGCTCCAATTCATCGAAATTTTCGTACAATAGATGATGGTCACTGGATTCACACTCTGTTAGTTTCCCAGGGGGGTTTGACATTTCCCCCAATCCTCTGTTTTTTAGATTCATTAAAAATTTAGACATTTTTCCTGCTCATTGTACTCCAAACATTTGGAAAATTATGAATGGAGTACACAGGATAAATGAATTATATGGGACTGACTTAGGGATTGTAAAAATCTGTTATTGTTATGTCTTCTCGTGCATAAAAGAATGGATCTTATATTTTAAGGCAAGGAGTGCTGACAGGGTCCTGGTGGTGAATTTGCCTGATTCCCATAAGGACTACTGGAACTAAGGCTTTATTGCTAGGAATTGGCAATACCCTTTCCAGTATGAGGGCATAAGGCCCAGGGGACCTCGAATCCCTATTTTGGGGGAGGAATACATATATTGATGATACTATATTTTTCGTAGTTCTTCACTTGCTCGTTCCTCCTGATTGATTTTTCTAATTTTATTTCTTTTCCCTTCTTATTTTGTATCTAAAGAAAAGAACTGAGAACCTTCCCCTCACGAGCAAAAGGCTGTTAACCTATTGAAGGCCTGGAGAGTTAGGGAGAGGCTTTCCGACGACGAGCATCCTCACGCAGAAGCATATTCGCTTGATAAAATATTATAACTACCAGCTTTATTGCCCATCCAGTATATATAATCCCCATTTGCAGATTAAAGAGGAGGATGTTGGTGGTCCTTCTGAACCTATCGAGCTAGAAAAAGAAGGGGTGGAAGAAAGTGAGGAAGACGAATGGGAGGAAGAAAAAAGTGAAGAAGAGGGATCGGAGGAGGATAACGAGGAGGAAACTAGTGAAGAAGAAGAAGAAGAAGAAGAAGAAGAGATGGCTCCACCCAACTTAAGGTGTCTAATCATCCAGGATGATGATGATGATTTGTTGTCTGATAGAATTAAGTCCTTGAAGAGAAGAGAAAGAGACACCCCTATGGCAGGTGGTTTCAAAGCTGGAACCAAGGGGAGGGAGAATGAGGTAAATATAAAGAAAAAGGAAGATAAGGAAAAAAATATGGAGAGAGAGAGAAAGAAGGATGAGGAGATAAAGAAAGAAAAAGAGAGGAAGAGGGCATATTCCCTAAAGTCCCCTTTTGTTCCTTTTCTCCTTTAGGATACTGAGGGGTCGAGCGTGGCTGACACTCCCCTACTTGACCCTCATTTACTAGAGAGGGGTATTCTGACTGCTGACCGAGAGCAGTCAGTGAGGATGGTGAGCGACCAATCGGCCCTAAAATCTTCTCAAGGGCTTGCTTTGGTATGTCCCATATTCTCTCTCTACTCTTATCTGAATTATTTTTCTAATTTTTGCAAACTAATCCGTATTTCTCTTCCCTTTTGTAGTTTATTTATGATTTCATAACTCTTCTCCGTGGTTCGAATGTCCAGTCAAAGAGGAATGTTGACTTGGAGATGACTTTGAAGAACTTCAAAAAGGCCAAGGTCGATGCCAAGGCCACCTTCGAGCAGGAGAAGGAGAAGGCCTTGTCCGTCCTGAAGGAGAAGTCGACGAAAGAGTTAACCGACCTCCAGGATGCTTATAATCTGGTGGTTGCTGACCTGCTAAAAGTTATCAAGGAGAATAAGGAGTTGGTGGCCAAGGTTGAGAAGCTGTAGGGGGAAGTTGTGACCGTTTGAGGCAGGGGGTATAATAATGGCTGGGATACAGCGTATGATGATGTCGAATGCCAGGTAAATTATGTTCGGTAGGTGGGTTTCAAGAAAGGCTGGGACTAGTCTTTGGTCGCTTTTGGGGATTCTCTAGATTAATACTTGTTCACCCAAAAAATGCCAATCCCCAATCCCATAGATGTTGAGGAGCCTTCGATCGGCCAATCTGCTGATCGAGCTGAGGTGGAACCTATTAATCTAAATACAGGAGATCTACCTATTGGTCAGGCGATGGGGGGGTCTCTGGTGCGATCGTGGTTACTGGCGGCCAGAGATGCTGAGAAGGGAAAAGGATCAGCTTCCTCTAAGCAGGTGTGGATCCTAGAGTTCGTAGGATTCTTATCTTTTTTCTTTTATTGGTGTCATATTTGTAATTTTCCCAAACTTGTACCGGCGTATGCCTGACTTATGTTTAATGAAAAGAAGACTTTCCTTTCTTGTTGGCTTTCTCTTTTATCTAATAATGTCTGTTACTGATGCTTGCCAAATGTATTTCTTTTTTTTTATTATAGCCTGGCTTAAATGAGTATATTCTTCTCGATTCTCAATTAAGACAGATCCCAAATCTTTGAAGACAAGGACCTAGTAGTATAAGGATCAGGATGAGATGGTCTCCAAGTTAAAAGACAAAGTTGAAGAAATAAAGGAGATCGAAGCTTCAGTTCAGGAGGAAGTGGATGCCTTGAAGGCTAAGCTCATGGATGCCACTGAAGTCAATCAGGTGGGGGAGTTAATTCAAAGGGAGAATGTTGAACTGAGGAGGGAAGTTACTCGGCTAAGAGAGAACATTCCATTAGTGTCCTCCCCAATGCTTCAAGGGTCTTCTTCATCGTCTATTGGGATAGCTCAAGCTAAAAACTAGGCTCTGCAGAGGGAGGTTGTTGAGCTCAAGGGAGATGTTCAATGAGCTTATGTGATTTTTATCGGACTCCAAAGATACGTGACAAGGATGGGGCACTTATTCCAAATGGTACCTCGACAGGACTGGGTAAATGGTTATGATCAAGGTTGGACTTATGCCCCAATAAGACTGAATGAAGCATAGGACCATGCTTTTGCTCGGGAGTGTCTTAGTTCCCTTAGGGAACTAAAAATACTTAAGGAGTCTAACCTGTTGTATAAATATCAGATTGACTTCTCGGCCTATTGCCGTAATCCCTTTTCGAGAGATGACCGGTGGATCCGAATAGATGTTATTCCAATCCAGCATTTGGAGCATCACTTAAAAGATGCTGAAGAACAGCTTACCCCACACCCAGATGATGGCCGAAGAGCGCATTGTAGACTACCTTGCTTTCCACTTTCGGTCGTCATAAATCTTTTGTGCACTCTGGTTTTGATGTAAATGTAACTTCCCATTTCAGTTAATGAAGAAGTGTTATTTATCAGTTTTTAATGTTTTTAGCTCACGCTGACTAAACATGTGTTATTGATTTACTAATTATCATACTTGTTAGCCGAATAATACTGATTAACCACCTTAGGTCTTGTGTTGTTCACCTGGTCTAGTACTTAGGTTTTACCACTTTAAGCCTTCCGTCTGACCATATGGTATTACGAACTAGCGTTAGTCACACGTTATTATGCATTTGAACATTCCCCCAGTCCAATATGCCTTAGCAGTATCATTCCATCTACTTTACCTTTTAGGTCATTCCATTCGTCCGAGTAGTTTTTTTTTTTACTAACCAAGTTAGAGACCAACCTAAGTTGGCTTTATTGCCTAAGGATCCCCTGTAGGGCTTTTGTTATTGTTAGTGCAACTCATGAGGTCTCTTGTGTTCATAACAAGGACCTTAGGGTTGTTAATATTAAAATGCTTCTATATAACTACTTATAACCCTGTTTGGCACGCGAGGTTCCCTGATTGAAAACAAGTTGAAGAACTTGCTACAATCCCAGGAGTTTTAGCCAACACAAAGGAGTTATCATTTAGAAAAGGTGAATATCAAAGAGATACAACTAAGAAAAATTAAGAAGCTAGTGGATAACATAAAAGTGCATTGTCCAATTGGCCTTTATTCATTAAATATTTTCTATCGAGCAAAATAAGTCTGAAAATGAAAATTTGCTTAAATTAAGGGTGCTAACAAAAAGATAAAGAAGACTAAAAGTAGAACTTCTTGAGATTGGTTGCGTTCCAGGCTCCTGGTACCTCCCTTCCCTCCAGCATTTCCAATTGATATACTCCTTGAAGGTCGTCCCAGATTACTCTAAAGGGTCATTCCTAGTTTGGTCATAGTTTGCCATCTGATGGTCTTACAGAATTACCGATAACTTTCCTTGGGATATAGTCCCCTACCAAAAATTTCCTCGAGTTTACTTTTTTGCTGTATTGCCTGGCCAATTAATGTTAGTAGGAAGTCAACTTGATCATGGCATACTCTCTTCTCTTGTTAGCTAAGTTAAGTTTAGTGTGTAAGGCATCATCGTTAAGGCCTTGGTCGACCAAGGAAGTTCTCATGGTAGGGAGACTTATTTCTAGTGTAATGATCACTTTCATCCTGTAAGCAAGAGTGGATGGTGTTTCTCCAGTTGGTCGCCTGGGAGTGGTACAATACGCCCATAGACCATAAGGGAGTTCATCCACCTAGGCACCTTGGACTCTTTTTAGTCGCTTTTACATTCCAATGGGCATGGTTTTATTAGAAGCCTCTGAATGCCCATTGCTTTGGGAGTAAGCCACATAAGTAAATTAGTTCTTAATGCCATATTCATCACAGAAACCTTAAAAGAAACCACTCTCAAATTGCGTGCCGTGTCGGTGATGATAGTTCTTAGTACCCCAAAGCGTGTTATGATGTTTCTTCAAATGAACCTGGTCATATCTGAGTCTCGAGTGTTTGCCAGTGGTTCTACTGCTACCTATTTGGTGAAGTAATCTATGCTTACGAATAGATATTTTTGATTCCCCGATGCGATAGGTAGTTCTCCCACTATGTCTAGTCCCATTGCGCAAACGACTATGGGCTTGTCAATGATTTTAGGTCGCTGGCGGACTGGTGGATCATGGGAGAATACTTCTGGTACTTTTCACACTTATGAACGTAGGTACCTTCATCTTTTTGCATATGAGGCCATCAGTAACCCTCATTAATTGCTCGAAAGGTCAGGGATCTCCCTCCTGTATGACTTGCACAAATGCCCTCATGAAGTTCGCCAAGTACTTGCTCGGTGTCATGTGGGTGGATACACTTGAGATAAGAACTTGTGAATGACTTCTTGTAGAGCTCCTTTCCAGGGAGAGATAAAAGCGGGGGGCATTGACCTTACCTGATGGGCCTACCTCTTGTCGTCGGGTAATATATTACTCCGTAGATAATTAATGATGGGATTTATCTAACTAGGGAATTTATGAATGAGGAGGACTTGCTCAGCTAATATTATCTAGTCAATACTTGGATGCACAAGGAACTCTATCTGAATAGTTCTCCTAAGGTTGAAATCAATTATTGAACTCAAGGCCATTAAGGCATCGTCATGAATATTTGCCCCCGGGGGATTTTTGAATGTCTACCTTCTCAAACCTTCCATAAGTCCTATTACCACAACGAGGTAGGTTGCCATCCTATCATCTTGGGCATTGAAGTCCCCACTCACTTTCTTGGAGACGAGTTTGGAATCGCCGAATACGTGAAAGTGATTTGCCCCCAATAATTGGGCCTTCTGCAAGCCAGCGATCAGTTCTTCGTACTCAGCTTCGTTGTCGGAGGATTCAAATCCTAATTTGATTCCTTGCTCGATCACAGTATTTTTTATGGTGATAAGAACGATCCCTACTCCTTCCCCTTGGAATTAGAGGCTCCATCAATGTACAGGTTCCAGTCCTTAGACTGTGCTTCCTCACTCGTTGATTGCTCCTCTTCCAGTTGGTCGATTGGCTGGGTTCCTATAAATTTTGCAATAAAATCTTTTAAAACTTTCCCCTTAATCATCATTCTTGGTTAGAAGTGGATATCGGATCTTCCAAGCTCGATCGACCATTTTAAAAATCGGCCTAAGAGGTTGGATTTTTACAGAATGGCCTTTGAGGGGGTAGGAAGTGATTACGATTATTGAATGGGATTCAAGGTAGTTCTTCAGCTTCCTTGAGGAGACTATATACGCGTATGTGAGTTTATCCAGAGGTAGGTACCCTTGTTCGGCGTCCAAAAGTGTCTTGCTGGCATAATAAACTAGGTGTTGACCTCCTTCCTTTTCACATATTAGGGCGGAGTTTAAAGCATGGTCTGATACTGCTAGGTAAAGGTATAGTGGGTCTCCATCTCTTGGAATCACCAGTAGGGGTGGCTTCCAAGCATATGTTACCCAGGAATGATAATTTTTCGTGAGCTTTGGAAAAAATCAAAAATTACCTTAGCAAGCCATTTTCAATGACCTGTTAGCGGGGTGGACCCTGGACTCCTCCAACCCTAATCGGTCGTACCGCAGTTTCTATTTGGACGGTATATCCCCCTTCAGGGATACCTCTTAAGCATCATTTACCTCCTTCTTCTTTTCCTTCTTAGGATGAATAGCTGCAATAAAGAACTTCCAGGCTGTGGTTTGGTCGGTGTGGATTTCGACCACACCCCGATCAGTAACACACTTTAACTTTTAGTGGTAGGTGGATGGTATAACCCTCATGGCATGCAACCATCCTCTACCTAAGATGGCTTGATATGGGGAATCATTATCAACCACTAAGAACTCGATTAGCTTTAAGATGATGCTTGTCATTACGGATAGGATTATCTTCCCTAGCCGCATCGTGATCCTTCCTACAAAGTCGACAAACAAAATTGTGGCTTTTTTATGGTCGATAATGTTCAACTTCAGCATATAGAACAATTCTAGGTATATTACTTCTGACAAACTCCCCTGGTCCACGAGCAGCTTGTCAACGTCTAAATTAGTTATTCTGAGTGTAATTACCAATGCATCATGATGTGGGGTTCTTACCCCAGCCAAATCTTCCTCGGTGAACATGATATGCTTGGTGTAGTTGACGTCCTCTGGTCACTGACGCTTACCACACTGGGTCTTGGCGGGGTCAATCTAAAAATCCTCCATAACGGTAGTCACATTCTTAAGATCCATACAAACGTCGTTACCCTAGATCTGCTTAAGGTATGATGCCCCATAGATTACTACAAACTCATGTCCCGCATCATCGTCAAGTATATTGTCCGACTTCTATTCGCCATTGACTGCGACCTTGTCTGCTTTCTTTTTAATGTACTCATTAAGGTACCATGCTTTAGATATTTCATCTAATAAGTGTGACTTCAGATCCTTGTAATTATCGGTTCTGTGAACGCACTCCTTATGAAATGCGCATCTCAACGCATTGTTCCTTTGGGTTGGATATCCACCCATCTTCTTGGGATATTTTATGAATATTTCATCTTTGATATTGCTCAGAACTTTGTGAATGGGTTCCTTGAAGACTTTGTTAATATCCTGGAATGCCTTAGAGGGATCAGCCTTATTCCCGTTCTTAGATCCATTCTTGCCCTCGTTAGTGTTTCCCTTATTTTGAGTATCACTTTTCTCTATTCCTTTATTCACCTTTGCTCTACCATTATCCCATGCATTATAGTGAACCATATCTTCCACCTTGGCATATTTCTCGATACGAGCCATAAGGTTGTTAATGGTGCTTACTTCCTTCTTAGTGAGGGACTGGTGCAGCAAAGAGGTGGTCGGTAGACTAGTTTTGAAGGATGCTATGACAACTTGCTCCGAGCAGTCCTCAATATCGTTAAAAAATTCCCAATACATTTTGGCATAATCCCTGAGGTTCTCCTTTGGCTTATTTTTCATCGTAAGCAGTGCATCCATTCACTTGGGGTAAGAGTTGCTGGTTATGAAGCAAGCAATGAAGACCTCTGCTAGAGCGACAAAGTTTTTGATTGACCTATGAGGCACCCTCTCAAATCCTTTATGTGCTACATCATATAGTATAGAAGGGAAAATCCAGCACATTATTGCATCATTGTGGCTCCATAAGGTCATTGCTTGTCTATATTACAGGACGTAGTCTATGGGGTCTATTTTCCCGATGTAGATCTTGAACCTGATAACAAAAAACTTCTTTAGGGGCTCCTCTTCTTCGATTTCTCTTGAAAAAGGGATTTCATTTGAGTATTGAGAGCCCTCCTGGCTATCTCTTTGGTGGATCTGGCTCCACTGTGGGCTAGATATTGGTCCATCTTCCTACGGACCAGAATCCTAATATCTTTCTTATGTCTATCGTTGCTCATGTGGAATCTTTTTGGCTGGCCACACTCTAATCCACCATGCTCTGATCTGCCATGTTCAGTTCCTTCATGGTCACTCCTCGAGCTCCTCTCTAAGCTGCGAGTGTTACTCGCCTGAGGACTAGGAGTCATGTCTCGGCGCTTCTTGGTGCCCCTTTTGAGATATCTCTCCACTATTTCAAGTCACTTTTGGAGGCGATCATTCTTTTCTACCTGGAGCTGTGTAACCTCCTCTTGCTCGCGAAGCCTGGCTTTGTAAGCGTTAACCAACCTAGAGATCTGCATAGATCCCGACGGTCCTTTGCTCTCTTTGGAAAGTTTCCTATCCTGCTGAAACCCAGGGTTTGTGTGCTGGCGAATCTCAGACCTGAACCTAGGAGGAACTGGGTCTTCCTCGACATCACCAACTTGAGGAATGTTTCTACTATCACGAACTTTCTATTTCTGAAGATTTTTGCAGGAATAGAAATCGATTCCCACAAACGGTGCCAATTGTGAGTACACGAAATATCACAATAAAGAAATCTACGAAAATAATCACAAAGAATAGTAAGCAAAGATCACATATAACAGCGATATACGTGGTTCGACAACTTGCCTATGTCCACGGAGAGGTTATAGTTTTATATTATAGTATCTCTCAAAATCTCAAGTTACATCCATTTGCCCTGGGTCAAGGTGTAAAATTTATAGGTGCATCATAGTAAACATTGATTTGTATAAGGAACTCAATTAACATATTGGATATATCAAGGAACACCTAAATATCTCCTTCGAGATTATTGGTAACTAATTTAACTATATTTTTAAGTGCTCTAGTGTATTTGAAATATTCATATGCGGGTAAAATTATGATTTAGTCCGGGCAGTGCTCGGATGGGTCCAGGCTGGTCGGCTACTCTCATGGGCTATGTTAAATATTTCACCACACAAATTTAGTGAAGAAAACCGTCATCAGAGGCGCTTTGATTAATTTTCACTCTAAAATGAAAAGAGACTCTAAGGATCTATATCATATGCAATGGTACCATCGATGAATAGCGCGATTATTTAATCTTAAAAGTCAAGGACCGCGGTGTCTAGGAAGGAGACCATGACCTCAAAGAGATCATGGAACCCCTCTGGGACCCCAGAAGGAAATTCAAACCGAATTGGAGCGGACCTTACATTGTGAAGAAAATTCTTTCATGCGGCGCCGTTATGCTCGCAAACCTCGAATTCAATTTGGACCATCTCAATAAATTTTTTCCTTAGTCCAAAATCTCGGCGCGCTAGACTCTTCTCATCTCCATTCTATTTTTAAAAAAATTCTTCATTTTCCCTACCCAAAACTACGTGGGACTTGATCCTCTCAAAAACATTTTCTTTCAAAATGAGACTCATGAAATTTTTTGAAACCCCCAGAGGTGTGTAGGCAACCCATATACCATACATAGGCGCGATCCCCTTCTTTTTTCACAAAATACTGTTCTTTTATAACCTTTGAGAATAGCGGTTCATCTTATCATTTATGTGAAAAAAAGTATTTTGTATGCCTTAGTGATTGGTATAGATAATTCAAATGCAAAAATCATCAAGAGGCACAATAATGATCAAAATCATTTTTTTATTTCTAATTAAGGAATACAAAGTTGTTACATGAAATATCAGTGAAGGGAGTTAAAAAAAACACCCCTTCCACTGACTAATCCATCTTTAAATAGACCTAACCTGTACCAGGATACAAAATTATTCCAAACCCCCCAAAACACAAAACATCTAAAATTACCCTAGCTTCACAAAAAATCACTCAAGCTTCATAAACATTATCTTCAACTGCCCGATAACCCCGTTTCGTCATCATTTCTGGCCCTCGGAGGTCCCTAGGTCTCCCACTCCAGGTTAACACTATGTATGCGCTCCATGGAGCGATACGCCCTGGCAAGCTTGGACAAAACCATAACATCTTCTTCCATGGTGTCAAAAGTAATAAATCACTTTTGACCGATCACTTCCTCCATGATCTTCTCCACTACCCGCTTCCATAACCACTCTAGGTAGTACCCAAACACATGCTAGGCCCCTCCTATAGATTACGATGGACGGTTAGATGTTCAAAGACGCTGCCACAAGGAGCCCAACATCATCTGCAATGATTCAGTCAGGTCCTCCACTGGGAAGAAGTTCGTTATGCGAGGAGGAATAATTTTCTCCCATCGAACTTGGTGTAGAAGTCGCCAGGGAAAATAAAAGGATGTCTAACAAAGGCCAACCAACCACACATATCGATACTCTACAAGATACAAAATAGGATTGAAATCTCCCCACCATGGCACCTACTAACGAAGACACCGACGTTCGTGATCTACAAACCAGTTAACCCAGTTCTCTGCAGATGGGCCGAAAATAAAGAAAGTCCGGATGAAAAAATTAGGTACACTTACCAAAGTATACTCAAAAGGGGCCGTTAAATGAAACCTCTCTATAATACACATGAATAACATTACCATACTCCCCCTTAGAAAGTCGAAGAAACCCTCCCTCGAAGCCTCCAGACAGTTAAGGGTCTCAACCAGCACTACCGTCGTAGGATTATGGTGGTAAGACATCTGTTGATGTAAAAAACTAGATGCAATCTAATTAATCAATCACAGATAAAAATGAATAAATAAGACAATGGGTTTTTAAAGTGGTTCGGCTATGAAAATAGCCTACGTCCACTGTTGTTGTATTGCTGACTGTTTGCCTTGAATCTCGATGATGGGTTTACCGAGATCCAAAAATTCCCCCTTTATGACTGGGTTACCATGTATTTATAGCCTTGAGGTTGTACATATGAAAGGATAATGCGTTGTTATCTAGTAGACATATACATCTGTACAATAATAATGTGCATTAAATCTGACGTTCATTGAATGCGTAGTTGCCTTTTGGTTTTCTTGGTTAGATGCTCTGCACGTTAAGCATCTCGGACCGCCTGAGTAGCTCGGTGAAAGTATATATTTGCCACGTAGGTTGACACATGTCTTCAGGTAATTGGTCCACGTCAGCTGACTAATTTTTGTATCAACAGAAGCCCTCAATGTTTCACAGTTGAAGTTAAATAAGAAAGTGTGGAACATTTTGCCCAAAAGATGCTCGAATTACAGATCTCCAACACTTAGGACATTTTTATTATATTTCTTTCCGTTTGAGCGCGTAATGGCAAACTTGTAAATATTTTGAATTTTGAGCAGTCGCTTCGATATTTGTGCCTTTCTCATGATTTAACTGCCGGAAATGCAAACGTCTTTCCCGGTAATCATTTCTTTTCTATTTTCCCGATGCAAGGTATTTAAGAGCAACATAAATCAAATCGTCTTCTACTTTTATCATCCCTATTTCTGAACTCTTTACTTTCTCTCTATATTTCGCATTATTATTCTTCCGTCGTCCATCATTAGTAGATTTTCTCCGTTCTTTGTAAGATTTTCTTCCTTCATCTTTCTTTGCTTTAGTCATCATGGTTTACCTTGTTGAATCTTTAGATAAATTTCGGACTGATTTTTCAATTCCCTATTGGGTTATTTTGGAGGAGCCTTCTTGTCCTTCTGATTTATTTTCTCTGGCGGAGGGACATTGGTTTCCCTCCCTTTTTGTAGCGGATTGTGGCTTTTCTTTCCCGCCAAATACCCTGTGTTTGGAGTTTTTCTAATATTTCGATATTGTACCTGGAGCTTGCATCAATCAATTGCTAGGGAGCACATTAGAGGTGCTTCTTATTTGTTGAGGTACAAAAACACCACATCGTCTTTCATAGCCTGTCCTATTGCACCTCCCGCGGTAATCTATCTTGATCAACTGCCAATGTCTTGAGCAAGTGTGGGAGAATCCTCATCTGATTTGGATACTTCCATTGTTAATTTGATGACGAAGAGAATGAGGATGCGTGAATTCTTTGTCAAAGGCACCCCCCGTGTTGATGGGTCAAAGAAAAGTAAAGGGGATGTCCCAACTGAGGGGACAAAGAAAATAGATATTGCTCCATCTAAGGGAACAACTACAACCATGAAGGAGGTGGGTAAGAAGCCCCCAGTTGTTCCAAAACAGGCAGCACCTTTGATTGAACGTGTTGCTATTGCATAAGGAGAGGCAACACCTTTGATTGAAAGTGCTCCTCTAAAGAGACTGAGAAGAGGTCTCGCAGAAAGACCTACAGAAACTGTAGCTCAACCTTCTGAGGTTGAGGGTCCTTTGAGAGCTAAGGCTCCAGCTCTTGTTGCTCTGAGCTCGACCAAAGATTTGATCAAATTCTGGGTCCTTCCGGAATATCGAGCTGCTGAGGATTCTCTTTCTTGGGAGAAACTCACTGACTTAGCCGCCCAATATATTGCTTCAGTAAGTATCATCATCCTTACTTCTTCGTTTTTAAATATATTGTATTCATATTCTAAGTTGAGCTTTTTCTTTTTTAGTTTATGGCATGCTTTAATAGCATCTTGAATAAAGATGAAACTATCAGGGCTTCAACTTCCTCGAACGGGGTGGAACAAGCTTTTGTTGGTTTAACCCGCTCTTTGAATGAATCTCGTCAAAAGTACAAGGAAGATAAAACTGCTTGGGAGAATGAACTTCGATCTGTCAAGACAGCTTGAGATCAAGCTATAAGTGACTCCTCAGAGTTGATGAATAAATTGAAGGACGTCGATAGCAATCTTGAAGAAGCTGAACAATGTAAGAAAGAGCTTGAGGATAAGTTGACATCTGCCGAGGAGGTTGAGGCCAAGCTTAAAAATGTTGAACGACGTAAGAAAGAGCTGGAAGAAAAAGTGAAGCTCGCTGAGGAATGCGCTTCATTGGAGAAAGTGAAAAGAAAAGTTGTTGTAAAGGAATCTTTTAGCTCTGGTTGGGATAAAGGATGGAACAAGGCCTGAACTGATATTACTTGTCAGATGGAATATGCCAGCCTGAAGTATTTTAGAGATGGATGGGTTGCAGCCTTGAAAGAATTGAAAGTTGCGGACGATTCTGAATTATTTCAGAAACATACTCATGGTCCTCCTCCTATCATCGGCGAAGAAGAAGAAGATGAAGCCCCATCTAATGAGTCTTCAGTGATGGTAGCAGAGCAAGTACCCATTGATATCGTTCCCTAACCTTTCGAGCAAGTTCAACAAGCAAGCATTTCTTCCGAGCAACCAGCACTGCATTCCGAGCAACCTGCTCTTCCCTCTAAACTAACTGAAGGTATTGTAGGGAATAAGGAGAAGGTGTAAAGTTGTTCGGTTCTTATATTATTTTTCTTTTTTCTTTTGGTTGTAACTTGGAATGTATTTTCCTTTCATATGATGAATAAGATTGAACTTTTGTTGTTTATCCCGCGTCTTTCTTGGACCTGTCTTGTACCATTGTTGATGCATTTTATTTTCTCCTTGCTAGTTTGTGGCCAGGATGGAACTCTTATCACCTAATGATACAGAGTTGATGAAGAAATGCAACGATTATTTCAAAGATGGTCATGCAAACTTTACTGAGGCCTAAATAATCGACATCCTCGGATCTGATGCCTCTGAACGAGCAATTGATGCTTACCAGTACTTGAAGAGTCTACTTGATCGTGCTGTGGCCAAAATTGTGGCTTATTACGAAATGATTGAAGATCTTCAAGGAACGATCGAAGAACTTCAACAGTTATACAAAGAATCCACCAAACTCCTGCATGAAGGTTATGAGCAAAAAGTGCTAACAACTGAGCGCTGATCGGGGTTATGATAAGTATCTCTCTGCTCATAAGAGAAGAGAAAGTGTTCTAATTCATGAGGTCGAAGAACATAGGCACATTGCCAAGATGTTGGAAGAAGAGAATGTTACGTTGCAAGAATAACTAAAATGACTTAAATATGTTGCCTCTTCTTCCTCGAGAGCTTTGATTCCGGTCGACGATGAGGGTTATTCCTTTTTAGAGATTTAAATTGTTGCCTTGAGATGAGCTCGAGACTTTGAAATGAGCCAAACAGACATCATCTTTAAGGGGTAGAGGTAGAGCTGTTCGAAAAAGTGTTGAAGAGACGAGGACTGACCAGACTTTAACAAATCAAGCCACTCAGATAAAAGCCTGAAAGAGTGCGCATGCATTCAAATAGAGATATTATTTAATTAAACTCAGTTTTTATCAATTAAGTCCTAAACATGCATCTATATGTGATTGAATAAGATGATAACTTATGCAAGAACATTCAGACACACATGTGCGAGGAAAAATCCCCCAAGGGGGCAAAACCATTTATTTTAATTATAATATTGTAACATACAATTTCTCGGATTACAATGAAAATACAGTGACACAGAATTACCCACAGGTGTCGGATCTGTAGTCGACGGCTGGAAGTTTCCCTTTCCAGGAGGGAAGCAATGAAGAAGAAGAACGGTCTTCTCCACAAGAGTATGAACAGACACACGGAGGTGTACTTGGGTTGTAAACGGATTCACAAAGGTTTGGCAGAGTTTTTTGAATCAAAACATAAGTCTTGGGACTCAAAAAGGTGAAGACTTGAGGTATATGGACTCTCAAATTCGTCTATGCAAGTCTTTAAAAATAACTCCCCCGAAGTTGGCTTTTATAGGAAAACAGATGGAGAGTTACACGTTTTTAAAACTCTAAAATTCTATCCAGCGTACAGGTACCTCGAACCGGTTCGGGTACCCTGCGAATCGGTTCACCCCCCGAATCGGTTCGAAAAAAATCGCTGGACAAGATGACTTAAACACTTAGCATTTTTTCCAAGACTTTTTCTTGGAAATCTCTCCATTTTCAAAATGCCATAACTTGTTCACCGTAGCTCGAATTGTGTTGCCGTTTCTTCTAGTATCTTTGTTGCAACAAGCTCTTCAACTTTCGAGTTGATCGGTACTCCGGATGGTGGTTGTAAAATTACCAAATTGCCCTTGAACTTCCTTATCTAGCCTTATTTCACTATTTTTGACTTCTCTTGCGTACCACTTGCATTACGTGCTAAAATCATGGAACGTGAGGTCGTTGAGGCAGATGAGGGACACATGATGGAGATAATAAATGTTTGATTCTCAAAATTTGGATTGAGGCCATCGTGAGAGATCGTTTAGAGACGTACCATTGAACCGGCGTACGACATATAAAAATGATAACATTTCGGACATGATAAAAATGTCCTTACAAATCTCCCCCTATGTTTATGCCGGTACATACATAAAACATCCGAATTATCGAATAAAAAATTTGCCTATACAAATCTACCCTTCCATGAACCCAAAACTGGAAAGATAAAAATGAATAAGTCTTCATCGTTTGTTCTTCAAATCTTTTTCTCATCAGGGTGTGCAATTCAGAGATCATAATGTAGTACCTACACACATGAGAAAAAGCAAATACCACGTGACATATCGAGTTTGAAATGAGCTAAACATAGATACCAATATAAAATAGATCCTCAAACTCAAAACTCCCCCATAATATGATAATTCTTTCTCCCCATTTTTATGATGTCCCCAAATAGACAGATATGAGAGGCAAAAATAGATGTACATGGAGAATGTCACAAGGTAATAAACTTTCTATTTTTGAATTTTTCAAAATTTTTCACACAAAGTATATAAACAAGAAACACACCATGAACGAGCTCAAAACAACCAAGTCAATGATAGCATGAATGTATGGGTGTGATCAAATTCGATAGGAAAATCAATGCATACAAACATGACATATGTGCACGATGAATATCGGATACTCCTGACGAATGAACTCAAAATATTCCTTTGGTGTTAAAAAAAAGGAAATAAGAGACATTGACTCAATCAAATCAACAAATCAAAGCTCAAAATGATTTTCACACCAATAACGTCCAAAACGATTTCATGCTTTTTCAGGACTTTCAAGGAAGGGCAACCCCGTTTTAAATTCTCCAACCAAACTCCCTCAGAAGTATTTTCTTTTAGAGGTAATCTAAATTCTCAAACTTTGGAGAATTGATGGTGAAACCTAGTGGCCCGTATTTGGCATGAAATGCTTTTTATTGCCTTTAAATTTTTCGGGCTCTTTTAACCTCTTTGGACCTCGGATAATAAAATTTCTCAATTTTTTAGGTCCTTTTTAACGGTGGCTTTTGTGCAAAGGATAGATAAATACCTTTCGCAGCCCCTCCCCATTTTTAAATAAACACACAGTCTCACCAAAATAGTTTTTACATGCATTCCAATCTTGTTAAGTTTTATCGCATATTGTACGTTGTATAGACAGAATTGAGATGAAAACACTCAAATCTAAAATGATCTCTACCGTCACACTCATAACATCTCTCCTCGTCTTTCTTAGGCATTTCCTTTTTATCATTTTTCTTTTCAAATTTATGTTTCTTAAAATTCTTCTTATCTTTGAAATTGCCGTTTTTCTTTAATTATAAAAATTTCTAAAAAAATTCCGCAAACAAAGCCAAATCGTCTAAGTCAAAATCAAACTCCAAATTGGACAACTCTTCCTCTCTTCTCATAGACGAATCACCTCTCTTTATTCCTGACCCCTCACTCTTCCTAGCCTGGGCTTTAAGTGCTACCCTGTTATCTTTTGATTTTATAGTGTTAGGAAACATGTCAATTTCATAAGTCTGGAGGTCTCCTACTAATTCTTCTAATTTCAGACGACTAAAATTTCCTAAAGAATTTAGAACAGTGACTTTAGGGATAAAAAGCATAGGCAGTGATCTAAAATTCTTTTTAACTACTCTTGCATCAGTAATGTGTTCACCTAAATTGAAACTAGTGTTTACAATATCAGATAAGCGTGCATTGAATTCATCAAAACATTCAAATTAAGACATGGTGATTGTCTCAAATTGTGTATTTAAATATTGTAATTTTGATTCTTTGACTGCATTACTACTTTTATGGGTAAGTTGTAAAACATTCCATGCTTCTTTTGGCGTGGTACACGTCATGGTACGTCGGGGGTGACATTTTCAAAAATTTCATTGAGCCACGTGAGTTATATGTGCTCCATTTAAATTCATCCTCAATCCATGTAGTCACAGTTTTAAAGTTGTTACGTTAAACTTGCACCAATTAAACTTCGGCATGATTAAATCTTTGAAGCTTTGTCGCAACGTCTTCAATTTCTTCAATACGTCATAGACCAAGTGGGATCGTGACAAAATAAAATTCTCCCTATGACATATTACAAACACAGTTTTATTCACTGAATTAAGTCAAAATAATATAGGGACTCAATTGGAATTTTATGTCCTTACAGTATTGGAACAAAGGGAATAAAGAGAAATAAAGTTTGCAATACGAGGATTTCCCTCTAGAAATCTGCAAACAAAATTTTCTAATCCTAGTCAAGTGAAATATAAAGCCTAAATATGATACGTCAGGACAAATGCGGTTCAAAGAAACAAAAAAGGGAAAGAGAAGCGTACTAGTGAGAAAAATGAAAAAGTGACTATACATGGTTGATCCTAAGATGCACAAGCATGAAACGTTGGTTCGAAGGAAGAATGAATTTAGAGAATCTTAAATAAGGATGCAGTACGAAGAGGTTGTTGAAAAAGAAAAAGAATAAAAAATTCTTTGCTTAAACACAAGATTAAAATCACAAAAACTTTAAAAATATAAGTTTGATGGTTTTAATTCTAAATGAGGCAGTCCTTTCAAATTCAAAGGTCGATTTATGCTACGTAACATGGTCACAAGCATTCGGTGAGAAATATACGAAGTAAAGGACCATAGGATGGCTCTAAATTGGGAGAATGAACATCATCAGACATGCAATGATTATGGCGCATTATTCGAATGATGCCTTACTTGGAGACGAGGAATTAAAGTATTATGACAATCTCACATACCCTTAGGTCAGCATAAAATCGCAAGAGGATCACCATGAATCATAACTGAAGCAACTATCACATCCATCATTCAACATCATGAAAGGCTAGGCACGTGCAGATGCCATGAACCCTATCTGGCTATATATAAGACTCTTAAGCTCATCTCAGTGAACACAAAGATCCTTAGGGTTATTTTAGGTGGTTCGGCATCGAACAAGGGTCATCATAAGCAGAAGCCGAACGAGTGGTTGGGTTCCCTATATCCATATGAAGTAATGGTTTACCGATCAGACTGATAGTCGAACACATGTATCTATTAGGCCAAACAACCTTCTTTCATCAGAGGGTAGTTTGAACTTGTAAGACTATGTCAATAGGTCGTTGCTCAAAATGACTATCACGTTTCATATTAAGGCGAAGGGGAATCTTAGTGAATAGTAAATGCGGGAACATGCGAAGCCACCAAGGATGAACACCTGTATCTTTCAATTCAAATTCCTGCAATGTGTATGCTACGAAATAGGAATAACGTTGTAAAGTATAAGTATATAAAGCCTCACGTGTTGCAAATTAAGGGGAGGTTAACAAGATAAATATTCTCTGTAATTCTATATAATTCCCAAAAGTAATAAAAGATATCCCCCACCCCTTCACCTCGTGGACATAGGCCGAGCCCGACCGAACCACATAAATTAATTAGGTTAGTTGTAAAGCTTTCTTGTAATGTGACATTTAATAAGAGACATTTTCATTATAATTACCTCGTGTGAGAACCACAACCTAAATTCACCGTCTGATTGTGCCATTATTTTTTAATTTTTTTATTATTCCCACACGCTTCATATTTTCTGCACTGATCGTGATGAACGTATTACAAAATTGATCATGTATAAGACATAAAATAATGTAAAAGTTAAAATAATATAAACTTACTTTTTACATTCTTCTACATCTTCGTGTGTGTCAAATAGATAACGATTTACTTATTCATATTGTAAACTTATTAATTTCACTCGTTTGCCCATCACATGACCAGCCTCATCGAAGAACTCATCACTGTCATCCATGCTGCTCGAATCAAGCATATATTCCCGAGTGTAGATTGATGATTCCACGGTGATGTATTCCTCTACAATTTATCCTTTAATGTATCATGTATTCTTGACATAATCTTTGAAAACTTTCATCAATCTTTCAAACGGATACATCCACCGATATATAACTGGGTTGCAAAGAAGTGTCTCGTCACATAGGTGTACCAACAAGTGAACACTTATGTCAAATAATGATATGGGAAAGTACTTCTCCAACACACAAATCGCTTTGGTCACCGACAATATTGAGGCCACTATGTGATCTTGGTTGACTATCTTCTCACATAAAAGTGAGAAGCAAATACTAATTTGCATAATAGCCCTCCGCATATCCTTATGCTTGGAGAAAAAGTGCTTAAACAATAGAGGAACCAATTGCATGATCACATGCCAATCATGGGACTTACACTTATGTAAATCACGGGTAACATAATTCACAATCCTTTACAAGTTGGACAAAAATTAGATGGAACCTTCAAATTATATATTGTGTCTAAAAGCACCTTCCTTTTCTCGCTCGTCAAAGTAAACGCACCAGGGGGAATTATTATCATTCCCCTACTATCTTCTTTCAACCATAGTTGTGGCTTATATTTCAACAATTTAAGGTCTTTTCGTGCACTTTCTCCATCCTTCAAATGACTCCCCCCAAGGCATGTGCCCATAATATGTTTAGTAATGTTCTTCTCTACGTGCATTACATCCAATATAAGGTACACCGGATTATTCTTCCCATAAGGCAAGTCAAATAAAATTACCTCCTGGACCATGCCTTTCTTGTCTCAGTTTCATTCCCAGTTAGGGTCTTCTTATGCTTGACATTCTTAAATCTAGGATTCTTACATGGCATATTAGGTTCGCAATTAGAAGATTTACTTTCAATTTTTGAACCTGAAAGTTTTCTCGGAGGTAGCCTATATTCAACCTTGCTCGATAAAAAATTAGAGCCTTTCTCAAATCTAAAATTATGAGCGGGGGTAAAAACCTCATATGGAAATGGTATACATTTTTAAGCTAGCGGGGAGACTAAGAGATTCAGTTTCCTCTCCACAAATAGGACACCGTAAATAACCATATACTACACAACCGGATAATGTCCCATAAGCTGGGAAATCATGAATTGCCCATATGAACATAACTTTTAGCATAAACTCTTCTTTTTTAAAAGAGTAAAGTGCTGGCACACCCTCTTCCCACAACTCATTTAATTCTTCTACCAAAGGATCTAGATAGACATTGATGTCCTCACTTAATGCCTTTGGCCCAGGTATCAACAAAGGTAACATCAAAATTCAGGTCTCAAACACTGTGAATGGGGGAGGTTAAGTGGGGCTAGGATCACTGGCCATACACTCTGATTAGCGCTTAGATTTCTAAATGGATTGAAACCATCTGCTGATATTGTCAAAACGAATGCTACGCTGTTCTCGAGCAAAACTGGGATACTCAAAACTCATAATCTTTCAAGCTGTAGAATCAATAGGATAACGCAGGAGATTATCTCCTACTTCTTCCCTAGCATGCCAAGTCATTGCCTCCGCTATCCATGGTACTGTGAAAAAATGCTTTAATCTATGCCCAACAGGAAAATATATCAACACTTTTGAGGCACTTTTGAGCACATGCCTTCCTTGACAGTAGATTGGACATATTTAGGTTTATCGCATACCGGACACCTATTGAGATTTTCATACTCCTTTCGGTATAATATGCAGTCATACACACAAGCATGAATTGATTTATACTTCATTCCCAAACCTTTCAAACTAGTCTTCATAGTAGTTAAGCTATTTAGAAGCGTATTCTGTTTGGGTAGCAAGCCCTTCACCCAATTCAAAATTCCCATCATGCTATTACTAGACAAACCATATTGGGTCTTCAAACTATGTAAACCAATTGTGGCATGTAAAGTTGTTTAATCTTTCTCATAATCATAGTACAACGACCGGGTCTCCTTAAATTTTAAACTTTGGTAGTCATCATCAAGGTTTATCCTGATATCTTTATGAGCACATGAACCTTGTACATCATGGATGACCTCATTTTTTTCCACTTCATGAACTTCATACGCGTTATTAACTAAATCCTCTAACATATTATGATCTGCATTGTCATCCTTCCCCTGTACATTTATCCCACTTGTTGAAAGTTATTGTGAAGGTTGCTCGAGGACAAAAGGAACTTTCGATTCCCCGTGATTGATAACTATCTTGCCTACCCCATCTTAACAAATGGAGTTCAACCGTTTTCACTAAAACACCTTACCATTCTTATACTTAGCACACGGACATAGGAACTCATCATCATTATGACATCTCTTTGCGTATTTCATAAATTCATTAACATCTCTACGAAACACATCTCCTAATCTATTTGTCTCACCCATCCACTATTTGTATTGAAAGTATCCTATCACAACTACTATAAACAATCACCTATTACGGGTAAAAAGCGTATATTCATGGATTAGTATAAACAAAAGTGTGAATATTTAGTTCTCATTAAATAATTTATTAATCAATTGACATTTTATTTTTCGGTGTTATATTATAAAAATAATACAATTTCTATTTCCTCCATCTCCTCTAAAGGGTGAGTGGTCCTATTCCATTCAAGACCACATATTTCTATAATATATTTAACAACTCGTGCACATCGTTCCAATTATAAAAAAAATCGGCAGAATATCCCTATAGTTCTCTAAGTACAGGACATAGATTCGCAAGTATAAGTGTTATTTAAATTTATCAATTGAAATAACACTTAACATCGCATCATCTAGTATATACCCAGAGAACATTAAGATACGACAACGGAACTTCCCCCAAAAGTAATAAGTTTAAACCACTAAGAGTATTATTATACATAAGCTATCAATCCCAAACTGTCCAAATGGGACAATTCGTTAGATCTCATTACATGGGTAATAACTCTCGAACATGTCTAAGGGATATTGAATGCGTACGCATAAGAACTAGAAGGCTAGTATTTATGCGCTCTATATATAATTTAAAGTAGTTATAAATGTTATAGAACCGTTATGTCATGCATTCACATGAGAATACATGCATGCACCCCCAACGCAAGTGTTATATAACAAGTTGACTTAATGTAAATTTTCACATGCCTAGATTATAGTAATGTGAATTGGAATAGATAGCCAATGGTTATCCATTGTTGTTCCCGTTATTACCTTTTACCCTCGTTACTTGTTCTATAACACTTTCTTTGCGGGCTATATGCGTGCATGTATTCTCATGTGAATGTATGATTACTCATTTATATTCGGTTTAGTCACAACCCTAAGTATTAGAAATGCCCAGGGTAAACTAACTCAATGGCCATCTAAGAGTTCAAATCCACCAGTCAACAACAATTCAAGAATCCCAAACAACAATGCAAATAATAATGCGATATATTAGTGTTGATACCAAACTTAACCTGCTGACGTGGATTAATCATAAGAAGACACGTGTCAGTCTACGTGGCACCTACAAGCATTTTTACAATCACTTTGGCGTCGAGGAACTCTGCCTCCCCGATCAACTCAGACGCTCCGACCAGGAAGAGCTCTCCGAGGAACTTTACTACACCGAGCAACTTAGGCGGTCCGAGCTGCACCTCGAACAGAGCATTAATAGCAGGATAACCAATAAATTGATTGCTTATTAAATGCTTATTATTATCATACAGATGTATACGCCTAAGGGACAACTATGCATTACCCTTTCACATGTACAGCCTGAGGGCTATAAATACATTGTATCATCCTCATTGTAAGGGGACCGAAATTTATTGAGGATACTCATACTTCGAGAATTCCTAAACACTCAGCAATAACAAAACAGTGGACATAGGCCATTCTTTTAAGGCCGAACCACTTTAAAAATTCCTCTGTCTTCTTTATTTTATCTGTGATTAAATAATTAGAGATAGTCTAATTTTTTACATCAACAATTAGAAAGTCCTATGGCCAACCAACTCAATGGTCATCTAAATGTTCAAATCCACCAATCAACAATTCAAGAATCCCAACTAACTCGACAATCTCTCTCAATTATATTAGTGAGTGAGAGAGAGAGAGAGAGAGAGATATGTAACGAAATGTGTGTAGATAGAGAGAGGGATGGTCGTGCGCTGCTGCAATTGGAGAGAGAAACCAAATCTCAAGTACATTAGTGACCACAACACACACAATTTCAATAACAATTTCAAATTCATACAAAAAAAAATTCAATACCCCCCCCACACAGAGTGGCCCCAACACACACACACATGCACAATTACAGTACCAATTTCAATACTAATTTAAACTTTATAAGGAAAAAAATTCAATACCACACTCACACAATTACATTAGCAATTTCAATTTTATAAAAAATAAAATCAATACCAATTTCAACACCCCGACACACACACAGTGACCCTCCCCCCCACATACCCCCCCCCCCCCAACCTCAAATCTCCACACACACACATACACACACTGACGCACACACACAAACTCTCTCTCTCTCACACACAAAGGAGAGAGAGAGAGAGAGAGAGAGAGAGAGAGAGAAAGAAGTAAACGAGGGAAACGAAAGAGGGAAAGAAAAACTAAAACGGCTAGATTTAATATTTTTAATATTGTCACGAACGTGTCACGGTCTTTGTCCGTGATAAATAATAAACTGACAAAAAACACGCATTTTTTGTTACGGTCTTTGACCGTGATAAGGATAGTTGGGTCGAGGGTGCCAATTTAGCCTTTTTGGTATAGTGCGTGTTAAATTTAAAATATTTACCACGAGAAGGGGGAGATATCCGGCCACCTGTCGAACGTCTACCCGTAACGCAATCCCCAACTGCCGATATAAATGCACTAATACGCCCATCCCCCAAGCATATTCGTTGCATTTCCCAACTTTTCTCAACGACTGGAGGTAGTACACCAAGACTCGATTCCCTGATTTTTTCGGGAACAATTAACAACCAATCATAAAAAGCAAGTACCCCTAGCGGCCTGCTCAATCTGATTCTTCGTGACACCCCCCCCCCCCCCCCAACTTCTTAACCCTCACCTTGCACATATTCATTATCTTGTTTAAATGTATGACATAAATAGGTTTGCATTCCTCCAAAGCCTCCTCATCCGTACAACCGATATATTTGGTAAGTCATTTAATTTGGGCCGCCTTCTCATCCGCTTTCCTAAAAACAGTACTGTACTCCGGTTTATCAACTATCGAAATTTTAAGGAGATGGTACACATCATTAAGGGTGATGGCCATCTCACCGAACGACATATGAAATGAATTCATCTCCGATTGCCACCGTTTGATGAATGTCAACACGAATATGTAGTCTATGTACCGATAGGCATGTTTAATCATACCCCAAAGACCCGAGTTCTTCACCAACTCAATAACCCGCTCATCTTCCTTCTCTATGTCCCACTCAACAAAGTTTTTATAGTGGTACACGCACTTCATTGTGCTCCTCTCATCATCTCGATTTCATATCGAACAACCGATATGGTTATGAAATTTTTTGAGCAATTCGGGGTTATTTTGCGTGTACCCCTCAAGCGGTTGTGAATCCGAGTGGCTTATTTTTTTTTCGTGGTTTCTTCTCGAGCACTTTAAATGTGGATGGTTAGATTTCATCTTCCAAATGAAGAAGACTCGCCCATATCATCTTTAGGGTTATCTTCTTCTTCTTCTTCTTCTTCTTCTTCTTCTTCTTCTTCTTCTTCTTCTTCTTCTTCTTCTTCTTCCTCCTCCCTTTCCCCCTCATTCTTCCTCTCATTCTTCATTTGTTTCTTCATCTCTCTCTTGCTATGTGTCCTCCTTTCTTACTTGCTCTCTTTCCTCCTCTATTGATTCCTCTCTTGATTTTTCTTTATTTGTCGCTTTTACCGCACCCCCTTCACTAACCGTTAGTAAATCACCAACAACCTGCTCAACAATTTGCTCAATTGACTGTTGCGTACCCCCATCACCAATCGTTAGTAAAACACCTACTATTTGGTCGATTACTTTATTCGATGACCGCGTAGGAGAATATCCTTTGTTAAAACCACTGGCACTACTACTAGACGAGGATGATACGGGTGATCAAACTTCCTTTGCCGCCTCCAACCTCCTCTTCCTATCTGATACGGTAGAAGGATTTCTACTTATTTCCATTTATATGACCTACATAAGAAATTAATAAAATTATATTAGCAAATGAACATCATATTAATAAGTTCATACCAACAAAGAAATAATAAACATATAGCCACATTTATATAATAAAATCATATATATATGAATGCATACATACATGCATACATATACATACATACATACATACATACATACATCATGTTAAAGCTTGCAAGAATTTATCTAAACAATGTAATTGAAATATACATATAGCCATATTTATATAACAAAATTATATATATATATATAATTTTTTTAAAATAGTAAAAAAATGATTTTTTCGATGAAACTTTATGGATATGATCTCCATGGTGATATGATCTCCATGGTGAAAATATCATCTCCAATTTTTTTCGTCAAAAATTCAATAAAAAAAATCGTTGAGATGAGGTGATATATAAAAAAAATGGTATAAATATGCATTTTCAACCGTTGAAATGTTGGGTCGGCGCCAGCTGCTTTATTGTTTGAATTTTTTGATGAAACTTCATGGATATGATCTTCTCACTATCCAGATCATATCCATGAAGTTTCATAAAAAAATTCAATTAAAAAGTGGGTGAGATGGTCGTCAACGTTTCAACGGTCGAAAATGCATATTTATACCATTTTTTTACATATCACTTCATCTCAACGGTTTTTTTATTGAATTTTTTTTTATGAAAAAAATTGGAGATGATCTTTCCACCATGGATATCATATCCATAAAGTTTCATAAAAAAATTCATTTTTTTACTATTTAAAAAAAATGGTATGTACGAGAGTCTGCACCATAAGAAGTCATTACAAGAGAGAGCCTCTCTCTCTCTCTCTATATATATATATATATATATAATAATAATGCTCTTGTGTGCGAACTAGTCCGTATTTTAAGAATGCGGACCGGACATGTGTCACCTAACGGTGCGCCTAGAAATTATCGCATAAATTATAGGTACACTCTCTCTCTTTTCTGGGCTCACCGCCAGGTGACACATGTCCGGTCCGCACTCTTAAAATACGGACTGGTCCGCACAAGAACATGACTGTATATATATATATATATATATGAAATTTGTTATTATTTGTTCATTTGTATATGAAATATGCAATACGTTGCTAAATACGGTGGGTAGTGGCCGTGAACAACCTACCATGATTACAAGATGCCATGAAAAATAACAGTATGGTGGGATGTGGTCGTGACAACACCAATACGGTATCAATTGACCGTATTTGTTATACCATGGTTAGAAGAGATCATGAAATTGTGTGACATCCGACGATGAGCTGCCGTAGGTGCAGACTACGCAGGTATTTTTTGTTTATTTTAAAACTTTTTATGCAATATATTACTAGTGTTAATATTATGGTTTAATTTAGGATGGTTAAATGGGTTTATAATGGAGTTTTTACATGTAGTTTGCATGATATGAGTTAATACATAAAATGAGAGCATATATGTGATAAAATAACAGTAATGAGAGTAAATGTTAATGGTGTAACAAGTTTTAATGGTGTAATATATCATAATTGAAGTTTGAATGTAAGTTGTAAGGTTTGAGAGAAAATGAAAGTAAGTTGAAAGATTTGGAAGGGAAGTTAAAGAGAAATAGAAAATAGAAAAAGTGAGGTTTAAAATTTTTTGAATTTTTATATAGGACAATACTAATGTAGTATTGTGGGTGTTTGAAATTTTATACAAATATTATGTACTTATTAAGTGTTTTAGTTTAATTTATTTGGTGAAAATACGAGGACTCAAAAATAAAATGTTTTTCTCGAAGTCCTCCCCTTTGTTCCCTTTTCCCAACCTATTATAACGGGACGAAGCGATCCTTTGTGTGCATACGGAAGGTCTACACGTAGTGTTGGCCCATGCTTGCGCTCTATTATCTTTCGACTGCTATATAATCACATCCTCGGCCCTCAATTGTACTCTTTGCACCAGATTCTCTCTCCCTTTTGCTACATCATCTATTCACCCAACGAAGCCCTAAGTTTGAGATTGATTTCCATTTGCGGTTCAATGTTTGAAAGTTGAAGATGGTTCCCTGGGGCGGACTTACCTGCTGTTTGAGTGCTGCTGCTCTCTATCTTCTAGGCAGGAGCAGTGGAAGGTCTTTTAATCAATCTTACTTCATTCAACTCCAATTCACTTCATTGCTTATCGCTATTTTTTTTTTACTGTCCAGGGATGCAGAGGCTCTCAAATCCGTCATTCGAGTTAATCAGCTCAAGGATTTGGGTAACCTCATTTTTTAATTTATTCATTCAAACTACTTGTTGTACCTCTCTTTCAAACGCTGGAACCATTCATTATTTCATTCTTACAAGCTATTGCTGGATCTATATCTCTTTTAGGAGACGTAAACTCCAAAGATTATAAGAGATTGGGAAGACACAAGGCTGTCATAAAAATTTAAGATAATCTGGCATACAAAAAAAATTTATAACCAAAATTTCTTTATATTACTATCAATGTTATTGATGTAGAAGAATAGATTTTTATGTTTTGTTTTCTTATTTGTTAGTACTTTTTTTACTAATAGTACGCGTAGGATTACTAAGAGTCCTAATATTGTACTTTTTTTTTGGTCGATAATACAATATTAGGACTTGTGCTCCCCCCCCTCCCTTAGGGCCCAATTGGCGGTGTTTGCATCAAATTAGTATCAAAGCGAGATTAGCTCCTTCGCGCGCGTGTGTGTCCTCCCATTGCATCTATATCAATGGCTTCCAATAAGAGAAATCAAACCACAAATGATGACAGTAATAAGACAACCCTAGAAGAAACCATACTTTTCATGATGACTGGAATGAAAAAACAAAAGGCTCAACAAACCCAATTCTTGTCAAAATTGGAAGAATTTTCTCAAACCCTAATCTTGAACCCGAATTCTAAAATCCATCAAGAATCATCACATCGGCCTTAAATGCATCCAAACTCTAATAGTTTTACCCAATTTCAGACTGAACCTTCGAAAATACTCCAGATTATCAATCCAATTACTTCCGCCGCCCTGGCCATCTCCTACCCAAATTTACCCAGCCGAAACCCCATCATTCCTCGACTAATTACCCTCTTGAACATTCCCTAACCCACCGACCTAGTTTACAGAATAAAAAGTAGTCAGTCAATCTTTAGAAATTTCATCGTCAATGTGAAATACTTATACAAATAAAAATGTGGGAGAGATAAGAAAGATGCAGGGTTGTTTGTTTGCTTGACTAGTCAACCATGGGCTAATTCATAGATCTTTGGGTGTTAATTTTCAAGGAATAGAGACTTTACAAATAAAACCCTCCACTTGGAACCCCCACATGAGCTAAACCATGATTTGCCAGAAGCCAAAACCACTCCCGACCATACATCAATCACCTCTCTCTTCAACCAAAACCCCAGTCGACCCTGGTTTCCCATCTTTGACCGTATGAGCATGCACGGGACAAATCCCGTCCAGACCTTTTCCCACCGCTTGCCTACCCAGACTACTCCGACACTCCAAGAAACCCATTGTGATCCTTAGGATTCAATCAATCGGAGCAAAGATAGAGAAGATAAAAAAAATGAAATCGAACAAGGTAAGAATTCAATTGACCCACCTGACTGTCGATTTATGTCTGGCAGACCACCAGCCTTGTCATCAAGCTCCGGTGACAACCAACCAAGTCGGATGTAACCATGGAAGGGTTAGATCATGGCAATACTATTGTGTTTTGGTTTTCGACTTGGGGGGAGTTGGGTCTGATCAAGGTGAAAGGAGAGATGGGTACAAGAGGCGACTGGTCAAGGCACACGGACAATGGGGATTTGTGCGCCAAAGCAAAGCCAAACAAAGAACCGGTTAAAGATTTGGAGATCCAGATTGGGTGTTTCTCACCCTTTGTTTACTTGCATTCACCAACTCATGAATTGAATTGTGGGTTTATGGTGCTGAATTGAGAAAGGATGTTTGAAGTCTATTTTGGCTACCCAATTCAAATATTTCAAATTTACCCCAATATATGGAAACAAAAATTTTGGAGCCGCCCAAATTTTTGACAATTAATTTTGGGAACCCAATTTTTTTTCTTGTCTTCTTGATAGCATATTTTGAAGATTTTGCACACAGCTCCAACTTTCAAAGTTCGAGGACGAACTTTTCGAAGGCGGGTAAAATGATGTAGAATAGGTTTTTAAGTTTTGTTTTGTTATTTGTTAACATTAAATTACTAAAAGGGACTTTAGTCCTCTTTAGTAGATATTAGCATAAGTAGAGTATATTTTACTCTTTTAATGTTTTCTTAGATAGAGTAGGATTACTAATAGTATAAATAGGTGATGGTGTAATGATAAATGTACTTTTTCATTGGGCGATAATACAATTTTCAGATTTCTGTTTGTTTTCTCTGTCTTCTTTGAACCCAATTTGGTGGTGTTTGCATCAATTATATACTCAAGATGACTTTTGGTGGTGATGTCTTAGACCAGCTCTAAACGTGCATGCTAAATTGGGTTGCTCCGGACATGGAGGCATAATTCCAACCATGCAATTTATACTATTTTTTGCTTGGAATGACAATCCATTTGTTTGTTGATGCTGAGGCAAAATTTTGAAGCGTAGCGTGCATAATGGCTCTTTATAGTGGTAGATTTTTAACTTTTCATAAAATGGTTCCTTAACATTCATCACCATTCATATGTTTCACGCCAAATGATAAATAATTCATTTATTTAATTTTTAGTTTAAGGATTTTATAGAGTTGTTTTTGGAAATTCGACCCAAAGGTTGAAACAACATATATAATGTGCATCGACCGACGGAGGCGTCACGTGATTCAACTTACGGATTTGTCCGTTTTGATTCTAATGCTCATTCACACATCGTTGTTGTTACTACTACGACTAATCACTTGTGTTAAAGCCGCGCCTGGGCTTTAGGCTCACCAAGGCGCAACATTGATGCCTTGCTTCACGAGGGCCTTAAGTAAAGCACACGCCTTATGCAACTAGTTTTAGGCTCAAGGCTCGGGTTAGGCGCACCTAGTTAAGTTTTTCTGAAAATGCGCCCAACACAAGGATGGACAAATTGACATGTTGACTTCATGTATTTTTATATGAAATACAAGAACTTGGACCATTTCCCATCCCAAAACTAACCAAAGGCAAAAAATAAGTACCTAAAACATGGAGAAATTTTCTCTTTCTTGCTAGTAACTACCTAAGCAAATGAAAAAAAAATCTTGTAGCGTGGCATCTTTTTTATTTTCCTTTTTATAGTAGAGTACAGTGTTTAAGATATATGAATATCGTTGCTTTTGTTGATTATTTGATAGTTAATATGCTAAAATCATAATGATATCGAATAGGAAAAATATATATTTTTCATATGTTGTATTTATTAGATGTAATTTCTTTACGTGCCTCTTCATAACAATGTACACTAGTAATTTGTGTTAGATATTTCAAATTTTAGATCATAAAATATAAATAATTTCATGTTTAGTAGAATGTGCGCCTCACTTAAGTCAGGCTTGCGCCTCGCCTTGCGCATAGGCTATAAGATGACATTTGCGAAAGGCGCGCCTTGCGTCTTTAATAATTATGCGGCCAACGTCGAAGAGGATAATATCTTTGCTTTTGTTGATTATTTGATAGTTAATATGCTAAAATCACATTGATATCGAATAGGAAAAATATATATTTTTCATATGTTGTATTTATTAGATGTAATTTCTTTACGTGTCTCTTCATAACAATGTACACTAGTAATTTGTGTTAGATATTTCAAATTTTAGATCATAAAATATAAATAATTTCATGTTTAGTAGAATGTGCGCCTCACTTAAGTCAGGCTTGCGCCTAGGCTATAAGATGACATTTGCGAAAGGCGCGCCTTGCGTCTTTAATAATTATGCGACCAACGTCGAAGAGGATATTAATCACAGGTCTCAGACTTAATAATGCGACCAACCGCTCCCCATGAATGATTGTATTCTAATAAATACAACTACCATAAAAGCATTTGATTTAGTGCATTTGTTATTCTTGAAGTATTTCAAGATGTAGGTGCGATTATTATTAATAAAATAAAAAATTAATGTATAACCAATTTATGAGTTTTTACAATAGTATTAAGACTAAAAGTTGCCGCATAAATTCCAAAAATGCTTGATTAATGAAATTTTAATGATACATATGTCGTAGAGTTGCAAAATGTGACCTTGATGCAAGTAAAAAGGTAGGAAAGAGGGGGGTCCGACTTAGAGAGAAAATAAATGTTGTTTTATTTTTTATTTTAGATTTGATATACTTGGCTATTGTTTATACGATATCGGTCGCATAATTATTTATTAGTTGTTTCTTTTTCAATTAGTTACCCGATTCGTTTTTTAGTTTATGTAGAATTCTTGGGAGTGCAAGTCTTGTAATTGCCTATACAAAGAGACTCGTCATCATTTAATGACAATTCAAATTAATTTTCTCCGATTGAGACTTAAATTAAATTTTGATCTTTACTTTTATGTGTTCTTCCGTTTTGTTAAATTGGCATCAAAGTAGAATTTTCAATTGGTGTAGTAGTAGTATGTGTACGAGTAATAGTTGTATTTGTGACTCAACATATCAAAGCGATGGCTAGCGTTTGCTCCGAGGACTCCAACACGAATCTGACCAACTAGGTTATTGACTTAACTCGAACGGATCAACAAAATTAGAGATCTCCACGGGTATGCAATCACAAACGTACTCCTCGTATATGGGGTTGGTGGCCTATGGGGAAGAGCCATAAGAGATGGGTGATGCCCTCATGGGGTTTATAAGGATGAATTAAATAGTTAGCTAGCCATTAGAGAGTTTGCAAGGATGAATTAAGTAGTTAGCTAGCCATTAGAGGCGATAATATAGTGCTCGCGTGTCATGGGCCCCGGGAAAACCTGGGATGTCCGACGATTGCGTGCGCGGTGTCATAATACAGTGCAACGATCTGTTGTTTAAACATTGTTTGCGGCATTCGACGACACTTTCGCTAAGGTGAGGACAACTCCATCTCCAAGGTCGTCACCTTTTTGAGGTCATCCTTCTTTGGCAGTATGACATTTAGCTCGTTTTGATCGTTCTTCAACTTGTTTAGTAGCAACTTAGCCGTATTATGTGGCAACTCCAAGTTCTTACTCCATCACTTGGCAATAATAATCTTTCCTCTCCTTGTTTTGTCCAGAGTTTCGTTAATATGTTCATGAATCATGGTTTTTGATTTCTTCCTCTGTAGTTTAGTTATTTTGGGTAATGGATATCCCCAGATGCGCTAGAATATATCGAACGTAACAATGGAGTTCTAGGAAAAAAAATGCAAAGATAAAGTGCGAGTAAAATGAAGACGGTGCACATTATCTTCCGTGTGGACAAAACTCTATACAAGTAATGGCTTTCCAGCCAAATAAGCCGTCCAACTCGACATCATTAATGTTTAGCATGAGTGAGCCAAAGTTGTTGTTCGTGTTTTTTAAGTCGAGTAGATTGAGCTCCTCATCCACCGTGTGGGCCTCCTCATTATTCTAGCGGGTCCTCGTTGTCCACTTCATCAATCCAAGGTAGGCTTACGTTGGCCTGAATGGGCAATTAGTTCTGACCATTTCTCGCCTCAATCACTTCCATTGAAGTGGTGGTTCGAATTCTTCCACCTGTTTAGACAACCTTTTCTCCCCAACGACTGTTGAGACTGAAGGGTGATAGTTGGCCACCTGGTCGCCGGACATTAACTCCCTTACCTTTGTCTACATGAACATTTTCGATAGTAGGGGAGTCGGTTGACCGTTCACCTCGTTGACTTCCTTTTTAGTGTACTCTATAGGGTGATCAGATTTCTTTCCCTATACCCGATAAAAAAATAAAAAGATAAGTACAAATTCGAGGAAGGTAGCAGTCGAAAAGTGAGACCGCTTAACGGTGTTCTAAGATGACACCTTCAATGATTTCTTGACTAAAATGCGACTAAGGTGAGCAGAGAAGCAGTTTGGCTAAGTAATGAAACCTGTCTTTGGAGTCGTTTGACGTCACACAACTCTTTTTGGTGTTTAGTTGCTTTAAGAGCTATGCTCACTATTTTCTCCTTCTTCGCGTCCAAGTCTGGAGCTGCGATGAACAAGATGCAAAACAAATAAACATCATAAAACATGCATGCTAAGTGTCTAAAAAACGGAAGACAATCACTCCTTGCTCTCAACAAAGTTGCAAAGTTGTACTAAATAAGAGGAATGGTAAAGATGAATCCTCCCATTTTTTTCGTCGTGTTCCCAACATTAATTACAAATAAAAATATATAACACTAGTGATACGAAGGTGGTAGCCCCCCCCCCCCCCCCCCCAAAAAAAAAAGATGGAGTTGAGACGTGGACTTTAAGATATTTCTCATAGTAAGAAGCCCCTCGACTCCAAACAAGGAAGAGCACCATGAAACCGATCATCAATCTCAAGGCATTTGGTAAGTTGAGACGGGGCCAAGTGGAAAAGATAGCGTCAACAGGCTTTAGGATCGAAAGTATGCATCGCCTTCTCTTGAGTAGGTGTTCGATTGCCTAAATGGGCCAAACAGATGAGTATGGCCCTTGACAAGCACATATAATGTGCCCACCGATGACAAATGCATTATTGAGAGATTTAACCGGAGTGCCTAGCTTTTGAAGACAATGGTCGAGGGCAATGGTCTAGCATTTGTTTGGGCAAATGATGCACCCATAGTAGTTTGAGCACGGGGATGGAGCAAATGATATCAGATTTGCGGTTTGCATTAGTACACGATAGGGGTACATGAACGTGGTATGCTCATAGTTGTCAAATCGCGAATCGTATCGTGAATCGTTTACCCCCCGAATCGCGAATCGTGAATCGAATCGTGAATCGTATCGGTCGAATCGGAACCAAACGATAAAAACGTAGTAAAACATATGTAAATGGAATTTAACACTATAGAATTGGTAATTAAGCGTAATATGACAAAAAAACTAATCGTAGCACATGATAATATACCAAAATATATCACAAAAATTAACCGTAGTACATTTTTTCATTCATTTTAAGCTTAAAAATGTAAAAAACAAAAATATATCATAAAACAGCCTACATATTAATTTAAAACACCCTACATAAAACAAATATATATATATATATCATAAAGAGCCTATATATTAATTTAATGTAAAAAAATCGCGGAAAAAAAAAAAAAAAAAAAAAAAAAGTGAATCGGACCGAATCGGACCCGAATCGGAAGATTCGAATCGTGAATCGCCGATTCGGTCCGATTCTTTAGACATTTGCGATTCTAAGGTTGATTCGAATCGTTTTGGTAGTGAATCGAATCGCGAATCGGACGATTTTGACAACTATGGGTATGCTACCCTGGCCGATACTCGGTAGGTACTAGGTAGGCTGTCAATTGGCCTATGGGTGAGTCGAGCTTAGCTATGCTCAAGCTTGGCTCACAATGATTTCGCGCTTCGGGTTATTTTAAGAAAGGTTAAAAGGATTACTACAATATATTAAAATGTATATAACTGGTTGGTTTAAAAACTATACATGCTTTTATAAATTTCTAATAAGCTTTGTTTATACAATGTTAAATATATATAATATATATATACACGTATATGTATATTCTTATTAGGGTTTGGATCCAATTCGGGCTTAGCCATATGCGGCTCCAGCTCATCCCGAATTTAGCTCAAGCTTAACCCGGTTCAAACTCACTTAAAGACCGAGCCATATTAATCGGGTCGAACGGGCGGGTTTTGGGCTTGTCCGACCCAATTGATAGGCCTAGCGGTACATTCCCTTATCATGAACACCATTCTAGGTCGTAGTTCGTTTGTAATTTATGCTCGTTCGTAGTTTGTACTTTATATGTAATATGCAGTACACAATCTATACATGGGGAGTTTAATACAACAACAATAAATATTGTGAAGTATATTTAATATATAAAATTCATGTATATCACATATAACTAATACCCAAGATGTCTCATAAATTTAAAATTTATGGTAATTAAAAAATAAAGTAGTATTGTAAAGAGGTCGTGTGTCATTGTAGTATGTGAGTTTTTTTTTTCAATAAGAATTGATAATGGTAGAGAGTAATTATTGATGAAAAATAAACATGTTAAAATTAAATACTTTACTAATGAACAAATTAAGAGTGCTTAGATTTTTATTTTGTTTGGGATTTAAGATCAAATTAAAATATTTCAAGGCCCATTATTTTTACTTTGGATTAAAATAATTTTATGTTTAAAGAAAATATAATATTTAGCCAAATTCGCATTGTGAAGACTCCATTAAATTTAAGTATTATTTTTTTTCTACATGAAGAGTGCATAAGTTTTTAGTCTTCACATAGACCGTAAGAGAAAATTTTGGTCGAAGATCCCATTCATTAAGTAGGTTCTGTCCATAATACTTATTACTTTTTCATATATTTTATTTTTTACATTGTACGGTTTAAAGCCATTCGTATTATTTCAGTAAATTTTTTAGACTTTTGTTTACTATTGGTAATGTTTTTTTTTTTTTTTTACTTTTCGGTTCAAATGCATTATGCATCATTTTTAATAGTTACAGGGACAACCATTAAACTATTCATTTTTAATAGTGTGCCAAAATCTTGCCTAGAAGTATAAGTTACAAGGACAATGTAACACCCCGCCTAATTAAATACCGGGTGATCAGCCCTTTATTAAATTAATATCAAGGTGAACGGTTGGTTCATTCTCAGCATCACTGTCGTAAAATAATATTTCCAATTTGAACACCCTAAATAATTAAGCTAAGTGTCAAAACCATTTAAAACCTAATCCTTTATTAAATACCAATAAAAAACTTTTTAATACCCAACAGTTAAGAATTACATAAATACTAAGGATGGCAATTTACACACAAGAATTAAACCATCTATATAATCCAAACCAAGTTTAAGAACCATAAATGAAATCATCCTGACAAGAGTTAACTCCCAAGGAGTATTGAATAACGAAAATATAAATGAACATAAATCTTTGACAAGATCTAAACGGAATAGGAAATCGGGCGACACATGCCCTAACTATGAAGATCTGAAGTAGGAACTGATTCAATGACGAAGTCGTCTAAAGCAAGGGCCTGCAACTCCCACATAAGCTGCAGCACGTCCAATCCAAAGAACCTAAGCATGACGCCCCTGTGGCTGGGCATCCGTAATACATACATATATATATATATATACACAAGAGAGAAAGAAATGACAGAAAACGGGTCAAAGCCCGAGTGTAAAACAGTTTAAAATAGTTCAGCAAGTATTTAAAATGCTTACCGGTTAATATCACAACCATGTTAGTATGCGACACTCTCTTGAGAATCATCACCTCTCATCTAGTGTGCACTCCTACCGTACCTCTAGGACATCCTAGTTATAGTTCCCACACTAACTAGATTATTCACATGTATCCATTCTTTATAGCCCAAATTATTCCCACGTATTAACCTTATAATACATATAATGATGTTATAAACATATATATATCCATTTAGATTCAACATGGATAAGTCCCTTATTAATTCAATTCAACTAAGTGTTTTCATACATAACTATCTTACATTTCTACTTTAGCCACATAATAGATATCATTATATATATATATATATATATATATATATATATATATTCACTATATTATATATATACTATACTGCACCCCGAGACACAGCTGCGGTGCTGAATTACTCTGCTATCTTGTCCCAATACATCACGTCGCTGTATAGGGGACTATAGGTTCGGTAAAGATTCCTCGAACCACAAATATCACCACAAAAATTGGAGGCGAACATAGTTCTCATACCCACGGGTCACACACATACCTACGTTCCCATAGTCAGCGGACTTATCAACTCACCGATAAATCTTTCATAGTCCTATGTTCTCGAGCGACAAATCAAAAATCCCATGGATTCATCAGAGTATGACTGCCCTCATGCGCAAACCTCCCATCGATAGCAAGTAAGCTAGGTATGTCATACACAGATACATAATATATGCACAATCACAAAGTCATTCATATAAATATTCATATGTTCCAAATTGGGTTCGCCCACGACCCATAATTGTTATTATCCATTCTCAACACAAATTTTACTCAATTATTTCTCATAACGGATTCGTCTCTTTTATTCTCATTTATTATTTACTTCGTCCTTACTTCTCATCTCTTGAAGTATTCTTTCTCACTAAGTATAAATTTCAATAGGTATACCCTCACTTACCTTCTAGTCTAAATCTTTCACGAGTCTCAATCTTTTAGTAAACGTACGCACAATTCCCAATGTATAAATAACTCCCCGTTAACCCAAAATTTCATCTCATATTAATTTCACTCAACTGAGTCTACTTAGACCCTATGGGTCATCTTCATAACCCATTATTCTCTATCAATGATAATCAAGGGTTCTTAAGCATTTTAACTGGACTAAACAAAAAGGGGAAAAATATGGAGAATCGATCGAGTAAAGGGGGTCGATCGATCGATCATCGATCGATCGATGTTCTTGAGTCGATCGATCGATCAAGCAGTTCTTGCCCAGTTTTCTGCAATATTCAACCTACGGGTTCAACCATTTTAACCCCTCCAAACCTCTATAATTTCATCCCAAACTCCCATCAAAGTAATCCAAGTGTATAAGCAATGTACATAAACAAGTTCTAACGTAATGACATCAATAAATCCTCAACGAATCAATCAAAAAGGGGTTTAATCTCAAATTTCTTTATAAAACCAAATTTTGCATGAATAATCACCACCCTCTAATTTAATCAAGATTTTATTCCCAAATATTATAATAAATCCATGGGTAATTCTCTACATATGATCAAGATTTTAGACTACATGGATTCTCCCTACAACCTATATGAATTCTCTTCCAAAACATAGAATTCTTCAATTAAAACATATGATTTTCATTCCTAGACTAACATGGAAGGTATATTAACTTGGAAATTAGTAAGATAGATACTTGCCTGGGATTCAAGGATATGATTTGTTGATGAAAATTATATGGATGCGTTCCTCGTCATGCGATCTACGTTTTGGTGGTGGTGGCGGTGCAATCGGGTGAGTTCTAGGCCTTGGTTTGCTTGAAAAACTCTCACCTTCTTCTCAAATCTCTTCACCTTCTTTCTCTAATCACTTCACCTTCTTCTCTAATGATGGCTGGCTTAGGCTTTGTGTTGGTTAACCCCAAGAGACAACTCTAAATGGCTAATAAATACTAAGAAAATTCGTGGGTTTAATTACCCAAAAATACTAAATATCTAAAATACCCTCCCGGGGTGTCAATTATGCCTAAAAACGCCCCGAGACCCAAAATAAACCCCCGAGTACACTTTTCTAACTATCTTGACCCTTCCGGACACTTTGGCACACTCAAAACGACTATACGGACGACTTATAATTTATTCACTGTAATAATAATAATTTAGTTCCGACACGACACAGGCACGTCCCGAATTAAATTTTCCTAATTGTCATTTTATTCACTCGTGACAATTTTAATAAAATCAATCTCATATATCACTCTTCTCATCCAGTAATATTCAACAAATTCCCAATAATTAGACCCTATTGGTCATCTTCAAAACGCATTATACTCTATCAATGATAATCAAGGGTTCCTAAGCATTTTAACTGGACTAAACAAAATGGGGAAAAATATGCAGTTTTCTAGGAGGGATCGATCGATCGAGTAAAGGGGGTCGATCGATCGATCGTCGATCGATCGATGTTCTTGAGTCGATCAATCAGTTCGTGCCCAGTTTTCTGCAATATTCAACCTACGGGTTCAACCATTTTAACCCCTCCAAACCTCTATAATTTCATCCCAATCTCCCATCAAAGTAATCCAAGTGTATAAGCAATGTACATAAACAAGTTCTAACGTAACGACATCAATAAATCCTCAACGAATCAATCAAAAAGGGGTTTAATCTCAAATCTCTTTATAAAACCAAATTTTGCATGAATAATCACCATCCTCTAATTTAATCAAGATTTTCTTCCCAAATATTATAATAAATCCATGGGTAATCCTCTACATATGATCAAGATTTTAGACTACATGGATTCTCCCTACAACAAATATGAATTCTCTTCCAAAACATATAATTCTTCAATTAAAACATATGATTTTCATTCCTAGACTAACATGGAAGGTATATTGACTTGGAAATTAGCAAGATAGATACTTGCCTGGGATTCAAGGATATGATTTGTTGATGAAAATTATATGGATGCGTTCCTCGTCATGCGATCTACGTTTTGGTGGTGGTGGCGGTGCAATCGGGTGAGTTCTAGGCCTTGGATTGCTTGAAAAACTCTTCACCTTCTTCTCAAATCTCTTCACCTTCTTTCTCTAATCACTTCACCTTCTTCTCTAATGATGGCTGGCTTAGGCTTTGTGTTGGTTAACCCCAAGAGACAACTCTAAATGGCTAATAAATACTAAGAAAATTCGTGGGTTTAATTACCCAAAAATACCAAATGTCTAAAATACCCTCCCGGGGTGTCAATTATGCCTAAAAATGCCCCGAGACCCAAAATAAACCCCCGAGTACACTTTTCTGACTATCTTGACCCTTCCGGACACTTTGGCGCCCTCAAAATGACTATACGGACGACTTGTAATTTATTCTCTGTAATAATAATAATTTAGTCCTGACACGACACAGGCACGTCCCGAATTAAATTTTCCTAATTGTCATTTTATTCACTCGTGACAATTTTAATAAAATCAATCTCATATATTACTCTTCTCATCCAGTAATATTCAACAAATTCCCAATAATTAGACCCTATTGGTCATCTTCAAAACGCATTATACTCTATCAATGATAATCAAGGGTTCCTAAGCATTTTAACTGGACTAAACAAAATGGGGAAAAATATGCAGTTTTCCAGGAGGGGTTGATCGATAGAGTAAAGGGGGTCGATCGATCGATCATCGATCGATCGATGTTCTTGAGTCGATCAATCGATCGATCAGTTCTTTCCCAGTTTTCTGCAATATTCAACCTACGGGTTCAACCATTTTAACCCCTCCAAACCTCTATAATTTCATCCCAAACTCCCATCAAAGTAATCCAAGTGTATAAGCAATGTACATAAACAAGTTCTAACGTAACGACATCAATAAATCCTCAACGAATCAATCAAAAAGGGGTTTAATCTCAAATTTCTTTATAAAACCAAATTTTGCATGAATAATCACCACCCTCTAATTTAATCAAGATTTTCTTCCCAAATATTATAATAAATCCATGGGTAATCCTCTACATATGATCAAGATTTTAGACTACATGGATTCTCCCTACAACATATATGAATTCTCTTCCAAAACATATAATTCTTCAATTAAAACATATGATTTTCATTCCCAGACTAACATGGAAGGTATATTAACTTGGAAATTAGCAAGATAGATACTTGCCTGGGATTCAAGGATATGATTTGTTGATGAAAATTATATGGATGCGTTCCTCGTCATGCGATCTACGTTTTGGTGGTGGTGGCGGTGCAATCGGGTGAGTTCTAGGCCTTGGATTGCTTCAAAAACTCTTCACCTTCTTCTCAAATCTCTTCACCTTCTTCTCTAATCACTTCACCTTCTTCTCTAATGGCTGGCTTAGGCTTTGTGTTTGTTAACCCCAAGAGACAACTCTAAATGGCTAATAAATACTAGGAAAATTCGTGGGTTTAATTACCCAAAAATACCAAATGTCTAAAATACCCTCCCGGGGTGTCAATTATGCCTAAAAACGCCCCAAGACCCAAACTAAACCCCCGAGTACACTTTTCTGACTATCTCGACCTTTCCGGACACTTTGGCGCACTCAAAACGACTATACGGACGACTTATAATTTATTCACTTTAATAGTAATAATTTAGTCCTGACACGACACAGGCGCGTCCCGAATTAAATTTCCATAATTGCCATTTTATTCACTTGTGACAATTTTAATAAAATCAATCTCATATATTGCTCTTCTCATCCAGTAATATTCAACAAATTCCCAATAATTACTAACTCTCGTCACGCTAGTAAATATTTAAAATAAAATGCCGGATTAATATTAAATTAATATCTCAATTAAATTCAATAAATCCCCAATTTTAAAAGCAATAAAAATACGTGGTATTACATACTTCCCCCCTAATAATGGAATTTCGTCCCGAAATTCGGAAAAATAAAGCGTAACTGGTAAGGACAACTCCGGGTATTAATCTCACATCTCATGTAATTTCCGTCGTACCACCCATACAGTACATTAGCGAATACCCCCACTAATGTGATACTCCAAGCCTTACCATTTAGTTAAATTATCTTGAGTTAAACTTTACCTAAGTCATCAAACAACTAAATCTGGAAGTCACAACTTCTACTTTCATTAACCTCAAGAATACTTACTGTGTCACAAATATGGAAAATACTACAATCCAACCATCCAGGGCGCCCATACACCCAATGTGTGTACATTCCATCATAAGGTCTAAATGAATGTGATTCCTCTGTAAGGTTACCCTTAATTAACTGACTACTTAGTCTATAATCCGTATTTCTATGATTTCCACATTCTCATTTGGCGATTCCATTTGCCTCAAATCATGCTACAACTCATAACTCACTGATTAATATAAATATATACATATAATGGCAAAGGTTATAAACTCATATTCTAAAGACCTAACTTACTTTGACTCCCAACGTTCTTTAGTTTCATGCGTGGGGTGTCTCGCAGAGCGAAATCCAAACAAGGAACCCCCCCGAGATACACTACTACCTAAAATAGTTGGTCATCAAAACTCCTCAGGTCCTTAGTCTATAGTATATAACATCCCAACAGGTTTTATCTATCTATATAAAAGTCTACTTATTCACTCTCGTAACAAAGACAATACGCTGGCTATAATGATCAATCTTGGTCTCATATACAACAAGTCAATCCTTGCCGATAATCACATCCTACTCGGATATGTCTATAACAAGTAAATCCCTGATAAAATTAAACTCACGTTATGATATATAAAAATAATAATAGGCGTCCCACTACCCATCGGTGAGTCTACATAAATAATAGTGCCAATGGCCAAGTCTAGTAACCCTATGGTCCACGCAATTCTAATAGCTACAAATGAATGTGAGGTCCTAATGACAATCATTATGTGCCCCATAATTCCATAGATAGAAAATGTACCCTCATTCGCGGGTGGTGGTTATTGACTCCCACTTTTTTAACTTTGCTTCGATGAGTCAAGAAAATTTCTTACCCCAAATTTTCAGTTCTAGTTAACCACCCTCCACTATATGTCCAAGCCTTTGAATATATTGCCTTCGTTGGGTAACACACCATATTCCCGCATTTCTAGAACTTCTACTGATGACTCTCCTCAATTTTCCATTTGACCCTCTCCCAAGCGCACCACGTTGGATGAGTCTAATTTGGCATCACCTTCGACTATAGCAGCACTTGGAATTTGTAGGCTGCGTCCTAACCGTCTTTACAGTCCTGGCCTCTCGTGCCATAATAGGGGTGACCTCGACTACGGTCATCATCCTCGAACATACTTCATAACCTCCTAAGTACGACCTCCGCTATCCGTCCAATGGCCCTCATCTGCCATACTTCTTGTACGAACACGCCTGAACGCAAATAATATTCACTAATATATACGTTATAGCAGGAGAACGAAATCTTACCAAAGAAATAAACAATCCTAAACATAGGGCTCTATATCAAAGAAAGCTACGCTGGAAGCATAATAAGCCGCACAAATCCTAAAGGACACTAGAACCTGATGCTCTGATACCACCTGTAACACCCCGCCTAATTAAATACCGGGGGATCAGTCCTTTATTAAATTAACATCAAGGTGAACGGTTGGTTCATTCTCAGCATCACTGTCGTAAAATAATATTTCCAATTTGAACACCCTAAATAATTAAGCTAAGTGTCAAAACCATTTAAAACCTCATTTTTCCTTTATTAAATACCAATAAAAAACTATTTAATACCCAACAGTTAAGAATTACATAAATACTAAGGATGGCAATTTACACACAAGAATTAAACCATCTATATAATCCAAACCAAGTTTAAGAACCATCAATGAAATCATCCTGACAAGAGTTAACTCCCAAGGAGTATTGAATAACGAAAATATAAATGAACATAAATCTTTGACAAGATCTAAACGGAATATGAAATCGGGCGATACATGCCCTAACTATGAAGATCTAAAGTAGGAACTGATTCAATGACGAAGTCGTCTAAAGCAAGGGCCTGCAACTCCCACATAAGCTGCAGCACGTCCAATCCAAAGAACCTAAGCATGACTCCCCTGTGGCTGGGCACCCGTAATACATACACATACATATATATATACAAGAGAGAACGAAATGACAGAAAACGGGTCAAAGCCCGAGTGTAAAACAGTTTAAAATAGTTTAGCAAGTATTTAAAATGCTTACCGGTTAATATCACAACCATGTTAGTATGCGACACTCTCTTGAGAATCATCACCTCTCATCTAGTGTGCACTCCTACCGTACCTCTAGGACATCCTAGTTATAGTTCCCACGCTAACTAGATTATTCACATGTATCCATTCTTTATAGCCCAAATTATTCCCACGTATTAACCTTATAATACATATAATGATGTTATAAACATATATATATCCATTTAGATTCAACATGGATAAGTCCCTTATTAATTCAATTCAACTAAGTGTTTTCATACATAACTATCTTACATTTCTACTTATATATATATATATATATATATTCACTATATTATATATATACTATACTGCACCCCGAGACACAGCTGCGGTGCTGCATTACTCTGCTATCTTGTCCCAATACATCACGTCGCTGTATAGGGGACTATAGGTTCGGTAAAGATTCCTCGAACCACAAATATCACCACAAAAATTGGAGGCGAACATAGTTCTCATACCCACGGGTCACGCACATACCTACGTTCCATAGTCAGCGGACTTATCAACTCACCGATAAGTCTTTCATAGTCCTATGTTCTCGAGCGACAAATAAAAAATCCCATGGATTCATCAGAGTATGACTGCCCTCACGCGCAAACCTCCAATCGATAGCAAGTAAGCTAGGTATGTCATACACAGATACATAATATATGCACAATCACAAAGTCATACATATAAATATTCATATGTTCAATATTAGGTTCGCCCACGACCCATAATTGTTATTATCCATTCTCAACACAAATTTTACTCAATTATTTCTCATAACGGATTCGTCTCTTTTATTCTCATTTATTATTTACTTCGTTCTTACTTCTCATCTCTTGAAGTATTCTTTCTCACTAAGTATAAATTTCAATAGGTATACCCTCACTTACCGTCTAGTCTAAATCTTTCACGAGTTTCAATCTTTTAGGAAATGTACGCACAATTCCCAATGTATAAATAACTCCTTGTTAACCCAAAATTTCATCTCATATTAATTTCACTCAACCGAGTCTACTTAGACCCTATTGGTCATCTTCATAACCCATTATACTCTATCAATGATAATCAAGGGTTCCTAAGCATTTTAACTGGACTAAACAAAAAGGGGAAAAATATGAAGTTTTCCAGGAGGGGTCGATCGATCGAGTAAAGGGGGTCGATCGATCGATCATCGATCGATCGATGTTCTTGAGTCGATCGATCGATCAACAGTTCTTGCCCAGTTTTCTGCAATATTCAACCTACGGGTTCAACCATTTTATCCCCTCCAAACCTCTATAATTACATCCCAAACTCCCATCAAAGTAATCCAAGTGTATAAGCAATGTACATAAACAAGTTCTAACGTAACGAAATCAATAAATCCTCAATGAATCAATCAAAAAGGGGTTTAATCTCAAATCTCTTTATAAAACCAAATTTTGCATGAATAATCACCACCCTCTAATTTAATCAAGATTTTCTTCCCAAATATTATAATAAATCCATGGGTCCTCTACATATGATCAAGATTTTAGACTACATGGATTCTCCCTACAACATATATGAATTCTCTTCCAAAACATATAATTCTTCAATTAAAACATATGATTTTCATTCCTAGACTAACATGGAAGGTATATTGACTTGGAAATTAGCAAGATAGATACTTGCCTGGGATTCAAGGATATGATTTGTTGATGAAAATTTTATGGATGCGTTCCTCGTCATGCGATCTACGTTTTGGTGGTGGTGGCGGTGCAATCGGGTGAGTTCTAGGCCTTGGATTGCTTGAAAAACTCTTCACCTTCTTCTCAAATCTCTTCACCTTCTTCTCTAATCACTTCACCTTCTTCTCTAATGGCTGGCTTAGGCTTTGTGTTTGTTAACCCCAAGAGACAACTCTAAATGGCTAATAAATACTAGGAAAATTCGTGGGTTTAATTACCCAAAAATACCAAATGTCTAAAATATCCTCCCGGGGTGTCAATTATGCCTAAAAACGCCCCGAGACCTAAACTAAACCCCCGAGTACATTTTTCTGACTATCTCGACCTTTCCGGACACTTTGGCGCACTCGAAACGACTATACGGACGACTTATAATTTATTCACTTTAATAGTAATAATTTAGTCCTGACACGACACAGGCGCCCCAAATTAAATTTTCCTAATTGCCATTTTATTCACTCGTGACAATTTTAATAAAATCAATCTCATATATTACTCTTCTCATCCAGTAATATTCAACAAATTCCCAATAATTACTAATTCTCGTCACGCTAGTAAATATTTAAAATAAAATGCCAGATTAATATTAAATTATTATCTCAATTAAATTCAATAAATCCCCAATTTAAAAAAAAAATGTTTCATCTCATATTTAAGTTGGTATCGCACTCCCATGAGATACCCTTCACCCCTCTTCTAATAGTGCACGCCTAACGCACTCGACTGAAACATCCTAGTTAGCCCTTAGTACTCGGGTTGTTGAGGATTCTAGCATATGGGTGAAATAGATTAGTTAGGCGGCTCCACACTGCGCTAAGTTCGTGCGTGGGGTGTCTCGCGAAGCGAAATCCAAACAGGGAACCCCCCGATACACTACTACTTGGCAGTGTCAATGGTCGAGATCCATTAGGCCCTTAGTACAAAACGAATATATATACATACATATATACTAATATACATATTGTATACGTTCTCATATACATCTTACAATATACATCCGGATAATACCTCCCGAACTGAGATTTACTTTATATTCATTTTTTTTTTTATTATGCACAGCTGGATATAATCTCCCGGACTGAGAATTTATTCTTTTTCATATTTATCTCTTTACTCTCATAGAGATATATATTCCTTTGTTTCCATACACAAGTAATATACTATACACACAAGTATAATAACCATCCCACCGAGTTATCACTCGAGGATGCGGTCTCTCAATGCTATCATCTTCCAGTGCCTGACTCACGTAGCATACTGGGTACCACCAGTAGGACTAAACGACACCTACTTCGTGGTAAAAAATATCAGAACGCCTGGGAAAAGCGGTCATAGCTCCTCACCGACAATGAGACGAAACATGCCCACCACATCTCCTCCTCCCCAAAAATGTATATCACATAATAACAGAATGGACGACTATGACCTTGGGAATATCCACACTCTGCTCCTCGAGCCAGGGTGCTCACCCTCATCGCGCAACTTCCCAATGATAGCATTAGAGGGGGTATGCTTCACATATATATATATACCATCACATATAGATATATATATATACACTTCTGTATCATATCCTATATATACTTTAATCACATAGTATATATACTATATATTGCTCCTCGAATACCTATACCAACGGCCATAATTGCCAATCACATATAGCGATGACCAATAATCCCAAAGTATTCCCTCACTTTGATAAATAATAAATACCTTATTCCCATTTAAGGATTTATTGGATATCTCCAATTATACCAATTTACATTAACTAAATAAGTATATTCTCCAATCCATCCTAATAATCTCATAGGATTCACTCAACCGTAATCAACATAATTATGTTTTCCCACACGTATAATTATATAGGCCAAAGTGGCCACTGAAACTATCCCAATTGATATTCGTCCCCGAACACCCTTAAATTAAATAGGTTGCGGATTCCATTTCCACGAACCCAAGGACTACATCTTGTCCAAATAATCATTTAGAGGTCCCCACTCTATTTTAGGAACCCCAACATTCTTATTTCTCAACTTATCAATTTTCCTCAAAAATATACTTTTAGGGTTACGCACTTAAAACCCTCACTTAACCCCCATAAATTTCCTCAATTGGAGGACTATTTACTCCTAAAAGATTACTTATTTCCTCCCATAAATAATCTAGAATCAATTAAAATTGGAATTTATCCCATCCAATTAATCCTAGGAAAAGTTGCCAAAATTCCTGAAGGGTCGATCGATCGACCCATGGCCCTCGATCGATCGATCGCTTCGGACTGCTTATTCTCCGAGAAGCTGTTTCGGCCATTAAAGCTTCTCCCAAGATTTTATCTCCGCTCCCAACATCCTACAGCCTCAACCAACTACATACACATATATAAAATGGGTTCTAAACATCCTAGAACCCAAAACCAACAATTAATTTTTACGAATTTCTACGTTTCTCGAATTAGAGATTATTCGGGGTTTACTAGTTTTAATTCCCGAAAACCCGTTCAATCCACAAAAACCCACCCAAAATCTTTAGGGTTTGTTATTACCAAACTATGATATGAGATTTATGCTCAAAAGTAAATAAAGCAAGTAAACACTTGCCTCGTGGATAAAATCCGACGATCCTGAGTCGAATCCCGCGGAGGTTGGCCGGAATCTCCCTTTCCTCTCCTTTTTCTTCCTTCCTCTCTCTCTTCTCTCTTTTCTTTCTCTTCTCTCCCCCTTTCCATCTTTATATAGGGAGAAAAAGGGTTTAACCCTTTAAAATCCAAAAATGGCTCGTTTACTCAATTACGAGTCCCTATTCGTTTAAAAATTCTCGGAGTCTAAACACTACCCCCGGATACTTTATTCTGACTATCCCGACCATTCCGAGACTCCCTCCGCAGTCGAAATTTCCATCCGAGGTACTTGACCGCAACCCACTAATTTAACCCATTGCATCTCATTGCGGGTTTTCCAATTAAAATCTTACCTTTTGTCGCTTTACTCAATGGCGACGTATAATTAAAATACTTCGACATATTTACTTAATCCCAAAGTAAATATAACACCCATCGAAAATCATCTAATCCTTGAAAATCCCAAAAATTACTATTCCGAGAAATTTCTCAATTTTCCCATTTTCACCTATTTATGGAATTTAATTATCCCCAAACGTACGGGTTGTTACATACTTCCCCCCTTACAACAAAATTTCGCCCTCGAAATTCGGATGTAACCTACACCACCATCCTAGGATCGCTAATTTACACTATGTCAGTACCCAAAATCACAAGGTGCTAACACTATGGTCCCTTCCCATATTCCACCTATATCAAGGTGTACTCAAACATAATAGCTTCACCACAAGCTCATCTAAATTTCCACCTGCTAACGCACAACAACGACGCGTTACTCCGAATGCTTCTCTTACTGCCAATAAGAGAAACGAGTCTGTAACTACCACTCTTAACATCTCGCAAAGATGATACTCTTGCTAACAAGCTTCCGCTCATCCACAGCAGGACAACTGATTTCCTTTGAAAAGGAAACTCTACTAAGACTTGACTACTTCCGATAATCTCGTTGCTTATCTTGGGCACGTTACCTCTTATTGCCCCTTATACAATTGAAATATCGCGTACCCCTCACCACATTCCGTTCAACCAACTTTAATCTTATTTATAACCGTCTTACGGCATAATCTTCAACTTTATATACTACGCCCCTTCTATTTCAGGCGGTAGGCTAAACCAACTACTAAGGTGCCCATACACCTTTTTAACTCGCGCCTATCAGCCCAACCATCGTAAACGTTCGACACGTAACCCTCTCTCTAAATAAGGGTCTCCTTTCCTCGGTGTAATACTCACATATGAGTCCTCCCAATCCCGCGAAATTCAATTCTCCTTGGGGTTAGTCAAATAATCTTCTCGTGGTTTACTTCCCAACATCTTCCTATATCGGAGCTACAAACTCTATTGAACTTACATCCTAATAATGCTACGGTCTATGCGTTGCCCTACCTACGCGAAACGAGTATAATCCTAAGTATGCCCCTAGTGCCCAAGGCCTCTCTCAACTTCCCACATTTGCTTGGTTTCATGCGTGGGATGTCTCTCAAAGCGAAATCCAAACAAGGAACCTTCCCGTGACACTACTTCCTCGCGTCGTCGGTCATTGAGATATAACGGCCTAAGGCACACCAGCGGGACGTCCTAAATCGTATCTCGCTAACCTACTAAAACTTTTCTACTACTAAAATTCTATCAATCAGGCGCCTATTTTCTGCCGAGATGTTACGATTATCTTACCCAAAACACATTAACTCCAAAATTTGCCTTCTGCACAAGGCCTGGCCATAAGCCTCAAATCAATTTTCTTTCACCTTGCCTCACCCCCATACTTGCGGTGAGAAAAGAAAAAAAAAAAACATTTCAGTGCCTTTCCATAGCACTTCTATCTCAATAAATACACAATCATTACACATTTTTCAGTCCATAGTGTTTTCTCCACATTAGGTGACTAATCATCATAACCAACATCCTTGCATCCCATAACATTCCTCCACTTTCGACGTCGTTAAGGTTCATGCGTGGAGTGTCTCGCAAAGCGAAATCCAAACAAGGAACCCCTCCAACACACTACTACTTAACTCTGTCGGTCGTGGAGGTCCGTTATCTTCGAATATGCAACCGGGATAATCCTATCCCCTCTTTCAACAAAATGTGGTCTGAACTCCTGTCCCTATCCAGGAGCCACACCACCAAGCGCTCGTACTAACACTAAGTCCTTGCGCAAACAATTATAAGCTTAAACTCGTAGCTCAACAAATAAATCCTGCGTGCCTTAAATCACATCTATAAGGTCGCCACACTCTCGAATCATAATAATGAAACATCTGCTCACCGAAGTTCCATCTACCCATAATAATAAAGGCGAACTCAACCTGTATCCAGGTGAGACATCGCAACAATGAACCGCGAACACGATAGTCTTGCCATCATTAGCCTGCTATCGTTCCGAACAATGAAAAACATAATATACTCACAATACTATCATACTCGTATAACACATATAAAACGAGTATCACAAGTCAGATATATATATTCAAAATATCAACACCCGCTTTTATAGCGAATGAAGGAAAATATAACTCCGCTACCGCGGAAAACACATAGGCATACATTATATAATGTTATCGATACTGCCACAAAGCTCGAATTACACACACGAGTCTAGGGCTAGCGAATACCGCGACTTTATCTGCTCACACCAAATATACCCTCGCCATCTGAGGTAAAACTCATAATGATAACTTCGCCAATCTCTCTGTCTACTCCAGATGGTTCCCGGGCTTAAAACACTTGCCGTAACTGAACCAAAAATTGCCTTAATCAATGCCCCATCTGGGCACCCTACTCTTGCCCCTTGGCTCTCACTGGGCAATGACTAAACGTACAGTTCTATATTCCACATTACAACATTCCCCATCTTGGGTCACCCTGACCCTTTTAAGGTTATCAGTATCTTGGACTCCATGGCCGCGATCCTGACAATCACTTTCTTTATCCCCTTAACTTCTTGGTTAAAAGGGAACTCCATTTCCCGCCTCAACAGCCCTGTTCCAATAAATTTCCCTGGGTGGATGTCCACCAATGGGGTCCATAAACACACCCACATTTTTCGCAAGTGTTAGCAACACTTTTCTAATGAGCCTATCATTCATCTAAAGGACTCCTTCTTCATTGTACCTACCTCACCTCGGTACAAGGTTCACTTCTCCATATCACTCTTTATTCACTGTCGGCCTCTGGCCGATCCTTATGTGAATAATTTAAAATGGCATTACCACCATTTCTAATAGACCAAAGGAACTAACGGGTATATCCATCCGTAAGATCCCTATATGGGCAAAACATCCTGCTCCCCCATATGTGGTGACCATCATTTTCACCACTACAACATTGCTCCTACGAGTGAAAAATTCTCCTCAATTTTTCACATATGGGTATTTCCATACCCCATGCCAAGCCAAAGCTTCTGAGCCTTCTACTCATACTAAGTGAAGTTACACCGGCTTCGTATAACTTAAACCTCCGCGTAGAGTCCTTATCTAATACCCTTCAAACTATACCCCAACTTAGCTTCACGGTGTAATACCACATTAGTACCACTCTCTACTACAACGGTACTTAGATACTCATGGCTACCATACTCTAGTAGTCGTTGCAACAATCCTTAACAACTGCCATAAGGGAAGTGACCTCTACTACGGTCCTCATCCCTTACTTCACTTACAGATCCAATTAAGTCCCACCTCCTGCTGCCCTCATCACGGCCCTCCTTGGTCGCCCCTATTTGATTAGCACACGAACCTCGAACGAGCGCGCAAAAGATTTACATAATCTTATACTATGGCAGGAGAACGAAAACTCGCAAGAGAAATCAACAATCCTAATCCTGAGGCTCTATATCAAATCGAGAGCAACGCTGAAAGCGTAGTACGTTCACACAGATTCCTAAGGACACTAGAACCTGATGCTCTGATACCATCTGTGACAACCCGCCTAATAAAATACCGGGTGATCACTCCTATATTAAATTAAAACAGGAGTCGCATATGGATCATTCTCAGCATCACTGTCGAAAACCAAATTAATTACTAATAACCTATTAGTCTGGTGTCAAAATTTTACTTAACTAGTCTTTTTAAACAGCTACACATAAAAAAAACATCCACACAGTTTATATAAATGAAACTGGAAAGAGATAAAATAACCGAACACTCGGTTCAAATACGATACAATCAAATCGAATCCGCATAAAAGGCGGTAAAAGAATAAATAACAGCAGTTGGGCTATCACCCCGAATGTATATACAATACCTCCTATCTAGATTACAAGGATAAAAGCGTCTATCGAGAACCTGCATGCATCCACTGCTGCCGCAGCACACGCTTGACTCGAAGGAATCATCATCCAGGCGTCCCCGTGTGTGGACACCTATATATATATATAATATATATAGCAAGAAAAGGAAAAATAGGAAGACGGGTCAGAGCCCGAGTTGTGAAAATATTTTGTAAGTGCATAAATGCTTTATTTAAAAAAAAATGTTTAATCTCATATTTAAGTTGGTATCGCACTCCCATGAGATACCCCTCACCCCTCTTCGAATAGTGCATGCCTAACGCACTCGACTGAAACATCCTAGTTAATCTACCCCGCCTAACTAATCTAATTCACCCATATGCTAGAATCCTCAACAACCCGAGTACTAAGGGCTAAACTTCTCTCCATTCTCAACACTGCGCTAAATTCGTGCGTGGGGTGTCTCGCGAAGCGAAATCCAAACAAGGAACCCCCCTGATACACTACTACTTGGCAGTGTCAATGGTCGAGATCCATTAGGCCCTTAGAACAAAACGCATATATATACATGCATATATACTAATATACATATTGTATACGTACTCATATACATCTTACAATATACATCCGGATAATGTGACACCCCGACTAATTAAATACCGGGTAGCTACTCCTTTATTAAATCAATACAAAATGTCAAGTTGGTTCAGTTAGTAGCATCACTGTCAAAAACATTTTAATAATTACTAACCACCTAGTATTTAAAAAGTAAGATGCCAAATTTTAAATTAAGTCTGATTAACATGCAATAAAAGAATAATGGAAGAACAACATAATCCATTCACCATAACGAAGTAATGAAATAATCAGCAAATAGTAATAAGTCCGGAGGAAAACTCCTCACAACAATCCCACAACTGAAAATAAAATGACAAGACTGAATCCTGAATTAATTACATGCCAGAAGTCCGAATAACTGAAATAAATGAAATGCCTCTAAAAGAAATGGGCGACATGCCCTACAACTGATAAATCTGAATATAGAGTCAAGATAGATGAAGCGTCTACAAGCAAAGTCCTGTAACTTCCACAAGCAGCTACAGCTCGTCACCTGAATGAGGATCCTAAGCATGGTGTCCTTGTGGCTGGGCACCTATAATGGTTTTTACAAAAATAGATTTGAAAGCAAATGGGTCAGAGCCCGAAAGTGGAAATCATTTTAAAAACAGCAAGTGTTTTAATAACATTAAAACATTAAATGCAAAATACATGTTAGGACGTACACTCACATGAAATTCTCACCTCTCGACTACATGTGCACTCCTAACGTACCGTACCCATCTAAATAACATACATATCTAACCAAACCGTAATAAATTCTACCCCTTACTACTCGATTCCCATAATACATTCTGACGTTATCAATTAAATAGAGGGCTTTACATACACTTGGATTCTCAATTAGAAATATAATTCACTATCAATTAACCCGTTAGGTTTTCTCAAAACATTACCATAATTATATTCACAATACTAACATGAAAGTTCCCATTAATTAAGTGTATATTATTCACGTCATAAATATACGATACAAGCACCCCGAGACTAAGCTGCGGTGCACACATACTCTGCTATCCATCCCGGTACATCACGTACATAAGGATCACGCATTCCGAATCTCTCAGGAATCGTTCTCAGATAACAACAATCACAAATAATGGAGGCGAACACAGTCACATCACATGGGTCACGCACATACCTGCGCTCCCACGATCAGCAGACTTATTAACATCCCAATAAGTCCTTCTCTGACCTATGTTCATCGAGGTACCAGTCTAAATCCGGGCAACACAAGGATTAGAGGGCCCTAAGCGAACGTAAACCTCCCGTGATAGCAAGTGTGGTAGGTATGTCATACACATAAAATCAATACATATACTAAGTATGCACACATCTTAGTAATCACCATAATATATTGGTGGTACACTTCTCATTCTCGTACCGACATATAATACTACACCATTTATATGTTCCCGGTTAATATAATAAATTAGGTCGTCAATAGTTCTCGCATCGTAATAGACACTCACGTCCTACTTCATATTTTCCCTTAGGTTCAAACTACACTTCTAGGTTTGACTCCTCATTATATCCCAAACATCCCAAATATACCAATTATCCATCAAGGAAATGTTATTTCTCCATATAAACAACGTTACGGAACACGCGAAATCCAAACAGGCTAAAAAGCCTAAACTGTCAACTCGTTCGAAGTCTCGTTCGAACGAGGCTGTTCGAACGAGAGTTCGTTCGAACGAAGGGGCTTTCTAACGAGGTCTCGTTCGAACGAAGTCATCGAACGAACTTCACCCTCGTTAGAAGTCAAAGGTCAACTCGTTAGAAGCTCGTTCGAACGAGCTCGTTCGAACGACCTGGGCAGGTCTTCTAACGAGTGGCCAGTTTCGAGCCCAGATTTCCTATTTTCGTTTTTCCAACTTCTCTACACCTCAAATCTCATCCAAACATTAATCCAACGATTGTTCAAAGCCACTAATCATCCCTAAACATATTTAGGTCATATACTAACGTGATTTGTGGGGTTAATTCATTCTAACCTCATTCAATTATCAAATCTCTTCATATTTCCCCCAAATTTTAAGAATATGAACCCTAGAATTTATAAATCATCCAAGAGCCTAATTAAATCCATTTTCGTTTCATCCAAATTATAATATCATCAGAATAATCATCTAAATACAAATCTACATGCGATTCCTCATCAAAATGTAATTTTTTTTACTTCCAATTAAAATGGGTTTTTCATTAACTCCCAAGAACAATAAGATTTTATCAATTCCTACACATGGAAGAAACATTCTTTGCAAAATAACGAAATTAAACCACTTGCCTTATTTGAATCTCTGATTTTGATGTCGAATTGATGGCTGGTTCTCTCTCTTTCTGTAGAATTCTCCTCTCCTCTCTCTACAAGCCTTTCTTCTCCAAGGTGCTAATGGTGGCTAGGGTTTGCCTTAGGAACTTTTTGGGATTAATTCTAATAACCCCCGTAGCGTATTTGGTTATTAGTGGGTTTAGTGGGCAATTACCAAGTCAGCTTTTAATTCCCAATTTTCGTAGGTTTTAATTTCCAAAAATCCAAAATTACCAAACTACCCTTATACGTTGCCGGTGTGGCCTAAAAATGCCCCGGGGCCCAAACCAAACCCCCGGCTAGTGTTTTCTGACTATTTCGACCCTTCCGGACGCGTTGGCGCACTCAAAACGACCATACGGTTAATAGAAATAAAATTCACTTTTTAATTAAAATAAATATACTCCGGACGCGACTGTCACACGCGTCTCAACAAAATTTCCAAATTGCCGTATTTCCATCTCACGACAAATTTCATAATTCAATATTCATATATAATCATATATGCACACTATAATCAAATACCAACTCGCATCTCGCTAGTATTTTTAATCCGGATTAATTTCCAATTAATACACATTTAATTCAATTAATCCCACAAATAAATATCACAAAAATACGGGGTATTACAGATAATACCTCTCGGACTGAGATTTACTCTATATTCATTTTTTTTATAATGCACATTCGGATATAATCTCCCGGACTGAGAATTTATTCTTTTTCATATTTATCTCTTTACTCTCATAGAGATATATATATATATCCTTGTTTCCATACACAAGTAATATACTATACACACAAGTATAATAACCATGCGGTCTCTCAATGCTATCATCTTCCAGTACCCGACTCACGTAGCATACTGGGGACCACCGGTAGGACTAAACGACACCTACTTCGTGGTAAAAAATAGTCATAGCTCCTCACCGGCAATGAAACGAAACATACCCACCACATCTCATCCCAAAAAAATGTATATCACATAATAACAGAATGGACGACTATGACCTGGGGAATATCCACACTCTGCTCCTCGAGCCAGGGTGCTCACCCTCATCGCGCAACTTCCCAATGATAGCATTAGAGGGGGTATGCTTCACATATATATATACCATCGCATATAGATATATATACACATCCGTATCCTATCCTATATATACTTTAATCACATAGTATATATACTATATATTGCTCCTCGAATACCTATACCAACAGCCATAATTGCCAATCACATATAGCGATGACTAATAATCCCAAAGTATTCCCTCACTTTGATAAATAATAAATATCGTATTCCCATTTAAGGATTTATTGGATATCTCCAATTATACCAATTTACATTAACGAAATAAGTATATTCTCCAATCCATCCTAATAATCTCATAGGATTCACTCAACTGTAATCAACATAATTATGTTTTCCCGCACGTATAATTATATAGGCCAAAGTGGCCAGTGAAACTATCCCAATTGATATTCGTCCCCAAATACCCTTAAATTAAATAGGTTGCGGATTCCATTTCCACGAACCCAAGGACTACATCTTGTCTAAATAATCATTTAGAGATCCCCACTCTATTTTAGGCCCCAACATTCTAATTTCTCAACTTATCTATTTTCCTCGAAAATATACTTTTAGGGTTACACACTTAAAACCCTCACTTAGCCCCCATAAATTTCCTCAATTGGAGGACTATTTACTCTTAAAAGATTACTTATTTCCTCCCATAAATAATGTAGAATTAATTAAAATTGGAATTTATCCCATCCAATTAATCCTAGGAAAAGTTGCCAAAATTCCTGAAGGGTCGATCGATCGACCCATGGCCCTCGATCGATCCCCTACCCTCGATCGATCGATCGCCTCGGACAGCTTCTTCTTCGAGAAGCTGTTTCGGCCATTAAAGCTTCTCCCAAGCTTTTGTCTCCGCTCCCAACATCATACAGCCTCAATCAACTACATACTCGTATATAAAATGGGTTCTAAACATCCTAGAACCCAAAACCAACAATTAATTTCTACGAATTTCTACGTTTCTCGAATTAGAGATTATTTGGGGTTTATTAGTTTTAATTCCCGAAAACCCGTTCAATCCACAAAAACCCAACCCAAAATCTTTAGGGTTTGTTATTACCAAACTATGATATGAGATTTATGCTCAAAAGTAAATAAAGCAAGTAAACACTTGCCTCGTGGATAAAATCCGACGATCCCGAATCGAATCCTGCGGAGGTTGGCCGGAATCTCCCTTTCCTTTCCTTTCCATTCTCCTCCTTCCTCTCTCTCTTCTCTCTTTTCTTTCTCTTCTCTTTCCCTTTATAACCCAAAAATGACTCGTTTACTCAATTACGAGTCCCTATTCGTTTAAAAATTCCCGGAGCCTAAACATTACCCCCGGATACTTTATTCTGACTATCTCGACCATTCCGAGACTCCCTGCGCAGTCGAAATTTCCATCCGAGATACTTGACCGCAACCCACTAATTTAACCCATTGCATCTCACTGCGGGGTTTCCAATTAAAATCTTACCTTTTGTCGCTTTGTTCAATGGCGACATATAATTAAAATACTTCGACATATTTACTTAATCTCAAAGTAAATATAACACCCATCGGAAATCATCTAATCCTTGAAAATCCCAAAAATTACTATTCCGAGAAATTTCTCGATTTTCCCATTTTCACCCATTTATGGAATTTAATTATCCCCAAACGTACGGGTTGTTACAACAACCTGGCAGGGATGACTAGCCAGACTATGTTGAAGAGAAAGCCATACCCAAAACACCATCTTGTGTGTATGTTAAACCCAAATACCTTAACAAGCTCTATCTTTTTTTTGACTTTATGCCTTTGCCTTTCCGTAGCCTCACTAAAAATGTGGCCGAAAGGTTATTGGTAGGATATGATCGAGTGAATGGGAGTCTTGCCTAACAACGTTTAACAAGTAAGGACAATTCTTTTGAAATCTCTATGTGACCACTAACCCTAATGAAAGGGAAGACGAAGGGAATAGTGGGCAACACTAGATCTAGTAGATGAATGGCTAATGAGAGTGTTTGAAGTGATTTGATAATCTAGGTCAAGGTGACTTGCAAAGGTGTATGTACCTTAAAAAATTACATACAAAAATGAACATGAGGAAAAGGATGAAGACAAAGTACATAAGGGTGTCCTCGAAGTTGTTTGTATCTGCAAGGGAAGTTTGAAGACACAAAATGATAATGACTAAAGTGCACAGGCAATTTGAAGATGGAAATGGTGAAGAGAATAAACTCGTAAGTGTGTGGGTTCAAATCAACAAATTATATTCCACCTATTCAACGGTTAGGATCGCGGGCCCTCGGTAACCGACAATGCAAATCCCCATATGCACAGACACAATGAGTGCGTTGAAGAATTGCCATTGTACATTAAAGAAGGCACAAGTTACTATAAAAGCAATCATGACTGAATATGAAGTGCTACGCCTAAACGAATATCTAAAGCGTTGTTCCCTCGGTCCTAAGCACCCGAGAAACCTTTGGGAGTAGGGCGTGTGGCGAGGGCCTTCATCCCCCTGGCCTAAGGCGGTTGCCGAAGGACATAAAGATGTGACACCCCGACTAATTAAACACCGGGTAGCTACTCCTTTATAAAATTAATTCAAAATGCCAAGTTGGCTCAGTTAATAGCATCACTGTCGAAAACGTTTTATTATTACTAACCACCTAGTATTTAAAAAGTAAGTGCCAAATTTTATTAAATCTGATTAACATGCAACAAGAGTAATGAATAACTAAATAACACCATTCACCATACTGAAGTAAAACGAATAACCATCACAAAATGTAAATAAACTCGGGAGGAAAAACTCCTCAATACAAATCCCACAACTGATAAGTAAACTGAAATAAATAACTAAAACTGAATACTGAGCAATACATGCTAGAGTCTGAAAACTGAAATGTAAAAATGTCTAATAGAATTGGGCAACATGCCCTACGACTGATAGATGCTGAGACTGGAATCCAAATGAGAGAAGCGTCTACATGCAAATCCCTGTAGCTTCCACAAACAGCTACAGCTCGTCACCTGAATGAGAATCCTATGCTTGGTGTCCTTGTGGCTGGGCACCTAAAATGGTTTTACAAGAAAAAGAGATTTGAAAAGCAAACGGGTCAGAGCCCGAATGTGTTATATTTTAAAAACCTGCAAGTGCTTTAAAAACATTTAAAACATTAAATGCAAAGTACATGTTAGGACGTGCACTCACATTATATTCTCACCTCTCGACTAACTGTGCACTCCTAACGTAAGTACCCATCTATAACTACCCTTTCCACTAGCTAAATGACAACGTAACTAGCTAGACTACCAAAGGTTCTACCCATTTTACTCGGTTAATTTAACATAACAACGCTCGTAATATAATAGGGTTTAACGTAAACTCAGTTACTAACTATGCCATTGATATAACTATCAGCTAACTCATTATATATCTCGAAACAATACCGTAGTATTTTTACAACATTAACATGAGGATTTCCATTAATTTAATGTATGTTATTCACATCATAAATATACAATACAAGCACCCCGCAATCTAAGCTGTAGTGCACACATACTCTGCTATCCATCCCGGTACATCACGTACATAAGGATTACATATTCCGAATCTCTCAGGAATAGTTCAGATAACACAAATCACAAATAGTGGAGGCGAACACAGTCACCATCACATGGGTCACGCACATACCTACGCTCCCATGGTCAGCGGACTTATTAATATCACAATAAGTCTTTCTATGACCTATGTTCATCAAGGTACCAGTCTAAATCCCCCCCGTAGGCACACAAGGATTAGAGGGTCCTAAGCGAACGCAAACCTCCCGTGATAGCAAGTATGGTAGGTATGTCATACACACAAATACTATATCAATACTAAGTATATACGCATCTTAGTAATCGCCGTAGTATAATTGTAATACTCTACATCATTATACCATTTCCAAACTTATTTTATTCAAGTCTCCCGTTAATATAAAGTTAAATTACCAACACGTCTCACGTCGTAATCCCTTAACCTTAAAACCTATCTATAATAGATTATTAGGTTTCGATTATTCCCAAATATAACATCTTTATTCCTAAGGTCTTTACTTCTGCTCTAAACCTTATTTCATCGAATTACACAATTTTGCACTATGAACCCAAACGTTACCTCTCTAACGAATTTCAATAACCTAGAATAATTCCCCGAATTGTATTCTAATTAAAGTCCACTATAATAATCACTCCTACTGGTCTCCTTAAGGTTGAGGGTATTCATAAGTTCTCCAAACATATTCTCCGAGGGTTTCCGCCATTAAAATCAAATTAAGGAAAATTTTACTCGTTCTGGGAAGGTCGATCGATCGACCTATGAATATCGATCGATCGATCTAGTCGATCGATCGACTGATGAATGTCGATCGATCGATCGAACAGGTATGGCTACGGACTGCTTCGTTCTGCAGATTTGAAAACGTCCCAAAACTTATTTCTAACGTGTGATTCTCAAATATAACGTTATAGTAATGTCATATAACAATCCTACAATATTACTAACGTCCATAAATCCGTATTTCAACAATTATAGGCTACATATGGATCAATCTTCATCAAAAACTTAGTTTCCAGATTTTTCTCAAGAACATTCATAAACTTCATCTTAAATCCGTTTTTGGTATAACAAAAGTCGATAATTCCCTTAATATAATCTTCCAGTAACATTCTACATGCAACCTATATCCCAAAATTCAAACTAATAACTCCAATCTTATGGGTTTTTCATTATCTTCCAAGAACATACAAAATTTATGAATAATCTAACATGGAAGAAGCATTCTCTGAAATTTAAATGGAATAAATCACTTGCCTTGGTTTGATTTCGGATTTGGTGTTGATTTGGTGAAGAATCTCTCTCTCTCTCTCTCCTTCTCCAAGCTTTCTTCTTCCAAAGGTGGCTATGGTGGCTAGGGTTTCCTTTGGGAGAGTTGGAAGACTAAATGATAACCTACGTAGCTTTCTAGGTTAATAAGGGTTGGTTATGGGCTTAGTGGGTCTTATCCACATCAGATTTAATTAACCAAATTTTCGTCACTTTTAATTACCCAAAAATACCAAATTACTAAAATACCCTTTAAGTTGCCGGTATGGCCTAAAAATACCCCGGGACCCAAACTATACCCCCGGCTAGTGTTTTCTGACTATCTCGACCCTTCCGGACGCGTTGGCGCACTCAAAACGACCATACGGATTATAGATTTTAAATTCGCATTTATTATCAAAATATTATACCGTGACGCGGCGGTCCCACGCGTCTCAACAAAATTTCTAAAATGCCGTATATAATTCCCACGACAAATTTTATAATACCAAGTCCATATATAATCATATATGCACAAAATCAAATACCAATTCGCATCACATTAGTATTTATAACCCGGATTAATTTCCAATTAATACGCTAATTAATTAATTAATCCCAAAATAAATATAGTAAAAAATACGGGGTATTACATACTTCCCCCCTAATAACTGAATTTCGTCCCGAAATTCGAAACTAGAAAGTACCTGCTAAAAACAGTTCTGGATAACGCTCGCGCATCTCATCCTCGCGCTCCCATGTGGACTTCTCGACATTGTGATGTCGCCACTGAACACGCACTAACGGAACTATCTTAAACCGCAGTTTCCTCTCGCTTCGGTCCAAAATAGCAATTGGCCCCTCCTCGTAGGAGCTATCCGGCTGGAGATCGATGTCCTCCACAGCAATGTGAGAATGAGCCAAATTGTCCCTAAGGTATTTCCTCAGCGAGGAAATATGGAACACGTCGTGAATCCGATGCAAGTGCTCCGGTAGTCCCAGTCTATACGCAACCGGTCCGATCCGCTCAATAATAGGAAACGGCCCCACATACCTCGGTGCCAACTTCCCCTTCTTCCCGAATCGCATAATCCCCTTCATCGGAGATACCCTGAGCAAAACCTGGTCCCCTACTTGGAACTCCCTGAAAAATCTCTTCGCATCAGCATAACTCTTCTGCCTGTCTTGAGCTACCCGAATGCGACTCCGAACTAACTCAATCCTTGCCGAAGTATCCTGAATCACTTCCGGCCCAAGTAGTTTGTTGTCCCCCACCTCCAACCAACATGCTGGGGAACGACAAGGCCTACCGTACAATGCCTCAAACGGAGCCATGCCAATAGTAAACTGATAGGAGTTGTTGTAAGCAAACTCCACCAGTGGAAGGTACTGCTCCCATCCACCCCCGAAGTCAATAATGCACATGCGTAGCATGTCCTCCAACATCTGATTGGTGCGCTCTGTCTGCCCATCGGTCTGCGGATGATAAGCCGTACTCAACCGCAATTCCGTGCCCATTGCCTCCTGGAAACTCTCCCAAAACCGCGAAACAAATATCTTGTCTCTGTCAGACACGATATTTAAGGGTACACCGTGGAGTCTCACAATCTCTGAAATGAAAAGCTGGGCATACTGTCCCGTAGTGTAGTCAGTCCTTACGGGTAAGAAGTGAGCGACCTTGGACAACCTGTCCACAATTACCCAAACGGAGTCGTGACCCTTCTGCGACGTAGGCAACCCCGTGACAAAATCCATGGATATGCTCTCCCACATCCACACCGGAACCTCCAACGGCTGTAGCAATCCTGCTGGTCTCTGATGATCCACTTTTACAAGCTGACAAGTGGCGCATTTCGAGACAAACTCAGCGATATCTCTCTTCATACCGCTCCACCAAGCTAATACCCAAAATGACTAAAAAAGGCAACTAATAAATAAAATGACATATTAGTCCCAAACATGATTGGAAACTAATTAAAAGACAAAAATAAAGTGAAAATAACAATCAACCCTAATTCCCATCATTCTCCCCTACTTAAGAGAGCTCGTCCTGATCGAAGAAACTGTGTGCTAGGGCATCATCCGCGAGCTCCCTACTTGAAAGGGAAGTCGTCCTTTCAAGCGTCCCGCATAACGACTCGCAAAATATCCTCGAAGATAAACCACAAAATTATGCCATGGCCGATGAATAGGAATGTGGCCTCTAATTCGTCTAAATGAAGAGCTAACACAAGATCGGTGAGGAGAGGGCTATTAATGCCAAATTTCATCAAAATTCCTCGTAATGAGCCTCTGTATCATCAAATCATGTAAACGAGTCGTGGAGCGCTCCTCATAAATAATCCAAAAAGGGTCCACGAATCCCACACCAATCACGATCACGTCATGCAACATATACTCCTCAAAAGAAAAATCACCGAACCATCATCACAAAACTCATCACCATGACCAAAAATTGGAAAGAAATCCGTCAAATCAAATATTTCCATCTCGCGATAGTGAGTGCCTATGAAGCACGGATACTCTCGGGAGGTCGCGAATTTATGTTGGACACGTATAGGATACGGGATACGTTAGGATACGTGAATTCTAGAGTATCCTATTTTTTTTAAATGGCCGGGATATGCTAGGATACGCTGGGGATATGCCGGGATACGTTAGGAACTTAGGATACGTTTTGGATACGTTTTTAGGATACGTTTTTTTAATTTTTTTTTAACTATGTTGTTTGTTTTTCATTCTTTAATTCTTTTTCTTCCTTTGCTATTTTTTTTTGTTAACTGTGTTGTTTGTTTTTCATTCTTTGCTTATGCTGTATTGTTTTCTGATTTTTTTCTTAACTGTTTTTTATGTTTTTATTCTTTTTTTATTTGTGTTGTTCTTAACTGTATTGTTTTCTTTAACTGTTTTCACTCTTAGCGGTGTTATTTTTAACTTTCACATCCCACTATTTGAATCCTTTTTATGTTACTTGATGATGTGGTTGGCGGAGATGATGATGCCGTTGATATTGGGTCTACTTAGTAATTGAGATACTATGAGGCCTGGATGCTCTCGGGGAGGCTTCTCTCTATCTTATTTTTATGCTAAGGATATTATATGTTTGTCTTATGTTTTTGTTGGAACAACCTTTTATGTTAATGATGTTTTATTGTAATGGTGTTTGCTTGATGACAACAATCATCATATTTGAGCACTTTAATATGATGGCGTTTGATGCTTTAGTTTCATTTATCAAGCCTGTCATTAATATATATAAAATAAAATAATAAATATTTAACGTATCCTAACGTATCCGTATCCTACATTTTGGAAAAATTCCGTATCCCGTATCCCGAATCGAGTTGTATCCCGTATTACGTGTCGAGTCCGTGCCTCATAGGTGAGTGCGAGTCTCCCAACCGTCTTCAACAAATAAATAAAAAAATCACATAGAAAGTACCCATCATCTTCTATCCCAAAGATAAGAATGAAGTCCACTATCTCAAATGTCTCCAAATCCCTATGTCGAGTGCGAGTGATCCATCCATCTTCCTCGAATATGGAAAAAAGTCACAAGGAAGGAGCACGTAATCACTATCAAGCATCGTCGGAGTCTCAACAACCTCGGAAACATCCTCATAAAGCATGACCGAAGAGATAGTATCATCGGTGTGCGCGAGAATGACATCGAATGTACTAGGAGGGACACCGGTGGACAAGTACTCGAAATATGGGATCAAATGTCTCGCTCGTGCACGTATCCATTGTTCACGTGCAATCTCCATCTCAAGATACTCGGCTCGACACCTATTTAGGTGTTGACAGTACATCTTATACTCCCCGATGGATTAAGCACTATATGCGATTGTGTGAAGCTTTTGAGGTAGATATGAATCCGTTGCGGCCCAAGAATCTTGAATACTTTGGAGTTTCTTGATGATGGCACAACTTACCTTGTCGAAATCGGCACATGCATTTATATCGAGCCCGTATTTGGTACCATCCCACAATAATTTGGAAGAAAGGTATTCTTCGGGTGGGGGAGGGATTAAATCGTAGGGTCTTGATAGATTTGGGACAGATTTGTAATTTTTAGAAAATTCAGGGGCTGAATTGTAATTTTTAGAAGCTGGTAGGGGATTAATGTGTTGAAGAGGTCCGGGTGGTGGGAAAGTTTGATTAGGGTTTGTGATGTGGTGGGAGTGTGCCTGAGTTGAATATGAATGTCTATTAGGATTAGGGTTTGGAATCAATTTTTTTTTTGTTGAATTTGGCTAGGGTTGGTATTAGGATGGATCTTAGATTGTTTGGAAGGTGAAGACAATGAATCTTGGTTGTGGGTAATGCTTTCTTGAAATTCCGGTGTTTTTTGACTCGTTCGAGGTTGGTTCTTGGTTTGATTTTCAGTGTTGGATGTTGTGGCTACAGTTTTGGACAGAATCGGTGAAGAATCCGGTCTGATTTGACGGCGGACGGTGACCGGAAAGCCAGCTGGACCCACTGCCTTGGCCGCGGCTGCTGAAAAACCGAAATCAGATGTTGATTCTTGGACCGTCGGAGGCTGATTCCGTCGTGTTCTGGTTTGACGCGGGTCGCGATCCCCACAGGCTGCCGGATGCGCGCTTGGGAGATAATCCCGTGCTTCCTGGGGTAGTGCTAGGGATGTGTTTATGTGGATTCTGCCTTCCTCGGCAGTAGCAGGTCGACTGTGTAGCAGCGGTGGTTCTGCGAGGGCGGCGATCTTCCGTTCAAATTCGGCACCGCCGGAGAAGGGTAACGGGACGCACGACTGAGCGCCACTATGGCTGGTCCGGGTTTCATCCGGGTTTATCCAATGTAAATTCCAAATTTACGATGAACATGGTTGATCCAAGAACAAACCACGCGCTGATACCAATTTGATGTGAATTAGGGTGCGGAAGCGTAAAAGAAGAAGTTATCCACACAACAATTAACTACCCAACATCTACACTAAACAACAACAACAAAAACAACAACTAAACTAAAGAAATGAAATCGGTTTCTGTCTCTCTCTATTCTCTATTCTCAATATTCAAGGTTCAATACAAATGAGGGCCAAATGGCAATAGGAGGATTTAGCTTGCTAATAAGCTAATACCCAAAATGACTAAAAAAAGACAACTAATAACTAAAATGATATATTAGTCACAAACATGCTTGGAAACTAATTAAAAGACAAAAATAAAGGGAAAATAACAATCAACCCTAATTCTCATCATGTACAATAGTAGAAAACAAGTTTTAAGTGAAGGCTCTCCGAACTCCACCCAATTGGATATATAATCCCACATCTTAGGTGCTATGGTTTTATCCCACAACTAATCGGATAATATATCCCATCTTAAATCCCATCTCAACTAACACCAAAATGGGATGGGATAAAATTATCTTATTATACATCCTTATCCAGCACATCAAACAAGGACTAAGGGGTGGAATTATATTATCTTGTTGGAATGGGATGACTTTTATCCCATCCCACCGTTTATCTTGCCATCAAGCTGGTACTTATTGTTGATTTATGTTGTATATTGGCAGGATGCGCTTTCCTCCACTTTCTTGTACCTCCTTTTTACTACAAAAACTTTATCTTATAAAAGAAACAATATAAAAGAAAATCACGAACCTTTGCGCGCAGCTCTTTTTTTATTGATGGCATTCAGATTAGTTAGATTTCTAACTATTGAGTTTTGCACTCCTTTTCTCTTTCAGCTCAGTTACTGGATACTGCATGCAAAGTTTTACCTTTGGTTGTCACAATATCTGGAAGAGTTGGTTCAGAAACACCAATCAACTGCGAGTATAGTGGTTTGCGAGGTGTAATTGTGGAAGAAACGGTAAACAGATTTTTAAAGGGCACAAATTCATTGTTATATTTTATTTTCTTTACTTATCTTTTGTAAACATTGTCTATGATACTCTTTTCAGGCAGAGCAGCACTTCCTGAAACACAACGATGCTGGTTCATGGATACAGGACTCTGCTTTAATGCTATCCATGTGTAAAGAGGTTCCCTGGTACCTGGTGAGAAATGGTTCCCCCAAAAGATTTTTCCTCGTCTTCAATTGATTTGCCAAATCATTTCATCTTTATATATCTATATATATAGAATGTATTCACAGATGGTGCCTTAGATTCTCCTGTATGTTACTTCAACTTAAGGGTTATTAGAGGTTATATTTGATCACCTTTGATGCTTCTGTATCAGGATGACGGGACTAGTCGTGTATATGTGATTGGAGCCCGAAGTGCCACAGGTTTGGTATTAACAGTTGGAAGTGAAGTGTTTGAGGAGTCGGGTCGATCCCTTGTACGCGGAACGTTAGACTATCTCCAAGGTCTCAAGGTCTGTTGTGCTCGTGGTATCTTTTAATATTCATTACCTCTCACCCACACGATCACATGTAATATTGGGTCAAGCTGTTCTAGTTTTTTCCCCGCGTATTTTTACGTATTGTCTAAAACTTGTTTAATGGTGATATTGTGTTAAAGATGCTTGGAGTTAAGAGAATTGAACGTGTTCTACCAACTGGTACCCCATTGACTGTTGTTGGCGAGGTATGGTATGAATAGTTAACTTATTTGTTTTATGTAACTTTGAAATTCTTATCCTATAAACAATACGTGTGCGTTGTCATTGCCTGAATGATCCTAACTATCAAGAAAATAGATTATTGCAAAGTGATGAATAGCTAATATAAAAAAGGTGGATACCAAGCATTATTCTTTTTATAGCTGTCATTGGATGTATAGTTAGCATAGTAGTCAACTCGTGAATCGACAAAGTGTAAATATGTCTATAGTCAATACAACTAACATAATATCATCACCAAAAGGCTTGCAAAATCCAATTAAAAATTCATGTGTCATCACAAGATCGTAACAACAAAGTCGCAACCTGAGAAGAACGGACACGAACATGGGAGTCGTGTCTGGCACGACATCGACACGGGCACGGACACATGACACGACAAATCTAAAAAAATTCGGATACGGGGACACGTTGATAGATAAATCTGTTTTTATCAATTTATATAAAGAAAAAATCAAAAAACATGTTTGAAAACTTATTGAAACGAATGGATTAATATCTTAAAGAAGTAATGGAAATGGATGTTTTTTTACGATAATAAGATTCATGGAGAACCATTGTAGTGCTAGTAGAGCGGAGGAGAAACGTTCTAGTGCCATTGGGGCATATTCTTTAATAGATGAGGCTCAAAAAGATGCCACAAATCCAACTTTTACTTTTATGGTAAGACATGTGCAAACAAGTGTCGAACTCGTGAAAATAAGTGTTCGGCACGTGAATTTATATATAAACAATGCACACGTGAAAGAGTATCGGAATGTGTATGAAAGTGTCGGTATCTAACATGCATAGTTGTCAAATCGTGAATTGAATCGCGAATCGGAAACCCTATGAATCGTGAATTGTGAATCGAATCATAAAAATTGGTTTAAAAGTAGAGAACATATTATTAGAATATGCAATAAATCATATTATGAACTAAAACCAATTTTCGGACACGATCTTATAGAAATATAACTAACAAAATGAACTTCCATTAGCTTTTTTAAGATATAGATCTGTCTTTTAACGTTTCCAATTCCATTTCATCATTATTATCATAATAATAGTTGCATCTTAAATGTATTCTTTTGTTATCATCTACTTTGGTCAATGAGCCAAGCATGATCATTATCTTTGTTGTTATTTATCTTGATCATTTTGAATATAATAACATTATAAGAACCACAAGGTATTATCACAAAAAATAGGATTAAATAGAACCCTAAACTTCACTTTTCAAAGCCCAGAAAAAGACAATGAAGAGAAATCCTTGTTTTACCTATTTCTTCACCAAAGCCTTTGTATTCAAGAGGAGAAGAAACACAGGAGGTAGTAAAAAAAAGTCGAAGGTAGAAAAGGAAAAAAGAATAGATTGATGCAGGTAGTAAAAGAAAAAAAGAAAAGATCGAAGTTAGAAAAAGAAGAGACCGATGCAGGTTGAAAAGAGAGAAATAGAGATCGCAGCCTTACAAGTAGGGTTTTTGAACCTTCTGTTCTCTCTCTATTCATAACCATTATGTTTGGTTTTCTTCTTTTTCTTTTCTTTTTTTAATAAAAATGTTTTTTTGAGAGGCTTATTTTAAAAGAAAAAAGAGAACTAACACGTTTTCTTTAAGCCCGGTAAAAAAAAGACCAAATATAGTCAATACATAGAATCCCAACTGAATCGTGAATTGGTGCGATTTACGATATACCCACCGAATCGAGCGATTCACTCCGATTCTGTTGACCCCTTTGATTCTTTTCTCGATTCTAATCGATTTTTATGTGAATCGAATCGAATCGTAAGATTTTGACAGCTGTGCCAACATGTTGCCTTCTTAGAAGTGTTCTTGCTTCCTAGGTTGCAACGATGTCCGTGCTTCCTGAGTGGCAATAATTAACATGTCTGTGCCAAACAAACAAATTTTTTGAATATTTCGTCTTTTTAAGTGTATATCATAGTTTTGATATATTCAATAGAATAACACGTGTGTGTGTAGATAGGTGTGTGTGTGTATATATATATACTCAATCGAACCAATACTCCCCCCGTCCTAAATTAATAGTATGTATTCTTGTAGTCTCTCCTACATTAATAGTCGTATTTCCAAAAAGTGTATAAAACTAGGCGAGATTACAAAGTTACCCATCCGAACAATACATATTAAAGAACAATAATCCAAGTGTATGTCTTGCATTAAAGGTTATTCAATCTTTTTGAGGATAAATTCGGAAAGCAAATTTTTGTCCTTGAAATGCTGACTTTCAAACCGTGACTATTGATTTGCGATGGAGGGAACATTATACATGCATATACTTAATTGGACAAAAGAAGAAAGAGAGAGAGTTGAAGAGAAGAAAGAAAGAACAAAGGAAATAGAGAAAGAGAAGATTTACATAAGGTAAATGCTAGTGCATAAGACTAATACGCCTCGAGGCTTAAGCCTCAAGTGAGTGTGAGGTGTAAGCTTTCGGTAAAGTTCTTGAGGCCTAAACCTCAAACGTCTATTAAACATGCTCTTGATATGTGGATTTGTTTCCATATATAAGCTATTGTTTTGATGCAACAATTTTTGTTGGTTGACCATTTTCACCCTGATGTGAACAAGGGCCTTTTTCGTTATTTTTGTCATTTTTAGTATTCATTGTATTTTTTCCTTTTGTTTAGTATTTAGAGGAAGGGAGGTTAATTGGCACTTAAGGGCATAATTGTAATTAGATTCTTAGCTTAGAGGTTAAGCAACCTCCTTCCTATAAATACTCTTTGTAGCCCCATTGAGGCATTCTTCCATTTTATGAGATAGTGATTTGAGAGAGTTTAGAGAAATTTATCTTTTCTTGCTCCCATTTGGCGTCATTTACGTCAATTGGTATCAGAGCTTAGTCGCTCCACCGGTTGTCGTAGTAAAACAAAAACTCGTAAAAAACGTCACGTGGGTCCAAGAAAGATGAACACCTCCGCGGCAAATCCTCTCGATCAAATCATGGAAGCCCTCAACCAATTGAAGGTTCGAATGGATGAGATAGACGCACGAAATCCCCATCCGACAACTCCCATTGATCGGCCCCACACCGCTTCGGTAATATCTCAAAATCCTAACCCTAATTTCCCCAATTCAACCCATTCTACGCCCCTACCGCAACAAAACCCTAATTTAGCAAAACTTTATCCCAATTTCGTTCAAGAAAACACCACTACCGAGGATGGCGCCCCACCACCACAACCCACTGGCTGGAAGTCCAAAAAAAATCCCCTCGAGCAAGCCGGATTGCCGAAACATCCAACCGCCCAAAGCAGGCCTCAAAACCAGCCCGATTTGCCTCGTAATCAATCTCATGCCATCGGAAATCAGCCCCATGCCACTGGGTATCTTCTCTGAAGCAGAACAGACCACGATCCAGTCCAGTCGAGTCAAATCCCACCAACAGTAGTGTCCGTGCCTTCCGCCGGCTTGGGTCGGGTCCGGCGTCCGGACAGCCCTACTGAGGGTTGTCCGTCACTTCTGAGTCATTCCGACAAATTTTCAGCAGTTCCTTCTCCATTATGTGTTCAAATGACACCACCCATGATCGGAACGTACTCCCCGACAATCGCCAAGATGATCCGTGACATCCGGCATGCAAAAGGTTCAAATTCGGCTCATCCCCGAGCAAAGGTAACAATCTCAATAACAAATTAAGCCCACATGCATCTTTTAACCTAAATCTTGAACACCAAACCCTAGAATTTCAATCTTCACACATTCCTATTACCCTCACCCTCCACAATTCTTCCACATCACCCACATACCCTCCTCCACCACCCCCAATATCAACACACCATCATGTACCCTCACCACACCTTCCTCCACCCCGAATTCTTGTTTCTTCCCACTCACCACCACAAAACCCCACAACTACTCCACACCTCCTCCTCATGACCACCACTTACCTCCTATACTACATTCAGATGGCTCATTCTCAGCATCAACAGACTATACTGAAATAAATAAGGCTAACTACCCGAAACTATAGAAGCGGATGACAAAATTAAATAAAACATACAACAGACAACAAACCAACAATATAGAACAGAGGGAAACAGAAGAGTACACACAAGTACCATGAAGAAAGAAAATGCTTGAATTAAAATAAAACGAATACACAAAAAGGAAATAAACCCGAATAAGCTGTCGGGTCACAGACAGTACAACAACAAAAATAAAAAGTATAAACAACTACAAATAACTCTTGGGTATAAACCCGATATACAACGAATCCTACCTAGATTTACAAGAAGTAGGAAGCGACTACAACTAAATCCCGCCACAGTCCGCAATTGCTACGGCTCCCAAGACTCTGAATAGAAAAGCATCCGGCATCCATGCGGTAGGACACCTGTAATAATATATACATACATATATATAGCAAAAGAGAAATATAAACGGGTCAGAGCCCGAGGTGTAAAAATGTTTAGCAAGTGTGTTAACCGTGCATAATAAATATCAATGCATTATTTCATAATTAAAGTGGAGTCGCACTCTCGTGAAACCCCAAGCTCACCTCTCATCTAACAGCGCGCACCTATTCGCATCCTGAAACCTTAATTTAGTTACCCCACCCACACAAGGACAACCTAACTTACCATACGCCCGGTCCACATCCGCTTGACCTACCATCCTAACATCACCCAAAAACATTTTTCCATTTTAATCCTACAGAAATATATATACACATATAAGCCCTCGTAGGCTTAGGTTTCAAATTCTTAGTTTAAACCAATTATAAATTTTAATGCGACACCCATTAACATTAAGCTTAAATATAAGAGTTTATTCTCTAAACAACATACATACAAGTAGTTAAGGACACAACTTCTCTCCACTCTCAACATTGCACTGCGTTTCGTCGGTGGGGCGTCTCGCAAAGCGAAATCCAAACAAGGAACCCCCCCGATACACTACTCATTGACAATGTCGATCGTAGGGATCCGTTTGTCCCATATTAGCATTAAGCTTCAATTTAAAAGTATATTCTCTTAACAACATACCTACAAGTATTAAGACAAAACTTCTCTCTATTCTCAACATTGCGCTACGTTTCGTGCGTGGGGCGTCTCGCAAAGCGAAATCCAAACAAGGAACCCCCTCGATACACTACTCCTTGACAATGTCGATCGTAGGGATCCATTATGTCATCCACACAAATCCTACTACTGCAACTACTTAATTATAGAGTACTACCTAAAACATAAATTGAATCTCCACTAAATCCTTGGGTCGACATAACCGCAAACGTCTCTAAGTACGATCCTTTAACCACAAATAAACTCGTACACCAAAATCACCCAAGATGTACGTCATAGAAATTTCGTATCCTTTTCACCTATAGGATATATATATATAGTCAATCATTCATTTCCATGACCATGTATACTTAACACACATAATGTATACCTTGCCATCAACAACATTCCACTTTAATATGAATAGTTATATTGCACACATATAACGATTCTAAGTCCGCCCGTCCGGGTTTCCCCACTGTGTGCGCCCCTAAATAGCTATCATCTTCCAGGGCCTATCACATCAGACAACCTGGGCATCCTATATCGCATAACGTCGGGAAGCGGCCATATACCTTCGACAGTGAGTCATAATCACACCCAGAATTACCCCACTGCGAACAATAATCACACAATATAATAACCGGTTCTATCGCCGAGGACTATATTCACCCTGCATTCACTAGCCAGGGACTTCACCTCATGCGCATAACTTCCCCTATTATAGCATTTAGAGAGGTGTATATGCATATATATTTACCATTCACAATAAATAGATATGTGCCATCCATCACATCATATGTATAAATCATCACACAAGAAATATACATTTGTTTCATATTCACATAACCATCTCAACATATATATATATATCTCTCTCTATATATATAAAAGCATACTCCATCTTCAATCATTATTCATCAAGAACATAAGCTGGCGGTATGTATACACTCTCGTAATACTCGCTCTTGTTACGTCTTAATTATACTCAAAGCATTCTCCCTTATACGGTGCCTCACTTGACACATATTTATCCATTTCCCTCATGATAGGAATAGTCTTCCAATATATAAAACATTAAGGTCACTGACTCCAAGTTTACCATATATAACAATCACTATACATTCCATCTATATCCGAATACACTTCGATATATCTAACAATAATTTCGACTATAAGTGTACCCATAACTAATAGTCTACAAACCTCAACTCAATCCTAAATTCATTTCATGATCCCATCACTTAGTGGAATCCCCATTGTTAATCACACACTGATACACAACAACTATCCCAACTAGATTTACTGCACACCCTATTCTAGTTGATAGTATAACCCAATTATTCTCAAAATTTCCGCATACGGTTCAATTGCTCTAATGAACCCTAAATCTTAAGGCATTATAATTCATTCCTTAAGTTAAACATTACTAAGGATACACGACCTCTACCTCTCATTAGTCCCACACCATATATTAAATAGAATCCTATCACTATAAGGATTCGACACAAATATCGGTCTACGATCCCATGCCGTACCCTCACTACTCTTTCAAAGGTTCCTTAACCTTACGTCCTATCTAGGCTCACTTATGACCTCTAAATAGAACTCCCGTTCTCCATGAAATTCCCACTATATCGATATGACCCTCTCCAATGCATATGTATATAAGTCCCCAAAATAACTCGATACGTACCCGCTATCTCATCATGCGATAAACTTCCAATAAATCTCCAAAACTTATTTCTTACATCATATAATCATGTCCCAATTCAATAAACCCTACCAAAAAGGGTTAGAAATCATTCTAGAGAAACTTCACAAAACAACCCTGCTTCCGAATCGATTCGGCCCAGCGAATCGATTCGCCCCCCAATGCGAATCGATTCGGTCCCAAAGACCTGGGAGACTGTCCCAGGCCGAATCGATTCGGTCACATAGACCTGGGACGTTTGCCTAAGCCGAATCGATTCGCTTGGGGGGCGAATCGATTCGGGTCTGCAGAACTTGAAGGTTTCTTCTTCTTCACAAAACCCACGAATTCTAAACCCTAAAATTTTCACTTCTAACCCCTAAACCTTCACCATATCATGATTCTAAGCCAATAAATCAACTCAAATCTGATCCCAACCATCTCTACACTATCAAACCCATATATAACCATCAACTTCAAGATTTAATCTACAAAATCTAGGTTTTGCTATTAATACCCAAAATCCAATTCTTTTCTCCATAAATTATGAAATGAAATACACAAATGAAATATTTAGCAAGATTAAACACTTGCCTCGAAGTTGTAGAGGTTGAATCATCCTCGAGATCGCGTTTGGGTCGGAATCTCCAAGCTTTTTCTCCTCACTCTCTTCATTTCTTCTTCTTCTTTTCCTCTTTCTTTCTCTTTCTATCTTTCTCTCAAATGAGAAGGCTTATCCGTAAGCCTCTTAAGCCTTTAAAACAATAATCCCAGTTTTAAATGTTAATACACACTTTAAATGACTCGTTTACTCCAATTCGAATCAAACGGAGTTAAAAATATTCCGGAACTGAAATAAAACCCAAGGACAGTCATTTCGACTATCTCGACCCATCCGGAATCGACGGCGCTCTCAAAATCGTCATCCGGAATACTTTAAAATGTCCTCAATTTTGGACCTCAATTCCTAAATTTTAAAATTCTCCAATTTAAATAAATTTTATTTCTCCCAAAGATTTAATTTCTCAGTCCCAAAGTCACGGGGTATTACATTTATCCTCGCCATCATCCACAAAACACCTCGATCCTTCCCATCTTCCCTCCATACCCCCCGCTCCATCCGTTCCCACCTATTCTCCACACGACACCACCACCTGGCCATCCGACACATGTCCCTCCCCATCATTTTACATGGGATGCCTGTTCTGTTCATTCCGCACCCGTTGACTACGGGAGTGGATTAGTTTACCCCCACATGATGGCCCCCCTTCTCCCCGACCCCACTCCGCCCCAGAATTTTAACCACCCCTCCTACTGAGTGGCGCACCAATTTCTCCTTTTTTGACTCTTTGAATCCGAAGGTTACTCCATATGTTCCTCTCTCCGAGCACCATTGCTTTTTGTGTTATAAAAAAGGACACCAGATGAACCACTGCCCCTACCGCCAGCCGTTGGTCCCAACCAATGTTTTAAATCGCGGTCGCGCAGGGTGTCGCGTTTTGGCTCCGAAGTAGCGTCGCGCAAATCGCATCGCGCAAGCAATTCGTGCATTCTGGTTTGTTAATTAAAAAAACATATAAAAAATATAGATAAAGAACTAACATTTTAAAATGAAATTTGTAAGAAAGTAACATTTTAAACTGAAATTGGTAAAAAAAGTTCAAATTGAAACTGATTTTTTTTTAAACTTGATTTTTAAATTGACAATTAAAAAAATCATAATAACATTTTAAACAGAGTTCTGAAAACAAGTAACATTCAAAGGTGAAAATAATAAAATAAATAAAATTTTAACCTGAAATTTGTAAAATAAGTAAAAGTTTAAATTGAAAATTATAATATAATAACATTTTAAACAGAAATTTATAAAACAAGTAACATTTTAAATTGACAATTATAAAAAAATAATAATAATAACATTTTAAACAGAAATCTGAATAATAAGTAACATTTAAAACTGAAAATTATAAAATAAATAACATTTTAAATAGATAACAAAAATAGCATTTTGAACTGACAAATATAAAAAAAAAAGGTTTTGAACTGAGATTTCAAAATTAGTAACATTTAAAATTGGAATTTATAAAATAAAAACATCTTTTTACGGAAAGATGTAAAATAAGTAAACATTTAAGTAAACCGAGAGTTTGGAACATAAAATATTAAATAAAAGTAACCTTTTCAACTAAAATTTGTAAAATAAGCAAATAACATCATTGAGAGACATTGAGGGTTTGGAACAAAGTATACCTCATTCAAGCAAAGTCGGCATGTGAAATAAGGTAACGTTTTTTGCCCTCCTTAACTAGACTGAGGGTTTTAAAAAAACACGGATAGCGTTGCTGTTGCGCCAAATAGTGCAAAATAGCGCACAATAACGCAAAAATAGCGCACGCTTTTTGAGCATCCTGTAATACATTGACCGCAATGTTGCGTTTTTTCCCCCAAAAACGCAATAGCGCGCTATTGCGTTCGCAACAGCTCGCTTTTTAAAACGTTGGTCCTAGCTCCGCCTCCTTCTCCACCACGAGAGACCATTCCACCTCTTACACCCCCTCCACCCGCCCCGTTACCGCCACCAGCTCCTGACCCTCCTCATCCACCGCCTCGGAGACGCCCACAACGAGCCTTACTTCCCAAGCCTCCGTCAGGTGATGATGACCTAGTTGAGGATGCCTTGGCCTAGGCCTGTCAATGGGTTGGGTTTGGACCCGGACTCGATCCGTTAAACCCGGGTCTGAGCACTTTTATGAAACCTGATTACCTGCTAATTAAATGGATCGGATATAGATATAGGTAGACCCGATCCGTTAAGAACCCGATTCGAAGTCTCTCTCTCTCTCTCTCTCTCTCTCTCTCTCTCTTTATATGTAAATTGGTTTATATTGTTTTTATGTGTTTGTGTGCATATATATATATATATATATATATATATTGGTTTATATTGATTTTTATATATGTATTTTTGTTTTTTTTGTTTTTATGCGTGTGTGTGTATATATAGATTTTTATATATGTATTTTTGTTTTTTGTTTTTATGCGTGTGTGTTTTGTTTTTTTTGTTTTTATGCGTGTGTGTGTATATATATATATATATATATGTATATATATGTATATATAAATCTATATAAGCATGTATATATAAATCTATATACATATTTTATTTATAAACTAGATTTTTTTTAACCATTTTTTTATTTCAGCTATTCGGGTCGGGTATCGGGTCGGGTTTCCGGATCCTTAACGGGTCCGGGTCTGGACTTTTGTTTAGACTCGATGGGTAATCGGGTAAGACCGATCCGCTAAAAAAATGCCCGGATTGGATATGGATCCAGGTAGACCCGACCCGAACCCAACCCGTTTACAGGCCTACCCTGGCCATACAGGGTGGTGATGCCATTACACAGTTGGCTCTTCAGTTACTCTCGAGGAGCATGCAAGGTGACATTCAGGTAGATATCCCGATGTTTGATGGTCACCTACAGCCGTATGCCGTTGTTGATTGGCTTGCCGCTATGGAGCGGATATTTGAGTACAAGCGACTGAAAGGTCGCCGGTGTCCTGCTAGTAGCCACGAATTTCAGGGTTACGTGAGTGTCTAGTGGAATGACTTGGAGCAGCACCGTGTTCTTGAGGGCCAGCCTCCTATACAGACTTGGGCAGAGTTTCGTGCACAACTGATGACCGCTTTTGTTCCCGCCACCTACGAGCGCGATCTCTTTTTGCAAGTCCAGTCTCTTCGGTAGGACACCACAGTCTTGGACTACACGGAACGCTTTCAGCTTCTTTGTACTCGTGTTCGCCTTGGTGAGAGCGAGGAACTGAGGATCAGTCGATATATTCACAGCCTTCAGAGCTATATTCAGCGTGATCTTGCTTTACGAGACGTCACCTCCTTTGCCAAGGCGATGGAGTATGTCACTAAAGTTGAGTCCTTCCATCAGTATGCTTCTCCTCCCCGTGGCCGCTCCACGACAACTCCTCCAGCACCAGTGACTTCTGCTCCTCCTGTGATTCCGCCTACTGCAGCTACTCTTACTCCTCCGACACCCACTCACCTTGTAACATGCAAATGTTACACCTGTGGAGTGATTGGTCATCGAACCTCATATTGTTCCCTATCCCGCTGTCGTGCTCTCTTAGCTTCGAGTGATCCTGAGTATCTTGAGGAGACACCGGAGATTCAACCTAGCCTGCTCCCATTTACTATCCTCAATGGTGACACTGAAGGCCTTCCCCTCTGAGTTCGAGGACGAACTCTTTCAGGGGCAGGTGTGTGTGTGGGGGGGTGGTGGGGGGGGGGGGGGGGAAGTGATGTGAATAAGGGCCTTTTTCGTCATTTTTAGTATTTCTTCTATGTTTAAGTATTCATTGTATTTTTTCTGTTTGTTTAGTATTTAGAGGAAGGAAGGTTAATTGGCACTTAAGAGCAAAATTGTAATTAAATTCTTAGCGTAGAGGTTAAGTAACCTCCTTCCTATAAATTCTCTTTGTAGCCTCATTTGAGGCATTCTTCCATTTTACGGGATAGTGATTTGAGAGAGTTTAGAGATATTTATCTTTTCTTGCTCCCATTTGGCGTCATTTACGTCACACCCACCAATCAGTTCATAGTCTTTCGAGATGTGACTTGTTACCTTGTTCCTTAATAATGGGAACAACATACAATAGGCTTAGCAGTCTAAAGTTTTATGAACCTTCCAGGGTTAGCTTGAGGGTTATTGGGTAATGCATAGATTTGGGAATTTATAAAGTACCCAAACGTTCAAAGGGTGCGGAGTTGGGATGGTCTCCTTTACTATTCATTTTTCAAAAGTATGGATCTATATAAATAATCAAGATTATTATAATTCAGTCATAATTTATAAATTACAGGCACTCCACTGCTGATAGGTGAAGGCTTGGTGGTCAAACAAGGCCTAATTAATTATGGTGGAAAAAAACGTTGGGAGGTGTCCAGGTTGAGGGTTTTCTTGAAGCTTAGACGTATTTTTCTATGAAAAACTAGTATGAAGACATATTTGTCCAGCAGGATAAGTGACCTAGACTTGTTCTGGAAAACTGAAGGCCTATACGCGGTTTAACTTAATGCTGTTGTTCATGCAAGCGGATGAAAAGATCTGGGATCATGACCTGTAGGACCTTTATATGGTCTTAAAAGACCATCTGATTTATAATGATTTTAGCTTACTTGATTTTATTTTTATTGTTTTTGTGTCATCTTCCGCGATATTTTTCTTTGATTTCTTATTCTTTCTTCTGAACATAATTATTATAATTTATTTCAGGCTGTTAAGGATGACATAGGAACAATACGGATTCAGCGACCTCACAAAGGCCCATTTTATATCTCTCCCAAAACTATTGACCAGCTCATTGCAAATCTTGGGAAATGGGCAAGGTTGTTTCAATGATTTAAAAACTCGTTTGTACTTTTTCACATAGCATATGACACTTTCTTGTCCATGGGCTCTAGTACCTTAGCGTTCTCTCTCTCTCTCTCTCTAGACACACACACACACACACATTCCTATAAAAATGGTTATATTGACTTTACCCCTTTTGTATGGGCATTTTGAGTTGCAACCAAAATAAAAAAATAAAAAACTTCAATAGTCTCCAGAAGTGTTGAAAAGCTCACGAAGTGTCACAAAAGATCCTTGCAAGTGTTGCATAAACCCTGAATGGGCTATCCAAATATTTTTACATTTCTTGGGATAACACAAAAGCTAGCCCAATAGTGGGTTTCAAATTCAAAATATTGCCCCCCCACTACCCACACACACAAAAAGGAAAAAAATGAAATAAAAAAAATACATTAATGAATATGACGCTATCTTTTCTCTCTATGTGTATTCAAATGAAATCTTTCCTTCCAGGTTGTATAAGTTTGCCTCATTAGGGTTCACAGCATTTGGTGTTTATCTGATTGCTAAGCGTGCTTTTCAATACATCATGGACAGAAGGCGTCACTGGGAGTTACGGAAGAGGTATATGGTTCATCAGTATTATATAACAGTTTCTTGAAAACTAATGAACTGCAAATGGAAGAATTTATGTTATTCATTGAGGTAAAATGGTGTGTTAGATGTTGTCTTTGTAATCAATAACAAGGACATGAGGTCTATCCAATCCATCTGCAGAAAGAAAAGATTTTTATGGTGTGTTAGATGTTGGTTTTGCTGACAACTTAGTCTGGATTAGTTTCTACTTTAAAATGTGTGCTTGGTGCAATATGATGCATTTCTACCTAATAGGCTTCAATCACGTGATTGTCTTAATATAGTGGTCACCGCATTTGATAATTGATCATGTGGTAGTACGATTGTTTTATTAATTATTATATTTGGATTGGAGGTGCTGCATTGAAACGTACACTTATTCTTGATTGATGCTTAGGAAGTTCTTAAATTAGCGAGTAATCAAAATAAGATTTAAGCAATGTTATCAGGGATGTGCCTGGCATTCTATTAATATAATGACATTTAATTTTGTTCTTTCAATCTTTTCTTTCTTATCATTTTTCCATTGTTAAGAAATTTACTATCTACAGTTTTTGTTTTATAACTAGAGTTCTTTAGTTTGTTTTTGTTAAATTCAAAGCATTCGACCCAAAACCAAATAGCAATGGGTGGAGAGACATCTTATATTCTTGAATGACGTGTGCAAGACTTTGATTTCTCGATGCAGGGTTTTTATCCTTTAACACCTGTGGATTCGAACATTATGTTTTTTGGGAACTTTGTTTAATATATTGATAGCTGCCTAATATGGTTGCTTGTTAAAGCTTTTACAATAATTAATGAATGTGAACCCGTGTAATGATTTTAAACAAAGGCAAACTTGTTATCATTATATTTAAGTAGTTATTTTTAAGTACGGTAGATGTTATTCAGGGTTATTAAGACTAAGCATATGTATCCTATAACTACTCATGTTAAATAGAAGAAATACAAAGCTCTAGAGTACTTCCGCGATAAAGCAAATGCCTTTAGACCGAACATAAAAGTTTTCCTAACAGGAAACTGTACGCAACATGGCACATAATATACTTAATTATTAATGCTAATAATGTTAGAATATTTCAATACTAAAACTAGCCCAACCTCTCCCGTCAAAGTCAAGGTTGTTACTGCTAAATTATAAGCAAAAAATTTTGTTTGCTGGTCCATCATTAAAAAATATAGAGAATGACACTCGGCCCCGTCACAAAAGAATTCATTTATGATACAAAAGATTTCATTTATGGTTTCTAATGAGAAAAGATAACTTTAATTTTCTCTTCAATTAATATCATCTCCTTAACAAATGGCCCCCAACTTTAATTTTCTCTTCAATTAATCCCAAACTTTTTTGTTCATATTATTTTTCATGTTTTATTAGGCTATTTCCCTATTTTAGTTGTTATTTTAGGTTAGAGGATGACATTTTTTTTAATGTTTTTAAAGTTCCCTTTTTAGTCCCTTTACTATTTTACACTTAGCTTGATTAGGCAAGCTAAGCTTTCCCTATAAATAAGGCTCTTGGCACCATCCGTTGTACGGACTTCTACATTTCGAGAGATGAATTAGTGATATTTCTTGGGTCATTGACCTCGAAACATTATGTTGTTGTTGCTGTTGCTGCTTCCGCCCTCGCTGATGTAGTTTTTATATAGCCATGGGTAAGGTTCGGGGGAGCCGGTGAGTCACTCCTCCAAAATGCACCTTGCCGCCTGCAGTCAAGCAGCAACACCTCATCCTCCACCACTGTACTCTCAAATATGAAATCTCTAATTTCAGATCTTTTGCCACCCCCCAAAACCATAACCTTAACCCCCACCCCAAGCTTCATTTCCGGCCAAAACCACCCCCAACCAATACCGGACTTCGTCTTTGACTGGATACCATTTCGGACCACAGACAAAGGGTGCTGATGTCTCAACAACCACTGATGTCTCCAGGTGGTCAGAATCAAAGTAACTAAACCCTAAAACTCAACAACCACTGATCGAGGGTCCATTATCCATCCCTCACCAAACTTCAGCTGCCCATTTTTGTCTACCGCCAAGCTCCAGAGAGTTCTCCTAGAACCTTTCGAGGCTAATACTCCTCTGGTGACCTTCAACAGCACCGCAAACCCCATATCCATGGGGTAGACAGCTTCGCAGGCCCTCAAGGTACCTTCTCCGGCCACCAACGAGGGACGACAAGGAGGGAGGGTGCCAACTGACATAGATCGAGCCAATTGAAGGTTCCCCCACCCACATTTGGCCACTTACGGCAGTGCGAGGGTTCGGGTGGTCCTCAGGCTGACGTAAACTACATGTCAAAAGGCTCCTAAAATTATCTAAACACCACTTTAGAGAGAGATTATTTTCTAATTTAAAATTCAAGCTTACCTCAAATGAGGCTTACAAGTGGGTATTTAACGAGGAGTAGTAGTTTAGGCTCCAAGCTAAGGCACCAATTACAAAAATGCCATTACTACTCCTTACCTCTAACTAACAAAGCAAAAGAAAGAAAAATACAAATAATAAAATAAAATAAAATACAAAATAAAATAAAAATGACAACTAATCCCTAAAATAAGGACCCATTTCCATCACTCTCCCTGGCTTCAAAAAGCTCGTCCTCGAGCATAGGAGATGGATGGTAAGAAAGCAAGGCACCCATCAAAGAGCTCCTCAAATGGAAGAAGAGCTGTCATCAGAAACGCCCCTTGTACCGGCTTGCAAGAAGTCCATGGAAAATAGGAACACAACCCAAAAATGTCCGACCAACAAAACCTCGGTCTCGGGGTCCCGTGATGAGCCTTTTTAGCACTAAGCCGCGAAAAGCATCCACCGAGCGCGTATCAAATGTCACTAAAAAATGATCCACAATCTCACCACTAATCACATCACCTCCAATCACCATCTCTACCCCAAGAGAAATAACTGCTGATCTAACCTCGTCAAAATCATCATCCCCATTCCCAAAAATTGGGAAGAAATCTCCCAAATCAAACGTATCCGGCTCGCGAAAGTACGTGCAAGCCACCCAAACATCCTCGACAAAAATGTCGAAAAAATCCTCAATACACAACCCAATTTCTTCGTTTAAGTCCTTCTTGCAATCATCCGACTTGAAATGGGAGTTTTTACCGTTGATTTGACCCGATCGGAGGATTGAGGGAGGAAGAATAATTGGGTGAAGCAACCAATCTTGGACTAGTCGTCGATAATCTTGAATTGAGCCTTGTGAGTTAATCGGGTCGGAGATGTAATTTTTTTGATGTGCGCGGGCTGAAAAATAGTTCTGGTAAGAGGCCACGGTTTGAGGGTTTGGACGAGAGGGAAAAGGGTCGGATGGTGCCCAGGTGGGTAGGAGGAGGGTTGTGGGGCAGAGGGAAGGGGAAGAGGGTATAATCGGGGCTGAACAGGGGGGGTCGGGTATTTTTTTGGGTTCGGGAGCAGGCCGACTGGGGTAGGGGTGATTTTCGGTGGTCGAGTGGAGCGGAGTTCGACGAGCAAGGGTTGGTCGCTGGGGGCTGGGGGGCTGACGGAAGAGGGTTTCGGAGCATGAGGGTAGGCTGGGTAGGGATTTTGGGGTCGGATGGTGGAGGAATAAGGGTGGGGAGGCAGGGATACGTCACGATCTGCACAACTGGGTTGTCAGCATTTTTTTTTGCTGTGGAGGGGTGGTCGGCAGTTGCTAGGGTGGGGAGGGTGGTCGCGAGGGTCGAGGTGTGTGTGCTCAATTTCTTATGTGGCAATTCTGCCAAGATCTCTTCGTTAGTTGGGGGAAGAATCCGCCCGAATCGGATTTTTTGAGGAGCGTATCGTCGACACCTGACATCGTTCTTTTTGATTCAGCTCTCTTTTTTATGTATTGAGGTTCCACGAACGGTACTTCCTGATATTGTATTTGAAGCAGTTGTTCGAATTCCTTATGATATGCAACTGAAACAAGTTTTTGCTAATGGTTGCAAATAGTTAGTTACCAAGATCTGATTATGAGTTATTAAATGGGAAAATGAAAAAAAAATTCGCAAGTTGAAGGGCTGTTCCTAAAGGAGCATGCGGTTTAATTCGATGCAAAGCGAAGAACCTTACAAGGGCTTGCTTGACATGCTGCGAATCCTCTTGAAAGAGGGGGTGCCTTCGGGAACGCGGACACAGGTGGTGCATGGTTGTCGTCAGCTCGTGCCGTAAGGTGTTGGGTTAAGTCCCGCAACGAGCGCAACCCTTGTGTGGGGTGCGTGGCAGCGGGGTAGGGTTTGGGAAGGTCGGTTGGGGGTTTGGAATTAGCCAAACCCCCACCCAACTTCTGAAATTTACGTTTTAGCTCTTAATGTTTTTGAAATTCCAAATAAGACTCCAAATCTTTGAAAAATTACTTTTCAATCCCCCAACTTTTCAACAATTACAATTCAGCCCCGGAATTGTCCCAAACCCCTAATTTAACCCCTCCTCTTCTTCTTCTCAAGGCTTGTTTGCCTTCCGGTTTCTCGTGGGATGGAAGTGCTGTCGTGCATGGGTTAAATATAGAGGCTTGTGCAGATTTTGAAGAGTTGAGTCGTGCTATCATCAAGGAACTCCAAAATTGCCTCGATCATTGGTAGCGGGCAGGTGCCTCCCTATTCGAGAGCTAAATAACTTTCAATTCAACGCCATCTCAATCGGGGAGTATGAGGAGCGTCATCGGCTCCTAAATCAATATCACATGAAATTTCTCGAGATGGAAGCGACACGTGATCCGTGAGCTCATGAGCAGGTTAGGCGATTGGCCCAATAGTTCGACTACTTGCCCTCCTGTGTGAGTGTCTCCGACCCCTGTTGTTTCTGTATACGACGATGACGCCCGCTACCCTATCTCGCATGATGATGCTTTCTCCAAGGTTACTAAGGGCCTGTTGGAGGACGATATGGATCCCGAATTCTCTCCTTGTGATATTTTCTCCGTATTTGAGGAGGATGAATGGATTACTTGCATCCGATTCCGTGATTCGGAGATTTTTGAGCTTGGGAACTTCTTTCCCATCTTTGGGGAATAAGATGTTGAGTTCTTAGTCGGGGATTTCTTCGATATTTTTGTTGAAGATGTTTGGGTGACTCGCATGTATTTTTGCAAGGTGGGGTCGTATAATATGGTTGATTTCTGCCTACTCTTTAGGAACGAAGATGATTTTGATGGGGTTAGTTTGACGGTTGTTTTCCCCAAGGGCGACTCATTGTGGTTGAGATCGATCGAGGGCATGTGGACCCATTATGGGAGGCGTTTGAGGCGTATTGGTTGGTCGAGTTGGAGCGCTTAGCCTCACGGGCACTCATCATGGGATATTGAGACCACATGTGGCACCGCTGGCCCTCCTCGAGGCATGTGCTCGTTAGTTTTCATCGTGGAAAAATTCGGGGATGAGTTCTCATTCGTTGTCCGAGGTTGGATTTTGTGACTATTTTCCTGGAACTTTTTGCTAGCAAATACGCCATGCGTTTTTGAAGACGACTTCCCTTTCAAGTGGGAGAGTCTATTGAGGGGTCCTTCGCTCCTTTGTCGTCATCCTCCCAAGCTCGGGACGGGCTTTTTCAAGTGGGGGAGAGAGATGTGTACGGGTCCCAGATTTATTTATTTGTTTATTTTATTTTTCATGTTTTATTATCCTATTTCTCTATCTTAGGTTAGAGGGTGACATTGTTTTTTAACGTCTTTAAAGTGCCTTTTTTAGTCTTTTTACCATTTTAGGCTTAGCTTGACTAGCAAACTAAGCTTTTCTTATAAATAAGGCCTATGGCCATCCATTGTATAGACTTTTACATTTTGAGAGATGAATTGGAGATATTTCTTGGACCATTAGCCTCTAAACATTTTTTGTTGTTGTGTAGTAAGTAATTTACGCTTCCGCTCTTTAACTTCACACCCTTTCTCAAAAGTATCTAATATTTTGTCAAAGTATTTGTTAATTGAATCAAATTATCCAATAATTTAATGAAAGTATATATTGAGAAAAAAATAAACGAAGGGCTTATGAGGGGCCTTATTTATACAGTAATATGAAAGTGTGTCCAAGAGGTCTTATATGTTAAATATAGATGTGTACAGACACCTTTTTCTGATATTGTATGCTATGTTGATTCTTATACTTAAAAGTCCTCACATACCCCGAAATATCTGATAATTACTGCTAGGGAGTTCTTATATCTTAATAACCACGAGTTTCTAAAATATAGAAGAAACGAACCTGATCCATAAATTATCATACAAAAATGTACAAAACTGAATGTACATAAGCCCTACAAATCATTTCTTAAAATATCTTTTTTTTTTTATAAATAACATTTCTTAAAATATCCGACAATAGGCCATTTGACTAAACTGATACGTAGTCAACATTGTGTATGTAGGGTTCTTGATGCTGCGGCCAAAAGACCAGTGCCAGATAATGAAGGTAACTTGCTATTTGTCTAGCTTCCATCAATATATTTAAAACAAACGCGTTTTTAGTGTGGTAACCGTACGCTGTTTGCTTATTCCCTTTGCCTTGCTATCAGGTTCAAACGGTAGAGCTGAGAATGGATCTGATGCTGCTAAAAAAGACAGACTGATGCCAGATTTATGTGTGATATGCCTAGAGCAGGAATACAATTCAGTCTTTGTTCCGTAAGCCTCCTACCATTCATTCTATCTTAGCAATTAATTTGTTTACTGCCTGATAACTTGCGTTTTTTTATATATATAAATATAAATGACTGTTTTGAGTACCATGTTTCCATGTTCATTTTATCTCATAGGTTCTGTGAAAAGATATGACAGCTGTCTGAGTTAGGGACCTGGCCTATATTGCGTGCGCATTTTGCATAATTTGCATTATGGTTATAAGAATTCCTTGGTTGGTGGTTATACCTTGTATCACACGCGCGCGCGAGCACACACATATTTGTTGCTGAAAGTCTGATTGCAAATTTGTCTGGTGGGTTATTGTTGGTTTTACTTATTGTAGTTCCCCAAGTGTAGCATGCACACACACACTCACTCACACACACACACACATATTGAATCATTGATGCCAAAGTTCTGATTGTAGAATTGTCTGCTGGGTCATTGTTGGTTCTACATGTTGTAGCTTCGCAACTCTTACTGCTTATATATATATATATATATATAAGGAGATGTTCAGAAATGAACATAAAAGATGAACATTTTAATAAAATCTTAACAAAAAAAACCTAACGCCCAATCAATTTTTATTCCTATGTTGTAATTGGTGGCAATGGACACGCGTGTGACACGCGCCAGCGTCAACGGACACGCGCGTCACACGGGTGTATTAAAAAACACGTGTATCACATGCGTGTCCGTTGCCGCTGGCGCGGACTAATTACAACATAGGAATTAAAATTGATTGAGTGTTAGGTGTTTTTTGTTAAGGTTCATTAAAATGTACATCTTTTTTATTCGCTTTTGAACCCCTCCCTATATATATATACTAGCGGAATGCCTGTGCCTGAAATAGGGGTGACAATTTTAGAAACGGCACGAAAAAATGACACGGAATGACCCGAAATTGACACGATATATCGTGTTCGTGTCTTGTTTTTTTGACACGAAGTCGTGTCGTGTTCGTGTCTGAATTATGAGTTGTGTCGTGTTATCGTGTTTTTTAGGCGTGAAATTTAAGAAATTATGGTTTCATGTCGTGTCGTGCCATGTTGTTTTTTATTCGGGTCGTGTTCGTGCCAACTAAAAAAAACACGAATTCGTGTCGTGTCGTGCTCGTGTTCGAAAAAAACTTATCGTGTCGTGTCGGGCTGAAACACGACCCGTTGACCCGAATTGCCACCCCTAGCCTTAAGGCACGGAGAAAGTTTTTCAAAACATTAAATCGTGTATAATTTAATTCAAAAAGTTATATTTATATCATAGCTCATATGATCTTGTCTTTACCAATTTTCACTCATATTGCACTTAACACACATAAAGTCACAAATCAAATTCACAGATTCAATGGAACGGAGCCACGTATAATAAAATTTCATAGATTACTATATTTGGTGATTAGCAAATCATAATCACCCTTGCGCAATGTTGCCCGAGTATTGTGATGTTTTTCATGGCTAATCATTTAAACATAAACCACAACGATGAACAATCCAAACTCAAGTAATCAAAATCATAATACTCTACAAAAATAAACACTCGCTTAACAATAACTAAAAGAAATAACAGAATGAAATTACATCCAACAACTGTTAACAAAAAAGGAAGCTAAAGACATTTATGAAGAAATATGACCTCCCCTGAGTTTTGGGTAAATTAAGACCTCCCCTGAGTTTTGGGTGCTGGGTTTAAGGCAGATGCTGGTTTCAGGAAGTTGGGTCTGCTGCCTAGGTGGTTCGGGTGGTGGCAGTTGGTGGTTGGTTTTCAAGTGTGGAGTCGAGGTAGTTATCCGGAGGTTTGCTGCTGGTGGCCAGCAGCTTGGTGAGGGTAGTAGGCTGCTGGTGGCTGGCAGCTTGGTGAGGTAGTTATCCGTAGGTTTGCAAACTAAAATTAATATAGAAATCGAATGTTTAAGAAACAAATACCTGCTGCTTCCAAAAGATGCCCTCGAAATTATTGTAAAGGCACGAAATTATTGGTGAGGTAGTTATCATGGCATTTACATCTTTCTAGCCTCCCTTGAACACTTGTAATCATTCCTGGAATCATATCCTGAATGTACACATGCATATTATTTGAATTGAATAAGAAAACAAATGTTAAACTTAGCATTTGCAAGATACTAAAACTTAACAATTAGTTTTCTATTCGATAACCTTCTATCCAACACAGTTTTTCAAGAATCTTGTAAACTCAGATTTGAAAAATACACGGCAGAATAAACATAACAAAAGGCACGAAATGCTTGATCATATGTTCGCAGTAGTGGGAGCATCCAGTGGCTTGTTTCTAGAAGCACCGTGTGGCGTGTGCTACCAAACACTTCCTACAAACAGTTGCATACGTAGTTTACTACTAAAAAACATGTAAAAATGTATGTAAAAATCATAATAGATCACTATAGCTGGATCAATCTAAATAATTACATGAATAGAATGCCAAAACTATGTGTAAACATATTACTTTAGCTGCCATTACTTTTATATTAAAGTAAAATGTTACAATTATTGCCACATTAAAATATTCTACAATCAGAACATTACATGTATGCTTCAACCTTCAGTAGACAGTAGTTCCCCAAAACCTGCTACATTAATAGAAATAAGAGTTGTAAGCTAATAAACATTCCAAAACTATAGTTTATGTCAACTGTTTACAGGGCCACATATATAGCTTTCCACCAAAACTAATTAAAGAAGGGAATGAACATATATAACACATCCCAATGCCACTATGAAATAATATAATAAAAGCTAACAGCAGTTGCTGCTGAACTACAAATCTGAGAGTTGCTGCATTCAATTTTTATGCATTGTGTGGTGAATTTTTATTTTCTTACTTATATAAAAATTTCTAATAATGTCGAATGTTGTAAAAAATGAATGAGAACAGTGATAAGCGAAAAAAAAAAACGAATAAAAACAAAAACAAAATATAAAATTGTAGTGTTAGTAAGTACATATACTAAACAAAAACAAAATATGCCATTTAAAATTACAAACGTTTGATGCCTTGAACAAAGAAAACCGAATCTGTCAAACCACCAGAACTAATTGCAAACCCTAATTAGAAGAAACCAACCAAGACACAAAACTCTGATCTGAAAAGATAGAACCCCGGATTGAAGATATAAAATTAACTACTCACCCAGATCGAGATTCTATCCCAACCACCATCTTCAAAATCCAGCTACATCTGCAAAATAGAAAAATAGTTAGAACAAAAAAGATAAAAATAAATTGTTAATTCTGCAATTGCACGAAAATATATAATTTTTTTAAAACCTAAAAACCCAAATCTTGATTGCAACCGTAAAAAAGATGATTTAGACCCAAAAAAATGTTTGAACGGGGGGAATAGGTTTTTTAAACCCTAAAAACCCAAATCTTGATTGCATCCGTAAAAAAGATGATTTTGACCAATAAAAAATGTTTGAACGGAGGGAATAGGAAGATCAGGAGACGTAGAGAGAGAGAGACATACCTGGGTGGGTTCGGAAGGAGGGATAGTGAGAGAAGAGGGCAGAGAGTTCAGAGAGAGAAATGGGTGGATAATGAGGTATAAATTGAGAGTTTAGTGAACGGAGAGAGAGTGAGGGATAGACTGTGTCAGGTAACATGTTGGGAAAAGAGGGTAATGTGTTTTAACTCAAGTGAAATGGTTTCTTTCTGGTTGGGCAGGATCCGTGTTTTTTTTGGGCGGGATTACAAATTTAGATGGAGAATCACAGACTTAGATTTGGTACAGAGAGACCTGGTCAAATCCCAACCTTTATTGTGCTATTACATTTTTTCAATTCAAAAACAATCCTCCTTTATTTTTTTATATATATATATATATATATATATATATATATATATATTATTTTTTGTGTTCTAAACATCCACTGAACCACTCACTGCATGCGCAGGTATCCTTCCAAGATTGTGTATACAGTCTACTACCGCTAATAATTAAAAGAAATTATAGAATTATTAAGGTCTTAGTTGGTCTACAGTTTTTACCTGTGCAATACATAAGGTGATAGGGTAGAACATGATGCATATTGCCTAAGATGCTCTATAATTTTTGCTAGTGCTAAAATCCCTCTCAAGTTTTTGATTTTAAGGTCCCCTACACTTCTCTTTTCTGGAAGCAATTGGTGTGGAAACAGAATTTGTATGTTTCTGTTGATTGTGCTGCTGTACCTGAATTATATAGTTTGAAGTGTGTCACTCTTTTGTTTTCTCGTTCTTTGTATCTCTTGTGAACTTCATTTCCCTCAATTCTTCAACTTCTCGTTTATTAATAAGATCTTTGTTTCTCACTATGAAGGAAAAAATCCAAGGCAGATGGGGGTTTTTAATAAAAAAAAAACCATCCTCTCTTTTTATTTATTTATTTTTGCTTTTGTACATTTAAACAAAAAGGCTTCTGATGTTCTTTAATATTACAAATGAATTCATATTTCTATAAATTTTTAGGTAGATTTATCGACCCTAGACTATCTAGAAATAGATGATAAGAACATGAGCGGCAGACCAAGAGCAAATGCTTTCGGTAGTTTTGGTTCTCCAGATCATGGAGCAAAATAACATTTTGTAGAAAAACTTGCAAATTTGAGAGCATTGTGGAGCAACGGTGAGGTGCGCATGGCAGACCAACTGCCGCTTGAAGATATTGTGTGGAAATTGTATGCCGCAGCATTACTTTTTTATTTTTTATTGTTAAATCCTCAATCCCTGCGGCAATCATAATTAACAAATTTGGAGTTTCAATTCAATTTAATTATTTTCAAACTGCAACGAACGTTGTTATTGTTGAAAACCATATTATTAAAAATAATATATAAACAACACTATACTTCTAAACATCATATTTTTGGCACACGCGGAAAAAAATACACTGCATGCATACTGGCACACAAATTCCAGAATTACTCTTGTAAATTCAAGTGCAAAGCTAAATTCCAGAATTGCTCTTGTAAATTAAAGTGCACAGCTAAATTTGTTGTAGAGTAGAGTCATGAAAATGGGAATATGAAAATATTTGGGCCGCAACATTTATGTCATGCAATTGAGCAGTTCAGCGAGGGTCTGAGTCTTCTGACTAGCCTTGTGCGTGCCCTCATGACGTTGTATGAAGTGTTTTCGCATTGCGGTCTGAGGCCGTGCAATTGATTGGACAAAAGTGGACCATTTCGGATGTGTAAATCTTTAAATGTGGAAGCGATATTACTACACTACACAACAATAACAACAACAACAACGAATAATTAAACTAAAGAAATGGGTTTCTCTCTCTCTTTATTCTCAATTCTCAATATTCAAGGTTAAGTGCAAATGAGGGCCAAAGGGTCTATTTATAGGAAGAGTTATCTTGTTAGCCAAGCAATTATCCAAAAAGACCAAAAAAGACAACTAATACCTAAAAATGACCCATTAGCCCCAAACATGCTTGGAGACTAATTAAACACTAAAAATAAAGGAAATTACAATAAACCCTAAATTAAAAATATAAAATAAAAGATAGTCGTCTCCTGTAGGCACAACCGCGCGCCACGTGTTGGTAGAAATTCCATATACATCCTTCTCCCGGTCCTCGAAAAAGCTCGTCCTCCAGCTTGGAGAGTGACTCATCATTGCCCAAACGTACACGTGTCGGTACAAGAACTTCCAAAGTAAAAACCCAAATCTGACAGGGATCCATTTTATCTTCCTTTTATTTTCATTGTATTTTCAATTTTAAATTCTTTTTAGGTCTTTTCCTTCATGTTTGGGACTAATTAGGCATTCTTTTATTTTTAGTAGGCCCTCTTAGTCATTTTAGCCAATTACTTGATTAGCAAGTAATTCAACCCCTTTAAATACTTTTTGTACTCACTTTTCCATTCTTGAAATATAAAACAACTTTTGATTCTCTCTCTAAAATTAGGGTTTGGTAATTCTTTTTTAACCATTTGACCTGTAGTTTACGTCAAATTGGTATCAGAGCGAGGTGTCGTTCCCCAATTGGTGTGTTGGTAATAAAAAAAATCGTACACTACTCGCAATGGCTCTAAAGAAATCCAAACACAAGCGGAAGAAATTCAAGAATTGAAAGACCAAATGGCAAGGATGGAAGAAAAGCACGATCAAAGAATGGAAGAGATGGTTCGAAAGCAACAAGAGCAATTCGAGGCTTTCTTGCAACAATTCTCCAAATTGCAAAACCCTAGCAACACAAAGGGGTCGCAAGAAACCCTTTCACGTCGATCCGGAAAGGAAATCATCTCCGAAAACCCACCCCAAAGAGAAAACAGAGGTCTGTTCCTACATCCGTCCAGCAAAATTGGCCCAAACGAGTCGGGAGAAGCTCCTTCCGCCCTCTGCTGCACTGTTGATGTCGGGTCTTCCCAAATTACCTTCTACCCCTGTTGAAACATATACCCAGAAACCCGCCGACAACACTAGACAGACCTTCGACCTGCTTCTGCGTCATTTCGACACCGAAGAACCCCAGAAAATCACCGACCATACTCGCCCTCACTCCGATCACCTTCCTCGTTTGGCCGACCCTAAGAAAACCATAATCCGATCATATTCTGACCCCGAGCCAAATCCTAACCAAAAATTGTCCCATCCATACCCGTTTGAACCTCTAAGACCTGTTGGACAACCTGGAGTACTATTCTCGTCCTCTACTTGCTTCCCCGACCCCTGCTGTAAAGCCCGTTCAGTACCTGAAACACATACCAATTTTCACGACTAAAATTCAAACCCGAGAACCCCTATTTTTACTCAAGAATGTGCACCCACCCAAAAATTAGCCCTAGCCGAGTTGCCCAAAACTCCAAACGCAATTCCCCACAACCATCCACCCAATCTCAACCCAATTCGATCACCCGAACCACTGACCCATATGATTTTGACAATTTTGACCAAAACATTGATTCACGTTTGCATCCTCACCCACCACCATACCTGAGCCAAATCCTAACAAAAAATTGCCCCACCCATACCTATTTGAACCTCTAAGACCTGTTGGACAACCTGGAGTACTATTCCCGTCCTCTACTTGCTTCCCCGACTCCTGCTGTAAAGCCCGTTCAGTACTCGGAACATATACCCATTTCCACGACCAAAATTCAAACCCAAGAACCCTTATTTTTACTCAAGAATGTGCACCCACCCAAAATTAGCCCTAGCCGAGTTGCCCAAAACTCCAAACGCAATTCCCCACAACCATCCACCCAATCTCAACCCAATTTGATCACCTGAACCATCTGACCCGTATGATTTTGGCAATTTTGACCAAAACATTGATCCACGTTTGCATCCTCACCCACCACCATACATACCACCTCCCCCATCATCCCATCATACACCTTCCCACCATGATCTCTATCTATTTTACACCGACTCTTCATCCAGTGACGTCGGGGTTACCCGACGTAGCGTCCTGGATTGGATTCCCCCACCCCACCCGGTGGCCCTTGTTTTGTACCCTTACGTGACTGACAATGCTACTATTGTGGAGAGCTTGGCCATTTGATCGGCACATGCCCCCATCGTTGTCCTCTAGCCCACATACTCATCCTCTTCATCCACCACCTGCCCAGGTACCTCCGATTCCGATTGTCCCTGTTGCACCTGTGCCGGGTGACGTTATGGGTTTAGTAGCTCAACAGGATGGAGACCCACTTTCATTAGCACTTCAGTTACTTTCGAGGAGTCTCCAGGGAGATATTCGCATAGATATTCCTATGTTCGATGGTAGATTCTCCTCGGATGATATGACTGCCTGACTTGCCGCTATGGAGACAGTTTTCGATTACAAGCGGATTCAGGGCCGCTCATGTGTTCTTCTAGCTGCCACCAAATTTCAGGGCTTTGTCCGTGTTTGGTGGAATGACCTTTGCTATCGTAGGACGGCTGCAGGACTCCTCCTATCCAGTTAGGTGTGGACAAAAAAAAGACCGACCCGATTCACCCGATTGGACCGAACCGGACCGGACCCACATTTGTAGGCTTTTTTATAATTCGGTCCCAAATTAAGAGACCCGAATTTATTCGGTTCGGTCTAAAATGGGCATTTTAAATTCGGTCTTTTGACCGGACCGGACCGTTTATATTAATATATAATATATATTAATTTTATATAGATATATATTATATATGTTATTAGTAAATAAGTAAACCTTAAAAGTCATAACACTCACACGGACTCATACTACTCACACACGCTCAGCCGCCCAACCCCTCTCTCTCTCTCAACAGCCCCAACAATGGCTGGGACGCCAGATCCCACCCTCAGGCCCATTAACTCCCCATCAACAATGGCGTTGTCGGTGATCAGAAATCAGCATCCTACGGTATTTTTCTGTCATAAAACCCATTTTTTCCGGTTTATTTTTCTGGTATAAAACCCATCATTTTTTCTGTCAACAATGGCTTCCGATTTTTCTGTTCTCTGCTATGAGTATAATTTATAAAAATAAAAAGACTCCATCAAAAAACAAGAGTCATACTGCTATGGTTGAACTTGCCAAGAAAAACATCTTCATATATGCTTATGTGTGTTTTTCACCTTTTTGGTTATTGCTTTGGGCGACTATTAAAACTGTGGCTTGAGTTTGTTGATTTAAGCTTTTGTGTATCTACAGACTTTATAGTTCTTTTAGCTTCTCACAAACTGTTGTTATGGTGTTAAGGTGTTCATTTATGCTGTTAAAGGTGTTCAGGTGTTCATATATGCTTGTGTATGTTTATCACATTTTTGGTTATTGCTTTGTGCGACTATTAAAACTGTGGTTTGAGTTTGTTGATTTATGCTTCTGTGTATCTACAGACTTTATAGTTCTTTGAATTCATTTATGCTGTTAAGGTGTTCATTTTTGTTGGGTTGATTTTGTGTTGTTTGTGTCTAAACCAAGCACCACAGCCCAATTTTTTTTCATACTTTTATGGTGAACTTGTGATTTTCATACTGTCTATAAACGGACCTCTTAAAATATTAAAAACAGCAAAAACATTACAAATTTTATTGAAAATAAGAGTAAATATAAGTAAATGTGGACCGATTATTAACCGAACCGGACCGAAAATAACCTAGACCGAATAGATAGGCTAAACCGATTAAAACGGTCCGAATTCGGTCTTCTCAAATATAGGACCGAATAATTCGGTCCGGCACTTAAAATGGCCAAAAATCGGACTGGACCGGACCGCGCCCACCCTTATATCCAGTAGTGGCTCGATCTCAAGGCTGCTCTTCAGGGCTCCTTTATACCCCCGACATATGAGCGAGACCTCTTTACGCGCATTCAGTCTCTCCGGCAGGATACGTCTTCGGTAGTAGAGTATACGGAGGAGTTCCGGCTCCTCTGCACTAGAGCTTGCTTGCCCGAGATGGAGGATCAACCGCTACATTCTGGGACTCTAGCCCCATATTCGCTGCGACCTTAGATTGAGAGAGATACCAACCTCATAGTTGTCAAATCGCGAATCGTGTACCCCCGAATCGCGAATCGTGAATCAAATTGGAACCAAATGATAAAAACGTAGTAAAACATACGTAAATGGGCTATATAATTGGTAATTAAGCGTAATATGACAAAAAACTAATCGTAGCACATGATAATATACCAAAATATATCACAAAAATTAACCGTAGCACATGTCCTCATTCATTTTAAGCTTAAAAATGTAAAAAACAAAAATATATCATAAAACAGCCTACATATTAATTTAAAACATCCTACATATTAATTTAAAACAATAAACTAAATACTAAGGTTAATTTAAAATAGTAAAACTGCATAACATATACTTCCAAAAATTTTAAACAACCTACTCACTAAGATTAACAATATTAATTTAAAACTGCCTACAAAATTACAACAATATTAATTTAAAACAGCCTACAAAATTACAACAAAATTAATTTAAAACAGTAAACCGTATTAATTTAAAACAATAAAACAAATACTAAGATTAACTATAAAACAATATTAATTTAAAATAGTCTTCATATTAATTTAAAGCAACAAAAAAATATACCTTCAAAGATTTTATAACAAATACAAAAGTTTTATAACAAAAAAAAAGCAAAAGATAGAAGACACTCAGCTAATTTAAAATAGTCTTTTTTTATTTGTTTTATTAAACCATACGTGCTGGGACTTAGCATTAATTTAAAATAGTCTTTTTTTATTTGTTTTATTAAAACACACGTATGGTTATAAGGTAAAAAAAAAATCGCGAAAAACATAAAGAAAGCGAAAAAAAAGTGAATCGGACTCGAATCGGAAAATTCGAATCGTGAATCACCGATTCGGTCCGATTCTTTAGATAATTGCGATTCTCAACTCGATTCGAATCGTGTGAATCGAATCGAATCGTACGATTCGAATCACGAATCGTACGATTTTGACAACTATGACCTACCTTTTTGAAGGCGGTAGAGTATGCTATTAAGGTCTAGGCCTATCATGCATCCCTGGTAGCGCCTCCAGCATCCCGACCTCCACCTTCCTTGAGTTCTGTTCCGCTTGCAGCATCAGCCTCGACATCTTCTGCATCATTCCAGTTACTGCCACTTCAGCTGTGACCCATACAGGCCCTCCCACATTTCGGTGCTTTAATTGCAGCACTGTGGGACACGGAGCTTCCGATTGCCTTCAGTCACATCGCTGGGCCCTGTTAGTGATGGATCAATACCCAGAGCATCTCAGTGACACCGAGCATCCTCCTGGCCATGCATTGGTTGCAGTTTTAGAGGGTGACTCTGTTGGTCTTCCCCTTTGAGTTCGTGAATGAACTCTTTCTGAGGGGGGAGAGTGATGGGGATCCATTTTATCTTCCTTTTATTTTCATTGTATTTTCTATTTATAGTTCTTTTTAGGCCTTTTCCTTCCTTAATTAGTTTTCAAGCATGTTTGGACTAATTAGGCATTCTTTTATTTTAAGTAGACCCTCTTAGTCATTTTAGCTAATTACTTGATTAGCAAGTAATTCAGCCCCAATAAAAACTTCTTGTATTCTCATTTGTACTCACTTTTCCATTCTTGAAATATAAAACAACTTTTGATTCTCTCTCTAAAATTAGGGTTTGGTAATTCTTTTTAGCCATTTGACGTGTAGTTTACGTCAAAATCAAATCCAACACGCAAATGGACTTGCCGAACTTCTGTTAGACCCATATGAACCTTCAACAATAGCGCCTAATATACCCAAATCTCAACGATGCCCCCTACGGAATCCGAGCAACCAAAACTGATGACCATATCCGCCTTCTCAACCCTACATGCACATGGTTGCAACTTGGTTTGGTGTACCCTTGAATTTGATCGGACGGTTACGCCAGCGACCACACCTTTGCGAGTACGATGGCGAGACAAGTGGACTGAAGACGGCGACATCCCAAAAAGCAGGACCTCAAAACGACAAATAGTCGAAAAATGTATCCCCGGTGGGTAAATTGACCGGATTAGAGGTCAATAGGGAGGATGAGATCGGCTCAAAGTAGGACAGGCCCGTTTTGGGTCGGATGTGAATTGGTTAGGCATAAATGAGTGGAAAAAGGGTAAAAATAGGTGAAAAGAGGGGTGGGTTGGCTAAAATTGGGGTAAAAATTGGTTGGATTTTGGGAGGTGTATGGCAGCCCCACCCCCAAAGGTTGTAGGGTGGTCAGGGAAATGGGACGGATGGGTTGGGACAGCAGTAGGCCTGGACAGGGGTGTTTTGGGTGCTGTAGGGGCTGATTGGGGTAGGTAAAGGGCTGATCGGAGGCTGGGGAAAGTGACCGAAGGCTGCTAGCAGCGGAGAGTGGCTGCCGAGGGGCTAGGGGTGGTTGGATGCTACCGGGTAGGCCTAGGGTTTGGTTGTCAGGGACTGGAGGGATGCTGGGGTTATTTTGGTGTTTAGGGGGTGGAAAAAGTGGCCGGCCTGTCTCGGTTTGGCAGCGGCTGTCTTAGCAGGTTTTCTGGCCCTTTCTAGGGGCCAGTGAGGTTGGTTGGCGGTGGCTAGAGGCTGCTGGGGTGTTTGGTGACAGTAGGTAGGGCTGATTAAGGTTAGGCTTTTGTAGGTTCTTGATTTTTTTTTTTGGAGGGTTAAGGCTTCAATTTTGGGGTTCTTGGTTAGGGTTTGTAGCTTCTTGAGGGTTAGGGTTTGGGTAAAAAGTTTGAAGACAAATATTTCATGTAGGCGGGGTGGTGGTTGTGTGTGGGTAGGAGGTGGAGGATGGTGGTGGTGGAGATGGAGGGTGGAGGTGGCTAAAAGGGTTGGTATCCCCCTTTTTTTTAGCGGTGATGGAATTTAGGGTTTCCATCAACTCGATTCCCATTTGGACATTTGTCAATCTTTCGATGCAAGGGTTGCTGGAGTTGGAATCTCAACTTGTGACTCGCTTCACGTACCCCGATGAACACCAAGAGCAAACCGAGATCTGATATCAATTTGATGTAAATCTTTAAATGCAGAAGCGTTATTACTACACTACACAACAACTATTACCTACACAACAACAACGACGACGAATAATTAAACTAAAGAATTGGTTTTCTTTCTCTATCTATTCTCAGTTCTCAATATTCAAGGTTAAGTACAAATGAGGGTCAAATGGCCATTTTATAGGAAGAGTTAGATTGCTAGTCAAGCAATTACCCAAAAAGACTAAAAAGGACAACTAATACCTAAAAATGATCCATTAGTCTCAAACATGCTTGAAGACTAATTAACACTAAAAATAAAAAAAAATTACAATAAATACTAAATAAAAATATAAAACAAAAGATAGTCGTCTCCCGTAGGCACAATCACGCGCCACGTGTCGCTAGAAATCCCATATACATCAATTTTGGATATATGATATCATTGAGGTAATAACCCGTGTCATACGAAAGGTTGTTAACGTAATTGCATTGAGGGGCTTTGCTGTGTATACCCTCTTCGATAACATCTGTTTGGTAGAGAATGTTAAAATCGTTGTTCGAGCTCGACATAATGAAAAATGCATGCCAAAGCCATAGATTAAAGCCAGCTATGATCTTTAATATGATCGTAACCTTTTTGTGGTTATAATTTTTTCGTTCTCAATGAATACAGTCAGTGCTATCTAGCATGCTCGGGAAACCCCGTTGCTCCCCTTTTGCGAGCATTCTCTAGACTTCCTGGCCGTATGCGAGCATTTAGAGAGCCGCAATCATGTTTTTCATGTCGGGAAGACTCCATATTCCATGAGCTCCTCGCTTCCTTACAAAATAGTCGTTGTAAAAAGACATCTCCTTGATGATAAGGAGGAACAACGAGCGTCTCCTATAACGCTGCTTGGGAAGATCTTGACGTTGTAAGTTGGCTCTGTGTCAAAATAATCTTTGATTAGTCTATGTCCTCCCCTTAATCTCTCGATAACTTTCGTAATTCTATCAAGTCAGTTACCCAGATGGAGAAGACGTTATCTCATTAAAAGTTCACAACTTGGGTTTATGAATTCAAGATGGAGATTGATGGTGAAATTGCTTGCAATTGGCACATTATATAGAGAATTTGGAAAATTAGCCGTTACACACAATAAACCAGTTGTTTATTGTTCCAACTGCAGTGGAAGCCTAAATGCATAGTTTTGGAGCAGTAATTGTTTTTCTGTTAAGCAAAATAGCATTGGAGCATTTTGCTTGAGAAAAATGCTCTAATGCCTTGGAAATGGTCTAAAACAAGTACATTTAAAGTATATTGATAACATTAAATGATATGTAGTTACTAGAGGTGGCAATGGGTCTTGTCGAGCCAAGTTCAGGGGATAAACGAATCGTGTAAAAAATTCATCCACCCAAACATGATTCGTTTACTAAACGGGTGAAAATAAATAGATCCATACACTATACGTTATACTTAATGGGTGACACGATAATACCCCCTTGCACCCGTTAAATAAACGAAGGGTTTCAAGTCATTTACGAAACATGGTTAACCGAATACTTTAAAATATCAGAGAGGAAACAAACGTAATTATACATAGCTAAGACTGGAGAGATTACTTCCCAAATTGACGTGGGATGTATGAATGGCGAGTTGTACATGGGTGACGGGACTTAAACGGGTTTAACGGGTTATTGGTGTGTTTCCCGAATATACATGACACTGATTTGTTTACTTAATGAGTATGGCGTGTCCCAAACCCAGTTTAACCGTGTCAGTTTCGTGTCGTCTTGACAGATTGTGTTGCATATTGCCACCACTAGTTACTCTAAAGACATCAACTTATTAACGACTTACTTATTGATTCTTTTTGGCTTAGCGAGTGTGTTGTAAAACTATATAGATACATTTTCATGGTAGAAAAAAAGACATTTAGAAAGAAAGTATGTCAACTTTAATACAAGTATCATGGAGTAACTTTTTTCCCCTTAATTTTGATGTTCGAGGATTTTGTAAAACTATAAGGCGGAGGAGATATGCAATTACATTTTTGTTGTGGACATGTTGACAAATATGCTTTGCGCGTCATCTATTTCTACCGAGTCACATTTTTTCACCCTAGTATAATTGATACAAGATAATTTTTCTGCCAAGATATTATTTATTAAATAGTAATTTTTTTGAATTATTTATATTCCATGAAACAATGTTGGGTCCTTAATGAATTATTAGTTAATAGAGACTATTAAGTTATTAAATACTTATTAAAAAACATTCGCACCTCCTTATATATATAGGTACTACCTATTCCTTCCGTTTTACTAGTTGCTAGTACAAGTGTTCAACCACAACATTAGTAAGTGCCTAAATTAAAAAAAAAGGAAAGAAAGGTTTGGATCTTGAAACCTACTGTACAAAACAACTTTAGGTTGTGAATTTCTTTAATATGTCCACTGCTTGTTCATTTCTTCAGAACTTGAATTGAACAAGTGGGCTGCTGCCTATGCTTTTTTTTTTGGGCCAAAGTAATTGGAGCTGCCTATGGTTTCAGGTGTGGTCATATGTGCTGTTGTACAGCATGCTCTTCACATTTAACAAACTGCCCCCTTTGCCGGCGACGTATTGAACAGGTAGTTAAGACTTTCCGCCACTGAGCTGCCAAACATGATCTCCTCTCAGGTTATCACATTTTTCTTTATCTAATTTTCCTCCAGCCCAGATTGTATATACATTGCATGTTGAAGTTTTACATTTTAATCATCTTTCGGGAATTGTTATAACTACAGTTGGCTTGTGGATTAGTTCTTGATAACACCTTTTTCTGGATTTCTTCCCCAAAGGTTGTAAATAATTTATCCGAATGTCATTGTAAATCAGTTTGATTTATGTTTACAAGCCTTTGTAGTTGAATCATTTTTGTTTGGTTTTGATTTCTCTCTTTAGTTGTTTAACTGTGGCAGTTTTGTTTGGTATCGAATCTCTATCATCATGTGACATTCTTCTCTCTAATGTGACAAGAGATTGTTAAGATGGGAGATATTATAGCTGTCGTACTGAATATGTTTTGTTGAAGGAGAGTGATTCTTGTGTTGGAACCAACTACGTCATAGTCCGAAGGGAGTCCACCCGGCCTCAACCAAGTTGTTTGTGAACAGCTTGAGCTCGGCTCGTTTAAAGCTTGAACTCGTTTAAAAAATTGCGACCATTGGGTACGGCTCGGGCTCATCTTTGAAGGCATAAACGAGCTCGATTAGACCCCTTAAAATTGAGTTGCTCGAGCTCGAGTTCGACTTGTTTAAAACTCGATCTCGGCTCGTTTGTTTAGTAATGAATTGAGCCCGGACATAATCTGAAGCACGTTCAATAATTGAGCTTAATTATGCTCGGCTCGGCTCGGCTCGGCTCGGTCCATTTGCAGTCCTAGAGTCCACGCGGCATCCAACTGAGTGGAGGCGCCTTAGCATTAGTAATTAAGAGTGACATAACATTGTTTGCTTAGAGGGAAAGAAGATGTCACTAGAAGCTACTTCATTCAACATATAAATTGAGAATCACCCGTGTCTTTAGGACGCCTCAAATTAAGAATTATTTTTGATAATTTACTTAATTTTGGGATAACTGGAAAAGTTCTGATGTTGAACTACATTTTTTATAAATTCTGGATTTGAATTAGAGACTCTATTTGAAGCGGAGGAAGTAATATGTAAACAGAGCTATTTTAATGTTCAACACATTATAGAAGTATATAGACTGATGGAAAATCTTTGATTTATGAATATGTGTCTTGCGCCCTGAGGCCTGATCTCAACCAGACTTGAAGCTTGGTAAGGTTATACTTAGGAACACACTTATTTCTTGACCTTTCTATCATTTCGGAAACATATATAATTCTCTGCAAATGCATTATTAGGCACGTCACTTGGTACGGGACATTGATCAGTTCATTTAGGTTACATAGCATTTCCTTGAGAAAAATGAGCTGTGAAAAAGATGAAGAGGAACAAATCTCTTACCTCACAGCTAAACTAACATCACACCAATGGAGCTCAGCCTCTACCCACGTTACTTTACCCTCCTTGGCTCCAACTACCACCATATTCAGCCTCATGAGGGACGCCACAAAGTCCAACTCTCATCCGCTATCTTTTACCTTTCACTCTCTAAGGAGATGCAACATTTTGCTCTCACAAGGCTGTATTAGACCTAACATTTTTTCACACTTACCTGCTAATAAGACCCGAACATGACATGGTAATTTTTTAACGGGGTTTTAGTTTATTTTTATCACGTTAATGTTACTAGTGAGTTGAGACGCTAAATACACTTAAAAAAAAAGTAACCTGAACTCTTATATATAGTATATACGACACAAATCTGTTATACACAACCAGTTCACCACTTTTAAAGTACACGGACTTTACATGGCCCGTTGCCAGATTTAGCTGTTATTTATAAATTAGGGGTCTTCTAGTTTTTTCAATTATTGTGTTGCTTTTCATAAATACCCTAAATAAATATCTGGATAAAAAGAATATTTTGAAATGTCTCTTTTGAGACTACTTTTCTCTCCTCAAGTCTGTCTTCCCTCACTCGAGGACCACTACTTAGTGCCCTAAACAAAAATTGATTGGTCCAACTCACTCCTACTCTTGGCTTGGCAATTCTACTGCGCTCAGCTCATCCTCCGTGGCCTTACCGATTCGATTCTCCAAGACCTTGTTACACCGTAGTACCATATTGATCCTGACCCCTACTTCTGAGGCCACCTCAGCCTAACGATCCTCCTAAAGAGGAAGACCTCCTGCCTAACTTTACCACCACCTCACTTCTTCCCTCTATGGTCTCACCCCTTACCCTCCGAGGTTTCATGTAGTAGAAAAGAAATCATAGATCAAGGTGCTACACTACAAAGAATCGGATGTAAAGCTGCATGAAATAATACAATCATGGAAATAAAGATGGATATGTATTTTTAACAATGTATAAAGAGTGAGGGTTGAGGTTCTTTCAATACTCTAACGCCCACACCGGATATGGACTGAATTATCTCATGACGTTCTGAACCCAACTCACGTACCGCTTTAATGGGTGAACAACCCAACCCTTGGGGAAGTCGAATCCCCACCGCCTCCTTACAAGAGATGTCCACTAGACGATGGGGGCATACTTGCCCAACTGCCATCATACTATATGAAAGATGTATGATATGTATGGATAACGAATTACTTGCATGGTATGTAATCTGAAAGTCCATAGAGTACAAAATGTAAGACTTAATAAGAGAATTGAGCTTAGCATAACATGGTATGTCCCTTGAGTCTGAATCTGAACCATTCAGACTTCAGAGATAACTAAATAATGTTTGTTTTGAAATTACCTCTGATACGCCCATTTAGAGGTTTCGTTGAGAGATAAAAAATAACATACTAGATTTGAGACTTCAGGAAAAAAAAACCACAACCCAAGTCATACTTCAAGTCCCTGGACTTCGTCCCTTCTCATTTCATCTCTTAACTTTCAACATAAACATATTACTCGCAATTGCGGAGATATAAAAGACGTTGGGATAGGAAACACTATAGGCCAATTAGGTTGTTGCCTAGGGCTCCCAAATTTCAGAAATTTTTTAGGTATAAAAAAATATCCAGGTTAAAAATAAAATTATAAGCAAAAAATAAATAAATTAAGTTTACCATTACAAATGGCCCCCAAAATTACTAAAAATCGATCCACTTAAGACAAATCCCAAAATAATAACACCCGAAAATAAATTAAACTAAATCCACTTACACTTGCAATAGACAAATCAAAAAGATTATCCAATTAAAAAGGGTCACTAGATGACTCAAAATAAGTCCAAAACAAAAAAGTCCCACCACTAAATAATAAAAACTTAGATTTAATTTACTCTCTCTCTTAAAAAGACTCATTTCTTATTTTGAAAATGAAAGAGAAAGCGAAATTGATATTGCTAAGATTGAAGATCTTTATATGGAAATCGAACCCCTATTTCGTGAAAAGCATAATATTTATAGAAAATAAACAGGTTGATGAGAATTCTAGTGACAGGGTGGACAATCATCGAAATAATCTTTTAGAGTTAATTACTTCTTATAAGGACTGTAAATCAGGCTGGGTGAGCCGGACTTGGGGTTGCTCAGGCTCGGCTCGAACTCACTTACCCATGCTCAAGCCCAAGCTCGGCCCGAATTATGTTTTTCCACCTAGGCCCGAACTCGGCTCACAAATATTACGGGCTTCGTGCCCGATTTCAATTTTTTTGTTAAAAAAATTTGAATTAATTTTTTTTTCTTGTATTTCCATCATGGACAAAATTACACATTAAAATATAATTGATATTTCATGAAATAAAATATATAATTATGAAATGTATTAAATTAAAACAAGGGGAATAAGAGTGAAAACTGACAAATGCCTGTTAAATTTCATACATTTAGCAAAATTTGATCACTACCAAAGGCCAATTGTCACTTGAGCAATTATTAAATCAAATACCCATAATGAGATTAACAATAAAATCACAAAATTGAAAATCACATTTAATCTAATGGAATGTAACAAATGATTTTTTTTATAAAAGTAGTAAATGAAATAAAAGAACGAAACCTAATTAAACAATGTTAACATAAATATGTTATATTATATAAATTATTTATTTATTTATAAATATGAAGTTCGGGCATCGGGAGCAATTTGGGCATGGCAAAGTTCGGCTCAAGATGGTCCGAAATTAATTCGGCTTGAAATTTTGGCTCAGGCTCGGCTCGGCTCAAGCTCAAATAAAGCTCGGTCCGAAAATAGCGTGCCGAACCGGCGGGCTTCGGGCCTCGGGCGCTCAATTTACAGGTCTACTTCTTATATGTAATAGACGAGCTCTTATGTCACTTAGGACTAGATTTGAACAATTTAAAAAATATGAGGATACTTTTGGATTTTTATTTCATTAGAACAAGTTAAAATTATTAGATGATGATAGTTTGAAGATTTATTGTATTATGCTACAAGATTTTTTTTTTTTAACACATGACAAGAGTTGTGATAATAATGCAAATGAATTGCATAACCAAAAGAAATTAAAAAAAATCAATTGAGGTGTTACACTATGGTAAACGAATGAATTGTTGTTTTTTAAATGGTTGGATTGTTTATAGAATAATTTGTGACTATACCCGTTACTGTTGCCTCGATCGAAAGAAGATTTTCAAAGTTAAAAATAATAAAATCTTACACTCGTTCCACCGTGTCAAAAAAACATTAAATGAATTAGTTATGTTATCAATTGAAAAATATTAGTTAATTTTTTTGATGACTTAATAGATAGTTTTGCATTAAAAACATGCGAGAAGGCTGAGAGCCCTCACAGCCCATGCACAACGACACAATTATCAGGGGTGCACTCTACCACTGAGCTAATAGCCTATCGTGCGAGCTTCCCACTAAGGCCCCCTATGCTAAATGCGAGAGAAACCTCATCCCTCTCTTTCTTTTTTTCGTTCCCATGTCGCCACATGGGGGGGACACATTTTTTTTAATTCGAATGATTTTTTTTAATATGTACCATGACCCTTCTGGTTGTTCAACTGAGGCTCAAAATGTTAGGACAGGCCCCTCGGGCACTCAACAAACTTATGACTAAATAGTGCATAGGCAAGAAAGGCTGTCACCTTGTATCTCCCTTGAAGCAATTTTTAGATTATCATTGTTGAGTAGACCTAATACCCAAACTCTCGATAAATAATGAAGAAGGAAAAAAAGAAGTATATATATATATATATATATATATATATATATATATATATATATATATACAGTCCTGCTCTTGTGCGGACTAGCCCGCATTTTAAGAATGCGGACCGGACATGTGTCACCTGGCGGTGAGCCCAAAAAAGAGAGAAAGTGTGCCTATAATTTAGGCGATAATTTCTAGGCGCACCGTTAGGTGACATATGTCCGTTCCGCATTCTTAAAATGCGGACTAGTCCGCACAAGAGCAGGACTGTATATATATATATATATATATATATATATATATATATATATATATATATATATATATATATATACAGTCCTGCTCTTGTGCGGACTAGTCCGCATTTTAAGAATGCGGACCGGACATGTGTCACCTGGTGGTGAGCCCAGAAAAGAGAGAGAGTGTGCCTATAATTTAGGCGATAATTTCTTGGTACACCGTTAGGTGACACATGTCCGGTCCGCATTCTTAAAATGCGGACTAGCTCGCACAGGAGCATTATATATATATATATATATATATATATATACAGTATTGATCTTGTGCGGATTAGTCTGCATTTTATGAGTGCGGACTGGACATGTGTCACCTGTCGGTGAGCTCAGAAAAGAGAGAGAGTACTTCTGCGCTCACCGACAAGTGACACATGTCCGGTCCGCACTTTTAAAATACGAATTGGTCCGCACAAGAGCAGTACTGTGTGTGTGTGTGTGTGTATATATATATATATATATTTGTTACTATGAGCCCTAAAATTCTCTTTTTCTCTAGGTCTCTGATTCCCATTTCATTATTATTTTGGTGTTTGTATATTTATATTTTTAACTTCATAGTTAGAATTTAAAACCGTTGGTTTTGTTGCTCAATTAGTGTCACTTTTGGAGATAACTAGCTGGGATTACAAGTTTTTTGCCATAATATATGTTTGCTTAATCCCATGTCATTATTTTTCTGTTGTTGATCCTATATTTTTATACTCGTCGGTCTCTACAAAATGAGACATGAGCGGTTACATAAAAGTTGAGGAAAGTTTTAGACGGTTATGGGACTTGAAATAATTTAAAAAACATATGGGATGAAAAACTAACAAAATTTTAAAAATTGGACTAAAACAAAAAATAGAATGACAACACCATCCATTTTGAAAGCGGCTTCTATTTAGTACCCACCATGAGGTCAGCCCTTGCGTATAGCGTTGGCATATAAACATAAAAAAAATACATGACTATTATGTCGAGATCCATACAGTAATTAGTTCAATAAAATTTGTACGAATTGCTTAAATAATACGCGATTATGGAAAAATCTCAGTGTGATAATGCGTTCATTTCAATGGGGTACTAACTATTTTTCTTAGGTTGTGTTGAACAGTCACTTCTCACTCTGAAAATGGCTAGTTGATCAACATTTTTTTTTAATCTTTTTGACCATATGATTATGATAGCACAACTTTGACTTGAAAATTCTTTTCAACTTTTAGTCGCACGATCTTATTTTTCTCACAACAAAGGAAACGTTTTCTCATCTCCCCCATAAAGGAAAAAAATATCCAAGTCAAATGAAAAAAATGCAGGATTCTTAACCCGGAAAATAAGGGTGCATTTCATTGGAAGGATGAAGTTGAGATGGAAAAGATGTTTAGCTGTATAAGTTTTATTTGGAAATTGTTTTCAATTAATATTTTATCTTTAATAATAAGATCAAATATCAAAAAGTTCTTTAAATATTTTTTAACATTTATTTAGTTCAAGCTTTTTATTTTGTACCCAAAAGTCATTTATTCTCTTATCTTTAAAGGTCCGCGCCAGCGGCATGGTAAAACCTTTTTAACATGGTGAATGACTTTTTGGTGCAAAATAAAAACGTTTGGACTATTCATGTATTAAATTTTTTTAGGGGATTATTTAATATATGCCCCTTAATAATATTAGGTATACCCTTAAATCAAATCATATGATGTGTCATCAATGTTGATGTAAAAAATTAGATTATCTCTAATTGTTTAATCACAGATAAAAAAATAAATAAGACAAGAGATTTTAAAGTGGTTCAGCCTTGAACGAATGGCCTACGTCCACTGTTTGTGTTATTATTGACTGTTTGGGAATTCTCGAGGTAGGATTTATCTCAAAAAATGTCGGTCCCTTTACAATGAGGATGATACAATGTATTTATAGCCATGAGGCTGTACATGTGAATGGGTAATACATAGCTGTTCAATAAGCGTATACATCCGTATGATGATAATCAGAATTTAATGCGCATTTAATCCTCTTAATTGTCTGATAATAAATGCTCTGATCGAGATGCAGCTCGGACCGTCAAAGCTGCTCGGACCGCCTAAGTATGTCGGCATCCATGAGTTGCTCGGTGAAGTAAAGTTCCTCGAAGACTACCTACTGCTCGGAGTATTTGAGTTGGTCGGGGAAAATGAGTTCCTCGAAGTCAAGGGGTTGTTTCAATAGGTTTGGTATTGCCATGCAGATTGTCACGTGTCTCCACTTAATTGAGCCATGTCAGCAGACTAAATTTGGTATCAACAGAAGCCCCCAATGTTTCACAATTCGAGAATTAGGAGTGTGGAACATTCTTCTCGAAATATGGCGGGATTAAATGGTCATCCTGAATTTTAGGAGTGTTTTCTTCGCATTTATTTTTCTTTTTGAATTCACAGAATCAGACTTTTCGAATTTTTCTAACTGCTTCGATATTCGCGCCCTTTTTGTCCTTTTAGCCGCCGGTAGCGTAAACGTCTCCCTTTATAATCATTATTTTCACCTTTTCCCAAGGTAAGGTATTTAAGCGTTGCAGAAAATCATATCGGCTTTTACTTTTTCAAATCTGTATCTTTGAGTTTTCCATTTTCTCTCTCTCTTGTGCGTTCATCCCTTTCATCGTTCGTTGTCAACAGATCCATCCTTTTCCTGTAAGATCTTCTTCCTTCTCTTTTATTTCCTTTATTCATCATGGTTTACCTTGTTGAATCGCTTGATAAGTTTCGTTCTGATTTCTCTATTCCTTCATGGGTTGTTCTGGAGGAACTTTCTGAACCTTCAGATTATTTCCGTTTGGCTGAGGGACATTGGTTCCCCAGTCTCTTCGTGGTTGAATGTGGTTTTTCTTTTTCCCCAAACCCTTTGTGTTTGGAATTCTGTCATCATTTTGACGTGGTTCCTGCAAAAATAGCCCCCAATACGTGGAGAATAGTTAACGGAGTTCATAGATTAAATCAGATTCATGGAACTCGTATAGGAATTCCAGAAATCATGTTTTGCTATAGATGGGCTGTCAGCGACAATACTTTTTACTTAAAAACTATGTTTTTAAATAGAGCTTTAGTGATCAATCTCCCAGATGCCAATAGGGATTATTTTGAGCATGGTGTTGTTATAAAAAATTGGCAACATGTTCCACTAACTGGAAATGATGTGTATCAGGGTCCCAGATGCCCTCCCTATGGCAATGGGATAGGTTGTTTTTACTTTACTTTATTTTTGAATTTATGCTTTCTTTGTGTTTGATAAAATGTGTCACTGATATTTTAATTTTCATTTATTTGCAGTTGACAGCAAAAGAAGGTCTCCAAAAGAGACAAAAGTTGACTTAAAACATCTGAAACTTATCTGGGGTTTGCATCAATCTGTTGCCGACGAGCATATCAGATCAGCTTCATATTTGCTGCAGTATAAGAGTTACACCTCGTCTTTTACTGCTCATCCGGTGATAAGTGACGTAGAACCAGTACCAGCTTCTTCAAGTTCTTTACCTGAGTCACATATTCCTCTGAATGAAAGAATGAAGAGAAGAAGAGCTCCTGCCCTCTTCGAGAAATCTGCCTCTGTTGCTGGAGAGGCAAAGAAAAGCAAACATGACGTCCCAGAAGAAGGGACAAGAAAAATCGATGCACCTCCTCCGGCTTCTCCTGTGAAGGTTGTCGAGAAGCCCCCAGTGGCTCCGAGCAAGGTCGCTGCTCCAAGCGAGGTTATAGTCATATCCCCGACTAAGACTTCATCCTTGGTCGAGACCGTTGATGCTCCTCTGAGGAGGCTGAAGAAGAGCTCCTCGGTCAATTTGGCTGAATCCATCTCTCAGCCCCCGGCTACTGGAAGTGGTGTTCCCACTTTTGTTGCCCCGAGCTCTGCCATGAGCTCGGTGAAGTCTTGGATCATTCCCGAGATCCAAGGTATTGAAGAAAATCTTTCTCGGGATATGGTTACCACATTGGCTGCTCGTCATATTGCTTCTATAAGTATTATTGTCCTGAACTTTCATTTTTCCCTTGTTATATCTGTGCACTAACTTGCTATTATTTTCCTTTCACAGTTGGTAACCTGTTTTAATATAATTTTGAAGAAGGATGAAGCTATTAAAGCTTCAAGCTCCTCATCAGGTGTAGAGGAAGCTTTGGTGGGTCTGACGCAATATCTGAAGGATTCTCGTCAGAAGTATGATGATGATAAAGCTACTTGGGAGAAGAAGCTTAATTCCATCGAACAGGAGAAGGATCAGGTTGTTGAGGTCTCCAAGGGGATGAAAAAGAAAATAAAAGACTTGGAGGAGAAGAATAAAGAGCTCGAAGGGAAGCTCCAAAATGCCGGGGAGCTTGAAAGTAAGCTCAAAGCTGCTGAGGAAGAGTTGGGCCAACTTCGTGAAATAGGTCGTCAGAAGGAGGAAGTGGAGAATAAATTGAAGGCTACCGAGGAACTTCTATCCGAGAAGCTTTCCTCGGAGAAGGTGAAAAGAAAGTTAGCTGTGAAAAAGTCCTTCAGTGCTGGCTGGGATAAGGGGTGGAATAAGGGTCTGGCTGCCATGATGTCACAAGTGGAATATGGTAGCCACAAATACTTTAGGAATGGCTGGGTTGCTGCTCTGCAAGAGATGAAGGTTGATGAAAATTCTGACCTGTTTCAGCGACACATCCCTGGCCCCCCTCCAACTCCTGAAGAATAAGAAGAGGACGAAGCTGCCTCTGAGGAATCTTCCATGGTGATGGGAGATCAAATTTCTCATCCCACAGTTGTCCAGTCTTCTTGCGAGCAACTTCAACCATCCATTATTTCAAACGAGCAGCTTCCAGCACCCCCCGAGCAACCATCTGTGCCATCCGAGCAACCTACTTCCTCGTCCCAGCCTCCCGAGAAAGTTTTGAGAGACAAGGAGAAGGTGTAGAGTTGTTCGGATTTTTCTCTTTGTTTATTTTTGTCAATTGTAATTCTGAACTATGTACCTCTCTTTTATGATATAATAAAATTTGAAGTTTTGCATATTCATACTGTTGTTTCTCTTCCTCTTGCTCCTTATTGATTCTTGCTCTTTCTTTCTTTTTACTAGTTTATGGTCAGGATGGAATTGCTATCTGCTCATGATACAAAATTATTGAGGCAATGCAATGATTACTTCAGAGCTGGTCACACAGACATGACTGAAGCTCAAATCGTTGATATCCTTGGTCAAGATGCTTCAGAGCAGGCAGTTGAAGCCTACCAGTATTTAAAGTGTCTGCTCGACCGGGCAGTGGCTAATAATATAGCATATTATAACATGATTGAAGACCTCCAAAGCACTCTCGAGGAGCTTCAACAACAATACAAGGAATCTTCAGCCCTTTTACACCAAGGATATGAGAAGAAGTATCAGCAACTGAATGCTGATAAGGGATACGATAAATTGTTTGTTGCTTATGAAGTGAGGGAGAGAACTTTGAAAACCGAGGTCGAGGAGCACAGGCAGATAGCCAAGTTGCTGGAGCAGGAAAATAATAACTTGCGAGGAGAAGTATCCCAGCTGAGATCTGCTGCCTCTACCTCAAACGCTTTGGTCCCTGTAAACGACGAGGGATTCTCTTTCTTTGAGGTTGAAAATGCCAACCTGAGGGATGAATTAGAAACCTTGAAAAGGATTGTGCCCTCTACCTCTATTCGGGGACGAGCAAGACCTTCTCGGATTACTGTCGAGGAACAAAGAACTCAATCGGCTCTGGAAAACCAAGCCTTCCAATTGATGGCAAAGAACCAGGCATTGACTGAGATGTCTAAGAAAATTCAAACTTTAGACGAGAAACTGGCTGCCCAAAATTCTACCTTGGAGAATAAAACGAATTTGGGGAAGAATCTCCACGAGCAGTTAGAAGAACTTACCAGTTCCACAAACAGCCTAGGGAGTTCTGGATGGCTGGTTACAATGAAGCCCTCTACCATTTAGACGATCGGCTCCAGAATGCAAATAATGTGGGTTATAAACAAGGACGGTTAAATGCTTTGGGCGTGCTGAAGTTGGAACAAGGTCATTATTTGTGGGATTACCACAATCCTGGGTTGCTCGACCTACCAGTGCCTCCTTTCAAGCTTGATATGAGTTGGATTCCTGCTAGGACCATTCCACAATGCCTAATTTCAAAGTATCTCGGCGGCTACAGTCTTCACTCCAACTTCGAGATATCTCGCCTCGAGGACCTCCTCGATCGGCCATCAGTTATGAACATCAGGATGCTTAAAGATTTGAATTTCATTAACTCCCCTTATGCCTTAGACGATCCTCCTACTGGTGAAAAACCTGTTTCAAAGGCAGAGGGGAAGAAACCAATAGAATAGGAATCTTGATGTTATAAATAATATGTATTTCATTCTCGATGTATTTTGCTCTAGATTTAATGAAAGACTTTTATTTTTCTTTGCAATCTTGATTGCCATTGTCTTGTAGATATTTTGTAAAACACTTTACATATGTGTATGTATATCTGTTAAAAAGATAACAACATTCCGTTATTTGCCGAGTAACTAAAACTGGTTAAAACTTATTGTCGATTATCCTGAATTTGTGGTAATCATTTGACGACTAACCAAAATTGATGATTTTTTTTTCTCGACCAGCTTGGTGGTAATTTAAAATGTTACGAGTATAAATTTTTTTGCTTAATCACATACTCATGCTTTCTAAGCCATTAGATGACTTTTATCACATACTCATGCTTTGTTTAATAAAAATGTTCCCGACCAACTGTAGTTGGCAGCTTCTTATTCCCGACCAACCGGAGTTGGTGGATTTTCTTCCCAACCAATCGGAGTTGGTGGATTTTCTTCCCAACCAACCGGAGTTGGCACTTTTGGGAAATATTTTTTATTCCCGACCAACCGGAGTTAGTGGATTTTCTTCCCAACCAACCGGAGTTGGCACTTTTTGGGAAATATTTTTTATTCCCGACCAACCGGAGTTGGTGGATTTTCTTCCCAACCAACCGGAGTTGGCACTTTTGGGAAATATTTTTTATTCCCGACCAACCGGAGTTGGTGGATTTTCTTCCCAACCAACCGGAGTTGGCACTTTTGGGAAATATTTTTTATTCCCGACCAATCGGAGTTGGTGGATTTTCTTCCCAACCAATCGGAGTTGGCACTTTTGGGAAATATTTTTTATTCCCGACCAACCGGAGTTGGTGGATTTTCTTCCCAACTAACATCACTAGTATTCCGCGAAAAAATTTTAACAAAAGGAGAAAATTGGGTAGAATATTCATATTTTATTCATACTGATGAAACTGCATTACATGAGAGTTTACATTACTGATAATATTTGCGCAGGTGTTCTGCATTCCATGCATTCTTAAACTCCTCCCCATCTAAAGTTTCTATTCTGTAGGTTCCTGGTCGAACAACTTCTGTAACTCGGTAAGGTCCATGCCAGTTCGCTTCCAGTTTGTTGTGCTTTTGAATCACTTTCTTTAGCACAAGTCTCCTTCTTTCAGATCGCACTTCTTCACTCTCTTGTTGTAGAACAAAGTTGTTCGTTGCTGGTAAGCAGCATTCCTGATGGCTGCTTCTTCTCTAACTTCTTCGAGCATGTCCAAATCTAACCTTCTCATTAAATCGCTGACAAGGGAATTGAAATTCAGTACTCTGTGTGTTGGAAGACCCAACTCGGCAGGTATAACAACTTCACTTCCAAATGCCATCATATATGGAGATTCTCCAGTTGCTGCTCGGGAGGTAGTACGATAAGCCCATAGTACTGAATGTAGCTCGTTGATCCAGTTTGCTTTCGCGTCATTCAGTCTTTTCTTCAAGCCATTTAACAGTGTTCTGTTTGTCACCTCAGTTTGTCCATTGCTTTGGGGATGGCCTGGTGCCGAGTGGATTTTCAAGATATTTGAGTGATGACAATAGGCAGCGAACTCCTCGTTGTCAAATTGTGTTCCATGGTCGGTGATGAATGCGTGGGGAAGACCATATCTACAAATGATATTTTTCCAAATAAATTGGTATACCTTTTCGTATGTCATGTCGACAAGAGGCTCGACTTCTACCCACTTAGTAAAATAATCCACTGCGACGACGAGATATTTAAATCTTCCTCTAGTCGTTGGAAGTGGCCCGACTAAGTCAATTCCCCACATGGCAAATGGCCAAGGGGAAGTAATGGGTGTCAACAATGCTTGGGGAGTTCTTCGGATGGAGGAGAAGCGCTGACATTTGTCACATTTCTTGGCATAGGCTATACAATCAACCCTCATCGTTGGCCAGTAGTATCCTTGCGTCATTATTCTTTGCAGAAGTGTCCGACCTGCTACATGGGCTCCATAAGACCCTTCATGGACTTCTTCAATCAAATCCTTCACCTCGGCGGGATGTACACACCTCTACAAGTCAGCTATGATTCCTCGTCTGTATAGAATACCATTAGTTAGTACATAACGAGCAGCTTTAAACTTTAATTTCTTGGCTGCGAGTTTGTCAATCGGTAGTTCTCCCTCCTCAATATATGCCCTGATGGGATCCATCCAAGATGGACTTAAATCAAGGGTAATAAAATTCATCGTCAGCTCTTCATCTATGCTCCGACCAGCTAGAACTTCAATTGGGATTATTCTTCGTAGCTTGGTACGAGTAGCCGATGCTAATCGAGCTAAAGCGTCTGCTCTCGCATTCTCCATTCTTGGTATTCTGACCAATTGAACAGTAACAAATTCCGATACCAATTCCATTGCCTTTGCATGGTACTTAATCATCAACTCTCTTTTTGCTGTATATACACTAAGCATTTGATTTACAATCAACTGTGAGTCACTGCATACGATTACCTGCTCTGCCTTCATGATTTTTGCCAGACTAAGACCTACAATCATCGCTTCATATTCGGCCTCATTATTAGAAGCTTGAAATTGAAAGCGCAGAGCATATTCTATATCGACCTCGTCTGGACTTTTTAATACAATCCCAGCTCCACTACCTGAGGTGCATGATGAGCCATCCACATATAGGTTCCATACGGGTATTTCGTCCTCAAACTTCTTATTGGACAAAGTTCCTCGATGGAATATTTGTTGCTCCTTTATCTCCATTTCTACCACACCTCGCTGCTCGTCGACCTTCTCCTCTGGCTCTCCGACCAATTTAAATTGATCGGGGTTTAAATTTGATAATCCTGTAACATCCACAGGTTGGTCGGTGTTCAGCTTTTGCTCCTGGGGGGTATCAGGATAAGTGAACTCTGCTATAAAATCCGCTACTGCTTGCCCTTTCAATGACGATCTAGGCTCATAAATTATATCATATTCACCGAGTTTTATTGCCCAATACATCAATCTCCTTAATTTTTCTGGTTTATGAAGAGCTTGCCTCAAAGGCATATCGGTATATACGACTATGGTATGAGCATGGAAATATGGCTTCATTCTTCTACTCGGTTCGATCAGCGCCAGTGCCAACTTTTCCAGCTTTGGATATCTGATCTCTGCTCCTCGAAAGGCCTTACTAGTGTAATAAATTGGTTTTTGTACGCCATCCTCTACTCTTATTAATGCCGAGCTAGCTGCATTTTTCGAAACTGCCAGATACAAGTACAACCTTTCTCCCATCACTGGTCTGGACAACAGTGGAGGTGCTCCCAAATATTTCTTCAATTCTTGAAAAGATTTCTCGCATTCTTCATTCCATTCAAAAGTCTTTCGGAGCATTTTGAAGAATGGAAGGCATCTATCAGTTGCTCGCGATACAAATCTGTTAAGTGCTGCTACTCGCCCTGTAAGACTTTGCACTTATTTCTTCGTCGTTGGAGATCGCAGCCTAACAGAGCTTTGATCTTTTCAGGGTTTGCTTCAATGCCTCGTTGATTGACAATGTACCCGAGAAACATGCCTTCTCGTACTCCAAATATGCACTTGGTCGGGTTCAATTTCATTTGATATTTATCCAATTGATCAAAGGTCTGGCCTAAGTCAACTAGATGTTCAGTAGCTTTCTTGCTCTTTGTCAGCATATCATCAACATAGACTTCCATATTGCGACTGATTTGTTCTGCAAACACCTTGTTCATCAGCCGCTGATATGTCGCACCTGCATTTTTCAAACCAAAAGGCATAACATTATAACAATAAGTTCTCCTAGGGGTAATGAAAGAGGTACTTTCCCTGTCTTCAGGTTTCATTTTAATCTGGTTGTAACCAGAATAAGCATCCATGAAGCTCAACAGCTCGTGTCCCTAGGTTGCATCCACTAGTTGATCAATTCGGGGCACGGGAAAATGGTCCTTTGGAAATGCCTTGTTGAGGTCGGTGAAGTCTACGTACATCCTCCATTTGTTCTTCTTCTTCTTCACCATTACTACATTTGCTAGCCAGTCTGGATATTTAACATCTTCAATAAAGCAAGCTTTTTGGAGCTTCTCGATCTCCTCCTGTATAGCTTGGTTTTTCTCGGGGCTGAACACTTTTCTTCTTTGCTTCACTGACTTGATTTTCTTATTCACATTGAGCTCGTGACATAAGAAATTTGGGTCTATTCCGGGCATATCTTCATGACTCCAAGCGAAAGTTTGTTTTCTGCTTTTTAAGAAAACTATCAACTCCTGTTTTAATGAGGCATCTAACGACGAACCTATCTGAGTTGTTCGTTCAGGGTGCTCGTCGTCCAGAATGATGTTTTCAGTAGCTTCAACCACCTGCCCTTTCACGAGTTGCGACTCGTCTTTAGGATCCAATGTTTCAATTTCTGCACCCTCATCCACCTGATAGGTAGTAGTCTTTTTCCTAGATTCCTCTAGTTCCTCCTGTTCGGCAGATGAATAGTAGTATTCCCGAGCTACTTTTTGATCACCCTTCACAACCCCTACTCTAAAATTGGTTGGAAATTTTAGGCATTGATGTACCGTAGATGGTACTGCTTCAAACTTCTTTAATCATACCCTTCCCATGATGATATTGTAGGGTGATTGAACATTCTTATCCATCACGAAGAAGCGTACTCTTTCTGTTCGACAAGCAGGCCATATACCAATGAACATATCCAACTTGATCGTCCCAAGTGGAAAAACTTTCTCGCCAGCAAAACCGAGGAGGGGCCTATGATAAGGCTCCAACTGAGACAACTTTAGATTTAAGCTGTCGAAGCACGCGTAGAACATAATATCAGCCGAGCTAGCATTATCAACCAGTACTCGCGAGATCATCACTTCCTTCATTCTCATTTTGATCACCAATGGGTCATCATGAGGGTACAACACACCTGCAAGGTCGTTAAACCGATGACCAGTTTTTCTTTGTTGACCTTCCTCGGTTAATCATCTTCAGCCAAATTTATTCGTTGAATATATGAACAGGCTTGAGCCTCATTGAGGTAAGCTTTTCTTTCTGCAGTAAGGTCTCCACCTTCTGCATCTCCACCTGTAATAACATTGCAATCAAATGATCCAAAACGTATTGAAAATACCTCACGTTCTGGCTGCCTTGGTCTTTTGGGAAGATCGGGGTCGTCTTCTGGATCATCTTCATGGTCTATTTTCTTGTTCTCCTCTACTCGACGAGGAGATCTAGATCTCTCTCTTGCTCGGTCATTGTTTCTTCTTTCATTTTTGCGATCAACATACTTTGCCAGTTTTCCTCGTCTAATGAGTGCTTCGATCTCATTCTGAAGAGCTATACAATTTTTGGTCATGTGGCCATGATCCTTGTGGAACTCGCAATATTTGGCCTTATTCCTCTTGTCAGGGTCTGACTTCATTTTCTCTGGTCAGTTTAACTCCTCGATGATCTTGATTTTTTCTAGAACATGGTTGATGTCTACCTTCAAAGGAGTGTAATTCTTAAATTTCTTCAATACCTCCCATGATGGCTTTGTTTTTGAGCGCTTGTCACCACCATTGTTCTTATGCTCTTTCTTTTTTGCCTTATCACCCTCCACCTTGGTTTCTTTGGTATCCATATTCTTCTTTGCAGCCATAGCCTCCTCGGCATTCATGATCTTGGCCGCTTTTGCCATCAATTCTGACATGGTTCTGGGTGGATCTTTAGCCAAAGTTTAGTACAGCTTGTTGGGCAACAACCCACTCATCAGAGCAGTAATCGCTGTCTTTTCCTCGTAATCAATAACTTCAAGTTTCTCGTTATTGAAACGAGTTATATAATCCCTAGTGCTCTCACCTGCCTTTTGTCTAACACTTAACAAGTGTGCTACTCGTTTAACAGTTTTGCTCCAAAACAGAAGTTTCCAATGAAGAGCTCGGCCAGTTGAAAGAAAGTTGAAATCTTACCCCGAGGAAGATTATTGTACCATATTTGAGCAGATCCTGTAAGACTTCCCGAGAATGCCTTGCATCTCATCTCATCGGGCACAGCATAAATGTCGGCAGCAGCTTGGTATTGCTCTATATGAAGGACAAGATCGGTTTTTCCATCATATTTAGGAATCACAACAGGTGCTTTGAACTTTGATGGTGTAGGAAAATCCACAATTGCTTGGATAAAAGGTGTCCCTTGGACAAAAGTTCTTTGTAGAGGATTCTTGGCCTTGGCCATTTCCCCTAATCTATCCTCCAACCTCTGAATAGAGCCTTTCCACGCATAATTTCCTTCCTCGGGCCTGTTGGTTCGAGCAATTGATCGCGTGGATGTGGCTTCTTGTGATCTATCTTGTCGAGCAATTGGTTGTGATTGGGTAGAACCCTCTCTTAAATCAAATGGCCGTCGAAAGTTTCTCGACATAGCCTTAGGAGGACCTTTATTCTTCCTAGGACTCAATCGATAAATAGGAGAGACCTTACTCAATCTTTCCAGTGCACTGGTCCTTTCCGGAGAGAGAGTGATGTGTTGTTCAGTATCTGTGGATTGTACTGACGAAGTTCAACTCGGTTGATAAGAAAATCTTCAGATTTATTAGTGCGATATGAATCACTTTGCCTAATGCGTGAAGAAAGTAAATGAGTATTACTATGACCACTTCGTTGTCCTGAATAGGTTGATGCTCCACCTTGGATAGTTTGCATGAGTTGTCGCATTGTTTCCTGCATGGCTGTCTGGTTTTGAGCCAAATTGGCCATGATTCCTGCCAGATCTTGAATATTTGGAGGAGCGGATGGATTTGGAGGGTTTCCAGCGTTTTGATTGCTGGGTTCAGGATTGTCATCCATTGGTGATGATTTGATTTTGGTGAAAAACGAAAATTACATTCGTTTCCCACAGACGTCGCCAATCTGTTGATGTAAAAAATTAGATTATCTCTAATTGTTTAATCACAGATACAAAAATAAATAAGACAAGAGATTTTAAAGTGGTTCAGCCTTGAACGAATGGCCTACGTCCACTGTTTGTGTTATTATTGACTGTTTGGGAATTCTCGAGGTAGGATTTATCTCAAGAAATTTCGGTCCCTTTATAATGAGGATGATACAATGTATTTATAGCCATGAGGCTGTACATGTGAATGGGTAATACATAGCTGTTCAATAAGCGTATACATCCGTATGATGATAATCAGAATTTAATGCGCATTTAATCCTCTTAATTGTCTGATAATAAATGCTCTAATCGAGATGCAGCTCGGACCGTCAAAGCTGCTCGGACCGCCTAAGTATCTCGGCATCCATGAGTTACTCGGTGCAGTAAAGTTCCTCGGAGAGTACCTACTGCTCGGAGTATTTGAGTTGGTCGGGGAAAATGAGTTTCTCGAAGTCAAGGGGATGTTCCGATAGGTTTGTTATTGCCATACAGATTTCCACGTGTCTCCACTTAATTGAGCCATGTCAGCAGACTAAATTTGGTATCAACAATCAATATATTGGTTAGTGTTTTAAATGGACCTTATGTGATTCACACTGCCCAATCAATGTATTGCTGACAATTCATCAAGATTTGAATTGAATGTCCAATTTGAGGATATACTTACTATTACTCATAATTTTTTGTGTGTTGAATTAAAATGATGCAAAGAGAGGTCGCTGAGACGGAAATATGACTTATATAAGCTAAATTTTCCCCACTTCGCTTGGAAAATGTCTCCTTAAGATGGGTGTGTGAATATAAAAGTTGAACAATGGAAAAAACTAAAGTTTTAGGCAATTTTGTATTCTCTAACATGACGAATACCTTTTTATAAAAATATTGCGTATCAAATGCTAAAAATGTTTCTTTTTTTTGGTAGAATGTAAATATATTATACCAAAGGCAATAGCCCAACCATATTACAATGAGACCAAACAATACAACCCGACAACAACAAAACTCAATCAAAAAAGCCCAAATCCAACAAACAAAGATCCAACCGCACACCATAAAATCCCAGAACAAACCCATGAAACCATTAAGCACTTCTCCATACAACAAACCAACTACAAACTACAAAGAAAACCCACGTGACTAGACCGCCACACTAGCCAATCCAGAACCATGCAAACTAATTCAACCCATCAAGGTTCTAAAAAACGTGGGGCGTGATTGAGGCGTGGAGGCCAAGCCTTAAGCCTTAGAAGCCTAGGCGGGCCTAAGCGTAAAAAGGCGTTTAGTCCTTCTTAATATATTTTAATATTTTTTACCATAACAAGGTTATTAAAATACAAAAATTGCACATATCATAAAAATATGTCTGAATATATGGAAATTAAAATACTATTTGATTATTTTGGATGAGATAATGGTCCGGTTTGTAAACAAATTCTTTAAAAGGCAACATCGTTTCACTGAATCATTGTTGTTTTTAGAAAATAGTGCACCTTAAGGGTTTTACCAAGAATAAGGCGTGAAAAGCGTAAGGCGAGGCGTTTCTCCCAAGCCTTAAGCCTAGGCGGAGCCAAGGCGGGTTTTTTAGAACAGAGCCATCAACACAAGCCTATAGAAACCCCAAACACGCCCATCTTGATCAACACCCCATAATCTGCACTTACATCACCAAAGAAAGCATCAACAATCCATTCTCAACAAAGCAAATCAAAGCCCAACCACACCCTCAACCAAACCCAACAGTCACAAACAAGAAAACCCAGAAAGCATTTCAATTCTCATCAAGAAATAAGTAAAACTGATCAAGAATAAACCACTTCACATACCAAAGAAGGCCATCGAATCAACCTCACACCCACAGCCAATACCTCTACCTCGCAGGCCAAATCCAACCATACTAATGAAGCCAAGAAGAAAAATCAACGACCCATAGAGAAAATGAACATGCCAAAGATAAAACAATTGACAAGGCAACAAAACTCCATGAAAAGCTCTTCATGCAAAACACCCAATGCAAGGAAAGACAATGAATCTCAGAGGAACAACTCCACAAATTCTGGAACCATCATATACTCCACAAGCACAGGCAGCCATCTTCAAGGGATATCAGGGAGAACACTATTTTAAAATAGGTATCCAGATATCTCGATTACTGAAATACATCTTCATTAATTCCCCATCTCTGAATAATTTCCCAATTTCTTTGATTTCTTGGTACATTTCTCCACATTTGTGCTCTTTTATTCCATTTGAGATTTCTTTTCTCACATGGATGGCCAAACACTTGATCATCTATTATTTTATTTTTTAATCTTTAGGAGTTTTATAATAATCGTGTTTTTATTTAAGAAGTTTAGTTGTAATAGTTAGATTTTTTCCTTCTAACCAGGGGTGACCCAATATTTTATATCAAAGAACACAAAAGGGTCTATTATATAACTTTTAAACGGATTCTTTTGTCAATTTTTTTTATCAATTTTAACATGGGCCCAACTTCTAATAATTTCTATTTGGGTAGAGTTTCGAATCACTATAGTAGTTTGTGTGGCCTATGTTAAATTTTGATATTTGTTTGAGAAATTGCTAATTGTTTCAATATATAGTGCCTCGGTCCCAAAATAATACTTCATCCCAAATTAATGATAAGGTTATGTACTTTTAGACAAAATAATACTTCATCCCAAATTAATAATTAGGTTATGTACTTTTAGGACTTAAAATAATATTGATTATGGATATAGGACAACAAATATTTCGTTTCCATTTTTAGTCCCTATTTTCAAATTAAAGGGACACGTGACATGCTGTGATTGGTTGACGTTTTATGAATACGGGTCCGCGCCAGCGGGTTTATTCAAAAATAGGGACTAAAACTATAAATAAAATGTTTGTTGTCCTATTTCCAAAATACATATTACAATAGGTCCTAAATTTACAATGCCCCATTAATAATCCTACTTTGCTTTTTGAGCCTCCCCAAATTAACAGTCGCCTTTCTTTTTTTGGACATATTGGTTAATGATAGTGGACAAGATCTTGGCCATTGATCGCGTAAATTCTTACAAATTGTTGTTTTACAGTTTTCAAATGGCAATTATTATTTTGGGACGAAGGTAATACTTGTGATCTTATTGTCAAACACTTAAAACAAAATGTTTTTTTTTCATTTTTTTTATCTTCCTAATAATTATGAATATGTTTAGAGTGCAACACCATCCACTCGGATCATTTCTTTTCTATCCGTGTTGTTTGGATAGGTAATTTTGGATTATCCCCTAGTTTTTTTTTGTTACAAAAGGAAGAAAAAAGAAACAAACAACAACAATCAAAACACTAGATCATGGGGTTATCAATTTCGGCACGTTCAAGCATTACAAGGAATCGCCCCGGAACGATCCGATTTCCTTAAAAACGGACTGATCCGATTTCCTTAAAAACGAACCGATTCGATCTCCTAAAAAACGAACCGATCCGGCTTTACTACCCGGACAGGTTCGGTTCTGCAGAACTTCTGCCCATATTTGTGCTCTTTTATTCCATTTGAGCTTTCTTTTCTCACATGCATGGCCAAACACTTGATCATCTATTATTTTATTTTTTAATCTTTAGGAGTTTTATGATAATCGTGTTTTTATTTAAGAAGTTTAGTTGTTATAGTTAGATTTTTTCCTTCTAACCAGGGTTGGCCCAATATTTTATATCAAAGAACACAGAAGGTTCTATTCTATGAGATGTTGATGGCTTTCTACAAAGAAAGACTCTAGTTTCTTAATAACCTTGCTCTTTAAACACGTTCATATATAAAAATGTAAATCATATACACAGCATGCCAAAGTTCATGAATTATGAATTTGGTTTGAAGATATCTATTGTAATATAATAAAATTGAGTATTTTGGACCATTTTATTGTAACACGCGACAACATTTAAAATTTTTCACTTTTATTATTACTGTTGATACCAAATTTAATCTGCTGACGTGGACCAATCATACGAAGACACCCGGCTATCTACATGGCAACAACAGACCTCTCCGAGGAACTCACAGGCTCCGAGGAACATACCTCTCCGAGGAACTCATAGGCTCCGAGGAACATACCTCTCCGAGGAACATACCTCTCCGAGGAATTCTTGAATACCAGGAAGATCAACATACCCGAGTTACTCAGACGGTCCGAGCTGCATCTCGGCCACAGCATTGATTGCCAGATAACGAACAGTCCAACTGGTTCATTAAATGATTATCCTTGACGCACAAGTCTAAGGGCATTAAATGTATTACCCTTTCATATGTATATCATTTAATGTATCGACCCTTTCATGTACAGCCTCAAGGCTATAAATACCTTGTATCATCCTCATTCAAGGGGACCGGAATTTCTTGAGAGAACTTGTAATCAAGAACTCCACAAACACTCAGCAATAACATAACAGTGGACGTAGGCTTTATTCCTAGCCGAACCACTTTAAAAATCTTTGTCTTATTTATTTATCTGTGATTGAAGAATTAGAGTGATCTAGTTTTTTACATCAACAGATTGGCGCCGTCTGTGGGAACGTGTTACAAGCGTTGTTCTCCACCAAAAGCTAAGTTTTTATTTTCTCTACGTATAATCAATTATACATACATCTTTTGATTCAATCATGATTTTTATGTTTATATACATGAATTAATCATCCATTTGTTATCTGCAAAATGTTGCATATCATGATTTTTGAAATCATAACTGTTAGATTAATTCTTATTTAGAAATCTGAAAAATAGTAGATTTCATAAATCATAATTCTTTGCTTGATTCTCAAGTTTTAATTTTATATCATGGAATAAATATTTTTGATTACATATGCCAATATATACGACGATGATAAGATTTGATCATTTTCATTGTTGATTTTGAAATAAATTTTGTAAGATATTTGATGTCTATTCATATTCCCATCATATTTTTAATAAAAGAATGGGAAAAGGTTAAAGACAATGAAAAGTCTTTTCATGGAAATCATGACCCATATATATTCTCTCTCTCTTCAAGTTTGAGTCTCTTTGCATTCACTTTTATGAATTATATACTTAATTTGGTTCATCTTCCATCTATGTCAATAAAGTCAAATTGATTGATTTTTTATTTGGTAATAACTTAAATCATTCACCATATTTTTATCTCTCCAAATTGGGAATAGGAAGGGATCAATATAAAAAATAATTTTCTCTCACCTGAAAAATCATTACCCACCTCTTGTAAAAGAGGATTAGTAAAATAATCATGACCATATCAAGACTGGGAACAAATTTGATATGTTAGCCCCTCGTTCATCACATCACATGGTTTCTTTATCGGAATCACATGATATAGTGGATTAGATAATTATTCATTTAATTAACATTATTAATGCTTAAATTTTACATCGAATGCTATTTTTTTATCTAAGGATTCGAGATATTCTGGTCAGCCATCTATATTGTTGGTCGGCATCATCCAACCATATATTCTATAATTTGAGATATCCATAAATGTTGGTCGGCAACATCCATGTCGTTTGTCGGCAGCGGTAGAATATTGGGGTATTAAAAAAATGCGAAGCACCCCAGATATTTCTTTAAACACGAGTTCAGCTTGGGGACAAACAGGGGGCTTAAGTCTTTTTAACTTGTGATCACCCCAAAAATATTTTTAAAAACCAAGTGATAAATAATTTTCAAACAGCAACTAATACCTGATTAGTTGTTGGAGATTAAATAACTCTACGTCTTATTTATGGCGCATATCTAATAAAAATTTGTACATCTCACACACGTGTGGCACAAAAATATTATTTCATATTTTGAAATTTTTATGCTGATACATATCATATATTGATTGGATGAGTAAATTATTCTCATGACTAATCAATTCAGCCTACACATATGGTAGAGTAAAATATTAATTTTTACAGGCACAAGATTCAATGCCGACGAATGCTGAAGCACAAATTATTCTATATCCGTTTGAATTCATATTTTATATTTATCTCAGCATGGAGCTTGAAAAATTTCTTCTCTCTATATATATTCGGCTCCGAGGAAAAGCTACAACAGTTATTATATTTCACCCCCAACGGATAGTTGGTCGGGGTAATTCTTATTTATATTCAGGCCCAGATATCTGCTCAAGCACAAATGATTCTATATATCCATTGGGATTCATATTCTATATTCATCTCAACATGGAGCTCGGCGAGATACTTATTATCATATTCAGCTTTGAGGAAAACTATAACATTTATTATATTTCACCCCCAACGGATAGTTGGTCGGGGTAATTCTTATTTATATGCAGGCCCAGCAAAGTTCTCGGCCATATTCTTATGTTCTGGAAAATATTATTCTTATTCGGCATTCTGCAATTATGCCTCGACAAGATACTTATTCAGCTTTAAGGATAATTACAACATTCGTTCGGATAATTCTCATTTATATTCAGGCCTGACAACGTTCTCGGCCATATTATTATGTTCTGAAAGATCTTATTCTTGTTCGGAATTATATGATTCTACCTCGACTGATCGGCGAGGCACTTTTTTATTTTTAATTATTCTTTATATCTATTTGGATGCATATTCTATTCTCATTTCAGCAAGGATGTCTCCAGCATTTATTATATCTTATTCAGATCCAAGGATGTCTCCAGCATTTATTATATCTTATTCAGATCCAAGGATGTCTCCAGCATTTATTATATCTTATTCAGCTCCAAGGATATCTCCGGAATTTATTATATCTTATTCCCAACGAATCTATTGGTCAGCGCTGAGGAGATTTCCAGCATTTATATTATCTTATTCCCAACGAATCTGTTGGTTAGCACCGAGGAGGTCTTCAGCATTTATATTATCTTATTCCCAACGAATCTGTTGGTCAGCTCCGAGGAGATCTCTAGCATTTGTATTATCTTATTCCCAACAAATCTGTTGGTCAGCGCTGAGGAGGTCTCCAGTATTTATATTATCTTATTCCCAACAATCTGTTGGTCAGCTCCGAGGAAGTCTTCATCATTTATTATCAATTACCACCAACTCTGATCGGTAGATAAAATCCAACTCCGGTTGGTAGACAAAATCCAACTCCGGTTGGTAGATAAAATCCAACTTCGGTTGGTAGAAAAAATCCAACTCCGGTTGGTAGACAAAATCCAACTTCGGTTGGTAGAAAAAATCCAACTCCGGCTGGTAGATAAAATCCAACTCCGGTTGGTATTGGTCGATAAATCTCATTCAAAGTTCACATTCCACAGTTGGGGGCTTATATTACAGATATATTTGTTCATTTGGTGGCACATTCTTATATCATCATGCAGTCGAGCATCAAATTCAACCCCGACTAATCAGGAGGTATATTGAAGTTCAGGAGGAATATTGAAGTTCAGGAGATATATTGAAGTTCAGGAGGAATATTGAAGTTCAGGAGGTATATTGAAGTTCAGGAGGAATATTGAAGTTCAGGAGATATATTGAAGTTCAGGAGGAATATTGAAGTTCAGGAGGTATATTGAAATTCAAGAGGTGTATTCAGAAGTATCACGACATGATGAAAGAAAGCGACAAGTATTCCCCCGAGGAACTCTGTCAGACCAGAAATTTGAAGACGAGGTACCTACATGGAGATTATATGTAGATGGATCATCTTGCACAGCTGGTTGTGGAGCAGGGATTGTTTTAAACACCCCAGATGATATTGACATGGAGTATGCCTTGAGATTCCAATTCAAAGCTTCCAATAATGAGGCTGAGTATGATGCTATGATAGCAGGTTTTCATTTGGCGAAAGTCATGGAGGCACGGCAAGTAATTGTTTTCAGTGATTCTCAATTAATTGAATCAAATGATGGGAATATATGCAGTGAATGGAGAGTCGATGGTCAAATACCATGCAAAGGTGATGGAGTTATTGACAGAATTTGATGCTATTCAATTGGTGAGGACACCGAGGATGGAGAATGCTAGAGCAGACGCATTGGCCCGATTAGCATCAGCTACTTGTACCGAGCTGCGAAGAACGATACCAATTGAAGTATTAGAAAGTCGGAGCATATATTGAGGAGGAACAATTACCGGAGGATAAACTAGCTGCCAAGAAATTGAAGTATAAAGTTGCTCGGTATGTGTTAACTAATGGTGTTTTGTATAGACGAGGAATTATGGCAGGTTTGCAGAGATATGTGCATCCATCAGAAGTCAAAGAATTGATTGAAGAAATCCATGAAGAATCCTATGGAGCCCATGTAGCAGGTCGAACACTTTTGCAAAAGGTGATGACGCAGGGATACTACTGGCCGACGATGAGAGCTGATTGTATAGCTTATGCCAAGAAATGTGACAAGTACCAACGCTTTTCCTCCATCCGAAGAACTTCACAAGCATTGTTGACACCCATAACTCCCTTTGGCCATTTGCCATATGGGGATTGATTTGGTTGGACCATTGTCGACGACTCGAGGAAGATTCAAATACCTCGTCATCACAGTAGATTATTTTACTAAGTGGATAGAAGCTGAGCCACTTATTGACATGACATACGAGAAGAAGAGTATCCAGCCCCGAGAAGAATCAAGCTATACAAGAGGAAATGAAGACCAAGCAAGAGAGATATCTAGATCTCCTCATCGGGCAGAAGAAAAACAATAAATGAAGAATGTGTGTTGATTTCACCGATATCAACAAGGCAGTGGATGCTACCTCGGGACACGAACTGCTCATGGATATTTACTCTGGCTACAACTAGATTAAAATGAAACCTGAAGACATAACAACGGCTGATGAACAAGGTTTTTGCCGAGAAAATCAGTTGCAGTATGGAAGTCTATGTTGATGACATGCAAGAAAGCTGCTGATCATTTGGTTGACTTGAGTCAAACTTTTGATCAACTGGATAATTATCAAATGAAACTCAACCCGACGAAGTGCACATTTGGAGTACGAGAAGGAATGTTCCTCGGGTACATCATCAACCAGCGAGACGTTGAAGCAAATCCAGACAAGATCAAAGCCCTGTTAGGGTTGCGATCCCCAAAAATGAAAGAAGAGGTGCAAAGATCAGATACCCAAAGCGGGAAAAATTGGCAGTGGCATTAATTAAAGCAAGTAGAAGAAGGAGGCTGTGTTTCCAGGCCCATACCATGCATGCCGACATGCCATTAATACAAGCTATAGCGGAGTTTACTAATCTTAATACTCCCGAGGAACAAAAGTTGCTTGCTGATCAACCTGTGGATGTTACAGGATGCAATGCAGAAATGGTTGGGAGGATTCCTAATACTCCCGAGAAACAAACATTGCTCGCTGATCAACCTGTGGATGTTACAGGATCAACCAAGAAGACTGCTCTACGGAGTCATGCTCTACGGAGCCATGCTCTACGGAGTCAAGCTCTCCGGAGCGCTCTACGGAGCAAAAGTGCTATAAGTAGCCAACCTCCTTTGGTTAGGAGGATAAGCTCTCCGGAGCGCTCTACGGAGCAAAAGTGCTATAAGTAGCCAACCTCCTTTGGTTAGGAGGATAAGCTCTCCGGAGCGCTCTACGGAGCAAAAGTGCTATAAGTAGCCAACCTCCTTTGGTTAGGAGGATAAGCTCTCCGGAGCGCTCTACGGAGCAAAAGTGCTATAAGTAGCCAACCTCCTTTGGTTAGGAGGACATGCTCTAAGGAGCCAAAAGCTTTAAGGAGCCAAAAAGTGTACACCAGCATGATCAATTACGGTTGGTAAGATAAAAATATACTCTCATATTACAACTTATGTTGGTCAGGAGGTAACATTATTTCAAAAAGTTCTTTAAAGAACAAAATATTCCAAACTATACCAAGTATGGTTGGTCGGGGATAAAAACCCATCAACTGTAGTTGGTCGACAAACATTATTTATCCACCTTGGTTGGTTGGAAACACTTTGAATAAATTATACTCATTACTTTATTATTAAGTGATCGAGCAACATTACTAATACTTGTAACTTTTTTGGTCGATGAACCATACAATATTGTTATGCAAGCACAAATAATAATGTGTTTGATATTTACAAAATAATAGCAAATTCAAATTTGTGAACAAAAATGAAATTCTTTCACTGAATTCAAAATGAATTATGCAAATTTATTACATTGATATTAAATTGTGTACTAACTATTACATTGAGATTCCTACTCTATTGGTTTCTCTCCCTCTGATTTTGAAACAGGTTCCTCGCCAGCAGGAAGATCATCCAAAGCATAATGGAAATTTTATGAAATTAAGATATTTCAGCATTCTGATCTTCATCACAGATGGTCTGTCCGAGCAATTCTTGTTCGTCCCCGAGCAGCTCTTGCTCATCCCCGAAAACCTCTTGCTCGCCCCCGAGTGGAGGTAGAAGTTAAAATCAGCATCTACATCACTGAGATCTTTGCTACTACTGTCTCGATCAACATCGAAGAAGAAGTTGTAAGAAAATGTTTCAAAGTCCACCACTAGCTCACAGAATGCAGTAGGTCGGCTAACAAACCAATCAACATACTTGAAGATTATGATAAGCTACAAGCGGCATCATATGTCGTCCAGGAGATAATGCCCTTTATGTTCAACAAATCAAGAAGGTAGATCAAGAATTTCACGAGCACCGAGCAACACTGCAAAATAAAATACTCCATCCTTTCAAGTAAACCATCAAGCATGAAGCATTGGGGGCTTCTGTTGATACCAAATTTAATCTGCTGACGTGGACCAATCATACGAAGACACCCGGCTATCTACATGGCAACAACAGACCTCTCCGAGGAACTCACAGGCTCCGAGGAACATACCTCTCCGAGGAACTCATAGGCTCCGAGGAACATACCTCTCCGAGGAACATACCTCTCCGAGGAATTCTTGAATACCAGGAAGATCAACATACCCGAGTTACTCAGACGGTCCGAGCTGCATCTCGGCCACAGCATTGATTGCCAGATAACGAACAGTCCAACTGGTTCATTAAATGATTATCCTTGACGCACAAGTCTAAGGGCATTAAATGTATTACCCTTTCATATGTATATCATTTAATGTATCGACCCTTTCATGTACAGCCTCAAGGCTATAAATACCTTGTATCATCCTCATTCAAGGGGACCGGAATTTCTTGAGAGAACTTGTAATCAAGAACTCCACAAACACTCAGCAATAACATAACAGTGGACGTAGGCTTTATTCCTAGCCGAACCACTTTAAAAATCTTTGTCTTATTTATTTATCTGTGATTGAAGAATTAGAGTGATCTAGTTTTTTACATCAACAATTACTTTCATCTATCTCTCTTAATTTATTTCTCTCATTTTCTCTCCCTTCATTTATATATTTCTCTACGTTTATTACTCTCACATATCTCTCTTTCTTAATTTATACCTTTCTTTTTATGTTACATAATTATAATCCCTTCATTGCTTTTAATTTATGTTGATTTTCGTTTAAATTTTTTTCCAATTCTTTTTCATTCCCATCATTTAAAATCAGCTGTGCATTGCGCAGAACTTGAATACTAGTATGTAACCTAAATTCTATATTTGCATAAAATAGAAAATAGTTTAATGAAGTTAACTACCAACCACTCATGTCCAAAATGGGTCTACGTCATCTCATGACTATATGAAGTTCCGTTCCAACTAAAACATTGACAATTCCAATCGCCTACTTACAGATCATTGATTTAGCTAAGCCTTCTAGAAAAGAATCGTGAAGAGTTTAGACTTTGCTTTTCTAGCTCTAGATTTAGCTACTGGTATAAGAAAAAGTTGATGCAACTTCCCAAATTTTGGCAAAGCATTTGATGTATACACAGCTAAAAGATATAAATCACTCATCAAATAATACATTTGAACTTTATAACCCTTATATATTTCTACTTGCCTAGTTTGGCCGCCTAATTTTCACTTCTTTGCATTTGACACCAAAATGACTAATTGGGACACTTGAATAAATTTTTACAACACTGGAGATACAAAGTGTCACAAAAAGTCATTTTAGGGGGCCAAAACCAATCAAAATAATCAATAAGGTTATCAATTCTCTCAAATAATACGAATTTCATAGAGAGACATTGACCTTTATTAATATAGATTTATATGCTTAGGCCCTCTCAAACTGTCTTTTGTTCATTTAGATACACACTACCATACATATTTTAAACGTTTTTGTCTTTTTGTGTCGAAACTTTAAATTTGAATCTCTCTCAAAATACACGATATTTATATACATGGAACGCTCTCGAATGAGATCTATCAAAAGAGATGAAGGAATGATAAGTAATTATGTCCCAAAAAACTTCATTCGAAAAGTGGGTGAGATGTTCATTAAAAGTTTAAACGGCTCTGAATGAACATATTTATTAATTTTACATTTCACCCACTTTTCGGATGAATTTTTTAAAGAAATTATATGCAGATGATCTCCTTATGGTGAAGCCAAGTTTAGCGGAGAACTTTATTTTTTTAGTATTTTGAATAATTGGCCTATACATCATGCTTCCTACATCACTCGTAATCACACCTAGTTCTACGTCCTAAATTTTATTTTTAATTTTTTTATTTTATCAATGAAGTTAACCTTTCAATCAACACATGTTCAAAATATTAGGTCAAAATACAATTTCTAGCTATTTTTAAAAAAATCAACAAAAAACTGCTGAAAATGGGTCTATGCCAGCAGAATTTTGTGATTTTTTTAAAAATAGCTAGAAATTGTATTTTGATTTAATTTTTTGAACATGTGTTGATATTGAGAGGTTAATTTCAATAGAATTTTTTTTTTTTTGGAAAAAAGGTTTCTTAAGGCGTATGACTACGTATGATGTAGGAGAGCATGCCCCTCTCTCTCTCTCTCTCTCTATATATATATATATATATATATATATATATATTTTAACTGCTTATGTCCATGACAAAAATGGCACAATTTAAATATGTTACGTCTCTTTTGTTACTCACATGATTTATCACACTTTTCCTCTGTAAGTATTGTTGTCCATTAATTTTAGGAAGCTTTTCATTTTAGTTCATGACCTCTAATTTTTTTTGGGTAGAGTCCACTTATTTATTTTTTGGATTGTAATGTCCCTTATCCATTACCTTATAAATTAGATACAATAAATTTAACATGGGTATATTACAAATACTCGTGTATATATTATAAATTTCACATACAAGCTATATTTTTAGAATAAAAAAAATAATAGTATACATTACTGAAAAATCGAGTATACACTAATGATGTCCTTAACCGAAAATAAAATAAAATAAAATTACCAAGTAGGGAGTTCAGCAAAAAAAAACGTATTTTGACAGTTATATGCGTGACAAAAGGCATATAATTTATCTTCCACGCTGAAGTTTTCCATTTTGTTTTATTGCTCAATAAATTGTTTCAATTCTCGGTAGTGAAAAATTATTGCGGATATAGCCAATGATAAAGTTGAGGTCAACAATTCGTATGTTTAAAAATTTTCTCATAATAAAATAAGTGTATTTTCATCGACTCTCAACAGGTTTTTTGAATCTGCTACTTTCCTTGTAAATATTGTATTTTAGAGATCTCATTACGATGCGTTATTATGTTAAAAAAAGGTTTATTTAAGGTTTGACCCCCATTTAATTCCCTATAATGAGTCAAACCCTCGAGATTTGACTTTTTTAAGGTTTGACCATTATTTTTAACTTTCCGTCCACTTAGCCATTAACCCTTATGCTTACCGGTTATACCCTTACTTTAATATGCAACCCCAATACCCATCACGCTCTTCATGCTCTCCGCCCCCTCTATTATTATTTGTGCAGATCTCCCTTTCTTTCTCATCCGATCAATTAATGGCGTTCGTTACAACCTTTTCCATTTCCTCTCAATCCCAACCAGGCACTTACTAGGATGTCTCGATTTCGTGTCTCTTGTGCGACCAAAGCCGAGAAATCCCAACAGTAGTGATGTGGATGGTCGGCTACCCTACCACGTTCATCCTCCGACGGGTATTATTGAGGTAATTCCTGAACATAACTGTAAACGTGGAGGTTCCTTGGGCAGACGCCACTAAATGACACTACAAGAAAAAATAGAATTCGCGACATCTTTCGGCGACATCAGTGTTTTTTGTATTGCCAAAAGGTATACTTTTGGCGGCATATATAGTTTTTGTGTTGCGAAAAATTAGTATTTTGGTGGGCTCCCTACTAACATTTCCCCCAAAATGTCATTTACATTCCGCGACATCTGATTGATGTCGTGCATTTGGTCCATTATTTTCGACGACATATATTGTATGTCGCGAAAACATCGCTCGCATTTTACGACATGGATATCATGTCACGAAATGGTTTACACTTTTAGCTTCATCATATGCATGTCGCGATATGTATTTTAATTAATTTAAAAAAAACTCAAAATTTATCTCCCTCTTTTTTTTTAGCCAAAAATTTATTTTACCCCTCAAAACCCCCTAAAATTCCCGCTTAAAATAAACCCTAAAAAAATTCCCAATTTTTTTCTCTCTCTGCTCTCCCCCGATCTCTTCTCTCTCTCCCGATATCTTCTCCCCACCTCAAGCACCGAAACCGGCCAGCACCAATCCAAAATCCGGGCCTGACCTTCGACCCCTTTATACCTCCGACCCCACCTTCCAACTAAAACCATGGCGTGAAACCCCTGACAGCGATTCCGAAGACATCACACCTGCTGGCCTCTAAACCCATAAACAAACTTTGGCAATATCCTTACCTACTTGGTTTGAGAGGAATCGAATATGAGAGGAACCGTTGGTGTTTCACCCAGCCCCATAGATCCCAGGCACAGGCTCTCTTTAGCCACGTCAATATCTCTCTCTCTGTATGTATATATTGTGTAGCATTGACTTGAGTTTCGTAGTTGTTTAATTGCACATTTGGATCGCAATTGGAGCGACCCTGTGTGGAATTGTTGTTATGTAGTTTTTGAGTTGAGTTGAATTCTGCTACTTAAAATTGGTTAAATAGATTGATTCAGTATGGACATGGAAATTATTTAGTTTAGTTCATATAAGTTTCATCCGTGCTTGAGTTGTTTTATATTTTCAATTTTGACTTTATCCTGATAAATTCAATTTTCACAAATTATTGCTTCGATTGATTTGTCTTAGACAGGTCATGGGTTTTTGGAAGCAGCATAATCACAATTTCCCTTCAATAATAAAAGTTGGGTTTTACTATCTCTCTCAAGTTTAAAAACCAATCTATCAGTGAATAATGGTCATGGAAAGATTCTAAGGCCCTGTTTTAGATGCTAAACTGAAACAAGTACAAAGCCTAATAACAATATAATATTGAAAATTTCTTTGGACAATTTTTTAACCAACGGCTCAACCCGAAACCTCGCCGTCACCGGAATTAACCCAAACTCCTTACCCGCCCGACCATCTAATCCGACCAGATTTCAATCAGGTAATGCAAATTTACTCAACCAACTATTTCTAATCTGATTTAAAAAAAAAGAAGTAATGTTAGTGTTTATTTGATTTGATTTTTGGTTAACATTTACAGCACAAACAAAATGAAATCAGAAGATTTGATTTCCACTAGAATCTTCACCAAGATTTCAATTCCACCATGCCAAACAAACCTCCCGATTCAAGGTATTTTGTAGTTGGTCCTATTGTCATGCAGAACTTTTTTTTTTGATTAGTTTGATGATGGTACCCCTTTTTTTCCTTCAGTTGCAAATGTTTGGAACGGATAAAGATTAGTTTGATGATTAGATTGATGATGATGATGATGAAATGATTACAACGGATAAAGATGAGGAAGGGGGTGATGAGCAAATGTATTTTGATTCCGATCTTGATATAGATAGTGACATGTAGTCTTGTAACTTGTGTTATGCCAATGGAAAAATGTTTTTAACAAAGTTGTATGTTTACATTTTATGTCATTGTTTATGCATTTTCTCCTTTTTGTAATTTAGTTTATACTGTCTGATCTAATCAATGTCTCGCATTTTATTTATAATGCACGTTTATTTCATTTTGTTTTAGTAGTTGCAAAAATGGCCCCCAAACAAAAATTGTGGGTCAAACCTGAATATACGACCCATATCGTGTCAGCGTATGAGAAAGAAAGAATGAATAATATTGCAAATAATAAAATGAGAATGACTGCCCTTCGGGTGTATCATTTGGCAAATTCTTCAAGGAGTGTGGTTGAGGAGAATAAGCAGGTGACCTCAAGTAAGAAAAAATAACAAATGTGAGTGAGGATGATGATGATTATATACCTTTTGATAATGGGGAAGACCTTAGTTTGTATGCCTGAGATGATGCCCATAATGAGTGTATTGATCCTCAAATAGAGAAGGTATCTTATGTTAGAAAGTGTATTTAAATTTGATTTTATCTCTTATATTGAAGTTAAACTCTAAAAACACATACTCTTGGCAATTATTATGAATGTATCACCAATTATTTAATATATATTATTTTTTAGGTTTCATTCATGGCCCCTGTTAGAAGATCACATCATTCTTCCACACCCATGGATGGGGCGGATGCATCCCATGTGATGTTTAATACTTTGTCACATTCTTCCACACCCACAGTTGAGTCGGTTGTAACCTCTGCGAATGCGGTAGATGCATCCCATGTGATGTTTGATACTTTGTCACATTCGTCCACACCCACAGTTGAGGCGTTTCAAGTGTCACGACCCGTACACTTAGTTTTTAGCAGCGCAGTCAATGGATACAACATGTTCACTTAATTTAATGTTGCCAATATTTATAATGTGTTCACTCGATTTAAATTTTGTTCTCAGCTCCTACGAAGAAACGTGCAAGGGGGCCTACCGCGGGGAAAATGACGGAGAAAGTTGTGCACCGATATGGAAACATTGAAATTGAGGTCCCACCTAGTGATGGATCACCAGTGGGATTACATGCTCCTACATTTGCACAACAACTTGGCATAGAGATCAGAAATGTCACCCCACTTCAAAACGTCTCTTGTTGAGATAAAATCGATCCCTCGATAAAGGAGTCAATAATTCAGAGAGTCTGGGTATTTTTCAATATAATTATAAATTCATTTAATATCATGTTTATATAATATTTATTAAGGATCGATACTACTATTACATGATAAGTTTGATATCGAGGATTATGATGATGACAAGGATGTTAGATTTGCCATTAATAGGAAGTGTCAGAGTAGATACCATGATTGGAAGAGCAAGATGCATGCACATTATTCACAGCTAATGGAGAATGGAGTTGATCCCAAAAGCAAACCATATCCAGGTGTTAAGCAAGAATACTAGAATTATATGATTGATGTCACTTAGACTGATAAGGCTTTTTTGGTAACCTTTACTATTTATGATTGATAACCTTAAACACGCAATTTTACATTTTTTCTTCCAAGTGAATACCGTACTACAATCGTAATATTTAAAAACTATGATTGATATAACTTTTGATATTTATGTTTTAAGGAGCGATCAGATAAAAAAAAAGCGCGTGCACATTTGCCTTGGAACCATGTATGCGGGTTACGATCATTTGTAGCTGCGATGTCAATCCAGGTGATGCATTTATTAATTTCTAAATTATTACATAATTATCAACTTGATTTTAGCCTTACTAAATTGGATTTCAATTTACGTGTCATAATAATATTCTTGATATTGTGCATACTAGACATGTTTCACACGCATCATCAACTAGTATGATTATATTCTTACATGCATTAATTTTAAATTCAGGAGCATGAAACCGGAGTGAAACCTGACATCATAGAATTCTTCAAGACATCTCATTGGAGTAAGAGAAAGGATGATTGGATGAGTTATAAGTTCAAGGATACACATGTATGTTTCAGTTCTTTCCCCTTTTATCCTTTTTGGTGTTTTATAAGACAAACCTTCTAATATAAGTCTTCTTGTCTTCATATTGTTTGTTAACCTTACATTAATTTAATGAAAAAATATTTTATCTTATATATATATATATATATATATATATATTTTTTAAAATGGTAGGACGAGTTTCCAAAGCTAGATGCGAGATTGAAGGAGCCCGACAGAGTTCAACTGTCACAGAAGGAGATAGCAATTAGGGTACTTGGGAAGAAGTCGGGATATTTGAGAGGATTCAGTGTCGTTCCAAAGCCCTCTGAAACTTCAACAGTCATAGCACAGTCCCGGTCTCATAAAGAAGAGTTGAGAAACTTGAAAGATAAGATATCGTCTCTTGAAGAACAAAACGCTGCTCAGAATAGAAGTTTTGAGAATTTGATGACATTGTTTGAGCAAAATGGACATTTTTGAGAAGCCATGGCGGGGGGAGTTCATCAGATGCCTATCAAAATGCAAATGAAATTTGGTTAGTCTCAAAGTCTCAAATTCTCTTTAAAATTGCAGCATTAAATAGCACAATGGCCCGAATAAATAGGCTAAAACATCTCCATAAATTCTCTTTAAAAATTGCAGCATTAAATAGTAAAGTCTCCATAATTTTCCCACCATATGCCTAGGATAATTAGGCCAAAACAACGAAAACATAAACATAAATAAGAGGCAAAAAAACATAAATAGGCCAAAACAGGGGGAAAAAACAGTTTATTTTCAGCACAAAACAGGGGCTTATTGCTGCCCAAAATAGGGGCATATTGCTGCCCAAAACAGAGGCATATTGCTGCCCAAAACAGAGGCATATTGCTGTCCAAAACTGGGGCATATTGTTGCCCAAAATTGGGGCATATTGCTGCCCAAATACAACAATATAAATAGGTCAAAATAGGGCCAAAATGCGACGAAAAAAGCAACTAATTATGTTAGAAAAATTATACAATAAATAAACATATTATACGAATACAATTTATGATAAAAAGTTACCTTGGGTTGAGAAATTTACCTTGGGTTCACCAATTGTAAATGATAGCGTTATAAACCTTTTTCATATACTTGTACTTAAAACATGCCGTTAGTGAGTGAAAATCCAAAACAATGCCCAAACGGTCCCGTAAGAGGCGCGAACAACGCCCAGGGGACCAACGTAACACGTAGGAACTTATCGCGTAGTCACGGGACTCTCGAGTTGAGAATACGACGATAATTTGCAAAATCTAGAATTAGGCTTAAAACGTGTCGTTGGAGGGTGAAAACCCAAAACAACGCCCAAACGGCCCTGTAAGAGGCACGAACACCTCGTACGAGACCAATATAACACGTGAGAGCTGACAGCATAGTCACGGGACTCCTGGTTTGAGAATGGGATGATAATTTGCAAAAATCTAGACTTACGCTTAAAACATGCCGTTAGAGGGTGAAAACAAAAAAGAGACCCCGAACGGCCCTGTAAGATACACGAACACCTCGTACGAGACCAACGTAACACATAAGAATTGATCGCGTAGTCATGGGATTCTCAGCTTGAGAATACAACGATAATTTAAAAAAATCTAGACTTAGGCTAAAAAAATGCCGTTAGAGGGTGAAAATCTAAAACAACTCCAAACAGCCCCGTAAGATGCACGAACACCTCCCACGGGACCAACGTAACACGTAGGGACTTGCCATGTAGTCACGGAACTCCCGATTTGAGAATGGGTCGATAATTTATAAAAATCTAGACTTAGGCTTAAAAACATGACGTTAGAGGGTGAAAACCTAAAACAACCCCTAAACGGCCCCGTAAGAGGTACAAACACCTCCCGCAGGACCAACATAACATGTAGGAATTGATCGCGTAGTCACAGACTCCCAGGTTGAGAATACAACGATAATTTACAAAAATTTAGACTTACGCTTAAAACATGCCGTTAGAGGGTGAAAATCCAAAACATCTTCAAACGACCCCGTAAGATGCACGAACACCTCCCACGGAACCAACGTAACACGTAGAGATTTACCGCGTAGTCACTGGAATCCAGTTTGAGAATACGATAATAATTTGCCAAAATCTAGACTTTGGCTTAAAACATGCCGTTAGAGGGTGAAAACCCAAAGCAACGCCCAAATGACTCCGTAAGAGGCACGAACACCTCGTACGAGCCAATAAAATACGTGAAAACTTATAACGTAGTCATGGGATTCCCGGTTTGAGAATGGGATGATAATTTGCAAAAATCTGGAGTTAGGCTTAAAACATGCCGTTAGAGGGTGAAAACAAAAACAGACCCCGATCGGTCCTGTAAGATACACGAACACCTCACACGTGACTAAGGTAACACGTAGGAACTGATTGCATAGGGTGAAAATACAAAACAGCTCCAAACGGCCCCGTAAGATGCACGAACACCTCCCAAAGGACCAACGTAACACGTAGGGACTTGTAGAAAAGTCACGGGACTCCCGATTCGAGAATACGATGATAATTTGCAAAAATCTAGACTTAGGCTTTAAACATACCGTTAGAGGGTCAAAACTCAAAACAAATAGCAAACGTCCCCGTAACTGGCAGGAACACCTCACACGAGACCAATGTAACACGTAAGAACTTATCGCGTAGTCAGGGGGCTCCCGGTTTGAGAATACAACGATAATTTGCAAAAAACTAGACTTAAGTTTAAAACATGTCGTTAGAGGGTTAAAACCCAAGACAACCCCCAAACGGACTCGTAAGACGCACGAACACCTCCCACAGGACCAACATAACATGTAGGAATTGATCGCATAGTCACGGGACTTTCAGGTTGAGAATACAATGATAATTTGCAAAGATCTAGACTTTAGGTTTAAAACATGCCGTTATAGGGTAAAAATCCAAAACAACTCCAAACGACCCCGTAAGATGCACAAAAACCTCCCACGGGACCAACGTAACATGTAGATACTTGTCGCGTAGTCATTGGACTTTCGATTTGAGAACACGACAATAATTTTAAAAAATCTAGACTTTGGCTTAAAACATGCCGTTAGAGGGTGAAAATCCAAAACAACGCCCAAACGGCCCCGTAAGAGGCACGAACACCTGGCACGAGACTAATAAAATATGTGGGAACTTACAGCGTAGTCACGGGACTCCCGGTTTGAGAGTGGGACAATAATTTACGAAAATCTAGACTTGAGGCTTAAAATATATCGTTAGTGGGTGAAAACCAAAAATAGCTTCCAACGGGTGAACCTTTATATCGATTGAGCTTATTTATGTTAAATATTTGGAAGGGATTTGTTGATTATTTATTTATGTCTTTTGTTGATGTCGTTGAGTTTATTTAAATGTTAAAACAAGTTTGATTTCTTGAATAAACAAAAGAAACTCTGCAGATTTTTTTTAAAAAATATTTAGTGTTCTAAATTGGTTAACTCAAACATAAGTTTATGAAATATCTTGAGAATTGGGGATGGAGAGTGAAAAATCACACATGATACTAAAGTTAGACTATTGTTGGGCCGTGCGAGACATGTGAGACTATTTTATAATTGTGGACACGAGTCTGGTGAACTTTTATATCGATTGAGTTATTTATAAGCTTATTTATGTTAAATCGTTGGAAGGGATTTGTTGATTGTTTATTATTTAAATGTTAAAACAAGTTAGATTTCTTGAATAAACAAAGGAAACACCGTCGAATTTTTTTGAAATTATTGAGTGTTTTAAATTGACTAACTCAATCATAAATTTAGGAAACATCTTGAGAATTGGGGGTGGAGCATGAAAAATCACATATGATACTAAAGTAAGACCATTGTTAGGTCGTGCGAGACACGTGAGACTATTTTTTAACTATGGACACGAATCCGGTGAACCTTTATATCGATCGAATTATTTATGAGCATCTTTATGTTAAATTGTTGGAAGGAATTTATTTGTTGAATGTTTTTTTTATGGATTTTGTTGATGTCGTTGGATTAATTTTAAATGTTAAAACAGGTTGAATTTCGTGAATAAACAAAGGAAACTCTGTCGAAATTTTTTGAAATTATGAAGTGTTCTAAATTGATTAACTCAAACATACCCGAATTTAAAAATTGAGAGCGAAAACGTAAAACGACTATAAAAAATAGCAAAAAGAGGTACACTTATGATAAAAGTAGATTTTTTTTTCATATTATGTAATCCAATTAAGGTTAACACGTGTTTATTTATTTCCTGTCACAGATCGATGATGGATTTCATTGGATATCCTTGGCCTAGTTGATTGGATGACTCGAAGTTCCTCGCGAAATGTTTTATTTTTGCATTTGGTGTTATTTTGAACATTTGTTGTAATCATACATTTATTTGAATGGAATGAATTATCTTTAAACGAATATTGTAGAATTGAATATGGTGTCATTTTGTGTGGTAGTTTGGATGCTAAATTGCTATGCATGCACATTTATATTGGTTATATCATGGAAAAAATTTATATATACGCATCTTGCAATCTTCTTTTGAAATGACTTTTAGTGGCACTATATATGACATTTAGCGACATGTATATCATGTCGCCTAAAAGAAGACATTCCGCGACATTTATAGCATGTCGCTTAAAAGATGACATTTCGCGACATGTATGGCATGTCACCTAAAGGATGACCTTTCGCGACATGCCATTATGTCGCGAAAGGTGAGGTATTATTTAATATAAAAAATAAATATTAATATATATTTTTATAAATATATACATTTCGCGACATGTAGCTGGTCGCGAATGGTAAATACATTTCCCGACATAGATTTTGTATGTTGTTGAATACATTTCCAGACGGGGATTCCGCGACACAGGGGGGACTGGTGGTCGTATGTTGCGAAATGTCTTTCGCGATATAATTAATACTTTTCGCGACATATTTTCTGTGTTGCGAAATGTATTTTTTCTTATAGTGTGGCCTCCCCAAATTCCCTCATTATCTGCCCTGCTCAGCTGTAAATGTGGTCCTTGTCTTCTTGCTCCTCCTCGTTGTCTCTTCCTCCTCCATTAATTCTTTTAATTGGGGCTCTAACAGTTAGGTTGGAAAAATTTGTTTGTTACGATTGAGAAAGGATTTGGCAAAATCAATCTGGGTTTTTTTTAAATTAATTATGGGTTTAATATTTATTTTCTGTCCTTTATTAATTTTTAGTATTTTTTTCATTATTTTTTATTTTTTTAAAAAAAATTCTGAGAATTTTTTAATTTTATGTTATTTGTTTTCTTAATTAATAAATTTCTGAATTTTAATAAAAAATTTCGGTGTTTTTTTAATTATTTATGGGTTAATATTTATTTAGTGTTTTATTTATTAATTTTATGTATTTTTTCATTATTTTTGTTTTTTAATTTTTTAATTTTCTGTTATTTGTTTTCTTAATTAATAAATGTTTGGGTTTTTTTAAAATTAATTCTGGGGTTATTATTTACTTTTAGTTTTCATTCATTTCTGTATTTTTTTATTATTTTTGGTTTTTTTATTTATTTTTTGTTTTTTTAAATTTTTTTTTGATTGTTTTTTAATTTTTTTTATCATTTGTTTTCATAATTAATAAATTTCTGGATGTTTTTTCAAATTAATTCTGGGGTTAATATTTTTTTTTTGTTTTTTTTATTAATTTTATGTATTTTTTCATTATTTTTGTTTTTTTTAATCTCCTAATAGTTAGTGATGTCCCAACAACAAAGAGGGGCAATCCGGGGATAAATGAGAAATAAACATAGGGATTAACGGCTAAGTGGACGAATAGTTAAAAATAGGGGTCAAATTTAAAAAAAATCAAATTTCGAAGGTTTAACTCATTATAAGGAATTAAATGGCGACCAACCTTAAATGACCCCCCCCCCCCCAAAAAAAAACGAATCAAAAATATTTTAACCTAAAAGATATTCTAAGATTTCAAATAGGGGCACAACTGGTACGAGTTCTTACCGTACCGTACCGTACCGTTTTGGACCGGGAAAAAATGGTTTTGGTTTCATATTATAAAATACCGAAAATCAATTTTATCGAAACCGAAAATACAGTAAAATTTTTTGTTGCTTTTGGTTTTTAGATATAAAAAACCGATTTACCGATTTTACCGTACCGACTTATTGTACCGACTTTACCGTACCAAAATTACTAAATTTACCGTACCGAAATACTGTACCAAACTTAGTGCATATTACCATATCAATTACCAAATAAAAATTATATTTAAAAAAATATACATACCCCATTATCAAGACCCTCCATTTTTTTAAAGTAATCTCATCTGTTTATTTCCCACACTATAAATACCACTGTGGCCATCCCCGATCCTCGCGGTGAGAGAGAAGGTATGGTGAGAGGATCTTGGTCCCACGCATCCCTCTCGGGAGCACTTCGGTCATTGTCGGCGATGTGTGAGGTGAAAAATATAGAGAGATGGAGTCTCTATTCTATTTTACTCAATATAGACAAAAGAAGGTAGAGCCATCCCGAAGGACAGCATAAAAAACAAACTGACACATACGAAATCAAAAATGATTCGAGGAGGGTTCGGAGGCCAAGTTACGAAATGGAAAGGTGTTAGGCACTCATTCCGCCCTTGCGGTCCCTCATGGATTTATTGTTATTTTCTTCTATTTCTCCGTGATATGTGTGCATGTGTATACGTAATTGAGATAGGAATCATCGACTTGTATCATGGAAGAGATAGAGCGAGTCATCCGTAGAAATGTTCCCAAAGGTAATATTAGAAAATAGGATTTACGCGATTATCCTTGCGTTGATCGTTATAATGGAACGATAACGCGTATGGAATAATACGCCACTAAGAACAAATATATGTATATGTAAATATGTAGAATCTAAGAGAATTAAGTTCAAGAATTATGAAAATAGAAAAATTGAAAATTGAAGAAAAAATAAGACTCGAGTCTCGAGTTTTACCCCGAGACGCCTACATAGCCTATAGAGGCATCAAATCCACGTAGTTTGCATGCAAAACGAGGGGTTGGGGTTTATCCCATAAATCCAATCGGGGACTTCTCTTATGTGTGTGTGTGTGTGGAAAGGTGTTTTAGTGTGAGAAAAGTGTGAGAATTCCCGTTTGGAATTCATGAGAAACCCACTTTTTCTTGCTTTTAGGGTTTTTATATGAAAAACAGAGATGTGCAATAATACTAAAAAAAAGTATATTAGGATATGTGAGATGGGTAGAAAAAGTGCTAAGTAATAAAATAAGTTAATGCGAATTTAGGAGAATTTAAGGAGAGAGTTGAGAAAGTTGGACCTTCTTGAGATCTTGAGCTTGATTTTGAATGTTTGAGAGAAGACCTTGCACTTGGATGATAATGATGGGTAGTTAAATCACCAAGTTCGGTGAAAAAGATGATGAAAAGTGAGGGTTGGAAATGGAGTTGGATGTAGAAATCACGCTGACTTCTAGAGAGGTTTTCTGAGTTCGCTGAGAGTGATAGATCTCAGTTTTTTTGGATCCTTTGCAATTAGGCTAGAACCTCCTTTTTATAGGCCCATGGCATTGCCGATCGGCATAGGGATGGTCCTGCCAATCGGCAGGTATCTTTAGGCACACTACCGATAGGCAGGATTTTGAACCCGCCGTTTGGCAGTCTCGTTCAGGTTCTTTCGAAAAAATGGTCGTAAAATGAAATCCGTTGATTCGAATCGCCCACGGGGTGTACCACTTGAAAATTACTTCAGATACCTTTGAAAGTCCTTTGAACTGCTCCCGGGTCTGGGAGTTTACTTTGGGACAAATGTGGCTCGAAAGCGCTCGTCGATCGTTTGGACGGGGGATCGTCAGACACAAACGAATCGTTCGTCCATATGGTAAGTTAGAATTATGCACAGGGTAGACCGTTTGAAAGGTTATGATATGTACTTTGACATTACAAAGATTTGAATCGGTTTGGAGAGTTGACTCTGGTCAACCGGGGCCCAGAAGCGTTTGATGACCTTTCGGAGTAAAACGGATTGTTCGTTCGTACCGTAAGTCAAAATTGGGCCCAGAGTGGACCGTTGGAAAGGGGTTTCAGCGCCCTTTAAAGATTCATTCAGTGTCGATTGAGCTAAAGAGTTAACTTTAGTCAAACGGAGGTGGGGAGCATCCGGTGGCCTCCTGATCAAGTTTTGAGGGAAAATGGGTCGTTCGTCCGCACCGTAAATCAGAATCACGCACGGGGTGGACCGTTGAAAAGGGGTTTTAGTGCCTTTTGAAGATTCATTCAGTATTGGTCAAGCTGAAGAGTTCGACTTTTGGTCAAACAGAGCCAGGGAGTGATCGATGGCCTCTAGGTCAGTACTCGGGGTATGACCTAGGTTCGTAGTGATGCAGGGGGTGCTAGAATGGGGTGTCTACAGAGCCCCTCGATGGGTGAGTTTGGAACAAACGATAGCCATTGAAATAGACACCACATGATGCCTTTGAAAAGGGTCAATTCTGCGGACATAAGGAAACGAGGATGACCAATTCAGAGGGTCGAGGTCGATTCTGAGGACCTAAGGAATGAGGATGATCAATTTAGAGGGTTGAGGCTGATTCTAAGGACCTAAGGAATGAGGATGACCAAATCAAAGGGTCGAGGTCGATTCTGAGGACCTAAGGATGAGGATGACCGATTCAGAGGGTCGAGGCCGATTCTGAGGACCTAATGGGCATATCGGGGATGGTCAAAAGGAAGTGACAACCAAAGATTAAGTTCAATTCCGAGGACCTAAAGCAATACTGGGGATGAAAAATTTTGTGGGTCGAAGCCAATTCTGAGGGCTTAGGTTGTGATGACCAATTCTGCGGGTTGAAGCCCATTCTGAGGGCTTAAATTGAGATGACCAATTCTGAGGAATTAGGTTGTGATGACCAATTATGCGGGTCGAAGATAATTCCGAGGGCTTCAATTATGATGACCAATTCTGCGGGTCGAAGCCAATTCTGAGCACTTAGGTTGTGATAACCAATTCTGCGGGTCGAAGCCAATTCTGAGGGATTAAATTGTGATGACCAATTTTGCGGGTCGAAGCCAATTATGAGGGCTTAAATTGTGATGACCAATTCTGCGAGTCGAAGCCAATTCTAAGGGATTAAATAGTGATGACCAATTCCGAGGGTTGAAGCCAATTCTGAGGGCTTAGGTTGTGATAACCAATTCTATAGGTAAAAACCAATTCTGTGGGCTTAGGTCATGATGACCAATTCTGAGGGATTAAATTGTGATGTTCTCGGGGAACTCTGCCGGAGAAATTACCTCGTGATTTTGATTTGAGCTGGGAAGCTGATTGCTGGGGAAAATTTTGTATCTTCTGGAGACTTTACGGGGAATAGCTAATTTGATGCTGTGAATTCCATTGGGAAGTGATTAGGTGATCCAGGGTTTTGGATATTTTACTCGGGGAGATTTGAGACTTTTGTTGTAATGGTTTTTGAGGATTCCACTGGGGAATAGGAGATAACCTGAAGTTTGGGATACTTTAGGAGTCCTCTGGGGACGTTGTCAGGGAGATATCCACTTGGCTTTTGAGGGTTCCGCTGGGGAAGTAAGGTTTAACTTGAGGGAGTGTGAGAGAAAAATTAATTTTCTTGGTGAAAATGTTCTACATCTTCCCTGGGATTGTGAAGAATTTTCTGAGGATTTTCAGGGTTTTCTGGTATTTCCTGGGAGTTTTTGTACGAAAATTTAAGGGGGTGTCGGTCGGCATGGTGTGGAGGGTGCCATTCGGCAGTGGCACGGACTTTTGGACTGCCTCGAGAAGGTTGAAGGTCAGTATCGATTGATAGGTGGGGGTGCAGTGCCAATCGGCATGACCCTTGGCTTCTTATAAAAAAGGATCGGGTTCCCCTCATTTTTCACAGCTTCTTGCTTTCTCTCTTTTTGCGAATTTCTTCTGCGAATCGCCTTAACATTATGAAACCTAAAAAATGGCCTCTTTTGTGAGCACTGTGACACAAAAGGAGTGGTTAGCTATTGATGACTGTGCAAATGTGGGGTGGAGGTCCAGGGCGACTCTTGCGTTGGGGAGTGAGAACTCTTTTGATGCGTTTGAGCCGGTTGCGAATGAGCGGACTTTACTGCGGGAGCCGTCGCGTCATCGCTCTTCTAGGGTGGTGAACCCTGGTGGTTATGTAAGTACAAAATGACTTTTGGCATTCTTTTTTGGTGATTTTATTTTTACTAGGATTTTGACATGGTTTTTCTTTGACAATCTGATGTTTCTTTGTCGACTATGCGTGCCCGCGGGACGACGGGGCTTAAGGATGTTTGGGAGCACCTTCCACCTGTGGTACGTTGGGTAGTATCGTCAGCAGGCTTTGGGAGGTTGACATCTGTGCTGGATGAGACTCCTCATTCGATGATGGTCTTATGTGCTTTGGGGGAGAGGTGGTGGGACACTACCCATACCTTCCATTTTGGCTTTGGGGAGATGACTGTGACTCCCATAGATGTGCAGCAGCTACTGGGGCTAGATTGTGATGGAGAGCAAATAGAGGTGTATCGCTCTTTGCGGGTGAGGCCGGAGGTGGTGCAGGTGGCGCTAGGTGATGTGGGGAGGATAGTATAAGGGGACTCTATCTGTTTGTCTCTGCCGAGGGATGTTTTGCTAAGTACGGTGATTGATGTGGAGGATGGGTTGCATGTGAGGCAGATGGCTCAACTTTTTATTTTGTTGGTGTGGGGGGGATTTATGGTGGCGTCGAGCGGCCATGTTGTCCCCTTGTGGTTTTTTCCATACTTGAGGATGTTTTCGAATATCCCTCTCCATGATTGGGGAGCCTGGCATTGGCGACCCTTTATTTTTCTCTGGATGCATTTAGCCGGTGCTGCTGGGAGACTTTTACTAGAGCCACATATCTTCTTGAGGTATTCTTTAGTTTGCGTATTTTCCTTTCATGCATTCGCATTATCCTTGTGCATCTCTTTTTGATCGTGGATTCTTTTCATTGGCAGGCGTGGTTCTATGAGGTGATTGGGTGTAATACCCCGCTGGTTTCTTTGAAGGACGAGACTGTTGGGGACTTTTGCGAGTTGTATCGGTGGCGGAGGGTCAATCGGCAGTCAAGGAAGTCTCTTTCTCTGCAGGCGGTGCGTCAGGTCTTGAATGGCCTGACTATGTATAGGGTAAGCCATATTCCTTTTTCAGTCTTGGTCTTTGTGTGCTCTGATTCCATATTGACTTATAATTGCTGGGGATTTTTCAGGTGACCTTTTACCCTTAGGGGATGGCTGTTCAGGACACGGGGTCGACTAGGGTGAATGCGCAGATGAGGCATTTGCTGGCGCATGAGTTTGGCCACTCCTAGTATCTCGGGGAGAGGATGGTCCGACAAATTGCTGTGGAGGAGGTGGTAGTGCCACCTGCGAGGCCCCCTATGTATATGAGGTGAGAGCAGATGTTGCTAGAGGACGCGAGTATTGCGGCGATTATTGGCGAGTCCTATTTATTTTATACCGACACGACTGTGCCGTATGATTATATAAACTTCGTGATGAGTTGGCTGATGGCGCCCAGCATATATGATGCGCTGCCTCTCCCTCTTGCGAGTTTGAGTCAGCCAGAGGGGACCCCCCACAATGGTGGTGGTCCGTCTATATCTGCGGCGACCGTGACTTTTGAGATTCCCTTTGTGAGGTTGCATACCCCTTCATACAATATTCGACGGGATGATAGAGGGATGGTGCCTATATTGCATCGTCCTCATGCGATGGACCCGAAGGAGTTAGGCTTGACAGAGGAGGTCCTTCATCCTTTAGTATACCTTTCTGTTCTTTTATTTTTTCATCTTTTGGTCTTCTTTGTTTGATACTGATTCTGCCTTTTCTTGCAGCAAGTTCAGGTGTCCACCACTTGGCTAAGGGACATTAGGGACTGGATATCTTTGGCGACTGCCCATATTCGGGATGCGATTCCTGTTCCTTCTTCCTTGGTTTCGTCTGCCTCATTCGGGGAGGAATCTGGTTCAGGTAGCGGTGGTGCGTCATCTCGCCGCAGGGGAAAGAGAACGCGCGCAGGGATGGAAGCTCTTAGAGAGAGAGGGTAAGGGTAGGTGAGAGAGAGTGAGAGAATGTGAGTTCAAGCTGAGTCCCGTTGTTTTGTTGCTTTTCTTTTTTTCCTACAAACTTGATGTAACACATAAAAATATCTATGCAATGCAAATTATCTCCTGTTAATGATGGATGAATGCATATGCGCTTTTTTACTTTGCTGCTAAGACCGTAAAAAGAAATATTTTTAGAATTGATGGATTTTTTTATTTAAAATGAGTAATATCCTAAGAATAAAAGGGGTTTTGAAATTCTGTGGAGAATATCAATTTATTTTTACTGAGTTTTTTTTATTTTGGCAAAAGAAGAAAAAGGTAAGTTTCCAAAAATAGGGAGTTGCCGATCCGTAAGCTCCTTGTCCTGCTTATCGGCAGGTCAGTCCAGTCTAATCAATCAAGGCTTTGATTGGTACTCTCTTCAGCTTTTGGTACCTTGTGGGGCAGGATTCCCTCCGATTTCTACAAGGATTGTGTCTTTTGTACGGTTTTTCAAGTATAAAAAGGGGTAAGGGTGGAGTGTTTTTCATCACACCTTCACATTCTTACTTTCTCATTCTGTGAGATGTCTCTCCCTGGTAGTGTTGAGTTTGCCAACTACCTCAGGACTTTGGAGGCTATGTGCTCCTATAACGTCGACTACGATGCTTTTAACATGCGTCGAGTCTTTTTATGGCGTAATCGGTCCATAGAGTTGAACATGCTGATGGCGGCAGTACAATTTTGGTACCTCGAAGACCATATATTCCGCTTTGTCTTGGAAGAAGTCTGTCTGACTTATGATGAATTTTCTGCCATGTTGGGGGTGAATACTAGTGTGACGGTTGCCATGCCTGAGTTTTCTCGGTCTTCTCGGGAGCTGTGGTTGGACTTCTTCATGTCTCTCCCTTATTGGGTAGACCTTTGGTTATTAGAGGAATGATTTCCCTTCCGGCGGTGCAGCGATCTATGCATTTGCGGGAGGTTGGTGATGCTGGCTATGCCGGAGCTATCGTTCTGGGCTTGATTTTGAAATTACTGCTGGTGACTGGGGAATTACTGGTGGACCCATAACTTGTAGACATTACTTCATGGATGTCATACCATCGCAATCCCGCGGCGGTGATACTGGAGGAGACTTTGAATGGCCTGGATGGCTGGCGAGAAGGTCGTTTTGGCTTTCTGAGGGTTAGCCCTGTGTTGTTGTTCATGTGGTTGTCTGAAATATTCTGCTTGGTGAGTGCTCCGAAATATCCTTTATCGGCTGTGCCCAACTTCTTTTCGCGCCATTTCATCAGTGTTGGCCTAGATATCGAGAGCGGGGAGAACTAGTTTGTGGAGCATGGGGATCTAAGTCTGCACTGGTCAGTGCCTTGGTGGGGACAACTGTTGCCTATTCTGGAGCTGGGGGAATACCCATATGTTCAGATGGTTGGTCTTAGACAGACCTCTTTCTATTTCTCTTGGCGGCTTCTGTGCCAATTTGGCTCGGAGCAGGTCCTGCCACCTTGGACACTAGATTTCTTTCCGGTAGAGATCTGACAGAGCGTCTGTGCATGCGGCTTGGCTCTTTTTGGGAGAGTCGACGTCCGTCGAACCGTCCTTCTTAGTCTGTTGGGAGAGTCTGGCACATCCCCGGGAATTATATGAAGTGGTTGTAGAGAAGAGTAGTTATCAAGATGTTTCTAGTGGAGACTGGACAAAGGTGGTTTGTCTTATCCGATACCATGGAGTGAGGTATTGTGGTTTTTTTGAGGCTGGTTCGAGCTTATCGGTCTATGGAGCGTCTGCAGCACTCTATTCAGGCAGGGGAAGCTTAGGACCCCAGGATGTAGATGATGATAGAACGGGATTCTCTGGTAGCTGTGGGTAGGACTCCCGGGGAGTTTGTTTTGTAATGGGGAATAAATTTGGGAGTTTATTTGGTTTTTAAAAGGGTAGGGGAGCTATCCGTTCGTTTTCTTATGTACTTGCACTGTAATTTCTTATTAGTGAAATAAACAAGTTTTTGATCATCTAGTTGTGCCTTTGATGAACTTTGTATTTTGAATTATCTATACCGATCGTTAAGGCATGCATAATCCTTTTGTTCAAGTATATGTTAGAGGAACTGTCGTTCTCGGAGATAAGAAAATAATATTTTTTATATGAAAAATAAAAGGCTCTGCTCATATAAGATGTATGAGATGCCTACCTACCTCTGGGGTTTTTTGAAAAGTTTTAATTTTTCTGAAGGCAAATGATTTTTGTAGAGGATCAGGCCCACGTATTTCTAGGTAGAGGTAAATGGAGATTTTTTTAGAATAGAAGGGATATAGGAAGAGTCGTAGTGCACCGAGGTCTAGGACTAGGGGTATAATTTCTTGAGACGGTCCAGGTTAACTGGATGAGCAATCTCTTCTCCATCAAGGTCGGTGAACATAGCGGCACCTCCTGGCAAGATGTTCTTTACAATGTAGGAGCCACTCCAATTAGGCTTGAACTTCCCTCTGGGGTTCTAGATGGGTTTTATGATTTCCTTAAGGGCTAAGTCCCCTTCTCGAACACCGCGGTCCTTGACTCTCTTATTGAATAAATGCACTATTCGGCGATGGTACCCTTGTATGTGATACAACGCTTTTAGTCTCCTTTCGTCCAAGAGTGACAGCTCGTCGAGACAATTTTGATGCCAGTCCTCCTCACTGACTTGGCTTTTAAGCATGACGCGAAGCGAAGGGATTTCTAGCTCAACGGGTAGGACTGCTTCCATGTCGTAGACCAGAGAGTAAGGGGTAGCCCTAGTAGAAGTTCGGATTGAGATTCGGTAGCCCCAGAGGGCGTGAGGGATTCGGTTGTCCCAATATCGATAGCTTTCGATCATCTTACTGATGATGGATTTGAGCTTCTTGTTGGCGGCTTCGACTGCACCATTGGTCTGAGGTCTGTAGGGAGAAGATTTGTGTCTCTGAATCCCATACTCGTTGACCACTTCTGTGACTTCTGCCTCGAAGTGCAACCCATTATCTGACACTAGTTCGTGTAGGACCCCATATCGGCATATGATGTTCTTCCTAATGAATTTAGCCACTTTCTTGGCGTTCAGAACTACGTATAACTCAGCTTAGACCTATTTGGTGAAGTAATCAATGGAAACCAGGATGAATTCATGACCGTTGGAACCCTTGAGTGTAACCTTCCCTATGATGTTGATGCCCTAGGTAGAGAACGGCCAGGGATAGGTCATGTTGTATAATTCTCGCGGAGGCAGCTGCTGAAGGTTAAAAAACTATTGGCATTTGAGGCATTTCTGGACATAAGCAGTGCAATCTTGGACCATGGTGGTCTAGTTGTAGCCTTATCAGATGATCTTCTTGGTAAGCATATGACCGTTCATGGGGGACCCGCATTCCCCGTTGTGGATCTTCTACAGTATTTTTTTAATGTGTGATGCAGTGTAGGCGGGCTCCATCGAAGTTTCATTTGAACAGTGCTTCGTGAGAGATGATGTACCGAGCGACCAGTCTTTGGAGGGTTGCTCGGTCTTTTTTATTGGAACCTTCAGGATACCTACCATGCTTGAGGAGGTGCAAAATATCATAGTACCAGTAATTATCTAGCTCGAGATCTTCTTTGGTGATGAGCTCAATGTGGTAGCAGTGGATTTTATCTTTCTTTTGGACTTTGGAGGGGGCCATTGTTATTCCTTCGAGCATGTCGACCATGAAGGCTAAGGTAGCAAGGGCATTGGTTAGGTTATTCTTTGCTCACGGTAGGTAGTGGGAGGTGATATCTTGGAATTGGGAGGCTAGTTCTTCTAAGTGGGCATGGAAGGGTTGGAGCTTCTCGTCCTTGACTTTCCATTTTCTGAACACTTGACCGATGATGAGGGAAGAATCCTCGTAGACATCTAGGCATTGAATACCTTTCTTGAGAGCAACATTGAGGCCTACCGTACACGTTTCGTATTCAGTCATGTTGTTGGTGCAGGGGAAATCCAACTTGATAGCGATGGGAGTGTGGGAGTCATCCGGGGCGATCAGAAGTACCCCAATGCCATATCCTTTTTTATTGGCAGTGCCGTAGAATAACATCTTCCATCGAAGGACGTCTTGAGCGGTGCAAAGGATGTTTTCATCTCGGAATTCATAGATCCAGACATCGACTTCTTCTATGGAGTAGTTAGCGAGGTAGTCAGAGATGGTTCTTCCTTTTATGGCTTTCTGCGTGACGTACACGATATTAAACTCGACTAAGAGCATAAACTATTGGGCCATTCGACTGGATAAGGCGGGTTTCTTAAGCAGGTACTTTATGGGGTCCATTCGGGATACAAGTTTGTTGGAGAAGGCGAGCATGTAGTGTCATAACTTTTGGGTGACCCAAACAAGTACGATACATGCCTTTTCCAAAGCAGTGTAGTTGACTTTGTATCCGGTCAATTTGTGACTGGCGTAATAAATGGCTCTTTCTTTGCGGGATTCTTCAAGGTATTGTTCTAGCAAATCCCCAGTTGCAGTGTCGGTTATGGTCAGGTATATGAGTAAGGGGAGAACAGGCTATGATGGCATGAGTACCGGAGGTTGGGTCAGATATTATTTGATTCGGTCAAAAGCTTCTTGGTAGACCTCGTTCCAAACCTTGGTTGAATCCTTTTAGAGGAGTTTGAAAATAGGTTCGCAGATGGAGGTTAACTGGTTGATGAATCGGCTGATGTATTGTAATTTTCTAAGGAATCCACAGTCTTCTTTTTTCATTTGGGGAGGTGGAATCTCGAGTATGGCTTTCAACTTGGTAGGATCTGCTTCTATCCCCTTCTCACTGACCATGAATCCCAAGAGTTTCCCCTTGGTAACGCCGAAGACACATTTTTATGGATTAAGTCTCATCTGATACCGTCGCAGTCATTCGAAGAACTTTCAAAGAGCGGGAACATGACCTTCTCTGGTTTTAGATTTAATAATCATATCATCCACATAGACCTCGACTTCTTTATGAATTAGATCGTGCAGGATGGTTGTGGAAGCCCTCTAGTAGGTAGCCCCAGCATTCTTGAGACCAAATAGAATAACAGTGTAGCTAAAGGTTTCCCACGGTGTGATGAACGCGATTTTTTCTTGGTGATCTGGGTGCATTTCGATTTGGTTGTATTAGGTAATCATCCTTTGGAAAGGCTTTGTTCAACTTCCGATAGTCTACACACATCCAAACTTTCCCGCCTGATTTTGGCACAGGCACTATGTTGGCTAGCCATGTGGGATATTCAATCACGCGAATGAAGCCCACGTTCAGCTGTTTGACCACTTCTTCTTTGACTTTGAGCGACCATTCGGTGCGAAGCTTTCTCAACTTTTATTTAACCGGCTTATAATATGGAAGATTGGGGATCTCATGTTGAGATATTTCAGGATCAATGCTGGGCATATCGTCATAGGACCATGCGTAGACATCCACGAATTCCTTTAGTAATTCTTCGAGTTGTGCGCATTCATGCTCGTCAAGGGTAGCCCTTATCCTAATCTCGCGCAGTTAGTTACTAGAACCGAGGTTAACAACAACAGTTTCTTCTTTATTAACTTAAACCGGTTATGTTGTTTGTTATTAACCTTATTTAGATCAGTTAAGAATTGTTCATTTACAAAATCATCATCATCAAAAGTTTGATTAGAATCTAAACAATTAATGTAAGGCACAACAAGATACTCAAAAAATTAATTTATTTCATTGATAGGAAAAAGAGCATTGAGAACCTCATCAAAGGAGGTCTCTATTACATTAGAGCAAGGATAGACAACATAAGAAGAGATGGGGTAAATATTGGGTTTAGGTGGTATTTCAACAGGTAGAACTGGCGCAGCATGCCAGTTGAGGAGAGGTGTATCAGCAGCTTTAATCGGGTGGGATGGATCCAGTGATGTAGTGCTTGAATAAACCATACAGAGTGCCAGCCCCATTGTCTATAAGTTAAACGAATCCTCGGAGTCACTTCCCTTAGAATCTTTGGTACCTTTGATGAGCGGTTGTGCATGGTGTTGGGAACTTTCGGCCCATGGGTAGCTGTCTTGGAAAAAGATGTCCATTACAGGCTTCATCTTCTTGTCCGTATGTCCATACCATGGTTCTGAAAAGTCGTAAAAGGGGAAGTCTTTACCTTCTTTGATGAATCATCCATTCAAGGAGTTACTTGGGACAGTCTAGATGCAGTCTAGTCTTTTCTTCGGTCGAGACTGGTGGATCATTCTGAGCTCTTGTTCTGATGGTTGATACCCCAGACCACAAGGTGGGAAAGATTTTTTAGCATGATGGGTTCAAGTATCCCTTGTTGTCCTTATCTTAGTCCCAGTCCGGGTATTAAGTGCATATTTTTGAACATTTGAATCACATTGACGTTGCCATGAGGGTCGTATTCTGGACAAACCCTTACTCTGAAATCGTCCCCTATCGGGGGTCGAAGTGGCTTAACTTGGAATCCTGATAGGAGCATATCATTTGACCCGTGTTGTATCTCAAGGATTGGATAGCTGCTACTTTCACCCTCGGTATTATCGTCGTCGCCTAAAATGGTGATGACTCATCTGTCGGTGAAGAACTTCAATTTCCGATGGAGAGAGGAAGATGCACCTTTGATACTGTGGAGCCAAGGTCGTACAAGAAATAGGTTGAAACAAGTTGGGATATCAATAACTTGGAATTCAATGGCAGGGGTTATAGGTCCAGCCCCTATTACAAGTTTTATGGATCTCATCACTTCCCGACGGGTATTATTTAAGCACGTACAACAACGGAGGTTGGAGCGAGGTCTGTTTCCTTCAGTCCTAAGCATTTGAAGGTTCTTAATGGGTAGACATTCAAGGTGGATACATTATCGACAAAAGAGAGTGATATGATCTTCCCCATAACTTCAACAGAGATGTTGACTACATGATTGTGGTTTGGCCCAATTCTGGGGATTTCTTCTTCGGAAAAGGATAGGATTCAGGTAGAGGTCAAGGATTCGACTAAATTTATCGCTTCTTCTGGTGTGGTAGAAGGAGGAAGTGTGGGTCCGGTGAGCAACTTGATCAAAGCATTTTTGTGCAGCTGAGAAGACATGAAAAGCCCCCATAGAGTGATGTTAGCTTGAGTTTTCTTCTGTTCGTCGAGGATAGTTCTCTCCTCGAGGGTCATCTCTAGCATATGAAGGTTTTCAACACCCTTCCCTTTGTCATTGGCTGGTAGTAAGCTTGGGATATGGCAATGCCTCCCTGATCTGGTCATGTGATTTACTGAAGAAGGGAAGAACATGAACCTTGTTTCCTCATTGATCTTCGGTTGTTCTGCCACCTTATTGATTTCTCCGAGGAGTTCTTCAAATGATATTATCCCACACATGTCGGCTACCGGTCCAGTCTTCTTTGAAGCTTGCTCTTTATTTGAATCTTCGAGTCCTTCCCCCCATCCGGTGATAATAATTCTATCTTTCCATGTAAAATTAATGCATTCTATGACTTTAATGGCTTCTTCGTACAGGTCCTCCCATTCTGTGGGGATATGTAAGGGTGAAGGGACCAGGCACCCTTGTAGCTTCAGAGTATCAAATAACTCAGTCATACTGTAAATATTATCGATTTGCCTGAATAATTCAGCCATGATCTGGACAACGTCATCTAGGCTGACTTCATCGGTTGGAACCACCCAACTGTCTGACTTTTGGGCCCATTTTCGTGGTTCTAAGAATAGCGTATTGAACCTCTGGCAATTAATGATCATCTGTGACGGCAGTATCAGCCCGAACTTTAGGAGTTGGTTTAATACTTCTCATAATTTCATACTTCCATTTTCAGAATGAGTACGAACAATGATGCATGCTCTGGTAAGGAGTGACAGTGCCTGATCAGCGAGGCTTTCAGGGTGTAGGAGGAAATACGGGCAAGTTAAGAGAGGTTTGGGTGAGTATATGGGTGTGATTTGAGTTGAGGATCAAATTATGGGTTCTCTTCTAGGAAGATTGATAATATGCATATATTGCGTATTTCATCTCTTGAACCTACGCATTTTTAGCCCCCTCGGGTGCCTTAATCTCTATATTTAAGCCCGTTAGCCATACAACCTCGGTTTATATTGTTAATATTCTATATGAGGTATAATTGGGCTTTGTAGGTATTTAGGTACTAAGACGCATTCCTCTCAATTTACGTACGCAATCGCATGTTCAAGGGCATTTTGGTCTGTTCACAGCTTGGGCACCTGGCCCGACATCTCACGGAAGTTGTATCCCTCCTCGCTATCTTCGCGTGGCGGCGAACGATGCGCGATTCCGAGTCCGGATGAAGAAGTTATGGCAATTTCAGCGGAGGAAAAAACAAGGAAATCAAAGGAGGAGAACAAAAGAGGAAGAGAAGATGCGGAAGCTGCTGCTTGGCTCACCCCTGCTTGATCGATCGATCGACGATTTTGGTCGATCGATCGACTATTCTAAAATGCCGAAGTTTGGCCTTGAACGATCGATCGACCAAAATCATCGATCGATCGATGCTCTATTTTCGGGAGATATTTTGCCTTTTCTTTTCTTTTCTAATTTAATTCCCACTTGGTATATAAGCCAATTTTGATGTAATATTCAGTATAAACACGATTTTAGGTTAGTTTAGCTTAGGGTTTTGGGGTTTTTGCTTGGTTCTTCTTCATTTCTCTTTGGTTTGACACCCCATTTGGATTGTAAGTTGACTATTCATCTCCCCTACCATTTAATATAGTTGTATTTCTTCGTTTCTTGCTTTCAAGTGTAATTTACATGCTTTCTAATTAGGTTTACGTGCTTTCTTTCCGTGCTTTCTAGTGTAGATTTATCGCGTTTCTTTACTGCTTTATTTATCACGTTTTTAACATGCTTTCTAGGTAATTTAAATTAGGTTCTATTTGAATTGAGCTCACTCGAGTTGACGCGTACCTTGGCTTTGGTGATGGCGATAAAGGGTTTATTTCGGGTGCGTTATCCTAGTTATTGCGCCTAGGAGATTTGACGGGACATATTATGTATGTCCCGTGCTTACGACCTTTCGTGCGCAATTTCCGGGGTATTTATTGACACCAAAATCTTATTAGGCTTTTATGCGGATTTAGGGGCGTGACAACCCTTGGTTCAATTAACTGTCGAAACGAGACGCATTCTAAATAACTCGTCGACCCTTGTAACCATTTTATACAAATTAACTCGGGTGAGGGATATTCGACGTAACCTATAGTTTTTACTCGCTTTGTTAATCTAGTTTAAATACATTGCCTAGTTAATCATTTCCCTTTATGCATATTTTCCTTTTAGTTTGTAATACACCTTTTGCACTTTTATTTCGGAGTATTAAACCTTAGAAATTCTAGTAACTCGTCTCTGTGGATTTTCGATACTCGACTTACCGATGTGCTTGCCTCGCAAGTGTAATGGTAATTTAGGTTTTTATATTGAGTTGGCGAAACGAAAACAACGACTAGCGTCTTTACACGCGCTACTCTTTGCCCTTTATCAAAATGGTGCCTTTGCTGGGACTAGTTTGTTTTAGACTTTATTTGATTTAGTATTTCATAGTATTTTCTTTCCAATTGTATTATTTGCTAATATTTTGCAGGACTTCGACATTTGAGCACTTTGAAACGCTTGAATTTCCCACGTGCACTTACTTTGTGGAATTCGCCACTTCGAGCCATTTTTTGGGTAAGCATTTTTTATTCCAATTCTTTCGGTAATCATTTTTATAATTCTCAAAATTCTCGCAAGCTTATGACTTTAGGTCAATACTTAGAATCCCAAAAATCTGCAAATTCACATATTACTTTGGGCGAGTATAATGAAAGTCAAAATTTGGGTTATTAGAATTTCGATGATGATGATAATGACTTTGGGCCTCTACCTCCTTATAATAGGAGTTTTGAAACGAATTGCAATGGTTTTCAAAATTCCTATAATAATGAGTTTTCGTTTAAGTTCGATGGTAATTTTCAAAGTTTCCATTTTCATGCATCCGCACCTCGACCTATGATATTCGGTGAGGGTTTACGTATGTATGAGAATGAGAAAATTGAAAATCGTTATCGGGAAGAAAATCGTTGTTGGGAGCAAGGTTTGGATTTATTATTCGAATCCGACGATGATTTTGCTTCTGAGACTTTCGAAGTCGAGGAATGTTTTGAACCAAATGGGGTACTTGTGCCTACTTTGGAAAAAACCATTCTAGACTTTGCCCATTGCATAATTGATATTTAAAGTGAGGATGAAAATGACATAATATCTATTTGCAATGAAATGATTTCTTCTTTGGCCCCCAAAGAAGAACATTTCATTGAAAATGATATTATTTCCTTCGAAACTCAAACTTCATGCGATGATGATTCATCTCACGAGTTTGAATTACTTTCATCCCCATTTTCATTCCCTGTTATCACACCGTCACAAGTACCCGATGATTCGGTTTCAAACTTTAATGTTTTAAACCTTTTCGCCGATGAGGAGTACTTGCTCGAGTCGCCCTCCACAACGCATCTTTGCCTTTGTGTGCGCCACCTCCCATTACACTTGTTAAATCTTTAGGAGGTTATTCAGCTTTTCTCGGTCCCCACATATTTTTGTCACCCGTTCAATCCAAACCCCCCATCGTCCCACCAAAACTTTTAATTGGCGGTGGTTCCTTTCTTATGCCTTACACATGCCTTCCGTTGTTCAAACGGAATTCATATTTTTTGGAAGGCATGCTCGTATGTGAGGGTACACCGGTTATCCTCCAAAGTCAAATCATTTTCATGGTGGACCCTCAGCTATTTAGACTTCTAGTGTACAGTTAGTGTGAAGCCTAAATAGTAGGTTGTATATAGTTAGCTTCCTTTCTTTTTATTTTTTCTTTCTTTTTAATTTAGTCTAGTGTAATTAGTTAACTCTTTGTTATTTGTTTTTGCTATGCTCGGTACTAACTTGTTTTGTAGATGCTTTGGACTTGTTCTTATGGGGATCGCTCTAATTTTGGGTAATATCGCTCTTTTCCTCTCTTTGACTTGGTTCTTAATTTACATTGAGGACAATGTCAGGTTTTAAGTTAGGGGGTGTGGAATATTCTATCCATTTCTTTATTTAGTCCATGTTTTGCTCACATGTTAGTTACTTAGTATGCTTTCTTAGAAAAATTGAAAATTTTCAAACATATTTTCTTTCTTTTTTCTCCTTTTTTGGGCTTTTTGCCTTTGTTTCCGATGATAAATTTCAATAATTGCCCGATCCAATTGACAACTCAATGATGCATGTTCTCGATTTCAAAAGTTATTAGACTTTAGTCTTAATTATTGATATTATGAATAACTTCATGAATTAAACTTTAATCCCATGAGCACATGCACTTTTATGTTATATTGATTTGGTTTAAGATTTTTATAACTCGGTAATCTTTTGTTGCATTGTATATACTTACACTGAGTAAGCTTTGTACCTTTTGTCATTTGTGAGTGTTATACACTATTCTTTCCTCTTTGAAAACATTGAATTAGTCGGTAATCTCACTATTCTTTCATTTGATCGTTCATTAATTGAGTTCATACTTGAAATGTGTTACTTGATCATGATTTTCATATATTGTTTTGACTCGAGAATTGTGTAAACTTTGTGAAATGATCATAGGCCATCTTTGATATATCACCCATATTAGACTTGACCTCATCCTTATATGTTTACCCTCGTCAACCCCTTTGAGCCTAAATATAGCCTTTCGTTTCATAACCCCATTGCCATAACCAACTATAAATTGGAGTTTTAGCCCATACATACACTTTCCATACCTTTGTTTGGTTTGTTACTTGGGATTGAATAATGTTGTTATGATGTCGGTTGCAATTTAGGCATATGAGAGTATGAAAAGTAAAGAAAAGAAAGTAGAAAAAAAAGTGAAGAAAAAGAGAAAGCAAAAGAAAACAAAAGAAAACATGAGAAAAAGAAGAAAATAAAAAGAAAGATAAAGTTGTAAATTTTGTGCATAGTGTTCAATAAGCTTTGATTACTCTCCCCCGATGATATATCTAATGCCTTTTTGGAACTTGTTTTCCAATTTTGATATTTCCCGTATTTTTCCATTATCCTGAGTTTTCATTCTGAACACGTTGAATCCGTACATACATTCCTTTGTTTCGTACCCTAGCCATACCTACATTATAACACTATAAATTCCTATGTGATCTTAATTTGATGTGATTTAAAAGTCATAATAGTTTTGATAATTTGTGAAAATGCATTTTGCCTCTTTTGGTGTGCGGTATCTTTCATTGAGATTACCGTTTTTCATTTTATATATAGCGTTCTTCATTTGTGACATGTGTGCGTCCTAGTTTCCATTTCCATTTACTCTTTAGCCCGCATGTTTCGTGTGTTACCTCCCTGTTTCGAGTGAATTCGCTTGATGAGTGTAATGCCCATGAGGATTGAATATATGCTTTCTTTATTTAGTATCCGGTTTATATAAGTTTTTGCCAAATCATATTTTGCATGTGCTCGCTCCCCTCCCACATTTTAAGGTTTCAATTCTATGAGGATCATTCTATAATGTTAATGATTTGGACTTTTGTTTGAATTCATTCAATGTGCTAATAATGCGTATGAAATCCTTTTCACTATTGTTGGGCTTGTCGCATGTTGGTTTTGGCATATTTTGAGGAAACCCTGTGATGTTTGTGTGTACCATCCCTGAAAACCCTCACGAGACGACACTCGTCCACTAGGGTGACTTAGGGGTTTAACGGCTTATTGCATATGCTAAATATAATCGAATCGCCCGTGAAAGTGGCCTTTCTGCTTTTATAACATACTTTCGTACTATCTCCTGCTTTTGGTTTGCTTGTAGTTCTTGTTGCATCCTATTTCATTGCTAGGGACTAGCAATGTGTAAGTTAGGGGGTGTGATAATACGCAAATATTGTGTATTTCATCTCTCGAACCTACGCATTTTTAGCCCCCTCGGGTGCCTTAATCTCAATATTTAAGCCTGTTAACCATACAACCTCGGTTTTTATTGTTAACATGCTATATGAGGTATAATTGGGCTTTGTAGGTATTTAGGTACTAAGAATGAAGTTCAGACGTATTCCGCTCAATTTTCTTACGCAATTGCACGTTCAAGGGCATTTCGGTCTTTTCACAGCTTGGGCACCTGGCCCGACATCTACACGAAAGTTGTAGCCCTCCTCGCTAGCTTTGCGTGGCCGTGAACGGTACGCGATTCCGAGTCCGTATGAAGAAGTTACGGCGATTTCAGCTGAGGGAAAAACAAGGAAATCAAAAGAGGAGAAGAAAAAAGGAAGAAAAGATGCAGAAGCTGCTGCTTGGCTCACCCCTGCTTGATCGATCGACGATTTTGGTCGATCGATCGACTATTCTAAAATGCCAAAATTCGGCCTCGATCGATCGATCGACCAAAATCATCGATCGATCGATGCTCTGGTTTCAGGAGATATTTTTCCTTTTCTTTTCTTTTCTCTTTTCTTTTCTAATTTAATTACCACTTGGTATATAAGCCAATTTTGAAGTAATATTCAGTATAGACACGATTTTAGGTTAGTTTAGCTTAGGGTTTTGGGATTTTTGCTTGGTTCTTCTTCATTTCTCTTTGGTTTGACACCCCATTTGGAATGTAAGTTGACTATTCATCTCCCCTACCAATTAATATAGTTGTATTTTTTCGTTTCTTGCTTTCAAGTGTAATTTACATGCTTTCTTATACGATTTACGTGCTTTCTTCCCGTGCTTTCTAGTGTAGATTTATCGCGTTTCTTTACCTCTTTATTTATCGCGTTTTTAACATGATTTCTAGGTAATTTAAATTAGGTTGTGTTTGAATTGAACTTACTCGAGTTGACGCGTTGCTTGGCTTTGGTGATGGCGTTTACAGGTTTATTTCGGGTGCATTGTCCTAGTTATTGCGCCTAGGAGATTTGACGGGACATATCCTGTATGTCCCATGCTTATGACCTTTCGTGCGCAATTTCTGGGGTATTTGTTGACGCCAAAATCTTATTAGGCTTTTATGCGGATTTAGGGGCGTGACAACCCTTGGTTCAATTAACTGTCGAAACGAGACACATTTTAAATAACTCGTCGACCCACGTAACCATTTTATACAAATTAACTCGGGTGAGGGATATTCGACGCAACCTATAGTTTTTACTCGCTTTGTTAATCTAGTTTAAATACATTACCTAGTTAATCATTTCCCTTTATGCATATTTTCCTTTTAGTTTTTAATATACCTTTTGCACTTTTATTTCAGAGTATTAAACCTTATAAATTCTAGCAACTCGCCTCTGTGGATTTTTGATACCCGACTTACCGCTGTGGTTGCCTCGTAAGTGTAGTAGTAATTTAGGTTTTTATATTAAGTTGGTGAAATGAAAATAACGACTAGCGTCTTTACACGGGCTACTTTTCGCCCTTGATCAAAGATGGCATTGGCATTATTTGGGAGTGGGTTGTGAGTAGTATTTGGATTAGGATTGGTGGGTGGGGCAATGGCACCTCGGTCAATCAGACCTTGGATTATGTTTCGAAGGTGAAAGCATTGGTCGGTGGTAAGGCTAGCAGTTTGGTGAAAGGCACAATGGACATCTGCCTTGAAGTTTTTTGGAAGTGGATTGGGCAATGGACGGGGGTCCAAGGGTTTGACAAGGTTTCGACTTAACGGGGCTTGATAAAATTTGGAGAGGGGAGCATGGAGCTCGATGTATTCATTTCGGGCTGGGACAAGGTGGCTTTTTGGTGCCCACTAGGTGGTTAGTTGAGAGATGTTGTTGATGGTTGAGACTGCAACATTGACAAGTTTATCATATTTTCTGGGAGTCAACTATCTGGACACTTTCTTTCGTTCAACTTTTGTTTTAGCAAGACCTTCCTCGATTTCTACTCCTGCTTCTCTGAGAGATCGAAAGTGGGGATAGTATTGTCCTACCATTGTTGCTCGGACATGGGGTAAGAAATTCTTCTTCACTATGTTGACTTGTTCTTCCTTGGATGGCCGATTGGTCATGGTGGTTGCTTTTTCCCTCCATCGGGATATGAAGTTACTGACTGATTCCCCAGAGTTCTGTTTGAGCAGCTCTAAATCACGACAGGTGACCTCAAGCACTTTGTTGTATTTGTACTGAGATATGAATTATCCGGCTACATCCTCCCAGCTACGGATTTTGGACTGCTCGAGAGATAAAAACCATCGGAGGGCGCTATCCTTCAAATTTTTCTGAAATAATGGGGCCATCACTTCTTCAGAATCCCCTAGGAGAGTCATATAATGGTGATAACTGCGAAGATGAACAATTAGGGGTCCACTCCCTTCGAATTTCTCGATATTTGGCATCTTGAATTTCTTGAGTAACCTCACTTTAGGACATGCAAACATGTGGGTGTAGTCCATGTAATGCCCAGAGATTCTGATTTGGTCAAACTTACTAGTTAGCATCTTGAGATCTTCTTTGACCTTGTTCAAATCTTCCTCTTTTGGATCCATGATCTTAGGCAAGTTAGCCCCAGGCTGGGCAAGGTTTGTCATAGGTAGCTGGGCAGGCGGTGACCCTTTAGCAGGAGGGGCACGTGGAGCGTGCTGATACTCTTCGGGAACCCAGATAGGTTCGGGTGGACCAATAACACGAGGGAATAGGGCCTCGAGCTCTTGAGGAACAGGAACCTGGTTTCTTTGCATCTCGCGGACTTCAGTGTGGAGGTTGTCAATCTTGGACACGAGCCGAGTTAAGACTACCATCAGATCTGGTTGCACAACTGGTACTTGATATGTGTTATCTATGGAAAGTGGATGGATTCTGGACTCAAAAGAAGTAGCAGGAGAACGAACGGAACTCCGGGGTGATTTGACTAAAGACTGAATCCAATAAGGAGCCAGGCCAAGGGTGTGCAATCAACCTGAGAATGCGTAAAATGGGATTTGTTTTTGAAGAAGGAATGAAAATATTTTTGACGTTTTTCTTTTTCTTTTTGAGACTGGAAGACAAAATATTTTTGGATTTTTGATAAAGAGAGGAGAAATATAACTCTTTTTTTTGGTATTTTTGATAAAGGGAGGAGAGAATGAATGGGAGATGGGTCTCAGCATGATTATTATAATTAGTATAAATATTATATTATCTCTTGTATTAGGTTTACCTAAATGCAGAAAGGAAATAACGGACGGGATTTGAATTAGTATATGAAAAAGTTAGACTTGTTACCAAGCTCATGGACAGGATCTTATTTTAAAAAAGACGAAATCGCTCGAGAATTTGGGCGACATGCCGACCCATCATTTCGGCAGAGTTTCGGGTAGAGATCGGCAATTTAACATGAGTGCCCTAGGTCTGACGCCTATATGCGGGTATGCAGTTTTGTTGCGTTAATCGAAAAGAGTTCTCCCCTTTGGCATGACTTCCACGATATACGTCTTGCTTTTGAGGGCAGTAGGTACGGGTGGACAAGCCATTTGATGTACACGAGTTTACGTGAATTGCCTCACGATATACCTCATGGGGATAATACATGTGAGAGCGAATTCGATATACTCGACGTACGTGAATGAATTCCCTGCGATATACCTCCTGTCATGACTTTGGTCAAGCGGTACGGTGCGGGGAAACTGTTAGATATACGTCGAAGGTACTTGGCCAATGGAAGGTGAGAGTCATATCGCTTAGGCTAACTGTGCCTACCGGACCAGCGCCCATCATAAAGTGACCTTCTAGTTATGGGACAAAAATTGGTAAATAGCAATGCTCTTCGGTGGAGTAGTGTGCAAAATGCATGATCTTTTTATCAGTATCTTATGGAGAGATGTATATTTCATTGATGAACATCATGCTAAACAGGGGGTAAGTATGACAATGAAAAGCAAATCTATACTAAGCATGGATATATACAAGTGTGAAGGTGTGTGCTAGTGAGCAAAAGAGAGAGGAATATATAGATAAATAAATTCTCATGTAAACAGAGTCTAGCCCACAAAATAAAGTCCCCAGCGGAGTCGCTACTATGGCCATCCCCGATCCTTGCGGTGAGAGAGAAGGTATGGTGATAGGATCTTGGTCCCGTGCATCCCTCTCGGGAGCGCTTCGACCGTTATCGGCGATGTGTGAGGTGAAAAATGTAGAGAGATGAAGTCGCCATTATATTTTACTCAAAATAGACAAAAGAAGGTGGAATCATCCTGAAAGACAGCATTAAAGACATACTGATACGTACGAAACCAAAAACGATTCGAGGAGGGTTCAAAGGCTAAGTTACAGAATGAGAAGGTGTTAGGCACCCATTCTGCCCTTGCGGTCTCTCATGGATTTGTTGTTATTTTCCTATATTTATCCATGATATGTGTGCATGTGTATATGTAATGGAGATAGGAATCATCGACTTGTATCATGGAAGAGATAGATCGAGTCATCCAAAAGTAATATTAGAAAATAGGATTTACGCGATTATCCTTGCGTTGATCAGTATAATTGAACGATAACGCGTATGGAATAATACGCCACTAAGAATAAATATATGTATATGTAAATATGTAGAATCTAAGAGAATTAAGTTCAAGAATTATGAAAATAAAAAAATTGAAAATTGAAAAAAAAATAGGACTCGAGTCTCGAGTTTTACCCTGAGACGCCTACGTAGCCTATAGAGGTATTAAAGTCTACGTAGTTCGTATGCAAAACGAGGGCGTGGGGATTATCCCATAAATCCAATCGGGGACTTCTCTTATGTGTGTGTGTTTGTGTGAAAAGGTGTTTTAGTGTGAGAAAATTATGAGAACAGTGTGAGAATTTATGTTTGAAATTTATGAGCAAACCCTATTTTTCTTGTTTTTAGGGTTTTTATATGAAAAATAAGAGATCTGAAATAATACTAAATAAAAAGTATATTAGGATATGTGAGATGGGGAGAAAAAGTGCTAAGTAATAAAACAAGTTAATGCGAATTTAGGAGAATTTAAGGAGAGAGTTGAGAAAGTTGGACCTTCTTGAAGATCTTAAGCTTGATCTTGAATGTTGGAGAGAAGCCCTTACACTTGGATGATGATGATGGGTAGTTAATGCACCAAGTTTGGTGAAAAAGATGATGAAAAGTGAGGATTGGAAAGGGATTTGGATGTAGAAATCACGCTGACTTCTAGGGAGGTTTTCTGAGTTCGCTGAGAGTGATAGATCTTAGATTTTTTGCGTCCTTTGCAATGAGGTCAGGCCCTCCTTTTTATAGTCCTAGGGAATTGATGATAGGCATAGGGCTGGTCCTGCCAATCGGTAGGTGTCTTTAGGCACACTGCCGATAGGCAAGATTTTGAACCTGCCGTTTGGCAGTCTCGTTTAGGTTCCTTCGAAAACACGATCGTAAAACGCAATCCATTGATCCGAATCATGCACGGGGCGTACCACTGGAAAGGTACTTCAGAGACCTTTGAAAATCCTTGGGATTTCTCCCGGGTCCGGGAGTTGACTTTGGGACAAATGTGGCTCGAAAGCGCTCGTCGGTCCTTTGGATGGGGGATCGTCGGACGCAAACGAATCGTTCGTCCGTATGGTAAGTCAGAATCGTGCATGGGGCAGACCATTGGAAAGGTAATGAGATGTATTTCGACATTCCAAATATTTTGACTTGGTTTGGAGAGTTGACTCTGGTCAACCGGGGCCCGAAAGCGTTCGATGACCTTTCGGAGTAAAATGGATCGTTCGTTCGTACCGTAAGTCAGAATTGGGCCCAGAGCGGACCGTTGGAAAGGGGTTTCAGCGCCCTTTGAATATTCATTCAGTATCGATCGAACTGAAGAGTTGAATTTTGTCAAATGGATCTTGGGAGCATCCGGTGGCCTCCTGTTCAAGTTTCGAGGGAAAACGGGTCGTTCGTCCGCATCGTAAATCAAAATCGGGCACGGGGCGGACTGTTGAAAAGGGGGTTTAGTGCCCTTTGAATATTCAACCAATCTCGGTCAAGCTGAAGAGTTTGACTTTTGGTCAAACGGAGCCTGGGAGTGCCCGATGACCTCTAGGTCAGTACTTGGGGTATGACCTAGGTTCGTAGTGATGCAGGGAGGTGCTCGAATGGGGTGTCTACAACCATCAAAACCTAAACTTAAACAAGAAAATCAGCCTCCCGCACATACAAGAACAAATCAGAAATCTCTCTCTCCAAAGCACAATGTCTTCTTCTTTTTCCCAACCCAAATCGATGTTGCCCTTTCCCTGTTTCATTCCTCTTCTTGTTCTTAGGATGCGTTCTTGTGACACAATATATATATCAAAGTTGTACATTTTTTGTTTTGACGAAACAAAGTACAGATTTGAGTTGATATATATATATATCAAAGTTGGAAAACTATTTTTGTTCTTATGTTGCGTTCTTGATATATCAAAGTTGTATGTATCAAAGTACAGATCTGAGTTGATATATATATATATATATATATATATATATATATATATATATATATATATATATATATATATATATATATATATATATATATATATATATATATATATATATATATATATATTATCCCTGTTTTGTCATAACTGCTATTACACTTGATTTTGTCCCTGTTTCGTTTAAGTTTAATTCCCTGTTTTGTTCTAAAAGATTTAGTTTAAGTCCCTGTTTCTGCAGCTGTTTACATGTTTATTGGTGGGGTGGCACTACAAGTGTTTTGTATCTATTTGCTGCTTCTAAAACCCAAATTTGAATCTCAGAAACTTCCAACAACATTTACAAAACTATAATTTATGTTTTCGTTTGATTTGAGTATTTACCGAATGCATAAATCGATACGAAATATATACCAGATTTACCAAATGCATAAATCGATACGTAATTCTGGTATTTACCGGGAAAAAAATGAAAAATCGGCCGGTTTGGTTTTGATTTTGGTTTTTGTTTTGATGTACCAACCGGTAAATTAGTATGGTGCGGTTTTACCATTTAGATCGTGGTTCTAGTATTCGTAAGGGTCGTTACCGACCATACCGTACCGGTTGCACCCCTAATTTCAAAAATAAAATATTAACTTTATTTTCCCCATCGGTAAAAAAGTTGGCATATACTTTTTGAAGCATTTCCTTGTAAGTGAGCAACCATCTTTAACCAACACATAGACACATTTACATAAAGAAACAAAGTATCCTTCTAATATAATATATTTGGATAAATATAGAGCCACACATAAAGCTAGACACAAAGTCATGACACATACTAAATGCCAAAAAAACTTAAGACTTCTTGTTTTATCAAAAGTTTGCAACAATTAAAAAGTGAAAAACAGTTTGTTAAAATAATAAATAAATTAGAGTTTTTTTTAGTAGCACAGATTTTTTGATTAAGAAAAATAGTCTAATAATGTAAAGTTTTTTTATAATAAAAAATCTATTTTTCTATAAAAGCAGTTTGTTGGGGTGGACTCACATTCATTAAATGATGTAGGTCCGCGCTAGCAACGCTATCCAAACGCAATAATGTGAGTCCGTCCCAACTTTTAAGAAATTGTTTTTCATATTTTTAATAAAAAAAAATGGTCTTTTTTTAGGATCAAATACCAAAAAGTCCTTCAAACATTTTTTTAAACACATTTAGTCCAAGTCTTTTATTTTGTACCACAAAGTCCCTTATTCTCTTATCTTTAAACTTCCGTGCCAGCGGCATGGAAAAGTCTTTTTGGCATGGTGAGACTTTTTGGTGCAAAATAAAAAGGCTTGGACTAAACATGTATTAAAAAAGGTTTGAGGGACTATTTGGTATATGCCCCATTTTTTTTATAAGAAATTGTTTTTAAGATATAAAAAAATGTTTTCTTGAAAAAATAAGATTTCAACAATTTTTTAATTGTTTTAAAAAATTGGTTAACAGTTTTTCCCAATTTTATTTATAAAAAACGGTTTAATCTGTTTTATGAATGTTGTATAGTTTTTTTTATAAATATAGTATATTTTTTTTTAACAAAACCTTATTTAAAAAAATAAAGTTTCAATAAAAAATTCTTTTTCAACTATCTTTTTTATGATTTTTATTTTTATTAGGAAAAATACACGGAGAATATTTTGTTTTTTTATTATTTTTATTTTTTTATGAAGAGAAATATAGTAATTATGATTTGTTTAAGGGGTATTTTTGCCTTTTGAGGGTCCGTGTCTAATTCCTGTGTCTTCTTTGTGACTCAATATATGTTTCTACTTTAGAGCATTTAATGGATATGAAGGTGTTTGATAAATTCCAATATTTATTGATATTTTATTTTTTAGTTGTTAATATTTTATTATATTATTGGTGCTTTATTTTGAACATAGTTTGGGTTTTAATTTAGAAGGTAGAAACTTGAGCAAATGGGTGTGAAAGATATGAGAGTGCTCAAAATCTCATATTGTCCCACATTGGAAGAATACTATAAAAAGTAGTGGTATATCAACTAAAGGACAACTAAGATTCTTAGTTGACAAGTCAAATAAGAGGCTATGATCCTACGCATCGCAGTGGTGCTTAAGCACCATCAATCGCGACACGCGAAAGGGCGATTGGGCGACTTAGGGCGCATTGCGCGCACGTGCGCATCGTCGCTTGGAGCGTGGGAGCCTAAAGTTTTGACGAGGTAGGGGATGTCCATTCGCTTACGATGGGACCCCTAATCTGAACCGTTAGATCGCAGCTGTTCCAAACATGTACAATCCAACGGTTGTTGAGTCACTAAATGAAGAGCTGTGACTGTTGAAGGACAGTCACAGAAATAGCTATAAAAAGAGTTTCAGGCCTCTGTTTTGGACACCGAAAATTGCTAGTTTCTCCTCTCTCCGTCCTCTATCTTTGGCATTATCAAGATACAAATTCAGAGTGTTCTCGATTTGATCAAACAGTACATAGTTTGAATCAAACAACTGTTCATACACTGCATTGTATCTTGAAGGCAAATTCTATAAAACCCATAGTGTACTCGCGGTTCTGGTTCTGTCTCAACCGGATTGGGAGAAATTTTGCCTCAAAGAAAGCGTCCCAAGAACGTGCCTTGCAGAAATTAAGTAATATATTTCGTTCTTTCCATAACAAAACTCCAACAGAAGGAACATGGACACTTTGGCATATTGGTCAAACTGAAATCTTTTCTTCAAAATTTGAACGGTCCATACCTCTGTGACACCCCGCCTAATTAAATACCGGGCGATCACTCCTTTATTAAATTACATCAAGGTAAACAGTTGGTTCATTCTCAGCATCACTATCAATAAAAATAAATTTTCCAATTTAACACCCTAAATAATTAAGCTAAGTGTCAAAACCATTTTTCATACATACCATCCAACTTTTATTTCAAGAAAATCATTTATTTTATTAACAACATTCAATAAGTAAGAATCACACCACATTAAATTTCTGCAACATAGACCAATTAATTTAATACATTCGTAAATCGAATGTAAACATACGAAATCTAAAGTCACACATGCAAACTGAATAAATCTCATAGTAACAACACTGGAAATAACTGAAATACAAATGTCCAATAACAACGGAATAATGGAAAGAGCTACACATGCCCAAATAGATGAAAGTACTAAGAGTGGATCCGAATGAACGAAGTCGTCTAATCAAGAGACCTGCAACTCCCACCTAAGCTGCAGCGCATTCCTTCCAAGAGATCCTAAGCAAGACGCCCCTGTGGCTGGGCACCTGTAAAACATACATATATATACAAGAGAGAGAGAGAGAGAGAAAAACGGGTCAGAGCCCGAAAGTGTGTTTGATTTAAAATACGTTTAGCAAGTATTTAAATTGATACAGGCCAATGCAACAACATATTAGTGCGACACTCTCTTGAGAAACTATCACCTCTCTTCTAATGTGCACTCCTATCGCACTAGCCCTCCTAATGGTAACACTGGAAATAACTGAAATACAAATGTCCAATAACAACGGAATAATGGAAAGAGCTACACATGCCCAAATAGATGAAAGTACTAAGAGTGGATCCGAATGAACGAAGTCGTCTAATCAAGAGACCTGCAACTCCCACCTAAGCTGCAGCGCGTTCCTTCCAAGAGATCCTAAGCAAGACGCCCCTGTGGCTGGGCACCTGTAATACATACATATATATACAAGAGAGAGAGAGAGAGAAAAACGGGCCAGAGCCCGAAAGTGTGTTTGATTTAAAATACGTTTAGCAAGTATTTAAATTGATACAGGCCAATGTAACAACATATTAGTGCGACACTCCCTTGAGAAATTCTCGCCTCCCTTCTAATGTGCACTCCTATCGCACTAGCCCTCCTAATGGTTTATCTCATCATATAACACGCTATCTTTCCCCAATGATTTGACTTATCTTAGGTATTTCGCAGGATTCAAAATTTAACGCTACAATTGTTTGAAAAGAATATTTCAATTAATAACCAAAGTTCTCATTTTAACTTTATTAGTCAATAAAGTTTTCCAGTGTCATATTATACTTTCTCAAAACAAGTATTTACAATTTGAGTCATCAACCATATCCTACATATCAATTCACGGTAGGTAGTTCCAAATTTCAGAATTTTATATATATATTAACTACTCGTATAATATATATATATTATAACAGCACCCCAAATAAACTATGGTGCGGGCATACTCTACTATCCAAAACCCCATATCACTCATATTAAGGGGAATACAATCGGAATCACTCTCGAATTGTATTAACACATACACAAACAAAATTGAGGCGAAAAATAGATTCCAAGTCTCTAAGAGGATGGCACATGCCTGCGTCTCTTAGGACCGTCTGAACTATCACGTCGATAGCCTGTACCAAGGACATCTATCTTCTAGGGTACAAGTCAATATCCCCCATAAAGGTCCCATCGAGATAAGACTGTCCCAGCGCGGTAACCTCAGGAATAGCAAGTAGCGTGGGCATGATTTTCACACATAGATAGCTTATGCATACACAATCATATAACTATACTAATATTACCATATCCATATTAGGTGTATTATCATATCCCATAATTACGACTTTTATCCATATCATCATATTTTAGTAAACACTTATAACGGTTCGTTTCTAACCTGGATTCGATATTATTCCAACGTACCACACAACTCTCATGGCTTTATTCTCTAAATTATAAAATTCAGTAGGTATACACATTTGTCCCAAAGTAACTCTCTTACGTGTCTCTCTCTTTAAATCATAAATTCACCAGCCTTTATGTAATTATCCCAAAATACAATCTTAGCCCATCATCAAGGGCCCCAAAATTTATTCACATGTCCTACTGGTCTTCCCTATCTCCCAAAATATTTTATTAAGGATGCCCAAGAATTATCTCACAATAAATTGAATTTAACTCATTTAAAAAGGGAAATAGGAGTCTACCAGGAGGGGTCGATCGATCGAGGTCTGGGGCTCGATCGATCGAACCTTCGATCGATCGAAGCTCTATGCTCGATCGATCGATCAAGCAGGTATTTTGATTTCTGCAGAATTGCAGTTACGGGTTCTACCAATTTTCTTCATCCAAATCCATGTTTTCCAACCCCAATGTCCCAAGAATTATACTACTAACATTATAACAATATACCAGATGTTTCTAACGTAAGGCATGTACATATTCATCATTTAAACATGGATTTTCAACCCAAAATTATATCTAATTATCAAGAACCCTAGAATTTTCTTAAACAGATTTCTAACAAATTTTTCTCCAGAATTTCTTGCTTATAATCATCAAAATTTCGTGGTTAATTTCCTCTACATGGCAAGGGTTTCGAGAATCATCATATCAACCAATACTACATGGATTTTCCTATCACAAATTGGGTTTTCTTCCACATATTTCATTCCTAAACTAATATGGAAATTGCACCAACGAAAATAGCAAGATAAACACTTGCCTGGGATTTTTAGAAGTCTGGAATGCGGCTGATTTTGGTATGGTTGCGTTCCCCGTCTCGCGATCTACGCGTTGATGGTGGCGGCGGCGCAAACCGTTGAGTTTTGGGCCTTCAAATTGCTTGAGAGCTCTCTCCTTTCTTCTCCAATGGCCGTCACTTGTGTTAAGAGTTTCTAACCCTAGAAGGTAACCTAGGTATATGATATAACTCCTCTAATTTTCGTGGGTTTAATTATCCAAAAATGTAAAATGACCAAAATGCCCTCCCGGGTTACTAATTAGGCCTAAAAACGCCCTGAGACCCAAACTACACCCCCATGTACACTTTTCTGACTATCTCGGCCCTTCCGGACGCGTTGGTGCACTCAAAACGACCATACGGGCAACTTATAAAATATTCACTTTTTATTTATCAAGATTTAGTCCCGACGCGACACGAGCATGTTCCGACTTAAATTTCCGAAATTGTCATTTAACTCACTCATGACATTCAATATAACCAATATAATATATTACTTTGCTCATTAGTAATATTCAACAAATTTTCCATAATTACTAACTCTCGTCACGTTAATAATTATAACATAATTAATTTCCGGATTTTTATTAAATAATTCATTCACATTAACTTTAATAAATTCCCAAATTAATATAGCATAAAAATATGGGGTATTACATACTTCCCCCCTAATAACGGAATTTCATCCCGAAATTCGGAAAATAAGGCATACCTGGTAAAAACAACTCTGGATATCTCTCGCGTGTATCTGCCTCACGCTCCCAAGTGGATTCCTCCACATTATGATGCTCCCACTGGACCCGCACAAGTGGAACTATCTTCGACCTCAATCTTCTCTCACTATAGTCTAGGATAGCCATCGGTCTCTCCTCGTAAGAGCTATCAGGCTGTAAGTCGATCTCATCTATCGCAATGTGAGTATGGGCCATATCATATCAACGACGAGATGTGGAATACATCGTGGATGCGATGTAAATGTTCTGGCAGTCCCAACCTGTATGCACCCGACCCAATCCTCTCGATGATGGGAAATGGTCCCACGTACCTCGGAGCCAACTTCCCCTTCTTCCCGAACCTCATCACTCCCTTCATAGGAGATATACGCAATAACACTTGGTCCCCCACACTAAACTCCCGGGAGAACCGTTTCGCATCGGCGTAGCTCTTCTGCCTGTCCTGGGCTATCCGAATGCGACTCCTGATCATCTCAATCCTCGCGGAGGTTTCCTGAATCACCTCTGGTCCTAGCAACTTGTTATCCCCCACTTCGAGCCAACAAGCTGGGGAACTACAAGGCCTGCCATACAAAGCCTCAAATGGAGCCATGCCAATCGTGAATTGATAAGAGTTATTATAAGCAAACTCTACCAGTGGAAGATGTGGCTCCCAACCTCCTCCAAAATCAAGAACACACATGCGTAGCATATCCTCTAACATCTGATTAGTACGCTCTGTCTGTCCATCTGTCTGTGGGTGGTAAGCTGAACTCAACCTCAACTCAGTACCCATAGCCTCCTGAAAGCTTTCCCCAAAAACGTGACACGAAAATCTTGTCTCTATCTGACACAATATTCAGGGGCACCCCGTGAAATCTGACAATCTCAGCGATAAACAACTGAGCATACTGACCCGTGGTGTAATCGGTCCGCACCGGCAGAAAATGAGCCACCTTGGTCAAATGGTCTACAATCACCCATATAGAATCGTGGCCCCGCTGTGATGTAGGCAACCCTGTAATAAAATCCATGGAAATACTCTCTCACTTCCACGCGGGTGCTTCCAATGACTGAAGCAATCCTGACAGTTTCTGATGGTCCACCTTCACCAGCTGGCAGGTAGAACACTTGGACACGAACTCAGCAATGTCCTTCTTCATCCCACTCCACCATTATTACCTCCTCATATCCTGGTACATCTTATCTCCTCCAGGATGTACTGCAAATCGGGACCCGTGAGACTGGGTCATCACTGCATGACGTAATTCTGCTCCTTCTGGAACCACCAATCTCCCATTAAACCTCAAACCCCCATCAGAACTAACAGAATAAGACTCAGCACCCTCGGCTAAAAGTCGTACAATCTGCTCCTGGAAAAACGGGTTTGTGGTCTGGGCCTGTATTACCCTCATAACAATCTCGGGTGTGATTGTCATAACAGATATGAAGGAACGGGCTACTGCGTCCTGGTGGCCTAACTCCTTCCACTTTGCTTTCCAGACGCCTGCTACTTCGTCTACCGGTCTACGACTCAACGCATCAGCAACTACGTTGGCCTTTCCTGAATGATACTGTAGTGCCTCCATATCCTCAATGCAAAGACGACCGCTGTTAACTCCAGGTCGTGGGTGGGGTAATTTTTCTCATGCGGCTTAAGCTTGCGGGAGGAAAAAGCTATAGCCTTCTCTTCCTGCTGAAGTACTCCCCCAAGTCCCCGTAAGGACGCATCGGTGTAAACCAGGTAATCTATACCCGGCTTCGGTAACGCAAGGACTGGCGCTGAAGTAAGCTTGTCTTTCAGCTCGTCGAAAGCCAACTGACAAGCGTCATCCCAAACATATGGTACTCCCTTGCGAGTCAGATTCGTCAATGGACCCGCTATTTTGGAGAATTCCCGACTGAATCTCCTGTAGTATCCAGCTAATTTCAAGAAACTACGCACTTCCATCGGTGTCGTGGGATGTCCCCACTCCCTCACCGCTGGTACTTTATTCGGGTCAACTGCTATCCCCTGCTCAGAAGCAACATGGCCCAAGAACTGTACTTCTCGCAACCAGAATCCACACTTCTCGTACTTAGCATACAACTGATGCTCTCGTAGAGTCTGAAGAACCTGCCTCAAATGCTCGGCATGCTCCTCCTCGGAGTGTGAATATATCAAAATGTCATCTATGAAAACGATGACAGACTGATCCAAGAACTCTCTGAATACTCGATTCATCAAGTCCATGAAAACGGCTGGCGCATTTGTGAGTCCGAACGGCATCACCCTGAACTCATAGGACCCATATCTCGTCAAGAAGGCAGTCTTTGAAGCATCCTGCTCTCTAATACGTAACTGATGGTACCCCGACCTCAGATCTATCTTCAAAAAGAAAGTTGCTCCCCTCAACTGGTCGAACAGATCATCGATTCCAGGCAACGGATACTTATTCCGTATCGTGACCTTGTTCAGCTCCCGGTAGTCCACACACAATCTCAGTGAACCATCTCTCTTCTTCACAAACAAGACTGGAGCGCCCAAGGTGAGGTACTCCTACGAATGAAGCCCTGACCTAACAGCTGCTCTATTTGATCTCGTAGCTCTCGCATCTCTGCCGGAGCCATACGGTACAGTGCGCGTGCTATAGGTCTCGTATCTGGCAATAAATCTATGACAAAGTCTATCTCTCGACTTGGGGGTAGGCCTGATATCTCCCGAAACACATCGGAATACTCCCTGACAACTGGGATCGAATCTAAGGGAATCACAACCTCCTTAGAGGTATCCTCCTCTATGTAATACAAATGAGCGGTCGAACCTCCCCTGGGCGAGGCATCGCCACTACAAACATCTCTTGCCCCGGAATGGCAAAAACAATGTTCCCACCGAAGCAATCAATCATGGCTCTATAAGCTGCGAGCCAATCCATAGCAATAATAACATCATGCTCGTGCATGTCTAAGACTAACATGTCTGCAGGTAATACCAAGCTACCAATCTCTACCCCCACTCCTCGGCATATAAAGAAAATAAGTGACCCACTCCCCAGTGGTGAGTCCACACACGTCACTGTGCTCTCCGCAGTGGCTAACAACCCTAAGGCCTTCGCATAATATGTAGCTATAAAACAATGCGTTGTCCCAGTAACAAACAAAATTCGACCCAAAGTTTCATGGATAGAAAATATACCCCAAATCGCGTGTGGTGCCTGTGGGGCAGCTGCCTGGTGGACATTATAGATATGTCTGTACTGTAACTGCCCCTGCTGCACTGGAGCTACTGGAAAGGTTGGCAGCCCTAGTACCTGAGTTGGTGTTGGGAGTGCGATTGGAAAAAGTGGCCCCTGTGAATCATTACGGGCACCCTGCTGTTGTGGGGCCCTATCTCCCTCCGAACAATCCTGGCGCCTATGGCCGTGCTTACCACACCCAAAACATCGGCCTCCGAAGTTACTCCCCCTCCGACCCTGCTGCTGTCGGTGTCGGCCTTGCTGACTTGGAACTTTATTCCTCTTTCGAAACTGCTTCATTTTACTACGTTGTTGACCAGAACTGACTTGGTCTTGGGTAGTTTGTTGTCGCAATTTTGATGTCTTCGCACATTTGTCATCTTTAGTCACATACATTTGGTTAACCTCTCTAGGTCTTTTGCCTCCTTTAAGTTGTAGGCTACGTTCTTGGTATTGTAAAACTGCAGTGGTAACTGCTTGTGCCACGATACCTGCTAACTCGGCGGTTGATACTTTCTCTGGGGATACCTGAGGTATGAGTCGATCTTGCTCGTTGACTCCCTTAACCGTTTTAACTAGTTCTTCTTGACGATCCATCTGAAAATTTAAATGAATTTGGATGAGTTCATCATTCAAATAAACAAATCGCAGAAGCACGAATTCCCAATGTATAGAGATGAACACAACATTCCTAGTATTTAGGGCTCTATATCAAAGAAAGCAACGCTGAAAGCATAATAGGCCGCACAGATCCTAAAGGACACTAGAACCTGATGCTCTGATACCACCTGTGACACCCCGCCTAATTAAATACCGGGCGATCACTCCTTTATTAAATTAAATCAAGGTAAACAGTTGGTTCATTCTCAGCATCACTGTCGATAAAAATAAATTTTCCAATTTAACACCCTAAATAATTAAGCTAAGTGTCAAAACCATTTTTCATACATACCTTCCAACTTTTATTTAAAGAAAATCATTTATTTTATTAACAACATTCAATAAGTAAGAATCACACCACATTAAATTTCTGCAACATAGTCCAATTAATTTAATACATTCGTAAATCGAATGTCAACATACGAAATCTAAAGTCACACATGCAAACTGAATAAATCCCATAGTAACAACACTGAAAATAACTGAAATACAAATGTCCAATAACAACGGAATAATGGAAAGAGCTACACATGCCCAAATAGATGAAAGTACTAAGAGTGAATCCGAATGAACGAAGTCGTTTAATCAAGAGACCTGCAACTCCCACCTAAGCTGCAGCGCGTTCCTTCCAAGAGATCCTAAGCAAGACGCCCCTGTGGCTGGGCACCTGTAATACATACATATATATACAAGAGAGAGAGAGAGAGAGAGAGAGAGAGAGAGAGAGAGAGAGAGAGAGAGAGAAACGGGTCAGAGCCCGAAAGTGTGTTTGATTTAAAATACGTTTAGCAAGTATTTAAATTGATACATGCCAATGCAACAACATATTAGTGCGACACTCTCTTGAAAATTCTCACCTCTCTTCTAATGTGCACTCCTATCGCACTAGCCCTCCTAATGGTTTATCTCATCATATAACACGCTATCTTTCCCCAATGATTTGACTTATCTTAGGTATTTCGCAGGATTCAAAATTTAACGCTACAATTGTTTGAAAAGAATATTTCAATTAATAACCAAAGTTCTCATTTTAACTTTATTAGTCAATAAAGTTTTCCAGTGTCATATTATACTTTCTCAAAACAAGTATTTACAATTTGAGTCATCAACCATATCCTACATATCAATTCACGGTAGGTAGTTCCAAATTTCAGAATTTCATATATATATTAACTACTCGTATAATATATATATTATAACAGCACCCCAAAGAAACTATGGTGCGGGCATACTCTACTATCCAAAACCCTATATCACTCATATTAAGGGGAATACAATCGGAATCACTCTCGAATTGTATTAACACATACACAAACAAAATTGAGGCGAAAAATAGATTCCAAGTCTCTAAGAGGATGGCACATGCCTGCGTCTCTTAGGACCGTCTGAACTATCACGTCGATAGCCTGTACCAAGGACATCTATCTTCTAGGGTACAAGTCAATATCCTCCATAAAGGTCCCATCGAGATAAGACTGTCCCAGCGCGGTAACCTCAGGGATAGCAAGTAGCGTGGGCATGATTTTCACACATAGATAGCTTATGCATACACAATCATATAACTATACTAATATTACCATATCCATATTAGGTGTATTCTCATATCCCATAATTACGACTTTTATCCATATCATCATATTTTAGTAAACACTTATAACGGTTCGTTTCTAACCTGGATTCGATATTATTCCAGCGTACCACACAACTCTCATGGCTTTATTCTCTAAATTATAAAATTCAGTAGGTATACACATTTGTCCCAAAGTAACTCTGTTACGTGTCTCTCTCTTTAAATCATAAATTCACCGGCCTTTATGTAATTATCCCAAAATACAATCTTAGCCCATCATCAAGGGTCCCAAAATTTATTCACATGTCCTACTGGTCTTCCCTATCTCCCAAAATATTTTATTAAGGATGCCCAAGAATTATCTCACAATAAATTGAATTTAACTCATTTAAAAAGGGAAATAGGAGTCTGCCAGGAGGGATCGATCGATCGAGGTCTGGGGCTCGATCGATCAAACCTTCGATCGATCGAAGCTCTATGCTCGATCGATCGATCAAGTAGGTATTTTGATTTCTGCAGAATTGCAGTTACGGGTTCTACCAATTTTCTTCATCCAAATCCATGTTTTCCAACCCCAACGTCCCAAGAATTCTACTACTAACATTATAACAATATACCAGATGTTTCTAACGTAAGGCATGTACATATTCATCATTTAAACATGGATTTTCAACCCAAAATTATATCGAATTATCAAGAACCCTAGAATTTTCTTAAACAGATTTCTAACAAATTTTTCTCCAGAATTTATTTCTTATAATCATCAAAATTTCGTGGTTAATTTCCTCTACATGGCAAGGGTTTCCAGAATCATCATATCAACCAATACTACTTGGATTTTCCTATCACAAATTGGGTTTTCTTCCACATATTTCATTCCTAATCATTCCTAAACTAATATGGAAATTGCACCAACAAAAATAGCAAGATAAACACTTGCCTGGGATTTTCAGAAGTCTGGAATTCGACTGATTTTGGTATGGTTGTGTTCCCCGTCTCGCGATCTACACGTTGGTGGTGGCGGCGGCGCAAACAGTTGAGTTTTGGGCCTTGAAATTGCTTGAGAGCTCTCTCCTCTCTTCTCCAATGGCCGTCACTTGTGTTTAGAGTTTCTAACCCTAGAAGGTAACCTCGGTATCTGATATAATTCCTATGATTTTCGTGGGTTTAATTACCCAAAAATGTAAAATGACCAAAATGCCCTCCCGGGTTACTAATTAGGCCTAAAAAGTCCCCGAGACTCAAACTACACCCCCGGGTACACTTTTCTGACTATCTCGACCCTTCCGGGCGCGTTGACGCACTCAAAACGACCATACGGGCAACTTATAAAATATTCACTTTTTATTTATTAAGATTTAGTCCCGACGCGACACGAGCACGTTCCGACTTAAATTTTCGAAATTGTCATTTAACTCACTCATGACATTCAATATAACCAATATAATATATTACTTTGCTCATTAGTAATATTCAACAAATTTCCCATAATTACTAACTCTCGTCACGTTAATAATTATAACATAATTAATTTATGGATTTTTATTAAATAATTCATTGACATTAACTTTAATAAATCCCCAAATTAATATAGCATAAAAATACGGGGTATTACAACCTCTTCTCTCGAGTTGTTGGATGATTATCTACTATCCCAAATCTGATAATATAAATATTTTTTTGAGTGGTGATATGATACCAAACAAAATTTTCAAATCTTTTTCAAATATCATTAGTGAGTTGTGTCCTGACGGGATCCATATCACAAGGTATAATATTTAATGTTATTTGGGGGAGGATTTGGAGATTTGTTTGGGACACAAAGTATTTCTCTATTTTTTTTTGCTCGGACGTCAATATACCAATAAAGAGTTCTTCTGTATACGCGCGAGAGAGAGAGGGAGGTATGCTTGTGAATTGATTTTCTCCCAATTTTCTTATCACATTAATTTAATAAGATTTTCACCCTTGAAGTTCATACAGTTTGGAGTTGATCTTTGATGTTATTTTTGTAAGACTTCCCACCTGTGTCCAAAATTTAAGAGTTATAATATGTTTTTTTATATGGTTTAAGAATGGAGCTTTGTAAATTTAGGACATATTGTAATATGTATTTTGGAAATAGGACAATAAAATTTTATTTACAGTTTTAGTCCATATTTTTTAATAAAGCCACTGGCGGGGACCCAAATTCATAAAATGTCAACCAATCACAGCATGCCACGTGCCCCTTTAATTTGAAAATAGGGACTACAAATGAAAACAAAATGTTTGTTGTCCTATATCCATAATCAATATTATTTTAAGTCCTAAAAGTACATAATCTATTTAAGAATTTACTTAATCAATGTTTAAGATAAACACTTGTTCATTATGACTGATTTTGGTTCATTGATTATGTTCAAAAAGTAAAAATTGACTCTTATTTTGATATATCCCCAAAAAGAATTTTGACTCTTAATTTGGAACGAAAGAAGTACAAAATTACTTCCAATTTAAACGAAAACATCAATTGATTATTCCAAATGACCCATAATTTTAAACAAATTAAAATTAATATATATTTTTAAGGGGAGCTGTTAAACTCAAATGTACATAATGACATGGCTCGATATGAAATCTATTTGAGTATGTTTCTGATGTGTTAAAGATTGTGTTTTAAGGTTGATCAATGATCAATATTCCATGATCAACAGTTGAATTCTTTTGGTGATTGATAAGAGATTAGTATTTAAATTGAATTGTTTGTTAAATTTCAACCACTACAAATTATATTCAAACATTTTTATTGATTAGTTAATTGAGCAAGTGTAAATTGTCAGTGAAACATCTTTTTGAGTTTATCACACAATTGCAATTATGAATTGTTGAGTTTTAATGTAAAAAGAAACACCTTATTTTAATAAAAACACATTTTACGTATGGTGCAACTTCAACGTTCATGAAGATGCAGTTTCCTTCGCAAATAAAAAAAAAAAGAAAAACTTCAACCTTCATGAACATGACACGATTGTTTCCATGTGTCTCTTTATATACATTGAGTCCTATAGTAAGTGGCGGAGCCAGGAATGTAGCCCTGGAGGGGCATAATTGATTGACGTGGGTATGGGGGCGGTAGCCCCCGAATTTTTTTTTAAAGTTTATTTTTACATTTTTACAATTATAATTAAAAAAACATAACATTGAATACAACATCTTTTTGAGAGCAAGCTCCTTTTGGACACCGATTTTTTCCGTTGGAAGCACCACATTTTCGTAAATTTTTTTATAATACTTTTCCATAACTGAAATTGCAAGTTTAAATATTAAATTATTTCAGCTCACCAAACATTAAATTATAAAAAAGCAAATTGCAAGTTTGAATAAAAATTAAATCTCTAAAAACTAAAAAATGATAACGAACAAAAAATTAAATTATAACAAATCATGAACTCAAATCTAAGGCAGGCGTTTTCTGTCAAAAAGGCTTAGAGGCGGACCTTTTTTTTTAATTGTAAGAGTCTCTTACTGTTAAAGAGGGTTTTAGGTTATAATTAATGAATATATTTCGATTTTGGCCCTATTTTTTTGTGATAATTATATTTTGTCCCAAAATAATCAATTAAATTATTTTTTTCAAAATTTCTGGATGGGGTACCCTCCCCTTCCGCCACTGCCTATAATAGTAGATAAATTAGCATTTATTTGAATAAATAAGGGGGGATCTCCATGGTGTTTAAAGTTATAACTTCGGAAAGAAAAATTTGTCGTAAAAAAACGATGAAGGTTTCCCCTTTTTCATATAAGGGAACCCTCTTTGCTTACATGATTAGGTGCTTAGTGAACTTTAGCTTTATTAGAAGATTATACGGACACGAAGAACAATTAAAAATAGACAAAACTAAATACGGGGACGGGGCCGTATCTAAACGAGCCAGAGAGGCCTAAAAGTGGGACGCACACCAAGCTTGACGCCATCTCCTTTTTGAATTATAAGGTCGCGCGAGAGACCGAGGTTCAAAGTCCATATGAGGTGTTGTTGCTAAATTGGATGGACATGCTTTTGTAGTGGGACCTGTTGGTGGCCTACTAGTTTTCAATTAGTTTATATAATTGAATTTACACTGTACCAATAAATATTCTTAAAACTGAATGCAGCCATGACTTTGACATTTTGTAAGGGTCACAACGCTTTTGGAAAAAAGATCAATTGTGACGTTTTGTTTTTCATAAACTGTCATTATATTTGGATTTTTGATATTTTGTAGGAGTAGATAAACATACTAAAGTAAATTTTAGAAATAAATTGATGAAGTGATTCAAGAAATATTTAGAGGTGAGAAAATTTATATAATAAAATTGTTTTAATAGTCATGTAGGAGAAGATCATGTACAATATGAGATGGTGCATGGAGGATATAGGTTGTAGATGGTGAATAGTCTATCTTAAATTTTGAAATGATTTATAATTTTCTACTCGTTGGATAAATCCGACGATCTCGTGCCTGAATCCGCCGAAGCTTGGCCCGAGTCTCCTTTTTTTCTCCATTTTCTTCCTTCTTTCTCTCTTTTCTTTCCTCTTTCTCTCGCGACTTATAAGAGAGAAAATAAAGGTTATCCACTTATTAAACCCAAAATTGACTCGTATATACAAATACGAGTCCCTACTGATCCAAAAAGTCCCCAAAACCCAAACACTACTCTCGGGTACTCTATTCTAACTATCTCGGCCCTTCCGATACCAACCGTGCACTCGAAATTCCCATCTAAGTCACTTAACAAAAAATCACTTCTTAAACCCAACACATCTCCACACGTGTTTTTCGCATAAAATAACATCACCTATCGCTTTTATTCACTTGCAACATGAAATAAAAATAGTTCATCTCATTTACTTATTCTCGTAAGTAAATATAACACATGTAAATATTAATCTCTCACTGAAAAATTAATATTTACTATTTACTTTAAATTCTCAATTTATTAAATTACACCCACTCATGTAATTTATTTATCCATAAAAGTACGGGGTATTGCATATAGTAAGAACACGAGTCAGAGAAAGTAGTAAATTCCTAATTATTATAGGTTTGCACCATGGTTTAACAATAAGTCTTTATCTATTTACTCTTGTTATGGATTAGTTAACTGGACAAATACAAGATGAGGTACTATGGTGTATACTATTTGTAGATGATATTATTTTTGTGGATGAGACTAAAATGATGATTAATGCTAGATTGGAATTATGGAGAGAAACTCTAAAAATAAGAGGATTTAAAATAAGCAGGAATTAAAACAGAATACGTGGAAGGAGGACAAACGGGAATGTGGTAAACTTGGAGGGTCAAGAGATACCTAGGGCATCTTTGTTATCTAGGCTCGATTATTCAAAAAGATGGAGATATTACTGATGTTGTTACTCATATGACTAAAATAGGCTAGGTTAACTAGAGAAGTGCTATTGGCATATTGAGTGATCGATGTATGCCTTTGAAGTCAAAGAGAAAATTTTATGAGATGGCCATTAGACCCACCATATCATATGGGATAGTGTTGGCTAATCAAAAAATAAAATGTACAGAAAAGGAGTGTGATGGAGATGAGAATGCTAAGATGAATTTGTGGTAGAACTCTAAAAGATAAAATTGGATATGAACAAATTCGTGAAATAGTAAAATGTAGCTCTTATAGAAGATAAATTGAGAGGAAATGGGCTTCGATGATTTGGACATATCAAACGTCGATCAATGGATGCCCCCGCAAGGGAGAGTAGTTTGGTTAGCATTGATGGTAACGCAAGGGGTAGGGGTAGACCTAAATTGACTTGGTGAAATATCATAAAAAGAACATGATAGCGTGTGGTTTAACAGAAGATATTGCGTTGAATAGAGCGGAATGAAAAAATAGGATTCATGCAGTCGATCCCAAGTAAAAAATACTTTGTTTAGTTCTGTTGGGTTGACGTTGTACCCTGAGATAAAACCACATTTAAACATAATCCCTTTCTTTTTAAAAAATTAGAATTGCCCGTCATCTAACAACCTTCTAATTAACCAACCCCAATAAATCATAATTAGACAAAACTTGTTATAGTTTAAGACAAAAATGCCTTTCATCTTCTTTTCCAAAACTCTAACCATATTTTTTTCAAAAATACTCTCCATAACAACTCCATCTTTTTCCTTAAATCCAAAACTTATGACCCCAAGATAAAAATCCCGTTCATTTTCTCACCCCCAAACCCAATCTTAATTTTTTTTTAAAAATACCCTCCACAATAACTCCACATTCTTCCTTGAAAAAAAAAGATTACAACCCTAAATTTACTATCAACCACCATCCATAATCTCCCACCACTCACAACCCACTACTCATATATAAAAATAAAAACAATAGCCACAACCTCCATTAATATCCTGCAAAATACCACCCCCTTCTCCACAACCCCCATCCCCGCCCACATTAACATTCACCTCCTCCTTCTCCACTGCCACCCCTTCTTCACCACCACCAAATTAGATCTAAAGAACAACACCAAAAAGAAACAAAAAAAATATAATGAAGAGAAAATGAAAAAAAATAGTAATTTGCAAAACTATATCACAACGAAGGAGTTATGTCTAATTTAAAAGAAGTAGGAGGTTATGTTTAATTAGGATATTATCTCGGGAGAAGAGTAAAAAAATATATGTTAGTTGTTTATGTAATACACACTGCATTAGATAGTTGGATAATTTAATTAATAGTCAAATATTTATTTAAAATACGACCATTAATAAACTCAAACGACCATGTTTTCGGTTCATCTCTAGCACACTTTTAACTTATCTCAACTGATTCAACTTGAATATTCTTACTCTCAATAGCATTGAAAAAAAATCAATTTAATTTGTATTGAAATCAATATTGAGTTGAAGTTTTATTATACATTCGTTTATTATCCTTGAGAGAGACAAATTCCTAGATGGAATATTGCGCATATATTTTATTATGCAAAAAAAATAGTAACTCTAGTATGAATTGCGACTTGTATCAAGCACACTAATGAGTTACTATTGAGCAAAATAAGATCATCTTAATTGTATAATTTTGTAAGGTGCACGAGGTTGTTCGTGTAAGGAATGATTGAACTATTTGTACTGGGATAAAATATCGCACACGGTTGAGCAAGAATGTACATCATGTTTGGATAAGATTGGAGTAAAAAGGCATATCATACTTTGAGTACTCCTGGAACGTACTTGGAGTGAGAGTGTACATCATACTTGGTCGAACTTGTAAGCGATGTTAATATCACCCTTAAAGAATTAATATAATAAAGTTTCATGACTATAATCTCATGATGCGTATATACGTGTGATGCATTGACCCATGTAAAATATCATTGGGTTTGAATCTCTTATCATTTCTAAAGTTTAATATTTTTCTCTTTTATTCATAATTATATAACCACTAGCATTTATCCAATTTTTTATTTACTTAATAATTTTACTACATTAAAAATGCTACGCTGAACGATTTTAAATAAAACAAATCAAATATTTTGGTAAGGTTTAAACCCATGTTAGATTTTGGTCAAATAGTGCCCATTTTCGGCCTTCTGGCACACTTTTAGAATTGTTTAGAAACACAACCAAAACAAACATGTGGTTACATGTCATTAGCCCACAATTTATATCGGCTCCCTTTCAAGAATTAGTAGGGTTGTGAAACACGTGTGAATAAATCATCGCTACAGAGAGAACGTTTTTAGATCACTTCAGAACGTGAAAAATTATTTTAGAATTAATAACAAAAAAAGATAATTTTGGCACGATTTTAAACCACACTAGATTTATTTTTTTCAAACAATCAAAACTCTGCATGAGAATAAAATTGTTGAGAATAACTAATGCACATTTTAAAGTTCAAAGTATTGCAAGTCTTAACACGTCACACATATAAAAAAGATAAAGTTTATTTTGTTTTTCGAACATTCCAGAAAACCTATCAACATAAAATCTGATCAAACTTAGATTTTAAATTTAATAATAATATAACACAATCCCATTTAGGTATAAAACAATATATTGTTGTAAAATAAGGGGTGTGGGGAGAAAATTTAGAGGGAGAGAGTTTATTTATTTCATTGATATGTACATAATCAAGGGGTATGACCCCCAATTTATAGTACAAAATAGGTTATTCAAATTGATCCTTTAATAATTGTGGAATATCAGTGGACATCCACTAAATTTATATTTTATAACCCCCCTGGATGTACACTATATCTTACATTAAATGATTGTTGCTTCATTAAAACCTTATTAGCGAAAAATCTAGTGGGAAAAAATTGAAGTGAAGGAAAAAGAGTAAAAATTTTGTGATCATTGAATTGATTTTGGACGCGTTTCATATTGCCTCATTAAAACCTTCAACTGAATTTTTTTGAAAAAAAACTAGTTAAAGGGAAAAGAGTGCAATGTGTGTATATCCAAAATATCATGTTCTTAGATTCTCCTCATGATTATAGCATTTCTCTGATGATTGGGTCGATCCATATCAGTTTCATACACACCCTTCTAGAATGTTGCTTTGACTTGTTTAATAGAGTTGATAGGCTGTTACTTTGATTTTATTTTTCTTCATAAGCTCGACTTCCATAAGACTTGCGTGAAGAAGGATGAACATGTCCTTTTATTGGATTTGTTTGACTTCATAACTCTTCTGGAGTTTATGTATTGCATAACTCTTTTTGAGTTCATGTATGTCAAAGAACTGAAATGTATTAGACATATCTCCCTCGATGTAATCTTTTTGTGTTTGAGATATACAAGCACCACTGGCTCCATAAGTAGTAGTAGGAGCATATGTCGTTTGAGGCGAGTTATAAATGATTTGATCGTTCCTTGTAAGGATCATGTAGATAATTTGCATGTACATTACTAATATGATGTGGATCGTAAGATTTAAAAAGTATTACACTAATCATTTCACGAGCGATGACTTATTATTGATTTTAGTCCCATGATTTACAAGTCAATGATAATTATTTCTTACCAAAATATTGACTACAACTATAATATTTAGTATCATGCTTTGTGTCAGGTATACCAAAACACAAATAACGTACAAATAAAATACTTCTGGAGCTAATACTATTATAATATGCACAAATGGTACTTCGGTACCAAATTTATATTTGTCGTACTCTTTGGGATGATATGGATAGTTTAATAACCAAATATCAGAGAGCATGTGTATACAAAAATTGTATGCTTAATATATGTTAAAGCATTGTAGGAATTTTTAATTCATTTAACTAATGGATCTGAGTTCTATGATTTATCTGCAGGCTGAGATAATAACTAGTTACCCCCGGGTCATTTATTTTTTAAATCCTAATTCAGATATTTTGCATTTCAATTGAGCTATTCAGGAGCAGATACTTTTAAGGATAATATTATAATGGCACATTTGCATATATGATTGTTTCCATGACATTCCTTACACAAATATTACTGAGACGATTGTATCTATACCCATTTGGATTAGGGGTGGCAAATCGTGTTATTGGATTGGGTTCGAGACCAACCTGAAATGACATGAAATATTTTTTAGTGACACGAACATGACACGGCACGATGTCATGTTATTTTTTTATAACTCGAACACGACCCACTTCGAACACGACACGACACGACATGATTTTAAATTTTGATCTGATTTAAACCCATTAACACGGAATGCCACGACACGATTATATCAAAATTTAAAATAATGAACAACCCCACAAAATAACTGCTACCATGTTAAAAAAATAAATACATGCCAAATGAACATTTCTTGTTCATTATAAATGAACAAGAAATCCGGTTCATTGTGGTAGCAACACATTTCTTGTTCATCGATTGGGGGTTAAAAAAACAAGTTTATTGTGACTAAGAAATGTTTTGTTAAAAATTATATTAACTTTCAAGATATTAATAGTGGAGATTATTACAAATACACAACAATGGAGATCGTTACAAGTACACAACAAGGTATTGACTTGAATCCCCTAATTTATTAGCACAACAACATTATAATAACGTCGGAAGTGAGAAAAAAAGCAATAGAGATCGAAAAACGAACAAACATATCGGTATTGGAGGACAGAACCGCCAGAAATGAGATCAGAAAATAAGAAAAAAGCACCGGAGATAGGAAAACATCGAGATTTAAGTAATGGAGAGCACCGAAAATGGGAGAACAGACCCGGAACCTAGGAAGAACAACCGCACATATATTATCTATGGAGTTAGAAATGTTTTGTGTTAGGTTAGGGTTTGCTTTGTTTTGTGGTAAATAGAGTGTGACACCTCGCTTATTAAAATAAGAGGTGGCCAGCCCGATACTCCAATAATAACAGGAATCATAAATGGTATATTCTTAGCATCACTGTAATACAATAAGTATGCGAGATAACCACCCATTATTTTAGAAAAATGGATGTCAAAAATTTATTTTGTAAGTAAAGAAAAATATTTAAATAATCCAGTTTTAAAAGAAGGTGGATAAAAATAAAGACAGGTAAACGATCAACAACCATATACATCACAATAACCGAAAAAGTGGTCGGTTAACAGACCACTACAAAAAGGCTACACCAAGTATTAAAGTACAATATCACATAATATACCACAAGTACAAGACTTGGACAACACGCCCGAATGTGTAACCGGTCATAACTAGGATACAAAAAAAAATAGAAACGTCTATATCAAATATCCCGTAACATCCGTAAGGTGTTACAACTCCAAGACACTGGGATGGAAAAGTCAATACGGGGTCCTTGCGATGGAGCACCTGGCCGAATATAAGATTCATGCAAAACAAAAGATATAAACGGGTCAGGGCCCGATTTAATATGATCACAAGTGAATAAAGTGTATGACAGTTATGGACAATTTACTCATCATGAATAAACTTGTTTCGTTCACCGTTAATAATGAATAAGAAATCTAACTACTCAATCTAAAAGCATGCCCTAACGCAATATAATGACAATGAACACAATTCAGCTATGCAGGAGAATATAGATGAAATATTACTTAAAGAGATTTCATTTCCTTGCTACACAATTTCATTTCACCTTTTCTTTTCTCATTAGGAAACATATTCAAAGCAATTTATTTCATAGAGTGCTTTGTCATCAATAAAATCCCGCTTTAATAAGAATAGTTATATTACACAACATATAACGATTCTAAGACCGTCCTTCCGAGTTTCCCCACTGGACGCGTCCCTAAATAACTATCATCTTCGAGGGCCTATCAACAAGACATCCTGAGACAATATTCACCCTGCATTCACTAGCCAGGGGACTTCACCTCATGCGCGTAACTTCCCCTATGATAGCCTTTAGAGAGGTGTGTAAAAGAGAATTATCATTCACAAGTTATTCCCATTTTAAAGTATGCATTACATTTTTATAACCGGAGCCATAAGCGTTTAATGCCATCATTATAAACTTCAACGTTTAATAAATCCCCAAATTAACCTCCGAGAAATAATGACGTTACTATAAGCCACCAAGTATAGTATACCTCAATCACGTCTCTATATTTCCACAATTATATAACCCTACACTTCCCTAGTCTCAAACTAGTTTACTCAAGAAAGAACTCCCTAACGTTATTTAAATAATCCTCAAAATAAGACCAAGTACCCCCTTTTTAATCTAGTGTGGTCACTTATCTAATATAAGTCTCTAATACACTTTATTACTTCCTAAGAGAAAGTTCCTAGGTCCTAAACCTACAAGAAAAGGGTTACAAACTAAGTTAGAAAAATATCTTAAAACCGCAAGAATTCCGAATCGATTTGCCCTGGCCGAATCGATTCGGTCTTGAAAGCGAATCGATTCGGATAGGCCGAATCGATTCGGTCAAGAGGACCCAACATTCTGCAAACTGCCTAATCGATTCGGATAATCCGAATCGATTCGCCCAACACAGACCTGTAGCCTACCCCTTTAGAGGTTCGATTCGCTAAGGGAATGCCCAATCTCGGCTCTGGAGTTTAATACCCTACTTTTCCCAAAACTCATTTCTCCTCCATTTCTACCCACAACAACCACCATTAATTCAACCAAAACCGTCCGACATGAATACTAACTACTATACTCAACATAACATTTATCTAAACAATGTTTAAGGGTTCAATCACCACAAATTTATTGAAATCCATATTTGTTCAATTGATTCCAATACACAACTATCACTACAATTTATTCACCTTAAACCATATATTAGCAAGTAAGAAAGTTGCCTTAAGCTGAAATCTCGAATTCCCTTCCGTTAGATGCAAGATCAACCCCAATTTCTTCAATTCTCCTTCTTTCTCTTCTTTTTCTCCACAATTCTCTTGTTCTCTTTTTTTCTCTCTAGGTTTAGGAAGCATACACATGATAATTAAAAAGGGTTGTAAGACCTAACCGTGCTATTAACATTAGTTTCCATCTTAAAATGTTAATACTCCATTAAAATGACTCGTAACTACATATTTAAGTCATAACCTGTCAAAAGTGCCCAGAACTCAAAAATACAATATGACACTTATTTTGACTATCTCGACTATTTCGGGATTGACCGCGCCCACTAAATTGGCATCCGGAATAATATAAATCATCTCTAGTTCCGACTTCATTTTAAACCATAAATGTCGTTTAAAGCACAACGACACTACAAAACGTAACATGATGTTATTTACAGACACTCAGTAGTAAATATGCAAAAATGTAGTAAATATTATCTTTTAAATCAGTTAAATAATATTTACTCCATTATTCAATATTTTATATAGTTACCTCACACGGTACATTAATATAAAATAAATTACTCAAAAGCAAGGGTTATTACATAGAGCTGAAATATTTGTGGATTGGGCTTTTTAATAAAAGCCTTTTATTTTTATGGGTCTTTATTGGTGTTAAGAACGGGTTTTCAATCAGGTCCATAATGTGTCTTAACGAGGCCACTATCGTGTCTTTAACGAGTCCAATTTGTGGCCAAAATTAAAGACGAACATGACACGACAGCGGGTTCAATAACCCAGACCCGAACACGACAACCCGTGTCAATTTCGTGTCGTGTTGTTTCCGAAATTTTCACCCTTAATTTGGATTGCTAGTTATACAATGAACGTCTTAGTGCATTTGAGTACATACTCCTTATCTTTACTTCTGGCAGAAAAGAATCGTGTAGGATTTTTATATGTATTCTTTGTCTCAGCTGCGTATAAATACGAAGATATAATATTCACGAGTCTCATATAATATATTTTAAAAAGAACTGGTAAGCTAGTCATGTATCTAAAAAGTAGTTACGGTCGTAACGAGATGGTATGTTCATATATAATCAATTTTGATTTCTTTAGGAAATCTAGTGCCATAGATCACACACATTTTAGTGAGTTTTAACACTTCATATTCTTATAAAACCCATTCGTAACCTTCAAAGTTAAAATCTTTTGGGATTGCTATTACAGGGTCTGGTCCAAATACATCACGTACATTAAGTGACTCAACTTATGCCATCATGGCATTTTCTCATTTTGGCCAATATATTCTTTGTCAACATTAATTTATAATACACGGATTTGTATTATCAGTGCCCTTTTATTTGTGTAGCTACAACATATATAATTATATTACCGATGATCATCTTTGATGATACTACTTTTCTCTTGTATATGTATAAAATATAAAGATCTCATTTAATATTAAGTACCTTTGCCAACTTCAAGGGCTTTATAACTACTACGACCTACAGAGATTTGTGTATTTTCATAGACAATAACTATTCAAGGATTTTAGAGAAAGTGGATCTTTTATTCACAACCTCTTATGGAGTGTTATGTATAACCTCTACACTCCAATGAAAATAGAGAGAGAGAGAGAGAGAGAGAGAGAGAGAGGATGTGTTTGAGTTTAGTGTTAAATTACGATTTGTTGAGTGAGAAAGAGGATGGATGTTTAGTTACAAGTAAACCTGTCAACGAGTCGGTTTGGGTCGTGTACGGGTCAAAACACCCCTAATTCATACACGATCCGTTAAGGCTAACGAGTCTAATGACAATACCCAAACACGAACCGTTAAAATTAACGGGTACACGACCCGAACCGTTACCACCCGCTAATATTAAAGAATTAGTTTGGGTCTAAACGGGTAACGAGTTGGGTTATACTATAGAACCCGTTAGTCTTTAATAGTTTAAAAATAATGAGTTTTAATTGTAATTCTTATTGGGTATAGGTTGGGTGACCCTATAGTACCCGTTAGTGTTAACGGGTATTAACGGGTAGAAACGAGTACAAGTAAATTTCCAAACTCAAACCATTAGTGTTAACGGGTCTACCGTGTTAACCCGTTAATGACCCAAACTCAATAAAGGTAAATCCATTAACTTATAATTTCGTGTCGTATCATGTTAACAGGTTATCGTGTTTTTTGACAGATTTAATTACAAGGTTTGCGCATTAATTAAAGGTATTTTTTATCTTAAAATGTAATGATGAGTATATCTAATTACGAATTAAGATTTTTTTAACGGTGTTAAATTTTTGTTTGAAAAGTGAGTTTTAAGGGAGTTATATTATGTCAAATAAGACACTATTATAAAGTGAGGGTGTTGAGATATATTCACTCTGAGGTCGATCAAATGAAGACTGGTCACCCTAAAAAGAGATTGAGTTGTACTCTTTTAAAAATTTTAGGGAACAGACAGAAGTGATAACCGTTTATGAAACCTCTTTAATTGATGTCTGTATGAAAAGAAGTTGAACAATGAGGAAGCGGGGGACTGGAAGGCTGTCTTTACCAATGGTGATGGTTAGTACTACCAAACCAACTGGTATAAGTGGCGGGCATTGCGCTACTTTGTATGGTCACCAAAGACAGGTCACGATTCATCCCTCCCTTTCCTGGGACTGGGACTGGGACCCGTATATCTTAGGCTTCCATAATCCATTCGTCGTTTATTAGCCAAAAATAGAGCACAAACGCACCCCCACCTTCACCAACAAACAAACGAGGATAATTTTAATTAATTGTAGGAGCCGCCGCTACTAGGGGCCACAGACGTGCCATGTTCACGTTATGCTAACTACTCAAGATTTCAAATAGGACTCAAAATTGTTTGGTAAATCAGGCTTTGTACTTTTTTTTTTTTAATCATCCCAAATGGGATTTCATTAATGTAACGTAGGGTAACAAAAAAGAAGAACAATATAACTCAAACAGGCTCGAGTTAAGTAGAAGGGAGAGAAGAAAAAATAAAGTAGAACAAACAGGGAAAATAGGACAAAGCCTAACAAAAGACTTAAAATACAACCGACAGATTTTTGGGTCTGTCCACGACATATCGCAGCAACAAAACCAAGAAACTGGTACCGAAGGCACCAGAGGGCGAGCCGCTCCGAACAAAGTCTGTGCACAAGGCAAACAGACGGTGGAATAATGTCAGACAAACTCGTCAAAAACACCAGCGCCAAGGAGGGAGGCTCAAACTCTAAGGGGCCTAAAAATAGACCGACCTTAGAAAAGTTGGGAGAAACCCAAAAAGTCACGGAGACCTTCTGAGTCTCCACCCGAGAGGAACAACCGCTGGGACAGTCGAACCCAAACCCCCAAAACCTGACAGTTATACTTAAACTGGATAAAACGCTCACTAAGGAGACGAAGGAAAAAACTCCAAACGGAGCCTGCAAATACAACAATAAACAACAAAAATAAAAAAACATAGCCAAATAACCTATCTTCAAAATCACAACTCCGATCTACCTCCAAAATAGTAGATCTAGTCGCAACCATTCCGATCTGTTCTTTAGGCGGATCTTTCACAGTCGAAGACATCTCGACAACTGACCAAACCGGGGAAGACCCACTAGACGGGTTTGGGTTTTTTGGAACGCTGCTAAAACTCCTTTTGGATTTGAGGGACACATGTACGCCTCCCCCACTCTCGCCGGAAGAGAGAGGGGGGAGGGGTAGCCGGACTGAGTGGGGGAAGGATTTTTTAGGGTCAGCTGTTATTTCTCTTATTTTTCTAGAGAGAGGTGAGAGCGTTAGTTTATGGCTTTGTACTTAACAATATTGCTATAAGAGCACAATACATGTTCAGATATAAAAGTGTTGTATTTGATGTCTTATATTTTTGTGTCCCTCCTCGTTAAGGTATTAGAATGTCATACTTGAGCCGATAGTGTTATTTATGTATGTAATATTTATATACGCGTGTTACCCTAAAATATATAGGGGAAATTACTTTTAGGGCCATCGCAAACAAATTTTAAACACTTAAGGAATTTTGATAAATTTTAAACACTTAGGTCCATTAATTCTCGTCTTGTCTCGCATAACAAGTAGACCTAATAGCAAATTGTTCTTAAATGTTTAAAAAATTCTCGTCTTGTCTCGCATAACAAGTAGACCTAATAGCAAATTGTTCTTAAATGTTTAAAAATTGTCAACAATGACCTAAGTGTAAATTGCCCAAATATATATACTTGGTATAAAGTAACACGAGTGATTTATAAAACGAGAATTAAAAAGTAGAGTTTCTTACTTAGCCTCAATTGAAGTTTAGTCCTTAGACACTTAATAAAATACTTGTTTACTAGCATGCAATTCGCGCGATGCGCAAACGCTTTATAATTTATTCATAATTTGTTATGCATATTTTACTTAACATATTGTTAAAATTATCTAAAAAGCACATGTATTCTCACATCATTTTTCCCTACTTCTTTAGATCACGTGTTCACCAAAATTAAGTAGTTTTCACCATCTTCATGCAATTGTACAACTTGACATAAAACAAAATAATACATAAAGAAGGTTGTGACATTGGGTCCCATTGGAACGACATTGATAATAATGAAGCATTTGTAAACACATCTAATATAGGGATTATTACATAACAATGGATAGATAATTTTTTACATAAGGGTAGTATATATTTTAGAAGGTGTTGGTTTTGTGGTGGCCTAATTGGATTTTTTAACCCTAGTAGGTGTACCATATGAGGCATCACTAATTCAATATATAAAAGTATGACATAAAACCTGCATTTTTATCCATCTTACAACTCTCCACCATTTCTTGTTAACAGCAATATTTGCTTCAATTAATTAATCATGCTTATCAAAACAATGTTACGGGCTATATTCATGTCACCATACTTGAGCATGCAATTACTCATAACACTAACATAAGGAGTATGAAAAAATTTCATGTATGACATATATGAATTCCATGTAAAGCACATAAAGATGGGTTCAATGTAAAACTAACTTCAAGTAAAGCAACAAACTTAAATTAATTCTTAATGCACCTTAACATGTTGAAAAATATATTATTTTGGTTTCAATCTCTAAGGAATTTAGGCATACCGCAAAAGTTTTAAGGTCGATCTCGAGTAAAAAAAAGTCCATCGAAAAATATGTCAAATCTAAGGGTTTCAACATCTACTTACAAACTATGGGATACAAGTATATGAATAATAATACAATAAAAAAATGATCATACTGTGACATCCCACCTAATAAAATATCGGGTGATCAATTATTTATCAATTTAAAACAGGAATCTCAAATGGTTCATTCTCAGCATAACTATCGAAAACCAATTTAATTACTAATAACTTATTAGGCCGGCGTCAAAATTTTATTTAACTAATCTTTTTAATCCAACCAACCAAGTAAAACAATCACGACAGTTTATATACAACAACTGAAATGAAATAAAATAATCGAACACTCGGTATAACATAATACAACCAAATCGAATGCCGCACTAAAGCGCAGTAAGAGAATAAATGAATACAGTTGGGCTATCAGCTCGAGTGTTTCTACAGTACATCCAACCTAGATCACAAGGATATAAACGTTTACAATAAACCTGCTTGTATCCACAACTGCTGCAGCAAACGTCTGACTCGAAAGTCATCCAAGCGTCCCTGTGTCTGGACACCTAATATATATACATATATATAAAGAGAGTAAAAATAGAGAAACGGGTCAGAGCCCAAGTTTTGAAAATATTTAGCAAGTGCATAAATGTCATATTTTTTAAAATATGAAACCTCTCATATTTAAACTGGTATCGCACTCTTATGAGATACACGTCACCTTTCTTCTAATAGTGCACAGTTATTGTATACATTTTAAACCATCTAGTTAAGCTACCCTGCCTAACTAATCTATATCACCCCTCCTCTAAGTCCTCATAACTATCACCTACCCTACGTGATACCATGTGCGTTATACCATAATCTATTACATAAGCTTTTAATTGATATAATCCTCAATGTGACATATATATAATTCTCGTTTCTATATATGAGATAAGTATACCGTTCATATTCTAAAAATCTCACTAGTTGAAAATACCCTTTTCACTTTAGTATATAAAATCCCGTATATATATATATATATCTCACTTTAATATACGAATCACAATTTAAATCCGGAAATAATCTCCCGGAATGAGAATCAAACCTTATTCATTTTACTCTTACACAAGTTAAAGATATATGATATCTCATTTTCATATACAAGCAATATACTATACACAACAATTGTAATTATACCCATTACAATCATAAGTATAATAACCATCCCATCGAGTTATAACTCAAAGATGCAGTCTTATACTGCCTATCCACATTCGGGTTTACTCACGTGACCATAGTACCAAGCCAGACTCATTCATGGTCATAGTAAAAACTAAACGGTGGAGGCGGTCATGGATGATATGACTTGAGTACTATACTCTCTTTGCTCCTCAAGATAGGGGATTCACCCACATCGCGCAACCACCCTAGACAGCACTAGAGAAAAATATAATTTGGCTGTCTATCCCTATGCCAGTGGAACCAACCTCTAAGATACAAATATATCAACCACACATAGATATATTTATTTCCGTATCATATCATATATACACTGTAACAACTCCGTATATATAATATATAACACTTCTTAATATATGTGGCTATAATTGCCAAACTCTTATAGCGATAGCCAAAACCTCGAATGTTCCCATTCGTAATAGTATATAAGTATTTACGCACTTAAAATACTAAACCTATAAGTATTATCTTACTTAAGATTAATTTACACCTTAGTCACTTCTAAGGATTTATATATAATCCTGAATATACCATTTCATAATAATTAAATAAGAATACTATCAACTTATTTTAGTTCCATAGGTATCGCATCACCTATAATTATAATCGTCAATAGATGTACCAGATAATCGCTCAAATGTGACACCCCGCCCAATAAAATATAGGGTGATCAGTCCTCTACCAATTCAAAACAGGATATTCAGTTGGTTAATTCTTAGCATCACTGTCGAAAACCTTTTTAACATATTAATCACCTAATTTAAAATTAAGCTAGGTGTCAAAACATTTCCAATTTAGTAAAACCAAGTAAATCCATTTTCATTCAGTCTTAAAATATAAACCATTCACCACACTTAGGAATGTAATAAATACTGAACATGAATCAAGTACTGAAATAAATAAGACTGGGTAAAACCTCCCAGTTCAAAACTCCAAACCATAAAATAAACTGAATACAATATCTCTGATGAAGAACTAAAAGTGGGCGACATATGCCCTAAACAAGAAGTCTAGATAAAACTGAATGGAAAGGATAAATGCGCCTACTGCAAGGACCTACAACTTCCACAACAACTCCAGCACGTCAAGCAATCCAAATCTCTAAATCTGATACTTTTGTGGCTGAGCACCTGATATAATACATATATATGGCAAAATAGAGAAGAGATACAAGAAACGGGTCAGAGCCCGAGGTTTAAAAATGATTTAGCAAGTATTTAAAATTGGTTCTTAAAACAAGTCTTATGCGCATGTTAGTTATCGAACTCTCACATGAGTTTCTCACCTCTCATCTATTGTGCATGACTAACGTACATCTAATCTCCCCTGGTTATACCACCTAGTCTAACTAGTCAGAAACCATACTAATACTAACTATGCTCACTAGTAGTATTCCCGTATCGCCCATACAATACGCTATTCCAATTGTTTATCTCACATACTAAGTTTCATTATTCACCGTTTGAATGGTTAATCTTTTATCCACTAAGATTATTTTATTTCTCATTTTCACTTTATCTACTAGTTTCACAAAGTAGAAAGTTACCCAAGTACACACATACATATATATAGTCTCATCATCCCTATATATATACACTAATCCTGCACCCTTAGGTTAAGACCACTTGGTGCAATGTAATGATTATTATTATTACCAAGTCTACTAATTTCACACAGTAGAAATATTCACAAGTTCATATATATATATATATATATATATATATATATATATATATATATATATATATATATATATATTCACATTATCCCTATACATATATATACACTAATCCTGCACCCCCGGGCTAAGACCCATTAGTGCACCTATCAAGATAATCCTGCATCCCCGGCTTAGCACCCATTAATGCACCTATCAATAATAATCCAGCACCCCCGGATTATCACCCATTAGTGCGCCTAACAATAGAATCCTGCATCCCTGGGTTATCACCCATTAATGCACCTATCAATAATAATCCAGCACCCCCAGGTTATCACCCATTAGTGCGCCTAACAATAGAGTCCTGCATCCCCGGGTTAACACCCATTAATGCACATATCAATAATAATCCACCACCCCCGGGTTATCACCCATTAGTGTGCCCAACAATAGAATCCTGCATCCCCGGGTTAGCACCTGTGACACCCCGCCCAATTAAATATCGGGTGATCAGTCCTTTATAAAATTTATAACATAATGTTCAGTTGGTTCATTCTTAGCATCACTGTCTAAAACTTAAATCCAATTAATCACCTAACATTTAATTAAGCCAGTGTCAAAAAAATTCCCAATTTAATTTGAAACCAATTAATTCAATTAATTTCTGAACATTGAATTATAAATCACACACAAGAAATGAATGCTGATTGAATTAAATACTGAATAATTAAGACTGGATAAAACCTTCCAGTTCAAAGTCGCAAACAAAACCAAAATAAATACTCAATCCAACAGAAAAGAACTACAAAGGAACTGAGTACAATCCCGCTAATGAGGATGGGCGACACATGCCCGAGCTGAAGTATATGAACTAGGACCTGAATGAAATGAGAGAAGCGTCTAATCTCAATGACCCGTAACTTCCACAACAGCTGCAGCTCGGCAAACCATCCAAGTATCTAGAATCGGTGTCCCTATGGCTAGTCACCTATACTAATACATATATATATATATATATATATATATATAGCAAAAGAGAGAAGAAATACAAGAAACGGGTCAGAGCCCAAGGTTTAAAAATGATTTAGCAAGTATTTAAAACTGGTTCTTAAAACAAGTCTTATACGCATGTTAATTATCGAACTCTCACATGAGTTTCTCACCTCTCATCTATTGTGCACGCTTAACGTACATCTAATCTCCCCCTAGTTATACCACCCAGTCTAACTAGTCAGAAACTAGATTAATACTAACTATGCTCACTAGTAGTATTCCCGTATCTCCCATACAATACGCTATTCAAATAATTTATCTCACATACTAAGTTTCATTATTCACCGTATGAATGATTAATCTTTTATCCACTAAGATTATTTTATTTCTCATTTCCATTTTATCTACTAGTCTCACAAAGTAGAAAGTTACCCAAGTATACTCATATATATATAGTCTCATCATCCCTATATATATAGACTAATCATGCACCCTTAGGTTAAGACCATTTGGTGCAACGTAATGATTATTATTATTGCCAAGTCTACTAATTTCACACAGTAGAAATATTCATAAGTTTATATATATATATATATATAGTCACATCATCCCTATACATATATATATATATACTAATCCTGCACCCCCCGGCTAAGACCCATTAGTGCACCTATCAAGAATAATCCAGCACCCCCGGGTTATCACCCATTAGTGTGCCTATCAAGAGAATCATGCATCCCCGAGTTAGCACCCATTAATTCACCTATCAATAAATTCATGCATCCCCGAGTTAGCACCCATTAATACACCTATCAATAATAATCCAGCACCCCCGGGTTATCACCCATTAGTGCGCCTAACAAGAGAATCCTGCATCCCCGGGTTAACACCCATTAATGCACCTATCAATAATATCCAGCACCCCCGGGTTATCACCCATTAGTGCGCCTAACAATAATCATCCTTGTACCCCGAGTTATCACTCATTATTTATAAGAGAGAGTGGGATGCGTTTAGATATGATGGATTTTAGAATTGAATCCCAAATGGGATAACTTTAAAGGTTCATATGACCGATTGAAACATATTTTGGATTGAGAATAGGAAATGTCGATTGATGTGCATACGGATATAGAAAATATCCTTAACGTTAATTAACTTGGGAGGTGTTTAATAAATGAGAAATGCTTATCGAGGTGCATTAGGATATAGAGAATATCCTTAACGTAAATAGAATTGAGAGACGATTCACATAAATATAAGTGAAGTGTGAACTTCAAGTGAGAAATAGTATAGCGCATACAAATTGGGGAAGTTATGTGAGTTATTAACGAATAGTATATCGAGAATAAAATATACTAAATAATGATATTATTTCATCTACTCCTAAGAGCGTAATAAGAGTATGTAATTAGTGTGATATATATACCTTGTGTGATGGTATACATTTATATGAGGTGATGATGTATGTATATCTGGTGTGTATGATATATATATAAGTGAAGCATACCCCCTCCTTGCTATCATGGGAAGTTGGGCGATGTGGCTGTGGCCCCTGGCTTGAGGAGCAGGTCATAGCGTCCATTTATTATTGTGTGATTATTTTTATTAGGGGTGAACGTGGTGGGTATGTTTCATCTCATTTCTGGGGATGAACTATGACCGTTTCCTGTACGTTGTGTTATAGTTGTTTTGCCAAGGCGGTGTGAGATTCCGACCGTTGGTACCCAGGATGATATGTGAGTGATTCCCTGGTAGATGATAGCATTGAGAACCTGCGTCCTCGAGTTATATCTCGTTCGATGGTTATTATTATACTTGTGTGAATAGTATATTACTTGAATATGATTATGTGACATCATATTTGTCTCTAGAGTAAAGAGACATAAGAAGATTGTTTGAATCTCATTCCGGGAGATTTTAACCGGACTTAATTAGTGATAAATCAATTTTACGAAAAATGAAGAGTAGTATATTATATGGGTATATATAGTACTTTGGGTATCGAGGGCATAATGGACCTCAACGACCAACATTGCATAGGAGTAGTGTATCGGGGGGGTTCCTTGTTTGGATTTCTCTTGCGAGACGTCCCACGTACGAAACGCAGTGCAATGTTGGGAGTGGGAAGAAGTTAGTCCTTAGTACTCATATTTATATATTAGTAGTATATCTCGACGATCGACAGTGCCAAGGAGTAGTGTATCGGGGGGTTTCCTTGTTTGGATTTCGCTTGCGAGACGTCCCACGCATGAAACGCCGTGCACTATTGAGAATTGAGAATAATTATATAATTCATTATAGTATGAAACAAACTTGGGTTATACGCGTCATGCATTGAGGGCATAATGAATCTCGATAATCAATACTGCCAGGAGTAGTGTATCGGGGGGGTTCCTTGTTTGGATTTCACTTGCGAGATGTCCCACGCACGAACCGTAGTGCAATATTGAGAATTGAGAGAAGTTTAGTCCTTAGCACTTAGATGTTAATAACTCATATATATTTATATATATTTTTATGTCTGAACTAGAATATGAGAACTTCTAGCAAAAGAGAATGTTTATGTATATTTCACATGCTTAGATAGTGACGAATATTAGAGATTAGTAATAGTAGAAATTGAGAGATAATTTAGATGGTTTTAAATTGAGCATATAAATTGGGAATAAATTAGATTCCTTTGCCCCTAGATAGATTTGGGCAATTAATTGGAGATCATGTGCATACGTTTAGTTGCGCGCTTTAGTTGAGAGGTGAATTGGATTTTATGGAGAGTGCGACTCCACTTCAATCATGTCATAATGTATTTATAATTATTATGCATTTTAATGCACTTGCTATAAAATGTTTTCACACCTCGGGCTCTGACCCGTTTATACTTTCTCTTACCCAGTATATATATTGTATTATTCTAGGTGTTCCTCTGTAAGGGCGCCATTGATGTATCCATCCAGTGTATTCGTGGAGCGGTGGCAGTAGCGGACTGTTGCGGCATTTTGTTATAATCGATTCCTATCTTTTGTGTATCTATATTAGGATTCAGTTTGTATGTCGAGTTTATACCCAAGTGTTGTAGAGTAGCACTTTTATATTTTTCTCTCTTAGATTATTGTACTATCTGTGACCCGACAGCATATTCGGGTATTTTATTTTGTACATTGTGTTGTACTCTTATGTTAATCTCTTTTATATCATTTGAGCATGCGTAAGTCTCTTATTATATTTAGATGATTGTTGTTGGTTAGTTTTTGCATGGTTGTTTTAGTTTGTAATAAAATGTTTTAAAATAAATTTTTTGACACCCTCTTTTTGTGGTTATGGGTTGTCAGCCGTGTTTATTTTTGAATCGTCAGTTGATGCTGAGAATGATCCACTTGTGATTCCTAATTATTTTAGTATAGAGCTGGCCACCCGTTATTAATTTGATAGGGTTGTCACACACCTGATACCAATTGTTGAGGATTGATAATAAAAAAAATTAATTCCCCTAAGACTTTGTTTGAACGTATTTAAGAAATATAAGAAAAAAACTAGATTTTGGGTTTAGATCACCGTACATTTGCAGATCTTCTAGGTGATTAAATATTAGAGGTGGCAAATGGATGGATACGAAGCGGATACCATGCTATCCATATTTGTATCCACTATCTGGATGCACTATCCTTGTTTGTATTCGTATCAGCCCGGGTAGTAAAAATAACTATATATTAGTATCCTTTTGAATTCACCAAATTTGAACAATATTCGTGTCCATTTACATTTCTTATCATTGTAATTGACTTACCACTTTTAACAAGTAATGAAAATAATAATGTAAAAAAATCAAACACTAACTGCTTAGAATCAACAATTAAATCTACCATTTCATAATCAACAACTTAAAAATTAGAATTAATAGTTTAGCCCCAATAATTACTGTGTGCATCTATGTGTGTGTATTACTATATGCATATATGTGTGTGTGTGTGTGTGGATGTTTAGAATACGTGTTCAGTTATGTGTGTGTGTGTGTGTGTGTGTTGTTATGTTATTATATGTGTTTGTGTTGTTATGTGATTGTGTAGTGTGTGGGGTTATGAGTGTGTGTGTGTGTGTGTGTGTGTGAGAGAGAGAGAGAGAGGAGGATCTTGCCAAGTTACCAACAGAGAAAAGGTTTTGGGGAGGAGGGTGTGCACCGAAAATAAAGGAGAATGGAGAAATAGGTAAAATGAAGGAGTAAGGTTTTAGGTCAAATATTTTGTTTGAGTTTGTTTTCCTCTCTTTTTGATATTTTATAATATTTTTATTTTGTTTTATTTTTTCATTTTCAGCCATTCATTATCTTTTGATTTTTTTAAAAGTATTATTTCTTTATTTTTTCAAATGAGCGAAAAGTGATGATTAACATTTTATATTATATATTTATATTTTACATTACATATAATAAATATTATAAATAATAACTAAATATAATTAATATTAATAATAAATTATTATTAAATACAATACAAATACAGATATCCAAAAAAATGGATATCCGTAAATATGGATACACCGCCTCGGATACAGATTATCCGTGTCGGATACACATACTATCCATATCCGTATTCATTTTCCTGAATATTCAACACACTATCTATCTTTGAATCCATATTCATTTTTTCAAATAAATATCCTCAAAATTCGGACTCCCATACCAGACAGATATAGATTTTCGCATATCCATTTACACCCCTATTCAATAGAGGAGATAAAGTTGATAAGAAGATGATTTTATTTTTCAACCACTATTTCTTAAATGTAAAAATTTCCTTTAGATCTTCTAGTATACGATCCGTCTAAAGTGTGTGGGCCCTTCCGAATAAAAAAAACTTTGATTAAACAAAGAGAAAAATCACTTTATCTCTCCTCACCCTTCGACAAAAAAGTGTGAATAGTGTTTTGAAAATGTAAGTGTGTGAAACAATAAAATAACCTTGAGAGGGGGGGGGGGGTGAATAGGTTATTACAATGAATTTGCCTAATTTTAATTTAAAGAAAACTAGAGCTGTGTTTATTAAATCTCAATGTGATCTAGTTGAATTAGTAACTAACAAACATAAATAAGCAATGTAAAATGATAAACAATCACACCAGAACACAAAGCACCGGGTACACGAGAAAAAAATCCCAATCTATGGAAAAAACCTCGGTGTGTATCATTTCATTAAATTATAAAAGTTCTTTTTACACAATATAAGAAGGTGAAGCGATTAAGTGCACTCATGATAATTTATCTATAAATACTGTTACTCTCTGCCATTAATGAAAAATCTGATTGAACTCCATCTCTCAAACACAATATTATATTCTCCACCCTAGATCCACACCATGCTCCACTTCTGAATAACTAGAGCAACTTTATTTTTTTATCTCAGAGTATAAATTAAGTGATTGATTGGAAATTTATATATAAACCTGGCTAAGTTTAGATAAATACCTATCAAATTATTTCTCAAATTAAGATCTCAATGTAGATTTATAAATCTCACAAACTCTCAAAATGATTTTTCAAATTGGAATTAGATAGAGAAAATAAAGCTCTCAAACACAAAAACTCTTCAGAAGCTGTGTTTTGAAATAAGGGAAAATAGTTTTTAGAAACTGGAGGGAAACAAGCCTACTTATAGAATTAATTAAAATCCATCTCCACTGTGTGCACAATATATTTTTTCCATGAGCACGATCTTGGACATAAATCCCCCCCCCCCAAAAAAAAAAATGACCCGGGGTAGTGTGCACTGTGTAATTCTCAACCGTACGCTCGATTTATCCTAAAATTTTACTTACCATTCACACGGATCAAATGCCAGCCTTTCGAATGGCTTACAATAAAAATACCTGAAAATATTTTCAAATGAGCGTTTAGGAAAATAAACTTGATCCCTTTCCTCAAACAATTATAACACTCGAAATAAATCTTTTAAAAATTATTTTTCATAAAGAAAACTCTTAATTTTAAAAATCGTGGGTGTGTGCAATAGCCAAAAGTTTAATCGATTTTGTGAATATTCTTCAAACTTAGCAACGGATGGCTTCAAACTTGAGTTGTCTTCGTGTCTTCAAATCAAAATCTTAATAGGTAAAGGACAAAGGCACTCCCACTTAACTAGTGCATAATGCTTTGAGGCTTGATATTGTACATGAATCAAATATTTTGTTATGAGATATAGACAACTAATATTTGATATAAGAGGTTACATTTTCATATTTCTCTATCTCTCTCTAACCATTAAGAGCGCTAATGCTTCCTATACCCCTTTCCTGGCCCATAAATATAGGCCCATAAATTAGTCTCGGGCTAATTAGGGTTTCCAGAGAGTTTAGGTTTGATATCTAGTATATGGATTATAATAGGGATAAAAGAGAAATAATTAAATTAGTTTCCAAACAAAAATATAAAAAATCCCTAATTACGCCCCATAGTTTATTTTCGTTTCTACTTATTTGTAATTAATTCCACTAAACAATCACAATCGCACTCTAATTTAACTATCTCAAAATCACTCATACAGAAAGGACTTGTTTGCAAAGGTAGATAGTTTATAATATGATTTCTCACATTAAGTATTCAATACCCACTTAGTACAATTCAATTTTTCGCAAATTTATTTTGTAACAACTTCTATTTATTCCTTGATCTCAATCTAAACTTAGTTGATACTCTACCACATTTCAATCCACTAGACAACTTTACTCATAGAATCAAAACTATAAGTTTATTAAGAGTTATCACAATCCAAAATATCTCCTCGATGCGTATTCTTCCGGAATGTGATTTCAAATATATTCACACAATAATTGACCTACCTACAAAGATTATTAACCCTGTAAATAGAATTCAATAATAACAAATCAAATAAATAAGTGTATCAATATTTCCATCATCATAATCTTTGGAATTAAGAATCTATGGACCATTTGTAAACTTGTTAAATTGTGAATATCTAATCTATCCAACACCTAGAGTTGAATCTTACTCTTGGTCCTCTTTAATACATTGATCACGTACCGATATAATCTTTTTTAAACTATAAAACAACTTACTGAACCATCAAACTTGTTCCCGTAATGATGAAAAACTACCAAGATCGTACACATAACTTTACCGATAGGGTGTCAACTCCCTATCTAGATTTTGAATCGTCTAATTGTACTAGAACTGAAATTCTGATTTTCTCTGATTGAACTAAACCCAACTCACTATAATTTCTACTAATTCCAATTAAAAAACATATACAATATTTAAAAATAAATATAAGGAATTCCAATAAACATGATTTATATCTCTAAATGAGTTAAGACAATCCTTTATTAAAAAGAATAAACGTCATAAACATAATTTTAATAATAAAACCCCAATGCTCACATATCCCATATGGCTTAACTTTAAACCTACAAACTTTGAAATTGTGAAGTTTGTTTCATTTTTGGCTAATATACCCCATGTTTATAATTTTATAGCTTGAAATGTCTTGGTAAATTAAGCTTGTAAATTTTAGAGTATTTTGTCGTAACTCATGCACTTTACATCGCACTATAACTTGAGTAATTTCAATACAAAATATAATAGAGGGATTTATTTTCAACTTTTAGCAGAAATTAAAAGTTTTGTGTTGTTTTTTATAAAATAGTGTCATTTATAATCCTTGTGCATGAGAGGATTCGATCATGGTTGTAATTGAAAATGCAAATTTGATATATTATTCAAAATCATGGGAGAATAAAGTGGTTAGGACTATAATTTGAGGATGTGAATTTTTAACTTTGTAAAAATTTTAAATAATTCCCTACCTTTTTGTAAAAAGTAAAAATCGCCACTAAGAAAATAATTTTTAAAAAAATGTCTCAAAGATTTATTCTTATCTAAAAATTGGGTTACACAATAAGAATTGAGACTGTAAAGATTTTAATCATAAATCTCTTAATGAGGAAGAAAAAAATTTAGTTTAAAATTATAGAAAGAAGTGAAACTTTTACAAGTTGAATAAACCTATAATATTCAAAAGCGAGTTCAAACATTAATCTTTGTTCTCGATTTGACCATTTAATGCTCATTTTATTCACTTATATAACTAGTTATGTGTTTGAAATCAGTCGTCTATATAAATGGCTATAATTGACTTTCAAACCATTTAATGCTGGATTTTTTTTATGACGAGTATTTGACATAACCATAAACCTTAAGTATGGTTTTTAAAAGTACGTTTTATAGTATCAAAGTTTTTTTTTGGGTTTGAGGGGGGGGGGGGATATAGTGTAATATCTTGAACAAGAAGCTTCATATATACACTCCTTGTCTTTTTTTTCCATCACAATTTAAAATTCCATGGCAGAGTTTGCAACCTGCGAATAAGCTGCGTTGTGCTCACAATATTTGGGTTGTATTACGTTTCTTTTTTCGGATCTAGTTTGCAACTTTACCCATTTTAACCCAAACCAAGCTATTTCCTCACCCAATTTTTGTCGCTTTTCCTACTCGATCCATATCTTGGAAGATTATGAGCTTATTCTCCAAGATTTAAGTGGTCAATCATCTTCTTAGTAAATTTTATTCCTAGATTTTATGGTTGTTATATTTTTAGATCTTAGGGCTTAGTGTTGTAGTTTTTAGTCTATAGCTTAATTTTTATATATAATTATTAAATTTTTTGTCTTGAGTTGAGACTCATTGGCCTAGAGTATTTGCTGTCGAGCCTTTCCTTGTAAATTTTTACTTTGCTCTACCTTTTAGAATTTTGGTACTCTAGTGTCAAGTATGAAGAGAGTTCATGATTGTTTACACATTGTCTTACAAAAAACTCTCACACATTTTTTTGTATAAGATCCTCGATGTATTTTTTATATTCATATTTCTCACAGGACTTTTATTATTTGTCTTGATTTGTGATTTTAAAGATATTTTGATGACTCCCAAATCGTACTCATGTACCTTAACATCCACCAACACCCGCTCAAGATATAAAGACATTTTCTCTCTATGCTAATTACATTGGGAATATACGATAGATATGGAATCTTTATTTGAGACTTGTGTTCTTTAGTTTTAAAAGATTCTTAACCGTCTTGGTATTTTTTTTTCAAACTAGGAGCTGTTATACCAACATGATGAGCGAATTTTATGTCAGCATGGAATAAGGGTAGGACAAGATGGGGTATCTTATCCTTACTGTCAATGTTCAAGTTATAAAAGTGCTAATTCATGTAGAGATGATTACACATCATTACAACCTCATGGAAAAAGTTAATTCGACAGACCCCTTATTTCCCATTACACCTGGTTCCTCAAAACAGGAAGTGATCTCTTATTTGAGTGATGGCTATTGCCAAATTTATCCCAGGAAGAATTTTCCACAAATTATTTGGCTAAGGACTTTTGTATTCTTAATATGTTAGTTTCCTCTAATATTTTACCTACCATGCACCCCCACAAGATTTCTTTTAAGCATGCTTATCTATTTTACGCGACTGTATAGAAGTATAGTATGGATTTGATGAGCATGTTATTTGATCATATCATGGCCTATTCTAAGAACATGATGAAATCTCACGCTTTGCCCTTTGATCATGAATTAAGAGTCGGGGTTCCAATTCTTTCGGATGAAGTTAAAAAATAACCTAATTCAAAAATCATAATGATTTCATACTATAGATCGATTTCTCAACTAAAGAACTACATCGATCTTCTTGTTCCACCGCATGTCGTGCTTCCCCACAATACTTATTCTTCTCATATGTTAAGCCCGACGTTACTTCCAATGATCATACAGAGTAGGATGAGAACATTCACTTTGATAATGTTTTAGACGCCTTATAGAATGTTTAGTCGAACGCTTGGGATATTGAGGCTCTAATGAAGATTAAGAAATGAGAGTAAGATGTAATTTTTATTTTAGGCTTTGTAATTTGTGAGTTTGGATTGTACTTCATTTGCTTACATATCGTATAACTCTAGTTTTTTTTAATGCTTATTACATTGTATCGTGATTTTATTATATATATTTTCTTTGATATATTGTGTCTTTCCATGTGTATTTGTTAATACATTCATCTTAGGTCTATTATTACATATTATATATCATGTATAAATCTTCGTTTTAATTTATCTCTCTCTATATGGTTCATTCTCATTTTGTTGGTTTGGTTAACATGTTTACTCATAATAAGTTCCTTAATTATATTTTATCTCATTATATGCTTAGTTCTTTCATTTTTCTCTCCCGTGACAAAAGAGAGAGAATTTTGTCATTAGGGGCCATATAGTCCTTGAGCATGTTAGGTTATATACATTCTTTGTACGCTGTATCATATGCTTTGAGAAGCTTGCATAGTTGAGGGGGAGATACATTTCTAGTTTGATGTCCACACGTATATAATGATATATTCATATGTTTCATCTTATTACTCTCATATATTTTTATCTAGATATTACACCTTGGTATTTAATAAATTTGCTAGTTTGTGACATAAAAATTGGTATAAGCAACTCGCTAAAAGAAATACTTGAGAATCTTAACTTTACATTACTTATAATTGTACCAAGTCTATCCTATACGCTTTTGGTCGGGTAGGTTGTGTCTTAGGTGATAAATTTAATTCAGTTGACTGTAATTTTTAGTTTTACGTATTTTTCCACCAATAGACAAAGAGGGAGATTATAAGCGTATATGCATACTCATGTGCTCCACGTCATTTGTAGTGTCTTAGTATGTTTTACAAAATACACTTTGAGTCAAGTCCAAGAGGTTTCCAAAATTCTAGATCAAATTGATACCAGATCATTCATGTTGAGTTAATCACTTAGGATAAAGGTATATTGACTAGAGGACTTAGATTCACCCCTTGGTTGAATATTTTTTTTAATTTAAAAAATCTTTAATTTAAACTTGTGGTTTTTGAGATTTCCAATTGCATGATGGTATATTCTTCCTATATAAAAACTTATGTTTAAAATGCATCAACTGTATTTAGAATTTACATGGTACTAGTTTCGATAAGAAATCATGACTTTTGTGAAACTCTGCAAAATTGGCAAACTTTGGCTCGATTCACGACCTTGTGTGCTGACTGTTCACCTTAGCGAAGAATAACTACGCGTCCATGAAAAGTCTCATTCGCTGGTCATAATCTTTTGGAAGAACCTGTGAAAAATCGTTAGCTTACGGCGTGACCTTGTGTCGCTGAGCCTTCGCTTAAGCGAAAACTTTTTTTACGATTTCGAAGCATCCGGGATAATATAGATTTTTTAATTTGAAAATATCTTTTCAAAATATTTCTTTGGTAGTTGTTTGGAGACAAAATTGCAGTTAGGTCGCAACATTGATATTGTCTTGACTTATGGATTTGCTAACACTTGAGAGTATCCGTTGTATTCATACACTTGTGTATATAATCAAGAGTTATTCCATTGCTTTAAACAAGTGGTGAGAACTAAATTTATAAGAGATATAATATCTTAATTTTTAAAATCAAAAATTCTTTTATCTTCTCATTGTGTTCTTTAAGTATTTTTTGTTCATTCTTGAATTAAAGAAAATTAGGCTTTTTTATTGAACTTATTTTGACTAACTATTTTTTCAAAATAGTTTTGTTCTTGAATATTGTCTCCTTTCAAAGACCTTGAAAAATACTTTGTGAGTTATTAAGAGAAACCAAACATTTACCACATTTTTTTAACCGTAGGATATCGTCATATATCTTAAATTGTAATAAGTGGTTACTCAATATTTTAATGCATTGCAATAAAAGTTGTCTACCACTTTAAACAATATTTGATTGGCACAAGAGTTAAAGACATTGGTTATGGACCAAAATCGACCGCGGGTATGTAGCATACTCCAGCTATTGGCGCTCTGCTCGAAGAATATGGTGCGAAAGAGTTTATAGAAAGTTAGTGCATTGTGTGATTGTAAGTATTTTTCTTATTCGTGTAAATATCTACCATAGTAAAATTGTGGTTCATTTCGATTCGAGGTTTTTCCCCCATTAATGGTTTTTTACTCTTACATTCAGAGTTGTGTTAATTGTTTAACTTTTTGGCATTATTATAATCACTTGTCTTAATAAGAATATAAAATTAATAAGATTTTAATATTGATAAAATATTTTTTCTCCTTTTGGATGTTTTACACCCTTTGTTATTTTAGAAAATTATCTTTTTAAATTGGTAATAAATATCCCATTGGGTATTTACATTTGAGGGCTCTCTTTCTCATGACCTCGCTACTTCATCCTTCATTGCTCTAACTTTTTTTAGGGACCAATTTCTTGGAATTTTGCTTGATAGGTTGGTTAGGAGGGTCCACATGCAACCGATAATAAGCGACCTATAAATATATTCCCGATAGACAATAGGTTGCCAAATAAATACATCTACATTCTTTCAAAGGAAAGTGACCAACTACTCAATTCCTTCTTTAGGTAACTCAAAGTTGGTGAGAAAAACTTGTCGGGATGGTTAAGATTAAAGGAAATTATTCATAATTAGTTAATTTATTGGACTGTTGGGGCACCCGAGTTCTCCCACACATATCAAAATCCTATTCTTTGCTACTTAGAAAGATCGGCCTAAAAACTTATTCAATTTTATTATGCTTTGAAGAGGCATCCTTCTATTTGATAACTGCAACAAAGCAGCTCCAGGTTGCATCTTTTTCACCATGTATTTCTATAATGCCTTGATTAGTGATGAACTTCAACTTTTTATATAGGGAGGATGGCATAACACTCACAGCATGCATCCATCCTCTTCTCAAAATCGCGTTGTAGGGAGATTCAAATCCAATAACATGAAACATTGTATCTCGATTGATAAACCCAAGTTTAAATTGAGTTTCCCCAGCGAAGTCTCAATATTACCGTTGCATGTAAACTTTATTCATCTATGTGGACAATTGAGAATTGGACACCTGTCCTCCTGCATGGCAGTTCTCACAGTGCTTATTCTCTTGGTCGGCTCCAGAGACACTTGGTCGGCCAACTTGATAACCAACTTTAAGAATATGAACCATAAAGAATAGTAAAAGTCACTAGAGTGGAATAGCTAACAACTCTTATACGCATACATATGAATGTCAACAATGTTATTTACTGTATACAGATGTAAACTATTGGATATATAAATGCATTCCATCTCTTGGGAAACTAAACACTCTAAATACATGATCTCCCTTAACTCAACGGGACGATTTAACCAAGCACAAATATACACACCCCTGAGATATCGTAACCACCATAAATAATACCAACAGTGGACCTAGGATTTTCTCGTAGGTGAACTACTTTAAAATCCTTGTTTGTTGTGTGTTTTCCTTGTGTGATTATTTTTATTAGGGATTATGAATTTGGACCCAATACATTTTTAGACATTAACAAATTGGCACCAATTGTGGGAACTTTTTAATGTCATCGTTCTCTACCACTTGTTTCATTTATTTTCCCTTGAATAAATGACTGACCCAAAAATTTACCTTAGGAATGAAGGCAATTTTGTTATTCCATCTGCTCCTCCTAGTGTGCCAGATCTTTATGGAATTTTACTCAACCTTGCTAAAGGGCAAGAAGCCATGCATGAGTTAGTTCATCAATTGGCTCACACATTACAAGACAAGTCCTCCACTACGTCATCCAAAAATGAAAGAAGTAATCGCTCCAGGTCCTCTCGTGACAGATCTTACCATCCTGGGCTAACATCGTCAATTCGATCTATAAATTATTACGATGGTCAATTTTTCTCTAGCAAAAGATCGAGCGCATTTGAACGTTTAAGTAAGGCATCTACTTTGAGCGTTTGGGGCCCTGAGTAGTCGAGGTTATCATATAGAGCCAGATCGATCCCGCGAGCACAAAGAAGAATCTGTGAGGTCCAAGGATAGTATGTGAGGCTTTGCACATGCCGACCAGACCTCTCAAGAAGAGAGTTCAACACATATGCATCTAAATCCACAAATGTTACCTCAGTCAAGTCTAACCCAAATGAAGATTCCTAGAAAGGATCCCTGCAGCGACTAGAATATCATTTGGGAGAAATGGCTAAGACTAAAAACCCTTTGAAGAGGAGCTTTATGAAGGGATCCCTTTTTATTCAGGAAATTATGGATTACCCCACACCTTCTTAATTCAAGCCACCAGTTATCACCCCTAAGTATGATGGGAAGACAAATCCAGTCCTCCATGTTGAGTAATATCAGGCTACTGCTGATATCTACTCTATCCCCGATGAGATGCATTGTAGGGCATTCTCTAGTTCCATTACAAGCCTAACCCAGATATGGTAAAACAATCTACCCAGGGTAAAAATTTATAGTTTCCATCAATTTCTTGAGATTTTTATCGATAACTTTTGTTTTGGGGCAACGTCAATCAAGTGTGCCACTCATCTCTTAACCGTTCGTAAATAACCTGGAGAAACTAATCGGGAGTACATCACTCGCTTCAATAATGAGAAACTGGAAGTGATTGATTATGAAGAGAAGTCCACCATTGCAGCACTAATGAGTGGGTTGCTCATCAAGGACCTTTATTATGCCCTAGCAAAGAATCGTCCCAAGACCATTATTGAGTTAATGTCCAAGGCTAGGAAGATTATGAACATCGAAGAGGCTATGGATACTAAAGAAACTCCAAAGGTGAATACTAAAAGCAAAAATAATTCAACCAAGAAAGATCATAAATATAAGAAGGTTGATAAAATCAAGAAATATGATGATCATACCGCACTCACCAAAGGTGTCCATCACATACTAGAGGAGATTAGGGGAAAAAAGGATTTATATTGGCCTAGGAAACTGAAGTCACCTCCTAACAGCAGAGATAAATCAAAGTATTATGATTTTCACAAAGATTACGGGCACACCACTGACAATTGTATCGCTATGAAGAACGAAGTAGAAAATCTCATCTATCTGGGAAAGTTAACTAAGTTTGTTGATTTGGCTTATGGTCGAGACACCAAAAGAAGATTTGAGTCACCCTTTAGAGGAAAAGATGATAAGAAAATGGCTCACAACGATGATTATGAGGATGATTCCGACCTGTCGAAGAAACCCACATAATCAGAAGTCAAGGTGGGAATGATTTTGCTTGCCTGCCATTTCATTATAGGAGGAGATGCCAGTAGAGGAGATGAGATAGTTGAAATAAAGGCTTAGCTATATGAAGCCAAATCTTATCCCTTTATTAGATAGATTAACACGTTCGAGTGCACAAATGGTCGGCCTAAGAAAGTCAACAAGGACATATTAGTGATCGAATTCTTCAAAAATGATCTGAGCGGAGTACTTTACCATCATGATAACCCACCGATCATCGCTTATCGGGTTCATTATGGCAGAGTTACAAGGATACCAATAGACAATGGGAGTTCAACGGATGTTATGTTTTATAATTATTTCCACAGCTTATGGTTATGAGATAATAAACTAAAACCTTATCACATGCCTCTTATAGGTTTCTCGGGAGAAAGAGTTTATCCCTTGGGGACAATCAAGCTAGACGTCTTGGTTGGTACTTGGCCAGTGAGCAGAAAGGATGGGATTCGTTTATTTGTACAAGATAAAATTATTCCTTCAGCTTACAACATGTTTCTCGACCGAGTTAGGATGAAGCAATTGGAAGCAGTGCCATCTACAATATATCAATATATGAAGTTTCCTATTGATTATGGAGTTAGAGTAATGAATGTCAATCAGATGGAAGCTAGAGAGTGCTATTACACTTCTACCGACCAATAGGAAGTCTATAAGAGAACTACCACTTATCATATCGACACTCTGAATCCTCAAGAGGAAGAAGTTCTGGTCAAGGGACAGGTTATGAAGGTAATAGAGACCACTGTGCATGATGATGAGAAGCCAAAAATAACCACTCAAATTGGCTCGAACTTAGCACCTTCTCTCAAATAGGAATTGATTGCATTCTTGAGGGAACATAAGAACGTGTTCTCTTAGATCCACGAGGATATGCTAGGAATTTATCCTGATTTCATCTGCCATGAGCTCAACATCTGCAAAGACTCTAGGTCGATCAAGAAAAAACGCAGAGTGTTTTTCCCCGAGAAGTACATGGTCATCCAAGTGGAAGTAAAGAAATTACAGATGCCTCAATTTATAAAAGATCTCAAGTATCCCAGTTGGATGTCCAATGTAGTGATGGTAAAAAAGAAGAATAACAAGTGGCGTATGTGCGTAGACTTCACCGACGTCAACGAAGCATACCTAAAGGATCATTTTCCTTTACTAAGGATTGATCAGTTGGTAGATGCAACTGCAAGTCATGAGTTATTTAGTTTCATGGATGCCCTAGGCTTCTTTTTTCCCACCCTTTTTTGGTTTTCCCCCTCTCTCTCTCTCTAAGAGATTTATGCTCTCTCTCTCTAGGTATGTTTTTTCCTCTCTTTCTCTTTCATTTCTATATGTGTGTGTATGTGTATGTGTGTATATATATGTGTATATGTGTGTGTATATATGTGTGTGGTGGGGGAGGGGGAAGGGGGTAGTGGGGGTGGGGTGGGGTGTGTGCGTGTGTGTGTGATGGGAGGAGGGGGCAAGGGGTGTGGTGGTGGTGGTGTGTGTGTGGTGGGGTAATTCTAACAATTGTATAGCTTTAATTAATAAATTGTATAGCTTTAACCGTAATTTTAATTGTATAGTTTTAGATGAAAGTAAATTAATAATTAGTGCCAATTTCATATGAAAGTAGGATTGCCCCTCATTGTAAATTAGTAAATTAATAATTGTATACTTTAATTGTTAGTTTAATTGATGAAATGAATAAATTGAGTAGATGAATTAGAAGGAGTACGGGTTACACATTTGTTGTTGAAATTGCTGTTGGATTATTTTGTTTAGTAAATGTTGGGTTGGTTAGTTTTAAAAGTGGCATGACCATTGGATTATTGTCCATATGGGGGTGGGATTTTTCAACTTTTTTTGAAAATTACTTTGTATATCGAACAATATATACAAAGTATGATAATTAAATGAAACATACTTGAAATTAAATATGTGTATATGTGTGTGTATATATGTGTGTGGTGGGGGAGGGGGGCAGGGGGTGTGGTGGGGGAAGGGGGTGGGGTGGTGGTGGGGGTTTGTGTACTAATAATTCCATGCTTTACATCTATTCCAGCATATATAATATATATAATAATTCCATGCTTTACATCTATTCCACGTTAGATGTTTTCAACTAATTTAGACATATTTATGTGTATATGTGTGTGTATGTGTGTGGTGGTGTGTGGTGGGGGAGGGGGCAGGGGGTGGGGTGTGGGGTGTGGGGAGGGGGTGGGGTGGTGGGGGGGTGTACATGTACGTGTGCGTGTGCGTGTGTATTAATAATATTTTTTTTATCTGTACTAATAATATTTTTTTACAGCAAATGTTTCCTTCAGGTATTAAGGCGAAGATGATGATGTTGTTTATGATGATGTCGTCTGGGCTCGGTGGTAGCGGAGGCGACGAGGGCTCCTCCGCCCCTAGGCTCCCCAAATATGGAAAATTTGGGATTACCATCGAGAACAAACTGGAGCTATTAGCGAGATCCCTCGAGCTACTAAAGACGGTCATCGGCCCGGAGTTTATGAGTTAGAAGGAGGTGCCATATGAGCTCAAGTTAGCTGTTTGGGCGGCACTACAGGTAATATATTTATATTTTAATTTCAATTTCAATTTCATTTTTTATTTATATTTATTCGCAACTAACATTGAATTTGTTGGACAGGAACAATTCAACTTGGATCCAAAGCTACGCGATTCCGTCTTGGAGCAGTTGAGGGAGCAACACAAGACATGGAAGAAAAATATGCGGACACGGTACTTTGGGAAAACACGAGAGTCCATTATACAATGGCGTGGATCCGTCGCGCCCAAGGAGACGATCTCATTGGCATAATGGCAAAAGTTCATTGACAATGAGATCGAGGATCGACAATTGGCATCTCGCCAATCGGGGAGGGAAATCGGGCAAAAAATACGGACATGCACTACTCCGACTGGACCTCTTATGCCGAGGTGGAGAATAGGATGAAGGTAAGATTTAATTTTTCTATAACTACAGAAATATATTATTCTTCATTATTTTACTTTGCGGGGCCGATACTAATTTTACTTTATTTTATTTCAGGGGGTAGGGAGTGGGCCAGGGGGTAAGCCACATAGGCTCGATACTTATGTGGCTATTCGGACGAAGAAGGGGAAGGACAAGGAGGTGTCCCCGAGCGTCGCGGCCACGGTTGTAAGTATTCCGACAGTTTAATTTTCATTAATTACGTTATAATTTTTTAGTTTACTTATTTTACTAATCATGTGCTTTTTGTCGTTTCAGGCAAAGCTTAAGGAAGTGCATGAGTCGCAGTCTGATGCCGACAAGGCGTCTTTGTCCACAGACACACTCAGCCAAGTGCTTGGCTCTGATCGCAAGGGGAGGACAAGGGGGTGAGCTCGCGGGTGGCTAAATCTAGGATCATCGGATTGGGAGACGAGCGACACCGGGTTGGCTCGAATGATGGATTCACAAGACGCAAAGCTGTCCCGTTTGGAGGCGACGGTCCAAGATATGTACGCATTCAAGAAGCGTACGTTGGTCGGAGACCGTAAGGGGAAGGGGAAATGGAAGGATAAGGCGGTGGAGGAGGAGGAGGAGGAGGTTCGGGAGAACGAGGCGCAGGAGGACGAGGATGTGGACCTCGTTTCTTCTTCACCGTCACGTGCGTATTTCGATGATCCACTTCCTTATTTGGCTCCCTTACCCAGACCGATGTCGACACTTGGTTGGCCGAGCGTGTTCATATTGGATATATTTGATGGCTAGCGGATAGGGCGGGGGTTAAGGGACCCGAATATTGTCGAGGGTGGAATAGTTCATGGACGTGCGCTTCAAGGGATCGAGTCCAAATGCTCGTCACGCATGTGATACCCGGGAAGGATAACTCCCTATTATGGTTGCGCGAACAATACGGCACGTTGTATATTAGTGGGTGTGTCAATTCGTATATCGTGTGGCCAACTCACCTCCTCACATTTACCCAAGACATGTAGTAACATTATTTTTAAGTTTGTCCATTTTAATTATATTTGGATTATATTGTCATGTATATTATTTCTATTTTGAATAATTGGATTATATCGTCATGAATATATATTTGCACTATCTTTAATTTATTTGGATATATGATGTTTGAATAGGTATAACCAATGTTGTTATAACAGGTACAAATATACTGCTGGGTAGTGGCAGTGGCCATACTGCCCATCAGAATTTTTTTAAATTCTGCCCAGAATTGTCACGGTTATTGACCGTGATAATTTTTTTAAATATTGTCACGAGTTTATCACGGTTATTAGCCGTGACTAAACTTGTCAAGGTCCATGACCTTGACACAATCGTGACAATTCTAATGAACTTGTCAAGGTCAATGACCATGACTCGTCCGTGACAAAAAAAATTGTCTCCCCCCGAATTATCACCGTCATTGACCTTGACAAGTCCAACTTGTCAAGGTCAATGACTGTGACAATAGTGCAGATTTGGTGTAGTGGTTGAGATGCAATCTCCCACCTATAAGAAAGACACACTGAAACTTACTAGAAGAGTAGCAACCCTCAACTATTTTGTGTCCTGAGCAACAGACAAGTGTCTTCCATTTTTCAAGGTGCTCAAAAAGACCTTCGAGTGGAACGATGAATGTGAAAGAGTTTTTCTGGAATTAAAGAAGTATCAGGATATCTACAACTACTCTCCCGACCAGTTTTGGGAGAGAAGTTGTATTTGTATTTAGCTATTTCAGAGTCAACTGTTAGTTCGGCTTTAATCTGACTAGAAGGAGGTGTTCAGAAGCCTATTTACTACACCAGAAATCCATTTTAAGGAGCAAAAATTAGGTTTCCTTCCTTGAAAAAATTTGCACTTGCACTTATTAAAGCCTCCAGGATAATGAGACCATATTTCCAGGATCAAACCATTGTGGTGTATACTAATTTGCCCTTGCGATGTGTAAAAACCAAAAAATCAGGAAGGTCGATGTCCTGGGCAGTTAAGCTAGGGGAATATGAGATTGTCTATGAGCCAATGATTGCATTGAAAAGGCAAATGGTAGCGAATTTCATTGCAGAATTCACATACCCAAAGGTGACCAATAATCAAAGTTTCCCTGCCGAGCATACCTCTTTGGAGGAGAGCCTTGCTGAAAAGCAAACTGAGATTATCATCGACCAACTAGAAACATCAGATGCTTAAGAAAGAGCTCAGCGATTAGCTGAGCAAAGCAAGAAGATATTCAAACATAGAGTATTATCAGAGGTAGTCTTCAACAACGTCATTCCAGTTTGGAAATTATTTGTGGATGGATTTTCATGATCCACCAACAGTGGAACAAGACTTATCATCAACACTCCAGACGACTTCGATGTGGAATATGCTTTGCATTTTCAATTCTATGATTCCAACAATGAAACTGAGTACGAGTCGCTAATTACGGGTTTGGAACTCGCTTTATCACTGGGTGCCGAACAGGTGAATGAGCATAGTAATTCTCAACTCATTCTCAATAAAATGCTTTAGATATATGGAGTTAAAGGAGAACTGATGGTAAGATATTTCAACAAAACTATGAAAGTTATCTCTCTATTTCCTGCAATCAAGATCGTCAGAATTCCTAGAGTAAAGAATGCTCGAGTAGATGCACTTGCTCAGCTAGCCTCAGCTACTCAGATAAAAATCATGCGAACTATTCCAATGGAGATTCTAACACAAAGAAGTATCGATGTAGAAGATGTCAACTTCATCAGTGTAGAAATGGGACCTTCCTAGACGGATTCAATTAAAGAAAACATTAACAAAGGGTTGCGGAAATCCGATCAGAAAGAAGCCGTGAAGCTGAGATATAAAGCAGTTAATTATGTTATTGGGAAAGGCATTTTATATAAAAGGGAATACACTATCTTCCTACTTCGTTGTGTGCACCCAACCGAAGTACAAGACTTGATCAAGGAGGTATATGAAGGCTCATGTGGAGCTCATTTAGCCGACTTATCATTGGTACAAAAAATAGCTATGCAAGGCTACTACTGGCCGTCGCTGAAGGCAGATTATGTTTCTTTCACCAAGAAGTGTGATAAGTGTCAGTATTTTTCCAATATTCACAAAATACCGGAGGATGCCCTAACTCCAATCACTTCCTTGGCCATTTGCTATTTGGGGGATCGACCTGGTCAAACCATTGTCGACCACCAAAAGAAAGTTTAAGTATTTGGTAGTAGTAGTGGATTACTTCACCAAATGAGTGGAGACTAAGTCCTTGGTTGATATGCTTCTCAGAGGCTTTTTCAGTTCATATAAAAGCATATCATATGTCTTTATGGGATGCCTTATGCTTTCATCACTGAACATGGTACTCAATTTGATAATGAGGAGTTTAAGGTATATTACATTCGATCCATAATTTAGACACTTTATTCAGCACCTAGACATCCTCAATGCAATTGTCAGACAGAGATCACTAACAAAACTTTGCTTGATGGGTTTAAGAAAACGTTAGATGATGCAAACGGATGGATCAATGAGATGGACAGTGTCCTTTGGGCTTACAGGAGAACGACAACATGGAAGACTCCATACATGCTCACTTTTGGCACTGAGGTAATGGTACCAGCTAAAATAGGACTGCCGACTCACCAGGTATTGAATTTTGACTCCCCAAAGAGAGACTTATGAGGAGAATAGATCTAGACATGGTCGAAGAATCCAGAGAGAAGGCTGCAATTTGAATGGTTGCATATCAACAAAGGACTGCTAGATTTTACAATACGAGGGTCGAGCCGACTATTCTGAAAGAAGGAGACTATCTCCTTAAGGAAGTGATTCAGAAAGACAACAAGTTGGAGCCCAATTGACACGGTCCTTATCACATCTCGACAGTCATCCAACTATGCATATAGTGCCTAGAAACACTTGAAGGGGAGAAATTTAAGAATCCATGGAACGCCATCCACCTATGAAGATATTATCTTTAATTTTGATTTGATATAATCATTTATTCAATTTATTGAAGTTTCGAGTTTCTATTAATTATGCTTCCATTTTTTTATTTTTGTTTTCGGGTACGGTGATATATATCCACCACCAATTTTTTTCAACTACAAAAAGTCGGTCAAACTTTTCCAACTTCAAAAAAAGATTAGTTTGGAAATTTCTCTAATTCAAACTTTTCCAATTTTGAAAAAGTTTAGTTTGAAATTTTCTTAAATTCAAACTCTTCCAACTTCAAATTTTTTTAGTGAGTTTAGGAAATTCCTTTAAGACTTCATATATGATTTCATCTTCGAAAAGTCAAGAACATGAAGTCAATAAAACTTTATGTATGACTTAAAGTTAAACACAATAATTTTAATCGACTAGGTTAAACACGGGAATCAATATACATTCCTAGTACACTTGGTCACCAATGATAACTAATGGAAACACTTAGCTAAACAAAACTACTTACAGTTTTATCTAAGTGCCTTAGTAGAATCTAAGGCATTACAAATTAGGTTCAAAATTGGACCAAACACTTATCGTTTAACCAGATTACCTAATCGACAAACTGATTAACTAATCATAAGGCGGATTACCTAGTAGGCAAGCTGATTAATCTAATCACAAGCTTAAATAAAGACAGAACTATATAAAAAACATGCATATTGAAAAATAAAGTCTATTTTATTCCCAACACTTTGTGTTACAATATAGAACTCAGAAAGCAGGAAATCAAGTCGATTCTACTGGACGTTTTCCTTTAGCGTTACTCATCCTAGTAGGAGGCTCATCAAGGGTGCTTGGCAAGGTGGTAGATCTGTGTAAGAATAATTTTTCTAGGATTTTTTGTATCATAACTTTAGGCTAGTTTGGTGTATCCCGTTACAATCGTTACGCATCGTCAAGACGAACCGAACTCAAGCATCTCCAAGTTTGAAGACTTCTCGACATCCTGAAAGGTATAAACCGATTTAGAGTTTGAATTAATTCATATAATTATATTTAGGATGTTTATTTTTGATAAAAAAGACAAACATAATTTTTTTCTTAGCGAAAATATGTTTTTGAAAGAACAATAGGCAGAGTTTTATCAAAATAATATTTTGACAATTTTGTCATTCAAACGACATTTAATGTTGTTCAAATGACCTGGACATGTCGTTCGAGCGACATGGTCATATCGTTCGAGCGACATGATGATCTCGTTCGAGCGCCGCCGCTGACTCAAGTTTCTTATAAATACCTGTTTCATGGATCACTTTGTTTAAGACTTTTGACGAAAACATTACCGCATATCTGGTGCAAAAGTTCTTAAAGTTTTAGGTGTCAAAACACTGTTTTAATTCACAATAAAGCATCTTGCAATATTAATTTAGAACCCTAGAAAGTTTTGTATCTGTGCATATACCTTGGTGGAGAGGATCTTCATTGCTAACTTGTGATACCTGCGGGGATTCACAGCTGAAGGCAGAGGCTGTGGCTAATTCAGGGGACCGTGGTTATGTGACTCTTACGAGCGTCATAGTTGTTCCTTAGAGGATTTTCGAAGAGTAGCGCGTATCAAGTAGTCTGTAAGTCGACTCTCTTGTAAATTTCTAAGTGAATAAAGGCTTTTACCTTTTTTTTTTCTTGAATCTCAGCCTGAGTTATTTTCTTGGTTTGATTTATCTATTTTATCACATGGCTGCATGCTTAGGATAAACAAGATAAAATCGATTTAAATATCTCTTTTCCATATTTAAAATTGGTGTTGCAATTTTTATTGAATTCACCATTTGCGAGTGTTCTCGCGCTTACAAATGGTATCAGTGTGGGTTGCACTAATTTGTTGAGTCTCACATGCTTGCACATGATTCTTCTCTTGCCATATTAAATGAATGATTGCTTGCATGGTTTATTTTGTCATACGCTGGGTGTGCTTCATGATATATTTTTGCTAGTGTTATTACATGTTTACTTTTTGTATTATATTTTTCTTTTATTGAGTCATATTTGAAAAATACAAAAATATTTTTTGTTTTATATAGTTTTGAAAAATCCAAAAAGTTTTTCGGTTCTTTGTCTATTTTAGCTTTACACATTTGGTGTGGCATATTGGTGAGTTTGAATCCAATTCATTACGCAATTTCCATGTGGCTAGGACATTTGGTTATGACCTTGGATACTTGAACTAATCTTAACCATGTTTATGGATTTGTTTCTAACTTGATTTGCCTTATGGATTTGACTTTGTAGATGCCGATACACACACATGCACGAACTTATTGGATTTTGACTTCATGATGTACATTTGATCTTAGTGAGATGTTCTCATATCAGTCTTGTCATCTACATGTTTATTTGACTTTGAGAATTTGTGCATGTAAGAACCGTTGCCCGTGAGGATTTATTTAATATTAAAAAAATAATGAGTACACGGGAAAGGGCTACAAGTTAAGAATAATCACGTCCTGAAAGCCACCATTTAAAAGGGCCTGAGAAAAAATTAAGGCAATAAAAAGAATAATATGACAAAAAATGGGCTAATTTGTTTAGTTTGATCTATTCGTTCAAAAGAAAATAAAAGAAATATTTTGAGGGAGTTTGGATTGAAATATCAACAGGTTTGCACAATGACAATGTATCCTAGTTAAGCTTTTGTCACGACGCTATTGTTTTGTAGAATCATTAAAATTCTAAGCTTGTGTGCATTCTACTTGTTTTGTTCATTAAGTTAAACTTTATTTGTCACTTAAGGCTAAAGCTTATTTTGATAAAGTTTTGCTGTCAATTAGATCTTCTTGAACATATTTGAGTGTTTGGGTTATAATTCTTTCGTTTTTAGTTCAAACCCATTCATTCGATTCCACATATTTGGACACATCGATACTATACTAGTGTGTAAAGCTTATATGTTTTGTGTTGTGTTTTCTGACCGTTTATACCTATATATGTGTGCCAGGTTTTCTTTAATATATTTTGTATATATTATATATGGTATGTTTGTTGTAGTAGTGTTGTTTTGAAAGAAAAATGAAGAATTTAAGAAATATCTAGTGTGGTTGCCTTTGAGATGATCATTACATGTCCTTGATTTACAACTTTTATGATTGTATCTTCTTTTCAACGTGATGATCCGTATTTCATGTTTATTGTTTATACTTCTTTATATATTTGTCTATTTCGATAAAAACAAAGGGGGAGAGCTAATTAAAATGGAGTTTTTGACGTGTTTGAATTATGTGGGAGAATTTATTTATGATTTACTTTGTTTCAAACTCGATGCGTCACGAAGATATATGTTTGTTGTCTCATGTGTGTAGGTAACAGTTTTTGGAATTCAAGACACATGAATGAAGAGAAAGTTTTTTAAAAGGGAAGAATAATTTTTGAAGACAAAGAGACTTATGTTGTTCCGTTCTGGGGTTGGGAAGGGTATTAGTATTCTTGTAATAGGAGATTTTGATTTTAATTTGGTGTTCGATCATTTTGTTTGTAACGGAATAGCCAAAGGGGGAGATTTGTGAGAACAATTTTTCTAGGATTGTTCATATCAAAGCTTTAGTCCAGTTTGGCGTATCCCGTTACAAATCGTCACGCATTGTTAAGATGAACCGAACTCAAGCCTCTCCAAGTTTGAAGACTTCTCGACATATCTAAAGGTATAAAATGATTTAGAGTTTGAATTAATTTATAGAATTATATTTAGGATGTTTATTTTTTTATCAAAAAGACGAACAAGATTTTATACTTAGCGAAAATATGTTTTTGGAAGAACTGTAGGCGAAGTTTTATCAAAATAAGATTTTGACGTTTCTGTCATTCAAATGACATTTGATGTCGTTCAAACGACCTGGATGTAACACCCCGCTTAAATAAATACCGGGTGATTAGTTCTATACCCAATTAAGTCAGAGTATACAGTTGGTTCATTCTTAACATCATTGTCGAAAAATATTTTATTTGTTAATCACCTAATACTCAATTAAGCTGGTCTTAAAAACTTTGAAATTTTAATTTAATACAATTTCAATTTACCATTACATACAATTTCATGTAATCCATTCCACAACAATGCATAGTAGATAAGTAACATCAGAAGTGAATTAAATGCAACTAGAATAAACTCCCCAGTTTAAATATCTCAATACAACAATTCAAATAAACTGAATGTATCAGAACTGACATAAGTAATACCATTGTCTGAGATAGAATCGAAATAACTAAAATCCTTGGGCGACATGCCTTACATGAACTAACTACTACGGATGTATGAATCAAGAGAATGAAAGCGTCTAAGAAAAGTCTGCAACTCCATAGCATCTAATGTACGTCAAGTATCCAATCCTCTATGCATGGCGTTCATGTGACTGGACATCTAATATAGAAGATACAAGGGAGGCGAGAATATGCAAGGAAACAGGTCAGAGCCCGATGGTAAAATATGTTTAAAAATAGCAAGTGATTATCAAGCGCAATTAAGCAATTATTATGTACATGTTAGATTCTCGAACTCTCTTTTGAGATTCTCACCTCTCATCTAGTGTGCACGCCTAACGTACCTTTAAATCATACTAGTTACTATTCCCATGCTAACTAGTTCTTTCCAGTCTAACATCTAAACATTTCCCAATGTCGTTCCCACATATTTCTCTCGCAATATAAGTAATACATATATATCCAATTTCTCTTTAACATGGATAAACACTTTTTCAATTTAATATAATTAAGTGTTCACCAACTTAATTCATTTCAGATTTCATTATCATTCATGTCCACTATAATATATATACATCACTAAACCTCGAGACTTAGCTGAGGGTGCATGCATACTCTACTATCATATTTGGGTACATCTCGTCACTGTACAAAGGACTGTCGGTTCGGTATATCCCTCGAATCAGAAATAACAAACATAAATATTGGAGGCGAACATAGTCCTAAGCCTTTGGGCTACATACATACCTACGCACCCAAATGACCATTAAATACCATTGTTTTCATACATGGCAATCCAACCTAAGTCCTATGTTCTGAGGCACAAGTCAAAAATCCCCCCCTAAGGCTCATCAGGATATGACTGCCCTCAACGCGCAAACCTCCCGTCGATAGGAAGTAGGTTAGGCATGTCATACACACAAATCATCATATACATATACACTAAACCTATATATATATATATATATATACAATTTGGCTCTCCAACGTACATCTTAGCAACATACCTATGAACATACCCTTTTTTTAAATAGTAAAAAAAAAAAAAATTGAGATGATACTTTGTATATAGGTTCATGATATTTCAGTGTGCCCCCATTAAAAAAATCAACTGAAAATAAATTTTTTTGTTATTTTTATAAAATAGGTAAAAAAATTGACGATTTTTATCCTTTAAAATTGTCAGTTTTTTTTTTTTTTTTTTTAAATGACAAAACACATTATTTTGTGCTGAATAATTTTACACGGGTACATTGAAATATCATGAACCCAAATGAAAAATATTAACTCAAAAATTAATTTTCTACTATTTTAAAAAAATAGGTATGTTTAATGAGGTATGTTAGAGAGATGGACTGTATATATATATATACATTAACGATAGGGCATAAGCACATCCCATATTACAAGTCTTGTACGTAGTATACTTATATTTCGATTATCCTATGTATTATGGTATTTTAAACCTCAATTATATTATAGGTATTCGCTCCACCTATTTATATATATCAACAAATGGGGTATACTTTCAAGTTTATCCCATAAACTAATAATTCACATTTTATTCGCATTTCCCATTACTCCTAACATCTCTTGTTTACCGAAAGGATTTAATTAATTATTCCAGTAGATACCTTCTTCCAATACTTATTGGTCCAAAACCCAGACTCATTATAACAAGACCGGATTATATTTTAATTCCCAATTATCCTTTTTCTCGATAAAGTTACATTCTGCCTAGAAATATAAATTATAATTTGAGATTTTTCTACTCCGACTTTGAAAAAACTTAACACTACAAAGTTGTGCAGAACGTGATTTTATACAAGAACTTGCGTACACACTACCAATTTTCGCTTAAAACAATCGTAAAATTATCATACAATGTTCGTCCTTTTTCTACATATTTTTACCTACGGGTTGTAACATAATTCATCCTCAAAACCTGTACCAAATGATCCCAAACTCATAATTCATCCCAAATGATATACCCAAGTATGTACATGATTTATAACATCAAATCATATCAAAATCATCATGGAATTTCGATTAATCATGCTAATCCCATTTTAATTCAGAAAATCTGCATTTTATCATTCTTACTCAAGAACATGTATAAACCCCAAATTTCTTTATCAAATAAACCCAAATTTCGTGAGGTTAATTCTAATATCAATAAGGGATTAATCTTACATGATTTCCATTTCAAGGATGAAATCAAAATCATCAAAACTCATCTTTGATTTATAAAACTTAAAAAAAATCTTTTTCTATCTACCATGGACAACATACATGCTATAGATTGCAAGAGTTAGAACACTTGCCTTTGATTTCGTAGGTCTGAAACTTTGGAGAAGATGATGCTATGGCGTTCCTCTCTTTTTCGATCACTCTACAGTGGCGGCGGTGGTGGTGCAAAGTGCCTTTGTCCATTGGTTTTCCTAGAACAACCCTTCCTCTCCTAGAGAAATCTTTCCCTTTCCTCAATGGATGTCTCTTAGAGTTTTGGTGAAAAAACCTTTGGTTAACATATCTCTTAACTAATATAAAAATACTCAAATTTCGTAAGTACTATTCATCACCTAAGTAAAATGACCAAAATACCTCTTTGGGGTGTCTATTCGGTTCTAAATTGATCCGAGACCCAAATCAAACCCTCAGGTAGACTTTTCTGATTATTTAAACCCCTCTGGATACTTTGGCGTACTCGAAACGACCATTCAGATGATATAAAAATAATTTACTTTTCATTTCATTCAATTATAGTCCCGACATGACTCACACATGCGTCCTGACTTAATTACCGTAATTGTCATGTTTATAAATCCCGACAATTTTTATAAAGTCATAATCATATATTACTTTTAATCACTAAGTAATATTTAATATCACATATTACTTTATTCTAGTAATATTCAATCCGGATTAATTCCAATTATTTTCACATGAATAATTTCAATTAATCCCCATTGATTTTACCAATTTACTTTTAATCTATTTCATTTTAAAAGTCATTAAAATACGAGGTATTACATTGGACATGTCGTTCGAGCGTCATAGCCATATCGTTCGAGCGACGTGGTGATCTCGTTCGAATGCCGCCGCCAAATCAAGTTTGTTATAAATACCTATTTTGTGGATCAGTTTGTTTAGACTGTTAACGAAAATGTTACTGAATATCTGGTGCAAAAGTTCTTCAAGTTTTGTGTGTCAAACCTTGTTTTAATTCATAACAAAGTATCCTGCAATATTATTCTTATGAATTAGTTTAGAACCCTATAAAGTTTTGTATTTGTGCGTACACCTTGGTGGAGAGAATCTCCATTGCTGACTTCTGATACTTGTGGGGATTCATTGCTGAAGACGAAGGCTGAGGCTAATTCGGAGGACTGCGGTCATGTGACTGTCGCGAGCGTCATAGTTGTTCCTTTGAAATTTTTGAAGAATAATGTTATATGCTTGTGGGGGATTAAGTAGTTTGTAAGTCGACTCTATTGTATATTTCAAAGTGAATAAAGGTCTTTCTCTATGGGTTTTTTACCTGAATCTTGGCTTGAGTTATTTGCGTGGTTTGATTTATCTATTTTATCACTTGGTTACTTGTTAGGATAAATAATATAAAATCGATTTAAATGTTGCTTCTGCATATTTAAAATTGGTGTTGTAATTTTTGTTGAAATCGCCCTTTGTGAGTGTTCTCGCGCTTACAATCTGAAATCTATTGGCGTATTACGTCTGCTGTTGCTCAACCGGTCTAGATGTTGTGGGGCGCGAACATATTCATCCTCTCTTTGAAGGTCATAATCTCCAATGCATTTTCTAGCTAGGTTTTGAGGAATGTCATCAGTCAGGATCGAGTTGACATCAATCTTTAAGGGTGGATCAGGGTAATCGAACATCCTTGGATCATGCCAATACCACAATTCGTTGCCTCTGGGTATCTTCAATAGTCCCAATAGGTTTCATCAACCCCATTTATATCTTTTCGATCGAGCTTTCTTGATGTGTTCATCCAAGTGAGTTAAGGCTTCATCATACCCATCCATACAAAAAGAATTAGGTTGCTTATGAAAGTGGAAAGTTAGGCGGTTCAGATTATCTTGGAGTTTTTTTATGGCCTTATCCTTCTCCTGCAACAAGGATGCTTGGTCGGCCAATGTCTTTTTAGTTCTCTCTTCATCTACTGTTGGCCGAGCAACCACTACTTGCCTAGAAGACTGGCCAGACTTAGGTTTTCTCTTCTTTAAGTTTTTCAGTTCCTCCATCAGTCTGGGATTTTCGATATCCAAAAGTAAGACACCCCCACGTAATTTTCTTTTTCAAGGAGTGTAACAATCTTTTGAGTTGTTTCAGCTTCTTTGGTTAACACAAGTTCTTTCTTTTTCAATCCAGAAGTGATATCTTTTTGTTTCTTATCAAACCCCTAACCTGCACTTAAGGCTTCAAACTTAGCTCTATAGTGAAAGTGTAGCAATGCTTGAGAAAGATTGTGATCTTCTTGTAGCTATTCAATCATCTTATAGTAGGCACAGTTGTTCGTCACAACCCAATGTGGAAGACAGTGAAAATGAACACAAGCATCTTTCACTTGGTCAGAAGCATCTACGCTGAGCAACCCTACTAACTCTTCTTCTGTCAACACCATATGACCAGCTTTAAGAAGACTTTTGTAGCATCTCAACAGGTCAAATTTAGCAGAAACTATCATCTTCTTCCTGGCATCAAATTGAAAACTCACAAGTATATATACATATATCCGACCAAGGAAGATAAGCAACGATAGTCAAATAAGTAAAAAATATCAAAGGATCAATGGAAAAATTGAGCGAAACTTCTTCATTTCATTAATAAATAAAGGCTAACATTGGGTTCCATTACAAATGAAGAAGGAATAAAGAAGTAAAGAAAAATACATAAAAAGCAAAAACTAACTAAAAGGAGTTAAACCTTCTCCTTGTATTGACCAACAGTTGTCTCAGAAGGAGGTAGGTTAGCAACATTAATAGGCACTAGGGAAGATTCATCAAAACCCTCCTCATCGTCAAATTTCTCATCCAAGTTAGGAGGAGTTCCTCGGTCATGCCTTTGAAATAATTTTGAGTTTGCCTATGTGACAACTGTAACACCCCATAATTTTGAGGATTAAATATTTAATTATTTTTTGGAGTTATAAAAATATTTAAATTTAGAGAAACTTATATTCACGAGTTGGAGAATTTAATTGAGTGAACCGAATTATTTATAAATGGCGACTTTAAAGTTTAATTGTCCGAATTAAAAGGTGTCGCATTTTTTAGATCAAAATTTGGAAATTTCGAAAAGTACGTCGGATGGCAATTCTGAGTGCGCGGTTGCGTTCGGATGGGTCGAGATAGTCAGAAAAGAGTACCCGAGGGTGAAAATTGGGTCTCGGTGTATTTTTGGGCATAGTCGGGCCCACACGGGGTGAGTTGAGCCTTTTTAATTAGGGCCATATGGCCAAAAACGGGATTGTATGTTTTTAACCTAATTGAGAGTTAGGGAATGGCAGTCAACTCAACTTTGAGCCTAGGGCATGAGAGGAAAATTGGGGGAAAGCAAATCAATAGCCAATTTGGGGATTTCGGAGCCAAATTAAGGGACTACATCAACGGATCTGACACTACGAACAACTCCAGGCAAGTGGTTAACTGTTGTGATTTGTAAATTGATGATAATCAATTCATATCATAGTTATATGTAAATCAAAAATTTCGTTTTGGGTGTGTGACCAAAATTCAAATTGGGTTTTTGGAAATTAATATACCTTAATGGGATTAAGGGTGAGATTTATTGTGTTTATGATTCTAGAATGTAGAGGAATTAATCGTATGTTAAAAACCAATGAGAATAAAGGGTTAATTGTTGATAATATGAATGAAATTCCTATTGGGGGTTTGAAACCCGGATAATACCCAAATCGGGAAAACCTTGAAATTAATGGATTTTGCTGATTAATTAAGGTGTGTGGGATGTTTAGACCCTTCTCTCATGAAGAGTATATGTTAATTGTATTTGGGTAAGGATTTAGATTGAGAATCAAAGCCTTAGGTTTCGTCCATGGCTGACAGAGGGATGGAGGAGACGAACACTGGAAAGATCGATCGATCGACCCAGGGGGTTCGATCGATCGAAGCTACATGAATTATGGCAGTGCCGCCAGTTTTTAATATATGGGAATAATTATTGAGAAAAAGACTTTTGGGCTGATATTACATGTTGAAAATGGACTAAGCGAGCGAGTCCGGTTATGTTGATAATTATAGGTAAATATAATTAGGAGAATTTTGTAATACCCCGTATTTTTATGCTTTCTAAATTTGGGGAATTATTAAATTTAATGTGAGTTATTAATTTAATATAAATCCGGAAATTAATTTTTTTTAATTACTAACGTGACGAGAGTTAGTAATCATTGGAAACTTGTTGAATATTACTAATGAATAAAGTAATATAATATTGGTACTATTAAATGTCACGAGTGAATAAAATGACAATTTTGGAAATTTGAGTCGGGACGCGCCCGTGTCGCGTCGGGACTAAATATTGATTAATAAAAGTGAATAAATTATAAGTCACCCGTATGGTCATTTCGAGTGCGCCAAAGTGTCCGTAAGGGCCGAGATAGTCAAAAATATATACCCGGGGGTTTAGTTTGGGTCTCGGGGCGTTTTTAGGCCTATTTAGCACCCCGAGAGGGCGTTTTGGACATTTCGTAATTTTGGGTAATTAAACCCACGAAAATTACAAGGTTATATCAGATGCTTAGGGTTTCCTTCTAGGGTTAACACAACCAAAAGCAAGTGACGGCCATTGGATAAGGAAGGAGAGTGCTTGCCAAGGAATTCTAAGCCGAAAACCCCTCCGTTTGCGCCGCCGTCACCACCAAACGAGAGATCACGTCGCAAGGATCGTAACCACACTGATTTCAGCACAAATCAGAGATAAAAAAATCCCAGTCAAGTATTTATCTTGCTTAATTTCGTTAATGCATCATTCATGTTAGTCTAGGGTTGATTATGATGAGTTTCATAGAAGAAAACCCATGTTGGAGATAGGAAAATTGCATGTAGTAATGATATAAATGATAATCTGGAAATTCCCTTCATATGTAGAGGTTGAACAATGGATTTATGATGGATTAAAAGTATAAATTCTGGAAAAAGGTTGATTAGAACAAAGTTAAAGAAATTTCTAGGGTTCATGAGATTGGTACAAGTTTTAGCCCTTTAATCCATGGTTATTGATGAAAATTCACATGCTTTACGTAGAAGATTGTTAGTTTGGGTTTATAATATTTGTAGTACAAATTTCTGGGAGTTTGGGTGTTAAAAATCCGGATTTGGATGATGTTGGGTGATAGAACCCGTAACTGTTAATTTGCAGAATTCGCTATACCTGTTTGAACGATCGATCGAACCAGGAGTGACAATCGATCGACGCATCGATCGATCGAGCCCCTGCCATCGATCGATTGACCCCTCCTGGCAGATTCATAATTCCCCTTCTAAATAGTTGAATTAAATTCAAATGTGTAATAATCTTTGGACATCCTTATTAAAATATTTTGGGAGGTAAAGAAGACCAGTAGGACTTATTAAAAATATGAAACCTTTAATGTAGGACGGGATTTATATTTTTCGGGGATGTTTAAATATAAGGGACGATGGAATTATGTATAAAAAAGGGGGAGACGCGTAAGATAGTTACGTTGGAAAATAAATGAGTTACCTACTGAAATTACACTTGGGAGTATAGGAATTCATGAGTGTCACTTGATAAGTTGGGATAATCCCACAAAATAAATTACGAGACAAATCATTATATGTGATAACTAAATAATGAGAAATAAGGATAAATATCATAATTATGGGTTATGAGATGTACCTAAATTCGATATAGTAATAGTAGTATATTTATGTGACTGTGTTTGTGCATATACTATATACGTGTGAAAATCATCCCGGGCTACTTGCTATCCCTGAGGTTACCGCGCTGAGACAGTCTTATCTCGATGAGCCTTTATGGGGGATATTGACTCGTACCCTAGAAGATAGGAATCCTTTGGTACAAGCTATCGAATCGATAGTTCAGACGGTCCTAAGAGATATGTGGGCATGTACTGGCCTCTTAGAGACTTGGGATCTATGCTTCGCCTCAATTTTATTGTGTTTGTGTTAGTACAGTTCGAGAGTGATTTCGAACTTGTATTTCCCTTAGTACGAGTGATACAAGGACTGGATAGTAGAGTATGCCTGCACGATAATTATTATGTGGGGTGCCGTTGGAATATATATATTGTGTGAGTATTTAATATATATATTAAATTCTGGAATTTGGAAACTACCTACCGTGTTTATGGTAAGTAAGAAAATGAATCATTAATTCAATTGGAAAACATGTGTGTGAAAAGTATAATATGATACTGAGAAACTTTATTAGCAAATAAGGTTTTAAATGAGAACTTTGTTATCAAATGAAATTAACCTCTTACTCAACTGAATTTGACAGTTTAAATCTTACGTGCAACCTAAGATAAGATAAGTTAAACCGTTGGGAAGGTTAGTGCGATAGGCGTGCACATTACAAGAGAGGTGAGAATTTCTCAAGGGAGTGCCGCACTAATATGTTGTTGCATTGGCCAGTAAACATTTTAAATACTTGCTAAACAAATTTTAAATCGTTTTTACAATCAGGCTCTGACCCGTTTCCATTTTCTTCTCTCTCTTGTATATATATGTATATATTACACTTGGTCAGCCACATGGGCGTCTTGCATAGGATCCTTTGGAAGGAACGTGCTGCAGCGTAGGTGGGAGTTGCATGCCTCTTGCTTAGACGACTTCATCTCTTGATTCTACTCCTAGCATTTATTTTATCCAGTTTGGGCATGTGTCGCCCTTTCCCATTATTCAGTTATTTTATTGGACATTGCGATTCATTTATTTCCAGTATTTACACTTTGGATGTTATTACTGTCAGGATGTTTTCCTTTAAGTTCTAAATGTTGGGATTTATTTGTTGAATGTTTAATTAATTGGATTGTTTGTTCCAGTATATTTGTTGGATGATTCTTAAATTATGAATTATGTAAAGTTTTAATATGTTGGTTTTAAATAAAATTATGGAAAGTAATATCAAAAAATGGTCTTGACACTTAGCTTAATTATTTAGGGTGTTTAAATTGGAAAGATTATTTTACGATAGTGATGCTAAGAATGAACCAATTGTTCACCTTGATTTTAATTTAATAAAGGAGTGATCGCCCGGTATTTAATTAGGCGGGGTGTCACAAATTTTAGGAGATGAATGTGTGACACATTGTGGGCGAATATGTGGGTATGAAATTTTGAGATGTAAAATGGACCAAGTGAGTGAGTCCGGGTATGTTGGTTAAGTGACACCAAAGTATTAAATTAAATATTGAGAGAGAGAGAGTAATTAATTTGGAGTCGGAACATAGACTCGGAAAATATTAAGTTACGCGCCAAGTAAGTGAGTCCGGGGATAATGGTTGGGTGACACCAAGTTATTAAATTAATGGATGTGATAATTAATTTAATTAGAGTCGGATTGTAGACTCAGGTAGGATTAAATTAATAAATGTGATAATTAAATTAATTAGAGTCGGATTGTAGACTCGGGTAGGATTAAATTAATAAATGTGATAATTAATTTAATTAGTGTCGGATTGTAGACACGAGTAGGATTAAATTAATAAGTGTGATAATTAATTTAATTAAAGTCGGATTGTAGACTCGGGTAGGATTGAATTAATAAGTGCGTAAATTAATTATATAAGAGTCGGACCACAGACTCGGATTTGTGTTGATTAATTAATGTGTAAATAAATTATATTAGAGTCGGACCACAGACTCGAAATTGTGTTGATTAATTAATATGTAAATTAATTTAATTAGAGTCGGATTGTAGACTCGGGGAGGTATTAAATTAATAGGTGTGTTAATTAATTTAATTAGAGTCGGACGATAGACTCGGGGAGGTATTAAATTAATGGGTGTGTTAACTAATTTAATTATAGTCGGACGATAAACTCAGGGAGGTATTAAATTAATATGTGTGTTAGTTAATTTAATTAGAGTCGGGTGATAGACTCGGGAAGGTATTAAATTAATAAGTGTGTTAATTAATTTAATTAGAGTCGGACCATAGACTCGGAGAAAGTATTATACAAATTGAGGTGTGAATTAAATATATTAGAGTCGGACCATAGCCTCGGAAAGATGATAAATTATTAAGTGAGAAAATTAATTACGTTGAGTCGGGCCACAGACTCAGAAAATTTCAGGCAGTGTACGGGATTTTGAGTACACGGTAAAGCCGGGGTTTATAGTATATGTATACGGTGTAGCGATAGTATATATATACGTGTATATATTGTGTGTAATATTAAATATCGGTGACTAGATATTTATTCAATTTATATACTCTAATGCTATCAAGGGAGGTTGCGCGATGTGGGTGAATCCCCTAGCTTGAGGAGTAGGGCGAGTATATCCCCAGGTCATAGCGTCCGGTATATATGGGTGAGGGATTTATCTCACTTTCAGGGAAGGAATATGACCGCCTCCACTACGTTTATATTTTGGGCCAAATTGGTGAGCGATTCCAACTTGAAAAAAACTAAGTTTTGTGAGCACACCTAGTGAGATAGCATTTTAGAGGGAATCATCCGACGAGGGTATACTCGAAGGGATGGATATTCGTATGTTATATGTGTGGATATTGCGATAAAGGTACGTATATAATGGTAGTAAATATTATATACGGGTAATAATACAGTGTGTGATGTATTTACTTTATATAACTTGTGACACAGTTATATGCTACTATTTAAGAGGAATTAATTAAGTTAAGGTGAGATAGCTTATAATTCAAGAATCATTATACTCAGGTTAGAGTAGTATGCAAGGGAAGGTTATACCAGGACTAGTTGGACGGGGTAGTACAACTAGGTGGGGTTAAGGTTACCGGTAGGTGTGCACAATAGTGGAGGGGTGAGAATGTCCACAAGGGAGTGCGACACTAACTTAAATATGAAGCGCATTCATGCATTTTAAATTATTGCAGTTAATTCACTTGCTAAATATTTTCAAAATGTTTTGGGTTCTAACCCTTGCTATAAAACTATTTTCAAAACCTTTTAGGTGTCCAGCCACAGGGACGCCAGGATTGATATTCTATTCCAGGGATACGGAGTTGCGGCATATGTGGATGCTAGCAGGAGTTTGGATTAAACGCATCATTCATTCATTTCTAGAGTAGGAATCTTGTATCAGTTTCAGTTTTATTTAGGGCATGTCGCCCAGACTTTCTGTTCAGTTTTCAGATTTGTTTTATTCCGGTGTTGAATATTGAATTAGATTATTTCACTTTGGTGGGCGATGGTTTATTCGGCAAGTTGTATAATTAATTATTTCAGTTGAGTTTTATTCAGTTGTGTGAATGGTTTATATTTATTTCCGCATGTACTGTTTTGTTTAATTAATAAGTTAAAATTTGGCACCAGCTTTTGGAATACTAGGTGGTTAGTATGTTTTAAAAAGTTTTCGACAGTGATGCTAAGGATGAACCAACTGGGATTCCTGTTTTAATTTGGTATAAGACTGATCACCCGGTATTTTATTAGGCGAGGTGTCACAGATGGTATCAGAGCATCAGGTTCTAGTGTCCTTAGGATCTATGCGGCTTTTCACGTTTCGGCTTTACAATCTTTGATATAGAGCCCTATTATAGGATTGTTGTATTCTCATACGTATGCACATATACGTTCTTCTGCCAAATTTATATTTGAGAGTGAACTCATACGATTCGATTCTCATTCCAGATGCCGCCCAGGAGATGGAGCAGCTAGAGCAGCAGGGAGAGATGATACTAGGGAGGCTCGTCAAGAGCAAGAGTTACCGCAGCAACTGCCAGAGATGATTTTGGCAGCATAGGTAACTGATATAGTTGCACAGGAAGTTGTAGCGATGGTGGTCGCAACGACAGGGTACTTTCCACGGGATCCGCCACAAGTGTTAGTGGCACCGGATGTTCAGACTCACGCAGGGTCGTCGAGGTGGAAACAAGAAAGAGAGGCTATTTTTAGTGGGAACCCACCAGAGTTGCGAGGGGGTTCAGATGTAGTGCTAGCGTGTAAAGGAAGAGAGATATCCAGCGTCACCTACGCATGAGAGATTACGATGAGGTGCGGAAGAAAATGCTAACCACTTTTAGTTTAGTGGGAGCAGCGCTACAGTGGTGGGATTCGATCACCACAGTGAGGAAAGGGACACACTAGCTATTGCAGAGTTTTGCTTGCGGTTCGACCGCAAGTATTTTTCCTCCAGCGGTTGAGACCGAAATGAGGAGAAAATTTAGAAAGGTGACTCAGGGGACGTTCCGTGGCCGATTACGAGGAAGAATTTACTCGTTGGCAAATTTTGTACCGAATGAGGTAAGTGATGAAGAGGTAAAGAGAGTAAGGTTTGTCAATTGGTTAGTCTGGGGAATCAGACAACATTGAATTGGTAATTCCGTATTAGTAGATTATACAGATGTCATTAACGCAGCACTCTGGCATGGTCAGGAATATCGCTTCCACGTGAAAGGAAGCGGGCGAGGAGTGGGAACTAGCCAGTCGGATAAGGCAGGAGGGAACAATACCAGTGGGGTATCCCATCAGCAGACTGGGGGAGATCAGGGACAGGATTTCCGGCAAGGAAATCATGCCAAACGATTTAGAACTGGAGGCTATCGACAGGATGCCCAGGAATTCCAACAAGGTCGGCATAGAAGGGACCGGTGGCAGGGTGAATGTATTAGAAGGTGTTTCGTTTGTGGGGAAAGCGAGACACATGAAGAGAGTTTGTCTTAAGCGAGGCAGGGGTCAACTACAGGGCGAGGTCCTGGATGTACAGCCACTAAAGCAAGTCACGGGCGCATTCGGGCAGGGAGAAGATGCTCCGGAACTTGAGGATCAGCTGTTGCTGCTGGAGTATGGAGGTAATTATTTTTACCCTATAGGCGTGGGGTATATTTTTGAGTGACAAAGAGGATGTCATAAAATAAGACTTATCTTTCACTAGAATTTGCGGGTGAGTCGAACTTAGTGAGTGCGTTGGCTGTAGCAGCCATAGTATGTGGATAAACTTTTCGTACGGTAGCGGAGTTTCCTTGGTGTTCTTTACGAGAGAGTGAAGGCGTACGCTGAGTGAAGGTTTGAATTATGCGAGGAATTACTACTTTTAAGAATTATGGGAGTAGGGTTGATAACATTTCCTAAAAATCGGCTGGATAGCGATGAAATTTTACTATGGTGGATAGTGGTGTAAAATTTTGGTGTTCGTGACACCAGGATATGATTGGTACGAGGTATCACCTGTGAGGGGATTTAGCCTATCTATATGTGTGTAATTATGTTATATTGTGTGGTGCGATAGACACAAAGTGAGGTTTTGTGTTCTCACATTTTATCCCGTTAAGTGTGGATGTTTACTGAAGTGAATCAGGGTGGTTAGATTTATTTTCGAGCAAAGAGAGATAGCTCGGGGTTTATTTTGCGCAAGGACTAGTGATAGTGAGGGCGCGGTATTTTATGTTGTCTTTGGTAGCATGAGGGTAAGCGTATATACTTTTGTGTTAAGAGACAAGTATTTATGGGGAGATGTTTGGACGTTAGCACATAGGTTGGGTACCCGAGCAGTATATATATATATATATCTGTGTGTGTGTGTGTGTGTGTGTGTGTGTGTGTATGATATGACTACGGGTTCGAAGTTATATTACGGGTTACGACTAGCATAGTCGGGTAACTTTCGTGCGGTAGAGCGCGGGGATAGGGTGTATGGGCACCCGGGTTAATTAAGGCAAATTTGGTGCGGTTAAGCATGGGTATAGGGCGTATGGGCACCCTGGGTAATCTAAATGCATACTTGTGTAACTTATGGTTAGAAGCGGATGGGATAGATATAGCGAGCTTAGAGGCACATGACTAGAGAGTAATATGCGAAGCTTGGAACATTAACATGATCTTAATTTCGAGGACGAAATTCCTTTGTAAGGGGCAGAGTATGTAACACCCCGTAATTTTGAGGTTTAAATATTTAATTATTTTTTGGAGTTATATAAATATTTAAATTTGGAGAAACTTAAATTCATGAGTTGGAGAATTTAATTGAGTGAACCGAATTATTTATAATTGTCAACTTTAAAGTTTAATTGTCTGAATTAAAAGGTGTCGCATTTTGAGGTCGAAATTTAGAAATTTTGAAAAGTATGTCGGATGGAAATTCTGAGTGTGCGGTTACGTTCGGATGGGTCGAGATAGTCAGAAAAGAGTACCCGGGGGTGATAAATGGGTCTCGTGGTATTTTTGGGCATTGTCGGGGCACACGGGGTGAGTTGGGGCTTTTTAATTAGGCCCATATGGCCAAAAACGGGATTGCATGTTTTTAACCTAATTGAGAGATTAGGGAACGACAGTCAACTCAACTCTAAGCCTAGGTCTTGAGAGGGAAATTGGGGGAAAGCAAATCAAGAGCCAATTTGGGGATTTCGGAGCCAAATTAAGAGACTACATCAACGGATCTGACACTACGAACAACTCTAGGCAAGTGGTTAACTGTTGTGATTTCTAAATTGATGATAATGAATTCATATCATAGTGATGTGTAAATCGAAAATTTCATTTTGGGTGTGTGACCAAAATTTAAATTGGGTTTTTGGAAATTAATATACTTTAATGGGATTAAGGGTGAGATTTATTGTGTTTATGATTCTAGAATGTAGAGAAATGAATCGTATGTTAAAAACCAGTGAGAATAAAGGGTTAATTGCTGATAATATGAATGAAATTCGTATTGGGGGTTTGAAACCCGGATAATACCCAAATCGGAAAAACCTTGAAATTAATGGATTTTGCTGATTAATTAAGGTGTCCCTTCTCTCATAAAGAGTATATGTTAATTGTATTTGGGTAAGGATTTAAATTGAGAATCAAAGCCTTAGGTTTCGTCCATGGCTGACAGAGGGCTGGAGGAGACGAACACTGGAACGATCGATCGATCGACCCAGGGTGTTCGATCGATCGAAGCTATAGGAATTATGGCAGTACCGCCAGTTTTTAATATATGGGAATAATTAATGAGAAAAAGAATTTTGGGCTGATATTACATGTTGAAAATGGACTAAGGAGCGAGTTTGGGTATGTTGATAATTATAGGTAAATATAATTGGGGAAATTTAAGGAGATGAATGTGTGACACATTGTGGGCGAATATGTGGGTATGAAATTTTGAGATGTAAAATGGACCAAGTGAGTGAGTCTGGGTATGTTGGTTAAGTGACACCAAAGTATTAAATTAATTATTGAGAGAGAGTAATTAATTTGGAGTCGGAACATAGACTCGGAAAATATTAAGTTACGGACAAGTAAGTGAGTCCGGGGATAATGGTTGGGTGACACCAAGTTATTAAATTAATGAATGTGATAATTAATTTAATTAGAGCCGGATTGTAGAATCGGGTAGGATTAAATTAATAAATGTGATAATTAATTTAATTAAAGTCGAATTGTAGACTCGGGTAGGATTAAATTAATAAATGTGATAATTAATTTAATTAGAGTCGGATTGTAGACTCGGGTAGAATTAAATTAATAAGTGTGATAATTAATTTAATTAGAGTCGGATTGTAGACTCGGGTAAGATTGAATTAATAAGTGCGTAAATTAATTATATTAGAGTCGGACCACAGACTCGGATTTGTGTTGATTAGTTAATGTGTAAATAAATTATATTAGAGTCGGACCACACACTCGGAATTGTGTTAATTAATTAATGTGTAAATTAATTTAATTAGAGTCGGATTGTAGACTCGGGGAGGTATTAAATTAATAGGTGTGTTAATTAATTTAATTATAGTCGGACGGTAGACTCGGGAAGGTATTAAATTAATAGGTGTGTTAATTAATTTAATTAGAGTCGGACGATAGACTCGGGGAGGTATTAAATTAATATGTGTGTTAGTTAATTTAATTAGAGTCGGGTGATAGACTCAGAAAGGTATTAAATTAGTAAGTGTGTTGCTTAATTTAATTAGAGTCGGACCATAGACTCGGGAAAAGTATTATATAAATTGAGGTGTGATTTAAATATATTAGAGTCGGACCATAGACTGGGGAAGATGATAAATTATTAAGTGAGAAAATTAATTACGTTGAGTCGGGCCATAGACTCAGGAAATTTCAGGCAGTGTACGGGATTTTGAATACACGGTAAAGTCGGGGTTTATAGTATATGTATACGGTGTAGCGATAATATATATATACGTGTATATATTGTGTGTAATATTAAATATCGGTGACTAGATATTTATTCAATTTATATAATCTAATGCTATCAAGGGAGGTTGCGCGATGTGGGTGAATCCCCTAGCTTGAGGAGTAGGGCGAGTATATCCCCAGGTCATAGCATCTGGTATATATGGGTGATGGATTTATCTCACATTCAGGGAAGAAATATGACCGCCTCCACTACGTTTATATTTTGGGCCAAGTTGGTGAGCGATTCTAACTTGGGGAAACTAGGTTTTGTGAGCACACCTAGTGAGATAGCATTTTAGAGGGAATCATCCGGCGAGGGTATACTCGAAGGGATGGATATATGTATGTTATATGTGTGGATATTACGGTAAAGGTACGTATATAATGGTAGTAAATATTATATACGGGTAATAATACAGTGTGTGATGTATTTACTTTATATAACTTGTGACACGGTTAAATGCTACTATTTAAGAGGAATTAATTAAGTTAATTGTGAGATAACTTATAATTCAAGAATCATTATACTCGGGTTAGAGTAGTATGGAAAGGGAAGGTTATACCAGGACTAGTTGGACGGGGTAGTACACCTAGGTGGGATTAAGGTAACCGGTAGGTGTGCACAATAGTGGAGGGGCGAGAATGTCCACAAGGGAGTGCGATAATAACTTAAATATGAAGCGCATTCATGCATTTTAAATTACAGCAGTTAATTCACTTGCTAAATATTTTCAAAATGTTTTGGGTTCTAACCCTTGCTATAAAACTATTTTCAAAACCTTTTAGGTGTCCAGCCACAGGGACGCCAGGATTGATGTTCTATTCCAGGGATACGGAGCTGCAGCATATGTGGATGCTAGCAGGAGTTTGGATTAAACGCATCATTCATTCTTTCCTAGAGTAGGAATCTTGTATCAGTTTCAGTTTTATTTAGGGCATGTCGCCTAGACTTTCAGTTCAGTTTTCAGATTTGTTTTGTTCCGGTGTTGAATATTGTACTGGATTATTTCACTTTGGTAGCCGATGGTTTATTCGGCAAGTTGTGTAATTAATTATTTCAGTTGAGTTTTATTCAGTTGTGTGAATGGTTTATATTTATTTTCGCCTTTACTGTTGTGTTTAATTAATAAGTTAAAATTTGGTACCAGCTTTTGGAATACTAGGTGGTTAGTATGTTTTAAAAAGTTTTCGACAGTGATGCTAAGGATGAACCAACTGGGATTCCTGTTTTAATTTGGTATAGGCCTGTTCACTCGGTATTTTATTAGGGGGGTGTCACAACAACCTCCTTCAGGGCATCCGACTATCTATGTTTATAGGAGAGCTTCTTGGCATACTCAATTTGGACGGCGACAATGAAAAATGCCTAATCCCATCCTTTATTGGCTGCCTCCTCCTTATTATTTTTTCTTTTGGCCTTCAGAGCAGTAATTTCAGTGTTCAAGTTGGAAGTCTTATCTTCAGCAACCTTTGCCCTGCTCTCAGCTTCCTTCACTTTTTGCTCTGCCAGGGCCACTTTAGCATCACCAGCCTTTATTTTCTCCCCTGCTTCCTTTTCTCTCTCCTTAGCCGTTTTAAGATTATCTTACCAATTTTTTCTCTCTCTATCCAAGGCCTCCCCAGATGCTTGCAAGGACTTCTGCAAGCCTTCAAAAGATTCCTCAATATCACTCGAGGAAGCCTTCAGCTCATTATCCTTCTCCATTATATAGTTACAATCAACCAAGAACTGTAAAAGAATAAATATGCAATATCTATACAGATGAAGTGCATAAAACATAATTGAAGATAAAAAAAAAAGTTAAGTACTTACCAAGGCCATATTTTGACTAGCCCTTTCAACCAACCGGGCTTTGGATATAGGGGCCACTGTCGACCTATATCCTGGATGAGTGCTAGCCTTTATCAAACCCTTTGCTAATCCAGGGTTGATTGACACATAAGCATCTTTAACTCTGCCTTGATCGACAAATGATTTTTGGACCAACTCTTGGTGGCTAGGATAACCTTTTTTCAACCTCTTGAATTGAGTTTCAACAGTTTGTGCTTATTTATCGTTGAGGACTTGACGCCTCTTCTCAGTAACCTAAGGCCTCTTATCGGTCTTGATAGGAGGAGGTGATTCAGATCCAGTCAACATGTTGGGAATTCTTCTCTTCACCATTTTCATAGTAGGAAAAATGGGGATGGAGGTAAGGTCAAGGGATTCGAATAAAGATAAAGATCCTCCTTGTGATAGTTCTCTCTACTCCTGTTGACTCGGCAACAGAGGAGGTAGAAACTGGTTCCTCGTCGAAGTTAATGGGGGACTGAGGCAAAATGATTATTGGACGGGCAATAAAAGAAGTAACAAAACTCTTGTATTCCCATAACATGGAAGCTGATCGGGGATGCTCATTTTTTGCTCTTTGGTGAATGGCCCTTAAATATTTGAGGTCGTCACTATTAACCTCACTTTCTTTTGGGCACTTCATTTTATGTTCCTTTGCATAAAATTCAGACGAAACGCTTAGTCGGTAGACCATCAAATAGTTAATAAACAAAGGAAGAAATCGAAAATCAAATAAAGATACGACCTATGCCATGCCCTTCCTAGGGGCATCTGGGTCCAGTATATGTTTCCCCCTCAGTAAGGGGGGCATATTGCCAGTTTTTTTTACTACAGCATCATAATCCCAGTAGTCTTTGTTCGAATATGGAAAGTTAACCATTAACGCCTTATTGGCTTGCCTGATCTTCATATAATAAGTATTATCATCAGCGGTTCTCCACTTGTAACAGAACCTAATCGAAAATCCTAATACGGGTCTCATGGATTTCATTTAACCTATTAACCCCATTTACAACCCTCTATGTGTTGGGGGCTATTCTTACGGGGACGAAATCAAAATACTGACAAAATTGAAAAAAAGTGGGCTCGAGGGAAAGGTGATGCCACACTCAGTTATGAACAAAGTGGGGATCTAATGACCCTCAGCGAGTGACAACACTTGAACAAGGCCACTAGCAATATCTAAATCTACCCAACTGGGGATTTTCCTTCTTTACCTAAATTCCTCTAAAGAACCTTCATCTATGATGTACACCTTGATTGAAAGATAGAAAAATCAAAGAATGGAATGACACGCTACACCAAAAGGCTAAATTGTCATTTTTGAGTCCGCCACGCATTTTTTGTCACGGTCATTGACCATGATAAGTTCAGTTGTCACGGACTCGTCATGATCAAAGACTGTGGCAACTTTAGAAAGCTGTCACGGCAAGAACCTTGACAGGTCCGTGACAACTTTCTTAACTAAAAATCCCTACCGCTTTTTTTCCCCATTTTTTTCTCTCATTTCTCTCTCTGGTACATTTTTCTCTCCCTCTTTCGTGTGTGTGTGTATGTGTGTGTGTTTTTGTGTGGTTTTTTCTGCATGTGTGTGTATATGATTTTGGGTGTGTGTGTGTGTGTGTGTGTTGTTTTTCTGTATATATGTGTGTGAGTGTGTGTGATTAATTTGGTGTTTACCAAAATTAGGCATAAATCTGAATTGGATCCCTTTATTGTGTAAATATGAAATTGGACCCCTTTGTTGTGTGAATATTGGACCCCTTTGTTGTGTAAATTTGAAATTGAAATTGGTTGGACATCTGAAATTTGGCATATTGTTGTTTAAATGTGAAATTAAAATTGAAATTGGGCATAAAACGAAAATTGGGTATAATGTTGTATAAATATGAAATTGGACCCATTTTGTTGTGTATATATGAAATTAAAATTGGGTATAAAATGAAAATTGAGTATAGTGTTGTGTAAATCTGGAATTGGGTATAATGTTGTGTAATTTTTGTACATTTGTTTTCTATTTATACCCAATTATTTGGCCCTAGGAATTTGTAATATATCACATTATTATTTGCACTATGTATAAACCATCACTCTAAACATTATTATCGAATATAAATAAGACATAATTAAATGAAACATACTATAACCCTTACATAAAGTGAGCATATATACTAGCCTTCTAGTTCTTATGTGTACGCATTCAATAGCCCTTAGACCCGTTCGAGAGTCATTACCCCTGTAATGAGATCTCTCGAATTGTCCCGTTTTGATAGTTTTGGACTGCATAGTTTCTGTACAATAATATTTTTAGTGGCTTAAACTTGTTACTTTTGGGAGAAGTTTTGCTGTCGTATCTTAATGTTCTCTGGGTACATACTAGATGATGCGATGTTATGTGTTATTTCAATTGATAGATTAAAATAACACTTACACTTGCGAATCTATGTCGTGTACTTGGAGAACTATGGGTATATTAAAATAACACTTACACTTGCGAATCTATGTTGTGTACTTAGAGAACTATGGGGATATGCTACCGAATTTTTCTCAAATTGGAACAATGTGACCACTCACCCTGAAGAGGAGATGGACGAAATATGAATTAGTGTTATCAATTGAATTTTAATTTAAATTTTAAATTAAAATTGAATTTGAAATTTTTATTAGAAATTGAAATTGTAATTAAAATTGGTATTTGGTATTTGGTTTTTAGTATAGTGCCCATTTGATTTTTGATATTCAATTCTGAAAGTGAAATTTGGTTTCTCTCTCTAATTGCAGCAACGACCACCATCTCTCTCTCTCTCTCTCTCTCTCTCTCTATATATATATATATATATATATATATATATATATATATATATATATATATATATATATATATATATACACACACACACACACACACACACACACGCATAAATTCTTGAATTCTTGAATTGTTTGGGATTGTTGAATTGTTGTTAACTGGTGGATTTGAACATTTAGGTAGCCATTGAGTTGGTTAGCTCTAGGAATTTCTAATAAAAGACATTATTATTTTCATTGTTGTTTTAAATTCTTGAATTGTTGTTGACCGGTGGATTTAGAAACTTAAACGACCATTAAGTTGGTTGGGCATAGACATTCTCTAACATTTAGGGTTGTTATGTGAAATGAAGCATAACTATGTAAACATTAAATATTAATAAGACATAATTAAATGAAACATACTATAAATTTTATGCGATAAGTAATAAGTAATCATGCATTCACATGATTGTAAATGCATGCATGTAGCCCGCAAAGCAAGTGCTATATAACAAGTAACGAGGGTAAAAGGTAATAACGGGAACCACAATAGATAACCCATGTGTAAATTTACATTAAATCAACTTCTTATATAACACTTGCTTCGAGGGTGCATGCCTGCATGTAGTCTCATTTGAATGCATGATATAATAGTTTGTAACATTTATAACTAAATTACATATAGTGCACATAGATACTAGCCTTCTAGTTCTTATGCGTACGCATTAAATAGCCCTTAGACCCGTTCGAGAGTCATTACACCAGTAATGAGATCTCTCGAATTGTCCCGTTTGGATAGTTTGGGACTCCATGGTTTCTGTATAATAATATTCTTAGTGGTTTAAACTTGTTACTTTTGGGAGAATTTCTGATGTCGCATCTCAATGTTCTCTAGGTATATACTAGATGATGCGATGTTAAGTGTTATTTCAATTGATTAATTGAAACAACACTTACGAATCTATGTCGTGTACTTGGAGAACTATGGGGATATACTGTCGAATTTTTCTCAAATTGGAACAATGTGCATGATCTGTTAAGTATATTACAGAAATATGCGATCTTGAATGGGATAAGAGTACTTACCCTTTAGAGGAGATGGAGGAAATAGGAATTATATATTTTTTTATAATACAACACCGAAAGATGAGATGTCAATCTTGCAATAAATTATTTAATGGGAACTAAATGTTCACACTTTTCTTTATACTAGTCCACGAATATACACTTCTGACCCATAATAGGTGACTGTTTATACTAATCCACGAATATATGCTTCTTACCCATAAAAGTGTTTTTATAATACTTTTGTTTATTTAATGGGTACTTTGGGAAGATCCGGGAGTCCATTATGAGAGTGCGTGACACTGTCTCCTCGAAGGAGTCGATCTCATTGGTACAGTGGCAAAAGTGTATCGACAATGAGATCGATGAGCAGCAATTGACATCTCGTCAATCGGGGAGGGAAAACCATAGGAAAAGTCAGACATGCACTACTTCGAGCGGGAATCTTACGCCGAGGTGGATCATAGGACGGTATCTTTTTATTTTTCTTTAATTTTAGTTTTATGTTATTCTAATTTAGCATTACTTTGTGTTACTTACTAATTCTGCATTATTTTATTTCAGAAGACGGGGAGTGGTTCTAGGGTTAGGCCACATAGGCTCGATGACTATGTGGCAATTCAGACGAAGAAGGTTAAGGACAAGGAGGTGTCCCCGAGCGTTGTAGCCACGGTTGTAAGTTATAAATGTTTAATTTTTTAACTACGTTATAATTTTTTATTTATTTAATTAACTAATTGTGTACTTTTTGTCATTTCAGGCAAAGCTTAAGGAAGTGCAAGAGTCGCAGTCTAATGATGACAAAGTGTCTTTGTCCACTGACGTACTCAGCCAAGTGCTCCGGGTGGATCGCAATGGGAGGACTAGGGGGTGAGTTCGTGGGTGGGGAAGTCGAGAATCATCGGAATGAAGACGAGCAATATCGGGTTGGCTCATAAGGTGGATACCCATGACGATAAGCTATCAAGGTTGGAAGCGACAATCCTATATATGTACGCCTTCATGAAGCGTTAGTGGGGGTCCACCTCCGATGAGGGCAAGAGTAAGGGGAAGGAAGTAGATGAGGACGTCATTGCTTTAACTCTGATAGGCATGAACTCGCCGCCATATGATCTAATTCCTATCTTGACCCCCATCAACAGGCCTATGTCAACAATCGATTGGCCTAGCGTGTTTTTACTCGACATATTTGATGGGGAGCCTACAGAAAGGGGGTTGAGGGGCCCGGAGACCCTCCCGGGTATGGTGGTTTATGGATGTCCCTTGCAAGACATTAAGGCAAATGTTCTCGTCAGGTATGTTTTGGCCTGAAAGGAGAACTCACCTTTGTGGTTGCACGAACAATGCAACATTCAGCAAATTGATGGGTGTGCCAATGCATATATCATCTGGCCTTCCTTCCTCCTCCGACTTGTTCAAGACCCTATGCAATGACATTATTTCTATTTATTTTATTTGGATATTGGATTATATTTGCATTTTTTTGATTTGGTCCATGTTGGTTTGGATATGGATATTTGTATTTGGTTATTGATATTTACATGTTGGTTATGGATATTTGTATTTTGGTTTGGTTGCTCTATATATATGCTGTTTGGACAGGTACAATTTTGTTATCATAGGACAAATATACTGATGGGAAGTGGCAGTGGCCATACTGCCCAACATTTTTTTTTAAATCTGCTTAGAATTATCAAGGACTTTGACCGTGACAAGTTTAAGTTTTTGTCAAGGGCTTTTCACGATAAAAAATCATTACAAATTTGTCAAGGTTAATGATCGTGATAAGTCCGTGACAAATTCATTTGTAACCTGTAATACCCCGTACTTTTGGCTATATTTATTTTTGGGATTAATTAATTAAATTGCGTATTAATTGGAAATTAATCCGGGTTAAAAATACTAATGTGATGCGAGTTAGTATTTGATTATGTGCATATATGATTATATATGAACTTGGTATTATAAAATTTGTCGTGAGATTTATATACGGCATTTTAGAAATTTTGTTGAGACGCGTGACACCGCCGCGTCACGGTATAATATTTTGATAATAAAAGTGAATTTAAAATCTATAATCCATATGGTCGTTTTGAGTGCTCCAACGCGTCCGGAAGGGTCGAGATAGTCAGAAAACACTAGCCGGGGGTATAGTTTGGGTCCCGGGGTATTTTTAGGCCATACCGGCACCATAAAGGGTATTTTGGTAATTTTACATTTTGAGGAATTAAAAGTGACGAAAATTAGAGATGTAAATCTGATCTGGATATTGACCCACTAAGCCCATAACCAACCCATATTAACCCTTTAAGCTACGGAGGCTAACATTAGGTTTACAATCTTCCCCAAATCAAACCCTAGCCACCTTGAGCCACCATTGGAGAAGGAACTTAGAGAGAGAGGAAACTCTGCAGAATCTTCACCAAACCTACACCAAATCAGAAATCAAACCAAGTCAAGTGGTTTAATTATGTTTAATTTCAACAAATGTTCTTTCCATGTTAGAAAATTCGGATTTATGGTTTGTTCTTGACAAATATGAAAACCCATGTAGTTTAGATCATAGAACTTGAGAAATTGTGAAGAGAATTGCATGTAGAATAGTTTGGAGACAATTAATCTGATGTTAATACATGATTGGGTGAAAGAAAAACGAATTAAATTCTGGAATTTGATGTTGATATATATCTAGGGTTCATGTTCTTGATAATATTGGGGAAAAGTATAAAATCTTGGGATTTAATGATGTTTAGGATGCCTTATTGCCTTAAAAGACGTTAGTTTATGACCTAAGCATGTTTTAGTATGATTAGGGGACTTAAATCATTGTTAGAACGAACTTTGGAGAAGGATTGAAGTGTTAAAAATGGTGAAAAACGAGATAGGAAAAATCTGGGCCGAAACTGGTAGCTCGTTAGAAGCAGCCCCCAGGTCGTTCGAACGAACTCGTTCGAACGAGCTTCTAATGAGTTGACCAGTCATTACTAACGAGAAGGGATCTCGTTCGATATCTCGTTCGAACGAGATATCGTTAGAAGGAACAGTTCGTTCGAACGAACTGGGATCTCGTTCGAACAGCCTCGTTCGAACGAGACTTCTAACGAGTTGACAGAAGGATCTCGTTCGAACCTCCTCGTTCGAACGAAACTTCTAACGAGTTGACAGTTTGGTCCTTTTAGAACTGTTTTGACTTTTGGAGTCCCGAAAACTGGTTCAAGGGTAGAGTTAGCATTCCTTTGATGATATAGTGATAGAATTGGGACTTTTGGGCAATTATGAGAAGTAAATTATATGCGAGAGTTGTATTACATGGACGGTTTGGGATGAGACGTGAGTGTCTACGACGACGTGAGAAATTATAGTGCGTTTAATTACAAACCGGAATAGTGTAGTTTGTGATAAATATAGTTAGTGCGATAATTCGATATGTACTACGATTAAATACGGTATTACTAAGATGTGTGTTTACTTAGTATTGGTATATGGATTGTGTGTATGACATACCTACCATACTTGCTATCACGGGAGGTTGCGTTCGCTTAGGACCCTCTAATCCTTGTGTGCCTACGGGGGGGATATAGATTGGTACCTTGATGAACATAGGTCATAGAAAGACTTATTGTGATATTAATAAGTCCGCTGACCGTGGGAGCGTAGGTATGTGCGTGACCCACGTGATGGTGACTGTGTTCGCCTCCACTATTTGTGATTTGTGTTATCTGAACTATTCCTGAGAGATTCGGAATGTGTGATCCTTATGTACGTGATGTACCGGGATGGATAGCAGAGTATGTGTGCACCATAGCTTAGATTGCGGGGTGCTTGTATTGTATATTTATGATATGAATAATATACATTAAATTAATGGGAATCCTCATGTTAATGTTGTAAAAATATTACGGTATCGTTTCGAGAAATATAACGAGTTAACTGATAGTTATATATATTGCATTTTGAGTATCTGAGTTGACGTTAAACCCCTATTTAATTACGAGCGTTATTATGTAAATGGAACCAAGTATTATGGGTAGGACCTTTGGCAGTCTAGCTAGATATGTTGTCACTTAGCTAGTAGTATGGGTAGTTAGATGGGTACTTGCGTTAGGAGTGCACAGTTAGACGAGAGGTGAGAATATAATGTGAGTGCACGTCCTAACATGTACTTTGCATTTAATGTTTTTAAAACACTTGCAGGTTTTTAAAATATAACTCCACATTCGGGCTCTGACCCGTTTGCTTTTCAAATCTTTTTTTCTTTGTAAAACCATTTTAGGTGCCCAGCCACAAGGACACCAAGCATAGGATACTCATTCAGGTGACGAGCTGTAGCTGCTTGTGGAAGCTACAGGGATTTGCATGTAGACGCTTCTATCTTTTGGATTCCAGAGTCACCATCTATCAGTTGTAGGGAATGTTGCCCATTTTCTTAGAGACATCGTTTTCATTTCAGTTTTCAGACTTTAGCACATATTGTTTCAGTTTATTTATTTCAGTATGGGATTGTAGTGAGGAGTTTTTCCTCCAGACTTTATTTACTGCTATGTGATGGTTATTCATTTTACTTCAGTATGGTGAATGGTGTTATTTATTTCTTCATTACTTTTGTTGCATGTTAATCAGACTTAAATTAAAATTTGGCAACTTGCTTTTTAAATACTAGGTGGTTAGTAATATTAATATGTTTTCGACAGTGATGCTATTAACTGAGCCAACTTGGCATTTTGAATTAATTTAATAAAGGAGTAGCTACCCGGTATTTAATTAGTCGGGGTGTCACAGGTGGTATCAGAGCATCAGGTTCTAGTGTCCTTTAAGATCTGTACGACTATTATGTTTCCGCTACGTTTCTTTGATATAGAGCCCTATATTTTAGGACTGTTGTACTCTTTTTGTGTATGCTTCGTTCTTCAGCTATTTTAAGTTTATAAACCGTGAACTTATAAACTTCATTCTTATTTCAGATGCCTCCACGACGTGCACGACGAGTTCCCAGGAATGCAACGCCCGAACCCCAGCCCGCTCCAGTTCAGGGCATGTTGAACGCCGCTGAGGTTGCAGCTATAGTAGCTCAAGCGGTGAATGCCGCGATTGCCGTTATTCAGCAGGCACCGCCTCAGGCGCCGGTTGCCGCGCCAGCACAGGTTAATGCATTCCCGTCTGCTTGGGAGCGTGTACGAGACGCTTTTCAGAAAGCGCATCCGCCAGAGTTTGCAAGAAGCTCAGATGTGGTAGTCTCGAGCCAATGGAGGAAGGACATACAGAGGCATTTGAGGATGCATGAGTGCACCGATGTTCAGAAACAGGTGCTAGCTACTTTCAAGCTAGTGGGATCTGCGCTACAGTGGTGGGAGTCTATTACCACCGCGGAGGAGAGGGATACCCTCACGATTCAGGAGTTCTGGGTGCGGTTCGACCGCAAGTACTTTCCATTCGCAGTTCATACAGAGATGAGGAGGAAGCTGATGAGTCTGAAGCAGGAGGGCAAGACAGTGGCCGAGTATGAGGCCGAGTTCACTAACCTGTTGAATATCGTTCCAGACGAGATTCCAACAGAGAAGAAGAAGATAGAGAAGTTCACCGACGGGTTGAATTGGAGGATCCGTCAACATCTGCTAGGGAACCTATCGTTGGCCCCGTATTCTGATGTGGTTAACGCTGCATTGTTGCACTGCCAGGACCACCGTTTTCATATGGCCGAGGGCAAGCGGTCGGGGGAGTCTAGCCATCAGGGCAGGACTGGAGGACATAGTGCCAGCGGGGCACAATCGGGTCAGGGGCAGAGGCAGAATGAGCAGGGCTCCCAGCAGGGGGATAATAAGAGGTTACGGTCAGGGAACTACAGGCAGGGACAGGGAGGTTTCCGCCAGGGCCATCAGGGCCAACAGGGGCAGAATGGGCAGCAGTTTCACCAGGGCCAGCAGGGCCAAGGGAGGAATGGTAACGGCCACCAGGGCCGGGGACAGCAGGGGCAGAGGGGAGGGAATTTCCCAGGGAAGTGCTTTACTTGTGGCAAGACTGGCCATAAGAAGCAGGATTGTCCTGATAGGGGCAGGGCCCCACAGCAGCAGCAGCAGGGTGCTCGCCAGGAGCCACAGAGACCTATGTTTCCCGCCGCTCTTCCCGCACCGCCACAGATGGCAGCACTGCCACCCATTCCAGCAGTCCCAGTTCAGCAGGGGCAGCTACAGTATGGACGTGTCTACAACGTCCACCAGGCTGCAGTTCCACAGGCACCGCCCGCGATCGAGGGTACGTTTCCTATCCATGGCACTATGGGTCGGGTGTTATTTGATACGGGTGCTACACATTGTTTTATAGCTACACACTTCGCGAAAGCTTTAGGATTGTTAGCTACGGCAGAGAGCACAGTGACGTGTGTCGAGTCACCATTAGGGAGTGGGTCACTTATTTTCTTTATATGCCGGGGAGTGGGGGTAGAGATTGGTGGTTTGGTATTGCCTGCAGACATGTTAGTGTTAGACATGCATGTTCACAATGTAATCATCGGTATGGATTGGCTCGTAGCATATAGGGCCATGATTGATTGCTTCAGCGGGAGCATTGTTTTTGCCATTCCGGGGCAAGAGATGTTTATAGTGGCGATGCCTCGCCCAGAGGGAGGATCGACCGCTCATCTGTATTACATAGAGGAGGATACCTCTAAGGAGGTTGTTATTCCTTTAGATTCGATCCCGGTTGTCAGGGAGTATTCGGATATGTTTTAGGAGATACCAGGCTTACCACCCAGTCGAGAGATAGACTTCGTTATAGATTTGCTACCAGGTACGAGACCTATAGCACGTGCACCGTACCGTATGGCTCCAGCGGAGATGCGAGAGCTACGGGATCAGATAGAGCAGCTGTTAGGGCAGGGCTTTAATCGCAGGAGTACCTCACCTTGGGGCGCTCCAGTTTTGTTTGTGAAGAAGAGGGATGGTTCACTGAGATTGTGTGTGGACTACCGGGAGTTGAATAAGGTCACGATACGGAATAAGTATCCGTTGCCTCGAATCGATGACTTATTCGACCAGTTGAGAGGAGCTTCTTTCTTCTCAAAGATTGACTTGAGATCGGGATACCATCAGTTGCGTATCAGGGAGGAGGATGTCTCGAAGACTGCGTTCTTATCGAGATACGGTTCTTATGAATTTCGGGTTATGCCTTTCGACTTGACCAACGCTCCAGCAGTGTTTATGGACTTGATGAACAGAGTGTTCAGGGATTTCCTAGATCAGTTTGTCATTGTCTTCATTGATGACATTCTGGTTTACTCTCAGACAGAGGAGGAGCACGCCGAGCATTTGAGGCAGGTTTTGCAGACACTCCGTCAGAACGAGTTGTATGCAAAATATGAGAAGTGCGGGTTTTGGATGAAGGAAGTCCAGTTCTTGGCTCACATTATTTCCGACCAAGGGATATCTGTTGATCCGGGGAAAGTATCAGCGGTGAGGGAGTGGGGACAGCCCACGACACCAACGGAGATTCTTAGTTTCTTGGGTTTAGCAGGATACTACAGGAGGTTTATTCGGGGTTTCTCGGAGATAGCAGGTCCTTTGACACATCTTACTCGTAAGGGTGTGCCATATATCTGGAGTGATGCCTGTCAGTTGGCATTCGATGAGTTAAAGGACAAATTGACCTCAGCACCAGTGTTAGCATTGCCGAGACCGGGAGTTGAGTATTTGGTTTACACCGATGCGTCTTTGCAAGGATTGGGAGGTGTATTGCAGCAGGAGAGACAGGCCATAGTTTATGCTTCCCGTAAGCTTAAGCCTCATGAGAAGAATTACCCTACGCATGATTTGGAGTTGGCGGCAGTGGTATTTGCCTTACGGATTTGGAGGCACTATCTTTTGGGGGAGAAGTTTCAGCTGTTCACGGACCACAAGTCACTACAGTATCTGTTCACGCAGAAGGAATTGAATATGCGGCAGCGTAGGTGGCTTAAATTTGTGAAGGACTACCAGTTCGACATCCAGTACCACCCGGGTAAGGCTAACGTGGTAGCAGACGCGTTGAGCCGCAGACCAGCAGATGAGGTGGCAGAGGTGTGGAAAGCTAAGTGGAAGGAATTGGGACACCAGGATGCAGTGGCCCGATCTTTCATGTCTGTGATGTCCGTTACACCGCAGATTATCACGAAGGTAGTACGAGCACAGGCTAATGACTCGTTCTGTCAGGGGCAGATAGTTCGATTACTTGCAGAGGGAGCCGAGTCCTATACCGTTAGCTCAGACGGGGGATTACGCTTCAATGGGAGATTGGTAGTTCCGGAAGGAGAAAAATTGCGGCACGATGTGATGGCAGAGTCGCACGGCTCACTGTTCGCGGTACATCCCGGAGGGGACAAAATGTACCAAGATATGAGATGGCAATATTGGTGGAGCGGTATGAAGAGAGATATCGCTGAGTTTGTCTCGAAATGCGCCACTTGTCAGCTTGTAAAAGTGGATCATCAGAGACCGGCAGGATTGCTACAGCCGTTGGAGGTTCCGGTGTGGATGTGGGAGAGCATATCCATGGACTTTATCACGGGGTTGCCTACGTCGCAGAGGGGTCACGACTCCGTTTGGGTAATTGTGGACAGGTTGTCCAAGGTCGCTCACTTCTTACCCGTTAGGACCGACTATACTACGGGACAGTACGCCCAGCTCTTTATTTCAGAGATTGTGAGACTTCACAGTGTGCCCCTAAATATCGTGTCTGACAGAGACAAGATATTTGTTTCGAGGTTTTGGGAGAGTTTCCAGGAGGCCATGGGCACGGAATTGCGGTTGAGTACGGCTTATCATCCGCAGACCGATGGGCAGACAGAGCGCACAAACCAGATGTTGGAGGACATGCTACGCATGTGCATTATTGACTTCGGGGGTGGATGGGAGCAGTACCTTCCACTGGTGGAGTTTTCTTACAACAACTCCTATCAGTTCACGATTGGCATGGCTCCGTTCGAGGCGTTGTACGGTAGGCCTTGTCGTTCCCCAGCATGTTGGTTGGAGGTGGGGGACAACAAACTCCTTGGGCCGGAAGTGATTCAGGATACTTCGGCAAGGATTGAGTTGATTCGAAGTCGCATTCGGGTAGCTCAAGACAGGCAGAAGAGTTATGCTGATGCGAAGAGGTTTTTCAGGGAGTTCCAAGTGGGGGACCAGGTTTTGCTCAGGGTTTCTCCGATGAAGGGGATTATGCGATTCGGGAAGAAGGGGAAGTTAGCACCGAGGTACGTGGGGCCGTTTCCTATTATTGAGCGGATCGGACCGGTGGCGTATAGACTTGGACTACCGGAGCACTTGCATCGGATTCACGACGTGTTCCATATTTCCTCGTTGAGGAAATACCTTAGAGATAATTTGGCTCATTCTCACATTGCTGTGGAGGACATCGATCTCCAGCCGGATAGCTCCTACGAGGAGGGGCCAATTGCTATTTTGGACCGAAGCGAGAGGAAACTGCGGTCAAAGATAGTTCCGTTAGTGCGTGTTCAGTGGCGACATCACAATGTCGAGGAGTCCACATGGGAGCGCGAGGATGAGATGCGCGAACGTTATCCAGAGTTATTTTTAGCAGGTACTTTCTAGTTTCAAATTTCGGGACGAAAGTCAGTTATTAGGGGGGAAGTATGTAATACCCCGTACTTTTGGCTATATTTATTTTTGGGATTAATTAATTAAATTGCGTATTAATTGGAAATTAATCCGGGTTAAAAATACTAATGTGATGCGAGTTAGTATTTGATTATGTGCATATATGATTATATATGAACTTGGTATTATAAAATTTGTCGTGAGATTTATATACGACATTTTAGAAATTTTGTTGAGACGCGTGGGACCGTCGCGTCACGGTATAATATTTTGATAATAAAAGTGAATTTAAAATCTATAATCCATATGGTCGTTTTGAGTGCGCCAACGCGTCCGGAAGGGTCGAGATAGTCAGAAAACACTAGCCGGGGGTATAGTTTGGGTCCTGGGGTATTTTTAGGCCATACCGGCACCATAAAGGGTATTTTGGTAATTTTACATTTTGAGGAATTAAAAGTGACGAAAATTAGAGATGTAAATCTGATGTGGATATTGACCCACTAAGCCCATAACCAACCCATATTAACCCTTTAAGCTACGGAGGCTAACATTAGGTTTACAATCTTCCCCAAATCAAACCCTAGCCACCTTGAGCCACCATTGGAGAAGGAACTTAGAGAGAGAGGAAACTCTGCAGAATCTTCACCAAACCTACACCAAATCAGAAATCAAACCAAGTCAAGTGGTTTAATTATGTTTAATTTCAGCAAATGTTCTTTCCATGTTAGAAAATTCGGATTTATGGTTTGTTCTTGACAAATATGAAAACCCATGTAGTTTAGATCATAGAACTTGAGAAATTGTGAAGAGAATTGCATGTAGAATAGTTTGGAGACAATTAATCTGATGTTAATACATGATTGGGTGAAAGAAAAACGAATTAAATTCTGGAATTTGATGTTGATATATATCTAGGGTTCATGTTCTTGATAATATTGGGGAAAAGTATAAAATCTTGGGATTTAATGATGTTTAGGATGCCTTATTGCCTTAAAAGACGTTAGTTTATGACCTAAGCATGTTTTAGTATGATTAGGGGACTTAAATCATTGTTAGAACGAACTTTGGAGAAGGATTGAAGTGTTAAAAATGGTGAAAAACGAGATAGGAAAAATCTGGGCCGAAACTGGTAGCTCGTTAGAAGCAGCCCCCAGGTCGTTCGAACGAACTCGTTCGAACGAGCTTCTAATGAGTTGACCAGTCATTACTAACGAGAAGGGATCTCGTTCGATATCTCGTTCGAACGAGATATCGTTAGAAGGAACAGTTCGTTCGAACGAACTGGGATCTCGTTCGAACAGCCTCGTTCGAACGAGACTTCTAACGAGTTGACAGAAGGATCTCGTTCGAACCTCCTCGTTCGAACGAAACTTCTAACGAGTTGACAGTTTGGTCCTTTTAGAACTGTTTTGACTTTTGGAGTCCCGGAAACTGGTTCAAGGGTAGAGTTAGCATTCCTTTGATGATATAGTGATAGAATTGGGACTTTTGGGCAATTATGAGAAGTAAATTATATGCGAGAGTTGTATTACATGGACGGTTTGGGATGAGACGTGAGTGTCTACGACGACGTGAGAAATTATAGTGCGTTTAATTACAAACCGGAATAGTGTAGTTTGTGATAAATATAGTTAGTGCGAGAATTCGATATGTACTACGATTAAATACGGTATTACTAAGATGTGTGTTTACTTAGTATTGGTATATGGATTGTGTGTATGACATACCTACCATACTTGATATCACGGGAGGTTGCATTCTCTTAGGACCCTCTAATCCTTGTGTGCCTACGGGGGGGATATAGATTGGTACCTTGATGAACATAGGTCATAGAAAGACTTATTGTGATATTAATAAGTCCGCTGACCGTGGGAGCGTAGGTATGTGCGTGACCCACGTGATGGTGACTGTGTTCGCCTCCACTATTTGTGATTTGTGTTATCTGAACTATTCCTGAGAGATTCGGAATGTGTGATCCTTATGTACGTGATGTACCGGGATGGATAGCAGAGTATGTGTGCACCATAGCTTAGATTGCGGGGTGCTTGTATTGTATATTTATGATATGAATAATATACATTAAATTAATGGGAATCCTCATGTTAATGTTGTAAAAATATTACGGTATCGTTTCGAGAAATATAATTAGTTAACTGATAGTTATATATATTACATTTTGAGTATCTGAGTTGACGTTAAACCCCTATTTAATTACGAGCGTTATTATGTAAATGGAACCAAGTATTATGGGTAGGACCTTTGGCAGTCTAGCTAGATATGTTGTCACTTAGCTAGTAGTATGGGTAGTTAGATGGGTACTTGCGTTAGGAGTGCACAGTTAGACGAGAGGTGAGAATATAATGTGAGTGCACGTCCTAACATGTACTTTGCATTTAATGTTTTAAATGTTTTTAAAACACTTGCAGGTTTTTAAAATATAACTCCACATTCGGGCTCTGACCCGTTTGCTTTTCAAATCTTTTTTTCTTTGTAAAACCATTTTAGGTGCCCAGCCACAAGGACACCAAGCATAGGATACTCATTCAGGTGACGAGCTGTAGCTGCTTGTGGAAGCTACAGGGATTTGCATGTAGACGCTTCTATCTTTTGGATTCCAGAGTCACCATCTATCAGTTGTAGGGCATGTTGCCCATTTCCTTAGAGACATCGTTTACATTTCAGTTTTCAGACTTTAGCACATATTGTTTCAGTTTATTTATTTCAGTATGGGATTGTAGTGAGGAGTTTTTCCTCCAGACTTTATTTACTGCTATGTGATGGTTATTCATTTTACTTCAGTATGGTGAATGGTGTTATTTATTTCTTCATTACTTTTGTTGCATGTTAATCAGACTTAAATTAAAATTTGGCAACTTGCTTTTTAAATACTAGGTGGTTAGTAATATTAATATGTTTTCGACAGTGATGCTATTAACTGAGCCAACTTGGCATTTTGAATTAATTTAATAAAGGAGTAGCTACCCGGTATTTAATTAGTCGGGGTGTCACATAACCCCCAAACTTTTCACAGTCAAAGATCGTGACAAGTTTGACTTGTCAAGGTTTTTGATCATGACAAGTTGATAGTTTTGGTGTAATGACAAGAGAGCTTACAGAGATTGAAAAACTACGGCAAATAGCAAGCAACGAAGGCAGAGAATGAAAGCTTTAGAAGAAAGATAAAATCTAAGTTCAGAAAGTTTGAGGTAAAGAGAATTGGAGGGAAACATTTGTCCTTTTATAGGTTTCCTCGAAAATAGAGATGAAATGATTGAACTGAATGGACGATTGAATTGCTGACGGCCGCACGGTTACCAAAGATGCAAAATGACCAACATATCCTTTCACGGTTCATTATTTTTCAAATTATTTACAAAAATGCCACCTCTTGCTAAATTAGTAATAAAATTGAAGTCCAAGAGATCGGCTACTGATCAACTCCCAAGAAGCACACTGAGCAAGATTTTGGAACGAATACTCCATACTTTCGATCAATCATCAATCATAAAGCATTGAAGGCTTTTGTTGTATGTAAAAATTATTTATCTATGTGGACTAATGAGAATTGGACACCTGTCCTCCTGCGTGGTAGTTCTCATATAACTTTTTCTGTTACCATCAAGAATAGCAAAAATCACTTGGGTGGAATAGCTAACAGCTCTTGTACATGTACATATGGATGTTAATAGTCTTATTTATTGTATAAAGATATAAATGTCTATATATATATAAGTATTCCATCTCTTGGGTTCCTAACCACTATAAATACATGATATCCCTTAGCTCAAAGGGACGATTGAACCAAGTACAAACATACACACCCCTGAGTTATTGTAACCACCTGAAATAATACCAACAGTGGACGTAGATTTTTCTCATAGCTGAACCACTTTAAAAACCTTAATTTTTGTGTGTTTGTCCTGCGTGATTATTTTTATCTGTGATTATAAATCTGGACCCAATCCATTTTTAGACATCTACAATTCCCATTAAAGTCAGTTATCGGCCCAACCTTTACTTCAAGATCCTTGAGCTTGTATCCCAACTTGAAAAGGAGATCGACGTACAATAGTTCTGAAGCACTCCCTTATTTGACTATAATCCTCTTAACTCGAAAGTTGACGACCCTTAGTGAAACCACTAAAGCGTCCTTATGGGGGATGTTAACTCCAACCAAATCCTAATTTGAAAACATGGTTCCTTTTGTCTAAGTAAATCTCTGTACGCTCCTAATTGTGAATGCTATGTTTAAAGGCCTCCACTTGAAAGGACTCTTGGTCGCTAATAGAAATCATGATCATCTCTTTGAGCTTGTGTCCGGTGACTTGAGAAGGGTTTGTGAATCCATGAATGGCAATATAATCATGTTGGTGATTCCTCATCGTTGTCCATCTGACGAATATGATCCCCCCTTGTTGTTTTGTATGGATCAACATATTTCTTAGGGTGTCTTGCTTAAACAAAATCATTGTAGTGCTCTTAAGTTATGAACTATTTTGAGTCCTTTGATTGTGATCTTTGTAATGGATGCACTGTAGTTTTTTGTATCTCTTATATAGATTGCACCCCATCTTGCGTGGCCACTTATATAATGGATTATCCTTAATATGAGGTATAATGTTATGAATCGATCCCACCAAAGATCATGTTCACCCCTTTGTGGGAATCTTCATTAGGTGGAGCCGATCTGGGTAAGGATGCTTTGATAGACAGACTAAATTATCCCCCTTTAATAATTTATTCACAAAATTATGTGATGTATACTTGATATTATCATGTGAATGTTATAATGCATGAATACTTTAGTTTTGTATAGTGCGGACCAATCAATCTATATATAATGGTATTTAGTGGTAATGGGTGAACTTTTTATATGCATGGATGAGAAGCTTTAATAAGAGTAAAGAAGAGTGAAAGGACAAGGTGTTAACTTTTAACAATGTGCGACACCTGAAGCTAGGGGTGTTCGCGGTCCGGTCCGATTTTGAGGTATTTTTTGGACCGGACCGCATTAATCGGTCTTAAAAAAATCTGGACCGAGACCGGACCGAAATAATCAGTCTCGATCCTATTCGGTTTTCAAGCGGTTCGTGTTCGGTCTCGGTCCTATTTGGTTCATACAAATAAATACAACTAAAACCCCCAAAGTCACAGCAAAAAAACACAGAAGCAATTAATAAAGAAAACTTTTCTTGCACAAATTGGAAAAGCTCCAGGGACAATTCCATTGTAAATTGCACATATTAGCAAACAAACTTTTTCTTACATAATTGATATGTTTACCTTTGAAAAGCTACAGGGACAATTCCATAATGGGTAGAAGTTTGTTGCAATGACCATAATAGTGCTTGGGAGGCACCCTTGTGGGTCATCATAGCACTTGATCTGATAGCTATACCCCCAGCGCAAACCATTGTTGAAGAGAGTAGTACTAAGTGTTGCACTGTTTGTACCATACCCTTGGCAGCACAAATTTCTATACCCGCAAGCTCACCTGCACAAACCAACACATCACATTTAAGAAATCCACACCCTAAATCCATATCTTGCAAAAGATAACACTTCAATTATTTTTAACAGATTATTATATCTTTTTTAATTATACATCGACTGTAAATCAAATAAAAGAAATCCAACTGAAGCTGATCTCCCCGTGACCCTGATTTACCTACCTCAAAAATTAAGTTTGTTTGTTTGTATCTACCTCGCACGGAATTGTCCACCCCAGCACGTGTTACACTTTTATACCATAAAATACAATACTATTTTCTTGGCCCGTGTACACAACCACCGATTCAGCTGAACGCTCCCGTAAAACAATCCGCTCAACCTTCCAAAACAAACGAGGCAACCATCATTCCTACGTAACCCCGTATTTAAACCTGACATGTCACCACAGCCTTCTCAAATTATATAAATCCAACAAAACCCTTTCAACCCAAACCCACACTTGCCTTCAATTTCAACTTCATCATATTCATCACCTCTCTTTCTGCATAAAAAAGTGAAAAATTTAATATACCATTTAAGATCTAGTTGGCAAACGAAAGGAAGCTTGTATTTATCATGCCGCCGTCTGCCGGAATTGATCCACAGCCTGGTCGGGTTCCGATGGGGCCTAAAATGACGGTACACCCAGACACGTTCGCAAAGGACTCATTAATCGCCTGGTTTCGCGGCGAGTTCGCGGCGGCTAATGCCATTATAGACGCGTTATGCAACCATCTAACTCAACTGGATGGCTCTCCGGATTATGAGTCAGTTTTCGGTGCTATACATCGCCGGAGATTGAACTGGATCCCAATTCTTCAGATGCAAAAATATTACTCCATCGCTGAAGTAGCACTCGAGCTCCGCCGCGTTGTGGAGAAGAAAAAGTTTAAACAAATGAATGTTTCTTGTGACGAATCAATTCATAGTAACCAAAATAACAAAGCTCAGGTCCTGGATCAACAAGATTCGCCCACACATGATTTACCTAAGGCTGATATTACTCCTACAGGTATTAATTTAAATATTTTTTATATTATTTGTAAACTTGGATTGGTAGTGATTGGATCTATCCAAGGGTCGGAAGTAGGGGTACAAATGATTGGTTTTCTGTCGACTCTAATCAGGTTTTTGTCAAAATCACCTCTATCCAATTCCGATTCATTTGGCCTTTTGTGTGTACCTTGTCGTCTCTTATCATGTTCGTATCGTGTTTGAATTGTGTTCAAGTCATGCCTTTACGACTCGTGTCGTGTATTTATATTAAATGACTAAATTCAAATTTGATTTGTTTAGTTGTCGTGTTTAGCGATTCTTCCGTTAAACATCCGTATTCGTTAAGACTTCACTCAAACTCGCGAAAAAAGTTGTCGAATCTTTGAGAGTGTAGACCGCATGTCCGTACAAGTTTATTTAGTTTCAACAATTCATAAGTGAAGCACGATGTGAAATTTTTTGAAATTACGAGGAATTTTCAATTTGATTTTGCGTTCTACTTCTGAATTGGTAAAGTTGAATTTTGGATTTTGTTTCCGGTTACAAAAATCAATGTTTAGTCTAGGGGTGTGCAAAAAAACCGACCAAACCGACAAAACCGAGCCGAACCGAAAATTTTCGGGCCGGGTTTTTTTGAGGGTCGGTTCGGTTCGGTTTAATCATGTATAAAACCGACAGGGTCGGTTCGATTTTCGGTTTTGGCATAAAAAACCCGATTTTGAACCGAACCGAACCGAATTAATTTTTATACATTTTAATTTTATATTTTATATTATATTTATATTAGTGTTGACATATTATATTATATTTTTTAATTTTATATTTATATTAGGTATTAAAAATATATATATTTTATTAAAATAAAGGAAAAAACCGAACCGGCCCTGTATAAAACCGGCCTTGTCAAAAATCGACGGGAAACCGAACCGACCCTGTCAAAAACCGACCCGATTCGGTTCGGTTCGGTTTTTCAGTATTTTCGGTTCGGTTCGGTTCTCCTCCTCCAAAAACCGACATGGTCGGTTCGGCCCAAAAAATCCGGTCAAAACCGAACCGACCGACCCGTGAACACCCCTAGTTTAGTCCCTATAAACTAAGTATATTTATATTTGGTTTCACTTTATAGATTATGTACTTTTAGCGCTTAAAATAATATTGATTATGGATATAGGACAACAAACATTTCGTTTTCATTTTTAGTCCCTATTTTCAAATTAAAGGGACACGTGGGCTGGCAATTTTTGGCACGATAACCCGTTTATGGTAATAACCCGAACATGACCGGAACATGACACGATTAGCTTGTGTAGATTTAAAAGTACCCAAAACTTATACTTAAATTAAAATCAACGCGACCCGATAATGACACGACTAACCCGAATTGCCACCCCTGTGATTGGTTAACGTTTTATGAATATGGGTCCGCGCCAGCGGCTTTATTAAAAAATAGGGACTAAAACTATAAATAAAATATTTGTTGTCCTATTTCCAAAATATATATTACAATATGTCCTAAATTTACAAAGCCCTTCACTTTAATATAATAATGTTCAGTGAATTAAGTTTTCTTGCATTTATTTTACCTTGATTTTTTTATTTTGCAACAAGGCCCTCGTCTATATTTTTATATTTTTTTTTTCTAAAAATTTAGGATAAAATAAAAAAAAAGTGTTTTGTATGGTGAAGGAGTTTTTGTAACAAAATGAAAATGCTTCGACTAAATGTTAATTAAAAAATTATCGATGAACTTCTTATCAAATGACCCTTTAATATATTCTTCTTCTAGTGCTTAAAATTACTATCTTTTCTAATTATTTTAAGGATTAATTACATTTGGACTCCCCCAACTTTACCTCACTTCACTTCACAATCCGAACTTTCAATTTTTTCACTTAATCCCCCCTAACTTCCAATGACTCTACAAGTTGATCTAAACAAGTTTCTCAGGAGGCGGTCAGTGCATGGCACATGAGGGTATTTTGGTCCAAGCTAATATAAAATATTTAAAACAAAAGAGAAGTGGCATTAAAACATTTAAAAAATATTTACATAATCTTATAATTAAAAATAAATAAAAAATTGGAAATTATAAAAAAATATTTAAAAATCGAAAATTGGAAGAAAAAAAATTAGAAGTTATTAAAAAATGAGTTTAAAAAGATTGAAAATATTGAAATTATTTTGAATTTACAGAAAAACTTGTAAAGAATATAAAAAAATATTGAAAAAAACTTTAAAAAAATATGTAGAACACACAAAACAATTTCTAGCCAAAAAAATCCAACCTTACTAAAAAAATATTAAAAATCTGATGCGTGTTAATGATAGAAAAAATCGACCTTTAAAATCATTTCAACATTTAAAAAGAAATTGAAAATTACAAAAAATACATTTAATAAGTATTTAAAATGATAAAAAAAGTAGTTGATGGTTTTGAAATTACCAAAAAAAGTACTGAAAAAACATTTTGAGAGTTTGGCTAATATTGAATATAACTCTTAAAAATTATTAAAAAAACAGAAAAACAATTTCCCAAAATTAAAATCCAAAAAAAAGAACAAAAAAAAATTCAGCGAAAAAATATTTTCCAGCAACATAAAAATGATTTCCATAAAAAAAAAATGAATTTCAGTTAAGCCCCAGCCCCCTCCTCACCCCTGATTCAATCCCAAATCCTTTATTTTCCGTGTGTGTGTGATAGAGAGAGAGAGAGAGAGAGAGAGAGAGAGAGAGAGAGAGAGAGAAGCCTTAAGGTTTTAAAAAAAAAGATAAAATACCCAAAAAGCCTTTTTACAAAATTCAAAATGGTTACCACGTGTTTTTTTCAAAATTTGGGAGGTTCAGTGCGAAAACTCGAAGTTCGGATAGTAAAGTGAATGGAGCCCAAGTGTATTTAACCCATGAGTTTTTAACATGAAATATCTAATAATGATTATCACATTGAAAAAGTATTGAATACTCTAGTCCCGACACTATGACTTGTCTTTCACTTCCCCATTACCGTATAACTAGAGAAAATATAATTAAATTTTATTTGTGTAACCACTTCACTTATGTTGATAGGAAAATGTTTGATATGTGCTTTAATGGTGTATGTTTTAAGCCTCAAAATAATAATTATAAAAGCTCAACATAAATATGGGAGCGGCTATTAGCACTCTTCTACATTCTTTAGGCACTCCACTTTCCTTGACACTATAATTGAAAGACTAAATTGTGCTTTTTATTGCTCCATAGCATCATAAAAATTATATCACTTTAGCGTTATAAGAACTACTTAGCATTTTAATTGACGCAACAACATTCTAAAAACTACTTAGCTGTTTTTGTTATTTATTAAAAGTTGTTTCTAAAAGGTAAAAAGTTGTTTTATAAATAAACTCTTTTTCTTTAAAAAACCATGTTATTTTTTTATATAACAAATTGTTTTAACTATTAAGAAACTGCTTTCTTTATTAAAAAAATGCTTTTGTAAAAACAATAACTTTCCTAGTTTTTATATATATTTATAGATATGATGTAAGAATGTTTTTTTAGTAAAATAGTTTTTAGAAACTTGAACAGTTTTTGTGGAAAAAAAATTGATATGGTTAGTGGCACTGGCGCAGACCCACAACCATTAAATGATGTATATGAAATATTTTTTGCCTTTTTCGGAAGAAAACATTTTTCGGACAAAAAACTTGTACATTTTTTTTATAAAAAGATAATTTTTATGTAGAAAACAATTGTTGTTTTTAAAAACAGTTTTTAAATAAAAAATACAGTTTTTTTTTTTTATATAAAAAAAAATACTTGTGATCTAAAAAACAAAAACAATATTTTTTTAAATATAAAAACTTCTTTTTTTAATCTAAAAAAACGGTTTTTTAGTAACAAAAAATGTTGTCTATATAAAAACTGTCTTTTTTATGAAAAAAACACGGCAAAAAAATCATTACAATTTTTTTTTCCAAAATATGTTTTCTTCCAAAAAAAGGCAAAAAATATTTCCTATACATCATTTAATGGACGTGGATCCACGCCAGCGTCACTAACCACATCAAATGTTTTTGACAAAAATTGTATAAGTTTTTAAAAACTATTTTATAAAAAACACATTCTTACATTGTTTTCTATAAATATATATAAAAACTAGGTAAACAATTATTTTTAAAAAACATCTTGTTTTTCATAAAGAAAACAATTTCTTAACTGTTTAAAAAGTTTTTTATATAAAAAAATAATATTGTTTTTTAAATAAAAAATGTTTTTTATAAAAACTTTTTATGTTTTATAAACAACTTTTAATAAATAAAAAAACAGCTAAGTAGTTTTTAGAATGCTATTGCATCAATTAAAATGTTATTGTGTCAATTCAAATGCTAAGTAGTTTTTAGAATGCTAGAATGTTATGGATCAATCGAAAGGGCAATTTAGTCTTTCAATTATAGTGTTATGGAAAGTGGTGTGCCTAAAGAATATAAAGGAGTGCAAATGGCCCCTTCCCATAATTCTTTATGTCATTTTAATTGTATGTCTTTATTATTTCAATAAGTATAGGGTGACTCATGATTTTCATATCATGCTCACATGGTGTATCATGATTCATTATTGTAATATTATTGTGAATGTGTTAGTGACATTAATTAATCACTCTATGCCATGTCAGCACGTCGTCATCGCCTTAATGAATGTAGATTAAGTTTTATAATTTTGAGATTACTATTCGGGTGCCCTTCCGATATATTTATTAGGAGGACACTTTTATTAATTACTAGCATGAAGGCCACGCGATGCGTGACCGAATTTAGGAAAGCTTTATTCTTTTATTATTGTGTCTTTTTTCATATAATATATTTCATGAATGAAAAGAGATAGAATTTTAAATTAATATCGCATGTAGGCCACGCGATGCGTAACGAATAATTTATAAATGATTATAATCATTTAAAAGAAGTAAATTTATTTATCTAATGACTGAAAAAATTATATGTTACCTTCAAAGTAAGAGCTCCAAAAATCGAGGGAATTCAAGAGCATTCTTGGGTGCCTCAGCAGTCCCCATGCGCCTTGACCATCATCTGCAGACCTGTTTGTACACCAATACATATACAAAGCATAATTGGTGTAAAACAAAAAAGAAAACAATCAATCAAGCATGAACTTACAATGATTTTTTAAGCAGTGGTGTCGTGGAAAGGAAACGAACTCAATTGCATGCACTTCTATGCACGTAAAACAGTTTACTTGTCGATCGTTTAAAAACAAAATGTCATTTGTACTTTAACGATTGTAGCTAGTTAAAATAAAATTTAATGTTGTTTGGAGACCGTTATTTTGTTAAAACCAACGAAAGTGATTATACAGATGTATGCACCCAATTAATACATGGAGTTTTTTCATTTCTAAAAAAAAGAGTGAATCGAGGGAACATAAAGTGGAATTACCAACATAAAATGTATATATAATAAATTATGAAAAATTCAATTCTTAAATCATGATTTACAATTAAAAAAAAATCCTAAAATCGTATGAAAAGGTACGAGTCATTGGGATCTAACGTATGGGAAAAAAATGAAACCAAATTTCAGATTTGTTGACACAAAGTGCAAACAACATTCAACAGTCAAAATCATTAAGAAAAAAAATCAACGCTAACAACCTAGTTTCAAAAAAACAAAATAAAATGAAATGCACATCCAAACTCTAGAGAACAATATAAAAAAAAATAACATTTCTAAAGTATGAAAGTAAAAAATAGATTATTATTAAATGTTATTTCACACTATTTGATGTAATAGCTTCTAACAACAAAATCTCCTATTTTGACACCCAAAAAATGAGTAAATGTATAACAACTGTATATATTAAAGCTTTCAAATTCATAAATTTTAATACCCTCACCTAAATATAGAATTATAGGTTTTGAAACTCGATGAATTGCTTTCATTTCACTTCCTTCCAAAAAACATGACATAATATAAAATCATCAAACACAAAATTAAATGAATATGTTTTGACGGGTTCTATGTTTTGACGGGCTAAGACCACACAAACTTCGTGTGATGTCATTTTTCTTTGCTTGTTGTTTAAAGTTATTAATAATAAAAATCTACAATTTAATAATATATAACAATTTTACATTAGCAATTTTCGTTAATGGTTAAAATCATCTGAAACATGGTGACTAAAAGAGAACATAAATAAAAGAGAAGAGAAAGTGTTGGATTATATTACCTCTAAAATGATGACACCCTTACAAGATACCACATGCTCTAATACAACAAATTCAAAATAGAAGAAATGAAAAATAAAGAAATGAGTTGGAGAAAGCAAATAAATGGAATAAAATACTGTCTTTTATTTTATTAGGCCAACTGCCCTTTGTTTTATTGAGCCGTGTTCTACCATAGAGGTTTGACATCAACTCCCAAATTTGTGTTTTAACTATCAGGAAGGGAATCTAATAGATGTGGGGGGGGGGGGAGATGAATTAGATGTATATTTGTAAGTACATGAATGTAGGTATATTTGTAAGTACATAATATTTGTAATTATATAAATGTAGGTATATTTGTAAGTACATAAATGTGAACAATTAGATGAATTGAAAATTGTGGAGCAGCATAATCCGTGAAAGATGGAGAAACAATCATTGATAATAAATGCTAATAAGTCTTTATTATTTATTGGCACGTGTCAGCCTCATAAGATTTGAACTTTTATTACTGTCACGTATCAACTTTATAAAAATTGAATTTACAATTTATATATAATTATATAAATGCTAGGCTTTCACTCCCAAATAAAATAATTAATTATGTGAGACAGCACAGGTTTTCGATAAAAGTGTACACGTTACTGTAATTTAATGAAATAATCATCTTCCCGAGTTTTTTGGGGTAAGGTTGAGAACTTCGAGGTATAAAAAGCCTGTTTGCTTTTTAAACTTGTGATTTTAACGGCTTTACAGCAAGTTTCGGGAATACCGAATGCCATCTTAATTACTTGAGATTTCCTCGAGATGTGTGTGGGATCATCTGTTTTTCTCACTGAAGTGCGGCGGTTGCTCATAATTGCTGTTTATTTTGTGTTGACCTTTATCCTTTGAATTTTAGTCCTGATGATGTGGTCGTATCTTTTTTGGTTATTTCGGTTTTGTCCTACGTTTACTATGCATATGGTTTTGGTACTTGTAAGTTATACATACTATAAATATATTTTTTTTTGGATATACAGAAATGTTTTACGATAAATATTTGTTGTAATTTATTTTTGTCCTCTTGTAGTGCTTGATGCCAAATAATTCTATGAAAATAATAGTTGTAAATATGAAAAGTGCTTTGTACTTTTATTATTTATCATGGAAAACATTTATATTCAACCCTCTAAATAATTAATTTTCATGAAAAAGTGTAATAACAATCTACTCTTAACTTTTTTCACTTATTTTCCAACTTCATAAAAATAAACTACTTTTTAATCACTTTTCAATTTTTAATCATACATGCCCTAAGATGATTGATGACAAATTGGGTCTTAAACTTACATTACACAACCATTTGTGCAATGTCATAGAAAGAAAAAATCATATACATCTGAATTGTTAAGTAAAGTGGCAGTGATGATCCTTAAAGGAGGAATTGTTAATTGACTCGCAAGTGTGAAACCGCATATTATTGTGTGTATGAAAAGTGGTCCTTTCCTTTGTGTGTGTTGGGGTGTGGGGGAGTTGGATGGTCCCTTAAGGAAATAATGTGAAGGGGGTTCTGGGTTCACTGTTCTTGCTTGTGTTCAAGGTCAAAAGGAAATTTATTATTCAGAACCGAATAATTGTGATAGCATATTTTCTGATCAATCAAATAGTTTTTCTTTCTTATTATTCTGACTTTGGAACCTCACAGAATGACATAACTACACGCTGGTACCTTTGTAATTTATTTAGATGTTGGTACTGAAGTGAAAAAAAAAAACCTAGAAATGTACCGAGTCCATTATGTAAATAAGTGAGGTTTCAAAGTCAAAATTACTGATTATTTAAACTTTAAAGGTGTGTTTGATAAATAAGATGAAAAATAATCATTAATAGTTAATTTCCATGGAATTGAAAACTTGGAAATATTTTCCATGGAAAAAAATTTGTTGGTGTTGTTTGATTGCAATTATTTTTCAGGTGGAAAAGTAGAAAATATATATAGAAAACAGAAAATTAATAAAAATTCCTGAAAATTAATAAAAATACCATAAAATTAATGAAAATAACCAGAAAATTTAAAAAAAAACACAAAAAATGAAAAAAATAAAAGTAAAATAAAAAATACAGAAAATGAATAAAAAAACAAGAAAATAAATATTAACCCCAAAATGAATTTTAAAAAAACAAATAGAAAAAGAAAAAGAAAAAATGTATTAAGATTAGTAATAAAAAATAAAAAGTGAATAAAAATGAAATCCCCTCCCCCCAACTCTCAACTGTTTCGTCCAACCTGTCGCCAAGTCTGTTACTTTTTTTAATTCTCTTTTTTTTTTAATTTTTTTCTAATATTTGCATTTTTATTAGTCTTCTAGGGTATTTATTCATTTCCATTTGTTTAATTTTTTTGAGCGCTTTTATATGTTCTTTTATGTTTTTCTTAATTAATGAATTTCTGACTTTTGAATAATTTTTTTTAAAATTAATTGAGGGGTTAATATTTATTTTCTATTTTTTTACTCATTTTTTGTATTTTTTTCATAATGTTTTTTCATTGAATTTCTTTTCCGACCTTTTTTTTTTAATTTTTATTTTCTGGTGTATTTTAAAATTAATTTGGGAACTAATATTTATTTTATGTATTTATTTTAATTTTCAGTATTTTTTAAAATTTTCTGAGCATTTTTTTAATTTTGTGTTATTTGTTTTCTTAATTATTAAGTTTCTGACTTTTTTAATAAATTTTGGGTGTTTTGTAAATTAATTCAGGGGCTAATATTTTTTTTACCCACTTTCGGTATTTTTTTTCATTATTATTGGGGTTTTATTCATTTTCTGGATTTTTTTTCATTATTTTTGGCGTTTTATTCACTTTTTGTATTTTTATCATTATTTTTGGGTTTTTATTCACTTTCTGTATTTTTTTCAATATTTAGGGGTTTTATTCTCTTTCTCGATATTTTTCATTATTTTTGGGCTTTTCTTCATTTTTGTATTTTTTTCATTATTTTTGGGATTTTATTCGCTTTCTTTATTTTTTTCATTATTTTTGGGTTTTTATTCACTTTCTGTATTTTTTTCATTATTTTGGGGGTTCTATTCAGTTTCTGGATTTTTTTCAATTTTTTTGGGTTTTTATTCACTTTCGTTTTTTTTTTCAATTCTTATGGTTTTTATTCATTTTCTGGATTTTTTCATTTTTTTGGGGGTTTTATTCAATTTTTGTATTTTTTCGTTATTTTTGGTTTTTTTTTTCACTTTCTGGATTTTTTCCATTGTTTTTGGGTTTTTATTAATTTTCTGATTTTTTTTCTTTATTTTGGGTTTTATTCACTCTCTGGATTTTTTTCAATATTTTTGGGTTTTTATTAATTTTCAAGATTTTTTCATTATTTTTGGGTTTTTATTCACTTTATGTATTTTTTTCATTATTTTTGGGTTTTTATTCACTTTAAGATTAAAAAATAGATTGATTAGTCCGAAATATAATTAGTAATGCTTTATGTGTTGATGAATCAAACATTTCTTTTCTTTTCTTTATTTTTTTACTTAAAAGCTTGTAGTATCTTAGCGCATCCACAATAGGGATGCTCAAATCCAAGAGAAATGGTAACTTTGCAAATTTTGAGCACTGCAGTGGTGGGATGAAGTTGACAAAATCCGTAGAAGGATTTGTGTAGGTTCTCTAAACTTACTGAACGGGTACAAAATTTGTAAAGGCTTCCTACGAACTTCATTTGTTCGTAGGAATTCCTACGAACTTCGAAAATTCATTGGAACTCCTACGAACAAATGAAGTTCGTAGGAAGTTAGACATTTATATTCTTACATGTTCTTACGAACTAATGTTGATTGTAGGATTTTTTTTTTCTTCCTATGAACAACATTAGTTCGTAGGAACATGAGTTACAAATTTGCTTTCATCCTCTACTGTGCAGACTATTCCTCACGAAAGCTAAACCCGCTTTTTCATTAGGTAAGTTACCTTTCATTGCCTTCCTCCATTACTGATGCTCTTATGAACAATTTTAAGTTCATTATTGAAGAGAGACTTCTCTTTCATGTTTGCACATTTTATTACAGTAAGTTCTCTTGTAATACTTAACAAGTAGTCATTATTACTACTTCTCACTTCCTCTTATCTATCTGAACAAGTATGGTGCTTTGCAGGGTTTCTTGTTCTTTCTTCCCCATTCCATTGATTTTCAAAAACCTTGGCCCTTTCTTTGTCCTATCGAGAAAATGAAAGGAAAGAAAGAAAGAAAGATGAGTTGTCCTTGAAGCTTATACTGAAATTTTGTATGATGGTCGTTTCTTCTTTTGACTGCTTTAACAAGTTGTCTAATAGAGCACTTAAAAAATTCCATTAAATTTACATCTCCACACTCAACTTGGTGTGAACTACACGTCAATGACCTAAAAATCAAGACAATATGATTTCTAGAGAGAGAAACAAAAGAATTCTCATATTTCAAGAATTAGAGAATGTGTACAAAATGAGAATACAAGACTATTTATATGAGAGATATTACTTGCTAATCAAATAATAGCTAAAATGACTAAAGGACCAACTAAGAAATAAAAGAATGCCTAATTAGTCCCAAATATGCTTGGATACTAAGTAAGGAAGGAAAATGTCTAAAAAGAACTAAAAATAAAAAATATAATGAAAATAAAAGGAAGATAAAATGGATTACCATCACTCCCCCCCTCAAAAAGAGTTTGTCCACGAACTCAAAGGGGAAGATCAACAGAGTCACCCTCTAAAACTGTAATCAATGCATGGCCAGTGGAATGCTCGGTCTCATCGAGATACTCTGGGGGTTGATCCATCGCTAAGAGGGCTCGACGACGTGGCCGAGGGCAATCGGAAGCTCGGTGTCCCACGGTGCTGCAATTAAAGCACTGAAATGTGGGAGGGCCTGTATGGGTCGCAACAGAAGTGGCAGAAGATGTCGAGGCTAATGTTGCAGGAGGAACAAAACTCAAGGAAGGTGGAGGTTGAGATTCTGGAGAAGCTGTTAGGGCTGAATGATAGGCCTCGACCTTAGTAGCATACTCTACCGCCTTCAAAAAGGTCGGTATCTCTCTCAATCCAAGGTCGCGACGAATATGTGGCTGGAGTCCCAGAATGTAGCGGCTAATCCGCTGATCCTCCGTCTCAGGCAGGCGAGCTCTAGTGCAAAGGAGCTGGAACTACTCCGTATACTATACTACAGAAGACGTATCTTGCCGGAGAGACTGAGTGCGCGTAAAGAGGTCTCGCTAGTATGTCGGGGGTACAAAAGAGGCCTGAAGAGCGGCCTTGAGATCGAGCCAGTCTTGGATAAGAGGGAGTCCTGCAGCCGTCCTACGATAATAAAGGTCATTCCACCAAACTCAGGCAAAACTCTGAAATTTGATGGCAGTTAGAAGAACACATGAACGCCCCTGAACCCGTTTGTAATCGAATACTGTTTCCATAGCGGCGAGCGAATCGGTCATATCATCCCGGAAAAATCTACCATCGAACATAGGAATATCTATGTGGAGATCCCCATGGAGAGTCCATGAAAGTAACTGGAGTGCTAATGAGAGTGGGTCTCCATCCTGATGAGCTCTCGGGCTCATCACGTCACCTGGTTCAGGTGCAACATAATCAATCGGGTCCGGTGGAATCTGAACAGATGGTGGGCGAGGAGGATGATCATGCGGGACCATGGGAGGTGCTCGGGGACCATGCTGATAGTGGTGACACGTGAAAATTAGGTGACCACGTTCTCCACAATAGATTCATTGACGATCCTGTAGTGGAATGGGGCGATGGGCGCCGGGTGGGGGAATCCACTCGAAGACGCTACGGCGAGTATCCCCGGTGTCAGAGGAGGAAGAGGAATCGGTGTAAAGTAGAGATAGGTCATGATGAGAGGGTGTGTGATGTGATGATGGGAGGTGGTATGTATGGTGGTGTATGAGGATGCAAACGTGGATTAATGTTTTGATATTTAAAAATACCAAAATCATATGGGTCGGGTGATTCGGGTGGTCGAATAAGGTTGAGATTATATGGTTGGTTAAGGGGAATTGTGTTTGAGATTTCAGGTAACTCGGGTAGGGCTAAATTTTGTGTCGGTGCACATTCTTAGGTAATATTAGGATTTCTTGGGTCATTTGGGTTTAAATTTTGGTCGGGAAAATTGGTATGGGCCCCGGACACTGAACGGGTTTTGCAACGGGGGTCAGGGAAGCAATTAGAGGGCTGAAATAGTACCCTGGGTTATCCCGCAAGTCTTAGAGGGTTAAACGTGTATGGATGGATTTTCTTGGGGTCGGAAGAACAAGGAAAGAGTTCGGAGTGAGGGCGAGGGTGGTCGACTGTCTTTTGGGGGTCTCCTGGCACCGAAAAAGGGCCGGGACAATGGTTTTGAGGTTTTCCCGCTAGAACAAAATGGTTTGGCGGCAGGAAGAGGGGTGCCGACCATCGAAATGGTGGTTCGACGAAAGGGAAATGTCTGCGCGAACTTTCCCGACAGTGGTTTCTTCTAGGGGCGGTAATTTTAGAAACGACACGGAACAACCCGAAATTAACACGATATGTCGTGTTCATGTCGGGTTTTTTTGACACGAAGTCGTGTCGTGTTTGTGTCAAAATTATGAGTCGTGTTAGTCGTGTTATCGTGTCTTGTTATGTTAATCGTGTTAGTCGTGTCAACATTATGAGTCGTGTTAGTCGTGTCAAAATTATGAGTCGTGTTATTCGTGTCGTTTCGTGTTCGTGTCCGAAAAATCCTTGTCGTGTCGTGTCATGTCAGCCTAAAACACGGCCCCAAAACACGAATTGCTACCCCTAGTTTCTTCCACTAACTGATTTTCCGGCATTGAAATTTGTACCGAAATAGGATCGGGATAGTTTCGATGGCCGATGATCAAATCTAGGCCATTAGTAACCCGACGACTAGGGTTTAGTAGAACGACAACAGGATTTTCAGGATTCGTCACTAGATGGGTGGTCCGATCCACAGAAGAGGACTTGTGGAACTTTTCGGCGAGCTGTGGATAGGGGAGGCAATTCGGGCCAATGGGCCGTGTTTGGGTCTGGCCCGACACGACACGACTTGATTTTATTCAGCCCGAACACGACACGACGTCGTGTTTATTTTTACCAACATGAATACGACCCGTTAATAACACGACCCGACATGAATAACCCGATAAAAAAAAATCGTGTCAATTTGACACGGTTGGCACGGCCAGACATGATAACCTGTCAATTTAACAACACGATAACCCGTCAATTTACTATGTCCATTTAGGTTTAAATTGGGTTCTAATTGGGTTGAAAGTGGGTCGTGTCAATTGGGCTCTAACGGGTCATTGTCGGGTCAATTTCGTGTCAATTTCTTGTCACGAACACGACACGCCCCGCTAACGGGCTTAAAAAACCAGGCCCGAACACGACCAGAACACGAATAGCTATTTTAATTTCATTTTAATTTCGTGTTGGATCGTATCGTGTTGTCGTGTTCGGGTCCGAATTGTCACCCCTATCTGTGGAGTCGTGATTTGCAGTTGTTGGCCTGTTGTCACTTCAGGATTGATGTTGGATGAATTAGGATTTTTTAATTTTATCAAAAGTTGAAAAATGGCATCCATTTGATGTTTGAGCTCACAATTGTTCTCCTTGATAGTTTTGTCTCAATTCTTGATAGTTTTGTCTCAATTCTTGATTGCTTTGCTAAACCCTTCATTAATCTCATCTTCAATTCATGTCACCTTCTTTGGGGCCATTGGGAATGTAGGGCACGATTTTTTTTATCACCAACCCACCAATTCACCAATTGGGGAATGACACCTCGCTCTGATACCAATTTGATGTGAACTACACGTCAATGACCTAAAAATTAAGACAATATTATTTCTAGATAGAGAAACAAAAGAGTTCTTATATTTCAAGAATTGGAGAATGAGTACAAAATGAGAATACAAGACTATTTATAGGAGAGATATTACTTGCTAATCAAGTAATAGCTAAAATGACTAAAGGACCAACTAAAAAATAAAAGAATGACTAATTAGTCTCAAACATATTTAAATACTAATTAAGGAAGGAAATCGCCTAAAAAGAACTAAAATTTAAAAATACAATGAAAATAAAAAATACAATGGATCCCCATGTGAACTATATATGTTTGTTTTCTTGTATTAGTGTGGGGAGCATCTGAATTCATTTTTCTCACCTATTTGCAATGCAGGATCTCAAGAAGCACAAACCATATTAGAGAACATTGAGATATGCTCAAACCATGGACACTGTGAGGCACGCCGTGCTCTGATCAAAATGACAAAAGGGTTCATAGCCAAGGAGCCGGTGAAAGGCCATATGGCAAGTTTCGTTCATTATATCCACAAAATATGTAAGAAAAAATCTGTGGTTTGACTAATCAACACTTATTTGTGACTGGTAGGTGAATGTTGTGAGAGGTCTGAAGTTGTATGAGGACATATTCACCAACGTTGAGCTCTCTAAGTTGAGTGACTTTGTGAATGAACTGCGGGTTGCTGGCAAGAACGGAGAACTCTCAGGTGGCCCCTCGCGATGCTTTTATAGTTAAAAACTTGTTGTTTCCTTTTGGGACCGAAGCTTTGAGATAGTACAGGACATCTTCTGTAGTTTTGCTTGAACAGGTTTGACCATTCATATATTTTATACTTTTCGGTGATTAATCATAGCTACATTCACCGTAATAAGGTTATTCAATAAAACCACAAGGATAGTCTCTATGTGAATTTGAAGTACAAGGCCTCTGAAGGTAACCATTTCACAGGAGAATGAACTGCTAATCTCATTGGTTTTAACTTTTAGTCATAGATTTAAACTTAAAATAAAACTCTCCACCGTTATTATACGGGGAATATACCAAATAGTCTCTCAAACTTTTTTTAATACACATTTAGTCTAAGCCATTTTATTTTGCACAAAAAAAAGTCATGGGCGGACCTTTAAAGATAAGAGAATAAGAGAGTTTTTGATACAAAATAAAAAACTTGGACTAAATGTGTATTAAAAAATGTTTGAAAGATTTTTTGGTATTTGATCCTTACTCTATCCTTATTTTTCATGAAAAAAATCTTGTACTATTAGTACTATAAAAAAAGAAAAAGTAGAATGCGTGTTGTTTTGCGAAAAAACATCATTAAAAAGTCATCAAAAAGGGGTCTTTGCAAAAATATGCATAGATTTAGGGGTGTCTTTGACGTGAAAAAAAAATCACAAGTTATTTGCAAAAAAGCAGTACAGTACAGGTTATTTTCCTTTCAGGTCCTAAAATTCACGACCATCAATAAGTTGTACAAGAAAATAGTTAGAATTTGTTTCTGTTAGTTCAAAGAAATGTCAGTGAATAAAAGTAATCATTTCCTTACTGTTACTGCGTTCAGTCGTTCTAAACTCTTTTGAGGCCCCATTTCAAGTTGATTAATGTATATATGCATGATAAACCTGTGTTTTTTCAGTACTACTTAGTTACTTGTTACCATAGATATCCACAACTATTTTAGTATTTTTTATCCAGTTATTTTATTTTGCTGCATAAAATTCAATAGTTTGTCATGAAGGAGGATAATGATTACCACAACTCATTTGCGTAATCTTTTTCTTAACATCTCATTGAGTTTGATGTGAGTGGATATAGGTGATACCTTCATTATGTACAACCAGCAGTTGAAAGGAAACAAGAGGGAGCTAGTTCAGCTTGGCGCTCCAATTTTCGGACAGATAACAGAAGAGGCTTCAAATAAATGTCAAAATAGTAAGCGAGACTTCGGTTTTAATTCAAAACATACAATCCTTTGCTTTAATATTATTAGAGTTTGTAATTGGGATATATATGTATGCGTGTATAGGTCGGATCGAGCCAATTCCAGCTCTTCTCCAAGGTGTCATTGCTCATCTTGTTCAGTGGCATTTAATTTCGGAAAATAAAAAACCAAACGGCTGCATAATAAACTTCTTTGATGAGGTACCAATCAATCATTCTTGACTCTCCGATTCCTCATGAGTCCGCTTTTTATTATTAGACATTTGGATTTTGGCCCTCAAACTTCAGACTGAAACTGAGTGTAGCCCTCAAAATTCCACTAATTGAACTCTCGCCTCCATTTTTACAGCTCATTTAGTTGAATGTTTCCCCAAAATATTCCTGATTAATCTCTAATACTCTCTTTGTCCCAAATTAAGAGGTCACTATTCTATTTTGGGTTGTCGATAATTGATAGTCCACTTTCCTTTTTTGGACATAATCAACTAATCAAATTCCACAATAGTTAACAAGTATTGATCTTGGTCATTGATTGAGTATATCCTTAATCTATCCGGAAATGGATAGGGACTCCTAATTTGGGACGGATGTAGTATGTAAAATGGTGTGGCTACAGCGTATTAATCTATAGAATTGGAGGGGTGATCCTAGAATAATCTTAATCATTTGCTGAGATTTGTAGTTAACTAATGGAATCATAAAATGGGGGCCTATGTCCAATTTAAACTTGTTAGAGGATAATGGCCAAATTATCATTATGATTATTTGGGGAAAAACTATGAGCTGCACTGACAGTTATTTATATGTAGGGTGAATATTCACAGCCTTTTCAGAAACCACCTCATTTGGACCAACCTATCTCTACCCTTTTGCTCTCTGAATCATCAATGGCTTTTGGATGCACTCTCGTAAGTGATAATGATGGAAACTACAGAGGACCACTCATGTTTTCACTAAAGGAAGGGTACGTGCATAAATTCCTTTGAATTCTACTTGTTTGTCTATAACATCTTGGAATGTTATTCAGACGCAACCCATAATGAAGCGCTCAGAATACTATTGAACATAACCAAAATATGATTATTGAAAACAAGGGTTGTTATAGTGACTTTACCACTCAAATATTTGCACAATATTTGTGTGACACAGAAAAGTATCATAATCTATTAATTAAATACTCAAAAGTGTCATAAAAGAGTATACGTGACACTCCTGGGTGTGAAACGTGTTAAACTTTTGGGTGTTCCAAAGTTATAATATTCATAACAAATAGGGGGGTTAACCCCCCAAAAAATGCACATGAAAATGAGTTTGCATCTTCAAATTCTGGTAACTGTGCAGGTCTCTTTTAGTGATGAGGGGAAACAGTGTTGACATTGCAAGGCATGTCATGTGCCCGTCTCCAACGAAAAGGGTCAGCATCACATTCTTCAAAGTCCGGATCGAGAACAACTTGGCATCAATACCTCCTCTAACTAGAGCCATGACATTGTGGCAACCTCACAAAACACTGAATGGCTACGAGGAGGCAATGGATGGGGTCCCTAAATGGGGTGTCATTAGGTCACCAGTGGTCATGTTAGCCCCGGTGCGACCAATGATTATGAGCCCTAGAAAGATCTCACGTGGCGGTACTGGGGTTTTCTTGCCCTGGACTGTTGGATCAAGAAAACCCGCAAAGCATCTTCCACCACGTGCCCAAAAAGGTCGGCTTCTTGCGCTTCCTTCCCCAGAAGAAAGGCATCAACCGGATCCCACTTCTGACCCGGACGTCAGCATTGAGGAAAACTTTGTGTAAGTTATTATGAGATACCACCACCAAAGCAAAAACCAATGTAATCCTTAACATTCACATTTCGTGTTTACGCCAAGTGCTCGTTTTGGTTCGAGTTGACATATTAAATATTAAGTTCTGTAAAACCGTTTTAGATTTCTGGAAAGTGCAAAAATACTCGAACCAAACGAGCACTAAAGGATCCATCTCTGTACATCATAGCCGTGCTGTTGAGAGAGGAGTGTGCGAGCCCCCCCTCTTACCATACTTCTTTAAGCACGAATTAGGTTATAGTGTTGGTGGGGCTTTAGAGATAGTTGAGTTTTAAGTTCCAAGTGTGGATTAGCTATAAGAGAGGACTGAATTTTGTATCAAGTTCCTCTTCCCCCTTATTAATGCTTTAAGAACAGATGAAAATGTTGAGGTTGCATATCTCAGATTGTTTAAGGGTCTCTAGATAGCAGAATTGTGTTATTAAGTGTAATTTTGATTGCTGCGAAGTTATGAAAACTCTACATAGCCGTGCTCTAGATAGCATACTGTATTTTACAAGTTGCAGTTTTAGACAGGATTTAGACTAAAAATGACATTTAAAATTGAGGAAAGTACTCTTAGGTCCCTCACAATTAAATTTTAAACACTAAAAGAATTTTGACAAATTTTGAACACTTTAAGTTCACTAATTCTCTTCTTGTATAAGTTCACGCTAGTAATAAGTGGACCTAATTGTAAATTGTTCTTAAATGTTTAAAAATTGTTATCAAGGGACCTAATTATAAATTGCCCTTTAAAATTTGTCAAATTAAGGAAGTTAATTTTCTTATTTGAATGGTGAAGAACTTGTTATTGTTTGTTGAGCATCTGCCAAAACGACCTTATATAATAATTTTACAGTGACTCACATTTTCGACTAAAAGTCTCGACACACTGACATGGATATTCTAAACGCAGGGCTGGTCATGAGATTTAGAGGGCCCTGTGCAAAAACAAAAAATAAGGCCCTTGTTTATTTACTAACTTAAAATATAATAAAAATAATTATTGCAACATTATTATAATTACAAAAAATTTCATTTCACATCTTAATATATGCATTTTTATCAGTGTTCTAAAAGACTCGCCTAGGCTTGAGGTATGGAAGAAACGCTCCGCCTTAAGCCTTTCACGCCTTATTCTTAGTAAAAGGCTTAAGGCGCACTTTTTTTTTAAAACAAAAACGCTTTAGTGAAACGATATCACATTTTAAAGAACTTTTTTTTTTTTAAAACTGGACCAATATCTCATTCAAAACAATCAAAAGACAAATGGTGTCCCAAATCTGGCCTTTGGTCCAAAAAACGCGTGTTTTTTCTTTCGTTTTTATTTTTTCGTGGTATTTAAAAAAATAGTATTTTAGTTTGCATATATTCAGACATATTTTAAGTTATGTACGATTTTAGTATTTTTCATAGCGTTATTATAGTTAAAAATGTTAAAATATATTAAAAAGGCGTTACGCTTAAGGCCTTCCTAGACGTATAAGGCTTAAAGCTTGGCCTCCACGCTTCGGTAACCCCCGCGTTTTTCAGAACCTTGATTTTTATCCTTTATACTACTTTTTTTTTTATTCTTCCACTTCTCTTTCTTTTTTTATCTTTTTTTCATATCTTGATGCTTTGTTAGAAAATATTTTAATAAAAAATAAATGTAGAAAAATGTCATGAACACACACAACAATCATCATCTCAGAAAAACAACCCTCGAGTTGAATCCTTAGAAGTCACAGAGGAAAGAGAATTTTTACATTAATAACCTGATGATCAAATGAAAAATTCAAGATTCATATTATATATCAAATGCATAACTAATTAAGAAATAAGTAAATAACTAATGCGGTACATTAATAATAAATATTATATACGACCCAAACACATTTACCTTTGCCAAAAAAATATACATAACCCTAAATTGTAGATAGTAGACAATCTGAGTTTGAAGAGAAATTGATTAGATTTTTTCCCGAAGAGGTGAATAGTAAACAGTTAGATAAAAGCGAGAGAAAAATATTAGAGAGGTGATTAACGTTAACAGAGAAGTGGGGGAGTGGAAAAGTTGTATTGGAAAGGTATACGAGAAGATGGTTCGAGTCGAGTTGTAAGGATTCTTTTTTAAATTTAAAATCATTTAATATCTAGTTGCCATTTACATAAGTGTTCACTTTTCCAATATCAGAGTCCATTTGTCTACCTTATTTAGTCGTGCATTACAGATAGACTTTGTCATTTCCAAACAAGGCTCTGTCTTTTTCAATTGTTATGAACATCAGTTTGTCATGGGTCCTAGCTGTAGAGAGAAAATGAAAATCTAATTTTGGGGCTTGTGCAGTCCCCTCTGTGGCACTTGCCCGGGGCTGCAAAGGGGGAAAAAAGAAGTTGCATTTGTCAAAATTAAGGGGTGAACAGGTTATTGGCCGAGCTTGTGAAAGGCTATGGAGCAATTCATTTTGCATGTCAAAAGCCATCACAATTACCTCTTATGTTTTGAATTGTCCCACATATATATATATATATATAGAGAGAGAGAGAGAGAGAGGTCCCTCAATTTGAGGAGCCTAAATGAGGTCCATTTTTTTAAAATAGTAAAAAAATTGTTTTGGGGCTGATTTTTTCCTATGATTTTTAAAAAAATAATCAGCTCAAAATGATTTTTTTTACTATTTATAAAAAATTGATCAAACTTTGTCAGTTTTTAGAGTTTGACCGATGTTTTTAAAATAGCAAAAAAATTCATTTTGAACGGATTATTTTTTTATGGTCCTACTGAAATGTTTAAAAACCATGAAAAAAAATCAGCTCGAAAATATTTTTTTTACTTTTTTTAAAAAATGGACCTCATTCAGGGTTTTCAAACTGGGACCTCAGTTGATCATTTCCCTGTATATATATACAAAAAGTCTCTTGTAAGGAATCATTATGGTGCAGAATCCGGTACATACTATTTTTTTAAAAATAGTAAAAAAATGAATTTTTTGATGAAACTTTATGGATATAATCTCCATAGTGAGAAGATTATCTCCAATTTTTTTTCGTCAAAAATTCAATAAAAAAAACGTTGAGATGATGTGATATGTAAAAAAATGGTATAAATATGCATTTTCAACCGTTGAAATGTTGGATCGACGTCTACCGCTTTATTGATTGATTTTTTTTTATAAAACTTCATGGATATGATATTCACACTATCGAGATCATATCCATAAAGTTTCATCAAAAAATTCAATCAATAAGTGGGTGAGATGATCGCCAATATTTTCACGGTCGAAAATGTATATTTATACCATTTTTTTACATATCACCTAATCTCAACGTTTTTTTATTGATTTTGTTGATAAAAAAAATTAGAGATGATCTTCTCACAGTGGAGATCATATCCATGCACTTTCATCAAAAAATTTATTTTTTTACTATTTAAAAAAAAGGTATGTACTAGGAGTCCTTATAGGAGAGGGCCGAGAGAGAGAGATAGGTTTCTATAAAATACCACTATCTACGTTCCGCCTGTGCCGCACAGGCTATGCGGACCATTTTTTTAAATAGTAAAATGTTTTGGACTAGTTTTTTTTATAGTATTTAAACATTTTTGGGAACTCCTAAAAAATCAGCAAAAACAATTTGTCAAAATATATAAGTTTTTAAGCTATTTAAAAGCTTAAATATTCTAATATTAGATTTTGAGCATTTCAACTTCAACATTAACTACAAATTCTACAAAACGCTGCATTATATGCATAAAAATTATACTACATAAGCTAAGATGTAATAAAAGCAAGCCACATAAAAAAATGGAGGGAGGGAACGTTGCAACCTAAAATAAGAGTATGACGTGGACCAATAAGAATGTGATTCCTGTCATCATCTAGTGAACTTAATCCCATGATATTATTGTGGTCGGCTTATTATCTCCACCAGTCGGCAGAATGGTCAACCATCTTCACGAATGTGAATCGTCAACAAAGTGAAACATGTCCACGTGAGAATATCTACTGACACCCATTGACATCTTGGATCGCGCTTAGTTGTTATTTATAATGTAAAAGAGTGTAAATACCTAATGTATAAAGGTATTTCGCCTCTTCTTCTTCTCACACTATAAATAGCCTACTACACCTCTCAGCCGAGGGACATATGAAAAACGAAATACACTCAACCTTAGAGAGTTATTGAGAGCCTGTAATCAACCCTAATCCTTAGTGACTTAGTACTTGTGTATGTAGGCACCACGTTGTGATGAACAATGTAAAAACCTTTTTTCATTCTTTGCCTCTCATCTCGCTCTAGCTCATAATATCTTATTCATTATTTGTGGTTGATAATTATTGGTATAACTAAGCTAAGAATCGTCATAAATACCATATCAATTTTACACACCAAGATATTAACGCCATTAGTAGGAGTCCGATAAGCCATTATTTTTTCCTACTTATTCTCAATCCCAAAGTAATTTTTCAATCACTTGCTTGCAAGTACTAGAAAATGACAAACAATGCAGAAAGTAGTCGCACAACTGAAACCATCCTGCTTTCACCCCTCCAGGAATAGGAGATCTCCAGGGAATTTTAATAAGCATATACAAAGGTTAAGAGTCCATGCAAGAGACTGTCAAACAGATGACTCAGACGCTCTAAGCTAGGCCTGTGGCGAGCCTCATCGTGAGAGGTAAGAAATGTTGCCCCCTTCTTGCCCCCTATGGAGACAAGCAACTCGTAAACCCAATATGAATGAATGAGAGGAGTAAATCCAGGTACTCTAGATAAACTAATGACCGAACTTACTGTCTTGGAGCCACCTCGTCCCTGAGTTCCACTGATTATATTGACAGACAATCATTCTCCCAAAAAAGGCCGAGCGTGCTGGAAAGGCTAAGTAAAGGCTCGACGTTTAATTACCTGGACCCTCGAGTTGAAAGGGGCCATCATTATAAAGAGCCCAAATGATTTAGAGATCACCGATAAGGATCTATCAGGTTAAGGACTAGTGTACGAGGGTTGGTACATCCTGAGCAGACTTGTTAGGAAGAGAGCTTAGCACAAAACCATAATCGAGCTGCTAAAACTGTCTCCGTCAAAGCCAATCCCGACGAGCAGCCTTGGAAAGACTCAATTCAATGATGGGAATACCGTTTGGGGGAAATATCAAAATAAAAAAATCCCTTACACAAAATTTTCATATATGGATCACCCTTCACGCTTGCAATTGCGGATCACCCTACACCTGGCAAGATTAAGGCACTCGTGGTAACCCTAAAGTACGATGGCAAAATAGATCCAGTGCTTCACCTAAAACAATATCTAGTTAATTTCGAAATCTATTCAGTTTTCAACGTGATGCGTTGTTGGATATTTTCTAGCACTATTATTAGGTTAGTCCAGATCTGCTACAATAATTTACCATGATGACAGATTACCAGCTTTCAACAGTTAGTTGATTAGTTTGTCAGCAACTTCTGATTTAGAGTCAAACCATCCAAAAAGGGTAGATCATTTACTAAGTGTGGTCCAGGGGGCTAGAGAAACCACTCGCGAGTACATCTTTCGGTTCAATAGTGAAAAATTGAAGGTCATTGATTACGATGAGAAGATGGCGATTATCGCATTAATGAGTGGCTTACTTCCCGAGAAACTATATTATGCTTTAGCCAAAGGGTCTTCCAAGACCATGACTGGATTACTGGCTAAAGCTGGTAAAATTATGAACGCCGAGGAGGCCATGACTGCTAAATAGTCCCAAAACTCGAATACCGATAGCAACAAAGGCTCCGAGAAGAAAGAGTATAAGGACAAGAAAGTGGAGAAACCAAATAAGTATGACGAGTACACTTCTCTCACCATTGGTGTGCATTACATATTTGAAGAAATTTGGGGAAGTAGGGATGTGAAATGGCCCGAGAAGTTGAAATCTCCCCCAGACCGAAGGGATAAAATCATGTATTGCGAATTCCATAAAGATCACAGCCGCAATACGGACAGTTATATAGCCTTGAGGAATGAGATAAAAAGCTTAATCTGAAAAGGGAAACTGTCAAAGTTTGTGAACAAAGAAGGCCGAGCCGATCCTTCAGATGAACGAAAAACTAGGAGAAGATATAATCCCCTTGCAGAAAAGGAGACAATAAGAACAAAAATAAGGATGATGATAATAAAGATGATCCAGATTAAATGAGAAAACCCAAGGAGAGTGTATGCGAGGTGAAAATGGTCTCTTTTGGATGTAATTTTATTACAGGAGGTGATGCCAATGTCGGAGAGGAATTAGCCTAGAGAAGAACCTACCTCAATTAGGCCAAAGCGTGCTCCTATATTCGACAAATCAATCTATCCGGTGATGTCGATAATTGCTCGAGGAAGATAAATAAAGACCAATTAGTGATAGGATTTTCCAAAAAAAACTTGTCTGGAGTGCTCTATCCACATGATGGCCCTCTGGTGGTCACGATGTTAATTCACGAAGGAAGGGTAGCTAGAGTGTTGATCAATAATGGTAGTTCATCCAACGTCCTATTCTACAACTGCTTCAAAGGATTAAATATTTCCATCCAGACACAACTCGAAATTTGGATGGTCATAGATTAGGAAGGCTAGGAAGATGAGCTAACCTAGGCAAAAAAAGATCTTTACAAAACAGAGGGGACCGAAGTAGAAAGAAAAAAGAGAGAATGACATAGCACTATAGATAATATGGAAATATATAGGAATTGACATAGTTGTATAAATAAGAATTTGAAAGTATATGATAATGCCATAATAGAGAGATAGATCCACTAGAGCTTATGCCAAGGATGACTTTCCCAACACTAGAAGTCCTACTCATGCTTGTGAAAAAAAGGAAGATTGCTAATTACAGGAAGTGCGTTCCATTCCACATTTGAGAAGATCAATGAAACTGGCCTCTTAAATGACCGCGAGATGCCTTTCTTTACCCGACATACTCTCTCGTCTTTGTAGAGTAAGTCGTCTAGATGGATGTAGCTATCTTTCGTCTGCAGTCAAATTGTCTTCTCCCAGACGCCTTTCGACGTCCCTCCAAGTACTCCGTCGTAAAGTCCATGAAGTCCATGGTGAAAATCGCAGTTGCAGCGCTTTACTAAAAATAGAAAAAAGGGGAAGATATAATAGGGAGTAAACAATTCAACTGGTTCCGTCTCCCATATTAGATATAATATAGGTATATCATTATCCATATGAGTCTTTAATTAGATCCTCTAACTGAAATAGAGTGAAAAGGAGATATGGCAGATGAGGAGAAAGAAGGCCCCCGGAGAATGTAATCTCGAATCACGTCTTCGGATACTTACCTTTTTGTTTGGGTCATTTGGTGTATCTTGCTTGATGTTCCAAACCAACCTATCTAGCTCAAAGATATAAAACTAGATCCCTTCATAGGACCCTCATCGATTCTCAGGAGAGATGGTGTATTCCATAGGAACTATCAACCTAGGAGTCATAATTAATACCTGGCCTAGCTGCCGAATTGTGAAGATCCGTTTTTTCGTCCTTGGCAAGAATGTCAACTCACTATATAAAATTATCCTCATCAAGGTTGGATTGAAGAAGTTTAAAGCTATGTTTTTTACCATGCACGAGTGTCTACATTTCCCCTCACATTATGGGGTTGGCGTAGTTAAAGGAAACCAAATTGAAGCAAGGGAATACTACTACACATCAGCTGACCAAGTGGAATAGAAGAATCTTACCACTACCTACCAGATAGAGACCGTATATCCCCGTAAAAAAGAGGAATTCATTAAAGGACGGATTGTGGAAGCAGTAGAGTCAATTATTTTAGACGACGAACACTCGGAAAAGACAACACAGATCGGCTCATCCCTAGACCCTACTATAAGGAAGTAATTTATGGCTTTCCTCAAACAGAGGTGTATACACCCCATCCTAGGACCCCCCTAAGCACCTCCTTAGGTCTCTAACACTCATCCACTCACCATAAATCCTAGGGCATATTTCGAGTAGTGATCTAGAGGCCACCAGGCGCTCCTAGTCCTTGTTTGACTCCGGTCAAATCTCTAACCTGAGAGAAGCTCAATGAAAACTTTAAGGGCTCTGAATTACCTTTCCAACGATCCGTACCATATGTGAATTGGCCTCACGGTCTGCATAAACGACTCGTTTCACTCCGAGTACTGATTTGGAGGCCATCGGGCGCTCCCAGCCCCATTTGACTCTGGTCAACTCTCTGACCTATGCGAAGCTCAATAAAACCTCCAAGGGCTATGAATACCCTTTTCAATGGTCCATCTCGTGCATGAATCGGCCTCACGCTCCACACAAACAATCTGTTTCACTCCAACTACTAATCTGGAGGCCACCAAGCGCTTTCGGGACTCTTTTAACATTAGTCAACTCTCCAAACTGGGCGAAGCTCAATGAAATATCGAAGGGATCTAAATTTCCATTCCAATGGTCCACTTCGTGCGCAAATTGTCCTCACGGTACGCATGAATGACCTATTTCCCTCTAAAAAACCCCGTCTAGAGACCATCGGTGCTTCTGAGCCCCGTTTAACTTTGGTTAACTCCTGCACCCGGGAGTGGCTTAATGGATTCTTGAAGGTCTTTGAATTTCATTTCCAACAGTTCTGATCATGTACGATTCAAACCTACGATTTGCATTTTATGCCAATTTTTTAAAAAAAGTCCATTCCGAACTGCTTAAAGGCATCCACGACCCCTCGCATGTCGGTAGGGCGTACTTTCCTTGGCCAGCAAGGTAGGCTCTATGCTGATAGGCAGGTCAGGGGCCATGTCGATCGTCACCCCTTAACCCTAAATGGCACTATATAAAGGCTCACGACCTCACCCCTAAGGGAGGTCCCTTTTAATAGAAATCAGAGCCTTCTCTTTTCCAAAAAAGTTCATTTTTCAACATTCCCTCACCTCACTTTCTCACCACATTTAGTCATCCGCCTCAACCTATCATATTACTTTCATACAACTACAAAACCAACCTACATACATCCTAAATTTAGCAACAAAGATCTACAAGGAGGTCCATTCCTCACCATTTTCAAGTTTTATTCATTTAAGTGTTATTACTTACTTTATTCTCATTCTGTGATATCCTTTAGTTTTGTTTCATTGTCTCACATCAAATAATATTCACTTTTTTATTATTAGTATTGCACACAACTTATTTTCATAAAACCCCCCAAAAGACAAAAGGAGGGTTTGTTCATAAATTTTAAAAGTAAGACTTTCATTTTCTTACATTTTCAAAGTTGAACACATTTTACTCCAAAAAACACTCAGAGATAAAACCTACATTTGGATTTATGGGTTGAACCCCAACCCTATCCTATTTTTGAATTAAGTGGACTTTAATGCACCTTGGGCTATGTAGGATTCTTGGGCCAATCTTGAGATTCGAGTTCTCCTTTTTCATTTCATGTCTTTGACATTCTATTATATCTATTTTTGTGTCTTAGACTCCTACATATTTTTGTCTCGGTCGACATGCACATTCGCTCTTTCATAGCGATTCGTGATTAGGCGAATTTTTGGGCACACTCCTACGGATGATTCCGCTCCATCCATTCCATGATGCGAGTCGGATAATTCCATTCTCTCGTTATTTATATTATATACATATACACACACATCATGGATAAAAAAGGAGAAGATTGGCATGGCCCATGAGAGATCGAAAGAGCGGAATGGGTTCCTAATAACTTTTTATTCCGTAACTTAGTCCTTAGACCTTCAAATCACTTGGTTTCGTATGTATCAGTATAACATTGATGCCATTATCTCGCAGCGGCGACATTCTTTTTCGTATTTTAAGTAAAATAAACTAGTGACTCCATCTCTTCATTTTATCCCCATTTGACAATGGATAATTTTATATCCGAGGTAGGCCGCGAAGACGCCTACATGAGTGGCGAAAGAAGGATGTCCTTATCCTCGAATCACCCACATGCGCACAACAATAAAGGAAGAGAGAGAAAGAGGGGGGGGGGATTACTTTTCCTCTTTCTCCTCATCATTCCTACTTTGGGATCGAGCTCGCGCCAGAGGAATCCTACCCGGATGGCTACAGTGACGACTCCATTGAGGATCTTTTTCTACAGGAATAGACTCATTTTTGTATGGGTGTTACTCCTTTACTCTCTTGCTTTTCTACATGTGTACATATACCTCCACTTGTATGTTCCCTTTTAATCCTATGCTTACTTATTTTATATTTATCTCATGTTTATCTCCACCATGCCCTCTCCTCATGTATATATCATTCCTCTCTCACTTGTACATGCTCACCATGCTTCATCTTACACCCACTTGTATATATTCTCTATGCTCACTTCGCACACTCGCACTTTTATATAGTCTAACCTTTACTTACATGCTCCTCACAACACTTATAGATCAACCATATTTAGCTTTACTAGCACACACCCTCATTTTTTTTCCACTTGTATATATCTCCATGCTCACTTACACATATGCTTAGTCTCACTACCACACACTTTCAGTGGCTGAAAGAGGACCCCCATATCCTCGAATCACTCACACGCATATAGTGGGAACATAGGGAGACTTCTCTAATTTCCCCTCCTATCCCGATTTTGTGGTTGGCCCGCTTCGGAGGAATCAATCCCAGATGGCCACAGTGGCAACTCCACTGGGGACTTTTTAAAGGGCTAAAATCTATTTTCACATGGGTATTATTTCTTTGCTCTCATACTTTTCTATATGTGTACATATACCTTCACTTGTATGCTCTCCTTACTCCTCTACTTACATCTTATATATATATATATATATATATATATATATATATATATATATATATATATATATATATATATATATATATATATATATATATATATAATGCTCTCTTCTCATGTATATATCACCTTCATGTCACATACCTCACCTTTTACTCACTTGTATTTGTTCACCATATTTCACCCCATGCTCACTTGTATGTATTCACCATGCTCACTTCACACACTCACACTCGTATATAGTCTCATCCTTACATACTCCACACACCACTTATAGGTGATCCATGCTTAGTCACACTAGCACACACTTTCACTTGTATATATTTTCATGCTTTTTCACTCACACTATTCCCATGTCACTCTCTCAGCTTGCACATATATCTCACTCACTTGTATATCCACATGCTTCACACTCTATCACCATGTTTTGTATATTCCCATGCTCTATGTATATACTTGCTACCTTTACTTTTATCTCATGCTATTTTTATACTCTGCCTCGTAGTAATAATGCTGCATTTACTTAGCAAAAAAATCTCTCCATAAGATATTTATCAAAACTCATGCATTTTTTCTCACTACATCATTAGAGCACGATAATATTGATCTAAATTTTGTCCCGAACTGGGGTCACTTCATGGTGGGTGTCGGTCCAATGGGACGCGGTTAATCTAAGTGATATGATTCCCCCTTTCATTGGCCTCGTACCTTCGACATATATCGAATGCTTCCCCTCGCATCATATCGCATGATCGAACTCACGACGGGAGGTATATATCAAGGAACTCGTTTACATACGTTGAGTATATCAAATTCTCTCTCACACGTTCCGTCTCCACGACATATATCGTGAGGCAGTTCACGTACACTTAGGTATATCAAATGGATTGTCCTCACGTAACGATGAATGATTGGCCTTATAAGAAAGAGGTATATCGTGTAAGTCATATCAAAGGGGGAACCCTTTTATTAACCCACCAAATTCATAAACCTCATACAAACATCTACCTCAAGACACCCATAATTAGTTTGCCAGTTAATATGCGAAATACTGTCAAAATTTCAGGCGCCATATCACCTGAATTTTTGCGCTATTTCGCCCATTTTTAAAACAGGAACATGTCCGTTAGCCTAAAAAAAAGTCAAACCATGTATTATATCTTATATCCTATCCTTTCTCTAGGCTCGGGTCCTATTCGACATTTTCCTTGCATTGAGGCGAACATAATACAAGTGAAACCTAATAATAACAACCATGCTGAGATTTTTTTCCTTTTTCCCTCTTTTTCAACAAATAAAAATACCAAAAACATATTTTTCCCTTTTTCAAAATTTCAAAAATACTCTCCCTTTCCTTAAAAAATAAACCAAAATCATTTTTCCACTTAAGACGATCGCATACCCGAATTTGGCCTCGCTCCCTATTGGCTTTGGTCCTCCGTCAAACCATCCCAGAAGCTCCATAGTTTCCTTTGCTTCTTCAATCGAATTTGAGATATACCTCTGCAAGCTGTTTATGGAGAATGCAGACCAAGCACCGAATGATCATCCAGACTTGATGGCCATCCTAGCCCAACTCAGTGCTAATGTTGACAATCTCAAACTGATGTCTAAGAGATGTAACGAAATCAGGCCCAAACTCCTAAGGTTCATGCACTCGAACCGATTTCCCTGTGCCATGGTACCATCTACACCCGAACCGATTTGGGTCATAAAAGAGTTTCAGCATGCCCCATGTGCCCCGCCTGCAAATGGGTTGCCTCCAGCTCAGCTATCAATTTCGAACCTCGTCCATGAAGGTGCTAATCTGCTAGTGCATGTGGATCCTAAGGAACAAGAACTTAACAAGTTCAAGGAAGACCTCAAGCTACTGTCAAAGAAATTCGACCAACTCAAGATCTCCAGAAATTATATCGACTACACACACATGTCTCCTTATCCTAAGGTCAGATTATCAAAAAAGTTTAAGATATCGAACATCAAGAAGTTCGGGGGCAATGAGCCCCCAATTGTGCATCTATGCAGCTATCACCGAGTCATGACCCTTAGAGCCTCAGAAGACATAATGGCCCAGATGTTTCAACAAACCTTGAAAGAGAGTGCTCTCCGATAGTTCTTGTCCCATGAGGAATTCGGAATCCACAGTTGGGAGGACGTAACCAGGTAATTCACGTGCCAATAAAAATATAATGAAGAATTAGACGTCACACCTAGAGACCTAGAGCTGCTCAAGCAACACCTTGGATAATCAGTTAGTAGTTTTATCAGGAGATGAAGAGAGAAAGCTGCCACTATGACCAACAGGCCCTCAGAGGAAGAACAAGTGAGTATAGTGAAGAAAAACGTCCTCCCCATATCCGAGCATCAATGGGAGGACAATACTACTAGCACTTCAGAGCCGTCTGGGAGGCTAGTGTGAAAATTGAAGAAGGGGTTGCCAAAGTAGAGTTTGAACCGAAAAGGTTGACCGAACAATTTACACCATGAAAGTATGACAAGCTAGACAGCAGTCTCAACCATCAACAACATATCTCAACCTACCACTTCCTGGACACCTGAAAGTCGCCTCATTCCTATCAGAAGAAAATACACCGAACTCTATGCTCCCCTATCGAAGGTATATTAAGCCCTGCTAACCCGAAACCTCATTAAAACGTTAGAACCCGACCATTACCAAATCTCCTTCCTAAAAACTTCAAACATGATTCCCACTGTGACTTTCACCAAGTCTCAAGCCGCACCACTGGTTAATGCTTTCACCTCAAAAACATAATCAAAGGCCTTATTGACTGGGGAATCAACACTCCGCCAGTTAACCCTAAACCCAACACCACCCATAACCCTCTCCCAACACACAAAGTCGGAATAAATGTCATCTTCCTAGAAAACATCCTCGAATTTGACCTTTCTACCCAAGTTGTACCTTTCAAAATACCCACCATGCCTACAATCTCACCCAAACCCCTCATAGTTTGCCCATAATTTTTCCTACATCCGAAGAGCTTTGCTAATTATGCTCTATCGCTCCTTACACAAGCCTTTATTGTTGTACGCACCCGATTAGAAAAGGGAAGGCGTGGAACTCCCGCAGTACTTGATCAACTCCAAAGGTTTAGGCTGAAACTTCCTGCAGATATGACCATCAACTATGAGAAGTTTAGTAGCCTATTTACGGAATCCTAAAAGTGGGCTCGGGAATTAGATGAATGGATGGTACCCTAGAAGAAATCTTCCTGGATGATGTTGTGCAGACCATGTCAGATATGTTCTTCTAGAAAGGAGAACTATGTAGCACCCCCAAGTTGCTCACAACTTTGAAACTCCAGGTCTGTCTCATCCCTTCACTTCCCCACCAAGTGGGAAGACTTGTTTGATGAAGCTGTGGAAGTTGTGGAATGAATCGATTACTCTTATAAGGAGGGCATCGTCGCTACCAGTTGGGGTAATGACTTAAAAAGCTCAAATGGTGAATCCGAGGGTGAAAATTTCCCCTTTTGCAGATTTTCCAAACCATGGTATGACCCCCCAATAATAAAAAATTGAAACTAGCGATGGAGATATTCTTCCAAGATGAAAACACCTAGGGTGAGGAATGGAAGCACTGGGTGAAACATATGATTGATGAGACCATGGAAATCACTGAAAACTCTAAAGGGGGGAGCGACACCGAGGAGTCATTTATCCCGCAGACACTAGGGTGAAGTCTCTGCATGATTCATCAAGAAGCTACACCATCAGACACGTTCACTAACATTAAAACTGATGAATCACCTCTCCTCAACTGGCACGCCATTTCGGTCTAGCCTGCTCAAGCCCAACTAAACCCTGATGCCCACCCTATTCAAGAAACCATTGCATTTGTCACTATTTATCCTATTTTTGATATCAATGTAAACGATGCCTCTTTTGATGAAGTTCTCAATGTTGTATTCCCTGAGAATGAAATAAATGAAGATTTTGATTAACTTGTTGTGCCTTACATTGAATGCGTTGATTCTAATCAAACTTTTGATGATATAATTTTGTAAATGAACAATTCTTAACTGATCTCAATAAGGAAAATAATAAACGACTTAATCACATTCAAACTAATGATGATGATACTATTGTTATTAATATCGATACAAGTAGCCATATACGCGATATTAGGAGAGGTCCTACTCTAAATGAGATTGAGAGGGAGCCATTAGAAGGGCTTATAAAGGATTTCATAGATGTCTTCGTATGGTCCTATGATGACACGCCCAGCATCGACATAGAAATAGCTCAACATGAGATCCCCACACTATTAGAAAGTACATGTCTGGAAAAATCGAAGGAAGCTCCGAGCATAATGGTCCCTCAAGGTCAAGGAAGAAGTGGTAAAACAATTGAGCGTAGGTTTCATTCGTGTAGTCGAATACCCTATTTAGCTTGTAAATATCGTCCCCGTGCTGAAATCTGGAGGAAAATTCTGCATATGTGTCGACTATCGGGATCTGAACAAAGTATACCCAAAGAATGATTATCCTCTACCCAATATCGACATGATCGTAGACAACATGGCCAGTTATGCCCTCAAATCATTTGTCGACGAATTTGTCGACTATAACTAGATCAATATGCACCTTGACCACCAAGAGAATACCACCTTTATCACCCCATGGAGAAGCTTCGGTTACACCATCATGTCGTTCAGGCTCAAGAATGCCGGGGCTACCTACTAAAGGCCGCCATAACCATCATGCACGACTTCATTCACAAAGAAGTCGAAGTCTATATTGATGACAGAATCATCAAGTCCACGACTTGAGAAGGTCATATCCTAACCTTGAGAAAATTCTTCGAGAGACTGCGACAATACCAGATGCGGCTCAACCCATAGAAGTGTTTCTTCAGCATCACTAAAGGGAAACTCCATGGATTCATGGTCAGTGAAAAAGGAATTGAAGCAGATTCCGCCAAGCTAAAAGCCATACTCAAAATTCCACCACCCTAAAAAGGAGAAAGAAGTATGATGATTGTTGGCTAAGATGCAAAACGAGGCGTGCCAAGAAGCCTTTAACCAAATCAAGCGATACCTCACCCAACCTTTGGTGCTCATGCCTTCTCAGTTAGGTCTTCTCCTCCTTCTATACTTAACTATCACCAATACTATAGCAGGGGCTTTGCTAGCCTGATGAATTGAGGAATCCCACATGGAAAGAGCTATCTACTATGATAGTCGGAAGCTAGTCGGGTATGAAGTCAATTACACTGCTTTGGAGAAAGCGTGTGTCCCCCTGGTTTGGCCAAGCAAAAATTACGACACTACATGCTTGTAATTTCCAATATACTAGTATCCTACATGGATTCCATAAAATACCTGCTAGAAAAACTCATTATATCAAGCCGAATGGCCTATTGGTTGATGTTTCTAGTTGAGTTTGACATTGTGTACATCACATAAAAAGCCATGAAGGGGAGAGTAATCTCCGAATACCTTGCCCATCATCCCATGGAAGGAACTGAAGTCTGGGTCTCCAAATTTTTGGACAAAGACATCTTATGCACCTGTCAGGAGTACCTCAAATGGAGAATGTTCTTCGAAGGAGCTACCAACAAGAAAGGATATGGAATTTGGATAGTCCTAATCGCCCCCGATGACTCTCGTACCCCCATTGCCATCAAGCTAGACTTCCCTTCCACCAATAATATGACTGAATACAAGGTGTGCATCATAGGTCTTAAGATCGCCCTCGACATAGGAATCAAGCACCTCGACGACTACAGGGACTCTGCCCTCATTGTCGGATAAATTCTCAAAAAATGGAAAGTAAAAATGAAAAGCTTATACCCTTCGACACCCACCTAGAAGAACTTGCCTCCCAATTCAAAGATTCCACCTTCTATTACCTTCCTCGCTCGAAGAATACCTTAGTCGATGCACTAGTAACTCTAGCCTCCATGGTTCACATACTTGAGGGAATAATGATGGCCCTTTTCCTAGTTCAGAGACAAGTTGCGCCCACTCACTGTTACCACATCTAGCTCATCACCAAATAAGACTCCGACATGGAAGGATTATGCGAGTATGACATTTGGCACCTTCTTAAATATGGTAGGTATCACCGAGATGCGGATAAGAAAGACTGTGCAACCCTTTGCAAACTAACTGCCTAGTACATTATCTGTGATGAAGCACTTTTTAAGAGAAACTTCGATGAAACCCATTTTCATTGCATATCAAGGGTTGTGATTTAAGGAATGATGCAAAAAATTCACAGCGGGGAATGCGGGACTCGTGAACGGGCACATGCTTGTAAGAAAATCATCCGTTAGGGATACTATTAACCCAACATGATCCAAGACTGTGCTGTCTATGTTCAAAGATGCTTCAAATGCCAACCATTTTTCTACATTCAACACTTGCCTCCCCGAGAGTTATACATCATGACCTCTCCTTGTCCTTTCTCTACTTGGGGTATAGACATCATAGGGAAGGTCACTCCCAAATCTTTGAACAGACATGAATTCATCCTGATCGCCATTGACTGCTTCATAAACGAGTCAAAGTCGAGTCATACACAGTACTGAATGCGAAAAAAGTGGCCAAGTTTATCCGAAAGAATATCATTTGCTGCTATGGGGTTCCTCATAAGTTGGTTTCAAACAATGGAATCCACTTCGAGGCCGAGGTCATAGAATTAGTTAACGAGTATGGAATCCAGAAACCCAAGTCTTCTCTCTACCGACCCTAAACCAACAGCCATATCGAATCCGCCAATAGGAGCCTCAAAACCATCGTTAGGAAGATGACTGAAAGTTACATAGACTGGGCTGACCGAATTCGAGATGCCTTCTAGGGCTACCGCACATATATCAGAACACCCACTGGGTCCGCCCCTTATTCCTTAGTATACGACATGGAGGTGGTTCTCCCCGTCAAATTAGAAGTGCCTTCTCTGCGTGTCATGCTCGAAAGAAAGGCCAGTGAAGAATACTGGCATCAGAGTCGCTACGATGAACTCTCACTCGATAGGAATAAGGGGTGTGACATTGTGACATCATTATGACATACAAGGGTATCATTGTGACATCATTCGACAGGAAAGTTAAGGACCGCGGTGTCTAAGAAGGAGACCTTGCCCTCAAAGAAATCATAGAAGCCATTTGGGATTCCAGATGGAAGTTCAATCCTAATTGAATCGGCCATTACATTGTGAAGAAAATCATGTTAGGTTGCGCGGCTATGCTCATAGATCTCGACGGAGAATAAATGGCGCGTCCAATCAATCTGGACCTCCCCAAGAAATTTAACCCTTAATCCGAACTCTCGGCACGCTACGAATCTTCTCACCCCTTATATTCTAATAAAAATCTCTCTTCATTTCCCCTACTCAGAACTACGTGGTCATCCTCTCAAAACACCCTTTTCAAAATGAGTCTCACGAATTTTCAAAACCCATAGAGGTACGTCGACATCCCATACAACACACATGGGCGCGGTCCTTGTTTTCTAACAAAATGCTATTCTTTTCTTCCCCCGAGAGCGACAATTTATCTCATCATTTAAAAGAACAAAAGGATTATGTATGCCTTAGTGATTGGTATAGACAGTTCAAATACAAAATTCATCAAAGGACATAATAAAATATGTCAAAATTACTTTTATTTCATTTTGGAATACTATTGTTACACAAAATATCAGTGACGGGAGTCAAACATACCACTCTCCTTCTAACCATCATTACAACCTATTAGTCCCTATCAACAATAAGTTTTGCAAAAAAATCCAAAAACATACCAAAATTCTTACCAAAACCCTAGCACAAATACAACCAGCTTCACAAAACCTCATTCTGAGCTACCAGATGGCCCTGCCTCATCGTCATTACCTTCTCCTGCCGGCCCCCAAGTGTCCCACTCCTGATTAGTGTTCCAGATGCGCTCCAAGAAATGATATGCCTTAATAAGCATTGACAAAACCACAATACCTTCCTCCATGGTATCAAAAGTGATTAACCATCTTTGTCCATCCTCCTCCTCAAGAATCTTCTCAAGCACCCATTTCCATAACACTTCAATAATCCCTAAACATAAACCAAGACCCTCTAACGGAGTGTGACAGATAAGTAGACGACCGACCACACTGCCATAGAGGCCCCAATATCATCCTGAAGGACTCGGTTAAGTCCTCCACCGAAAAGCAATTAGTTATTCTACTTGGCGCAGAAACCACTAAGGAAAGTAAAAGGAATTATTGCTAAGACCAATTAACCGCACATACCGATATTATCCTAACTGTAAAATGGGCTATAAGTCCCTCCACTATGGCACATATCATCGAAGGCATCGCCCCCTCCGTGCTTCATAAGCTAGTTAACCCAGTTCTGCGTTGTAGGGCTGAAACTGAAGAAGGGCCTAGCAAAGAAGTTGGGAACACCCGACATAGGGTAGTCAAGAGAGGTCGCCAGGTGCAATCTCTTAGAAAGCCACATGAAAAACATGACAGGGCTCCCCGTAAAAGGTCAGCCCGAACTTCCTTCTGTGACACACTGCCTATTCTAATCTTAGGTGATCAGTCCATTATTAAATTAAACAGGAATCATTAATGGTGTCATTCTTAGCATCACTATCGAAAACCAAATATTTTACTAATACCCTAATGGCACGGTGTCAAATTTTAATCTTATTATTAGCATGCAAATAATCATTCCACATTCACCATTCCAAATAACAACATAATAAATACTAGAACATCTGGATAAATAATAGTGAATGGAATAAAAACTCCAAACTGAAATTCCAATACGATCATCCATAATAAGGACCAAATCCAACGTCAATATTGGAAGTAAAATAAAAGTATAAAGTCTCTGTAAATAATCACTGGCTATAAATGGGAAACATGCCTGACTGAGATAGATATGCTAATTAGAAACGGATAGATGTGGAGGCATCTACTACCATGATCCTACCACTTACACAACAGTTGCAGCACGTCGAATGAAGGAACTCGTAAGCCTGGTGTCCCTATGGCTAGGCACCTAAAATGTTTTTACAAAAATGGATTTGAAACGGGTTAGAGCCCAAGTAGAATAGTTTGAAAATATTTTAGCAAGTATTTAAAATGAATTAAAGAGTACATATTAGATACATGTTAGCTTCATGTGCTCTCACTTGAGATCCTCTCCTTTCATCTTTTGTGCACGCCTAACGTACTATTATAAACCCACATAGTTACGCTACCTCGCCTTACTATTTTGACTTAAGCCTTTTCCCGACTATTATTTCACTTTCCCACCCGTATTTCCCGTACAATATGTTACTAAATTTTCAGTCCCTTTTATTTGTTAAGGTTCACCAATTAATTATTAAGTTCACACATACTGAGATCAATTTAGATACCACTATCTATAGAATCTACTAAAACACCAGTAGTAAAATAAATCACACGTATAGATATTTACATCCCTCTAATAATATATACATATACCCTAGGTGGAGACCTGCGATGCAGGCATACTCTACTATCAAGTACCGGTACATCACGTAATTGTACTAAGTAAGGACATCGGGTTTGGAATCACTCTTGAACCAATACATTCAAAACTTTACATAAAGTTGGAGGTGAACATAGTTCTAAGCCTTTGGGCTATGCACACACCTAACGCACGCAAATGACCCGTCACACCCTCATTCACACAAGTGGTGCTAAATCCCTAAATTTTATGTTCTGAGGAACAAGTCAAAATCCCCCAATGGGTTCATCAGGATAAGACGGTCTATGACGCAAAACCTCCCATGATAGGAAGTAGCCTAGGTATGTTCACACATAATAAATCAAACAATAGGTATTCACACCACCTATATATATATATATATATATAACTCCCGAATATCCTACGTATTATTGATTTAACATTACACTACACCTTGTATTTTCTCGAGAGTTTTCCCACCACTCGAAGAGTTCTCACCAACCCATAAGATTATTTCAGTAGTCATAATATCCCTCTACTGCTGGTTTGATATTAGGTTCACTCGTACTCTCCGTGACCTATTCAAATTCTCAGGATATTATTTACTATTAAGTGAGCTTGGTTGACTCGTATTCCCCATGACCCATTCCAATTCTCGTGATGTCAATTAATATTAAAGTATATCCCATAATTGCTAGTCTTAATTCTCTTTAATTGGGAAAAATTTTCAACCCTAACCTCTTAAAATTTAAGGAAACCAAGGCCAAGACTGTCAGGTCCCCCGAACCGGTTTGAGTGTATAGGCGAACCGATTTGGGTGTACCTCTGAGCCAGTTTGAGGGGTCTGCCAACCGGTTCGAAGTGCCTGGAAATTCATCTTCTTCACTGTTACGGTTTTTCACCATTATTAAGCCTCAAAACCTCCATGATTCTTTCCCAAACTCCCAACCAAGTTTACCAAACATTATACTAACATATATCCATGATTTCTAACGTGAATAAATCCCTAAATCATCAAGAAAATCCTTTAAATAAAATTAATTCAACACTAAATTTCAGAAAACCCTAGATTATCATCTTTATTCAAGAACATCAATAAGAACTCAGATTTCTTCACGTATGCATACTACAAATTCGTCAGATTCATTCTACATGCATCAGGGATTATACCTAACATGATTCCTACCCAAGAACCTGATTTAAGTCTTCCAAATTTAACCCCAATATTCATTTTTTTAGGATATCAATCATCCTATACTAACATAGATATTATACCTATTCATAATTTAGAAAAATAAATACATGCCTCAGTTAGTAGGTCTGAATCTCTGCAGAAAAATTCTCCTCCCGATCTACGCAATGGTGGTGGTGGTGGTGCAAGAATGGTGTGGGAAGGCCTATGAAGTCTTCTTCTTCCTCCTCTAGTTTCCTCTCTTTGCTTTTGTAACTTGTAACCCTAGAAACCTTAGCATACCAACTAATATACACTTAGAAATTTCGTAGGTCTTTTTACTCCAAAAATCTAAAAGATTGAAATACCCTCCCGGGATACCGGTTTGGCCTAAAAATGTCCCGGGACCCAAACTAAAACCCTGAGTACACTTTTTTGACTATTTTGACCCTTCCGGACACACTGGCGAAATGGCCATTTGAGTTATCTAAAATGAAGTTACATTTTATTTCATAAAATCCAGTCCCAACACGACTGACACGACGTCCTGACTAGATTTACTATAACTGATGTATTTCTCACTCACGACAAGTCATAATACTTTCTTATGAATTTATTACTCATTCACTAAGCAATATTCAATATAAATATACATGAACCCTTGTCTCGCTACTTAATATTTATTCTAATCCGGATTAATTTACCATTTTAAATGTAATTAATCCAAACTAATCCCAATATAAAAATCATTAAAAAGTACGGGGTGTTACACCTTCCAGGCATCCCAGACGTTCAAAGTCTCCGCTAAAACCACCGCCATGGGACTACAGTGGTAGGAAAACCATTCCACTATCGTTGCTACTTGAGGATCATCCGTCAAATCACCTGTCACCAATAAAATCCTAGTAGTCAGATCCAGGGCTACATCTCCGAGAAAATCATTGTTTGAAAAATCCCTCCAGCACACTGAGTTATAACTGCCTAGAGGACGATATTTCGTCTATGAACCAATGGTCGAGCGGTTGAGGGGGAGATATGAAGCAACTTTTCCAATGACACCCGAGGGAAAAGTGATAAATCCGACATAGCTGCCGCTACACTGGGTTTGCGCCCAACATCGCAGAGAACTCTTCGTAGGTGGGGCACACCTCATGTATGTCGAACCAGAAATCATGATCTTCAGGTTACCAGAACTGTATCTCTACTTCTAGAAGATTTCGGTTTATGGCACGATTATGCCATAAAGAGAACTGGCGCATACTAAAGACTTTGTAGTCAACATTGTAGAGACCCATTGCCTCTAGACCCTCGAGGTAAGAAGCCTTGGACATCGAAAGAGCCATTTGCAGAGAAGAAAACTATAGAGGAGATAAAATGGAAGATGGTGAAGAAAGTACCCCCAAAGCCCCTTTTTATACTAAAAAATCCCACAAGAAAACAAGCTATTCAAAGCACCACTGGTTCCTCTGCCCCCAAGGTACACAAAGTATGCAGAAAGTTCAATCAAAGCCAAATGAGTGATTTGGACTTGACCCTTATGCTGATAGGCATGCTAAGGGTCTTTTTTATAACAATTCCTTATTTCCTCTTTTACAAATATCAATTTCCAAAATAAACACTTTCTTTGAAAAAAGTCAAATCTCCGGGTTGTCCCTTTTTGAAAAATTATTTTCCCTTTTGTACATAATTTCTTAAAATAAACATTTTCCTTTTACTTGAAGTCCTTTTTTCACTTTTATTTTCATCGTTGCAAATGAATGAGAAACCTCAGCAGTAAATTAAAGTGCATATAGAGTAAGTCATTAAACCAAGATAATACTAAAAAGAAATGCATTTCTCATATATATGTTTTTCTAGAATTATGATATTTCTTGCAGGTGAAAGAGGCAAAAGAAAAGAAAAAAGAAAAAAGATACATCGTGACACATCCCGAACCCCTCAATCCCTAAAAACCAACCCTCAACCTCTGCGATGTACACGCTTTCCCCTGCGACGAGTGGTAGACCCTCCACTCCCAGAGTTAGAACTCTCCTCAGATGTGGCCGACGGCACCAGACAAGCGCTGGCTGATTTGCTCACATGGACTAAAATTAATCCAGGTGGTCGACACACGAATAGTCTGCAAGAAAAAGGAACAAAAAGCAATAAAAATCAAGCAAGTCAGTAACAAAAATAAAGCAGGAACACGAAATAAAAGCGAAAAAGAAAAAAGTATACTAATATGCCCAAAGTGTACCTGCCAGTTCAGAGACATCAACCTCGGCCTGTATGACGGCCGAGGTAACAAAAGCTCAAGACTAACCTTCATCAGGTCGACCACAGCCAACGCTATAATTACCACCTCCAATGGAAATCAGCTGAGGTCTACATGACTCGTTGGAGAAGCTATCCATCTGATCGGCCACAGCCGACGCTACAAGTACCACCTCCAATGGGTATCAGCCGAGGTCTACATGACTCATGGGATCAGTTATTCATTAGGTCGGCCACAACCGAGGTCTGTATGGACATAGGTTATCCATCAGCATCAACTTCAACACCGTCCACAACCGACGTTACAAGTTTCACCTAAGATCAGCAAAGCCTCGAAGGCTCAGCATTAAGTGTCAAGACAACATCGGCCCTGGCCGACGTTCCAGATATCTAACCTTGGCTAGCATCCTAGCCAAGGTCATCGTATAATCCTCAGCTAAGGCAAGGGTCATACTTCACCAACCTCGTACTCATCCAAGCCGAGGTTGGTACCAAGCAAAGATAGCCGAGCGTCTACGCGCACATGTATGGAACACGTGGACAAATTTGTTATGACTGAATCATTCCCTCCATGTGAGGGAATATTGAGATCATCATCACTTAGTTGAGATCAACCAGGTGTCATCCTTGCACTGGTTGGATCTCCAAGCACATTCATATTGCATGCTTGGGGGTACATTCCACCCTCAAGCACTATATATTGAGGTCATCCTCAACATTGTAAAGGATCGAGAATTACAACCCTAGCTAAAACTCTGTCAATTTATACAATAGAGAGAGAAAGCTTGAGAGATTGTATCCATGGCCGTTAGTGCCTTATTTCAGTGACATTACTCACTCACTTGCACAGTGGAATAGTCATAATTGGCTGAACCACTTACATATTAGTGTTCATCCTCTTCTCCTCACCTCCTTCTATATATACACTTGTATTCTCTTGTGCTGCCATTGTTATCACTTGCTTGAGCTTGCCAACACCTTATCTGGTGGTGTTATTTCCAGCATCATCATTTTTGGCGCCATTTGTGGGAACGAGAAGCTATCTCTTCCTCTTTTTCTGCTTAACCTCATCGGAGACTCTGGTGGTGAACCAGGCCTCACCCCTTATGTGGAGCTTTTTGACCATTGAAAGAGGTCCTTTAAAGTATTAAGCTTATCTTCTTCACAAGCTCTTTAGTTTTAATATGGCACCGGAGTTATCCCCACTTCCTCCACCATCTGATTCTGGAGGACCTAGTTCCATCCAGGCACCACCCCAGTCCGAAATGGCTGAGGTGGCAACAACCTTGAGGTCCTTGGTAGCAACGCAGCAAGCAATAAAGGAGAAATTTGCTCAGCTCAGTCAAAATATGATGAGTCCACCTGGGACCTCACTGGAGATGATTACTCTAGCAGCTGTTCAACCTCATCCTGAAGCCAGGAGACCACCCTAGGAACAGCGAAAAGACCAACCTACCCCTCAGCGGAGGAGGGATGTTGTTGACCCTAGGCGTTTACGTCTAGAGAGGCAAGGAAACCCTTACCCCGAGGATAGGTACGATGATTAGGAGGCAGAGGATGCTCCAGAGGACTGATGGGAGCCGTATAAGGTTTCGAATAATATTGTACGTCATATCCAATAGAGACGAGGTTGTGGGGGCAGAATATATGGTGGTTCCCAACAAAGAGGATCAACTTTTGATCGCTTGAGCAGAGGGTCGGCCTTTGAAAGGCTCGGCCCAATCAATGAACTAAGACAGAGGTTATCTAGGTCACGAAGTGTCACTGGCTCTCAGAGGGGAGATGGTGAACATCGACCTCATCATGGATGACCTCATCAAGGCCGAGACTGGGGTCAAGAGGTCAATAACCGATATTGTGCAGCGGCTGGGGAACCCTCAGTTCACCCCTTGGAGGTGGCTAGGGACAGCCTCGGCCAGGCCGACGTTGCAAAGCCATGGAATGATTCCATTCAACGTCTTAAAGAGAATATAGGGGACCTCATCAAAATCCGAGACCCACTACAAAGAGGGTTCTCAGAGGGCTCCCCATTTGTGGCAAAGATAGTGAACTTCCCAACCCCTGTCAAGTTCAAACAACCTATGGTGTCTCCCAAGTATGATTGTAGTACTAACCCTGTGCATTATATTGAGATGTACCAGTCTGTGGCAGACATTTATTCGATCCCATATGAGATGAGGCATCCGGCCTTCTCTGGGACTTTAACGGAGCTGCACATATTTGGTTTACCTCTTTTTCGAAGAACTCTATGGAGAACTTTAAGGGCTCGGCTGAACGGTTCATTCAGAATTTCTGTTTTGGGGTAAGACCTCATAACAAGACCACTCATCTGTTGTACGTCAAGCAAGGCAAGAATGAGATCCTAAGAGACTACATTGCTAGATTTAACAAAGAAAAATTAGAGGTTGAAGATTATGAAGAGAATATAGCGATGACATCCCTCATCGGAGGACTCCAAAAGGGGAAGTTGTTGTGGAAGCTTGATGAAGACCCTCCCTAGTCCACTGCAGAGCTGTTAGAAACTGTAGGAAGGGTCATGAACGCTAAGAGGCTATGGCTACAAAGTATGAGGATGAGAACGGAAGTAGCAGTGGGAAATTCTAAAGGAAGAAAGACGAAAAAAAAAGGTCTGTAGATGACAAGTTTACACACTATACTCCTCTAACTGTGAGCTGCGAACACATTCTCAATGAAATAAAAAATGACCGGTCCCTGAGATGGCCGGAGAAGCTGAAGGGCCCTCCGCATAAGAGGAACAAGAATCTATGGTGCGAGTTCCACCAAGACCACGATCATATGACTGACAAGTGCTTCTCCTTGAAGGATGAGATTGAGAAGATGTTGAAGTCCAGAAAGCTCAGGAAATATGTCAACGGTAAAGCTCCTAAGAGGGAAAGAGATGACCCTAAAAAGAAGAGAAACGACAAATGTCGAGAATATTCCCCAGCAAGATGAGATGATGACTCAGATGGTGATGATGCGGACGATCCTGACCTCCCACCAAAAGACGATAATGCCCCTGTGAAGAGGGTTGGTATGATCTCCTTTGGTGTTAACACCATATGTGGAGGACTAGCAGGCGGTGGCTCCGAAGTAGCCGACCGTAAAGCTCATGTGGCAGAGGCTAAGTCAGTGACCAAAGTAGAGGTTGTGAATCTGGCATCTTCAGAGGCTAAGCAGAAGAGAAAGAAGAAAGATATGGATACTCTTATAGTTGGATTCTCCCGACTTGACTTCAAAGGCATCCTAGATCCACACAATGACTTGTTAGTAATTACCACAAGGGTGCATGGATGTGAGGTGAAGAGAATCCTAGTCGATGGGGGAAGTTCAGCTGACGTAATGTTTTGGCCATGTTTTAAGAGCCTAGGCCTCAGCAAAGTTGGGTTTGTACCATACCATCATCCGTTTATTGGCTTCAACGGTAAAAAGGTCCATCCGTTGGGCATGTATGAGAATAGGAGACGAGTGGCCTAAGAGGTTGACCCAAAAGATCAATTTTTTGGTAATGGATGAAAACGTCTTCTCGGCCTACAACCTTATCATAGAACGAGTAGACCTCAAAGAATTTGAGGTCGTGCTGTCGACGGTCCACCAAATGCTAAAATTCTCGACCCCCTATGGGGTAGGGGAAGTGCAATGTGACCAAACCTCGGCACGAGAATACTACTTCAACTCGGCGGAAGAGAGAGAGACCCATAAGAGGGCAACAACCACATATAACATTGATACACTTGATCCAAGGGATGACACAAAATTGAAGAAGGGAGAGGCCACGGAAGAGGTAGAATCCATCGTCCTCAATGAGGACGAGTCGGAAAAAACTGTCCAAATCGGCAAGGCCCTAAGACCCGGGATCAAGGAAGAGATAGTAAAACTTTTAAAGAAGCGGCAAAGTGTCTTTGCTTGAAGACATGCAAACATGCATGCCATTAACCTTGAGATTATGTGCCACAAACTCAATGTGGCAGAAGAAGCCAAGCCAATCAAGCAAAGACGAAGAGTTTACTCCAGGGAAAATTATGATGTCATCAGGAAAGAGGTCAGAAAGCTGGAAGAGGCCGAGTTTATTAGAGAGGTCATATATCCTGAGTGGTTATCTAACGCCGTCACCGTGCCAAAGGCTAACGGGAAATGGAGGAAGTGCGTAGATTTCACTGATTTGAACAAGTCTTGCCCAAAAGACAGATTCCCTTTGCCTTTAATTGATCAAATGGTAGATGCCACAGCAGGGCATGAACTTATGAGCTTCATAGATGCGTACTCAGGGTATAACCAGATTTTTATGGATCCATAAGACTCAGAGAAGACAACGTTCATAACCGATAAAGGGACCTATTGCTACAAGGTCATGCCCTTCGGCTGAAGAATGTAGGGTCCACTTATCAACGTTTTGTAAATAAGATGTTCGAGAGTTAGATTAGAAAAACCTTGGAGGTATATATGGATGACATGTTGAAAAAAATCTTAAAGGCCAATACTCACATGGCCGACCTGGAGAGGACTTTTGACACTATGGATTTATACAGGATGAAGCTAAACCTTGCCAAGTGTGTCTTCGGAGTAGGAGAAGGAAAGTTTCTTGGATTCATCGTCAAACAGAGGGGAATAGAGGTCAACCCTGAGAAGATCAAATATCGTCTTGAAATGAAGATACCGAGAACTATAAAAGACGTTCATAGGCTAATTGGAAGAGTTGCTGCACTCAACAGGTTTGTTTCCAGAGCTACAGACAAGTGTCTTCCTTTTTTCAAAGTGATTAGAGAGGCCTTTGAATGGGATGAGGAATTCGACAAGGCTTTCAAAGAGCTTAAGTCCTACCTCAGATCTCCTCTGCTCCTATCTCATCCCATCTTAGGGGAGCAGTTGTATGTCTATCTAGCACTCTTAGAGTCAGCTATATGTGCGGACATAATACGGGAAGACGATGGAGTGCAGAGGTCGGTGTACTTCAATAGTAAGGTTGTTCAAGGGTCTGAACAGAACTATCCTCGGATGGAGAAGTTAGCCTACGCCTTGATACACGCTTCCAGGAAGATGAAGCCCTATTTCCAAGCCCACTATATGGTCATCCTCATTGACTCCCCACTAAGACAGGTCCTCCACATTGTGTATCAACCCAGGGTGGACATCAAAGGGCAGGCGCTCACAGACTTTGTTGATGAATTTACATGGGAAAAGGCTGAGACTGAGAATAGTCCAGAGATTGCAGATGAATCATACAATAACGTCTTCTAAAATTCGAAAAAGGTTATGTCCAGCAGAGCCAGAAAAGGAGTAGCTGAGAATGAGGAAGGCAGGTACGTCTTCAATTAAGGGACCCTGTCAGAGGGGAACTCATCTTCAAATGAAGATGTTTGGAACCTCTTCTTCGATGGGTCTTCTTGTGAAAGTGGTAGAGGAGTTGGCTGATAGTGTCACCACCGGATGATACAAAACATTGAATATGCACTTAGATTCAACTTCAAAGCATTGAACAACGAGTCAGAGTATGCGGCCTTGATAGCAGGCCTCTCATTGACAAAAGCTCTTAGTGTTGGCCAACTGATAGTCCACAGTAACTCAATGTTGGTTGTCAACCAAATCCTGGGAATATATAAGGCCAAGGATGAAAGGATGGCCAAATATCTGAAGAAGGTGAAAACAATGCTAGGAAGCTTCACAGAAGTGAAGATGAAGAGCATACCCCGATTAGACAACACTCGTGCAGATGCACTAGCAAGGTTGGACTCAACAACAAGGACATGCATCAGAAGGACAGTACCAGTCGAGATCTTGCTCAAACAGACCATTAAGGAAGAAGTGGTTGTCAGACCTTACCTCAACTTGAACCTAGGGGACTCATGGATGGACCCCCTTATCAGATATATCAGACAGGGAGAGCTGCCAAAATCAAAGTTAGAAAGGAGAAAGTTGAGGTACAGAGCTGCCAAGTTCTCAATAATAGGAGATGTCCTTTATAAAAAAGGATTCCTACTACCTCTCCTCAGATGTGTCCATCCCACATAGGTCCCCCACATCCTACAGGATGTACACGAGGGTTCTTGCTCCAGTCACATAGGAGGAAGACCTTTAGCCAAGAGGATAATTACGCAGGGATACTGGTGGCCGACCTTGGCCAAAGATGCATCTGCTTATGTGAAGAGGTGTGACAAGTGCCAGAGATTCTCCACTATCCCTTATCAACCTCATCAACCTATGATGTGAATTAGTTCTCCTTGTCCATTTACAGTATGGGGGATTGACTTGGTGGGACCATTGCCAAGAGCTGCGAACAACTGTCGATTTCTAATAGTAGCAATTGATTAGTTCTCCAAGTATGTAGAGGCTGAGCCCATAATCACTATCACCGAGCAAAAGACCTTTCAGTTCATCTGGAAGAACATAATATGCAGATACGATCTCCCAAACACCCTCATCAGATAACGAAATGCAGTTCAAGAATGCTTCTTTGGAGAAATACTGCGAGAGAGTCGGGATCAAGCAGTTCTTCTCTTCTCTTGGCCGACCTCAGGCAAATGGTCAGACTGAAGTCACGAACCAAACAATACTTGATGGGATTAAGAAGAGGTTGGAAGAAGCCAAGGGGAGATGGACATAAGAGGTTTATGCAGTGTTATGGGCCTACAGAATAACGGTAAGGACACCAACGGGGGAGACCTCATTTATGTTGGCCCATGGCTCAAAAGCCGTCATACCTGCAGAAGTAGGACTCCCCACCCACAGAGTTCAGACCTATGATCCTTAGAGGAATGGGGAAGAAAGAATACTTGACTTGGATTTAATTGAAGGGAGAAGGGAAGATGGTAAGATCAGACAGGCAGCCTACCAGTAGAGAACAATTCTATAATCAAAGGGTGAAATCAAGACCTATAGATATAGGAGACCTAATGCTGAAGAAGACGTTGCAGAAAGCAAATAATATCCACCCAAACTGGCATGGTCCTTACAAAGTAGTCGATGAGGTTGTACCTGGTACCTATTGGCTAGAAAATCTCGAAGGGTAACCTTTCTCCAATCCCTAGAACGCTGATCACCTGAAGAAGTATTACATATGATGTTGCAGTTGTTTCTTTGTAATACATGTATCATTATATGAAGAGGATATTAATGAGAAGATCAGTTCATGTGCAAATACTGTTTCATTATGCTTAAGCATAATTAATTTGGTGAAATTATGAGGTGAAACATCATGATTTGGTGACCTCAGACCTTTAACATCATTAATTTAGTGAAATTTATGAGGGTAAACATCATATGCTGGTGACTTCAGACCTTAAACCTCATAATTTTGTGGCAATTTATGAGGGTAAACATCATGATTTGGTGACCTCAGACCTTAAACATCATGATTTGGTGACACAGTATGAGGTTAAACATCATAATTTGATGACCTCAGACCTTAAACATCATTAATTTGGTGAAATTTATGAGGGTAAACATCATATTTTGGTGACCTCAGACCTTAAACATCATTAATTTGGTGATAAAGTATGAGGTTAACATCATAATTTGATGACCTCGAACCTTAAACATCATAATTTGGTGGAAATTTATGAGGATAAACATCATGATTTGGTGACCTCAAACCTTAAACATCATGATTTGGTGACACAGTATGAGGTTAAACATTATAATTTGATGACCTCAAAACTTAAACATCATTAATTTGGTGAAATTTATGAGGGTAAACATCATATTTTGGTGACCTCAGACCTTAAACATCATAATTTGGTGGCAATGTATGAGGTTAAACATCATAATTTAATGACCTCAGACCTTAAACATCATAATTTGGTGACAACTTATGAGGATAAACATCATGATTTGGTGACCTCATACCTTAAACATCATTAATTTGGTGAAATTTATGAGGTAAAACATCATATTTTGATGACCTCAGACCTTAAACATCATAATTTGGTGATAATTTATGAGGATAAACATCATAATTTGATGACCTCAGACCTTAAACATCATTAACTTGGTGACAAATTATGAGGGTGAAACATCATATTTTGGTGACCTCAGACCCTAAACATCATTTAATTTGGTGATATTATGAGGTGAAACATCATATTTTGGTGACCTCGGACCTTAAACATCATTAAGTTGGTAAAATATTATGAGGAAAAAACATCATCAGACTATGATGACCTCAGAACTTAAGGTAAACATCATCATTAACCATGACAACATGCAAGAGAAGGCATTCATTGAAAGAAGCAAAATCCTCTAAAGAAGATGATATTACATTTAAGTATTCAGATTTATAAATCAAATGTGCTGAAGATCCATCAGAGTTCAAAAAAATTACAGGCAAAAATAAGCAGAAGTTATAAATTAAAAGCTTCACATAGAAAGACCTAAGTATCTGCAGCTGGAATGGTGTCCTCTGGGCCGACCTTAGTCACCTTAGTAGCATCGTCCAGATGAATAGCTTCTGCAGTTTCAGTAACCTCCAATAGGGCAGTCTCCGCAGGAGCAACGCCTTCCTCCTCAACCTCTTGCAAGGCCTGAGCAAAGAGAGGATCACCAAAGCCTAGACCGATAAAGTCTAAGGTAGATAAGCTCCCTAACTCCTGTTCCCTTGAAGCTGCCCACTTCTCAGTTGCTTTAATACCTCTTTTAAGGTATTCAAAGTCGAAACTGATGAACTCATCAGAGACCTTGTAGTCAGCAAGGGTCTTCTCTGAGGCATCTTCTAGTGAGGCTTTGACCGCCGCATCAACTTTGGACTGAAGGGTATCATCTTTGGCCTTCAGGGCCACTTCATGGTCCTTCTTGAGGGCGATGATGTCCCTATCCTTATGCTTGATCAACTTATTAACCTCTTTAATTTCCTCCTTCAGATGCTCAACTTCATCATTCAATGAGGCCTGTACCTTTAGGGCTTCTCTTCCCTTCTCAATAAGGGGCATCTTCCTCAGAATCCAATCAAGAAATTGGTGCATGGGGAGAATACCCTGCAATGAAAAGTCATATGTATGAGTTCAAGTTTTATCCTACATCCAGGCCGAGGTTACACTTGGAAGAATAAAAAAACAGAAGCTGGTACCTGAATTGACCTATGAAGGCTAAACTCGACCGGTAAGGGGATATCCAGGGAGCATAGGAAACGCTTGTCTACGTCGATCATTATAGAGCCGATGGCATCCATTGCCTTCAGACCATGGCCTATCAAACTAACGCCGATCTTCAGCTAGGCCAGACGAGTAGACAGAGCATCGTCTGTTGAGATAGGGATGTCACGATCTCCCTTTTGGTTTTTTCTTGGCCTCTGATCCTCCGAGTCAGTGGTTGTCTTCCTCTTCTTTGTAACGTCATCCTTGGATGTGCCGACGTTCTGCTTGGGTGGAGGAGAGGCTACATTATGCCCTGCTTTCTTCATCCGCTTAACAAGGCTTGGGGCATACATCTCCCAGAGCTCGTCAGAGATGCCTTCTGGGTGTTGTACAAAAAGAAACGTCTGAGTCAGTAAGGAAGAGGTATGAAAATTCAGAGGTACAACTTATAAAAAATAATACTTACGAAGCTCGGTTTAAGGACTTCCCCCCAGGACAGTCTTAGAGAGGTAATATGGGGTCATCAAATGTTCGTGCTTGACTACCCAACCGTGCTCCCCCTGATCTTGAAGATCCTTAACATTTTGTAAGTTATCCTGGCTAATCCCAGGGTCGGCCTTGGCAGCAAGTGACACCTTCCCCCACCTCAGAGGTGTCCTCGGCTCCAACCATGAAGAGGTGGCACAAGGACCAAATTCCCATGCCCCTGAGGCAAAGAAATACTGTGGTTTCCAGTTGTGATTTGAAGTCTGGGTTACGAACAACATCTTCTTGTCTAACTTCTTAACTAGGAAGTGGTAGTAGCTGGGGTGGCTTTTAGCGGAGGATGGGACGTAGCATCCTGTGAAGACCCTAACTGGAAGGTTTGAGTGATGGACTTCCCTCCAAAGGACGATAGCCCGAATCATCACCCTCCAAGCATTGGTGGATAATTGTGAGGGGGCTAGGTTGATATGGGACAATATTGCTTTGATTGAAGGATGGATGGGGAGACAGAATCCCAACTTAAACATATGCTCGTACACACAGATCTCCCCATCTTAGCCATTAAAGGCCCTCTCACATGTCAGAGGTCTCCTAAGCTTAATGGAGGGACCTATTGAATAAAGGTGCCTAAAGGCTAAGAGGTCAAATTCAGTGACAGAGCTCTCTATCTTGGCTATCTCCGAGGTGTCATTATCACTTTCATGACCATCATCTTCATCCCTAGCAATGTCGACCTTGACAGATACTGGGACACCATCGGGAAACCTCTGAGCGAACTCAGCCCCTGTAGCGGTCGACAGGGGGACGACATCAATGGGTGGGGGAATATCCACGCTCGACCCCATAATCTCGACATTAGAAGAAGTCTGTAAGGTGCTAGCACCATTGTGGGAGGAGGCAAGACTTTGGACCTCGTCCTAATAAGGGACCTGATCTTGCCTAATAGGAAAGTCCATAGCCTCTTGGAATAAGTCTACAGACATAGGGTCTGAGGTAGACTACTCAGACTCAGACATGGGAAAAGGGTCAATTAGATCCTCTGCTGGCTTAGCAGGCTCAGCTGGCTCAGGGTAAATCACCTTCAGAGGTGGAGGGAAGATAGTTCTGAGGGGGAAGGCCTCATTCCTACGAGCTTCCTCTTGGGCTAGCTCTATCTGCCTAATTTTTTCAAAGGTCTTCCCTCTAAGAGAAGGGAACTCTTCTATAAGCTTATACAAATGCCTGAGCATAAGAGAGACGACCCTATACTTGAGATTCTAAACCACAAACAAATAACTTGGCATAACTTAAACTAAGATCAAACTTGGATTTTGAAAGGTTCAAACCAAGAACAACCAAGAAAAAGCTCACTAGAAACTTTAATGAGTTACCAGAATAAACTACCACCAGAAAACTTAAACTACCACCAAAAAATGCAAGAAATGGAAATAAAGGGCTGAAAATGGAAAGGCAAGGTGAAAATTATACCCGAGGGAGTGCGAGATGAGGAATAAGAGGATTGAGCAAAGAAATCCACAAACACAACCTTGATTAAGTTCTTGAAGAGAGAGAAAATGCATAAGGCACAAGCGGGAAATGAGTAAGAAATGAGGAAGAAAGAGAAGGAAAGGAGTTAAACCCTCAAAATGTCTTGCACGCATCCCAAGGACCATCATTGCCTTGGGATCCCAAAAGACAATCAACATCATTACACTTGTCAAGCACGCTACCCAGTTCAGAAGTTGACACATGTTCAGGAAATGTTGGCACATTAGGAAATACAGCCTCGGACATGCATACCCCTTAGTCACCTACTTACATAGGTAACTAAGGGCTATGGGGTGATTGATATACCCAAAGTGTATTTGCCAGTTCATAGACATCAACCTCGACATGTATGATAGTCGAGGTAATAAGAGCTCAAGACTAGCCATCAACGATGTCGGCCTTCATCAAGTCGGCCACAGCCGACGCTACAAGTACCACCTCCAATGGGTATCAACCGAGGTCTACATGACTCATGGGAGTAGCTATCCGTCAGGTCGCCACAACCGACGATACAAGTACCACCTCCAATGGGTATCAGCCGAGGTCTACATGACTCATGGCACTACAAGAAAAATGAGTATTAGGGATGGTAAAAATCCGTCCCTAAAAGTACAAAAATCATCCCAAAAGAGTATTAGGGACGATTTTTGCAACGACAAAAATTCGTCCCTTATACTAGGCGTCCTAAATATTTTAGGGATGGATTTTACCGTCCTAAATGTTAATTCATGGACACTCTGCATTTGGCATTAGGGACGGATTTTTCCATCCCAAATGGTGTTCCCGCAAAAAAATCCCCGCTCCCACGAATAGTATTAGGGACAGATAAACCGTCCCTAATACTACTGAGATTCTGGCAACCCAATTAAGGATGGTAAAAACCGTCCCTAAGGTAATTTCAATTGATGCAGAAATGGGTATTAGGGACGGTAAAAACCGTCCCAAAAGGTATTCTCAATTAATACAAATAAGTATTAGGGACGGTTTATAACCGTCCCAATTGATAAATAAAAAATTATCATAAATAGTTATATTATTATATGTTTTATGTTGCAATAATAATTGACGTCTAATATGCATTATAAATCAAATCATCTGATAAAAAACACAATATATCAACCACATTCATTGAAGCACGTATCCAATAACAATTTCTTCCATTAAACTACATTCAAGTCGAAATATTTAAATGAGTATAAAATCATACTAATTAATAAGATATACAATTGTCAAAAATATATCATCCCTAAATTAAGATGATAAATATGGTTGTCACACTTCAAAAACTTTTTTTAGTGTCGCATATAGTAGATACACTCAAAATCACGTCTCTTCAACTTCTTGTCCACAACCTACAATCAATAAATAATCATTTTATCAAAATAATAGTATAGTAAAATAAAATATCCAAATATATTAGTTAATCATATCAATAACTTTTTACAAATTTTAAAAAAATTTGACATAGTCTCCTTTGTTTATACATGAAAACCAACCTGTTTAATCAATAAAAAAGCACGCACAGCTATAAGAATCTCGCATATCAACGATTCTTTACAATTTTTTAATAAATTCGACAGAGTCTCATTTGTTTATACATGAAAACCAACCTGTTTAATGAACATAAAAGCCCGCACGGCCATAAAAAAATTGAAAAATCTCCCAAATCAACAATTCATTACAATTTTTAAAAAAATTCGGCATAGTCTCCTTTGTTTATACATGAAAACCAACCTGTTTAATCAACACAAAAGCCCGCACGACCAGTAAAAAAATAAAACAACAATCTCGCATATCAACAACAATAATAAATAAACAATCTACTTGTTGCAAACCATTGTTTCGTTCATGTGTTCCACGCGAATAAAATATAACCCTAAAATGTTATCCTGCAAAAAAATATAAGAAACAAAAGAAAAAAGATATCAGTATTCAAATAATGTTTAAACCTAAAAGTCTAAATGTTTCAAATTCTCATCGTATACTCAAACTGGGAGTCCCTTGACTACGCGGTGAGTTCGTACGAGTTACATTGGTCCCGTGCGAGGTGCTCGAGCCACTCACTGGACCGTTTTGTGACTATTTTACTTTTTCATCCCTTGACGCTATGTTTGTAACTTTAATTCTAAATTTAACAAATTCTCGTCGTATACTCAAACCGAAAGGCCGGGGACTACGCGGTAGGTTCGTACGAGTTACATTTTCCCGTACGAGGTGCTCGTGCATCTCACGGGACCATTTTGTGGTAGTTTTAGGTTTTCATCCTTTGACGCCATATTTTTAAGCCTAAGTCTAAATTTGACAAATTCTCGTCGTATACTCAAACCGGGAGTCCCCTAATTACGCGATCAGTTCGTAAGAGTTATATTGGTCCCGTGTGAGGTGATGGTGCCTCTAACGGGACCGTATCATTGTTGGTTTATGTTTTCACACTTTGACGTCATGTTTTCAAGCCTAAGTCAAAATTTTCAAAATTCTCATCGTATACTCAAATCGGGAGGCCGGGGACCACACGATCGATCCCTACGAGTTACATTGGTCCCGTACGAGGTGATGGTGCCTCTAACGAGACCGTTTTGTTGTTGTTTTACATTTTCACCATTTGACGTCATGTTTCAAACCTAAGTCTAAATTTTTCAAATTCTCGTTCTATACTCAAATTGGGAGTCTCGTGACTATGCAGTCGGTTCGTACGAGTTACATTGGTCCCATGTGAGGTGATGGTGCCTATATCGGGACCGTTTTGTTATTGGTTTATGTTTTCATTCTTTGACGTCATGTTTTCAAGCCTAAGTCTAAATTTTCCAAATTCTCGTTGTATACTCAAATCGGGAGGTCGAGGACTATGCAATCGGTCCCTATGAGTTACATTGGTCCCGTGCGAGGTGATGGTGCCTCTAATGGGACCGTTTGGTTATTGGTTTACGTTTTCACCCTTTGACGTCATGTTTTCAAGCCTAAGTCAAAATTTTCCAAATTCTCGTCGTATACTCAAACCGGGAGTCCCGTGACTACACGGTCGGTTCGTACGAGTTACATTGGTCCCGTACGAGGTGATGGTGCCTCTAACAGGATCGTTTTGTTGTTGTTTTACATTTCACCCTTTGACATCATGTTTTCAAACCTAAGTCTAAATTTTTAAAATTCTCGTCGTATACTCAAACCGGGAGTCCCGTGACTACGCGATCGGTTTGTACGAGTTATATTGGTCCCGTGTGAGGTGATGGTGCCTCTAACAGGACCGTTTTGTTGTTGGTTTACGTTTTCACCCTCTAACGTCATGTTTTCAAGCCTAAGTCTAAATTTTCCAAATTCTTGTCGTATACTCAAATCGGCAGTCGCGTGACTATGCGATCGGTTCGTACGAGTTACATTGGTCCTGTGCGAGGTGATGGTGCCTCTAACGGGACCGTTTAGTTGTTGGTTTACGTTTTCATCCTTTTACGTCAAGTTTTTAAGCATAAGTAATTATCCAATTCTCATCGTATACTTAAACCGGGAGTCTTGTGACTATGCGGTCGGTTCGTACGAGTTACATTGGTCCCGTGTGAGGTGATGGTGTCTCTAACAGGACCGTTTTGTTGTTGGTTTACGTTTTCATCCTTTGACGTCATGTTTTCAAGCCTAGGTCAAAATTTTCCAAATTCTCATCGTATACTCAAACCCGGAGGCCGAGGACTACACGGTCGGTCCCTACGAGTTACATTGGTCCCGTGCTAGGTGATGGTGACTCTCACTAGATCGCTTTGTGACTATTTTATGTTTTCATCCCTTGAGGCAATATTTTTAACCCTAAGTTTAAATTTAACAAATTCTCGTCGTATACTCAAATCGGGAGTCCGGGGACTATGCGGTAGGTTCGTTCGAGTTACATTGGTCCCGTACGAAGTACTCGTGCATCTCACGAGACCATTTTGTGGTAGTTTAAGGTTTTCACCCTTTGACGCCATGTCTTTAAGCCTAAGTCTAAATTTGATAAATTCTCGTCGTATACTCAAACCGGGAGACCCCTAATTACGTGATCGGTTCGTAAGAGTTACATTGGTCCCGTGCGAGGTGATGGTGCCTCTAACGGGATCGTATCGTTGTTATTTTACGTTTTTACCCTTTGACGTCATGTTTTCAAGCTTAAGTCTAAATTTTCTGAATTCTCGTCGTATACTCAAACCGAGAGGTCGGGAACCACGCGATCGGTCCCTACCAATTACATTGGTCCCGTGTGAGGTGATGGTGCCTCTAACGGGACCATTTGGTTGTTGGTTTATGTTATCACCCTCTAACGTCAAGTTTTCATGCATAAGTCTAAATTTTCCAAATTCTCATCGTATACTCAAACCGGGACTCTCGTGACTATGTGGTCGGTTCGTACGAGTTACATTGATCCCGTACGAGGTGATGGTGCCTCTAATGGGACCGTTTTGTTGTTCGTTTACGTTTTCATCCTTTGACGTCAAGTTTTCAAGCATAAGTAATTATCCAATTCTTGTCTTATACTTAAACCAGGAGTCCCGTGACTATGCGGTCGGTTCGTACGAGTTACATTGGTCCCGTGTGAGGTGATGGTGCCTTTAATAGGACCGTTTGGTTGTTGGTTTATGTTTTCATGCTTTGACGTTATGTTTTCAAGCCTAAGTCTAAATTTTTTAAATTCTCGCTGTATACTCAAACTGGGTGGCCGTGGACCATGCGGTCGGTCCCTACGAGGTACATTGGTCCCGTGCGAGGTGATGGTGCCTCTAACGGGACCATTTGGTTGTTGCGTTTGGTTGTTGGTTTACGTTTTCACACTTTGACGTCATGTTTTCAAGCCTAAGTCAAAATTTTAAAAATTCTCATTGTATACTCAAATCGGGAGGCCGGGGACTACACGGTCGATCCCTACGAGTTACATTGGTCCCGTGTGAGGTGATGGTGCCTCTAACGGGACCATTTGGTTGTTGGTTTATGTTTTCACCCTCTGACGTCAAGTTTTCATGCATAAGTCTAAATTTTCCAAATTCTCGTTGTATACTAAAATCGGGAGTCCCGTGACTACACGGTAGGTTCGTACGAGTTACATTGGTCCCGTGAGAGATGATGGTGACCCTAAAAGGGACCGTTTTGTTTTTGGTTTACGTTTTCATTCTTTGACGTCATGTTTTCAAGTCTAAGTCTAAATTTTCCAAATTCTCGTCGTATAATTAAACCGAGAGGCCGGGGAATACGCGATCGGTCCCTACGAGTTACATTGGTCCCGTCCGAGGTGATGGTGCCTCTAACGGGACCATTTGGTTATTGGTTTACATTTTCACCCTTTGATGTCATGTTTTCAAGCCTAAGTCAAAATTTTTTAAATTCTTGTCGTATACTCAAACCGGGAGTCCCGTGACTATACGGTCGGTCCTTACGAGTTACATTAGTCCCGTGCGAGGTGATGGTGCCTCTAACGGGACCATTTGGTTGTTGGTTACATTTCACCCTCTGACGTCATGTTTTCATGCATAAATTTTAATTTTCTGAATTCTCGTCGTATACTCAAACCGCGAGTCCTGTGACTACGCGGTCAGTTCGTACGAGTTACATTGGTCCCGTGCGAGGTGATAGTGCCTCTAACGGGATCGTTTTGTTGTTGGTTTACATTTTCAGCCTTTGACGTCATATTTTCAAGCCTAAGTCCAAAATTTCCAAATTCTCGTCGTATACTCAAACCGGGAGGCCGGGGGACTACACGGTCGGTCCCTACGAGTTACATTGGTCATGTACGAGGTGATGGTGCCTCTAACGAGACCGCTTGGTTTTTGGTTTACGTTTTCACACTTTGACGTCATGTTTTCAAGCCTAGGTCTAAATTTTCCAAATTCTCGTCGTATACTCAAACCGGGAGTCCCGTGACTACAAAGTCGGTTCATACGAGTTACATTGGTCCCGTGTGAGGTGATAGTGCTTCTAATGGGACCGTTTTATTATTTTTTACGTTTTAATCCTTTGACGTCATATTTTCAAGCCTAAGTTTAAATTTTATAAATTCTCGTCGTATACTCAAACCAGGAGGTCGGGGACCACACGGTCGATCCTTACGAGTTACATTGGTCCCGTGCGAGGTGATGGTGCCTCTCACTGGACCGCTTTGTGACTATTTTATGTTTTCATCCCTTGACGCCATGTTTTTAACCCTAAGTCTAAATTTTACAAATTCTCATCGTATACTCAAATCGAGAGGACGGGGACTATGCGGTAGGTTCGTACGAGTTACATTGGTCCCGTACGAAGTGCTCATGCATCTCACGAGACTATTTTGTGGTAGTTAAAGGTTTTCACCCTTTGACGCCATGTCTTCAAGCCTAAGTCTAAATTTGACAAATTCTCATCGTATACTCAAACCGGGAGTCCCCTGATTACGCGATCGGTTCGTAAGAGTTACATTGGTCCCGTGTGAGGTGATGATGCCTCTAACGGGACCGTATCGTTTTTATTTTACGTTTTCACCCTTTGACGTCATGTTTTCAAGCCTAAGGCTAAATTTTATAAATTCTCATCGTATACTTAAACCAGGAGGCCGACGACCACGCGGTCGGCCCCTACGAGTTACATTGGTCCCGTGTGAGGTGATGGTGCCTCTAACGGGACCATTTGGTTGTTGGTTTACGTTTTCGCCCTCTAAAGTCAAGTTTTCATGCGTAAGTCTAAATTTTCCAAATTCTCATCGTATACTCTAACCGGGAGTCCCGTGACTACGCGGTTGGATCGTACGAGTTACATTGGTCCCGTGCAAGGTGATGGTGCCTCTAACGGGACCATTTGGTTTACGTTTTCATCCTTTGACGTCAAGTTTTCAAGCATAAGTAATTATCCAATTCTTATCGTATACTTAAACCGAGATTCCCGTGACTACGCGATCGGTTCGTACGAGTTACATTGGTCCCATGTGAGGTGATGGTGCCTCTAATAGGACCGTTAGGTTGTTGGTTTACGTTTTCATGCTTTGACGTTATGTTTTCATGCCTAAGTCTAAATTTTCTAAATTCTCGTTGTATACTCAAATCGGGAGGCCGTGGACCACGTGGTCGGTCCCTACGAGTTACATTGGTCCCGTGCGAGGTGATGGTGCCTCTAACGGGACCATTTGGTTATTACATTTGGTTGTTGGTTTACGTTTTCACACTTTGACGTCATGTTTTCAAGCCAAAGTCAAAACTTTCAGAATTCTCGTCGTATACTCAAATCGGGAGGCCGGGGACTACACGGTCGGTCCCTACGAGTTACATTGGTCCCGTGCGAGGTAATGGTGCCTCTAACGGGACCATTTGGTTGTTGGTTTACGTTTTCACCCTCTGATGTCAAGTTTTCATGTATAAATCTAAATTTTCCAAATTCTCGTCGTATACTCATACTGGGAATCCCGTGACTACGCGGTCGGTTCGTACGAGTTACATTTGTTCCGTGCAAGGTGATGGTGACCCTAATGGGACCGTTTAGTTATTGGTTTACATTTTCATCCTTTGACGTCATGTTTTCAAGCCTAAGTCTAAATTTTCTAAATTCTCGTCGTATAATCAAACCGGGAGGTCGGGGACTACGCGATCATTCCCTACGAGTTACATTGGTCCCGTCCGAGGTGATGGTGCCTCTAACGGGACCGTTTGGTTATTGGTTTACATTTTCACCCTTTGACGTCATGTTTTCAAGCCTAAGTCAAAATTTTCCAAATTCTCGTCGTATACTCAAACCGGGAGTCCCGTGACTATACGGTCGGTCCTTACGAGTTACATTGGTTCTGTGCGAAGTGATGGCGAGGTGATAGTGCCTCTAACGGGACCATTTGGTTGTTGGTTACGTTTTCACCCTCCAACGTCATGTTTTCATGAATAAGTCTAAATTTTCTAAATTCTCTTCGTATACTCAAACCGCGAGTCCTATGACTACGCGATCGGTTCGTACGAGTTACATTGGTCCCGTGCGAGGTGATGGTGCCTCTAACGGGATCGTTTTGTTGTTGGTTTACTTTTTCATCCTTTGACATCATGTTTTCAAGCCTACGTCCCAATTTTCCAAATTCTCATCGTATACTCAAATTGGGAGGCCGGGGACTATGCGGTCGGTCCCTATGAGTTACATTGGTCCCGTGCGAGGTGATGGTGCCTCTAACGAGACCGTTTGGTTGTTGGTTTACATTTTCACACTTTGACATCATGGTTTCAAGCCTAGGTCTAAATTTTCCAAATTCTCGTCGTATACTCAAACCGGGAGTCCCGTGACTACACGGTCGGTTCGTACGAGTTACATTGGTTCCGTGTAAGGTGATAGTGCTTCTAACGGGACCGTTTTGTTATTTTTTACGTTTTAATCCTTTGACGTCAGGTTTTCAAGCCTAAGTCTAAATTTTATAAATTCTCGTCGTACTCAAACCGGGAGGTCAGGGATTACGCGGTCGGTCCCACGAGTTACATTGATCACGTGCGAGGTGATCGTGCCTCTCACTAGAGAATTTTGGGGTTGTTTTACGTTTTCACCCGTTGACGCCGTGTTTTTAAGCCTAAGTCTAATTTTTTGCAAATTCCTGTCGGATACTCAAACTGGGACACCAGTGACTACGCGGTCGATTTGTACGAGTTACATTGGTCCCGTGCGAGGTGATGGTGCCTCTAACGGGACCATTTGGTTGTTGGTTTACGTTTTCACCCTTCGACGTCATGTTTTCAAGCCTAAGTCAAAATTTTCCAAATTCGCGTCGTATACTCAAACCGAGAGGCCAGGGACTAGACGATCGGTCCCTACGAGTAACATTGGTCCCGTGCGAGGTGATGGTGCCTTGGTTGTTGGTTTACGTTTTCACCCTCTAACGTCAAGTTTTCATGCATAAGGTCTAAATTTTTCAAATTCTCGTCCTATACTCAAGTCGGGAGTCGTGTGACTACGCAATCGGTTCGTACGAGTTACATTGGTCCCGTGCGAGGTGATGGTGCCCCTAACGGGACCATTTTGTTATTGGTTTACGTTTTCATCCTTTGACGTCATGTTTTCAAGCCTAAGTCTAAATTTTCCAAATTCTCATCGTACACTCAAACCAGGAGGCCGGGGACTATGCGGTTGGTCCCTACGAGTTACATTGGTCCCGTCTGAGGTGATGGTGCCTCTTACGGGACCGTTTGGTTGTTGGTTTTCATTTTCACCCTTTGACGTCATGTTTTGAAACCTAAGTCAAAAGTTTCCAAATTCTTGTTGTATACTAAAACCGGGAGGCCGGGGACTGCATGGTCGGTCCCTATGAGTTACATTGGTCCCGTGCGAGGTGATGGTGCCTCTAACGGGACCATTTGGTTGTTGGTTTACGTTTTCACCCTCTGACGTCATGTTTTCATGCATAAGTCTAAATTTTATAAATTATCGTCGTATACTCAAAACGGGAATCTTGTGACTATGCGATCGGTTCGTACGAGTTACATTGGTCCCGTGTGAGGTAATGGTGTCTTTAGAAGGACCGTTTTGTTTTTGGTTTACATTTTCATCCTTTGACGTCATGTTTTCAAGCCTAAGTCTAAATTTTTCAAATTCTCATCGTATACTCAAATCGGGAGGCCGGGGACTACGTGGTTGGTCCCTACGAGTTACATTGGTCCCGTGCGAGGTGATGGTGCCTCTAACGAGACCGTTTGGTTGTTGGTTTACGTTTTCACACTTTGACGTCATGTTTTCAAGCCTAGGTCTAAATTTTCCAAATTCTCGTCGTATACTCAAACCGGGAGTCCCGTGACTACACGATCGGTTCGTACGAGTTACATTGGTCCCGTGCGAGGTGATGGTGCCTCTAACGGGACCGTTTTGTTGTTGTTTTACGTTTTAATCCCTTGAAGTCAGGTTTTCAAGCCTAAGTCTAAATTTTACAAATTCTCGTTGTATACTCAAACTGGGAGGCTGGGGACTACGCGATCGGTCCCACGAGTTACATTGATCCCGTGCGAGGTGATCGTGCCTCTCATTAGATTGTTTTGGGGTTATTTTACGTTTTCACCCGTTGACGCCATGTTTTTAAGCCTAAGTCTAAATTTTTGCAAATTCTCGCCGGATACTCAAATTGGGACACCCGTGACTATGCGGTCGGTTCGTACGAGTTACATTGGTCCCGTGCGAGGTGCTCAAGCCTATCACTAGACCATTTTATGACTCTTTTATGTTTTCAAACTTTAATTATGTAAATGCAATGATTTTATTTATGGAACATGTTTTTTTGTAAAAATATTAACTGTTCTTTCTGTTCTGATTTTTTTGTTTAATACATAACCAGTTCTTGCTTTGTTTTGTGATTTCTGAGATATAATTGTACAATTTAGTATTCCTATCCAAAATAATTTATTTCTTATAATTGGATAACGTGAGAAATGAGGATACCTGTTCCCTATAGTTGCACATTGGAAGTACTCGGGGAATCATCTGGTGGTGTTAGGAATCCAGCATTTTGTATCATACGAAACAATTTGTTGGTGGTCTGTGACATTTGGTCTTTCAACTCTTGGATATCTTCACGATGATGAGTCTCTCCCTACTCAATCCTCTTTTGCAACCTTTCGATCTCGCTCTCGTAAAAGTGAGAAGATATGGACCTTACAAATGGCGGTCGAATACTAACTCCCCTGCATAATGCACGTCCAATTAGAATATTGTAATATGTACAATTAGAATATAGTTGCGCAACCTTTGAATATGTGATTGCAAACGCAACGATGTAAGTTGAAAGCGAAATAAATTATTGTAATATGTACAATTAGAATATAGGGAAGTGGTTGCTACAGCATAGGATGTGCCTTCATTCACCTATCAAAAAAGAATGAAACAAAAATAATAAGTTAAAAAGGTGATAAGATACACCGAAAATAAGAATGAAAAATAACGTACAATTACGAATACGGTAATGTCCTCCATGTGAAGGAATACCAACCTGAAATAGAAACAGATAAGTATAAACCTGCCAAAAATAAATGAAAATGACCATAAAATCAGAAACTAAAACATAAACAAACCCATTAATAAATAATTAAACTGAATCTGTTTTGCATCAATAAAAAATGAACCGAAAGCTAAAATTGAAACCAATCAAAACGAATGCTAAAATTGTACCAATAATGAAACACGGCAATAATAGAACGCACCAATCAAGTATCAATCAACTAAACATGTATCAACTAAAGCTAAAATCAGAAACTAAAGATACTAAAACTTAACTGAAAGATAATTTCTTACATACTAACCAAACAGGTGTTATTGTCATTAGTTCTAAAACTCCCAAAATAACATGTGTTATTCTCTATAGCCTGTAATGTAAAAGGAATTGAGTGAATAAAAAAGTAGAAATATTAACTGATTTTTCACATGAAAAAGATACCACAATGAAGGTTGGTCACTACTCAAACAATATCCATGAATATTAAAACACATAACCGGACTTCATGAATGAAGATGAGGTATCAAAAGTCAAAACTCAAAAGAGGAATACCTGTTTCTGCCCAATGAAGATGTGGTATTAAAAATTAATACACATTGGAATGCCTGAATGAAAATTCAATACACACAACAAATATACCATAAATCAGTACACACCACAAACTAGTACACAATCTAATGCACTCCCAAATATGCAAGTTTAGACATCCCACTCCCACACCTGAATAAGTACCAACTATCAAATAAAAATCATAAAACAATCAACCCATATAACCTTGCACAAAAAATGATGCACAATCGTTTCAATACCAACACAAAAATTTAAACTTCGATAACAACATGAAAAATTGAAACAAAAATTTTAATACCAACACACAGATTTTCCTAAAAAATAATACAAACGAACATCTGTTGAAATTCCTAATTTGTTTCAATACAAAAATAAACGAACGAACATCCGTGAAAACAGAACCAACGAACAACTGAGAAAAATAGTACCGACACATCTATACAAACATTTGTACACTGTGTTAAAGAAAAAAATCCATATCATCTAAAAAACCATATCATGTGTACACTGTGTCAATTCCATCCAAATCATCTATACAAACGAACACCAAACGAACACTTGTACACGGAAAATCGTTTAAAAACAGAAACGGTATATACAAACGAACATATGTATACTTTGAAAATCGTTTAAATACAGAAACCTCCATTAGTGGGAGAGATTACCAGTGAGATGGGGGTGTTCGATAAGGGCGAAAGCATCGAGGCAGGTGGAGAGATGGGTCGACCGGTGGAGAAGCAAGGTGAAGGCGACAAGTGATGGCAGCAAGCGGTGGTGCAGGGGTGGGGAGGTTTAGGTGGGTGTGGAGGCTCAGGGGGAGGGAGAGACCGCACGAGAGAGAGGGAGAGACAGATCTGTCGCTACGAGGGAGAGAGCGTCGTTGCGTGCGAGAGAGAGAGAGTGAGAGGGAAATTTGGAAAAGATTGGGAAACTTTGTGAAAAAAGTGAGGGAAATACCAAAAGGGTCGGAAAAAACCGTCCCCTTTGGTGTATCAAATGGGACGGATTTTAAAAACCGTCCCTTTTGATATATCAAAAGGGACGATTTTTAAAAACTGTCCCATTTAATATACCAAAAGGGACGATTTTTAAAACCCGTCCCTTAAATTAGTTCAAGAAAAAAAGTGCTAAAAAATCTCACATACTTTAAGGGACGGTTTTTAATAACCGTCCCATTCGATATAGCAAATAGGACGGATTTTAAAAACCGTCCCTAATGTAATTTAGCAAAAGGGATGAATTTTTAAAATCCGTACCTTTTGTTATAGTAAAAGAGACGGTTTAAAAATTCGTCCCTTATATTAGCCCGCGAAAAATCAGAACAAAAAAATCGCATATACTTTAAGGGACGATTTTAATTACCGTCCTTTTTAATACATATAAAAAAGGATGATTTTTAAAAACCGTCCCTTCTGCCACTATAGAAAAGGACGGTAAAAAAAAGCATCCCTTTTGATATAGCATAAAGGACAAAATGACACGACCGTCCCTAATACTCCCGTCCCTAATATTCATTTTTCTTGTAGTGTGGGATCAGTTATTCATCAGGTCGGCCACAACCGAGGTCTGTATGGATATAGGTTATCCATCAGCATTAACATCAGCACCGGCCACAGCCGACGTTACAAGTTTCACCTAAGATCAGCAAAGCCTCACAGGTTCAACATCAAGTGTCAAGACAACATCGGCCCTGGCCGACGTTCCAGATATCTAACCTCGGTTGGCATCCCAGCCAAGATCATCGTATAATCCTCAGCTAAGGCAAGGGTCGTACTTCACCAACCACGTACTCATCCAGGCTGAGGTTGGTACCAAGCAAAGACAATCGAGCGTCTACGCGCACATGTATGGAACATGTGGACAAATCTGGTATAACTGAATCATTCCCTCCACGTGAGGGAATATTGAGGTCATCATCACTTAGTTGAGATCAACCAAGTGTCATCCTTGCACTGGTTGGATCTCCCTGCACATGCATATTGCATGCTTGGGGGTACATTACACCCCCCCAAGCATTATATATTGAGGTCATCCTCAACATTATAAAGGATCGAGAATTACAACCCAAGCTAAAACTCTGCCAATTTATACAGTAAAGAGAGAAAGCTTGAGAGATTGTATCCATGCCCGTTAGTGCCTTATTTTAGTGACATTACTCACTCACTTGCATAGTGGACGTAGGCCTAATTGGCTGATCCACTTACATATTGGTGTTCATCCTCTTCTCCTCACCTCCTTCTACATATACACTTGTATTCCCTTGTGTTGCCATTTTTATCACTTGCTTGAACTTCCCAACACCTTATCTGGTGGTGCTGTTTCCAGCATCATCATATACCTCAGTCCGGAGGGCCTCATCAGAATGACCTGAAAACCCGTCCACCGGTGCATAGGGGAAGTGGGGAACCGACGACACTTCCTCACTACTCAATTGAAAATGATTAAAGGGAGAAGAAACCTAAATAAGTGAAGCCTCCTCCGTCGTTGTAGACGCACCTCCTCCAGTTTTATGGGCTGACACGGCCGGTACGTTGGTACCTCTCCCCGAAGCAGAGGAAGGTGTAGGCATATTCTCCACGTCATATATGCAAGAAGGCATAAACTAGATGATTTTAAATCCAGATAGTCGCAGCCCATCGTCATATCGACGTAGAGCGTATAAGGCCAGCCCTCCATCGGTGCCACCCTCTCCTTATCCATCATCTCTCTCACCTGCTTCATGTACTCTGGGTGCATCGTTGGTGGGACCTCCACCTCTTCCTTTATAATGTGACACACCACGCTCTCCCCAAGGTACCAGACATACCCAAACTCATGTGCCAATAACTGCCTCATCTGCGCATGTATGCTTGTATCCCACGCGACCCTCGAAGGAAGACTCTAAGGGTAAAAGGTCACCTATATCCCCAGTTAAGAGTCAGTAATTACCCAAAAGTAAAAGATTCTAAAACTCAAGAAGAGACAAGAATCGAAAACTTGGAGTTTAGCATCGCTCGCACGTCCTTCAAGGTAAGGGATTGGTTCGAACACCCATTCGACTTTTGCCATCGGTACTCCTTCAAAAGTCTCATAACTTCCTCTCCCAAAGGACACCAACCCCACGTTGTGCCCTATCACCTCATAGAACCAGATTTGCAAAAGGCAACGTCAAACAAAAAAGGACTGTAAGAAAATAAAGAGGAAACTCAACATATAGATTACCTCCAAAAGGTATGTGGGTCCCATAAACGTCTGGCGAAAACACCGAATGAAGGCATCGAAAGAAGCGTAATTAAACACTAGAGTGAAAGTCCCCCACTCGTACATAGTTTTCAAATACGGAAAAAACCAGAGATGAATGACATCACCACTCGTTGCCACCACAAACCCTCCCAGCAAAAGCAAAATGAATAAGCGGGTTGCCTATCTTAGCTATCGCCCGCCCATCTCATCAATCTACCTAGACAGCAGAGGCTCCTTCAACACCGATATACCGATAGAATCCCTCGATACGATTCTTTCAAAATCCCCCAAGGTAGCCCGCACCGCCGTCTCCGTGACCCGCAGAGTATGATCCACCATAATCTGATGACTAGTGCAATCCAGTCTTGTCAATTGATGGACATACAAGGGAATAACGTCATCTCCTAAATCCCCAAATGAAATGTGTGGGTCTTATCCCACCACCTTTTACCAAGCGTGCATAACACTATAGTAGAGTACTGTGTCTCGTCCAATACACTCGCCAACTTGCCAAATCCAGTGAATGACACCATCCAACGCACCGTCCCAAGAAATCAGTCCCAAATGTCCTTCAACCCAGCCATCCCCAGGGATCGGATGTTCGAAGAAGCAATGTCTATCTACAAAAAGCCATGAAAAACCCTTCATTAGCCCAAGAATAAAAAGAAAAAAAGGAAAAAATGGAAAACCAAAGGACAATTACTCACATAGCCATTACGGTTCTTCACCCTCGCCGAATGGTGGTGCGCAGGCTCGTATAGCAAAATCCTCTCATGAGTCACCGACTGAAAGGTGTCATAAGAATTTTCATTGCCCAAAGCAAGCGGCACCGTAGCCGGCCACTCCAAATTTTACCAATCATCAACGGACACCCATTCATTGTTGGTGTTTCTAGAAGTACCTACCATTTGAGATCTGGTGAAAAATGGACTCAAAAATGACTTTTAGAGAGAGAAAGCAAGAGAATTAATCACTTGGAGGTGTAAAATATGAGGAGTGTCGCCCCCATTTTATAGAAGGCTAAGGGGTATGTCGATCGGTAGTCCCCCTGCCTATCGGTAGTGACCTTTTACCTTCCCTAAAAAGCCCATAAGTTCGTACATTATGCTAATAGGCACCTTCGCAGACTTGTGTATCGAATGTCCCCTCAAAATTTTGTAACAAAAATGCCGAAAAAAAATTGAAAATTACTCGAAAAATTCCCAAAATTCTCAGAAAATCCCCGCAAAGTCAATGACGTATATTTTCCGAGAAAAACTCATGGTGAAGAGAGAAATCAATTGCAAACTCTTAAAAATCCCCAGTGGGATCATCTACACTCACGTTTATCATCAATATACTCCCCAATGGAATAAAAAATCCAAGGTGCTCCTATAGCAGAATACTTTATGCTTTCCCCAGCAAAGTTATCCCCCGTAAACTATATATTTAGGTCCGTAGAATTGACCTCGACTCGTAGAATTAGTCTTCACACTCTTTAGGTCCATAGAATTGACCTTGACTCACTGAATGGGTCATTATATCTTTAGGTCTGCTGAATTGACCTCGACCATCTGAGTTGGTTGTCACATCTTTAGGTCCGCAGAATTGACTTCGACTCGTTGAATTGATTGTCACACTCTTTAGGTCCGCAGAATTGACCTCAACCCGTTGAATTGGTCAATACATCTTCAGGTCAGCATAATTGACCTTTACTCGCTGAATCGATCACTGCATCTTTAGGTTCGCAGAATTGATCTCGACCCGTGTAATTGGTCGTTACATCTTTACGTTTGCAGAATTGACCTCGACCCTCCGAATTGGTCACTACATATGTTGGTCCGCAGAACCTCGACTAGATGAATCAGACGCTACATCTTCAGGTTCATAGAATTGACCTCAACTCACTGAATGATTCGCTACAACTTTAGGTCCGCAGAATCGGCCTTGACCCGCTTAATTGGTCACTACATCTTTAGGTCCGCATAATTAACCTTGGCCCGCTGAATTAGTCGTCACATCTTTAGGTCCGCAGAGTTGACCTCGACTCGTTGAATTGGTCATCACTCTTTAGGTTTGCAGAATTGATCTCGACCCGTTGAATTGGTCTCTACCTCCTTAGGTCCACAGAATTGACCTCGACCCTCTGAATCGGTAAACTCCATCCGCAAAATTAATCTCAATCCTTTTCTCCAACATTGACGAGGAGTCTATCTTTCGACGACCTTCACTTGTTCCAAACTCGCCCGTCAAGGGGCTCTGTAGACATACCATCCTAGGAACCACCCCTAAGCACATCCTTAGGTCCCTAACACTCATCCACTCACTATAAACTCTAGGTCATATTTTGAGTACTGATTTGGAGGCCATCGGGTGATCCCGAGCCCCGTTTGACTCTGATAAACTCTTCAACCTGAGCGAATCTCAATGAAACCTTGAAGGTCTCTAAATACCCTTTCCAATAGTTTGTACCATTCACAAATCGGCCTCACAGTCTGCACGAACGATTCACTTCACAGCAAGCACTGATTTTGGGAGCTATTTAGCGCTTTCGGGCCCCGTTTGACTTTTGTTAACTCTCTAAACTGAGTGAATCTCAGTGAAATATCATAGGGATCTGAATTCCATTTTCAACGGTCCGCTCTATGCGAGAATTAGCCTGATAGTACGCATGAATGACCTATTGTAACACCCCATATTTTTTACGATTTAAATAATTACGTGAGTAATTATTATTATAGGAATGAGTATGCGATTAATTATAGTTGTTGGATTAATTAAATTAAAATGCGAGGAATTAATTTGTTATTAATTCGGATTAAAATAATTATTAACTAGCGTGCCAAGGGTTAATACTTATTGTTGTGAACTATTAAATATTACTGTGTGATATGTAATATGGAATTATGATATTTAATAAATTGTCGGAAGTGAGGAATACGACAGTTTGGTAATTTAAGTCTGACACAAGTGTGAGTTGTGTCGGGACTAATTGAATGGAATAAAAAGAGAATTTATTTTTAGTAACTCGTATGGGCATTTAGATCACGCCGTTGAGTCCGGGAGGGTCGAGATAGTTAAAATAGTATACTCGGGTGTTTAGTTTGGATTCCGGGGCGATTTTAGGTCTAACCGGCACCCCGAGAGGGCATTATGGTAAATTGTATTTTTGGGCTAAATTAATGGACGAAAATTAAGAGTAATTATATCAGCCAAGGAAAGTTCATTAGGGTTAACAAGTTAAAGGAAGTTAAGAACGGCTATAGGAGGTGTGAGGAAGAGCTAGTTCCAAGAGAAAATGGCCAAATCATCCTCGCCTTGCATAACCGTGACCACCTGTAACACCCCACCCGCCCGGGGAGAGCGAACGGAGCGCTAATGCGATAAAATAAATCCAAATCCACAAATTACAAGGTATAGAGCATCTAAATAAACCCACAATAATATAAATTCACTAATCTCAATCTCTACAATTACAACAAGTCTCTCGAATAAATACAACATCTAACTCAAAAAATAAAATACAAATCTCCAATGCTCTATACAACAAAATAAAATAATACAAATCATCCAAAAATATTCTTCTCAAAATAATCCACGCTAAAATCATCCCAATTGGTCCATAGCACTCAAATCCACGCAAACCTGGCAACTAAAAGAAAATATGGGGAAGTACACAATACGACAGGAAAGATGCTCAACAAATATATGTTAGTGATGAATAAAACGTAACAACACGAGTACGAATATTCAAATCAAAATGAAAATCTCAAATCATTTATCAATATAATTTCTCAACAACACATCAATGGGTCACCAAACCTCACCCCATTCGCATATGCTTTATCAAGCCATAGCCCGGGAATAGGTATTTTGGCGGGTTCACAACATCCGTGCCATATTAAAATCTCATGACAACGTGCTCAACAACAATATAATGATACCACATGAATTAAAATAATTTCAACAATTATTTTCCAGATTTCAATGAATTTAACAATTCAAATATGAGTTCAATAATGGCAAGAATTCAAAAGGAATAACTCTCGAGAGATTTAAAGAGCATATTGTGTAAAACCCCATACCTCAAACCATGATGAGAAACCAACGATCACATCCTCAAGATCAACACAAAAGATTTACAAAAGCTCCTCCAAGAACCTCCAACAAAATAGCCCCAAGAACACCTCTAATCTAAGGTTGGAACTCACAAATCTCAAGGGCCAAAATATATATAAAAAGAAGAGGAATATAAAATATATTTGCTGCCAAAATTTGTGCCAGAAGTAGGTTAAAAGGGTTGCCCACGACTTCCTTTTATAAGGAAAAGAAATGAAGAGTTGGAATCCAAAAGACTCCTTTAATTAAGGCAAAGAAATGAAGAGTTGGAAGTCAAAACAACTCCAAGAGTTAAAAATATTTAAAAATCATTTTAAAATCCGTTATAACTCCGATTTCGAAACCGTTTGAAATTCTCGCCTTTAAAAATAATAACCAACATATTCGAGTAATAAAAATAATTTTATCAAAAACTTTATTTTCCTCAATTTTCCAGATATTAATTAAAATAGCCCAAACTTACGCGGGTTGTTACACCACCAACGCGTCGAGAAGAGAGGAACGCGTATATACCAACATCACCAACGGATCAGACCGTCATATTCGAGGCAAGTGGTTATTACTTGCTTTATTTTAGCAATGATCATGCTCATGTTAGTGTAGGTGAAATTAATCATGATTTATATGTTAATTGGGTGAAGATTGGAGATTTAAATTATGATTAAGGACTGGGGTAATTAGTGGTTGAAATTCCTTCATTTATGTAGAGGATTAATCATGAAATTGAATTATATATTGATGAACGAATCTGCATTGATTAGATTCTTTAATTGAAAATTTGGAAACTAGGGTTCATATGAACTAACTTGGGGATTTAATATAATTATGAGGATTGATGACGAATTAATGATCCTAGGATGATAGGAATGTTATATAAACTTCTATGGCTTGATTCGGATTGATGATGAGGTGTTGGGTGATGAATTTCAGAGGTTTTTAGGTTCAAAAATGTTGAAAAACGCTGAAAATCTGGGCAGGAAGACGTTCATATGAACATGACGAGGCTGTCGTTCAAACGACATGCCATCTGGTTCTAGCGACAGAGGGAATTTTAGGGGATTTTCTCAAAGTCCAGTTTTGAGTTTACCGGTTTATTGGAGTGAGAGAAACTTCCAAATAGTAAGTTTAAATAAGACGAAATTTCGGGAAGGTATGTGAGAATAAATACTTTACTTATTTCGATATAGAGAGAATGTACCTTGGAGATTACGAGAGAGATAGTAATCTAAATATTTATACTATACGTAGTGATGAGATTAAAATACGTATGAGGAGTATATATGTAGGTTGGAGAAATACCTATAAATTATAATAGGATGTGTGTATGCCTATTATGGGAAATTATTGTTAAGAGCACTAATGGGTGATAACCCGGGGGTGAAAGAATCTTATAGTTAAGCGCACTAATGAGTGATAACTCGGGGGTTCAGAAGCTCTATTGTTAAGTGTACTAATGGTGATAACCCGGGGGTACAAGGATAATTATTGTTAGGCGCACCAATGGGTGATAACCCGGGGGTGATGGATTATTATTGATAGGTGCAGTAATGGGTGTTAACCCGGGGATGCAGGATTCTCTTGATAGGCGCACTAATGGGTGATAACCCGGGGGTGCTGGATTATAATTGATAGGTGCATTAATGGGTGCTAACCCGGGGATGCAGGATCTTCTTGATAGGTGCACTAATGGGTCTTAGCCCGAGGGTGCATGATTAGTATATATATGTATAGGAATGATGTGACTATATAAATATATATATATATATATATATATATATATATGTGTGTGTGTGTGTGAACTTGTGAATATTTCTACTGTGTGAAATTAGAAGACTTGGTAATAATAATAATCATTACTTTGCACCGAGTGGTCTTAACCTAAGGGTGCAGGATTAGTGTATATATATAGGGATGATGAGACTATATATATGTATAAGTGTACTTGGGTAACTTTCTACTTTGTGAAACTAGTAGGTAAAATGGAAATGAGAAATAAAATAATCTTAGCGGATAAAAGATTAACCATTCAAATGGTGAATAATGAAACTTTGTATGTGAGATAAACTATCTGAATAGCGTATTGTATGGGCAATACGGTAATACTACTAGTGAGCATAGTTAGTATTAGTATGGTTTCTGACTAGTTAGACTGGGAGGTATAACTAGGGGGAGATTAGATGTACGTTAGGCGTGCATAATAGGCGAGAGGTGAGAAACTCATGTGAGAGTTCGATAATTATCCTGCGTATAAGACTTATTTTAAGAACCAGTTTTAAATACTTGCTAAATCATTTTTACACCTCGGGCTCTGACCCGTTTCTTGTATTTCTCCTCTCTTTTTATATATATATATATATGTATTAGTACAGGTGCCTAGCCACAGGGACACCGGTTCTAGATACTTGGATGGTTTGCCGAGCTGCAGCTGTTGTGGAAGTTGCGGGCCATTGAGATTAGACGCTTCTCTCATTTTATTCAGTTTCTAGTTCAGATACTTCAGTTCAGGCATGTGTCACCCATCCTCATTAGCGGGATTGTACTCAGTTCCTTTGTAGTTCTTTTCTGTTGGATTGAGTATTTATTTTGGTTTTGTTTGTGACTTGAAATGGAAGGTTTTATCTAGTCTTAATTATTCAGTATTTAATTCAATCAGCATTCCTTTCTTGTGTGTGGTTTATAATTCAATGTTAAGAAATTAATTGAATTAATTGGTTTCAAATTAAATTGGGAAATGTTTTGACACTAGCTTAATTAAATGTTAGGTAATTAATTGGATTTAAGTTTTCGATAGTGATGCTAAGAATGAACCAACCGAACATTCTGTTATAAATTTTATAAAGGACTGATCACCCGATATTTAATTGGGTGGGGTGTTCACACCTATTTTCTCTGAAATCCCCCTCTAGAGACCATCGGGCGCTTTCGAACCCTATTTGACTACGGTCAACTCCTGGACCCGGGAGTGACTCAATGGATTTTTGAAAGGATATAAATTCTCTTTCCAACGATCCTGTCCGTACATGATTCGGACCTATGATTTTCATTTTATGCCCGTTTGTTCGAAAAAGTCCGTTTCGGACTACCTATAGGTTCCCCAGATCCCTTGCCCATCGGTAGGGTGTACTTTCCTTGCCCATCAAGGCAAGATATATGTTGATAGGTAGGTCATGGGACATGCCGATCGACACCCCTAATCCTAATTGGCGCTATATAAAGGGATCATGACCTCATCCCTGTGGGAGGTCCCTTTTAGCAGTCAACAAATATTCTCTCGAAATCAGAGCCTTATCTTTTCTAAAAAAGTCCTTTTTCCAACATTCCATCACCTCACTTTCTTCCCACCCTTTGTAATACACCTCAACCTATTATACTACTTTTATACCACTACAAAACTAGCCTACATACATTTTAAATTCAGCAACAAATATCTACACGGAGGTCCATTCCTCACCATTTTCTAGTTTTATTCATTTAAGTGTTATTACTTACTCTATTATCATTTTGTGATATCTTTTAATTTTGTTTCATTGCCTCACATCAAATAATAGCCACCTTTTTATTATTAGTATTACACACAACTTATTTTCATAAAAACCCCCAAAAGACAAGAATAGGGTTTGTTTATAAATTCCAAAAGTAAGACTTCCATTTTCTCATACTTTCTCACTTGAACACATTTTCCTCCAAACAACACTCAAAAAGGAGTCCTACATTTGAATTTATGGGTTGAACCCCGATGATATTTGAAAACTATGAGGACATTGATGCCCCTTGGGCTACGTAGGCTTCTTGGACCAATTCTGAGATTTGACTCATCCCTTTTCATTTCATGTCTTTTACATTCAATTATATCTATTTTATGAACCTTGGACTCCTATATATATGTATCTCACCCGACATGAAAATTATCTCTTTCGTATAAATTCATGATTCGGCGAACACTTATATCATATGTTTATTACTATTTTCGGGCACATTCCTACGGATGAGTCCTCTTCGTCCATTTAATGACGCGAGTCGGATAATTCCATTCTCCCATTATTTATATTATACGCATGTACAACATCACGGAGAAAAAATAAGAGAAGATTAGCATATCCCATGAGAGACCAAAAGGGTGGAATGGGTGCCTAACACCTTTCCATTCCTTAACTTAGTCCCCGAACCTTTGAATCACTTGGTTTCGTATACATCAGTATGACCTTGATGCCATTCTCTCGAGGCGACAACATTCTTTTGTCGATTTTGAGGAAAATAGGTTGGCAACTCCATCTCTTCGTGTTATCCATATTTGATGGTGACCAATTTTATATCCTAGGCAGATCTTAAAGATGCCGACATGAGTATAAGAAAGAGGACATTCATATCCTTGAATCACCCATACGTTCACGATGAGAAAGGGAGAGTGAAGAGGATCCTTTTTATCTTTCTCTGCTCATCCCGACTTTGAGGTTGGGCCCATGTTGGAAGAATTCGACTCAGAATGCCACCAGCAGAAGTATGTTTTCTCATGGAGTAATAAGGATATGTCAGAGATTGATCAAACATAAATGGCGTGTCTTCAGTCCCAATAAAAACATGGCCATACTAGAGGAAGTCGAGAAGTTACAGAAAGAAAGTTTCATTAAGGATGGTAAATACCGCTAAAGCCTATCCAATGTAGTTATGGTTAGAAAGGAGAATGAAAAATTACGTATGTGTGTTTATTTCACAGACTTGAATAAAGCCTGATCAAAGGACCATTATACCCTTCCAAGGATTGATCAATTGGTTGATGCTATGGCTGGACATGAACTACTAAGCTTCATGGATGAGTATTTGGGTTATAAATAAATTAAAATGAAGTTAGAAGAGAGGGATAAAACTTCATTCATCACCAGCTGAGTTACCTACTTCTATAACATTTTTACCTTTACGCTCAAAAACACTGGAGCAACATACCAAAGGTTGGTGAACAAAGTCTTCGAGGAACACATTGGTCAGAACATTGAAGTATATGTGGATGGCATGATCATTAAGAGCAAGAAAGTCGTCGATCATATTGAAGACCTGTGATAGACGTTCAACCAACTGGAGAAACACAAGATGAAGCTCAACCACACAGAATGTGTTTGGCCTACAGAAAGGAATGTTCCTCGGCTTCATAGTAAATTAGTGAGGTATTGAGGCTAACCCTGAAAAAATTCAAGAATTGATTAATATGTAGTCCCCGACAAACAAGAAAAAGGTGCAGAAGCTGGTAGGTAGGGTAGCAGCTCTCAATAGACTTGTCTCGTGAGTTACATACAGGTGCCTTCCTTTCTTTAAGGTGCTGGGGAAGATATTTGAATGGAACGAGGAATGTAAAAATTATTTCTCGATGTTGAAAAAATACTGTGACACCCCGCCTAATTAAATACGGGGTGATCAGTCCTTTATTAAATTAAAAATCAAGGGGAACGGTTGGTACATTCTCAGCATCACTGTCGCAAAATAAATATTTCCAATTTAAACACCCTATGTAATTAAGCTAAGTGTCAAAACAGTTTAAAGTCTTATTTTTTTTTTATTAATTTCCAATATGAAAACCTTTTTAATACACAACAGTTTAAGAATCACATAAATGCTAAGGATGATAATTAACACATAAGAATTTAAACCATCTAGATAAACCAAACCAAGTTTAAAAAACCATAAATGAAATCACCCTGACAATAGTTAACTCCCAAAGAGTCTGAATATTGGAAATATAAATAAACATAAATCTCTGACAAAACCAAACGGAATAGGGAAACGGGCGACACATGCCCTAACTAAATAGAACTAAAGTAAGAACATAATCAATAACGAGGTCGTATAAAGCAAGGGCCTGCAACTCCCACATAAGCTGCATCACGTCCAGTCCAAATAATCTATGCATGACATCCCTGTGGCTGGGCACCTGTAATACATATATATATATATATATATATACAAAAGAGAGAAATGACAGAAAACGGGTCAGAGCCCGAGTGTAAAACAGCTTTAAAATAGTTTAGCAAGTATTTAAAATTCTTACTCGCTAATGTGACAACCATGTTAGTATGCGAAACTCTCTTGAGAATTCTCACCTCTCATCTAGTGTGCACGCCTACCGTACTACTGATCTCATAAGTCTATCTAACTTATTCTCCATAAGGTTTTACCCCGAGAAGTACTAAGTCTACGATATTTAGTTTTAGAAAATTACTCTTCCATTTTCTTACGTTACTTAGAACCACTCAGTATCGTTACAAAATTCTCGAACACTTATAATAAAGTTGAAGCATTTATTCATTACTTAACTACTTATACGCACAGTAGAAAGTTTCCATTTAGAAGTATATATATTAGTCACTCGTATAATATACATACTATCAGCACCCCACATAAAATCTATGGTGCTGGCATACTCTGCTATCAAGTACCCGTATCACTCGTACGAAGAGAAATACTAGTTCGGAATCACTCTTGAACCGTATTAACACAATACACACAAAAATGGAGGTGAAGCATAGTTTCAAGTCACTAAGAGGTCAGCACATACCCCTCATGTCTCTTAGGACCATCTGACTATCATTCTGAGATAGCCTGTACCAAGGAATCCTATATTTTAGGGTATAAGTCAATATCCCCCATAAAGGTCCCATCGAGATAAGACTATCCCGGCACGGTAACCTTTGTGATAGCATTTAACGCGGGTATGATTATTCACAAACATAATACTTAATATATTTACACAATCACACGGTCATATATATAGATATTCACATTCCAAATTAGGTTCGTCCACGATCCATAATTATTATTATCCGCTCTTAGCATAAATTTTACTCAATTATCTCGCATAACGAATACATCTCTTTTATTCTCAATTATAATTTATTTCATACTTACTTCTCATCTCTCAAATTATTCTCTCTCGCTAAGTATAATTTTAGTAGGTATACCCTCACTAACCGTATGGTCTAAATCTTTCACGAGTCTCAATTCTTTAGTGAACTCATGCATAATCTCTAACGTGTGACGAAACCCCCCGTTAACCCATAATTTCATCCCGAATCAAATTTCATTCAACGGATTCTACTTAGACCCTACTGGTCCTTTCATGTTCCATTACACTAAGGGGAAAAATATGTGGTTTTCTAGGAGGGATCAATCGATCGAGGAATGGGGTCGATCGATCGATCAAGCAGTTCTTGTCCAGAATCTGCAAAATTCGACCTACGGGTTTCATCCAAAAAATTTCTCCAAAACACCATTAGTGATCCCCAAACTCCCAAACAAGATTTCTACTGGTTATATATACCTATATACATGATTTTCTACATGAAACACGTCCAAATTCATCAAAGGTATTGAATTAATGGGGTAAGTTAATATAATTATCAAGAAACCTAATTTTTCATGAAACTTCCCTTTTGTCTAATTCTTTTCTAGATTTCTTACTTCTAAAACCATATAATTTTGTGGGTAATCCTCTACATGTGATTGATATGTCCAGAATATATCTACTCCCTCTACAACATGTTATTTAAAGTCTCTAAATTATCAAATTCTTCCATGAAACATGTTCTTAACAATCCTAAACTAACATGGGTGAAACATTAACTAAAAACAAAGCAAGATAGATACTTGTCTGGGATTCAAGGGTCTGATTTGTTGATGAAAAAATTGGATTGCGTTCCTCGTCGTGCGATCTACGTTTTGGTGGTGGTGGCGGTGCAATCGAGTGAGTTCTAGGCCTTGGATTGCTTGGAAAGCTCTCCACCTTCTTCTCTAATGGCCGTTCTTAGGTTCTGTGATTGATAACCCTAGAAGACAACTCCTAATGGCTGATATATCTTAGGGAAATTCGTGGGTTTAATTACCCAAAAATATAAAATGTCTATAATACCCTCTCGGGATGTCAATTAGGCCTTAAAATACCCCGAGACCCAAACTAAACCCCCGAGTAAACTTTTCTGACTATATCGACCCTTCCGGACTCTTTGGCGCACTCAAAATTACCATACGGTCGACTTATAATTTTTTTCACTTTTATAATAATAATTTAGTCCTGACACGACACAGGCGCGTCCCGACTTAAATTTCCATAATTACCATTTTATTCATTTGTGACAATTTTAATAAAATCTATCTTATATATTACTTTACGCATCTAGTAATATTCAATAATTTTCCAATAATTACTAACTCTCGTCACGCTAGTAAATATTAAAAATAGATTTCCGAATTAATATTAAATTAATATCTCAAATTAAATTTAATAAATCCTCAAATTTAAAAGCCATAAAAATACGAGGTATTAAAAATACCTAGGATGTCCACCCTTACTCCTAAGGCCACTCAAGGGAGAGAAACTCTACTTATATCTCTCTGTGTTCGAGTTCGCAGTTAGCTCGGCGTTGGTCCGACTAGAAAATGGGGCACATAAACCATTTTATTACATAAGAAAAGATTACTGAGGAGCTAAATTCAATATCCGTGATTGGAGAAATTAGCTCTAGCTCTAATTGAGGCTTCTCGAAGAATGAAGTCGTAGTTCCAAGGACATACCATTGTGGTTCATACAAACCTGTCTATATGACAAGCCATTCATAAACCTAAGAAAGAAGACAAACTAATGGCTTGGTCCATAGAGTTAGGGGAGTATGATATATAATATGTTCCTAAACGATGATAAAAGACCAGACAATATCTGACTTCATAGAAGAATTCACTTATGAGGAAAAATCTATCGAGCAGGCTTTTGTGGAAGAGATCTCTGCAGTAAGTCCAACAGAGAAGACTTCTCCGAAAGAGAGATCAGTAGTTCAACCTACCAAGCAGACTTCTATGAAAGATAGCTCAACGATTGATGCAGCCGATCGGGTGAAAGACATAACAGAATCATTGGTTGAGCAAGAGAAAACTGTTCGCTACCTCGAATAAAGCAAAAAAAGGTGTTCAATTATAGGACCCTAGCGGGGGAGATTTTAAGGAAGAGTATCCAGTTTAGAATATGTATGTCAATGGCTCGTCATATGCCTCCGACAGTGGGGCTGGCCTGATAGTCAACACCTCAAACAACATAGACGTTGAGGATTCCCTTAGCTTCCAATTCAAGGCCTCTAGAAATGAGGCGGAGTATGAAGAACTTATAACATGATTTAACCTAACACTCTCTCTAGGTGCTGAGAAGATACAATCACACAGCGATTCCTAATTAATTATGGGTGTCTATGGAGTCATAGGAGAGTTCATGACAAAATACATAGTCAAAGAACAAGACATGATATCCAAGTTTTTGGCATTTAAGGTGACCAAGATTCCTAAAATTGATAATGTCTGGGTAGATGAACTTGCTTGACTCTCTTCTGTGACTATAACAGAGTTAGGGAGGACCATACCAATAGATATCCTCCTGAACTGGAGTATTGATGAAGAAAACCTTAACATGATTGAACTGAATTTGGTCCCATCTTGGATGGATCCAATAATAAAAATACCTAAAAAAGGTCATCATTCGACTGATCTTAAGGAGTCCAGAAGGCTACTATATAAAATAGCTTGGTATGTTATGGGAGGAAGGATCCTATATAGAAGAGGATTCATTATTTCATTGCTCATATATATCCATCTAGCTAAGGTGGACAACCTGATGAAGGAAATACATGAAGGTTCCTATGGGGCACACTCAGCAGGAAGATTTCCAGTCAAGTGAGTAGTCGGGCAAGGTTATTATTGGCCCACTACGAAGGCACATTGTGCCAATTATTCAAGATGTTACGATGAATGCTAAAGATATGCTACAATCATAAAACATATGGGGATTCATATCCCATTGGACCTTTGCCATGTGGGGCATTTATCTAGTCGTGTCTAAGACAAGGTTAAGGATAAAGTACTTAGTTATTGTAGTGGATTACTTCACTAAGTGGGTGGAGGCAGAACCTTTGGTAGATATGCCTTATGAGAATGTCTTCCATTTCATATGGAAAAACATCATTTGCCTCTATGGAATACCATATGCCTTTATCACCGATCACGGTATATAGTTTGACAACTAAGAATTTGAAGATTATTTTGTTCAATTCAAAATTCAAAATTTACATGCGACTTCTGGACATCCATAATTCAACAGGCAGACTGAACTGACGAATAAAACTCTGCTCGATGGAATAAAGAAGAGACTAAAAGATTCCAAGGGAAATTGGATCAATGAATTACAAAGTGTACTCTGGGCTTATAAGACTATGTTGAGAACGGTCATCAGTGAAACTCCCTATATGTTAGCTTTCGAGACAGAAGCAGTGATCCCCATAAAAACTGATCTTCCTAGTCATAGGGTGCTCAATTTTGATTCGATAAAGAATGATCTCATGAGGAGGTTAGACTTATACTTGATTGAGTATGTTAGAGAGAATGCAACACTTCGTGTGGAGGCCTATTAGAAGAGAACTGCTCGGTTCTATAGCATAAGGGTTAAGTCGATAATCTCAAGAAAGGAGTCTATATGCTAAAGAAAGTACTCCAGAAAGGGAACATGTTAGAGCCTGGTTGACATTGTCTTTACCACATTTATTTAGTCATCCAACCAGGAACTTATCGGATTGAAACCCTAGAAGAGGGTCCATTTAAAACTATTGGAACACTGAGCATTTAAGGAAGTATTATAAGTGATCGAACAAAATGAAATCTGTTCTTATTTCCTGTAACTCTTTTTAAATCTCAATAAAGATTATCAATTTCCAGTCAAGATTAGTTCCCTCTTTTATGTTGTTTTGGATTAGGAAATGTGCTAAATTCTAAGAAATCTAAAATAATAATAACAAATCAAATTTCAAAACTTCACGTATGACTTCGTTTTCGGACAAGCCACAAACGAGAAGGTTAACTTCATTTATGTCCCCACAAGGTCCCGAACAAGAAGTCCCGAGTATAAAAATTGATGTATGATCGCATAAGGTCAAGAACATGAAGTTTTACCAAACCAAATTAAGGAATGATCCTAATACATATGGTCACCACTAGTAATTAACGCCTACACTGGCTCAAAATGACAAGATCCATTGAAGCAACCACAAATAATTTCATGTTAGTGAAACCTATGGCAGGACAACCCAGGTTCATCTAAATCGGTAACTAGTAAGGATAACTAGTCGACCTATAACTGACCATACAACCGTAAGACTAAACTACTGGTAGGCCATGATTACACAATCAACAATACATGTATTAATCCAGAAAACTAGAAAGGTTGAATTTTTATTATAAATCACAAAGAAATATTACAAAGCCAGCAAAATGAAGTAATAACAAGATATCAAATGTGTAAGCCTTATCAGATGCTTTAATCATTCCAGAAGTCCAAACATCTAGAATGTATGGAGTAACATTTGTGCTCAGGTCCCTAAGCCTTGATTGGTCACTGGAACTTGTCATGTTCACCAGATGCAGTGGTCGGATGAGATTATCATCACCATGCAGACCATAGTTCCCAAGGTATTTTTTGATCAATCTCGTTGAGATAACATCATGTGGGATCCAAGAGGTGTCCGACTTGAAAGGAGGATTAGGATGGTTCAAGCCGCCAGGGTTATGCCAATACCATAGCTAATCATCTTTTGGTATCCTAATCACAATGAGGGCATTGATCAAACCCCACTTATAATCTTCTTTATGGGCCTGATCGAACTCTTCTTAGATGTGCGCTAGAGCCTTATCATAACCATCCATCCATATTGTATCAGGTTGTTTATGAAAGTGATATGTAGGACGATCAACCTTCTCATTTAATCTCTGGATAATAGCCTAATAATTCTTTAAAATATTTTCCTAGTCAGCCAAGGTTTTCTTAGTTCGCTCTTTTTCGATTAATTGACGAACCCTGGCCACTTTCTGAGAAGACTGACCTCCCCCTTTGGATTTCTTTGAATTCTCCACCTCTTCCATTAAGCGTTCATTCTACTGCTCCAGAAAGGAGACACTTCACTCTAATAGGCCACAACTGACTTAAATCCTTCCAACTCATCACGCAACAAATAATTCTCTTGTTCAAGAAGACTTTTTACCTCTCGACCACTCTTCAAATCTGATTGTAACACGAACTCCTTTTTAGAGTATTCCAAAGACAAATCTTCCATTTTTCGATCAAATCCAATGTCGCTCCGTGGAATTTCAAACTTCTTCTCGTAATTAACAGATGAATTAGCAATAATCTCCTTGTGATCTTGCTGGAGTTTGAGAATTAATCTCACAAATATGAGACATTGATCGCTACAGCTTGATGAAATAGATTGCGCATGCTGAGATAATCCTCTTTGGCTTGATCAGATACATCCAAGCCTCCAGTTCTTCTTCATTTATCTCTCCACGGCCAACACCAAATTATTGGTTACTCGTCTAATAAAGTTGGCTTTCAGTGATGACTAAACTAGCCATCCTGGCGTCAAAATGAAATAAGTATGATGATATAACAACTAAGTAAAGGAGAAAGTATGACTAAATATTCAAGATTGTGACAGAATACGTAAAATTTCATTTCATTAGAAATATAAAGATATTACGACTGAGGAAATTGGGTGAATGCAAAAAATGTTCATAAACTAAAAATAAAAAAATTCCTATAACTATGAAGGACTTTTCATTCCTTCTCCTTATCAATCGCTATTTAACCTTCTGGTTGGTTGTCCACTCCCACCTGGACCATGGGCGTCATGGATTCCTCCACCTCTTTATCATCGTCAACTTCTTCCTCAATTTGTGGAGGAGTACCTGGGTTATGCTGGAGAAATGACTCTGAACCTGCAGTTGTGTCGACCTGAGTTAGAGCAGCATCCCATCCCTACTTGAATAAGGATTTCTTCAGGTAATCAACCTGGATAGGAGTGGTATAAAATTCCTTATCTCATCCTCTGGTGGAAGCATCTTCCTTATCCTTTTTCGCCTCAACCTTCATCTCAGCAAACTGCACTTTAGCCTGGTCGGCGACCTTCTCAGCCTCCTCGGTCATATTCTTAGCCTTGCTGGTAGCCTGATCTGCCTGAGTCTTCCCCTCCTCTAGATCCTTAATATATCACCCATTTTCTTTTTGTCGACCTCGTGGGCACGAGTAATAGCCTTTAAGGACTTGCGTATACCAGTAACTGCTGCCACATCAGGGGAAGACTTCTTCAATTTGTCGTTCCTCCTCTATAACCGGACATAGTCAGTAAGAAATCCAAAAACCAACATTCAATGAAAAGCGTTAGCAACAAATGGTAATGAATGTGATAAATAAGAAATTAACAAGTGATACTCATAACATCCAGATTATGGTTACCCGATCAACCAGTCTTGCGTGAGAAACGAAAGACATTGCAGTCTCGTTGGTCTAAAGAACTCCTGCCCCAATCAGACCTCGAGAAATCCTAGGGTTCACAGCAACAGCCTAGGAAGTGCCTTTGCCTTTATCGGCCGACCCTTTTTCCACCAACTCCAAAGTGGGGATGGATCGCCCCCCCTTCAACCTTTTAAATTGGGGCTCTTGATTTTTGTCCGAAGAGATTTTCATGACAATGGGTTGATTTGAGCCTTCATCTTCAAATTTCTTGCGAACTGGAGGGGAGACTTAGAGCCACCTAAGAGGTTGGGGATATATCGAAAGACTCAAAGGATGGCAAAGTGCCCGCCGATGAAAAATTCCCTTATGCTTGTGGAGAGAATTTCGTTTTAGCACTAGAAGAGGATGAAATATGGTCTTTTAGGATGATAGGAGATGTTGGGATGTCTTATGTAGGATGAGCAAAAAAAGAGGTGATAGAACTATGGTATCGAACCAAAACAGAAGCTGAACGAGGATGATCTTCACCAATCCTCTATTGAATAGACCAAATAATCTTGAGGTCACCAAAATTGACTTCGGCCATCGGGGGATTTCTTTATTCTTTTTTGTGCAAAATATAAAGATAGAAATATACAATTACTTATAAAATCTGAGGAAGATGCAAAAAGGGAAAATATACAAGTGTGTGTGTAAGTGCCGACTTATGCCTTGACCTTCCTAAGGGCAATGAGTTCTAGTGTACTCTTCACCCTTAGGAAGAAGGGCAAATTCTTAGTACTTCTTTATCAAACCTTGATCCCAATAGTTCTTATTGGAGTTAGAAAAGTTCATAATAAGGCCTCAATTTAAGACTCTCCTCTTAAAATAATAAATATTTTCATTTGTGATTCCCCAGCTGTAATAATAAATTAATTCCTTTATTCTTATATTTATCCCATACCGCTCATTAATGCGGTTTACTCCATTAACTACTCTCCAAGTGTTTGGGACCACTTAAGAAGGGATCACGTCAAAATATTGATAAAATTCCAAAAATAAATACTTGGGGTGGGAAAGGTGACCCCACACTCAACAATAAATAGCGTAGGGATCCAATGACCCTATTCTAACACAAAAAAGTCACAGGGAGCTATTAACAACTTTGTTTGTACCTAGGAAGGAATTCTATGGATGGTACTAAAGAGATCCAATGAACTCTCATCTACATTATGCACCATATTTGCAACAAAGAAGAAAGAAACACTGAAGAGTGCGCGTTTGTTCAAATTAAGAAATTATTTAATTAAACTCAGATTTTAAATTAAATCCTAAAACATGCATCTAGGTGTGATTGAAATCAATATGAACATGCAAGAACAGTCAATCACAAACAAAACACACAAATGAGGAAAAATCACCCAAAGGGGCAAAACCTTTTTATTTTCACTGTAATTTATAAGAAATGGTTACACGGATTACAATGAAAATAAGAGTGACATACGAAATACCCTCAGGCGTCGGTTTCGATGTCACCGACTAGAATCTCCCACCAGAACTCCAGATGGTCAGCAATGAAGAAGAGAAACGGCTTCCCCACAAGTGTGACTTTATAAGGACTCCATCCACAATAGCAAGTAGCTATCTGGTTGTAGAGTTCTCCCCACAAATAATGAACCACAACAAAGTGTGTTCTTAAACACCAAAATAATTCACCAAACCATATGAGATTTTTGTGAATTGTAAACAAAAAGGGATTAAACCCTAAAAGAAGAAGTCAAAAGGATTCTGCAGTTTCGCAGTTTTCTGTTTTTCAAAACGCAGGGACTTCTTAATGAAAACGAAACCATTTAATGAGTATTTATAGAAAAATGCACCGCCTCAGTATACAATCTCGTTCGAACGAGATATGGATCTCGCGCGAACGACGTACAAATGTCGTTCAAACGACATGGCGCCACATCCATATGTCGCTCGAACGACATTGCTATCTCGCTTGAACGACATAGGCGTCAAAATCGAGGTACGCTTCAGGACTTAGAAAAAATACTCATTCTCAAATTTTGACAAAAAAGTTCTCTCCAACACTTAGAAAATATTTTATAAAAATATCCCAAAAGCTCTGAGTGGAAAGTTAAGGTATTAAAAAAATAACCTTACCAAAGTAAACTTCGCGGCTTCTTTTTGATGAAGAACTTGATTAATTCGGATCCGTCTTTAATGCTTAAATGTTCTTGAATGCTCTTCGATGGTGTAGCGGTATATGACATAATAAATTGATAACGGACTTATAAAAATATGTCCTTACAAATCTCCCCCTATGTCTATGCCGGTACATACATAAAAAATTTCGAATTATCAAATACCAAAATGCCTATACAAATCTACCCTCCCATGAATAAATTTGCAAAATCTCAAACAGTTCTTCAAAAAGTCTTCATCAAATCTCAAATCTTTTCTCGTCAGGGTGTGCAACATAATGATCTTCAATCTTTGTACCTACACATGAGATAAAGCAAATACCCTAGTGACGCATCAAGTTTGAAATGATATAAGAATAAAGCAATCAATATAATCAAATCTCCCCCATAATGCAAAAACTCCCCCATAACATGATAATTCTTTCTCCCCCTTTTTATGATGTCCTCAAATAGACAGATAAGAAGAAAAAATCAAAACATGGAGTGTCATGACAAAATGCATAGCAAACATGGATCAAACTACGCTCATGTAAAGGTATGTCTCAAAAATTTCACAAACTATTTTTAATTTTTCAAATTTTTTATACATAAATAAGATACTAAAAAACACACCATGGATTTAAACTCAAACAACCAAGTCATGGAAATGGAATTTTTGGGTGTGAACACATTCGATAGGTAAATAAACTCAATCAATCATATGTGCACGATGAATACGTGTACTCCTAACGAATGAACATCAAAAGTATCCTTAGGTGTAAAAATTATTGAATTTAGATGACATCGTCTATGCAAATCAACAAATCAAAGTCAAAGTGATTTCCCCACCAATAACGTCTCAAACTATGTAGCGCTTTTTCAAGACTTTCAAGGAAGTGCAAACCCGTTTAAATTCTCCAACCAAACTCCCTCATATTTATATTTTGAATAGAGGTGATCTAAATTCTCAAACTTTGGAGAATTGATGGTGAAACCTAATTGGCCCATAATTAGCATGAATTTCTTTTTATTGCCTTTAAATTTTTTAAGGCTCTTTTAACCTCTTTGGTCCCCCGGATAATAAAATTCCTCAATTTTTTAGGTCCGATATAACGGTGGCTTAATCGCAAAGGATAGATAATTACCTTTCGTAGCCCTTCACCGATTTTTTAAAAAATCACACAATCTCACCAAAACGGTTTTTTTTAACATGCATTCCAATCTTGTCAAGTTTTATCGCATATGGTTCGTTTTAAGGACAGGATTGAAGTGAAAACACCCAACCAACATGTGATAAGACAAGCACAATAATCAAATAAATTCGGGAATGTGTGCAATAAAGGAAATCATGTGTCAGACATGTAGGAAGTAACACTTAATTACATCTTAATGGCCCCAAACATTATAAAGCACATGGATGAATTGACCTATTATCTCAAAACACTATCAAATAGTCACATGAAAAAAATGGAATGATATTGTGACTCGGTCATCCTAAGTGTTCATCCATAAAAGGTGCAAACAAAATACAAAAATCTTTTTTGATTTTTCAAAAGTTTTATCAAAATAAAATCTTTTTGTATCTTTTAAAATATTTCAAAAACAAATATTTAATACAAAAAGTACATGTCACAATGCTAGCAAACATAAATATCATGAAACAAAAAACTAGCGTATGACAAACATGCAAACATAATCATCTATATGATATGGCAAGAGAAGAATCATGTGCAAGCAAACGGGAATCAACTTGTCTAAAATCTAGTGCCTCTAAAAATGATTTCCTAACCCAAATAGATGTAAAACGTCGTTTGGGGGATTTTGGAACTAAGGGAACACTAGACATAAACTTCCTAGGACATTTTCTAAGATCAAAATAAAAACGCCTAAGGTGACCTTTCCTACCCCAATATGAACATGTGTAAACGGGTGGAATGACACCTATGGGTTGACCTTTTCTAACATCCTTGGGAACGGTTGGCCCTCTAAAATAAATAATGGTTTTGGCTTTAGCACTAAAAGCATGAGAACAAGATGAGCCATTACCATCACTATCAAACCTACTCGAATCTGTCAAATCATTTCTTAACTTCCAATTTTTTTACTCAAGCAAAGAATTAGACTCTTCCAATTTAAGGGACGCTTTTTTCAAATTTTCAACAATTCCTAAAAGGGTATCTCTCTCCCCCTTAATTAAAGCAATTTTTTTTCCTAAGAGTCTCTTTACGTGCCACAAACTCATTGATTAAAATATTTTTGTCATCTTTGGCACAAACACAAACCATCGAATTTTTAAGGTCCTCTAATTCTTTTTTTAAAAATAGGACTATATCATCACTTTCCTTCTAGATCAATTTTAAAGCAACAAAGTCATGGTCCAAGGAAACAAGTTTCTCATGATAAAAATCTCTTTAATTTTGAACTGTTTGCAAAAGATCCATTGCGGATTTAAAACAAGAATTTTCTTTTTCCCAAACTTCAATTCTTTTTGCAAACGTCAAATTCAAACTATTAAAATCATTAAAACTTTTACTCGTGTCATCAAAGGGGGGTATCCGATTACATAAGTGCTCCATCGAAAAAATTGCAATTTTTCACAAAATTGATTTTTCAACAAAAATCAATATCACACAATTTTGAGGAAAATTGGAATACGTGATAAATTAGCACAACCCGCTCTGATACCAATTTGAAGAGTTCGAGTTTTTTCAAATTAAGAAATTATTTAATTAAACTCGATTTTTAAATTAAATCCTAAAACATGCATCTAGGTGAGATTGAAATCAATATGAACATGCAAGAACAGTCAATCACAAACAAAACACACAAATGAGGAAAATTCCTCCAAAGGGGCAAAACCTTTTTATTTTCACTATAATTTGTAAGAAACGGTTACACGAATTACAATGAAAATAAGAGTGACATACAAAATACCCTCAGGCGTCGGTTTCGATGTCGTCGGCTGGAATCTCTCGCAAGAACTCCAGATGGTCAGCAATGAAGAAGATAAATGGCTTCTCCACAAGTGTGAACTTTATAAGGACTCCCTCCACAATAGCACGTAGCTCTTCAGTTGTAGAGTTCTCCCCACAAAGAATGAACCAAAACGAAGTGTGTTCTTAAACACCAAAACAATTCACCAAAGCATATGGGATTTTTGTGAATTGTAAACAAAAAGGGATTAAACCCTAAAAGAAGAAGTCAAAAGGATTCTCCACTTTCGCATTTTTTTGTCTTTCAAAACGCTGGGACTTCTTAATGAAAACGAAACCATTTAATGAGTATTTATACAAAAACGCGCCGCCTCAGTATACGAGCTCGTTCGAACGAGATAAGAATTTCGTACGAACGACGTACAGATGTCGTTCAAACAACATCACGCGAAATCCATATGTCGCTCGAACAAGATTGCTATCTCGCTTGAACGACCTGGGCGTCAAAATCGATGTACGCTTCAGGATTTAGAAAAAATACTCATTCTCAAATTTTGATGAAAAAGTCCTCTCCAACACTTAGAAAATATTTTATAAAAATATCCCAAAAGTTCTAAATGGAAAGTTAAGGTATTAAAAACATAACTTTACCAAAGTAAACTTCGCGGAGTCGGATCCGTCTTTGATACTTGAATGTTCTTGAATGATCTTCGATGGTGTAGCGGTATATGACATAATAAATTGATAACGGACTTATAAAAATATGTCCTTACAAACACAAAGAGGGAGAGATTCTTATATTGAACAAGACAGTAAAGAAGGACAACCCTCACAAATGGTGAACGAAAAGCTTGAAAAAGAAGAAAGGGATTTGAAATTCAGGGTGAGGTGAATAAGGAGGGAACTGACATTCTATAGAACTCAGTGACGTCTTCTGGGTTGCACGAAATGGTATGATGAAACGTATCCACCGCTTCGTCTTTTAACGACGTGTCAGTTCTCAAGGAACGAACTTACCAGCGTACCTTTAGATGGTTCATTCTTTTTTCCATTATTTACAAAATTTCCACAACCTTAAGGAACGAAACCAAAAATTTGCAAACTCAGAGAGATCCGCTGCCAACCTAATACCTCAACATGACGAAATCACTCTAGGAGGATGACCACCAAAGCTTTCATAAATCCGACCAACTCCTAATGGATAATACTCCATCTTTTTCACTTACCAATCACTTCTCACTGTAATCAAGAATGAAGTATTGGGGGCTTTTGTGGTAACCTAAAATAAGAGTATGATATGGACCAAAGATAATGTCACACATGTCATCATTCAGTGGGCCTAATCCCATGATATTATTATGGTCAGCTTATTATCTCAACCGATCGGAAGAATGGCTAACCACCTTCAGGAATGCGAACCATAAACAAAGTAAAACCTGAACATGTGGTAATATCTATAATCACTCATGCATATGCACGTGAGGATATGATGGCTCATGCTTATTTGTTATCCATAATGTAAAAGGGTGTAAATACCTAATGTATACGGGTATTCTGCCTCTTTTTCTTCCCACTACTATAAATAGCCTACTACATTCCTCAGTTGAGGGGTATGTGAAAAATGACATACACTCAACCCTAGAGAGTTCTTGAGAGCTTGTAATCAACCCAAATACTTAGTGACTTAGTACTCGTAGATATAGGCACCTTATTAGGCTGACCCACGAAAAAAACCTTTGTAAACTTCTTTGCCTCTCATTTCTCTCTAGCTCATAATATTTTATTCTTTATTTGTGGTAGATAATTATCGGTATAACTAAGCTAAGACTCATCATAAGAATCATACCAATTTTAGACACCAACAGGACCCCTTTTAAACATATCTTATTTATACATGATAAAACTTAGGTAAATAAGAATCATAAAATTTGGAACTCTCTTTGTCTATCTTGTATTACAGAAGCATCTCTACCACCAACCAAGAAACTCCATCCATGTCTCTCCCACTATAGAATCCCAATACCCACTTCCAATATCCACAAACTTCCATGTCCATACACAGTCAGTCGGTGTTCTAATCAACTTAGAGATTTCCTTGACCAATCTCTTCTTCTTCCTTTTTTAATTTTATCTTGCAAGATAGATAATTTGATGATGAAACAAGGATGAACTCATAAGATAGTGTCAAATCCCATTAGAAAGAATCAGTTTTAAAGAATTAATTCCAGCAAGTATCTTTAAATCAACTCATCAATAATTTTTGGGGGTATAGTTTTCCACTTCTCAAAGAACAAATTAACGGCTCAAGAACCCATTTATTTTTATGCATAGTAGAAAATACAGAACTTTATCAAGAAAAATAGAATTGATAAATAGACTATACCTGTAATGAATTGAGTTGGTACGAATAAGAGAATTTATACAATTCGAAAGAAAGAGTATTTATATACTCCAAATGTAATATTGACGTCACTTCGTGAACCTCAAACATTTCATAGTGCTCATCTGGTTTACAAAAAAACATAAGAGAGTGAGGGCCTATGAAGAGAAAGAGACATTCAAATGAGGTGAAATTTGAAGAATTGTGCCTGGTGTTGAAGGATCCAAATATTAAAAGAGGCGAGAGACTTGGGGATAAGGTGAGTTGTAGTGAAATTAGATGCAAAAATAAATTTATGAGAGTCACGTGTTCGACTGAGTGACATGAGAAGCAGAACTAACATGTATGAGAGTCATGAATTAACATGGGAATAAAAGTTGCAGATTTAGTTATATGATGGACGCATCACTGTAATACCCAGTATTTTTATGGCATTTAATTATGGAATTAATTAAATTAAATTTGGATAAATTTATCTAATATTAATCCAGATTTTAGAATAAATATTTACTAGCGTGATGAGAGTTAGTTATTATTGGTAAGAATTATGTTAAATATTACTTAATGGGTAAAGTAATATATGAGATTGAATTTATTAAAATTGGTGCGAGTGAATAATACGACAACTATAGAAATTAAGTCAGGACGCGCGTGTCAGTCACGTCGGGACTAAATTAATGGGATAAAAAGAAAATTAATTATAAGTCCGTCGCATGGTCATTTCAAGTGTGCTAATTTCTCCGGAAGGATCGAGATAGTCAAAAAAGTATATCCGGGGGTATAGTTTGGGTCTCGGGACGATTTTAGGCCTAACCGACACCCCGGGATGGCATTTTGTAATTTCCCATTTTAGGCCTTAATTAATGACGAAAATTGAGAGGTTTTATTTAATGGAAGTGGGAGTCCTCGAGGGTTAAAAACACTGGAGTTGCATAGAGACTAAGGAAAAGAGAAGAGAGAAGGTTTCCAAGGAGGAGAACCACTAACCCTACACCATTCTCACTAATTCCACCACCAACGAGTAGATCGGGGAACGAGGAGCGAGATCATACCCATCATCTTCTATAATTTAGACTTTTATTCTTGAGTCAAGTATCTAACTTGTTGTTCTTTAGTTGATAACACATCCATGCTAGTGTAGGAGCTAATTATTTCATGTTTCATGAAAGTTAAATGATGTTTGGGAGATTTATATTGAATTTTTGAGTAGAAACCATGTTAGGACAACCCTATTGATATATGTAAATGATTAACTACAAAATTGATGTCCAATAGAGGTTGAATTCTAGAATAATTAGGAAGATTTTGATTATGATGATAAAAATAGGGTTCTTGATGAATTAGCTTGAATTAACCCTTTAATTGATGACCCTTGAAGAATTTGTATATGTTTTACGTTAGAAATCATGTATGTAGGATGATACAACTTTTGGTTTAATTGTTTAGGAGTTTGGGACGAATTAATAGAGGTTTTGAGGATTTAAGTTAATGCAACCCACAAGTAAAGAATTACAGAAACTGGGTCAGTAACTACTTGAGCGATCGATCGACTCAAGAATGTCGATCGATCGACCCTTTTCATCGATCGATCGACTCTTCCCGGAAATTGAAACTTCTTCCCCTTTTAATGTTAATCCGATCCCAATGTGTAAGGACCTTTGGACATAATTTAAATATCATAATGGGACTTGGGCAGGACCATTAGAACATAGGAAAGGTGCAGATAACACAACTTTATATGAAATTTAACCGTGGGATTTTGGGGGTATGAAATGGAGTGGAAATTAAGCGTACGTTAAATTGGGTTTTGTGATAATTAAGAATGACTTAGACCAGTAGGGTAGAGAGCATACACCTATTGATTTTACATATATTAAAATGCTACACTTCGAGAATCGAGAAGTACTCGCAAATTTACGACAACTGAGAAAATAAAAGAATGAATTAATTATGTAGAATTCGGGTGCTACGTGCCACGTATGGTTAGAATATGTTATGGGTTGTGGGTATCCCTATCTGAATAATGTAAATATATATATATAAGTATAAGTATATTTATAGTATGTGAACATTTGTGTTTAATCATACCCGCGCTACATGCTATCACAGAGATTTTCGCCCCAAGACAGTGTTATCTCGATCTGGCCTTTATGAGGGATATTGACTTGTACCCTAGAACATAGGATCCTTGGTATAGGATATTTGAGAATGATAGCCAGACGGTACTAAGAGACGTGAGGGTATGTGCTAACCTCTTAGTGACTGGGAACTATGCTTCGCCTCCAATATGTGTGTTTTGTGTTAATACAGTTCGAGAATGATTCCGAACTAGTACTCCCTTTTGTACGAGAGATACGGGGACTTGATAGTAGAGTATGCCAGCACCATTGACTTACATGCGGTTCCATATTAGTATATATATTATGAGTGATAAATATATATACCTGTGATTAATCTATTGTGCTTGTATATAGATAAAATTGAACAATTAATATTAAATGAATTAAGTGGTTGTGAACTTAAGACTGTATTGTGATGTGCATAGCTGACTAGATAAATTCGTAAGAAAAGTTATCATATATAAATGTTAGTGATGCAATCGCACGAATTAGTATTGATAAGGGAAGATTGGGTGAGAATAGTTAACTGTGTTAGCTTCATCTAGATTAATTCGTTGGTACGTTAGGCGTGCACACTAGTTGAGAGGTGATAATTCTCAAGTGAGTGTCGAGGTACTAACATGTATGTAATATCAAATGGTAAGCATTTTATATACTTGCTAAACTAGTTTTAAAGTTATTTTACAATCGGGATCTGACCCGTTTCCTGTCATCTCTTCTTTCTCTTGTATATATATATGAATTACAGGTGCCCAGCCACAGGGGCGTCAGACTTAAATCTTTGGATTGTCGACGTGCTGCAGCTAGTGTGGAAGTTGCAGGTCCTTGCAGTATAAGACTTCATCCTTGTCTTCTCAATCTTTTATTTAGTAATTATTAGATAAGGCATGTGCAGCCCATTTTCAGTTTTTATCTAGTTCAGAGAGATTTGTACTCTTTATTTATTTCAGTATTCTGTTTTAGTTGGGATTGCTTTTGAATATTACATTGTCCTTTGATTTGGGATATTTTATTTGAATGATTTATCTAGCATGTTTATTCCACTTGGATGGTTTGGTATTCAGTATTAGTATCCGTGTTCATGAAAATGGTTTCTTATATTAAATCATAACAATAGGACTTAATCTATAAAATTAAATGTTTTGACACTTAGCTTAATTATTTATTACGTGATTAATAAAGAAAAAGTTATTTTTCGACAGTGATACTAAGAATGAACCAACTGTACACTTTGATTTAATTTAATAACAGACTGATCACCCTGTATTTAATTAGGCGGGGTGTCACAATCACCCCCTCCCTCGCATTTACGTCCCTAGTCAAACCCGCCCACAATCAACCTCGTATATGACCCGACCAACTACAAATTTTACATTTTTCTAGTGTTAAACTCTATCACTACCACAAGTAAGAAAAAAATTATTTGATAAGATCATTTTTGAAAAATATTACTATAATTATCATGTAAAAATCGTCCCTAGACAAGCATAGGATTTAAACAAGCTTGAGGTGATAAAATTAGAACTTATATGGACCTCATGAGCCCTTAGTTACATTATTATATAGTATAGGCCCAACCATGTCCTCCCATTCCAACCCCAATAGTCTGTCCCGGTTACCTTTTCAAAAAGAATTATGTCCATGCTATGAGTCCCAAAAAATCCTCTAAACCTCCCCCAAAGTTCATTAAGTGCTTGTACTATATGTGGACCCCACACCAATGTACAAACACTTAATGCACTTCGGGGGATTTTTTGGGAGATGTAGCAATACTCTTCCAAATGCACTAGGTATATTTTTACATTTTTGGAAAAAATGGGCATAACTTCATTTATATGTCTAATTAAAAATTGTATTTTAAAACCCACTTGTCAATATCTATAGAAGAAGCACTATATTCATACCAAAATCTCGAAGAAAATTTTCCCGCACATTTGTTTTTTAATTGCTTATGCTTGTAGGAGGAAGTAAGATTGAAAGATGATGCTAAGTGAACTGTGTTGCCGATTGTAGTAATATGATGGACAGTCATTCAGACTCCAGAGTTCAATAACACTATAGAATTCAAAATTAGCTACATAAAAAACATAAAATAGATAACAAACAACAAATGTTATTTCTGTGTGAACGTCGACACTAGCTTTTGACACCTTTAACACTGTTTAAACCTCTGAATATCCGAGGAAAATGAAGAAAACAAAAAATTTACCAGAAAGTACAATATATTGTGTTATATATTTGTTTGTTTTTTCATACTTTTTGTGGTATCCAAGCCTTATTGAGCAGCAGACTAAATCCCCAGGGGTATGTTTAGATATTTCAAATCCGCACACATCTGTGTTGCATTTTTTTTTATAATCACTAAAACTTAAACATAGTTTTAACATGCAATCAAGGGCGGAGCCAGAATTCTCGAATGGGGTGGGCTGCTGACTGATCATGACGCCCTACCTCGTCTTTAGTGAGGTGTAAGTATAAGTGCGTATGCAACATATATTAGAGAGGGCAATAGGAAAAATCGCCAAACCCATAGACAATGCATCTATATTTATATTTACCCGACATAGCGACAAACTAATGCGCCAGCAATACAAATTATTTATTCTAATTATAAAAATAAATATCATCTTTTTGGACAAATATCAACTTATATGTGTGCGTATAATGGTGAAAAATCAAGATGCATTTGTGTGTGTGTGTGTGTGTGTATATATATATATATATATATATATATATATATATATATATATATATATATATATATATATATATATATATATATATGATGGTGAAAATCAAGATGTGTATGTATAATTTGTTGTTGTACTTTTGTATAAGGAAACTTAAATTTGTAAATATTATTTGCAAAAAATTAATACATTGAGGATTACTCGTGTAATAAAAAAAATATAATTATTACGGAGTAATAGACAAACTAATATATATTAACTTTGATACTCGTTTGATAAGTTTTAACAATAACTTATATAAATATTAACACTTTCGGAAAAAATATTCCATTTGATTTCATATTCAAATGATATTTTAGTTCACAGTTCAGAGTCTTTAGTTTAAACTCAAGACAGTAATAAGCTCCTGCATATTGATTTGGAGTAGATGAAGATGAACCTAAATATTATGATTCATTTATACAGCGTCAAAAAGGCCTGCCTTTGACTAGTGCTAGGGTAGGCTACATAATGCAATACAGATGATTAACAACATATAAGGGAAGAATTTGTGTATTTGCCCTGGGCTATAGCCCTGGTCAGCCCAGGATTGGCTCCGCCCTTGCATGCAATTCATTTCATAATTAGAAAACCAAAACTATTTTAGATAAAAGGTGTGATACTTATAACACATGCCTATAAGTGTTCAAGGGTATTACATATCCCACTGGATAAAAAAAATAACTAAAGTTTCTCATTCTGATGCGAGAGCATAATAGTTGCGATTTATTTTGATCATTTATTTATGTTGTCTTTTTAGGTTCTTTTTGGTCATTTACCTATTTAGGGTTAGCTTGTTTAGCAAGCTATCCTCCTCCTTCAAATAGGGGTTTACACCCCCTCCCCTAAAAAAATCCCATTTGTACTTACTCCTATTTTGAGAATGTGAATATAGAGAGAAGTTATATTTCTTTTAATTATGTTATTGGTGCTTTTATAGTGTAGTTACTAATGGATCGCTTCTGCTCATTAAATTACACATCAAATTGGTATCAGAGAGACATTTGCTTTTGGGTATTTGAATATGGATGTAAATGCTTGGGAGACGGGATAGTGCCACCCGGGCGATGTACGAAATGCCATTGAAGGCGGTTTTTTGGTAGGACTGTAAGGACATTGTCCATCACAATTATTTATGTCATATACTGCTACAAGTCGTCGAAGGATTGAGAAGGTCACATCTACAAAAGACGATACTAATTTCAAGAAGACTTCAACATTCAAGCCCAACAAGGATGAATTTGGTAAAATATGTTTAAGTTCCATTTATATTTTACATTAAAAGTGTTGGGATATTTTTGTGAAAGTTAAAATATTTTTCTATTTATGAAAAATGGTTTTTTGAACTTTTTATAAATGGTTTTTATTTTTCAAAAACATTTTCTCATAAAAGTTTTGGATAACTTTTTTCTGATCCTGTGAACAGTTTTAACTTTTAAGGTTTCCAAGTTATTTAAAAGTCTAAGATTTTTTTGGGATCAGGGGTTGTCGTTCAAACGGCAACGTTCTCGTTCAAACGAGAACCTATCTCGCTCGAACGATGTCGTATCTCGTTCGAATGATAAGAATTTTGTACTAACACGTCACCGCCTCGCTTGTTCTATATATAGGGTGTCAGACTACTCAATTTTTGTGTGGAGAAAATCTAGTTTTCACAGAATATATTTTTATACTAGTACAAACACCCCCACCCCACCCCCACCCCAACATGTTTACGGGCTTTCATCACCCGTCATAAATTTTTCGGTCCGTGACTTACTGGCCAGTTGTCTTGGGTCTTTTAGTCTCTTAACATTTCTTTAGAATTTTACCCAATCTAAATACCACATTTTATTTCTTGTTATACACTTGAACACGTTTTGTTATTTAGTCCTTATTAATTTATCTTTAATGTATTACCAGCATATTTACTTTTATAAACTTTATTTAATTTTCAATTTTAAGGACTATTTTCATCACTTAGTGTTCATCTAAGTTCTAGTATAACAAGTTCCCATAAAAATATTTAATAAAGTATTATCACAAATATAAACTAAGAGTGATAAAATAACTTTGAGGCATATAAATTAATTGTGACAAAGTAAGATTATGGAAACCCCATTTTTCTTTCTATAACTCCTATTTTATTAAACTTTAAATATAATTAGGGGTGTATAGAAAGAAAAGTTAAATAGGAATAAAAACAACATTTTTAAAATATGAAGGGTTCACCAATTTGATCAAAATTTTCAACAACATAGACTAATTGATCTTTATTACAAGACAATTACTACAAATTTATGGACATCGCCCGAATTCAAAAAGTAATTTAATGACTAAAGTAATACTTTTTTTAACTTTAGTTATTAACCACAAATCTTAAAAAATATTTTATTTTTCATGCTTTTAGCAACTTCGGATGCCATTTTAACCCTTATTGTAGTTTTTTAGTTTTCATGCTTTTATTTGATGGATATAAAGTCATGTGATTATTTCACCATATAAAGTCAACAAAAAACGCCATATATGGTTTTTTTCTCCATTAGTATAAGTATATAGCGATTATTTCACACTTAAATCACATATTAAGCCGGCGTTCATTTTTTTATGAAATTTGTAGAAAATTACTTAATTATTTTGAATGAAAATAAATTGTTATCCAATATTTTTGGATATTATTTACATTTACATTTTTAGATATTATTTCTGGATATTATTTACATTTACATTTTTGGATATTATTTTTGGAAATTTATAGAAAATTACTTATTTATTTACATTTTTAACCCCCTACCCCCACCCTGCCCCACCCCCTACCCCCCACCCTGCGCCCACCCTACCCCCACCCTGCCCCACCCCCCACACACGCACACACACACACACATGTACATATATACACACATACACACATATATATACACACAAACATATATATAAATGGAAGAGAGAGAGAGAGAGAGAGAGAGAGAGAGAGAGAGAGAATTAATCCTCAAAGTAGAGAGAGAGAGAGAGAGGGAGGGAACGGCGGGAGGGAAAAAAGAAGGGGGAAAGGGTTTTTGCTGCAAACATTGTCACGGTCGTGTCAAGGTCAGTGACCATGACAATTATTTAAAGAATTGTCACGGTCGTGTCAAGGTCAATGACCGTGACACAAAACGCGTGTTTTTTGTCACGGTCAATGACCTTGACAAGGGTGGCCGGCTGAAAGGTGACAATTTGGCCATTTTGGTGTAGTGACTATTCTCCAACCATTTAAGGGTTCATAACTTTTGTTTTACAATTCACAATCCCAATTACTTTTGTGTGAGTTGTTTTCTGGAACCCAAAACATAGTTTGCTATTGTTCATACTTTGTGGGGAGATCTCTAAGACCGAGGGTTGCATGATATTGTGGAGTAAGTCTCTAGGAGTTTTAAGACTGCGTGTCTGAACTACGTGTCCTTGTGGTATAGCTGCGTGTGAACCACTGCTGATTTCTAGCCATTGCTTTGAAGGTTTGACGAAGATACCGTGCATTACACTTACGGGTGATTATCAAGTTGTTTGTAAGTCAATGGTTTTGTAAACTTGTCAAAGTTCTAGAAATAAAAGATTTTTACCCGAAAGGGGTTTTTTCTTGAACTTTGTGTCGCATACTTTATTTAAGATGGTTTGACACTTGCACGCACGTAGCTATTTGTGTTTAAGGGATGAATTGATTTAATTCATAAATTGACTTTGATTAAATAAGTTTATGATTGGAATTTGCGCAACTATTGAAATCAGTATCCCACATGGTCTTTCAAATTGGGATCAAAGCATATTACGCTAATTTATCGCGTATTCCTATTTTCCGCCAAAAATTGTGTGATATTGATTTTTTTTGAAAAATATGATTTTTGAAAGTTTGTCGCAATGTTTCCAAACAAAAACTTATATAGTCGGTTGTCAATTTTTATGGGTCTAATTATGCTTACTTGAAAGCCCGAATGAAATCCCATTTAAAAGAAATTGATGAAAGAGTTTGGGTCATTTGTGAAAGAGGCTGGAATCCCCCCACTGTCATCGTAAATAATGTCACAAGTTTAAAACCTGTGTCATACTGGACTGAGGATGAGTTTAGGTGAAGCAATTATAATTTACGTAGGCTTAGTGAAATTTTCGGACACATCACCCCTGACGAGTTCTGACGTATATGACGTGCACCACGTCCAAAGAGGCGTGGGATATTTTGCAACTCAGTCACGAGGTAAATAACGCAATCAAAGAGTCCAAAATTCAAAATATGACCACTCAATTTGAGACAATCACTATGTTAGAGACTGAGTGTTTTGACGAGTTTTATGCACGTTTGTCTGATATTGTCAACACTAGTTTTAACCTAAATGAGCCTATAACTGATGCACGAGTGGTTAAAAAAATTTAAGATCGCTGCCTAAACGTTTTATCCCTAAAGTGACTATTTTGAATACCTGAGAAAATTTGGATCGTCTGAAATTAGAAGAGTTGGTAGGAGTCCTACAGACGTACGAAATTGACATGTTTCCCGACACAGTCAAACCTAGGTATAGAGGGATAGCACTGAAAACCCAGTCTAAGAAAAATAAAGTGAGTTTTTGTGAGTCCGAGTCTGATTTTGACATGGCCCTGCTTGTAAAGAATTTTAAAAAAAAATCTCCAGTTTTCAAAACAAAATTCTTCCAATAAAAGATTTTCAGAGAAAAACAATGCAAAAGAAAGCGGTGAGAAAGATAAAGAGGGTGAAGAAAATTTAGAAAAGGTGAAATGTTTTGAGTGTGAGGGGAGAGGGCACAAGTTATTTGAGTGTCCCACTAGGATTAGGAGAGACAAGAAGAAAGTTTCCATGCCATCCACCCTTAGTGATAGTGAGGGAGAAGAGGGAGATGAGGACGATGAGATCGGTAAAGGTTTAGGATATGGGATGTGTGTAGCTTTTTCGAGTCGTGTGAGCACACCCACTTTGTCCCACGATGATAGTTTTCACAAGAGCGACGGTGATGACTCGAGTGTTTCTAGTGGAGGTGAGAGCGAGTTTGAGAGTGAAGATAAAAGTGAGCTCCAAAAAGCTTTTAGGGATTTGTACACCGAGACCTTGAAAATGAAGAAGTACAATAGGGATTTAGGTCATCGGGGTTTAGATTTAGAGAAAGAGAAAGAATCTTTAAGGAGGGAAAAGTGTGACTTGACCGACACGGTGTCTAGTTTGATGACACGTGTATCCCAACTCGAGGGTGATCTCGAATGTGCCCTGGAGGCCAATGTCCCTTTAGAAAACGCATCTAAGAAAGTTGAAAAGATAGTTCTCAATACCATCTTGGGTGGTGGTGAGAATTTAGGAAAAGTTCAAGATAGTGTATCCACTTCCATTGTTGCACCCGAGTCGGTTCCCGCATTAGTGACTTGACCCACTCCACCTAGGCGTCATGTACCTGTTTGGAGAGCACGACCTAGAGTTTTTAGAGAAGTGTACCTAGGTCGGTGAATTTTTTCTCCCATTTAAAAAAGAGAGGACACCTTAGGGAGTTTTGCTTTAAATTAGGTTACGTGCCACGTTATGCTACTACACATGTTCACACGCATCGACCCACCCATGATACTTTGCTTTCACATAATGATAAAGAGTTTACACATATTCGAGATCAAGTAAAAATTTTGGTCAAGACTTCTCATGATTTGATGGAGTTGTTTCAAAAGATGTAATCATCTTTGGAAAACTCCACCACACCTATTGGATGAGGTTTAGACATGTTTGCTAGCACAGGGTGATTTACATAATGACACTTTTGCCTATTGCTAGTATGTACCATTTGTTTTATACTTTGTTAGCATTTTTATTTGCTTTTCTTATTTTTGGTACTGTTTTAGCAATGTTTTGGATATGTTTGCCCTTTCACGATCTGGTTTCTCAAAGTTTTTGTTACTGGACAAAACTGCATTATTTTCTGGGATTACTGTGTTCTCGTTCGAGCGAGATCATATGTCTTGCTAAGTTTTCGTTCTAACGACAACTGTTTTCGTTTGAGTGACTTTGTGTTTTGTTTGAATGACCTGTTGGGTTTTCTGGATTTCTCTATTTGCAGTCCCCTGGTTTATATTGATATATTATTAGGTACTGTTGGGTTGTTTCTGAACAGTGTTCAAAAATACAAAACGATTTTTGTTTTAAGAAATATTTTGAAAAATTCAAAAAGAGTTTTGTATTTTGTTTGCACCTTATATGAATTGACATTTAGTATGACCAAGTCACAACTTCATGCGATATCCATGTGACTACTTGATAGTGTTCTGAGACAGTATATTGTGTCATTCATGTGCTTTACAAAGTTTGGAGTCTTTGAGATGATATAGTGTTGCTAACTTGCTACCTACATGATTGACTCTTTTTATCCTTTATTGCACACATGCATGGATTTCTTTGACTTTTGTGCTTGTCTATCACATGTTGGTTGAGTGTTTCCATCTCAATTTTGTCTATACAACAAACCAAATGCGATAAAACTTGCAAAAAGTAGTACATGTTATAAACCGTTTGTGAGTTTGTGTGATTTATTTAGTAAAACGAAAAAGGGCTACGAAAGGTATTTAATTTTTCCTTTGCGATAAAGCCACCGTTTAAATGGACCTGAAAAAGTAAGGAATTGAAAGTTATCCGGGGTCCAATGAGGTTTAAAAGAGCCCGAAAAAATTGAAAGGCAATAAAAAGAAATATATACCAAAAATGGGTCAATAGATTTTAGTTTCATCACCTCATAAGAAAAATAAAAAGCATTATCTTTTAATAAGGGAGTTTGGATGGAATTTATAATGGTTTTCACATCCTTGAAAGTCATGAAAAAGCATTACATAATTTCGGACGTTATTGGTGTGGAAATCATTTATAATTTGATTTGTTGATATGATTATGGCGATGTCACCTGAATTCAACAATTCTACATCTAAGGACTATTTTTTATGTTCATTCGTTAGGAGTACACTTATGCATCTTCCACACATGTCATGATTGAGTCAATTTTCCTATCGAATTTGTTCACACCCATTCATTCCGTATCCATGATTTGCTTATCTTAGTGTAAATTCATGGTGTGTGATTTTTGTAACATCATTTTTGCATTTTTTGTATGGAATATATGAAAAATAAAAAATTGTTTGTTTGCCTTGGTTTACCGTGACACCCCGAATTGATTTATATTGTTTATTCTTTTCCTTGTCTATTTCGGACAAATAAAAAGGCGGGGAACAAATTATGGTTTTATGGGGGAGTTTTAAGTATAAAGAGAATTGATTATGTTTTCATGTTTATGCTTTATATCATTTCAAAATCGATACGTCACGAGGTATTTGCTTTGTCTCATGTGTGTAGGTACAATTGAAGATCATTATGTTACACACCCTGATGAGAAAAGCCTGAAGTTTTGAAAAGTTGATTGTTCAAGCAAAAGTTTTGACGACTTGACAGTTTACCTTTCCACTTTTGAGTTTATGGGAGGGTAAATTTGTGTAGGTCATTTTAAGTTGATAATTCGGATATTTTTATTTTGTATCGGCATAGACATAGGGGGAGATTTGTAAGGACATTGTCCATCACAATTATTTATGTCGTATACTTCTACAAGTCGTCGAAGGATTGAGAAGGTCACATCTACACAAGACGATCCGAATTTCAAGAAGACTTCAACATTCAAGCCCAACAAGGATGAATTTGGTAAAATATGTTTAAGTTCCATTTACATTTTACATTAAAAGTGTTGGGGAAAGTTAAAATATTTTTCTATTTATGAAAAATGGTTTTTTGAAATTTTTTTAAATGGTTTTTATTTTTCAAAAACATTTTCTCATAAAAGTTTTGGATAAATGTTTTCTGATCCCATGAACAGTTTTAACTTTTAAGGTTTCCAAATTATTTAAAAGTCTAAGATTTTTTTGGGATCAGGGAGTGACGTTCAAACGACAACGTTCTCGTTCAAACTAGAACCTATCTCGCTCGAACGATGTCGTATCTCGTTCGAATGACATGAGTTTTGTACTGACACGTCACCGCCTCATTTTTTCTATATATAGGGTGTCAGACTACTCAATTTTTGTGTGGAGAAAAACGGGTTTTCACAGAATATGTTTTTATACTATTCTCTAACCATTTGAAAGTTCATAACTTTTGTTTTACAATTCATAATCCCAAATACTTTTGTGTGAGTGGTTTTCTGGAACCCAAAACATAGTTTGTTATTGTTCATACTTTGTGGGGAGATCTCTAAAATTGAGAGTTGCGTGATATTGTGGAGAAAGTTTCTACGAGTTTTAAGACTATGTGTGTGGACCGCGTGTCCTTGTGGTATAGCTGCGTGTGAACCACTGCTGATTTATAGCCATATCTTTGAAGGTTTGATGAAGACACCGAGCGTTACACTTGTGGGCGATTATCAAGTTGTTTGTAAGTCAATGGTCTTGTTTGTCAAAGTTTTAGAAATAAAAGGTTTTTACCTGAAAGGGTTTTTTTCCTGAACTTTGTGTCGCATACTTTATTTATGATGGTTTGACACTTGCACGCACGTAGCTATTTGTGTTTAAGGGCTGAATTGATTTAATTCATAAATTGACTTTGATTAAATAAGTTTATGATTGGAATTTGCGCAACTATTGAAATCATCATCCCACGCGGTCTTTCAAGGACTTTTCGGTAGTCCTCTTATCCACCCAGCGACCCCACCACGTGGGTTTTCGGGATAGATCAACCCCATTTCAACTCGCTTGGAGAAGAATCGGTGTGTGGACGACTATACATCGTCTACCGAGTACATTCCGACCAGATTTGACCTCATTCCTTCACTACCATAGCGTCCCACCAACCACTTCATGACTCTAACTAGATCTGATGCCGAAAAGTCCATAACCCAGTCATCCGAGGATTTAGAACACCTTTCTGACCCTAACCCTCCACCACCGACCAAATCTGACCACTTTCGGACCTTGTCCGCACATATTTGGTCTGGATCTGAGTCCATCCTAACCCAGCATCTCCTCCTACTTCCTCCGACCACCCTCCGACATCCGGAGAATAAAAAACCTCATGAAAGTAAACTCCCTGCCCTATTTAGACCTAAGTTCTCTCATTACCCAAACCCTCAACTCCCATTATTAATCGATTTGGATCCTGATCTATCCCCCAAGTACGTCGGATGTCCCTTCAAACCAGCAATGTCGTGTTTATTGATAGAGGAGCGAGTAATAATCTTATTGCTCAGGAAACGGGAAATGGTTGATGAATCAACCCTACCTACAGATCCCTCCAAACCAGCAATGTCGTGTTTCTTATTCCATCGGTGCTTAAGTCAACGTGGTTCTTTGCACAATTGTCGAGATGAGGGTTTGTCATTTACTCCTTGGTTGTCTCTTGAAATTTGATCATCTAAGCAAGCATAATGGGCGTTCCAATACCTATATATTTCAGCATTAGGGGCAGAAGTTTCAGTTACAGCTGATGTGTGAGATCCAGTCCGCTCGACCCACAACTCTCATCATTTCCCACGAGGACTTGGCCATTAAGGCCTCAAATGTCGATCTACGTCACGCACTCATTGGGCATAAATTATTCTGAATTTATCCCCTTAATTTAGAGACTTTTAGCACTTCGGACGATATAAATTGTTTTAATTTATCTTATATATGTGGTATTGATAATTCCTATGCAGTGCCTCGAGTTTTGTGTATTTTTCGTGCTTTTTACAGGTATTCTATGCAAGTGAAGAGAAGAAGAATTCAAGACCGAGAAATCAGAAGTGGAATGAAAGTCAGAGGAAAAAATAGTCACATTACATCTAGAGTTCGGACGAGGGACCAACATGGAAATTGAAGACCACGCGTCTCGAAGTACTTAAGAAGAAACGGCGTCCCAATTAGAGCCCCGGGTCATAAGTTGTTGAGCTCCAAAGATGAGAGAAAATCAAGAGAAAAGTAGGAAATAAGTGATTCCAGAACCTGACCGGACCGGGGTTGTTCAAAAATAAACCGATCCGGGAGGAAGACCGACTTTGCATAAAATTCACCATCGGACCGATCCGAATATAGCTAAAAATGAACCGGTTCGACGCCTTGAGGATCTCTGCATAAAATTAGAGACCGGACCGATCCGTTATAAATGGAAAACGAACCGATTCGGATGATACCAGAACGAATCGACGACCCCCGCCGGAACGATTCAGATGAGATATTTTTTGAATTTTCTTTTCCAAATTAAGAGTTTATCTTGCTCAAACTGTTGTGATTTTTGTAGGGTATGTAATTTAACTTAATGCTAGACATTAAGGGGTTTGATTATTCTTAATTTTTAAAGGGCTCTTGCATTCAAGAACACTAGGGTTTTAAGTTTTGCTACATTAATTCAAGATTCAAGCTTTAATTCCAGATTCCTTCATTGCAAGTATTATTTAATATCTTCTTTTAATTGATTTCAGAGTTTAACTAGATTAGTCATTAAAATTTAGGTTGCAAGTCCTAGTTCCAAATTTATTCCCAAATTTTCACGTAGTTATGAATTCAGGCACAGTAGCTTTTGTGTTCACACTTAGTTTAATTATGTCCGGCTAAATTTCCAAAGGTTGGGATGCATGAACCCAACCCGATGTAATTTACCTATGTAGAAAATAGGGTTTGAATTGAAATTTGAATGAATCGTGTTGTGTAATACACGGAACCATCGTAGACCTTTTGACCTCATTTGCCTTAGGTAACAGGGGTGTTTAAGGATGCAATGCGCGTGTTAGCTAGTCGGCACCGCCTTATTTTTACCTTTGATTACGTTTGATGCGGGCTAGCACCCTCATATATGTAATGCTTAGGATTAATAAAAACTGGGCTCAATTAAGTCTTTAATTCAAAAGCTATCATTCTACCTGGTAAATGTACTAGGGTTCGGGGGATTGTAGTGTAACCTATCTTTCCCTTATTCATATTTACTTCACTGCAGTCGTTTATTTCTGTGCACTTAGTTAGTTAGTTGTTTAAATTTCCTTCACAGTTAGTTAGTAGTAATTTAGTTCACAATTAATCATCTTTTTATTTTCTTTTCAAAAATCAAGTTAGGGTTAATCTTCCATTCCTTCGTCGTCATGAATTTTTGTCCTAGTTCCCTGTGGAGACGATCCCGACTTATCGGATTATTACTTGAGCGACAGGCTTGCACTTGAGCCAATATAAGCACGTATTTTAGACACATTTGTGTTCGCGTCAAGTTTTTGGCGCAGTTGGCGGGGAGCTTAGGTAGACTTTAGGTTTGTAGATTCAATCCCAAATTTGATTCCAAAAATTAAAAAAGCCAAAAAAAAACTCAAAAAAAATCGAAAATCCATAAAAATTTAAAAAAGTAAAAAGCCAAAAATAAATCATCTCCTAAAAGCGATTTCATGCAAAATTCAGAACAAACTCCTCAAAATACTCCAATAAGAATCCACGAAAATCCTACCGCTGAGTACAATTCCAATAGTCCTCATACCCCTCGTGTTCCACAATTCTGGGTTCCACCTCCAAATTACATCACAAGTCACACGCTGAGTCAAACTTCTAGAACACTGAGTGAGGATTCTGAGTCCATTGGAGAGAGAGCAGTGTCAGATATCGGCAGTTTCGGTAAGGGTGAGGGAAACCCACTGTATCGTCCCATGAAGGAACTCCTATTTCCTAAGCGAACTGTCACACCTGGATGCATTCTACTTTTGTGCAATGCAAGACATTTTCACTTTCGTAATGGGATGATACAAATTCTTTCAACATTTCACGGCATGGATTTGAAGAAACCATACCTCCATATCCGAGAGTTCAAAGAGGCATGCGAAACCTTTAGTGATCAAACTTGCACGCAAGATGTTGTTCGCCTAAAGCTTTTTCCTTTTTCCTTAAAGGATAAAGCTAAGACCTGGATATGGTCTTTACCACCTAACTCTATCATATCATGGAAGGATATGCAATCTAAGTTTCTTTCGAAGTTTATTCCATAACATAAAACCAACTATGTTAAAGCTCAAATTCAAGCTTTTCGACAACAAGATCACGAGTCATTTGACAAGTGTTGGGAATGATTCCAAGAGCTGTTTAACGTTTTCCTCCATCATGGATTTGAGAAACATCACCTTATCTCTTTCTACCATCACGGACTAACTATAGTGTCTAAACAACTTGTTCAAATAATGGGTGAAAGACCGTTTTGGGAATTAGACGCGAGTGAGCTGAGGCTCATCTTAAGTATGTTGTTGAGACTACTCAAGCATGGGACATATCCGATCCTAATGCCCAAAACCGACTTCGACAAATGCCACCACTCCCACTGCTTCCGGTCTATACCAATTGAATAATGAGACCTTAATAGACCGTCAACTTCATCAATTTGAGAAAAACATGAGGGACATGCTCGAGGTCCGATTAAGAGAAAATACCGAATCCACTCGTACTGTGAAAGAGGATGTGTGTGCTATTTACGAGGCGGGACATCCAGCAAGGGCATGTTCGACGATACCCGCCTACAAAGCCATGCATAACGAGCAGGTGGAAGCAATATGAGAGTTTAAAGGAAATTTTAACGCCCCTCACGGGAATGCGTACAACCCTTAGTGGAGGAACTATCCTGATTTTAGCTACAGGCAATAACACGCTGCTATGAATCCTACTTCAAATGTTTCCATACCTCCACCCCCTCCTCAGTTTCAACAAGTGCCACCTATGCAGCCCCAAATGCAAGCACCACCTCCAGGCCCATACATTACCCCACCGTGAAAGTTTCTTGAGGACAATTTAAACCAATTTATCCAATCTCAAAACGCAACCAAAGCTAAGTTTGAGCGCATATTCAGTAAGATGAATACGAGTATATTTAGGTTGCAGGTATACTTAAGTGTCCAAGATAAGGGTAAGTTTTCGGCCCAAGGCCAAAGACTGCCCCAAAGTCAATCTAGTGTTAGCGCTACATCCCACGAGCATCCTGAGCAATAGAGTGCAATTACCACTACGCGTAGTGGGAGAGTGATTGACTTGTCACCTCTTCCACACACTAAGCAAAATGAAAAGGAGATTTCGCCTGGCACGAAAGAAGCCGAAGATGTGCCTGTGAAAAAAAGTGGTAACAATGACACAGGAGGTCCAGAAGTGGTGGTGAAACCTCCCAGTGCAGCCCCAGATCCTCAAAGGTTGATCCCTCAATCGAAAGAGACTTCTCGGGACGATGTCCTCGATGTTCTTAAGCAAGTAAAGATCAATTTACCTTTTCTCGAGATCATAAAGCAAATTCCCTTATATGCTAAGTTCCTTAAGGACTTCCTCACAGTGAAACGAAGGCTAAAGGTAAAGAAAAATGTGTTTCTAACACAAAACATCAGCTCAGTACTGTTGAGTGATCTTCCACTAAAATATAAAGATCCGGGTGCACCCACCATCTCGTGCATCATGGGGAAGAACCGAATCGAATGAGCGTTACTAGATTTAGGGGCGAGTGTTAACATTCTTCCCTATTCCATCTATAAAAAAATAGATTTGGGAGCCCTTAATCCCACGACCATGACTCTCCAATTCGCGGTTCGCTCCGTGAAGATGCCTCGGGGAATTATTGAAGATGTAATCGTCCAAATTGACACTTTATACTTCCCGGTGGATTTTGTTATTTGGGATGAGGAGCCATCCATTCTCCCGAGCAATCATGTTCCCGTCATCCTTGGTCGCCCATCTTAGCTACAACTAATGCACTCATCAATACTCGGAGTGGGCGAATGCAATTAAAGTTTGGGAACATGAACCTCGAGACAAATATCTTTAATAACATTAAGAACGAGGGCAATGAAAGCGAGCCACGAGAAACGGATCTTATCGAGGAAGCACACGAGCATGAGAGGACTCACAAGCGATAGCCGTTAAGGGTAGGTCTTGATGGGCAAAGTGAGAGCGGAAATTTTGATGTTAAGAAAGGAGTAGGAGAGGTGTGCTTAGTGACCACAATTGAGAACGAGAACAAGCACGGAGGCGTGAGCGGGACAAAGAGATTTGAGGAGATTAAGAGAGCGGATGCGGAAATTAATCATGAGAGAGAGTTAGGCGATATGAGTCTAGAGGACTTTGAGAAAGAATTTGGGCCGATGGATGAGAACCTTAATGTCGAAGTCCAACCATTATTAGACTCATTTAGTCATTTAGAATAGAGCGAATGGGAAGAAATGATAGATGAATTCCTGTGTAGTAACCATACACCCATGCCACTTGACTTTTTTAATGAAATTGATGAAAAGGCTCAAGTCTCATCCGAATTAGATCTTGACCCATGCACTCCTGAACTTAAAAGAAATCGAGATACCCTTCCAAGTCAGTGCACGCAGGAAAAGAACAAGCTAGGGACCACGATGATCCCTTCCTAGTGAGTCAGTCCGAGATCAAGGGTCTCTCCCTTATCAATGGGACTAGGCCTAACTTGTTTTTATTATTTACTTATGACGGGAAAACGGTGGAAACTAGGAGAGCAACAAACCCCGCTCTTAGGGTCGGGTGAGTTTTTAAGCAAGAGAAAGAGGTCGTCGCATCCCCGACGTGTATGGGGTGATTGTTGTGTATAGTAGATGTGAGTTGGTTAGGTTAGTTAGAGTCGGTTGGTATAGGTTACATAGGATAGGGGTGGGAGAACACACGTCGAGAGCGAGTTTAGGTTTTCGAAGCAAGCGGTGGGAGATTTTAGGTCAATCATGTGTAGGTAAAACTATGGGAACATCCAGATTTTGAGAGAGAATAGTGAATTCTGCAATTAAGGGAAGCTGTAAATTTCAGGGATCCGGATTAGTTCGCCCCTGGGGGTCCGAATCAGTTCGTTTTTGTGTAAAAATCGAAAAAATAGGACCGGACCGGTCCTGGGCATCCGGATCGGTTCGGCTTTTAGGTATTTTTGCTCCTTCCCGAGATGCACCCCCCATTCCCCAACCACCACTTTCCCCTCCCAATCCGTTTTACCTCTTCCCTATCCACCTTTTTTTCCTCCCAAATACACTCCCCCTTCCCTCCAAAAACCAACCCTTCCTTCCACCCCCCCTCCCCACCTATAAATATACCCTTATCCTCCCTCATTCCACCACCACTCCTCCCCACTCTCTTACTCTCTCTCTTCTAGATTCCTACCTTCAACCCACTGCTATCCCACATGACCAACCGAGCCCTCCCTGAAAAATATAACTCCGGCGAGGTTATTGACCACAGAAAGGATGCATACCCCTCAAATCAAGAACACATTTGGTGTGATCGCTTTTTCGGCCAATCTCAAAAGCTATATATGAAGCGCCGAGTGCGCTGGAATGAGCTGCCCAATTCCGTCACCAACCTCTTTCTTCTGAGGAGTTGGTGTCGTTTCCTCGACGAGGTCCATGGGGCGCTGTGGGCATTCGAGGTGCAAGCTTTCTATGGATCCCTTGTCCACACCACCAATTTTGTTTCTGACGCGTATGTTGACAGCACACGTGTTCCTTTCTCCTTGGAGATTCTTACCTGGAAACTAGCGAAAAAGGATGTTCAGAACCCAGCCCAGTTCACCTATCCTAACAATCTCGCCCCCCCTCGACAAAGCCATTTGCATGTCACGCGTAGCACCCGAAAAACTTTAGGGCACCGAAACATTTCCGGTGGGCCGGATGAGCGACATGGCGCGCATCACATTCCAAATAGTATTCACAAATACCCTCCAAACCTCAAATGATTTCGCTATGCGCCCCCATCAGGCGACTCTCGTGTATCATCTTTTTTTACCGCACCAGCCCGATCCATTTGGCCCATATCATTTACAAAAACATATTTTTTACGGCCTTGGATAAAAAGGGGACCGCCCCTCTCCCTTATGCTCGGCTCATTACATCCATTCTAGTCGACGTGGACATTGCTCCTCTCACCGGGTTTCCTCACCTTCCCAATCCTCTTGGGCAGGGCACACGTACCAAAAGTGAGAGGCAGCGGGAGGTCATCTGATCACGGAGGGGGGATGAGGATAACGAGGATGATGATGATGATGATGATGATGATGATGACGAGACGGAGGCGGAAGATGAGGACGAGGGTGATTCCGAGGAGGAAGAAGCTATGGACGCCGACGTGGTTAAGGGAGAGGGTGAAGAGGAGGAATACAATGAGGGCGATGATTCAAATTTCCAGCCACCGGGAGCAGATTTTGATAGATGCATCACGACGCTTAAATTACGATCCGACGGGTTCATACATCGATATGATGCAGACCAACGTGCATACCAGCGAGACACAAGCATGATGCATTGTCTCCAGGCTGAAATGTATCGAATGACTATGGGTGCACCTCCCCCGGATTATTTTTATGATCCATAAAACCCGAATGCTCCCGGCTCTACTCACCCTCCACTTCAATAGCTTGTTTTTCCTAGGTTGTTTATGTATTTTTCCTATTTCCTATTTCCACATGTTTGTATGCTTGATATATATAATGGAAATTGGTTGGCCTATCAATGTCGTGTTTTATACTTTGCTTATTTATGCCTTGCATTTTGTACTTTGTTCCATTTTCTTTGCTTTCTCTCTTTAATTTAGCTTTTAGTCCTTTTTGCATCGAGCCTTTGCAAAAGTCTAAGTTAGGAGGGGTACGCTTGCGCTTCCAAATTTCACAAAGTTCAAAATGCCCAAAGCAAAAAAAATTAAAAAATTTCAAAAATTCCCCCCCAAAAAATTGTAAAATTTCCAAAAATTCAAAAATATTTTTTTTCTTCAAATGAAATGAAAATTAGGATTTAAATTTTTCAAAAATATCACCGAAGTTTTGTTTAAAGGCTCAAATTTGCAAAATTCAAAATGCACTAAGCCGAAATTTACCAAAGATGAAAATTGAGCGAAAATTGACGACTTTACGAATAAATGTGGAGATTAACTAACCCGGTGAGATTTCGAGCCTAACGATTTTTCTGATTTTTTAAATCAATCTGAGATGATAGTTAACTGAAAGTTCAATTTTGTTTTAAACAAGTCGTTGAAGATCTCTATTCCTTTGTTTTGATCGCTTACGGGAAACGTGTGAGATGTTGTCTTGAAAAACGCGCTAACATATCTTTAAACTAAATTAATCTCGAGACGCATATGGTAATACGATTAGTAATTCGGATAAATGAAGTTAGGCTATCGTTTGTTACCTAAAAATATTATCCATAAAAGTTGTTAAAATTTATCCTTTTGCTAGCCATTTTGAGCCGAAGAAAACTTTCCTTTCGTTTGGTAACCCGAAAAACTCAAATATCTCGAAATTGTGAAAATGAAAAATTCAGAAATTAAGTCCAAATAGTGCGATAAAACAGGGTAAGAAGAATAGAGTAATGCACAACAAAAATAGAAAGAACAGAAAAAAATGGACAAATAGAAAAAAAAAATAGAAAAAGAAGAGAAAATGAGCAAAAGCCCGAAAAAGTATTGACGGACATTATATGGACATTTTTCAATTCCGAACTTTTCGATTATTCCTAATGTACCTAATACACCTTATAACCTGAAAAATTCCTAACCGAATCCGGATTGCGAAATTAATTCCGCGTGGAGAGTTAAAACACGAAAATATAATAGAAGAGATTAACGGGTGTGTGTATAAGAGGCGATATTCCCATTTCCCAATGACCATAACTCGATGAAGAGATTTTTTCACCCATAAATTTCCATCTTTCAAGTTTGTGTGCGTGAATTCGTGTTCCAATGCTTTTACTCTTTATATCACGCATACCGAGTGAAATAGCCACATTCCGAGTGGTTCGTTTGTGAGAATATCCCATGAGCATTTGAATCAAAATGAATTTTCGAAAAAGTAATGTAATGACCAATCGGTAGAAATTTGCGGTTAAATTTTGGCTTCGCACACACACACGGCAAATAGAGACTTGAATATATAAATATATGGTGATTATTTTTAGAAACGTTTGAATTATACAATTTTTAGGTATTTTGAATTTGTTTTGAGTCAAAACCGAGTTTTGTGGGTATATTAACTGCAAACCCTCACGGGACACCACTCATCCTATTAGAGTGATCTAGGGGTTTAAAAGCTTGTTACATATGCTAAATGCAATCGCTTGCTCGCGAAAGAGGTATTCTATCTTAATAAAATGATTTTCAAGACTTGAACCTTGGTTATGATTCTTTTGCATTGCTCGGGACGCGTAAAGTTCTAAGTTAGGGGGGTTCCATCAGCCCCATTAGTATTCCAGAGATTGATGTTCCTCTAGTGATTCGGGACCGTTTAGACTCCCATGCTGACATCTGCACCCCACCCGATGAGCTACCACCGCTCTGCGACATACAACATGCCATTGATTTTTTGTCTGGAGCTTCCCTCTCCAATTTACCACACTACCACATGCCCCCCACAAAGCACAAGGAGTTATAGCGCCAGATTACAGACATGTGTGATCGAGGCCTTATTTGGGAGAGCATGTCTCCATGTGTTGTCTCAGCTTTGCTCGCCCCAAAGGACGGGAGTTGGCGCATGTGTGTGGACAATCACGCCATCAACAAGATCACCGTTAAGTATCGTTTTTCCATTCCAAGGATCGAAGACATGTTGGACCAATTGCATGGGGGTCCGAGTCCTTTCTAAATTGGACTTGAAGAGCGGTTATCACCCGATGAAGATGCGACCTAGGGACAAGTGGAAGACTGCCTTCAAGACGAATGATAGGTTATATAAGTGGACTGTGATGCCTTTCAAATTGTCTAATGCCCCATCCACATTTATGTGAGTTATGACTGAGATTCTCTACTCGTTCATGGGCAAGTTTGTTGTTATGTATTTCGATGATATCCTCATCTATAGTCGATCAGAAAAGGAGTATTTAGATCAAGTCGCCCAGGTCCTAGTCGTTCTTCAAGCTGAGCACTTCAACCCCGATCTTAAGAAGTGTGCATTCATTCTTCCTTTAGTTACATTCATGGGCTATATCGTATTGAGCGAGGGAGTTCTCGTGAATACCTCTAAGGTACAGGCGAGATTGGCTTACACCTACCTCAGCAACCCTGGTCCGCGATTTCAACGATATCACGGGTTTTTAACGGTATTTACTGTAGGATTCGTCAAAGTTATGGCCCCCATCACGGACTTAATATCCGTCTCGCCGGACACAAATTTTGGTGGACGGATGAGGTGGACAGTCGTTCCCATCGCATCAACGACAAATGAGCAGCACTCTAATTATAGTCTATACGCACCCTTACCGATCCCAGAACGATCGTGCCATGACATTTCCATGGATTTCATTGTCGGACTTCCCTGCACAGCACGCGAGCATGATTCCATCATTGTCGTGGAGGACCGTTTCTCGAAAATGGCCGACTTCCTCCCACGTGGTCACCCTTTATTTTTAGGAGATTGTCCAGCTTCACGGTGTTCCTTGCTGCATCACCTTGGACAGGGACGTCCACTTCACAGGTCACTTCTAACGCGCACTATGGGATCTGCTCCGGTGTGCATTTCATCCCCATACAGATGGCCAAACGGAGGTCGTCAACAAGAGCGTGGGTGAACTTCTTCGGTGCCTTGCCTCGGAGATCTCGAAGCATTGGGACATAGTCATCACTCAGGCTGAGTTTATGTTCAACAAAATGGTTAACCGCTCTACTGACCTTTCCTTGTTTTAGATAGTGTCGGGCACCTCACTCGCGTCCCAATAGATCAACCCGAGCTTCCACCTATTGCCCCAGTTAGCCCTTCAGCATCAGAATTCGCCACTTGGTTGACTACTATATAGTTCGATGTCCATGCTCACCTGCAACGGGTCTACACCTCTTATAAAGATCATGTAGACAAGCACCGTCGTTTTGTGGTCTATCAATCTAGGGACCTTGTCATTATTTACCTACAAAAGGCTCGTTGTCAGGGAAAGGGGCATAAGTTGCAGATGTGTCGTTTTGGCCCCTTTCCGACCATTCGTAGTTGTGGGGACAACGCGTACAAGGTTGATTTACCTGCTGAGTTTCGGATGCACCCCACATTCAACGTTGCAGATCTATCTTCATTCCGAGGTATGCATGTTTCGTCGGATCTCGCTCCCCCCTAGTCGAGGGTCATCATGTTCGTTCACATATGGACTGCATAGAGGGTGTCCTTGCATCTGAGGACATTTCATCACCTTCTGACGATTATACCCGATACCAATGTTTTAAAAATCACATGCCTCGAGGTGAATCACAAAAAATCGCCTTGAATTTGAGGCTTACAGCTCGAAGCGCCTCATACCTTTTTACCGAGGCGCGAAAAAAAAATGTTCTTCTCACGTACTTTTTTTTTATTATTTTAATATATGTCTACAATTGGTATATATATATATACACACACACACACACACACACTAATGATCTGTGTTTTTTTCCTTTTAAATTTACTGTTTTTTAAAGGTTAAAGAGCTCTTCGTTATTCTAAAATCGCACTTTAACTTAAAATCAAATTCACGTACTCTGTTTTTTTCTAGTTGTATTTTATATTCCTTTGTTCCTTTATTTTTTTTTATAATTTTATTAGTATTTTTTTAGTATTATTTTGCCCTTTTATTGGGTGAGGCTTACATCTCGCCTCGCTGGAGCCAAAATGCCTTGTCTTGCTTCGCATCGCGCCTTTTTAAACATTGCTCATTACTTGATTCGTAGGCATTGCCACCCCGAAGTAGAGGACTCCTAGATCACCAAAGCCACCCTTCAACGTGTTAACCCAAATTTCTACCACCGGTATACGGAGTACATGACGAGTTCTCATGGAAAGAAGAGTGATGCAGGAGCATAGTAGCAAGCTAACCTCCTCCTTTAATTGAGCTTTACAACCCCCCACCCCACCCCCAGCCCCAGCCCTCATTTGTATTCGATCCTCTTTTGAGAATGCGAATATACAGAGAAGTTCAATTTCTTTTCATTATGTTGTTATTGTTTTGTAGTTAGTAATACATCGCTTCCGCTCATTAAATTACAAATCACAAACAATATGTCATATATAGCCTTTGTTGCTATATACAAAGGATTTGACCCACTCCACACAAATCCTTCCCCACTACAAAATAATTTAGTGACACTTTAGAGGGTTTTGCACAAGGTGCAGTGTATGTGGAGTGGAGATGATCATTCCCTATACAAAAATGCCAAGTATATGCAAAAACATGTGACATATACAAGGAGCCATTGTCTATCCTTCATGCTCTATTGTTTGCGTTGCTATATAGAGTGGAGTCTGCCTATATTAGTTCAGCTAATATTTATAGGGGTTAAATGAAATGAGAAAAACGTAAGCGATTGCCACAAAATAGTGTGAAGATCAGTTTATTTCAAGATCTAGAATGGGTCCATACAAATTTAAATAAAGGTCATTTTCCCACAAGCACACGCATACAAAGAGAAACACAACCACGAGGATTATCGTAATCACAACTGAGCAACAGAAATGTTTGCTTAATAAAACAATGATATACTTCATCACTGTAAATATATATTCTGCCAAATAAATTATGTTGGCACATACCATGTATAAGCTTCCACAGGCTCATCATCAGCATTTTCAGTACTCATGTACTTGTCTTCCGCAGCATCACTGGCTTTTGCAAGTCCAATTCTGTTTGGGCTACCATTCCACCATGATATCCTGAATCTAACCCCAATTCCCACCCAAAGGTCTTCCTCGTATAGAAATTTAGGTTTAACGTGTCATGTCATTTCAAGTTCCTATCCCATAATATAGTCAACCCTAGCTTGACATGTTTAATTCAACCGTATTAAAAGACTTGACACTAGCTGTTTATTAAACATCCAGTGTTCGGGTTAACACGAATAATAAAATCTAAGATTTAACTTCTCTTATCGCTTAACTAAGCACACCACTAATAGGCCCTTCTTAGACTACAATTAATAAATTCAAAAAGAGAAATATTAAGTAAAAGCGCATCTGGTTCTACAAGAATGCATCAAAACTATATGAAGACATAAATATCACACCCAAGGTTATATACGGCATAACAAATGCCGGCTAAAGGCCAAATGACCAAATAATTAACTCAACAAACAATCGACTACTAAACATCCAAGTGGAAAAACAATTGGAATTTAGAGAAAATATTCAATGGAAGAGTTATAACATCTCTTATTCTAATGATGTATATGCAGTACTCTATAAGATGTTTCACACATTCTCTTACACATGCTTGAAGGTAGCCTTGTAAATGACAAGTATCTGAAAAAGGAAGAGGGTCAGCTACAATGAAAGAAAGAAAAACAGACAAACATTGTGCACTTAACTTGAAACATTAACTTTGGAAAGAGGAAAAAAAAGGACCTGAATGTCCTGAGAAATCAGCAAGTACCAAACAGTATTGAAAGAAATCAGTTAAAGGTTCATCTACACAAAAAATAAAGATTTAGTCACAAGGTATAAACTTCAATTTCACTACTACAATCAATCAACTGATCCAAATGTATAAAAAAATCAGTACAGAAGCATATAGATCGCCTATTATATAATCAAATAATAAATGAAGTCCTCACAAAATATTTACATATGAACAAACATCTTATTCCAAACGCTATGAATTCAACTTCCAATATTAAGATACAGACAACATATAATGTTTCTTTGTAAACCAATCAAAGGAGAAGTTAATCATCCCCAACCTAAAAAGGAAAGTAAAAAACAAGTCACAACAAACATATAATATATATATTATGAATTTGAAAGGAAAAAATAATAAAACAATGAGCAGACGTTTTTAAATGCTTATATACTTGGCAGTTTTACTTGGTATGTTTAACTGGTTCATCATCATCTTCAATATCCCAACTCAAATCCTCATCTTCCTCCCCAGCACTCAGTCTCTTCCTCACATCCGCCCTGTTTGGGCTCTCACCATGAGACAATTTTTTCTCATCCCCACTTCCAAGATCCTCAATCTCATCCCACCCAAGGTCTTCCTCCTCCTGCAATGGAGGCTGAGATGACACAACTGATAAATCACTATCTTTACCCGATTCACCATGATCAACTTTTTCATCCAAACCCACCTTCTCATCATCAGATTTCGATATCAATTCATCATTTTTCACACCCACCTTCTCGTCATCAGATTTTGATACCAATTCATCATTTTTCAAATCCACATTTTTGTCAGATTTAGAAACCAAATCTTTATTTTTCTCATCCACCTTTCCCTCATCAGATTTAGAAACCAATTTCTCATCGCTATTCACTCCCTTCTCATCAACTACATTAGAACTCGCAATTTTCTTTTTGTCATTAGATTTCTCCAAATTCACAATTTTCGAGGAATCTTTATCACCCCTTTCCTTATTTTCAATTGAGGATACATTAACCTCTTCCTCCTCATCATCATCAACATCCCAAGTAAGTTCTTCATCATCGTCAATGGATATCGCTCTCTTCACGAGATTAGCCCTCACATCCTCTTGCTGCTTGAGCTTATGCACCCTATAAAAGTAGCGACACCAAAACAACTCCCCATCAACCTCATTCGGCACAACACTATTGTAAATCCTCTCCACATCCCCATTATCTCCAATCAAGTTTTGAATTTCCTCACTTTGGTCCTCCAAACGAAACCCTAATTTCCACTTATTAAAATCATCCAAATCCTCAGGCTCTCCACAATATGTATTAACATCGGATTGAATCGCTCGTAATTGCGCATCGTAACGACTGTATCTTCTGGAATCAAAACTACTAGTGCTATTATTGGGAGTTTCTGAGGTATCGATTTGGGTATAGGAGGGTGAGAGACTTTGTGAGAGGATCTCAGCCGTTGATTTGAAAGCCGCTGATGCGCCGACCTCGATTGACGCCGGGAGGTCTTTGACGGCTTCACGAAAAAGGTCAGTTTCTTTTTTCAATCCGGATTTGAATTCTTGGAGATCTCGACGGTAGGTTTCGAGTACTGATTCGGATCTGGAAGCGAAGGTTTTAATTAGACCACCAAAGGACCAACCGTCGGGGGGATTAGGGTTTGAATCTGGTTCATCTGAGTCGTCGTTTTCGGGTTGATTTGTGGGGGAATTGGGCTCGGATTCTAGATCGTTGTCAGCTATTGGAGGTTCGGGATCGTCTGATAAGATGGACTTGAAGAAATCCATGTTGATGACTGGAATTAGAGGATTAGTGTTAGGGTTTGGTTCATATGGTTTTGATTGCTCACAGGGAGGGCCGTGGGAATTAAAATCATGATGGTGATGATTAGGGCTGTGTTTGGATCGAAAAATGCTTCTTCCAAATAAATTCTAATTTTTTCAAAAATAAAATAACTTTTCTGATTTTCGATCAGATTTTTTAGGGAATATTAAAACAAATTCTGAATTCGGAAAAATTGAAAAATTGAAAAATCAGAAAAAATCGGAAATTCACAAAATATATTAAAAATATAGAAATTTCCGAAATTCCAAATTTTCAAAAAGATAAATTATGGATTTTCGATTACTCGAAATTCTCATTTTAAAGAAACAAAGAAACCGGTTTAACCCAACATGTAAATACATGAGGATTTGACTCATTGTTTCATTTGTTAGAAGTTAGGAGTATATTCTAGAAACTTTTAAAAAAATTGGAAAAGAATTCGAAAAAATCGGTAATCGGAAAATAATTCCGAAAAAATTGGAAAAAATTCGAAAAAATCGGATCGGCATAGTTTCAAAAAAATCGGATCGAAAAAATAGAAAAATCGGAAATTCATTATTATTTCCGATCCGATTTTTTTCGAAAAAATCGAAAATTAGAAAATCGAAAATCGACAAACTAAAATTTCATTCCAAATTCGGAAAAAATCGGATCGGAAATCGAAAAAATTGAAAAGTTTGGAAAAAAACACAGCCCTAGTGATGATGAACAATGGTAGGCCCAAGTTTGGACTTTGATGAATTATTTGGTACTACTTAAATTTAAATGTTTCGGAGTAAAACTTAAGACGTAAAATAAACAATACGTGAAACAATGATTGGTTCGAAAAATGATAATTTATTCGGGTTCCAACAAATCGGATCAAGCCAAATTCTAATAATGCAAGAGGATCCCGGAAGATATGCATCATGGTAGTGGCAGTTCTATTATAACACATCCTTAAAGATAAAGAATCATGTTCACCTTTCGTGTTCAATAGCGGAACTTTCTTTCTAGCATTGTCGGAACGATTTGGGCTATAAAATATGATGAAGTGGTAGATCAAATCAAGAAATACATTAGTTCGCGGCCTTTTCTTTTAACGCTAGTAAGTGGTGAGAAGTTCCACTTGTATTTGATTGTTTCTCATCATGTCAGCGATGAGAGATTGGTCTAATTAGAGGATGGGGAGCGGAATTCGCTCTACTGTGTAAATCACACACTTTTAGAAGCAATGCGAAAATACATGCCCATAGAAAGGTAAGCATTGACTCTAGTTGTCTGTTCTAGAAAACTAAGGCATTACTTCGACGCGCACTCCATTGTAGTCCTTATTTTTTTCATCTTAAGGAAGTCCTCAAGAATGTGATTAGACACTTGAGTTATCCCAATTCAACATCAGTTATAAGCAAATGACAACCATTAAAGGTTATGTCTTGGTCAACTTCGTAACAAAGTTCTTAAGAAACCTTGAAAAGAAAGTCATACGGTCAAATCATATTATTAAAATGTCCAATATCAATTTGGGAGGTTAAATGATATTCAAAATTGTTGATCAGTTGTCCGGATGAAGATCATTTGTGGATGAAGCTTCAAACGAGTGTGGAAAAAGCATTGAAATCATCCTCACCATCCATAATGATCCATTATCAACTAAAAATTCGATGAGGAATCAAAGGATCCAGTAATGAAAACGGCCTCCTAAGAGCAATTACAGTGGGAGCAAGGGACATAACTATCGATTGTGATTCGCGCCTGATTATAGACTAAGTAAATGGCGAGTATGGAGCCCGAAATCATACAATAATACCATATTAAGATAAAGCTACTCAAGACTTTTAGGTATTTGATCATTAAATAATTGTCGATGAACTACATGAGTCACACTAATGAATTGTCTACTTTAGCCTTTTCCATTGACACTCACCTAAAGGGAATGATAAAAGAGAAACATATCGAATGACCGAGCTAACCCAGAGGCTGTGGTGATGGAAATAAATCAAGTGCCCAGTTGGATGGATCAAGTTGTGACCTATCTAAAAAATGGTAAGCTCCCAATCAAAAAGAAATAAGATCATGAGTGTGAATTCAAGTCAGTCAGTTTTGTGTGAATTCGACAAGACACTTATACAGGAGGTCATTCACCGGACCTCTTTTGAAATATGTACATCTAGAGGAAGTAAAATAAATCCTAAGAGAAATGTACGAAGGAAAAAATGAAGCCAATGCTAGTGGTCGGTCTCTAGCATACAATATGATTTCATATGGGATAATATGAAGTTTATTTAAAAGTATGCTAGTTGTCAGTCGTTGGACCTATCATGAGACAAGTGGCAGGAGACTTGAATCCATTATTAACAAGTCCTTAGTCATTTCATCAATAGGAAATGGATATAGTTGGCCCACTTCCAAGGGCCTAATGGATCGCAAGTTCCTAATAATGGCAATTGACTACTCCATCACATGGATAGAGGCGGATCTACTAACTCACATCAGATAAGCTAACTCTAGTAGATTTGTCCATAAAAACATTACCACCTGGTTTAGAATTATAAGGGATTTAGTCTCAATCAATGAGACCTAATTCGATATTGACGCGTTTAGATATTTTTGAGCCCAACATGGAATTCATAATCACAAAGCTTTAATTGTTTTCCCTTAGAGTAATGAGCAAGCAGAGATCTTTACTTATATGATTTCTAATGGAATAAAAAAGAGTTTGTAGAATACGGAGTTGTAGGAGAGTAGTGTGACTGGGTCTGGTAAGATTCTGAAACGGGTGAGGCGTGACCCACTCCGATGGACTCTGCCTTCAAAATCTCAAGGTCAGTTGGGTATGAAAAGCTTTCACTTCTGGTAAAAATGGAGTAATATCTATGAACCTCCTCCTGCAAATATGAAACTTCACAAATAACGATATAAAGTTAGATAAGAAGGATGTCCTGAGAATGATGGTTGTCAAGGTGGGAGAGAAGAAACAAGCACTCAACACTTAGAGAGAGAGAGAGAGCACTGAGAGAATACTAGGGGGTCTGGTGATAATTTGATAGAGTAACGGTGTTATTGAGTTTTTCTATATCCTTTATGACCTTGCTAGGGGATTCTATTTATAATTGGGTACTAGGAATGAGTTGGGACTTTGGGCGCAAAAAGTGAGAGGGAAACTTAGAGGGACTAAGTCTGCAACGTACCATTTGTCCCTACTAGGTCTGCAGCTGCCTGTCCCCTCTGACAGACGACACCTGGTGCAGATCAAAGTCAAAAAGTAAATGTGTATCCTAATGGAGACAAAATATCTGATTTGGTAAATATCTTTTAAAACGGTAACTTGTTATACAAGCTTTGTAAACTTGAGAGGGACCTAAAGGAACACCTCCTCTAAAATCATTTAATCTTTTTTTTTTTTTTGGGGGGGGGGGGGGGGGGGGGGGACTTGAGGACCCCCTTTTCTAAAATATTTTTCACTTGAGAGGGGCTTCGAGGACCCTCTCCTCTAAAATCACTAATCTTGAGGGGGACTTCAAGGACCACCTCCTCTAAAATCATTTAATCTTTGGGTGTGTGTGTGTATGGGGGGGGGGGGGGGGTTAGGACCCCCTTCTCTAAAATCATTTTTACTTGAGAGGGTCTTAGAGGACCCTCTCCTCTAAAATCATTAATCTTGAGGGGGGACTCAAGGACCACCTCATCTAAAATCATTTTTTACTTGAGAGGGGCCACCACTACACCAAATCTGCCCATTTGTCAAGGTCATTGACCTTGACAAATTCACCTTGTCAAGGTCAATGACCGGGACATTTCGAGGCGAGACAACTTTTATGTCACGGTCGTGTCACGGTCATTGACCTTGACACAAAACTCGCGTTTTGTGTCACGGTCGTGTCAAGGTCAATGACCGTGACACGTTTGTCACGGTTTACAACCGTGACAAAGCCGTGACCCTTTTTAAAAAAATTGTCACGGTCAATGACCGTGACAATTCTAAGCAGAATTTAAAAAAAATCTGCTGGGCAGTATGGCCACCGCCACTGCCCAGCAGTATATTTGTACATGTTATAGCAACGTTGTACCTGTTCCAAACATCATATATCTAACACAAACTAAAGATAATGCAAATTTATATTCATGACAGTATAATCCAAATCTTCAAAGTAAAAATAATATACATGACGATATAATCCAAATATAATTAAAATGGACAAACTTAAAAATAATGTTACTACATGTCTTAGATAAAACTGAGGAGGTGAGTAGGCCACACGACATACGAATTGACGCACCCACTAATATACGTCGTGCCGCATTGTTCGCGCAACCACAGTAGGGAGTTCTCCTTCCCGGGTATGACATGCGTGACGAGCACCCTGGACTCCATCTCTTGAAGCACACGTCCATGGACTATTCCACCCTCGACGATGTTCGGGTCCCTCAACCCCCGCCCTATCCGCTGGCCATCAAATATGTCCAATATGAACACGCTCGGCCAACCAATCGTCGATAATGGTCTGTTGGAGGGCGTCAAATAGGGAAGTGGATCGTCGAAGTACGAACGTGTCGGTGATGAAGCAGCGAGGTCCACATCCTCGTCATCCCGCACCTCCTCGTCCTCCCGCACCTCCTCCTCCACCGCCTTCTCCTTCCCTTTCCCTTTACCTTTCTCTTTACGGTCTCCACCCAACGTACGCTTCATGAATGCGTACATATCTTGGACCGTCGCCTCCAAACGGGACAGCTTCGCGTCGTGTGAATCCACCGTTCGAGCCAACCCGGTGTCGCTCGTCTCCAATCCGATGATCCTAGATTTGGCCACCCGCGAGCTCACTCCCCTTGTCCTCCCCTTGCGATCAGAGCCAAGCACTTGGCTGAGTGCGTCTGTGGACAAAGATGCCTTGTCGGCATCAGACTGCGACTCATGCACTTCCTTAAGCTTTGCCTGAAACGACAAAAAGCACATGATTAGTAAAATAAGTAAACTAAAAAATTATAACGTAATTAACAATAATTAAACTGTCGGATTACTTACAATCGTGGCCGCGACGCTCGGGGACACCTCCTTGTCCTTCCCCTTCTTCGTCCGAAGAGCCACATAAGTATCGAGCCTATGTGGCTTACCCCCTGGCCCACTCCCTACCCCCTGAAATAAAATAAAGTAAAGTAAAATTATTATCGGCCCCGCAAAGTAAAATAATATCCAATAAGATATTTCTGTAGTTATAGATAAATTAAATATTACCTTCATCCTATGCTCCACCTCAGCGTAAGAGGTCCGGCCGGAGTAGTGCACGTCCGTCTTTTTAGCCTGATTTTCCCTCCCCGATTGGCGAGATGCCAATTGTCGATCCTCGATCTCATTGTCAATGAACTTTTGCCATTGTGCCAATGAGATCGGCTCCTTGGGCGGGACGGATCCGCGCCATTGTAAAATGGTCTCTCGTGTTTTTCCAAAGTACCGTGTCCGCATATTTTTTTTCCACGTCTTGTGTTGCTCCCTCAACTGCTCCAAGACGGAATCGCGTAGCTTTGGATCCAAGTTGAATTGTTCCTGTCCAACAAATACAATGTTAGTTGCGAATAAATATAAATATAAATATAAATATAAATATAAATATAAATATAAATATAAATTGAAATATAAATTGAAATTGAAATTGAAATTGAAATATTCATATAAATATTACCTGTAGTGCCGCCCAAACAGCTAACTTGAGCTCATACGGCACCTCCTTCCAACTCATAAACCCCGGGCCGATGACCGTCTTTAGCAGCTCGAGGGATCTCGCTAAAAGCTCCGACTTGTTTTCGACGGTAATCCCAAATTTTCCATATTTGGGGAGCCTAGGGGCGGAGGAGCCCTCGTCGCCTCCGCTACCACCGAACCCAGACGACGACATCATCATAAACAGCATCATCATCTTCGCCCTAACATCTGAAGGAGACATTTTTGCTGTAAAAAAAATGTTATTAGTACAGATAAAAAAAATGTTATTAGTACAGATAAAAAAATGTTTCGTCTATATTATAACGTATGTGTAAGTTCCGTCAATACCACCCCCGCCACACGTACACACACACACACACACACCACCCCTACCCACCCCACCCCACCCCCACCCCCGCCACACGCACACACATATTTTGAATGAAAATATCAATTATTTATAAAATTGATGTCTACTTTTAGTGTTGTGTATATATGTTAGTCTACTTCTGCTTTTTTTTTAAAATAATCAATTAACCAAATTTCATAATAGTGAATAAGGGTTAATCCTAGCCATTGATTAAGTGTATTATTAGTAAGTACAAAAATTAAATATGGACTCTTAATCTAGGATATAAGGAGTATTTGTTAGTGAAATAATAATTTAGCGATAAAAACACACTCGAACACTACCAAGTTTTGACGACACGGGTCTCTAGAAAGAAAAACAAGCATTTCCAAATTAATATGTCCTCTTTCTTGTTTAGTGTCTCGTGAATTGATAGTATGATTTTAAAAATAGTATACAAAACTAGGTGAGATTTTAGAATTACACGTCGAAATAATACATGTTGTATAATAATAATACAAGTGCATGCTTTGCAATCAAAGGTATTTATCTTTAGGGGTTTGTAAATTTAGGATTTATTGTAATATGTATTTTGAAAATAGGACAACAAACATTTTATTTATGATTTTAGTCCTTATTTTTGAATAAAACCGCTGGTGCGGACCCATATTCATAAAACGTTAACCAATCATAACATGTCACGTGTCCCTTTAATTTGAAAATAGGGACTAAAAATGGAAACAAAATGTTTGTTGTCCTATATCCATAATCAATATTATTTTAAGTCCTAAAATTACATAATCTATTATCTTTATAAGGATAAAATTATCTTAAAATGATTGGTAGGGAATGTCTATGAGGTGGATGATAATTTATTTGATATTTTATTTTATTTCTTTTGGTTAGGTTATTAAGACTTTATTTGAATTGATATCTTAGTAATTATTATTTAATATTTATTTTGAGCAATTATCTTATAGTAGGATTATTATCCTAGAAACAATTCTATCAATTCAAATAAATTGATATCAATTCAAATACATGTCTTGGATATCAATTCCCACCCCACCCCACCCCTCCACCACCCCCTCCCCCACCACACACCACCACACACACACACACCCCACCCCACCCCCTGCCCCCCTCCACCACCACCACCACACACACACACACACACCCCACCCCACCCCACCCCCTCCCCCACCACACACCACCACACACACACACACACACACCACCCCACCCCACCCCACCCCACCCCCTCCCCCACCACACACCACCACACACACACACACACACACACACCACCCCACCCTCCACCACCCCCTCCCCCACCCTGCCCCACCCCGCCCCACCCTGCCCCACCCCCTGCCCCCCTCCACCACCCCCTCCCCCACCCTGCCCCACCCCGCCCCACCCCCCACCCCCTGCCCCCCTCCACGCACACACATACACACATATATATATATATACACATACACACAAATATACACACAAATATATATATATATAAATGAAAGAGAGAGAGAGAGAGAGAGAAAATGGACCTGAAAGTAGAGAGAGAGAGAGAGCAGCGTCGAGAGAGAGAGAGAGAAATGGAGGGAACGGCGCGGGAGGGAAAAAAGAAAGGGGATAGGGTTTTTGCTGGAAAAGTTGTCACGGTCGTGTCAAGGTCATTGACCGTGACAAGAATTGTCACGGTCGTGTCAAGGTCATTGACCGTGACAAGAATTGTCACGGTCATTGACCGTGACAAGACCGTGACAATTAAATTTGTCACGGTCAATGACCGTGACAATTCGTTGTCACGGTCGTGTCAAGGTCAATGACCGTGACATAAAACGCGTGTTTTTTTGTCACGGTCAATGACCTTGACAAGTCTGGCCGGCTGAAAGGTGACAATTTGCCCATTTTGGTGTAGTGCACGTGGACTCTCTCCTCTAAAATCTTTAATCTTGAGGGGGGTCTTAAGGACCCCCTTCTCTAAAATCCTTTTTATTTAGAGGGGCCTCGAGGACCCTATTCTCTAAAATCTTTAATCTTGAGGGGGGTCTTGAGGACCCCCTTCTTTAAAATCATTTTTACTTAGAGGGTCCAAGGACCGTATTCTCTAAAATATTTTTGTAAAAAGTACATTTCTTATGAGCAACCTCCCGGTTGCTCACGTCAGTTGTGACTGGGTGTGAACTGTGTTTGGACTTTGAGTAACCCCTAGGATCTTTCTACTAGTATTCTCTTAATCTTAAAGTTCTAAGTGGTTGAGCTTTCTCAATAAACCTTGTTCCTCAGCCGCCAAGCCAAAACTATAAAGAGATCCCAATTGCCTTATTTGAGCCCTGCTTGCTCAACTAGGCAACATGTACAAGAAAGTAAGTGTTAGTACTTTTGTTCTATAAAAGAATAACTTTTTCATGATAAGGGGCTGCTCATGGTAGCCCCCCTCATCCTGGCCTATTTTGTTCTTTGGGCCACTACTTGAACCCTCTAATTGTAAAACAAATATTGTTTGAATATTTGCTAAAGGAGTCCTTCACTGTGGACTTGCTCACTAGATTTTACATTTTAGTTGGTCTTGGCAGAGGGATCCCTCCCCCAAATGCCTTTGAACTTCTTGAAGGAGGGATTGGAAGGGTCCCTCGCCCAAATTCTTCTGGACTTCTTTGACGGAGGGGCTGGAGGGGTCCCTCCCCCAAATGCTTCTGAACTTCTTTAACGAAGGGGTTGGAGGGGTCCCTCGCCCAAATTCCTTTTAACTTATTTGACGTAGGATCTAGAGGGGTAACTTGCCCAAATGATTAGGGGCTGGAGGGGTCCCCTGCCCAAATGCCTTTTAACTTCTTTGACGGAGGGGCTGGAGGGGTTCCTTCTAAAAATATCTTTGAAATTGGAAGGAGGTGCTAGAGGCTCCCTCGTCCCAAAATTCTCATTACTTAGAATTTGGGAAGGGGGGGTCATTCCCCCCAAATTCTCATTACTTGGAATTTGGCCAGGGGGGGGGGGGTGTCCCTTGCCCCAAAATTTACATTACTTGGTATTTGGCCCGGGGGGGGGGGGGGGGGGTCCTCGCCCAATATTGTGATAAAATTACAATACCCCTCTGCATTAGTCCCCTCGTGCAAAGTCTTTTGTGTTGGGCAGACTAAAAGGCTTTGTATGCCATAAATGCAATCTTCAAAAAAATTTGAGGGACCCTAGGGCTTCTTCATCATTATCCCTAGGGTCATTAAATGCTCTGTCACTTTATCCAAGGTTTTGAAGATGAGGCCACTTGTGGTGGACCTTATTTTCCAAGGTATCAACTTGGGCAAAGGGACTGGTCGTTGTGAGTTCCCTCGTCCTAGCCTTTTTCTGTAGCCTTCTATCTTGTTTAGAGGGTGACCGGGCGGAAAAAGTGTGTTCGTGTGAGGACACAATCGCTGTGTGTTTCGCCGCCGCAATACAAAAGAAAACCTAAGCTACTACTACACTTGACAAGCAAGCACAGCGGTAAGTCGAGTATCGTAAATCCACAGGGAGTGATTGAATTTTAGATGTTAATTGTTTTAAAACTTCAAGAATAAAAATGTAAAAGATGATAGGGTGGGAATGGTGACAAAAGAAAAGAGAAGTTAACGCTAAATTAGAGGAAAGCGAGGATCGGGATCGCATCCTACCACACGGATCGAAACAACTACTAATTAGAGTTAAGGCTCGAAAGCAATTTAATCGAGCATTTTCAATTAAGCATAAACATCACACAATAAGGAATTTAAGCCAAAGTTGCGAGATTAAACATTTAATGGAAAATGGTCGCACGCGGATTAAATTCGGATTGTCGCTATAAACACTAAAGTTGCGTGACAAATAAAGTTAAACGCATAACAATCCAACTTTAATATACGCGGTTTCAATTAAACGCGATTTTGCACGAAACCTAGTTTTCGGAGCTCGGGGCCCGAAAATGGCGGAAATGAAATCCCGACCCTATTTATCTAAGGGTGCATGGTGAGTTAAACTAAATTATGTTAATTAGACTAGGAAAGAAAAAATTAAAGCATGTAAACTAGTTAGAAAGCATGGAAACTAAATTACAAGGCAAGAAAAGATGAAGAACAAACTATATTAATGGAAAGGAAGTGAATAGTTCAATCTTACAAAACCACATGGGTTGTCAATCCAAGAAGAAGAGAAAATGAACTCTCCAAACCAAACCCTAACTAAAACTATCTAAATCAGAATATGAGAGTCTCCATTTATTACAACAAAAACTATCTTATATAGTAAGTTGGAATAAAAGAAAAGAAGAAAGAAAAGAAAGAAAATATCTGCAGGGAAAAACAGGGGATCGATCGATCGACCCCTGTGGTCGATCGATCGACAGTGTAAAACGTGGCAAAATAATAAGGCTCGATCGATTGACCCTCAGGCTCGATCGATCGATCAAGCAGTGGCAGCCTGCAATTTCCCCTGCATTGGCATACAATCCATCTCCGCTCAAATCGCCGTAACTATGTCGTACGAACTCGGAATTACGCACCGTTCGCGATCACGCGAAGCTAGAGAGGAGAACTACAATTTCCGTGTAGATGTCGGGCCAGGTGCCCAAACTGTGAAATGACCGGATTGCCCTTGAACGTGCGGTTGCGTACGGAAATTGCGCGGAATGCGTCCGGATCCCATACTTGGTACCTAAATACCTACAAAAGCCCAATTATACCGCATATATCATGTTAACAGTATAAACCGAGGTTGTCTGGTTAACGGGCTTAAATATAGCGATTAAGGCACCCGAGGGGGCTAAAATGCGTAGGTTCGACGGATGAAAAATGCAATATTTGCGTCGTATCACACCCCCTAACTTACACATTGCTAGTCCCTAGCAATGAAATAGGATGCAACAAGAAGAACAAGTAAACCAACACAGGAGATAGTCCAAAATTATGGTATAAAAGCAATAAAAAGATAAGGCTACTTTCGCGGGCGATTCAATTGCATTTAGCGTATGCAATAAGCCGTTAAACCCCTAGGTTACCCTAGTGGACGAGTGTCGTCTCGTGAGGGTTTTCAGTGATGGAACCCACAAACATCATAAAGTTTCCTCAAAATATGCCCAATCAAACATGAGACAAGCCCAATAATGGCGAAAAGGATTTCATACGCATTATTAGCAAAGTGAAAGAATTCACACAAAAGTCCAAATCATTAACATTATCGAATGCACCTCAATGAATTGAAACTCTAACATGTGGGAGGGGAATGAGCATATGCAAAGTATGATTTGGCGAAAAACTTAAATAACTCGGATACTAAATATCAAAGCATGCATAAAAGTCAATCCTCACGGGCATTACACTCATCAAATGAATTCACTTGAAACAGGGAGGTAACACACGGGACATGCGGGCATAAGGAGTAAATGTAAAGGGAAACTAGGTCGCGCACATGTCACAAAAGAAGAACGCTATATAGGAAATAAAAGTTGCAATCTCAGTGAAAGGATACCGCACATATAAAAGAGGCTAAATGCATTTTCACAGATTATCAAAACTATTTAAACATTTGAATTACATCAACTTAAGATCACATAGGACTTGAATAGGGTTGTAATGTATGACTAGGTTAAGGTACGAAATGAAAGGGATGTATATACGGATTCAAAGTGTTTGGGGATGAAACTCGAAATAATGTGAAAAAGTGGGCAATATCAAAAGTTGGACAAAGATGTCCAAACGAGCATTAGATATAACAATCGAGAGAGTAATCAAAGCTTATTGAAATACTACAAACAATATAAATAACTTTCTCTTTCTTTTTCTTTTCTTCCTTTTTCTCACTTTTTCTTTTGTTTTCTTTTGTTTTCAACTTTCTCTTTTTCACTTTTTTCCTTTCTTTTTCTTTCACTTCTTACTCTTTTCATACTCAAATTGCAACCCCACAACAATAATAACATTCAATTCCAAGCAAAATTCCAAACAAGGGTATGTAAGGTAATATATATGGTATAAAACTCCAATTTGGAGTTGGATATGGGATTTTGGGTAGTGAAAAGAAAGGCTAGTATTTAGGCTCAAGTGGGTTGACTAGGGAACATATAAAAGGTGAGGTCAAGGTCATATGGGCGATAAAACAAAGATGGCCTATGATCATTTCACAAAGTATACGCAATTCTCGAGTCAAAACAACATATGAAAATCATGCTCAAGTAACACATTTCAAGGATGAACTCAATTAATGAACGTCAATGAAAGAATAAAGAGATTACCGACGAAATCAACGTTTTCAAAGAGGAAAGAATAGTGTATACACTCACAAATGAAGATAAGTCTCTAATCTCACTCTGTGTAAGTATATACAATGCAAGAAAATCATACCGAGTTATAAAAATCTTAAACCAAATCAATATAACAAGAATGGTGCATGTGCTCACCGATTAAAGTTTAATTCATGAAGTTATTCATAATATCAATGATTTAGGGACTAAAATCTAATAACTTCTAAAATCGAGAACATGCATCGTTGAATTGTCTATTTGATCGGGCAATTATTAAAATTTATCATCGGAAACAAGGGCAAAATGCCCAATAAAGGAGAAAAAAGAAAGAAAATATTTTTGAAAATTTTCAAATTTTTAACAAAAACATGCTTTGTAACTAAATTGTAATCAAATCCAAGGAGTAAACATCAAATGGATAGAATATCCTACACCCCCTAACTTAAATGTTGCATTGGCCACAATGCGTCCATTAAAGAACACAACACAAAGCTAGGAAAAGAATGATATTACCCAAAAATGGAGCGATCTCTATAAGTACAAATCCAAATGAAGCTGCAAAACAAGTTAGTACAAAGCATATGAAGAATATGTACCGATGTATTAAGTTAAGAGAATCTATGTCACAAGTCACAATAATATAGAGGGGCTGAAGTGCAAATACTAGATAAATTGATGGTGAACTTTTTGATTTTATAAAATGGAAGGTCACACACATCAAAATCCAATAAACAACCACAAACTACATTTTCATTTCTCATTTCATAAGTTCAATACAAAATCACTTAATACATTACAACTAGTGAAATGAAAGAAATACAAATACAAATAAAAATAAAAATAAAAATAAAAAGTACAATATACTATCCGATCCCGGAATACAAAAATAACCCAGCACAGCAACAGCCTAGTGGCCGGAACCACTAGGATCAGAGGGGTCCTGAAAATGAGGAGGCAATGGTGTGTCGGAATCACTGCGCTGCAGATAAAGATCTCTCATCATCCGCTGCATCATCCGGTAATCCTGTTTGTGCTGTGCCCTCGCCTGCCTCTGCACAGCCCACTCCTGCCGCTGCTCGGCATAAAACTGCTCCTGCTGAGCCTGCTGCTGGTCCAGGCGGGACTCCCAAGTCGCCCACCTGGGCTGGGTCTCCTCCCAGCGCTGGTCCTGCACGGCCTGGAATGCCGCAAAGCGGGCATCATCCTCAGTGTGTGGCGCGTGAGAACCCTCACCCATCTCCATCTCCCTGATCTCATCCTCCTCGTCGTCTGGCACATCAGCCCTCTGTCTCTTACCCGTCGGTTGCCCCCACTCGTGCTTTAGCATTTTCGAGATGTTGTCCTTAGAGAGAAGCCCGAGTGGGTCATACCTACGATCAGCGTCCAACTCCGGGCAACCGTGAGAAGTACATATCTTTCATGATGAGAGCAGGAAAAGGAAGGGAATATCTCCAGGAGATCTCCTTCTCAGTAGCGCACATCATGTCTAGAAAAATACTGGGCAAGCTGATACTGCCCAATCCATTAATCATCGTGTAGATCAATGCGACATGTTTGTGACGAACCTCAGACCGGTTGTTCGTCACCATGAAGGAATGAACATTGATGTAGTGCAATAATCGAGGCAAGTCCTCCATCGCAGCCGAGAGGAAAGCACCCTTCTTCCACGCCTCGCCCGGTGCAAGGGCCTCTATTAATGTCCCTCGGCCGAAAATAGTCCCATCAAGAAAACTGACTGAATCCGCGGGGAGAGGAACATCCATAAAATCTGCCAAATCTGATAAGCTGAAGGGAATCCTCACCCCACGAACCATGGCCTCATCTGTAGTCGGCCCACTGTTGCTCTTTACCTCTACTAACGTCGCGTAGAATATACAGACCAATTCCTCATTGACACGCCCGTTAGTAGCAAGAAAGGGCTCCCACCCCTGACGGCGCAATAGAACACGCGCCTCCCTCGGTATCTCCTCAAGGACCCACGCAAAGTGAAAACCAAGCGGTCGCTCGGATGTATGAAAGTGCGCACGGAACCAATCCCGCTCTTGCTCAGAGCGGAAACCATCAACGCCCCCGACGGGCACACACCTAGTAGACGAGTATTTTTTTGGTGCCATTTCAACCTACAAAACAAGAATTACGCAATACAAAGCAAAGTGTAAGCACAATTTATGGTTAGTAGTGTAAAAGTTGAAATGGTGGTGCAAGTGCGCAAAACCGAGGTGAAAATATGCAACATTGCGATGAAGAATGTCGGAATGCGACAAGGCATGAAAATCACCCAAGTGTGAGTCAAAAATTGGATTGAAATCTGTTTTAGGCATTTTGACGAACACTTGTCGTGCGCAATGTGCGTCAAGGTTTGAAAATACCGATTTGAACCAACGAAATCACCCCACTTATGAACAAACAATAATGCAGCAATATATACTTGTTCATGAGTGGATTACAACAAGAAACATGAGAAAATACAGTTGGAACAATACAAAATCAGGGGCTAAACACCAACATTCAAACATATGTCAAGAAGTGGTAAAAACATGGAATTAGTGACACAATTCTAACAAAAACTACAAAATCATGTAAGAGTAATGAAGATTATACCTTGGATGTGTAGTAATTGGAAGAAAAAGAGAGAATGTGGTATGGGAAGAAATTAGGGCAAAATCGTGTATGAGAGGAGAGGAGAGAATAAGAGAAAAGAGGGAAAAAAATGTAGCAGCTCTCGGCTTTAACCTGCTCAATCGATCGATCGAGCCTGGCCTTCGATCGATCGATCAAGCAGGGCTAGGCACACTGCATTCCTTTTTTAAATGTGTGTGGGGGGGGGGGGGCGGAAATTGCAATTCAGGGATAATGGGGGGGTTTAAATATAAAATAACTATATATATAGCATATATATATATGTATATACATAAAAATATGAAATAAAAATATAAAAATAAAAATAAAAATAAAATTAATTACACATAGGCTTAAATATACACACAAAAAGGCCTATGCTAAAAAAAATAAAAATATGGACAATGAGCAACACACACGCATGGTCACGACAAAATGAAAAATAAATAAAATAAAATAAAATAAAAAGAAAAGCAAATGCAAATGCAAATGCGTGAGGATGTGTGTGTGAGAAATAAATGAAAAAAATGTTTTTGCGATTTTTTTGATTGTTTTCTTAAGAAATGCGTGTCGGGATGCGTAGTCTCTGCAAATTCAAGTCCGTTGAACCTACAAAAGAGTTAGAACCAAGCATGCAAAGAGAAATAAAAAGAGATTAAGTAATTACACTAGGCTAAAATTAAGAAAAAACAAAAATGAAGAAATTAGTATATACAACCTACACTTAGGATGTGCAATTAACTATATACCAAAAGTTTAAACTTTTGAGGGTCCATCCAAAACACAATTTGAATTTGGCGGATCAACAGTGGACCCTCCCGAACATGCATGCCTCCCGGAAAATAGGAATTCCGTTTGAACAACGGAAGGCATGTGGGCGGTGAAAGAAATGAACCATCGCCAATTTGAAATTCTATGCAGACGATGGGGGATTTGGATAACAAGGGGGAAAGGTACACCTAAGGTCCAAGAAAAGTTAACTCATCTCCCAAAGATTTTTCAAACGGAATGGGAGATGGTGCACACGTCGGGATACCATCCATCGAAAACAAGTGCGGTAAGGAGTCCTCATCGGCAAAAAGTGTAGTTTTAAAAGTTTCTACCGACTCATAGGAATCAACAGGTAGTTCTAATGGTTCAATCACGAAAAACGAATATGGTGATGAAACAAATTCAATCTCAATCGACTCATCGTCAGAAGGAGATAGAATTTCGGGGGAGAAAGATTCACATTCGATGAGAAATTCTTTGAAAAATTGAGGTGAAACACAAGTTTCCACCTCCTCGTTGTTTTGTGCATAAGAATTCATCTCATCGCAAAGTGCTCCAAGTCTCATTCCAGCATCATTTAAGCTTTTCAAACCTTGGGAGTAAAGAAGAAAAGTTTCTTCCAAAGTAGGCTTCCTCGGCTCAAGAGCCTCGGACTCCTCATTTGGTTGAAAATCGTCTTCGAAAGTAATGAAATAAGAATCGTCATTGGATTCGAATAATGAATCCAACTCAAGCTCCCAATAACGATTTTCATTCCGATAAATGTTTTCAAGTCTTTCAAACTCAAGAAACTCTTCAAAATGGAAAACTTGAAAACTATCCCCAAAGTAAGAATCATTAGAATGACCGTAATAACTATAATAGTAGGACATGATTACCTCGTTGTTTGCCGATGGAGAACCCGAGCAAGAAAGTGAGCAACCGCGAATCAAAGTTTCTTAGCGCTCAAATATGCTATCCTGCAAAAAAGGTTAAAACAAAGAATACAAATACAAAAGGAAAAATACTACGAAATAATAAAACAATTACTATCTAAAACAAACTCCCCGGCAACGGCGCCATTTTGTGACCGGGCGGAAAAAGTGTGTTCGTGTGAGGACACAATCGCTGTGTGTTTCGCCGCCGCGATACAAAAGAAAACCTAAGCTACTACTACACTTGACAAGCAAGCACAACGGTAAGTCGGGTATCGTAAATCCACAGGGAGTGATTGAATTTTAGATGTTAATTGTTTTAAAACTTCAAGAATAAAAATGTAAAAGATGATAGGGTGGGAATGGTGACAAAAGAAAAGAGAAGTTAACGCTAAATTAGAGGAAAGCGAGGATCGGGATCGCATCCTACCACACGGATCGAAACAACTACTAATTAGAGTTAAGGCTCGAAAGCAATTTAATCGAGCATTTTCAATTAAGCATAAACATCACACAATAAGGAATTTAAGCCAAAGTTGCGAGATTAAACATTTAATGGGAAATGGTCGCACGCGGATTAAATTCGGATTGTCGCTATAAACACTAAAGTTGCGTGACAAATAAAGTTAAACGCATAACAATCCAACTTTAATATACGCGGTTTCAATTAAACGCGATTTTGCACGAAACCTAGTTTTCGGAGCTCGGGGCCCGAAAATGGCGGAAATGAAATCCCGACCCTATTTATCTAAGGGTGCATGGTGAGTTAAACTAAATTATGTTAATTAGACTAGGAAAGCAAGAATTAAAGCATGTAAACTAGTTAGAAAGCATGAAAACTAAATTACAAGGCAAGAAAAGATGAAGAACAAACTATATTAATGGAGAGGAAGTGAATAGTTCAATCTTACAAAACCACATGGGTTGTCAATCCAAGAAGAAGAGAAAATGAACTCTCCAAACCAAACCCTAACTAAAACTATCTAAATCAGAATATGAGAGTCTCCATTTATTACAACAAAAACTATCTTATATAGTAAGTTGGAATAAAAGAAAAGAAGAAAGAAAAGAAAGAAAATATCTGCAGGAAAAAACAGGGGATCAATCGATCGACCCCTGTGGTCGATCGATCGACAGTGTAAAACATGGCAAAATAATAAGGCTCGATCGATCGACCCTCAGGCTCGATCGATCGATCAAGCAGTGGCAGCCTGCAATTTTTCCTGCATTGGCATACAATCCATCTCCGCTCAAATCGCCGTAACTATGTCGTACGAACTCGGAATTACGCACCGTTCGCGGTCACGCGAAGCTAGAGAGAAGAGATATAACTTCCGTGTAGATATCGGGCTAGGTTCCCAAACTGTGAAATGACCGGATTGCCCTTGAACGTGCGGTTGCGTACGGAAATTGCGCGGAATGCGTCCGGATCCCATACTTGGTACCTAAATACCTACAAAAGCCCAATTATACCTCATATATCATGTTAACAGTATAAACCGAGGTTGTCTGGTTAACGGGATTAAATATAGAGATTAAGGCACCCGAGGGAGCTAAAATGCGTAGGTTCGACGGATGAAAAACGCAATATTTGCGTCGTATCAGAGGGGTTTGTTGTGGTGAGTCCCCTCGTCCTTAGACTTTTTCTGTGGCCTCATTCTTGGTTAGAGGGGTTGCTCATTATGAGTCCCCTTGTCCAGGTATTACACTTGGTTTATAGGGCCACTCAAGGTGGACCCCCTAACTCTAAATATTTTCTTACTAACTTGGGCAGTGGGAGCCCTTTTAGGTAGTCTCACTCGCCCTAGGCTATTTTAGAATAGCAGATGGACACCCATCTACATTATGGTTTTGTACCAAACAATCATTTTATCTTGGAATACGAAAGTTTCGTGTTATTGTGTCATTACACTATTTGATTTGGAATAGCTGAGGAATCCCTCGTGGTGGGTTTCCTCATCCTAAGTCATTTTCTTTTTTGGCATTGATTTTGGGCAAAGAGGCCACTTGAGGTGAGTCCCCTCGCCCTAACTCATTTGACCTTATTTCACAATTTATGCAGTGAGGGAGGCGCACTGGGGGTAGACCCCCTCGTTTCTATATTTGCTTTTGGCAGAGGGGTCACTTATCTCTGCCTCGTTCGCCCTGGGTTTTCTTCTTTGTATTTGTCTTTGGCAAAGGGATCACTCAAAGTGAACTCCCTCGCCATAAACTATTCTTAACATTAATTGTAGATGAGGGGCCACTCGTGGTGGACCCCCTTACCACTAGATATTTTGTAACACTGCTCTTGGTCAAGGGTTCACTCACCGTAAAATATTTCTTTTTGTAATCTTGGTTGAGGGGTCACTGGTGGTGAACTCCCTTGTCTTCAAAATGTTATTTGTGTTGGTCTAGGTAGAGGGGACACTCGAAGTGTTCCCCCTAGCCATAAGTTATTTCTTCCATTGATTTTGGCCGACGGTACCACTCGTGGTGGACCCCCTCACCCTGAGTCATTTTTTGTAGCATCAAACTTAGGAAGAGGGGCCCTTTAAAGTGGATCCCCTCACCCTAGGATATTTTATGTCTATCTTGCAATCTGGGGCAGGTGAAGCCATTCTAAGTGGATCCCCTCGCCCCTGGTTATCTTCTGTCAATCTTACAATCTTAGGCAGGTGGAGCTATTCTAGATGGATCGCCTTGCCCCGGGCTATTTTATTTCAATCTTGCAATCCTGGACAGGTGGATCCACTCATTCGCACCCATTTCCCTTAGCACCCCCTACGTCAGGTACCTCGAGAGATTGCTCGTGAAACCTCCCTGCCTTTTTATCATTTCTCACTTCACCCTTAGGTAATTGAGGGATTGCTCATGTACAATATACTGCTTAGGGTAAAACTCACAACTCGTACTTTGTTGGTTCTAGACCCCTTTACATTATCCCCCTAGTGCAGAAGTGTCTTGTAGTGTCGAGAGACTTTTGCACGAAATATTGACTACTTTATTATCATCATAATCACAATTTCACTCTTTGTTGAGGACTTATCAACATTAGCCCCCTCGTGAAAAATACAGGTTAATACTATGATCATTTCGGTGCCCTTGGAGCCCTAGGTACTAAACCGTCGTACCTTTTTATTTATACTTAGCACTTGCTCATTTTCACACCCTGATCTGTATTTTCAGGTTAATACTGCGAGCGCTCATATGCCCTTGGAGCCTGAGGTGATAAATTATCGTATCTTTTATTTATACTTGGCACTTGCTTAATACTGTAAGCGCTCTTATGCCTTGAGTGCCTGGGGTACTAAACTTTCGTCCCTTTTGTATATACTTGTCACTTGCTCAATACTGTGAGTGATCCTATGCCCTGGGAGCCTGGGGTACTAAATTGTCGTACCTTTCATTAATACTTGGCACTTGCTCATTACTGTGAACTCTCCAATTCCCTTAGATCTTGAGGTACTAAAATATCGTACCTTATTTATACTTGGCACTTGCTTAATAATGTGAGCGCTCTTATGCCCTGGGAGCATAGGATACTAAACTATCGTACCTTTTATTTATACTTTGCACTTGCTCAATACTGTGAGCGCTCTTATGCCCTTGGAGCCTGGGGTACTAAACTGTTGTACCTTTTATTTATACTTGGCACTTACTCAATACTGTGAGCACTCCTATGCCCTGGGAGCCTGGGGTAGTAAACTGTCGTACCTTTTATTTATACTTGATACTTTCTCAATACTGTGAGCGCTCCTATGCCCTTAGAGCCCGAGGTACTAAACTGTTGTACCTTTTATTTATACCTGACACTTGTTCAATACTGTGAGCGCTCATATGCCCTTAAATCCCGAGGTACTAAACTGTCGTACCTTTTACTTATCGTGGGCACTTGTTTACTGTGAGTTGCCCTATTTTCCATGAGAACTTCGAGCTTGAACTGCCCTGTAGTCTATGGGGTACTTGCCTATGATCTGAGCAAGTTATTATTTCAGAATTATCCCCTCTAATTGTGGGGTACTTGACTATGATCTGAGCAAGTTATCATTTCTGAGCTGCCCCGTCTAATTATGGGGTACTTCCTTATGATCTAAGCAAGTTATCATTTCAGAGTTGTCCCCTCTAACTGTGGGATACTTGCCTATAATATGAGCAAGTTATCATTTTAGAGTTGTCCCCTCTAACTAAGGGGTTCTCGCATACGAGCCGATCAAGTTATCATTTCAGAGATGCCCACTCTAACTGTGGGTTACTTGCATATATATACATTTTTTAGGGAATAACTTAGAGGAGGGAGACCCCCTTCTCCTTCCCAATTTTTTTTTGAGAAATTTTTTCGTAAAAGAGGTCTTTATTCCAATCTTTAGCTTCGGAACTTTTAACTTTTTTTTAGAAAATCATAAACTTGGAGAGGGGGTAGACCCCCATCTTCTCGTTTTCATATAAATAATCAAGTAGACTTTTTCTTAAGAACAGAGGTTAGAACTTGTTCTATAGGCTATATATTTGAGTATCAATAAAAATATATTTTTTTATTAATACTAGGAGGACAACCTCCTATTGGTTATGTGAAAATGTTGATATGTTGCGTTCATAGGGAGTTTGATCACTATGCTTTTAACTTTGGATTGGATATACCCCCAAGTATAATGAGGAAAGTTTATTATATCATGGACCCTGTTATACTTTAGTAGAGGTTCTACTATTCTTGTGCACTAAAACGTACAAATTTGGGTTATAAATTCGAGCAACCCCTGATCTTTTTTTTTATTTTAGCAAAACGGCTTGTATTAAAGTAAAAATATTTTAACAAACATAAGCATATTTGTACATGTGAGAGCTGACTTTTGGGTTAATACTGTGCGAGTTGGCATAAATAAACCAAACCAAGTAATTAATTGAGTGGATACTTTTTTTAAAATTTTTTAAGCATCCACTTTAAAACATTGAATATTCAATTTGTATTGAGTATTCCATATGTTTCACGAGAATTCTTATAATGAAGGATGAGTTGATCTCAAATATAACAGTACTTTTTTTTACTTTCATGCGAGTGCCTTAACTTTTTGTATTGCTCGAATAAATGCAAAAGATGGGTGAGACCCAACGACCCAAATAGGCGAACAAGACTTTATATTGTTAGGGTTTTTCTCAGATCCTCTTCAAGAGGGCCCTTACCTAATTTTTTTTTGATGAAATGTGAATTTAATTAAAGGAGGCAAATCCCCAAGAGGAAACAACCAAAGCCCACAGGCCAATCCAACAACAAGGTAACAATCTACCCAAAGGCACACAGGCCCAAAAGAAATACATAACAACACAACAGAAATCCTGGAGAAATCTAGAAATGATCTAGCCAAACCACACGAGTAGACACCTCCAAGCGAACCAATGAGAAGAAAAACTTTCAAAAACCACTACACCGCTAGACCAAAACCAACAGCTCAAAACCATTTTTGACAAAACCAAGCTCCAACCTTTTCGAAGAGATATGCTCTCTGCAAGAAAAGAAACAACACCTCTATTAAGCACACCAAGTCCCTTCAGCTAGAATATCAGTCATCAAACCAAGCCAAACTATAAAACAATGAAACCTCAACAAGCTAAAGAAGTATCAAAACTCAGAATCACAAACAGAACTGAAGTTCAAGTCAGAGAAGCCATCAATCAAGCAACCCCAGAGCCCAGATCCCGAAAGCATGGAAGGAGAAAGCATGGGAAAGGCCCAAAGCATTTTGAACAAGAAGCAGGTTGAATTCAATAAGCTGTCCGGAAGGTATCCGTTCAAAAGAGACCCCCCAAAGCATCCACAGAATAAATAAGCCACTGCATTCAAAAGCCAGATCTTCAACTTTGCACCCAGAAAGGATTTAATTATTCCCCAAGCAGATAAGCGCTTAAATTTCTCTGCATTTTTAAGAACATTATTTAAGGATTGTTTCTGATAAACCATAAAATTTTATAATCTCCTAATTTTCTTGACATTTTTTCTCCTTAGTCCATCTACAAGTAGAGTTGAAAGTAGACACTTTAATATCATTTTCAATATCTTTCGCTTATCTCAAAACCTTATTAAAAATCCTGTTATTTCGTTCTTTCCAAATAAAGTATGTCACATTAGCAAGAACCATCTTCTTTGTTTTGTTTTGAAAGTCTTGACTCTGGTTAGAAAGAATTCTGAGCTCCTCCATGATGGTAACATTTTGCTTCTTTATTCCTCTCTTATTGAAACATGGCTCCCATACATGATTAGAGAAAGGGCATAGGAAAAAAAGATGGTCTCTGGTTTCCATTTCTTGATTATAAAGAACACATATATCTATAGCAATACATCCCCATTTGTGCAGCTTATCTCTAGTCCATAATCTGTCCCAGCAAATAGTCCACATAAAGAATGCTTGTTTAGGTACATAACCTTTAAACCACACACATTTATCCCACAGAACTTTGTTCTTCTTTTCCCTGATCCATTTATAAGTATCATGAGTACAATAAACACCCTTAGAACCCACATTCCACGAGATCCAATCTTCTTTGCCTCTACTAGGGACAATAGAGGTTTTTGCTAGATCAATAAGAGCATCAGAATTAGGGCTAGGAAAAGCCCATACACCATTAGAGATGAAATCACTAGCCTTGCAGTTAATATTACTAGCTGCATCATATACTACCCTATTGCTATAAACATCCACCAAAGCTCCCCTTCCATGCCATCTATCAACCCAAAAAAGGGTCCTTTTCCCATCCCCAATGTGATAAGAAATAAACTCTCTGGCTTCATTCCTCAATAAACACCCTTACCTAAATTTCAAACATGAGAGATAGAGAATATGCAAAAGGTAAGTCAAGATAAGACGTACATTCTTATTCCATCTTGCAAAACAATCTGATTTTGTCAATTTGAACCGTTGTATTACTCTTCTCCGAGGAAGACACAGAGTAGTCTGATCTCGTTGATTCCAGGAAGTTTCGCATGATTTCAGTTCGAGCAGGTTGTGTGTCACTTCGAGTGAAGCACGAGACATTCAGAATCGAGCAAGTCGTAAGCAATTTTGGTTTGACCAAATCTTATAAGAAGTTTTAATTCGAGCAGGCTAGTAAGCAGGTTTGATTGGAACAAGTCCCATAACCTTTTCTTCTTTTTTTTGCATGAGCAAGATGGAATTACTTTTGGTTACGCTGGACATTTGGGGTTGATCATCCTGTATTCAAAATAACCTCTTGGTCGAGTAACCCAAGTGGGTCTCTGCATTTGTAATGTTTGTGGTTCTTTTGGCTTAAAAGCCTTCCTCGAGAATTTGTTTAACTTAAGGATTTTTGTTAGTAACTCAGATGCTTCATTTATTCTAGTTCAAGAATTAATTTGAGCAGGTTTGGTTTCTTTTTCTGGTGCGCGGATTTGATTCGAGCAAGTCCAAAAAAATTTGAGTCAGGATAATTTTAGACGATGAGGTCTTTCAAACCTTTTGGTTCAAGCAGGTCTTCCAAAACTTTTGGTTGGGGCGAGCAGTTGTGTGAAAGAAAATGGTGTAGGTCAACTTGACAGGAAACCTTTGTCTATTTTTCATTTTCTTTTCACTTGGGGAACTGTTCCTCAAAAATAATTCTAATGCGATTTATGTAAAATTATTGATTCTTTGTACATATAAGATGGATTATTTTCTTTCCTTACTTGTACTCAACTGTGAATCTATAAGAACTTGTACCAAAGTTGGTTCAAACAGTGGAGATTGTTATTTGTGTCTTAGCTACGAAACCGGGTGTTACTTGAACAACGCATATTTAGAACTCTGAAAAACTGTCCTCAGGGATCTCTCTAAATGCTAAAGTAATGTTGAAAATTTGTGGTCCAATTATGTCCTTCTCATGAATAATTTTTTATTCTTTTATTTATTTGAACATGAGGATCTCTCTTGCACAATAGTCTTTTAGCCTTTTAGGTGTACTAGTCAACTATTATAGAGTGTAGGCACTACACTAAAAACAGTAATTTGGCACACATTAATATTAAAAATATGTCACGCTTTAAAATAGTGTCAAATTCTGACACAGTTTAATGGCAATCTGGCACAATTTAAAACCGTGCCAAATTTTAGCACCGTTTAAAAGTGTGCCAAAATTAAGTACACCTAACTAAAAGATAAATAACCTAAAAAAATAATCTCCCTCCAGTATTTTCATCTCCCACACTCTCATTTTCACTTGAGAAAAAAGGACCTATGCAATTCCAAACTCTCACCCTCTCTCAAGTGGCCTAGAGACAAAAAAAAGAACCTTAATTTTCCACCACCGTCCAAGTCCCCCGCTCTCGACCGTCGCTGCTTTATTTTCATCTTGTATCATTTTTGTTTTTTAACCCTAATTTTTTAACCCAATTTGTGTATTTTCATCCTCAACAAAAGGGGCTTTGTTAGATAAGACTTAAGTAAGAAAGGGGTTTCATTCGTAACTTCAATCTATGCAGGGATCGCAATGCTTATTGCGGCTGGTTTTTTTTGGTTACATGATGGCCTTGCTACAACGTAGAGTTACAGCCATGTTCTCATCCGAACATGTAAGAAAACAAGGGCTCAAAATGCTTATTCATATTTATTTATTTAAATCAGATGTCAACTTAACTCTAAGGCTACATTTGGTTCGCAGTTGAAATAGATTACTAATTACTTGAATTCATATGACTAGTTTGATTAACTAGTGGATTCTTTGTCGAAATGAAAATCTAGTGCTTGGTAAATACAGGACAAGTAACATGAAAAGGTAAGAAACTCTGCAATTTTAGTAATTTAATATTGTATAATGAGAAATTTTGTTATTATAAAAATCATAGTTAAGGATTCCTATGAGTAAGTCCCATCTACTTTCATAGAAAGAAAGTAATTTGATTCCTTTTTAGTTCCATTTTCGTATTTTATTTAACCTTCAATTAAATGCATTAAGTTTCACTTTCTTACAATATTGTAATAAAATCAAAATCGGCCCTACTTTCTTGCGAACCAAATGGACCCAAGCATATATTGATGTTTTGAGATGATCCCATTAGTATAATATAAATAATTCTTGAATCCCTAAGATGGATCCAATCAGTTAATGATGATTATTATATGTTTACAAGGAAAGTTGCTTATAAATGTATTGACTCAAACTGATCAGCTTAGAACAAGTATGGACATGAAAAAAAGTTAAAATGGAAACAAAACTTATTGATCACTTAACAAGAGAAGAAAAAGATTCCCTGTCATGATTGAACCCTAAAATAATGGTGTTGAAAGAAAAGCTTATTGACCACAGGACTCATTGGATAGAGGTTTGTTAATTATACTATATTCTCTTTTTAGGTTAATTCTAAATGAATTTGATGGTCTGCTGAAACAAATCATTTCTAGATCTTTTGGATTTTGCATTTTGCTGTTGAATTAGTATATTATAAATTTGTTGACGCTATTTATTTTTTATCTACAATAGTTTTATGTATTTATTTTAAGCTAGGTCCTGAAATTTGTATCATCGGCCACTAATCATCTTTTCTATAATTGTAGTGAATGTTTTGGATTTGGGATTGGCTAATCTGATTGGCGAACTATTTGCTAATGATCATGATGTGAGTAAATTGCATTTCCACTTCTCTTGGTTACTAATATACTGCAGCATGACAAATACATTTGGTATTTTGTATCGACAATAGTTGTTATAGTAGATATAATAACTGTTGGCGATACAAAATATTAGCTTTTATAATGATATCTTCCTTCATCATTAACTTGCTATAACTGCTGATATCGATACAAAATACTACCCATAGTTGAATTAACTAGTCGTCATTCAGCTAGTTAATGTGTGTTATTAACACACATCAATGATATCTTCTATTATCATTTATTTCTGATTTAGAAGTAGCATGAGTTGAATATGAAAAGCAAACTATAACAATAAGCGAACCTGCTTTGGTACCAATTTGACATAAACAACACGTACTAGCACATAATCACAAGAGAATGAAATCATTATATAAAGACTAAAGGGGCTTGAGGACCAGGTAACTCTAATAACCAAAGTACTAAAATTGACCCTTAACTAAAATCATGATGAGAATAGTGTAAATTGGCAAGTATGTAGACATCATAAGATGTGAGTGAGGTCGCTCTTATCCTTAGTCAGATGTAATTTGAATTTGATTTGATTTTGTTACGTTGATTATTGCTAAAAGAGCGTTCTGATTGAACCTACAAGTGGTAACACCGACATAGGATTAGCCTTCATGGCAGTAGCTAAGGGTTACAAGCTTATTATTACCATGTCTGCTTCGATTAGCCTCAAGTGACAAATCGTTCTCCATGATTTTGGTGCTGAGTTGGTGCTTACAATTTATATAATGACCTTAATTGTTTCTTTTAGTTTGTTTCTGAATTTTTGAACTGCTTTTTCATGTATTCTACAACATCTGGTTTTATAGTTTTAATCATTGACTTGTGTTCAACAATGTTATCAGGACATATGACTCTGTGTACAACTCTACCACCCTAAGGCATCTAATATTCTCCCCCACATCAAGTTCAGATAGGGGAAACACTCCTTAAATTAGTGACCAGTTACTGATCCTTAGTGAACTTGAGTTTAGAAAAATGTTCTCAATACTAAGTTACATTAGGAGGTTAGTTTGCCTCTCCTCATTTTGTTAGTTGATATCATTGGGTTGTGAAAAGTATGTTCATTTTATATGCATGAATAGGCTCGAAGCTATTATGTTTGTCTCTTATGCCAACAAACTTTTGGAAACAAAATACTTACTAATGCAATTTTTTGAGTCAGAAGTTTTGAGAACCTATGGCAGTGTTAATTATGATAATACAGATAAAAGGAAGGTGATTATATTATCTTAATTTTTTCTCTCTTTTAAGTAATAATAATGCCTCCCCGTTACATAAACTGTTATATAAGCGGCGAATTTAACTATAGTTACATAAACTATTATATTCTATTTTTATATAAACAGTTATATAACATAACTGTTATATAACCTGTTAAATAACAGTTTATATAACTTGTTTATATAACACTTTTTATATAAACGGTTATATAAACATGTTATATAACAGTCATATTAACAGGTTATATATGGTTGTGTGTTTCGAATCCCTAATATAATTTTGGATCTATAATAATTTCGATGCTAAAAAATGTTTTTTAGTGTTCTAATTTATGATGTGAGGCTTAGTCCTATGTGATTGTGCACTTTTTCTGTTAGTATCACAATTGTGGCATTGAATTTGTTGTTTAAATGTTGTTTTGATTACTGAAATTGTTGGTTATTTAGGTCTATTTTTTTTATATTGTAGGGTTGATACAACTTGTTCATCAATCGGTAGTCACAGCTTAATCTTTAGGCTCATCGTGTCTGGTAAATTTGAATGCAATCTCTTGTTTCATTTCTGTTTATATATTCAAATTCTATTATAAATAATTAAATGTGTTGTTAATTAGTTCTTTCTACTTTTTTTAGATGGATGATCCTAATAGAGAAACAAATGGAACACTTTCAGATGATCATCCGCCCGATCCCAATGGTTCAAATAGCGACATCTCAAACTTATTGTGGCAAGCAACAATTTTAAACAATGCGTGTACCAAAACAAACTTACCCATCTTATATATGACTTCACTTTTGTATGTCAATATAATGTATGCATCAATATCTTTTGAAAATTACAGATGATCAATTGTTACACTTACCTATCTCATATATGACAAGAAGGGCGTGGTTATAGAAAGACGCTGAAGATCGAGAGGCTAGACATAGACAAGACGCTAAAGATCGAGACACTCAATATCGACAATATCTCGAAGAATTAGAATTTCTCCACCAACAAGCGCTACTACAGATAAAAACTAACATGAAAAGTGATATGCACAGTTTGTTTTCGAGTATTATCCCTCATCATGCTTCCGTCACCTCAACGGCCCATACTAACTAGGTAATAACACATATTTATTTTTTTCTATATATAATATGTATATGATGGAGTGTTAGGTAGTATATATGTTGTGTCTATTCCTCCTTTAGTTGTTTACAGTGTTGTGACTATTTCCGTTGTTATTTTTAAGTTAATTTTTATGTTTAAACAAGTTGGTTTTCATGAATAAACAAAGGACACTCTGTCGTTTTTTTTAAAATATTAAGCATTTCTAAAAGTAAACAATTTGAAGATATACATATTTGATAAGGTTTTTAAAGATTGTCATCTATAGGAACTATTAAAAAAGATCACTTCTTTGTTTAAGGTACCTGGCACTAAATAAATCTCATGGTGTGATGTAGGAGGCCTTCAATCTTATCAAATGATAAGACTTAATTACTCTTTTTTGTTTATTTTTTTATAGGTCGAAAATCGTTGGAAGTTCGATGGTTGTGCATGTAGAGGCGAACCAGTGTTGCTTGATAAATGAGGAGTTAAACATATTAGTGCTGCTTGTAGAGAAAACTGCGGAATTTGAGATGAATTTCATATGTATTGACATGAATTGAGATAGAATTCAAATTTCCTTATGTATTGAGATGAATTTCATATTACTGAGTTGAATTTCTTATGTATTGACATGAATTTTCTATTAATGGAATTTAAGCCATTAATGTTTAGTGGGCTTATTGTCTAGATGTGTATTTGTGTTCTGCGAATTATTTATATTGTTGTTGTACTATTTTTGCCATGTTGATTTCATATTATTATTGAATTTTTGTTATTCTAAAAGAGGTACGAAAAATAGGGAAATGTTGCTGATTTTTTTTGGTAATATGATTTATAATTGTTTTTTCTTTGATCTAAAAATTTTCCACGGTTCAAAATCGTGCCAAAAGTGTATCAAATTTTGGCACGGTTTTGAACTCTGTCAAAAGTGTACCACAATGTACTCAATCTGGCACAGTTATAAAGTGTGCCAAAGATATTAAATTCTGGAACGATTTTAAAATGTGCTATAAGTTTCCTGTTTAGCCAAATCTGACCCACTTTCAAATCGTGCTAGAAAAATGGCCATTTTGGAACACTTGATTCTGGCACAGTTCAAAACACAGTTTTAAACCGTACCAGATTGATGTTTTTGGTGTAGTGAGGGATTCCTCTTATGTGCTAGCTTTTATTAGATATTAATGGGTTTTATCAACTAATATTAACTAGCATATATATGAAGTTATCATAAAACCTAAATTAAGACTTGGGAAATGAACATATTCGACAAGTAATAAAGCAAGGCAATTGACTTTGATGATCGAGAATAAGATACTTCTGGACATGGTTCCTGAATAATTTATTTTTATTCTTCTTCCTCTTCTTCTTCTTCTTCTTCTTCTTCTCTTCTTCTTCTTCTTCTTCTTCTTCTTCTTCTTCTTCTTTTTCTTCTTCTTCTTCCTCCTCTTCTTCTTCTTATTCTTCCTCTTCTTCCTCTTCTTCTTCTTCCTCTTCTTCCTCTTCCTCTTCTTCTTCTTCTTCCTCTTCTTCTTCCTCTTCTTCCTCTTCTTCTTCTTCTTCTTCTTCTTCTTCTTCTTCTTCTTCTTCTATATCCTGAGAGTGAGTATAGTCTCCTGCTAGGTGTCTTTGAGGGTGAATCCTCCACATTCATTTTTTAACTAGATGCTTACTCGGCCATCCCTTTTTTTATCTGTGCCACCTCTGGTGCCGATGCTCTCTCCCGTGAGAATCGTCACTGGTGCAACTATTTTCTCTGGCACCGCCTTCCGCAGCGAAGCCACCCATACTGTTGCTGGTGCTGTAGTGGATGCCCCTACAGAGGGAGTTGTTGTTGTCAATGGAGCAACTACTAATGTATTAGTCTGCCCCTTGGGGAGCAAGCACTCTAGCTCCAGTCACCACCACCTCCTCTTAGGTGGTCTGATCACTTTGAGCTCCATTCCTAGGTGGAGTGTCTTTAAAGACCAGCTGCTTAGAAATGTTAAAACCTTATTTGTCCATGAAAGTGAGGATACCTCCCCAGCGGAGTCGTCAAATATAGGAGGGTAGTGTGACTGGGGTCTGGTAAAAAATTGAAACGGGTGAGGTGTGGCCCACTCCGATGAAATCTACCTTTAAGGTCTTCAAGGTCTCAAGAGCAGTTCGATGTCAAAAGCTTCCACTTCTTGTAAAAATGGAGTAATATGCATGAACCTCCGCCTACAAATATGAAACTTCACAAATAACAATATAAACTTGGAGAAGAAGGATATTATGAGAAAGATGGTTGTCAAGGTGGGAGTGAAGAAATAAGCACTCAGCACTTAGAGAGAGAGAGAGTAGGGAGAGAATGTTACGTGGTCTGGTGATAATTTGACAGAGTAACGGTGCTCTTGAGTTTTTCTATATCCTTTATGACCTTGACCAGGGGTCCTTTTTATACTTGGGTACTAGGACTGAGTTGGCACTTTGGGTGCCAAAAATGAGCGGGAAACTTAGTGGGATAAGGTATGCAATGTACCTTTTATCCCTACTGGATCTGCAGCCGCCTGTCCCCTCTGACAAATCACACACCTAGTGAAGATCAAAGTAAAAAAGCAAATATGTCTCCTAATGGAAACAAAATATCTGATTTTGTAAGTATCTTTTAAAACGATAACTTGTTGTACAAACTTTGTAAACTTTAGAGGGACCTTAAGGACCACCTTCTCTAAAATAATTTAATCTTGAGGGGTGATATGCCCCAAGTGTAACCTCGGCCTAGAGACACCAACCTCGGCCTAGAGACACCAACCTCGGTCGGTATTATGGCCGACGTTGGGCATCTCTTGGACACGCGATATCGCCTCTCGGCCATAGCAAGGTCGGCCCAGGCCGACACTACTATGAGCCTCTCCAAGGGACGTCACAAGGATCAACAGCACTCGCATATGCCTTGAAATGGCAACCTCGGCCATACATAGGCCGAGCCTGCAGGAAGTCACCAGCAACCTCATCAAGCCACCAGTTCAACCTCGTCTCAGGCCGACCTTGCCTATTGTCTCGGCCAGGATTAGGCCGAGACCTCCATGGAATCCTCGGACTGAACAGGTATCAAGACTCACCAACCTCGGCACCAAGGCCGAGGTCATACCCCAGACACGATAGCCGAGCACCTGCTGACATTTGGATAAGGACACGTGGACACAAATCAGTTATAACAAGATTATTCCCCACACCTGGGGAGAATATTGCATCATCATTCTCTACATGTGACAGTGACAGATGGCACTCCCACATTGGTGAGGTAACCACACACATGCTCATTGCATGCATGGGGGGTACATTACATCCCCTAGGTACTATATATAGAGGTCATCCTCTACCTTGAAAAAGGATCCCAGATATTCAACCCTAGCTGAAACTCTGTCTAGATACACAGTAGAGAGAGAAAGCTTGAGAGATTGTATCCATGGCCATTAGTGCCTTATTGCAGTGAGATTACACACACATAGTGGACGTTGTCCAATCTAGGCTGAACCACTTATATTCTGGTGTTGATTCCTCTTCTCCACATCTCATTATCTCACCTTTTTACATAACTGTGCTGCCATTGTTGTCCTTAGATTGAGCTTGTAAACACCTTACCTGGTGGTGCTGATTCTGGCATTATCATTTTGGCGCCGTCTGTGGGAATCGAACCCACGACCACGTGGTGAGCCGTGGTAGGAGTGTGCTGTCAGCCGCCCTTTGGGGCTCCCAAGGCAATGATAGGCCTTGGGAATCGTGCCTGAGTATATAAGGGTTTTGAACCCTTCTTTCCTTCTTTCTTCTTCATTTCTTCCATTTCTGTCGTTTCGCTCCAGCAGCTCTCTCTCTCTCTAGAAAGATCTTGGTTCAAGGCTTTTGGGTGGTGATTTCTCGCGTCTTCTCCTCTCTTCCTTACCATTTCATCCTCAGGTAAGGTCTACCACACTTTTCCCTTCATTTTACCTGCAAGCACCCTTATTTTCGTACTTTCCGGTGACTTTCTTAGTTTTCCGGCGACACCACCATAGTTTCAGGGGAGCTTTTCTTGCCAAATTTAAGTAGTTTGATCTTTAGATTCCTTTATTTTATCACCCAGTCTTATTTGGAATTTTGAGAATTTAGGAAAATCTCCAAGTGTAGTGTCGTCCTCTGATGCTCAGACCCTTATAACATCATTAATTTGGTGACAAGGTCTGAGGTCAGACACCATAATGAGATGACCTCAGACCCTTAACATCATTAATTCAGTGAGATTCATTATGAGGATAACATCTTAGGTGATGACCTCAGACCCTTATAACATCATAATTTGGTGACAAGGTCTGAGGTCAGACACCATAATGAGATGACTTCAGACCCTTAACATCATTAATTTGGTGAGATTCATTATGAGGATAACATCTTAGGTGATGACCTCAGACCTTCATAACACCATAATTTGGTGACAAGGTCTGAGCTCAGGCACCATAATGAGATGACCTCAGACCCTTAATATCATTAATTTGGTGAGATTCATTATGAGGATAACATCTTAGGTGATGACCACAGACCCTTGTAACATCATAATTTGGTGACGAGGTCTAAGGTCAGACACCATGATGAGATGACCTCAGACCCTTAACATCATTAATTTGGTGAGATTCATTATGAGGATAACCTCTTAGGTGATAACCTCAGACCTTCATAACACCATCCATTGGTGACAAGGTCTGAGCTCAGGACCATTAGTTGAGTTTAAATAAGGCCATTGCAAAAAGACAGGCTTAGAAAGAGTACTTCAGAGGTTAAAGCTCATATTACAAATTAATTTTTAGCAGACACCATAACAATGGAGCTAAGAATGAAAAGCATCAAATGACATTCAATGAAAAGAAAGGGAAGATGGTCCTCATCAGAGGTTGATATATAAATTCAGAAATTATATGTTCAATGATTACAGACAAAAGTTCCACAATGCAGTTAAGTTACAAACAATTATCAAAATATCCTAAGAGTCGGAGGGGGGAACGTTGACACCCTCGGCTTGGTTAAAGACCTCGGTCGCATCATCACAAGGGTCTGCCCCTCCAACCTCGGTGACCTCTAATGTAGCAGTCTCTGTAGGAGCGGCAGCCTCTTCCTCAACCTCTTTAAGAGCTTGGGCAAATTATGGATCAACAAAGCCAAGACCCACGAAATCAGAGGCCTTCAAAGTGCCGGCCTCTCTCTCTCTGATGTCAGCCCATTTAGTAGTGGCTTTGATACCTCTTTCAAGGTATTCAAAGCCAAACCCCATGAACTCATCAGAAGATTTATAGTCAGCAATGATCTTCTCAGAGGCATCCTCAATGGCGGCCCTGACAGTTGAGTTGACCTTTTGCTGCAGAACGTCGTCCTTAGCCTTTAATGCAGCAGTATAATCCTTGCCGAGCTGGGAGATGTCCCTCTCCAACCCCTTCACCTTCTCCTCAGATCCCTTCAGCTCAGACTTGAGGCGCTCTATCTCTGCGTTCAGAGCACTCTGAACTTTCTCGGCCTCTTGCCCCTTTTGAATGAGAGGCAACTTCCTCAGAGTCCAGTTTGATAAATGGTGCATAGCGGTCAAGCCCTGCATGTTTAGCGATCATAAGTAAGCTGAAGAAGAATCAGATGTTACACTTAGAAGAATTTATAATGAAGGATCAAATCATACCTGAACGGCTCTGTGAAGGCCGAACTCAACCAGCAATGGGGTGTCCATAGCCCTGTAGAAGCGTTTGTCAGCCTCGGTCATTATAGAGCCGATGGCATCCAGGGCCTGCATGATGTGGCCGACTACACTATCAGTTAACTTCAACTGATCAAGCCGAGCCAACAGGATGTCAACTGAAGAGATAGGGATGGCAGCTTCAGTAATCTTCTTCCTCGGCCTCTGATCCTCAGGGGCATGATCTTCGGGAGCCCTCTTCTTTTTGGCTGGGGGCTTAGAGGCCGAGGGAGCTGGGGGAGGAGCGTTAAGACCTACTTTTTTGGCAAGTCTTATCAAGCTCGGTGCAGGCATATCCCAAAGCTCGTTTGGAATATCCTTTGGTCGCTCTGCAAAAAATTAGTAGACCTGAGTTAGATAATCAGATATGAATAAACTCAGAGGTTAAACTTCAAAAACAAAAATGCTTACCAAGCTCGGCATGGGGACTTCCACCCAGACCTGTCCCAAAGAGGAAGTGGGGAGTCATCAAGTGTTCGAACCTGATGAATAGCCCATATACCCCCTGATCTTGAAGGGCTTTCACCTTCTGGAGGTTTTGTAGACTTAGTCCAGGGTCGGCCATGGCAGACATGGTGACCTTACCCCATCTCAGGGGCATCCTCTGCTCCAGATTGGACGAGGGAACACATGGGCCAAACTCCCATGGCCCTGAGGCAAAGAAGTACCGAGGCTTCCAGTTATGGTTAGAAGTCTGGGTCACCTGAAGCAATTTCTTCTCGGGCCTCCGAGCTACAAAATGGTAGTAGCTCGGATGATTTTTGGCCGAGGAAGGGACGTAACAACCTACAAAGACTTGAACTAGAAGGTCTGAGTGGTGGACAACCTTCCATAACACTATGGCCCTTATTAGGATTCTCCAGGCATTAGGAGAGAGTTGGGAGGGGGACAAATTAATGTAAGAGAGGATGGATTTGATTATGGGGTGAATGGGCAGACGGAACCCCAACTTGAACATCTGCTCGTACAAACAGATCTCCCCGTCTCGGCCATAATAAGCCCTCTCTTCCCTCAGAGGTCTCCTAAGTTTTATTGAAGGGCTAATAGAATACAGATATCTGAAGCAGAGAAGGTCTACCTCAGTAATAGTACTCTCGATCTCGACCGCCTCAGAGACGTCGACATCGCTCTCAACCTCATCATCATCATCCAACTCAACGTCGACCGGAGCAGATGTTGATGGGTAACTCAGAAACCTCTGAGCAAACTCTGCCCAGGTGACAGCGGACATAGGGATGGCGTCAATTGGTGGTGGTATGGCCACACTCGGCTCAAGAATCTCAACCTCTGAGGAAGACCCTTAGGTGCTTGAGTGGTTATGGGACGAGGCTCGGTTGGAGACCTCGGCCTGATCAGGCCTAGGTGTGAAGTCCATGGCCTCTTGAAAGGAGTCCACAGACATGGGGTCTGAGGTAGAAGAATCAGACTCAGACATAGGTATGGGATCAGCAGGAACCCCTGTTTGATAGAAGTTCTCCGAGGGGTCAGGATATATCACCTTCAGAGGTGGTGGAAATATGGGTCTAATGGGAAACTCCTGGGATCTACGAGCTTCCTCCTGTGCTCTTTCTATTTGCCTAATCTTTTCTAAAGTCTTCTCTCTAAGAGAGGGGAACTCCTCAAGAAGCTGATATAAGGGTCTGAGCATCAGAGGACGACACTACACTTGGAGATTTTCCTAAATTCCCAAAATTCCAAACAAGACTGGGTGATAAAACAAAGGAATCTAAAGATCAAACTACTTAAATTTGGCAAGAAAAGCTCGCCTAAAACTATGGTGGTGTCGCCGAAAAACTAAGAAAGTCACCGGAAAGTATGAAAATAAGGGTGCTTGCAGGTAAAATGAAGGGAAAAGTATGGTAGACCTTACCTGAGGATGAAATGGTAAGGAAGAGAGGAGAAGATGCGAGAAATCACCACCCAAAAGCCTTAAACCAAGATCTTTCTAGAGAGATAAAGTTGCTGGAGCGAAATGGAAGAAATGGAAGAAATGAAGAAGAAAGAAGGAAAGAAGGGTTCAAAACCCTTATATACTCAGGCACGATTCCCAAGGCCTATCATTGCCTTGGGAGCCCCAAAGGGCGGCTGACAGCACACGCCTACCAAGCAAGTATGTTCCAGCATTGGACAAGTGTCAAGCAAGTATTGGCTTGTAACAGACAGGCCTCGGAGGTGTAGTAATCCCCTAGTTACTTGCTCTCACATAAGACTAAGGGCTGGGGGGTTATTGATATGTCCCAAGTGTAACCTCGGCCTAGAGACACCAACCTCGACCTAGAGACACCAACCTCGGCCGGTATTATGGCCGACGTTGGGCATCTCTTGGACACGCGATATCGCCTCTCGTCCATAGCAAGGTCGGCCCAGGCCGACACTACTATAAGCCTCTCCAAGGGACGTCATAAGGATCAACAGCACTCGCATATGCCTTGAAATGGCAACCTCGGCCATACATAGGCCGAGCCTGCAGGAAGTCACCAGCAACCTCATCAAGTCACCAGTTAAACCTCGTCTCAGGCCGACCTTGCCTATTGTCTCGGCCAGGATTAGGCCGAGACCTCCATGGAATCCTCGGACTGAACAGGTATCAAGACTCACCAACCTCGGCACCAAGGCTGAGGTCATACCCCAGAGACGATAGCCGAGCACCTGATGACATTTGGATAAGGACACGTGGACACAAATCAGTTATAACAAGATTATTCCCCACACGTGGGGAGAATATTGCATCATCATTCTCTACATGTGACAGTGACAGATGGCACTCCCACATTGGTGAGGTAACCACAAACATGCTCATTGCATGCATGGGGGGTACATTACACCCCCTAGGTACTATATATAAAGGTCATCCTCTACCTTGCAAAAGGATCCCAGATATTCAACCCTAGCTGAAACTCTGTCTAGACACACAGTAGAGAGAGAAAGCTTGAGAGATTGTATCCATGGCCATTAGTGCCTTATTGCAGTGAGATTACACACACACAGTGGACGTAGGCCAATCTAGGCTGAACCACTTATATTCTGGTGTTGATTCCTCTTCTCCTCATCTCATTATCTCACCTTTTTACATAACTGTGCTGCCATTGTTGTCCTTAGATTGAGCTTGTAAACACCTTACCTGGTGGTGCTGATTCTGGCATCATCAAGGGGGGCCTTGAGAAGCCCCTTATCTAAAATCTTTTTCACTTGATAGGGGCTTAGAGGACCCTCTTAACTAAAATCACTAATCTTTAAGGGGCCTTCAAGGACCACCTCCTCTAAAATCATTTAATCTTGGGGGGGGGGGGGGGGGGGGGTACTTTAGGACCCCCTTTTCTAAAATCATATTTACTTGAGAGGGGATCAGATGACCCTCTCCTCTAAAATCATTAATCTTGAGGGGGCCTCAATGACCACCTCCTCTAAAATCATTTTTTACTTGAGAGGGGCCTTGCGGACCCTCTCCTCTAAAATCATTAATCTTGAGGGGGTCTTGAGGAACGCCTTCTCTAAAATCATTTTTACATAGAGGGGCCTCAAGGACCCTCTTCTCTAAAATATTTAATCTTGAGGGTGGTGTTGAGGATCCCTTTCTCTAAAATCATAGGGGCCTCGAGGTCCATCTTCTCTGAAATCTTTTTGTAAAAAGTACATTTCTTGTGAGCAACCTCCTAGTTGCTCACTTTAGTTATGACTGGGTGTGAACTGTGTAAGGACTTTGAGTAACCCCTAGGATATTTCTAATAGTATTCTGTCAATCTTAAAGTGCTAAGTGGTTGACCTTGCTCAATAAACCTTGTTCCTCATTCGCCAAGCCAAAACTCCCAAAAGATCCCAACTGGCCTTTTTGATCCTTGCCTGCTGAACTAGGCTACCTGTACAAGAGAGTAAGTATTAATAATTTTTTTCTATAAAAGAACAACTTTTTCATGATGAGGGGCTGCTCATGGTAGACCCCCTCATCCTGGCCTATTTTGTTCTTTGGATCACTACTTGGACCCTCTCACTGTAAAACAAATATTGTTTGAACATTTGCTAGAGGAGTCCTTCATTGTGGACTTCCTCACTAGATTTTACATTTTAGTTGGTCTTGGCAGAGGGGTCCATCCCCCAAATGCTGTTGAACTTCTTGAAGGAGGGGCTGGAGGGGTCCCTCAGTCAAATGCTTATGGACTTCTTTGACGAAGGGGATGGAGGGGTCCCTCGCCCAAATGCTTTTTAACTTCTTTGACGAAGGGGCTAGAGGGGTTACTCACCCAAATGCTTTTGGACTTCTTTGACGAAGGGGCTGGAGGGGTCCCTCGCCCCAATGCCTTTTAACTTCTTTGACGGAAGGTCTAGAGGGGTTCCTTCTTAAAATATCTTTGCAATTGGAAGGAGGTGCGAGAGGGGTCCCTCGCCCCAAAATTCTCATTACTTGGAATTTGTCCAGGGGTGTCCCTTCCCCCAAAATTCTCATTACTTGTAATTTGAAAGGAGGGGGGGTCCCTTGCCCCAAAATTCAAATTACTTGGTATTTGGTGGGGGGGGGGGGGGGGGTCCTCGCCCAATATTATGATAAAACTATAATACCCCTTTACATTAGTGTTTGGAATTTATGATTATGTCCGTAACAAAGAACAATTTGCCTATGATTTGGACTTAGCCAAAGAAAAAGAGAACAAGATCTTATCCATATTGTAGCCTACCAACAAGAATTTTCTAAGCAACACGACAAGAAAGTTATCATCGTGAATTTATAATGTTTGACCTTGTTCCCGGGAAGGTTTTTGTTGGGAGAGCTAAGAAACCTTATAATGGGATTGTACAAAAATTGGGAGTGACCTTACATGATTACATTGGTAAGAGGTAAAGTGTCTTACCACTTGAAACAGTTGGGTAGAACACCAGTGCCTAAGTCATATAATGTCATATACGAGGAAGTTATAGTTTAAAGGTTAATGTATATTTAGTCTTAGTATTAGCTAAGAAATTTTTTTTCCAAATTATTTAGAAATAAAATATTAGATTCAAAACTTTACCATTTTTTCCAAGTGTGTTTGATTGGTGTAACTTTGGATTCATGCACTGAAACGAAAATAAAAACTAGATTTTAAGATTAAACTTAGGTTGCAAGAATACAATATCATGTCAAATCATGTTCTGATTAGTATAAGGAGACAAAGGTTGAAGAAGATGAAATTATTACTTCCCTATGAGGTCTCTAAAAACCTTGTTATAAATCTTTAAATGCCACAAATCTTCTAGCATATGATCCACCCAAAGTAATTATTGTGTGTGGATACTCTTGTAGATGATACTATGGTATAATATGAGAGAAATAACCTTTTCTCTCTTCATCCCTTTCACAAAAACATGAATAATCGTTTTACTCTCGCTCTGCAACCCTCCATAATGGTTCATTAACATAAAACCCTAGCTTACTCCAATATAAATAGGTATGGTCTATGGCCTTTGGTCAAACTATACTTTCAAAGACTTTTAGGCTTACTACTTAGGTATTGGACTATACTAGGGACCCAAGACAAATAATTAAATTGACTTTCAAATAAATACTCAAAAATTCTAATTACAATTGTCATAATTATTCCCTTTCTTTATTTAATTTTGATTAATTAAACTAAATCATCACGACTGCACTCCAATTTAATTATCTCTAATAATCGGAATAAAGAGGTCTTATTTTCAAATTTGATTATGGTACATAATATGATTCCCTACGATAAGTGTCTATTACCCGCTTGGTCAATCAATTTGTCATTAATCGATTTTAATCAACATCTAATCATTTTCTTGATCCCCATATGTTGAGGTATGAAGATGATGGTTGAAGATGAAATGATGATCATATAAAACACATAAGAGACAAAGGTTTTTAAAGTGGTTCGGCTATAAATAAAGCCTACGTCCACTCTTATTTTATGTGTTATAGAGAGAGAAAGAGGTGTGTATCTTGTGTATGGTGTCTCAGTTATCAGATCGTTCTCCTCTATAATGGGGTTACAATGTATTATAGCCTGGAGGTTGTCAATATGAAAAGGCAATGTGTTGTCATCTAGTAGAAATCTGTTGATACAGTTGAAATGTACATTAAGTCTCATTAAATGCGTTGCTATCTTCATTAATGCACATTAAATGCATAGTTATCCTTTAATCTGTCTAGTTAGAGTTGCTTTGCACGCCTTGAGTTGCTCTGCAAGCAAAATTGCTCGTTGCTCTGCACGCCTTGAGTTGCTTGGTACGCTTAAGTTACTTGGTGATAGTATGTATTAGCCACGTAAGGTGACACATGTCTTCATGTGATTGGTTCACGTCAACTAACTAATTTTTGTGTCAAAAGAAGACCCCAATGCTTCATGCTTGAGGGTTTACTGAAAGGATGGAGCATTTATTTTGCAGTGTTGCTCGGTGCTCATGAAATTCTTGATCTTCCTTCTTGATTTGTTCAACATAAAGTGCACTATCTCCTGGATGACATATGATGCAGGCTGATCGATGGTTGCTAATCTCACTTTTGAGGAACTCCGTGTGCTATGTATCACCCCTGAGAATTTGGATGCAGCCATGCCATAGTATGCAGCTTATAGCTTGTCATAATCTTCAAGTATGTTGATTGGTTTGCTTGCCGACCAACTGCCTCCTGTGTCGAGCAACTGAGTGCTAACTTCACGTGCTTGATTTTTCTGATTTATGCTCCTCTGAATACTTTATCGAGTAACATACAAGCTTTTGAACCCAACTCTTCAATCTAATTAGTACCAAGCTAGTGGTGGACTTCGAAATATTTTCATACAACTTCTTCTTCAATATGGGACAGTAGTAGTAAAGATCTTAGTGATGTAGATGTTGAATCTGACTCCTGAATGTGCATAATAACTCCTGAATATGCCTCCTGAACTTCTGAATACGCCTCTGGAACTTCAATATGCCTCCTAAACTTCAATATCAAAACTAATTCCTGAGCAAAAAAAATAACTCTTGAATGATGATTGGTCAGGGCCCCGACCGTGTAAGTTTGTGGAGTTAAATTTAATGCTCGACTGCATGATGTTATGATATTGTGCCACCGAATGAATAACTAAAACTGTAATAGAAGCCCCCAAGTGTAGAATATAAACTTTGAATGCTTTCTTGGCCTTGAAGCATGTTGGTCTTGCCAGAAAAATAAGGCCGAGGAAATGTTCCCTGAAATGACTCCCTGAGATCTTTGCATGTTTGTATTTTCATTTTCTTGGAAATACTTTGTAAGATGCTTTCCCTGTTGTTTGCTGATGAAAATACATATGTAGAAGGACAAATTGTCCTGTTTTGCATAGATAATGAAATTTGCTCCACCTGTTGTTTAATTATAGTGACTTGTCACTCTTTGGGCCTAAGCAATGGAATGATTTTCATCCCATAATCCTGCTTAGTTGTAGTAATCCCATTAGGATTACCTTGTTACCTAGACAATGGATGCCCCAAGAGGTCACCCATCTTCTTGCCTAGATTGGGATGTCCCTTGAGATTACCCGTGATGCCAACAATGTTGGTTAAATTTATTGTTACTATCCAATCGGAGTTGATGGTTATTGACGACTAACCGGAGTTGGCGGTTATTGTTGACCAACCGAAGTTGGTGGTTGATGAATGTCGACCAACCGGAGTTGGTGGTTGTTGATATACCGACCAACCGGAGTTGGTGATTGCTGAATATATATAAAGAAAATAATTTTCCTGACCAACAGTTCGTTGGGGAAAAAATATAATAAATGCTGGAGACCTCCTTGGAGCCGAATATATATAGGGAAAAGAATTTTCCTGACCAACAGTTCGTTGGGGGATAAAATAAATGCTGGACACCTCCTTGGAGCTGAATATATATAGAGAAAAGAATTTTCCTGACCAACAGTTCGTTGGGGGATAAAATATAATAAATGCTAGAGACCTCCTTGGAGCTGAATATATGATAATAAATATTTTGTCGAGCCCCATGGTGAGATAAATATTGAATATGCATCCGAATAGATATAAAGAATGATTCAGAATAATAAAGTGTCTCACTGATTTGTCGAGGCAAAATTATATAATGTCGAACAAGAATAATATTTTCCAGAACATGAGAAAAAGGCCGAGTACTTTACCGGACCTGAATATAAATAAGAATTACCCCGACCAACTATCCGTTGGGGGTGAAATATAACAAATGTTGTAGTTCTCCTCGGAACTGAATAAGTATCTTGTCGAGGAAAATTTTTGCATAATGTCCAACAAGAATAATATTTTCCAAAACATAAGAATATGGTCGAGAACATTGTCGGACCTGAATATAAATAAGAATGACCCCGACCAACTATCCATTGGGGGTGAAATATAATAAATGTTGTACTTCTCCTCGGAGCTGAATATGATAATAAGTATCTCGTTGAGCTCCATGTTGAGATGAATAAAGAATATGAATCCCAATGGATATATAGAATAATTTGTGCTTGAGCAGATACCTGAGCAATAATAAAGTCAATAGTGTCTTGCTGAGGTGAAATTTCATAATGCTGAGCAATGATAATATTTTCCAGAAGTTTAAGCTTGTGGCCGAGTAGCCATTTATGCTCAATCGAATATATATATATCGGAGCGTTAATAAGATTTCCAAGCAATCACTGCCCAATACTCAGTCGAGATCGAAAATTATACCTGTAAAAAGTAATAACTTGCTCTACCACATGTGTAGGCTAAATTGATTAGTTATCACGAGAATAATCTAAGCAATTATAATCAATATATGATATGTATATGCTTGAGAAATAAAAATATTAACTTCAAAAAATGAAATAATATATGTTGACTAATATGTCAAGGAAAAATTTCCCGATGTCGAGCAATAATAGTTTCCAGAAGTTTAAGATTGTGGTCGAGCTTTCGTCGAGATTGAATCTCATCCCTATGGCATTTTAATAAGTAGCTCGAGCACCTGTTGAGACTAGATCAGATAGTTATTGTCATGAGAATAATTATTTAGCCAAACAATATATGATGTGTATCAGCATAAGGCAATAAAAATTTCAAAATATGAAATAGTATGTTTTGTGCCAAATGTGTGTCATATGAGCTTTTTTTTTTTTATAAAAAATGCTAAACATTTTAATTTTAAGTAAAAGACCAAATATAAATTGGTTCAGAAAATTTATTCTAAAATAAAGCTTTTGAGTATATTTTAAAAAATTTATTTTATAAGAGGAGTGTGAGTTTTAAAAAAAAGCAGGTAGCAATGGTAATGATTTTGACTTTGTCAAAATTAATAAGCTGGGCAAATAAATTTGCCATTCCTCCTTTCCAGCATTCTTCGTCAACAGGTGATAACCACCTCCGACCAGTGGCTATCACCGACCAGCGCCTTGTGACGTCAGTGTTGAAAATCCTTCGTTTTGATTCTATACACGCCACCGACCAAGTAAATGTCATCAGGAAGCTCTTATTTTGTCTAAAACTTGTCTCCGACCAACTGTGGCCTTTTATGTCGTTGACTAACTACTTCTTTGTTGTCCGAAGTGAATGTCGACCAGATGTTCTTATTTTGCAATAACCACCGAGGTGCTGCCGATCTACTCCAATATTGCTGATGGATCTTCACAGCCTACCACCGACCAACAAAAATGGTATGGTGAAATTGCCGACCAACAAATAGGAGCCTCCGACTAAGACTGAGATGTCGCCGACCAAGAAGTAAATGATCGTCGACCTGTTATATTTGATACCGATCAACAAAATATGATCTGGAGTCTATCCCGACCAAGAATTATGTGATGTTGATGATGAATAAGTATGCCCGACCAAGAAGCTGGGGGTCGCCGAACAACAATTTGATTTTGCCGACCAATGAGACGTCGACGATAGTCTTCTCCAATCTAGGCATATCTGTCGCCGACCTATTGCAAAGCAACTGCCGACCTCGTTTGCTCAGGTACAATGGTCATCGATTTCCCTGTGGAAGCAAAACTTTGGATATATGGATGACGACCTTCATTTTCTGGTTACTGACCAACGAATAGGATGTTGGGTTAGCCCTCAATCTATGCAATATCTGTCGCCGATCAAAGTAGAATACCTCCGACCTACCGGTCTGATCCTAAAAAGTTTTGTATATATTTTCTTCTGGTAGCCGATTAGTGTAATGCCTCCGATTAACAACTCCCTCTGGAGGTCGATGTCCAATTCCTATTTATCAGCCGACTTGTAGTAATATGACTATGTTGGTCAGAAGTAACATTGGAAAAAGTATGTTGCCAACCAGAAGAAGTTTATGTAGACGGTGATGAGATTAAAACTCGGCATATCGTCTGATCTGATCTACTATGAGGATATTTTCTTGAGAACACCATGACCAAAAATGCCTCAGAGCATTGGAACAAAATTTTATATAAAATTCCATGTGTTGTTCGCAAACCCACCGGATTATGTGATCTGTGGGAAAAAAAATTGGATGGTTCGTTTACTTACCCAACGGATTTGATGCGACATGCTGTGAATCCATTGATGATTCAAACACAAAATCCCTTCTATTTGATTGTGTTGATGCTCTGTATCACATCTCAGATTAGAACCACGAATTTATATTATCTGATTATATTTAACACTGATTGCTGAATCAAAGAAATTTCCATCCAAAGTTTATGCACTAAGCTTCATATCTAGACGGTTCTTTCTGGTGATCAGGAGAGACAATTATCTACTTTTCTTTGATTGCAGAAAATATCATATACGATCATGTAATATCAGGTATTCAGGAGTCATTAAAGACATCTCAAAATAAACAATTAAGAAATTGATAAGGTTATGCAGATTCATATATGGATAAAATCGATCGTAACAACACAATTACATAATATGATTATTTGTGCAAATTCATAGATAAAAATTATACAGTTCCTTAAAGGAAACGTTACAGTTGTCACCTCTTGAGATAGACACTCGCTTTAGCCATTTATTCCCGTTAAAAATATCATATATGGGAAATAAAATATTAGATCTAATCTAAGGAACATATGTGTTTTTTCATAAAATTTATTAAAGTTTTTTATTGAAAATGTCTTTTCATATTATGAGATTCAGATACATGTTGGGTTTGAACGAATTGATTCAATCGATGCTTTAAACATGTATACCCACAAAATTTTGAGAATAATTATATTTTGGAATTTGTACAAAACTTATAAAATTTTAAACATATTCCCAAATTAAATTAATCAATGAATTCATTCATATAAAAATTATGATTAAATCAGAAGATGTGTCTTCAACATGTCATTGAATTGACCTCTAAGTTTATGGATATAAACATATGAGAATTGTGATTTGAACAAAAGGATGCGTGCATATAAATAGTTATACGTAGAGAAAATAAAAACTTAGCTCTTGATAGAGAACAATGCTTGTAACACGTTCCCACAGACGACGCCAATCTGTTGATGACTAGAAATAGCATCCATGTTATCTTATCGGCATGAACAACAGATAAAAATGAAGGTATGAAGATGATGGTTGAAGATGAAACGATGATCATATCAAACACATAAGAGATAAAGGTTTTTTAAGTGGTTCACATATAAATAAAGCTTACGTCCACTGTTATTTTATTCCCAGGGGTTTACAATAGCACAATATGGTGTAGAGAGAGAAAGAGGTGTGTATCTTGTGTATGGTGTCTCAGTTGTCAGATCCATATCCTCTATAATGGGGTTATAATGTATTTATAGGCTTGAGGTTATCAATATGAAAAGGCGATGTGTTGTCATCTAGTAGACATCTGTTGATACAGTAGAAATGTACATTAAGGCTCATTAAATGCGTTGTTATCTTCATTAATGCACATTAAATGCATAGTTACCCTTTGATCTGTCTGGCTAGAATTGCTCTGCACGCCTTGAGTTGCTCTGCGCGCAAAGTTGCTCGTTGCTCTGTACACTTTGAGTTGCTCTGCACGCGTTGAGTTTCTCTGCACACCTTGAGTTGCTTGGTACGCTTGAGTTACTCAGTGATAGTATGTATTATCCACGTAAGGTGACACATGTCTTCATGTGATTGGTTCACGTCAGCTGACTAATTTTTGTGTCAACACCATATTTAACTGATTTGCTACTATACCAGGATTATAAAATAATCCACCTACCTAGTTTTAAAATTATAAACAAAGCGTATAAGTCTATCATAGGGTATCATAATCCATGGTATCCCCTAGATGAGAATTCCTCTAAATTATGATCCCTAACCTACTAACATAACTGCCTCCTAATGTGCGGGGATCGTTTAACCCGATATAATATCAGATCGCGCCCTTACTAATCAAAGTGACATTTGTTCAAGCATTTCAATCCTCATAATTCTCAGGATTAAGAATATATGAACCTTTTGTATGTTATGTGACATTTCCCGAGTCTAAATAAGATAGGACTTATACTCAAATCTCATGGGTGACCATGTTCAATACATTCTTGTGAACCAATCACAATCATTTATTAACTACTATCATACAAGTTCTTAAACCATCACACATGTTCCCGTAGTTCAAGATAAACTATTAGGATTGCGTCACAACCATTCTGACATGATGTCAACTATCTATCTAGGTTATGAATGTTTCAATAGTACTATAACTGAAATTTCAATCTCCTTGTGATCAAGTCGAACTCGAGCCACTGAAATTCCTACTGAGCCCTATTAACTGCCATATCTATAATATATTTAAACCAAATATAATTTTTTTTTGCAACCATGATTCTTATTTCAAAATGAACTGACACACCTTTACTTAAAAGTAAACAACATACATAGTTTTAAGAATAAAACCCTAATAATTTCCCTCTTAGTTTTAAGGCCATGTAGTTAACCCCCAACCCATCTATAAGGAAGTGTATTAGTATAAGGATTAACTGAGTGTTATTCGATACAACCTTGGTCATAATCTTATCAACCACTAAGTTTGATCTCTGAAACTAGGTGAAACTAAGATTCAACGTGCTAAACCCTTTTATGGGTTACGAGGTCTCTCGAACTTGCAATCGTACTGATATAAACACTAAAAGTGTATTAGCTAATTTCACTTGAAGGAACCTCACCCAAGTTACATAGGAAGTAACCGATGCATCTAGCCTTTTTAGCTACCACCGAAATAGCAATAACTTTGGCCTTCTTGATGGAGTCAGCAATCCAAGATTGTTTCACACTCCTCCCACTTACAGCTTAACCTTATTAATTAAGCATATATTTAGAGGTATAAAACTTGGAATCCTTATCTCATTGAAACCTAGTCTTTGTGCCTAAAAGGTAGAAGAATATTAGACTGAAATCTCTTGACTATACAAAAGACATAACAAATTTTGGTCTTTTCACCCAATATATAGCATTCATGAGGTTTCCCACTGCCGAAGCATTAGTTATAGTCCTCATTCCTTCCATCCAATCAGGTGTCCTAAGATATTTATTCCCAAACAAGGCAATTCCATACTTGAAAAGAAATTCTTTTCATAGAATCCCGAGGCTAATATTATGAACAAATATTAATATAATGGAATTGGGATAAGCCCAACATACTTTGTATATGATCGGACGAAAACTTGATCATAAGGATGTGTTTGGCTTGTCTTAAGTTCAATATATCGAAATGCACAGACAACCTCAATCTTATGTAATATAATACTCCCACCTCATTCTCGATTAGGAAAATATTATCCATAATTTGTACTTAGAAATACCACCACGTTTTTTACATGCTTCTAGTACTAACAAATATTATTTGGGCTTTGATCAAAATCAAAATTTTATTACCTTATCAAACCGAATGAACCAAACCTTGTTAAATCCATGAATGTATGTCACAATCTTACATCACTCTGCTTTCCTGATTTCTTACTTTGTATGTGATAAGACGATCATTCAAGAACGCAACATTGACATTAAAAAGAATCTCGACGGACTTTCGCATGACTACTACGAGAAGGTTTTCCCCTAGCCAGTCCCTTTTTCTAAGTAAACCCTTTCGCAAGGCTTGTATTGAAGGTTTTTACCTTCCCATCCATCTATATTTTAACTTATTATAGGTCTATTTATGCTCGATGGTTTTACCCTATCAACACGTCTAGCTGTCCCAAAACTTGATTCGAATACATCAAATCCTTTTTGGTATCCATAGTTATAAGTCAAGGAAAAATTCCTTGTCCTAAAATGACTCGTTTTAGTTCTTAGGATCCGATTCATCTTTTCCCGGGATCTCATTGAAATAATCACACGAAACATCAACCTTTCTGGATAACTCTTGCTGCTTCCACTACGATGTGGCACCACTTGTTATCAAGTATAAGTGACACGAGTATCATGATCATTGGGTAATTCTCCCACTATTTTTAGGTAGTGTATTATCAATTTAATGTTGTATTTCATCTTTCATGGGTGGTCTATCAACATTGGTAATATTTTTTTCCATTTAATCTTGTAAGTCCAACTTACATTTAGGCCCCTTGTTTATTACATAATCCTCTTACAAGAACTGGTAATTGATTCAATTATTAACCTTTTTGTGCTTAGGAGTATGATATAAACTACCTTTGTGATAACCAACAAAGAGACATACCTTTGTCCTTAATATAAACTTCCTTGGCTCCTTCCATAGAGAGAGTTTCGGGCACCCCTAAATTCAAACATCCCTTAGAATGAGTGTGTGTCCATTCCAATGTTCAATGGGACTTGAAGAACCCGATTAAGAAGAAACTAAACTTAACTTGTATATCATAACCTCTTATGTAAAATCCTAATAAGAATGTAATAATATTGAATAACTAACGGTGGCTCTTATCATGTCTAAAAGAGCCTTATTCCTTATTATCTTCTACATCATTCTCAAGTGGAATACCTGATGTAGACAACTGGGATAAAATCCCACACCTATGATAAATGATCCCTTGACTATCCCAAGAGTAAACACATGTACGATTAGATCGTAGTGATGAGGCGTAAACTTCGTATGTAATATATGTGTCATTGGGTTTTTAGGCCCTATACAAAATAAATACCACAACTTGGAATGCTATACATTGAAGTGTAGCGGAAAGTAGGGATCAAATTAATTGGGAATGATACTTAGGATTAAATTGATTTAACACTTAAAAAAGGGGAAAATGTAAAAGATAATATGGTGATTCTGAAATTAACACTGGGTAATAGGTAAAATAAATTAAATGATAAAAACGAGATTAGGATCATGTCCCCACCATGGGCTAATCAATATGTATGGATCGAAACACACTTAACCAAGCATAATCAATTAATTAGAAACATCAACCGTGAAGAGATTTAATTCAATAATGAAAGATTAAACTTTCACTCAAATATGTTCACAATTAGATTAAACTCGTAATATCGCTATAAATACTTGCATAATAAAGGAAGTTAAATGCCTAACATTCACGACTTTAATACGCACGGTTTTAATTAAAAGTATTTTAACCCCAAACCTAGATTTTAAAGCTCAATAACCATCAATTTGTTGAAATTATGATCCCAACCTATAAACTAGTTACAACACACAATTAAAACAATTAATACGACTAGTTAATGAAAGCAAATAACAAATTAATCAACAAGAAGAAGTTATATTAGAACATGGCTAGGTTACAAAGCAATAAACAAAGCTAGAAAGCAAGAAAACAATGAAGAATAGAGGGAGAGGAGGAAACCTCCCAAACACCAACTAAAACTAACCTAAAAATGAAGATATATCAAACAAATGAGGGGAAAAATCTATTTACACAAATGCTAATGGAAAACTTGTAAAACAAAGGAGCCAAATCTGCAGGGGCCGAATCGATTTTGTCCAAATACGAATCGATTTGGTACAAGGGAAATTTGATAATGGCCGGGGTGAATCGATTGGGGCCAAATCCAAATCAATTCGGTTCTTCAGGTCTGAATTCTTGTTTATTATCTTATTTCTATCTTAGATCACCATACAAAAAATGCTGGAACTTCTTCGTTATTGATCAGAATGATGCGTAGTCGAAGGCGACGCGAATATAGCTCAGAGGATACACTTTTGTAAAGTTTTTGGTCCATAAATTCAAATGATAAATTGAGTAAAAAGCCCCTGAATGTGCGCTTTATAATGACACTTTCCCAAAATGAGACCAAACTTCACGCTTTGCACCATAATACCTACAAAATCTTAATTTTACCTCGCAAAGTATATAAACATACATAAAAGTGGTTGTCTGACTAACAAGCATAAAAATAGGAATTAGGGTACCCGAAGGGGCTAAAGTGCATAAGTGTACAATATTCAGAATGAGTCACACCCCTTACTTTAAACATTGCTAGTCCCTAGCGATGAAATGAAAAGAAATAAGACTAAAAGTAGCACCATAAGAGGGGAAATATGTTCAAAGGAGATAGATGCCACTTTCGTGGGCAAACGATTTTATTTAGCAAATGAAATAAGTCATTAAACCCCTAGGTTACCCTAGTGGACGAGTGTTGTCTCGTGAGGGCTTTCAAAGATGAAACCCATAAATATCAAGTTTTCTCAAAAGTATGCTCAATCAATCAATGCGACAAGATCAACAATAACGAAAAGGGTCTCAATAAGTTATTTATCATTAACATTAATAGAATAACTTCATAGAATTGAAACATTAAAAGTGGGAGGAAAATGTGCACGTAAAAATAGTTTGATATGGAAAAACTTTTATAAACCGGATGAACATAATTGTAGCATGTTATCAATAATCTTCGCTATTAACACTCAACAAATGAAATCTCTAAGAATGGGGGTTAACTGACGCGACTCAAAAAGTTTCTCAAGTGCGTGTTAAAACGACTCAAGTGTAAGTCGGTCACGTAAGTAACAATCCGAGCAAGTCGATTATCGAACTCAAGAATTAAGACGTAAAATGTAATGACTACTAAGGAAGGTGTCTAAAACCTAATTATCGACTCACTAAGAAAATAAGAAAAGGTAAAGAATTGTTTTTGTAAATTTTTGCAGTTGATGAAAATTAACTAATGAATGCAAATGAACTAAAAAATGCAAAACAAAATTTTTTATTTTAAAATAAACTGCATGAGAAAAGTGGGATCGGAATACAATCCCCCAAACCGTGGGTAACTAAATTAGATACAAGACTTTCAAGAACTCAATACACAATTAACAGAAAATCTAAAATTTATCTAAGTACTAAGCATATGAGGATTTCATTCCGCACAATATCTAGTAAAAAATAAATCTAACACGAATGGCAATATTATTGACACGTGTATTATATCCTTAAACACTTTGGTTACCTACAACAAATGAAGTTGAAATGTCTACAATGTTTCGATAAAGTATTAAACCTCATATTCATTTATTTACATCTATACAATTTTATGTCCATCTATAATACCTAGGTTGGGTTCATGTACCCAAACCATTTAAAAAACCTATCTGGACAAGATATTGTAAATATCTAAGTAAGAATTCATTAAAAAGCTTGCAAACATCATGAAATAATAATAAAAGTGCTAGATATTAAGGTTACCAAGATTAAGAATACCAACAAGCAATAAGAGTAAAATCTTGAAGAAAATCCGCAAAAGCTATTGAATTGAAGGTGAAATATATGTAAATTATTCTCCTAAATGTTCCTCCTTGTTTAGGAGATTTAAATTAAAAAAACTCACTTGAAAGTACTCTTATGACTAAATATATAGGTTTGGAGTTGTTTAGAAGAGTCCCCAAATTCAAAAACTCTTTTGGCTAAAAGATAGGGCCAAAATAAAAATCCCGCTTTAGGTAATTTATCACGATTCTAAAGCGTGACAAATTTTGTCATAATTCTGGAGCGATACTAATGGTGAATCGGTTCCCTTAAGAACCAAAATGGTCCGTCTTTCAAGTATTGTCCAAGTGATGCCTTGTGTGCACGAAGTTCTCTTATTTATAATTCTACTACTAGATTTTCTTCTCAACTTCAAATGCGCATAACTTCTTCACCGTCGCTTGGATTGAGGTGTCATTTTTTTCCCATTATTCTCATAACTTCAAGAAATTCAACTTTTCAATTGGCTCCTCCTCCGGGTTTCGACTGAAAAATTACAAAAATTCCCTTGACTCCCCTTTCTTTTGATTCTTTCATTGTTTCGACTTTTCTCTTCCATCCACTTGCACGAATTACATGTAAAACATGAGAGAAATACATAAAACACTAAATACTCATCGGAAAGGTTAGTATAATAAATATGAGATAAATTCAAGTTAATTAAAATGCACCAGACCATAAAAGAATCGAAATTAAGGGGATAAATATGAAATATTTATGCTTAATCCAACCCCTAACTTAGAACGTTGTTCGTTTCGAGCAATGTAAAAGAATAGGAGCATGAGTTTAAATGGACTTCTAAACATATAATGTGATAGGATACCTCTTTCGCGGGTAAGCGATTGCATTTAGCGTACGAAACAAGTCTTTTAACCCCTAGGTTACCCTAGTAGGACGAGTGGTGTCTTATGAGGGTTTGTAGTGAATTTATCCACAAAATTCCTTTTTAGACTCAAAGAAAAAAAAATAAAAATAACTAAAAACTGTACAATTCAAGTTCTTTAAAAATAATCATTTTTAGTTTTTATTTGATAGATCTCAATTTATAGTGTGTGTGAGCAAAGCGAAAAACCAAACCACTAACTTCCACCGACTGATCATTACTTTAATTTCTAAAAATTTGCTTTAATTCAATTTCTCACGGAATACATTCACAAACGAATCGCACGGATGTGGCTATGTTCTTTCGGTGTGCATGGTATATAGAGTAAATATAACGGACACGAATTCACGCACACAAATTGAAAGATGAAAATTTTATGGTGAAAAGATATCATCAATGGGTTACGGTCATTGGGAAGCGGGAAACATCATCTTTTAGTTTCATTATTTTGTCCCCTTCATTATCTTTCCATGTTTTAGCTCTCCACGCGGTAATTAATTTTGTTATAATGATTAAGGTAGGCCTTTTCGGGTGATGGTATATTAGGTAAAAGATGAGATGGTTGGAAATTCAGAGTTGGAATTTTTTTCTCTCGATGTCCTTTGGTACTTTTCCGGGCATTCGCCACTTTTCTTTTTTTTTCATTCTTTTTTTTTATATATTTTTTTTTCCTTTTTTTTCTATTTTTGTTTGAGCATTTTTAAAAAATTTCTTTTCTTGCCCTTTTTTATTGCACCATTTGGACATGCTTGAAGAATTTTTTATTTTTACAACTCTGAGGTAATTGGATTTTTTCGGTTAACAAATGAAAAGGTGTAAATTATTAGGCTCAAAGTGGTTTGCAACATGGTAATTTTTTAAGACTTTTTATGGCTAATATTTTTGGGTAAACAAACGATGACCTAACTTCATTTATTCGAATTATTAATCACATTACCATATACGTCTCGAGATGAATATTAATTTAAGATATTTTTAGCTCGTTTTCAAAATAATATTTCACTCAATTTTTGTAACTGATCGAAACAATGATTTAGAGATCATTAATGGCTTTTTAACACTAAAAGAACTTTTGAGTTAACTTTCAAATTGGATTGATTTAATTATTCAAAAAAAGTGATAGGCTCAAAATCTCACATGGTTAAAAATCTCCACGCTTATTCGTTAAGGCACCAATTTTCACTCAATTTCCGTTTTTGATTAATTTCGGCTTAGTGCATTAAGTTTTTACAAATTGAGACTTCAAACAAAAATTTATTGATATTTTTAAAGATTTTAATTCTAATTTTTATTTATTTTGAAGAAGAATATTTTTTATTTTTTCGAAAATCTTCATTTTTTGGGGAAATTTTTGGGATTTTTATAAATTTTATGGACTTTTAACATTTTTCAATTTTAGGGGGAATTTTAAAAATTTGTGTAGTTTTTAAAAGATGCACTTGTCAACCCCCCCTTACATAGACTTTTTCATTGTCCTTAAGCAACTCAACTCAACTCAACAAAGCCTTTTCCCAATTATTTGGGGTCGGCTACATGAATCTTATTTTTCTATTTCATTCTGTCCAGTGCAATATCTTCGGTTAAACCACATGATATCATGTCCTTTTTTATAATATCCCACCAAGTTAATTTAGGCCTACCTCTACCCCTTGGGTTACCATCAATACTAACTAAATCACTCTTCCTTACAGGAGCATCCATTGGTCTATGCTTGACGTGTCCAAACCATCTAAGTCGGTTTTCTCTCAATTTATCTTCTATAGGAGCTACTTTTACCGTTTTACGAATTTGTTCATTTTTAATTTTATCCTTTCGAGTTTTACCACAAATCCATCTTAGCATTCGCATCTCCGCCACACTCATTTTCTGCACATTTTGTTTCTTGGTTGCCCAAAACTCTGTCCCATATAACATGGCGGGTCTAATGGTCATCCTATAAAATTTTCCTTTTAACTTCAAAGGTATACGCCTATCACATAGAATGCCGGTCGCACTTCTCCACTTAACCCAGCCTGCTCTAATCCTATGCGTAACATCATCACTAACATCTCCATCTTTTTGTATAATCGATCCTAAATAACGAAAATGATCATTTCTAGGTATTTCTTGACCCTCCAATTTCACCACATCTCCATTTGTCCTCCTATTACTACTAAAATTACACTCCACATATTCTGTTTTAGTTCTGCTTATTTTAAATCCTCTTGTTTCTAAAGTTTCTCTCCACAATTCCAACCTAGCATTTATCCCCATCTTAGTCTCATCGACTAAAACAATATCATCTGAAAATAGCATACACCATGGCACCTCATCTTGTATTTGTCCAGTCAACTCATCCATAACAAGAGCAAAGAGATAAGGACTTAATGCTGAACCTTGGTGTAGCCCTACCGTAATTGAAAATTCACTACTTTCTCCAGCTGATGTTCTTACTGTAGTCATCGCACCATCATACATATCCTTGATCACGTCAGTATATCTGCGAGTCACTCCTCTTTTATGTAGAACCCACCATATTATATCTATAGGTATCCTATCATACGCCTTCTCCAAATCTATAAAAATCATATGAAGATCCTTCTTTTTCTCTCTATACCTCTCCATTAATCTCCTCAATAAATAGATTGCTTCCATTGTTGACCTCCCAAGCATAAACCCAAATTGATTCTCAGATACTGTTGTCTTCAATCTCAATCTATATTCAATCACTCTCTCCCAAAGTTTCATTGTATGACTCATTAACTTAATACCACGATAATTTGAACAACTTTGTATGTCCCCTTTATTTTTATAAATAAGTACTAAAATACTTTTTCTCCATTCATTGAGCATACTATTAGTCATTAAAATTCTATTAATTAATTTTGTAATCCATGATACTCCATCCTCCCCTAATCACTTCCAAACCTCAATAGGGATACCATCTGGTCCTAAAGACTTCCTTGTTTTCATTTTTTGTAGAGCAATCCTGACCTCTGCTGTCCTAATTCTACGAAAAAATATATCTTCTCGAGTCTTCCTAAGTTCCTCTATATCTAATCTACTCCCATTATCTCCATTTAATAACCTCTCAAAGTAGTTTTTTCATCTTTCCATAATTTCATCATCTTTGACTAGGACTCTCGAATCATCAGTTTTGATGCACTTAACGTCATTAAAATCTTTTGTTTTCCTATCCCTAAGTTTAGCAAGCTTATAAATACTTTTTTCCCCTTCTTGTGTTCTTAATTTTGTATAAAGATCATCATACGCTTTTAACTTAGCATCTCTTACCACTTTCTTAACTTCCTTTTTAGCCCATTTATATTTCTCAAAATTCTCTTCATTTCTATTTGTTTGCCATGTTTTAAAGCACTCCCTTTTAATTTTTACTATATTCTGTACTTCTTTATTCCACCACCAAGTTTCTTTAGACTGTGGCCCTTTGCCTTTTGATTCTTCAAGAATTTCTTTTGATATTCTCCTAATGCATGTGGCCAACTTATTCCACATTATGTTAGTTTCTTCTTCACAATTCCATGTTGCTTCATTTAATACTTTATCTTTAAATATTTCTAATTTCTCTCCTTTTAAATTCCACCACCTAGTTCGTGGGTTAATCTTCACTTTTCGCACTCGTGATTGATTTTTAATATTGATATCCAACACCATTATCCTATGTTGTGAGGTTAAGCTCTCTCCCGGGATAACCTTACAATCTTTACACGTTAATCGGTCTCCTTTCCTAGTAATGAAAAAATCTATTTGACTCTTATGTGTTCCACTTTTATAAGTTATTAAGTGTTCAAGCCTCTTTTTAAAACATGTATTTACTAGTACAAAATCATAAGTCATCGCAAAATCTAAGATAGACTCTCCCTTGTCGTTCTTATCTCCAAAACCATGTCCTCCATGCACTATCTCATATCCTACACGATCTTCTCCTACATGGCCATTAAAATCTCCACCTATATAGATTTTCTCACCTAGGGGTATTTCTTGAATTAGTTCATCCATTTGTTCCCAAAATTGTACTTTAGTGTGCTCATCTAATCCTACTTGAGGTGCATAAGCACTAACAATATTAATTATGTTTTCACCTAATTCCAATTTTACAAGTATAAGTCTATCACCTTTCCTAATAACGGTTACGATATCGTCCTTAAAGTTTTTATCTACTATTATTCCAACTCCGTTCTTATTTCTATGTTTTCCTGTATAATATAATTTAAATCATGTATTTTCTATTTCTCTAGCTTTCTCACCGACCCATTTAGTTTCTTGTAAACAAGCTATGTTAATTTTTCTTCTTATCATGGTATCTACTAACTCCATCCCTTTTCCTGTCATAGTCCCTATGTTCCAAGTAGCTAACCTAAGTCTAGTATCCTGGACTAGCTTCTTTACCCGAACACGTCCAGCTTGTTGCAGGAACCCTTGCGTATTTATCGTCGCATCCGGGCGCCGATACGACACCCCTTGCCTATTTTTTGAGACACCCGGTGGCAGGCGCAACGCCCCTTGCCTATTTTTCGAGACACCCAGTGGCAGGCGCAACGCATCGCTTAAGGGGAATGCCCTAGTATTAGCACGTATATTCATAGGATTCATGTTCATAAGGATCTGACAAAGTTTTACGTTGGCTGTCAGCTACCTAACGCAACCCTCCTCCTTTTTTCGGGCTTGGGACCGGCAGTGTAAAAAAAATAAGAAGTTAAGCACGACACTGGCGGAGTTTTTCATTGTCCTTAAGCAAAATGACTAAAATCTGAATAAGAAAATCAGAGTGCCAAAATAAAACGAACAAATATTAAAATGCAATAAGACACTGTATAACACCAAAACACGACTCAAAAATACAATAAAAAATCTCCCCATATGCTTTGGAAGTGCGACGACCTCTTTCTCAAAATCTACTCAAACCCGTGTACGGGGTCCTCAAAATCATAATTCAAAAGCCTGAACAATTGGAAATCAACCCAATAGAACAAATATATATATATATATATATGGAGGCACATAATGAATGCGGTGAGTGAAATTATCGACATGCACTACCATATCATAACATAAATGGTCAAACTTGAAGATTCTATCATGTTGAAATTTCGACTAACACGCTAAGCCTAGATTTTCCTCTAACTCGAGAATGGATAAATCGGGCTTCAAATAGGATGCTAGTCTAGTTATGTCCCTGATCTCATCCAAGGACTCAAATGACACGGGGGAACGTGGTGGAAAATGGAAATGCAGTATGACAAAGCATCCGTCACCGGGTGGAAGCGCTCGAATTATTTTCTCAATCTTGTCAATAATAGATAAAACCTCACATTTCAGCATACTTTTGAAAGGCTCGGGTGCACGTTTATAAAGAAGGAATATATATATATCATGTCATTCTATTCGCTCTCATTTATGTTACCAAATGAGTCCAATAACGATTGGACTTCAAGAGTGAGGTCCTCATCGATCGGGTCGAATTCTTTCTCAAAATTCTCAAGACTTACATTTAAAAGTAATTTGATTGTGTCATTAGTGGGGTGTTTTCAAGACTCATATTTTTTATTTTTATGATTTTTTGTATATTTTTTATTTTTGTTTTTTTGGGGGGAGGGGATTTTTTTTTTGAGTTTTTAAGGATTGAAGTCAAATTATTAGATTAATTCGACCTAACCTAGTATGAATACGGCTCAAGTGTAAGCCTATTGCGTTAGTAATAATCCGAGCAAGTCGGGTATCGAACTCAGGAACTAAGATGTGAAACATAACAACTACTAAGGAAGGTGTCTAAAACCTAATTATAGACTCACTAAGAAAATAAAAAAGGTGATGAATTGTTTTTGTAAATTCTGCGAACTAAGAAAAATTAATTCATGAATGCAAATTAACTAAATAAATGTGAAACTAAATTTTTGATTTTGAAATAAACTATATGAGAAAAGTGGGATCAGAATACAATCCCCCGTGGGTAATTACATTGGATACAAAACTTTCAAGAACTAAATACTCAATTAATAGAATACCTTAAATTTATCTAAATACTAAATATATGAGGATTTCACTTCGCACAATATCAAGTCAAAAATAAATTTAACGTGAATGACAAAATTATTAACACGCGTATTATATCCTCAAAAACACCAATTACCTACGGAGAACAAAGTTAAAAGGTCTACAATACTTATTCCAATAAAGTATCAAACCTCCTAATTATTTATTTAAATTTATTTAATTTTATATCTATCCATAAGACCTAGGCCGGTTAATGTACTCCAACGTGATAAAAAATCTACCCGGACATTATATTATAAATATCTAAGTAAGAATTCATTATCAAGCATGCCGACATCATGAAATAATAATAATAATAATAATAATAATAATAATAATAATAATAATAATAATAATAATAATAATAATAATAATAATAATAATAATAATAATAATAATAATAATAATAATAATAATAATAATAATAATAATAATAATAATAATAATAATAAAAGTGCTAGAAATTAAGGTTACCAAGATTGAAGAACACCAACATGCAAGAAGAATAAAGCCTGAAGAAAAATCGAAAAATCTATTGAATACGTAAATTATTCTTGTAGATGTTCCTCCTTGTTTAGGAGATTTAAAATGAATGAAATCTATCTTAAAAGAAATATAATGATAAATATATAGGTTAGAAGTCATTTAGAAGAGCCCTCAAACTTAAAAACGCATTTGGCTAAAAGATAGGGCCAAAATAAAAATCCCGCTTTAGGTGATTTGTCACGGTTCTAAAGCGTGACAAATGTTGTCACATTTATGAAGCATTACTAATGGAGAAACGGTTCCCTTTGGAACCAAACCAGTTTCTTTTTCAAGTATTTCCAGTTCATGCCTTGTGTGCTCGAAGTTCTCTTATTCACGATTTTGTCACTAGATTTTTTTCTCAACTTCAAACGCGCATAACTTCTTCACCATAGCTCGGGTTGAGGTGCCGTATTTTCCAGTATTCTCATGACTTCAAGATCTTAACCTTTCAGTTGTTTCCTCCTCCAGATTTGGGAAGAAAAATTACAAAAATGCCCTTAACACCCCATATCTTTTGATTCTTTCACTGTTTCGATTTTTCTCTTCCATCCACTTGCATGAATTGCTTGTAAAACACGAGAGAAATACATAAAAGACGAAATACTCACCGAAAAGGTTCAGTAGCTTAAATATGATATAAATCCAAATTAATTATAATGCACAAGGCCATAATAGAACCGAAATTAAGGGGATAAGTTTGAAATATTTATGCCTAATCAAACCCCCTAACTTAGAACATTGATCGTCTTGAGTAATGTAAAAAAATAATATCATGAGTTTAAATGGACTTCTAAACATCTAATGTGATAGGTTAGATCTTTCGCTCGTAAGAGATTACATTTAACGTATGGAACAAACCTTTAAACCCCTAGGTTACCCTAGTTGGACGAGTGGTGTCTCGTGAGGGTTTGCAGTGAATTTATAAATTAGTTTTTAGACTTAAAGAAAAAATATTAAAAACTAAAAACCGTACAATTTAAATTCTTTAAAAATAATCACTTAAAATTTTTATTCGATAGATCTCAAATCATAGTGTGTGCACGAATCAGAAAATTAAACCGCTAACTTCCACCGATTGATCATTAAGTTACTTTTCAAAAGTTAGCTTTAATTCTTTTTTTATGGAATACACTCACAAATGAATCTCTCGAATGTGGCAAGTTTCTCTCGGTGTACGTGATATAAAGAGTAAATATAACAGATACGAGGTCACTTATACAAATTGAAAGACATAATTTTTATGGTGAAAAGATCTCATTAACGGGTTACGATCATTGAAAAAAGGAAAACATCATCTTTTAGTCGCACCATTTTGTCCCCTTCATTATCTTTTTGTGTTTTATTTCTCCACGCGAGAATTAATTTTGTTATTCGCACTTGGTTAGGACTTTTTTGGGTTATGGTATATTGGGTGAAAAATGGGATGGTTGAAAATTTCGGAGTTGGAAACTTTTTCTCTCGATGTCCTTAGGTACTTTTCCGGGCATTTGCTCTTTTTCTCTTTTTCTTTTCATTCTATTTTTTTTAAATTTTTTTCTATTTTTGTTTGAGCATTTTTTTAATTTGTATCTTCTTTCCCCTTTTTATTACACCATTTGGATTTACTTGATGAATTTTTCATTTTCACAACTCTGGACTAACTGAGTTTTTCGGATTAACAAACAAAAAGTGTATAAATTATTAGGCTCAAAGTGTCTTGCAATAGGATAAGTTTTATGAATTTTTATGGCTAATATTTTTGGGTAAACAAACGATGGCCTAACTTCATTTATCCGAATTACTAATCACATTTACGTATGCGTCTCGAAATGAATTTTAATTTTGAGAGATTTTTATCACGTTTTCAAAACAATATTTCACTCATGTTCCATAACTGATCAAAACAATGATTTTTAAGGATCATCGACGACTTTTTAACACTAAATTTTTTTTGAGTTTAGTTTTAACTCAGATTGATTTAATTACTCGAAAAAAGTGATAGGCTCAAAATCTTACTGGGTTAAAAATTATTCGTTAAGTCATCAATTTTTGCTTAATTTCCATTTTTGGTCAATTTCGATTTAGTGCATTAAGTTTTTTTACATATTGAGACTTCATAAAAAATAATGATATTTTTTGAGATTTCAAATTTTAATTTTTTTTTTATTTTGAAGAAAAATATTTTTGACTTTTTTGAGAATTTTTTGGAACTTTTTAATAAATTTTATGGACTTTTTGACATTTTCCAATTATTTTGGGAATTTTAAAAATTTGTGAAGTTTTTAAAAGACACAATTGTCACCCCTCCCCCCCCCCCCAACTTAGACTTTTGCATTCTCCTCAATCAAAAGTACTAAAATCTAAATAAGAAAAGCACAGTGCAACAATAAAATGAACAAATATTAAAATGCAATAAGACGCTATATAACACGCACACACGACTCAAAAATACAACAAAAACAAATCATCACATACGTGTCGAGGGAGCAACGACCTCTCTCTCAAAACCTACTCAAACCCGTGTACGGGGGTCCTCTAAATCATAAATCAAAAGTGTGAACATTGGAAATGAACCCAATAGAGAAAATATACATATGAACGCACATAATGAATGCGGTGAGTGAAGTTAACGACATGCACCGCCACATCATAACATAAATGGTCAGTCTTGAAGTTTCTATCATATTGAAATTTCGACTGACACGCTAAGCCTAGATTTCCCTTTAACTCGAGAATGGATAAATTGGTATTTAAATAGGATGATAGTCTAGTTATATCCTTGATCTCATCCAATAACTCAAATGACACAAGCGAACGTGAGGGAGAATGACAATGCGATATGACAAACCATGCGTTACCCTAGGAAACACTCGAATTATTTTCTCAATATCATCATTAATAGATAAAACTTCACATTTCTTCATACTTTCGAAAGGCTCGGGTGCACATTTATAAATAAGGAATTTATCTATCCTGCCATTCTAGTCACTCTCATCTAGGTTACTAAATGAGTCCAATAACGATTGGACTTCAAGAGTGAGGTCCTCATCCACCGGGCCAAATTCTTTCTCAAAATTCTTAAGACTTATATTTTAAGGTACTTCGGGTATGTCGCTATCCCTCGGTGTATTTTCAAGACTCATATTTTTATATTTTTGATTTTTTAAAATAAGTTTGAATTTTTGTGATTTTTTTTAAGGGGAGGGGGGATTTTTTTTTCTGTTTTTAAGAATTGGAGTCAAATTATTAGATTATTTTGACCTAACCTAGCATTTCTACTCAATTCCCTTCAACTGTGGTAAAACATAACGCGACTCAACTAGTGTCTCTAGTACGTGTGGATACGTCTCAAGTGTAAACCGATCACGTAAGTAACAATTCGAGCAAGTCGGGTATCGAACTGAGGGAAACATAATGACTACTAAGGAAGGTGTCTAAAACCTAATTATCAACTCACTAAGAAGATGAGAAAAGGCGATGACTTGTTTTTGTAAATTTCTGGTGTGACCATCCCGGTCGGTGCAACGTTCATTACAGAGAGGGAAGGAGGAGGATCCCTCGAGGAAGAACTGCGTCGCGGTCTCGCACCCTTCTCTTCGAAAAGGGGGCTTCGGCCGTCATTGGTGTGGGGTTAGTGTAAAGAGATAGAGCCGCCAACCTATTTTTCTCAAAAAAGGAAAAATAATATATTGCCACTTCGAGAGAGCGACATTAAGGACAAACTGATGCATGTGAAACCAATAGATCTGAGGTCCGGGGGCTAAGTTACGGAATGGGAAGGTGTTAGGCACCCATCCCTCCCTTTCGGTCTCTCATGGGCAAATGTTAATATTTTCCTTTATCCCCGTGAAGTATGTGCATGTGTTTATATATTGGAGATTGAAATCGTTCAACCCATACCATGGAAAAGATAGGGTGAGGTCATCCATAGGAATATTCCCAAAATAGTAATAAATGTAGAAAATATAATATGAGCGTTCATCGGGATATTGATCGTTATTGGGAAATGATAATATATGTGGAATGAGACGCGAGCAAGCATGATATATGTATATATATGATAAGAATGAGGGATTTTGAGAAATTTGGAAAATAAAATGGAAAATTGAAAAGTTGGACTCGAGTCTCGGATTTTAATCTGAGACGCCTAAGTAGCCTATAAAGGCATCAAAGTCCACGTAATTCGAATATAGAATAGGGGTGGGGTTTATGTCATAGATTCGAACGGAATTTTATTAGGTGTGTGAGTGTAGAAAATGTGTTTTTAGTTTTGGAAAAAGTGTGGTGAATAATTCCGTTCGGAATTTACGGGTGTAACCCTCTTTTATTTCTTTTTGGGTTTTTTATGACAAATGAAGTATGTGCAATATACTAATAAAAATGTAGATGTTAATGTGCATAAACTAAGATGAAACTAGATTACGAATCTAAAGTAATTTATGAAAAAACAAGAGATTTAATAGAGAGGGAGAAGGAATTGGACTTCCTTGAAGCTTGAGCTTGGATCTTGGACGAACTCCTTTGAATGTAGATGGATGTTGATGAGAGAGAAGGATATTTTCCAAATTGGGTGTGAAAGGGATGGGTATTTAGGCTTGAATGGAACTTCTCATATGGAACTTCGCTGATTTCAAGAGAATGTAGCTGAGATCACTGATGCTGATGGGTTTTCTATCTGTCTTAGGAATGAGGTCATGGACCTTATTTATAGGGCAAAATAGGGGTGCCGATCGGTAGGTCACCCTTGACACTGTGCCGATAGGTAGGGTTTAGGACCTACCAATCGGCAGTCCCGTGCGGACTTTTCTAAAAAAAAGGATCGTAGCGCATAAACCGTTGATCCGAATCGCGCACGGGGCATACCGTTAGAAAGGTTTTTAGAGGCCTTCGAGAGTTCGTCGGATCGCTCCCAGGTCTGAAAGTTGACTTTGGGTCAAATGTGGCTCGGAAGCGTACGTTGGTCCTTTGGACGACAGATCGTCGGACGCAAATGGATCGTTCGTCCGCATGGTAAGTCAGAATCGCACACGGGGTGGACTATTGGAAAGGTTAGGAGATGTAATTTGACATTCCAAAGAGTTTCACTCGGTTCATAAAGTTAACCTTGGTCAACTGGGCCCCGAAAGCGATCGATGACCTCTCGGAGTAAAATAAATCGTTCGTCTGTACCGTGGGTCAGAATTGTGCACGGGGCGGATCGTTAGAAAGGGTATTAAGTTCCCTTCATATTTCATTCAGTCTCGTTCAATCTAAAGAGTTGAATTTTGTAATACCCTGCCCTAGAAAATATATGTTAAATAATAATTGGAGTATTTCATTTAGAAATGGAATTGAAGAAACAATTAAATAAGGCCATCTGTAGTGGAAGATGTAAATGTGTAGTTTTACACATTTACATCTTACAACGGGTAAAGGATTGTGTAGTTGGAGGAGAGAGAAAATGTAAAGGAAATGTAAATCTAGACAGCCGAAACACAATGTGTACGTGGGGCCCAGGAGGTCTGGGCGTTAAACATATAACCGCCCAGACTGGGCGTTAAAAATAAAACCGCCCAGATTTCTGGGCGTTAGACATACAACCGCCCAACCTCAATTTTGAAAAAAATAAAAATAAATAATATCCAAACGGTAACTTTTGTAACGGCTAAAACATATTTACAACGGTAACTTTTATTTTTGTGTATGTATATTACACCCCTCAAAAACTTTGAACACAAGAGTATTTTATATCTTTGAACATTATAATTCAAATAATTATAATGGATTCTTCTTCTCAAAGTACTCCACCTAATTCTAGCCGATTGCCAAATTTTAATGCACACGATGAGGTGTTGCTTTGTATGGCATATGTTAAATTTTCTATAGATGGTGCTATGGGGACTAACCAAGCAGGTTCAACATTATGGGAAAAAATTACGAACGAATATAACTCAAGCGAGGGTGTCATTTACAAACAGTCTGAAAATACATTGCAGGGAAAATTTTGGAAAATTAACACAGATTGTGTGTTGTATACGGTGAACTTGTCCAAAGCATATGGTAGGGGGAAAGAAAGCGGCATGTCGGAGGTTTCATGGGTAATTACAATTAATATTTATTTATTTTATATTTATAATTAAATTCATAATTTTGCAAAAATAATGCGAGAATATTTTTTTTGATAGGTACAATGAGCTCGTGATAACTTTCTATCAAAAACAGGTCATAAATTCAATTACGACCACTGCTACGAGGTGCTTAAGGATTTGCCAAAGTATTCGATGTCGACCACTGATTCACAATATGCTGATGAAGAAGATAATGGAAACCCGCTTAATTCGAACGACAGCGATACAAGGGAATTCAATAATCCGTTAAAAAGACCGGAAGGACGTAAAGCTGCGAAACTGAAAGGGAAGAAAAGAGCGGCAGCCAACAGTGCGGCTTCACAAACGCTCATTTTAGAGAACTCTGATGAATTCAACAAACTTTATGACAAAAATTCTACAGAATCCCAATCAATCAAAAGAACTCAAAATGAAAAGATTGATGGTTTAATTTCAATTCGCACCAAAGAGTATGATGCTCAACTCCAACGTGATGAAGATCACATTATTTACATGGATACAAGTAACTTCACTCCCCAACAAAGAGCCCTTCACGAGATGCAATTGACTCAGATAATACAGCATCGGGCTCAAGCATTTCAGAACTTCTAATACTAGATTATTAGATTTATATGGTTATTTATGTAATTCAAATTTATTAATTACTAGCTTTTCTACCAATGTTCATCAATGACTAGTTTTGGCCAAACATATTTTATTTAGCACGAAGAAAATTGTCTACATATATTAGGTAGGGTAAATGGATAATATTGAAATTACAATCAAGATGATGATTCTGCATGACGATTCCAAATGTGTTCCATAAGGTCCTCACGTAACTGGTTATGGGCATCCTTGTTCCACATCTTTGCCTCCCGCACCTGATACTGATAATGGCCAGCGAGACTTTGCCTGCTTAAGCATGGGGTGGTTCACGTAAGGGTTGATCAGCTCGCCAAGTCCCATCCCGCAACTCTTCCTCGACAATCATATTGTGTAATATGACACAAGCCTTCATAATTACACGTAAGTCTTTATATTCCCAAAAATTGACTGGATTTTTGATAAAGTGGAACTGTTGTTGCAAGATGCCAAATGCCCATTCCACATCCTTTCGGGCTCCTTCTTGGGCTCGTGTGAGCACCTTATATTTTTGACTGACCGGTCTCTTGAAACTCTTAATGATAGTTGCATAGGGCGGATAGATACCATCTGCAAGGTAGTACCCCGTGTCATACATGTTTCCATTGATTTCAATATGCATAGGGGGGTGATTTCCTTCCAGAAGTTCTTCGAACACGTGAGATTTCACAAGGACATTCAGATCATTACATGCACCAGGCATTTCAAAAAATTCATGCCAAATCCAAGTATCATAAGACACCACTGCCTCTAAAATTATAGTGGCAACCCTGATATTGTCCTTTCCATGCATGTGGATAATTATTCCATTCCCAGTGCATGCAGTCAATGCTCCCAATCATCCCGGGGAACCCACGTCGTTCATTCTTTAGCTGCATGCGGGCTATATCTGCGGATGTTGGTGTGTGGCAATACTCCAAGCTAAACACCTTCACTACAGCCCTATAGAAATATTTTAATGTCTGAATCGCTGTTGTCTCGGCTATTTTAAGATATTCCTCTTGTAAATCCCCACATCCACCATACGCCAATATACGAAGTGCATAAACAATCTTCTATTTAGAGCTTAATCCCATTCGTCCAACACAATCCGGTTTCTGGATGAAATATGAATCATTTTCACAGACTGCTTCCAAAATACGATTGAAACTCGCCTTATTCATCCTGAACCTACGCCTGAACATTTCTTCAGGGTATGTGGGGTTCTCCTGAAAATAGTCTTTCCATAAATTGTGATGAGCCATCTCTCTATCTCAGTGCACCGTTCGTCGCTCATGTATTTCCCGACTACTGTGCAGTAAGGACGTCCGATGTATTGCATCCCGAAATCTATTGTGTACCGTGGCGGCTTCATCATCGGAGTCGAGATCATAAGTTTGGGCAATCTGTGCTAATATCATCTCCTCAATATCGTTGTTAGACATGGTAAATGTTTATATTGTAGGAGTAGTAGTTGTGATGCTCAACATCTATCAAAGTTGTATATTTAAATAAGTCCCACCCGACAAGTGTACATGACTAAAGCTGAAAAGATTCATGTCCACAAAATATCAGTCCTCATATTTTATATGACGTGATAAATCATCCTTGTTGGACGGTAAAACAAGTCCTGTCCAACAAGTGTACAGGACTAAAGCAGAAAAGATTCATGTCCACAAAATATCAGTCCTCATATTTTACATGAGGTGACAAATCATCCTTGTTGGACGGTAAAACAAGTCCCTCCCAACAAGTGTACAGGAACAAAGAAGAAAAGATTCATGTCCACAAAATATCAGTCCTCATATTTTACATCATGTGACAAATCGTCATTGTTGGACGGTAAAACAAGTCCTGCCCAACAAGTGTACATGACTAAAGCTGAAAAGATTCATGTCCACAAAATATCAGTCCTCATATTTTACATGACGTGACAAATCGTCCTTGTTGGACGGTAAAATAAGTCCCGCCCAACAAGTGTACAGGACTAAAGCAGAAAAGATTCATGTCCACAAAATATCAGCCCTCATATTTTACATGACGTGACAAATCGTCCTTGTTGGACAGTAAAACAAGTCCCGCCCAACAAGTGTACATGACCACAAAATATTAGTCCTCATATTTTACATGACGTGACAAAACGTCCTTGTTGGACGGTAAAACAAGTCCCGCCCAACAAGCCTATATATATAACGCCTTTTCGTCTAACATTACAAATATGGCTTCATCTCCATACAATTCATCCATTTACAATGGATCATACACAGATATTGCCGGTAACATTTGGTATGGAAAGAAACAAATTTTTCAAACTTATCCGATTGATACTTCTCGACGTTTTCTTAATGACTATGGTCATATTTTCATAATCTCCCCTACTTCTGAACCAGAAGACGGAGTTGAGTACCCTTAATATGATGTAAGGTGTGACTTGAAGGTTCTTTGCCATTACCATCATATACCTGTGCCGAGAAATTAGGCTGCCGCTCTTTGGACAATATCGTATCCCGAAGAAGCGGAGATGTTTTGCCTTGATTTATTAGAGGAAGAGATATGACAGATGGAGAGGCGCTTACAATGTTATCATAAATCACAACACGTGATGCAATCTGGTCATCACATTCAGGAATAAATGATTAACATATATAATGATTCTGCGTTGGCATCAGATAACGACATTTCAGACTACACTAATTCTGGTTAGATTACTTTTCGAAATGCGTATATGAAAATGATGGGGAAGAGTACGAACCAAATATATCAAACTATAACAAAGATATGTTAATTCTAATACGCAACGATCTTACTTACCTAAATGTTTAGTACGCAATGGGAAACCATTTTGTTGTACTTCTACTAGGTTCGACCTAAGTGTTTAAGCGTTTGTTGGTGTTTTTATGGTGTTTGTATTTTAACAATGTTTGCACTTGAATCTAATACAATGTTTGCACTTAAATATAATATAAACCACATCGTTATTAAATAAAAATGATTTTATTATCAAAAGAAATTTAATACATCGTTATTGCTGATAAGGAAATTCGTTGAATAGTCTAAAAACATCATCGGCAAGAGAGGTTTGACTGACTGATCCTCCAGGGTCTTGTGATGGTGGATGGGCTATATTTGGAGTAGGAATTGGATATTCATCTCCATATATATCAGGAGGTGTGTATTGTGGAATGGGGTTGTCCCCGGTAGATGAACTGGGCCCAGCGCCTTTAAGCTCTCTCACCCACCTTTGCCACATAAGCTCTCTCTCTAACATTATTGATTGAAGTTTCCTTATGCAGTCCTCTCTAAAAAAAACATATCACGCCATTGGTCGGGTGAGTAAAATGTGCCGGGAGCTAAGTCATTATGAGTGCTTGGCGGGTCTACTTGAATAACTGTTGTGCCACTCAAATTTGTATCTGCAACTTCAATATCCCTTGACAAAGGTATAAGATTTGACGATGAAGATTGTCCTTGTGTGTTGTATATATGGGGAGCCTCCCATCTATCTGCTGGTGCGCTGGGTACCCGTAAATCAGATGGTGCAATCGAGGCAAACCCCACCCCGTCATGATTTTTCCACCGAATTAGGAAGCTTAATATTGCACCTTTACCCACAATCTTCCATTATGTCAACCATTCGTCCTCTGATGAGACTGCGAGATGAGCAATTGCAGGTTTCCAGTTGCCAATTTGTTCCATATATGTATCCCTTGGAATGAATGCCATTGGATACGGTGGGTTTTCTGGAATCGCAACGAGACTTGTCATTTGACGGTAGCAACGATCTACGAGATACCAAGTTCCACCTAACTCGATATCCAAAAGCATTATTCATCTTTGCCCCAAATCGTGATCAATTGTAACGATATTAAACTGGTTTTTTGCTAATCCCATAAAAGGTTGCCATATGACTGACTCGGGAGAACGCATTTCCAGTTGCTCTTGCATTACCAAATTTTTAAATCTCATCTGACCCAATAAAGTCCCACGTTGATCAGACACCCATCATAGCATACGCGGCCATCTTTCCACAGCATTATCGTGCAATATGGGATCCATCGTGTGAAGGTACTCGTAGCCAAAGTACTGCGGGTTTAAGAAAAAACTCATTAGAATTCAGGAGATTATTACACAGAAAATATTTAATTTTAATGATCGTGATACAAATGTAAAATTAGAGGGAATAATACCTCTATAAGTTGCCAAAAACAATTTACTAATTTTTGCGCGTTTGTGGTACACGCGTCAAGCGCATAGTAAATACGCGCTAAAATGGAAGAACCCCAATCCTTAGTAGCCATGTCGTTAAGATTGTTTAAATAAGTTGCCCAATCCACACACAAGGTGTTATGGCCCGTCGGGAAAAAAATGGAGCTCAACACATATACAATAAAAGCTCTGGCAATTTGTTCTTCGCTCGCTAGTCTTTGCTGCGGAACTTGTTCGCACCAATCCAACATGTATTTTTTTACTGTTTTACAAGAAATATTTCTTCCTTTGAACTCTGGGTGGCCTATTCCGGGAAAATATAGGTCAAACATTTGCTCCATAGTATACTGACTAGATGTTAGAAAACTAGGCAAAATTGGATGGATTCCAATTGGAATTACTAAAACCATATAATTTAAGAATTATCAAATATGGAAACATCCAACAATAATTTATAAAAATACAAATATTGTGCGAAAAAACATTTCTGAAATATTTACCTGATAAATGAACAAAATCATAAGGGGTAATCCCCAACTCCACACTCGGTAGATGGAATGTATGAGTTATTTCCGACCACCTACTTACGAGCGCTCCATTCAATTGGTTGTCGGAGTTAGGAAAAGATTTGTTAAATAAATGACTAAAACCGAAATTCCCAATGACCGTCCGCACAAATGGAATATGGGATAATTCAGCATACACCTCTATCGGACCGTGGATACTACCGTGCATATGAAATTGACTGTCGGTTGGATTCGCTGTAGGATCAACAATCATGTCTCTCGCATGCAAAAAACTATCGTCAAACAACTGATGATAATTCCGATACAAGACTGGAAAATTCAGTGGTGGGGGTGGAATGGTATTAGGTTTTGCAAGTTTACCACACCATTTTCTTTGAATAGATAACATATTTAAAATAAATGGTATTGAATATATAAAAAATATGTCTTTGAGTTTTGGGATTTCAAAAATATTCAAGGATATTGTAGGAGATAAAATTTGTTATAGAAATAATTTTGTAATAAGAATGAAAAATAGAAGAGGAGAAAATTTTATTTATAGGGGTAAATGCATAATTAATATTTAGTTATACCGGCTATATTTGCAACGGGTATAAACGGGTATAAACGGCTAGGAGATAACGGTAAAAAATGTGGGAAAAATCTGGGCGGTAATATGTTGGCCGCCCAGATCTAGGCGGTAAGAAGTTTAACGCCCAACAGCGCCACGTCCCCACTTTACATTGTCCCAGTGTAAAACTTCGACCAACAATCTAAACAAAATAATATAAATTTACATCTACCACTACAGATGGCCTAAGTGATTGAACTAGAATTGTACATAAAATGACAAGTTGCGCAAAGTGAATAAAAAGGAAAAATTGACGTTGCATGGAGGGACATTTAGATTCAAATGGCCAAAATTAATATATTGTTAGAGTACAACGTGATTAAATTAATAAACGAAGGACCTACGGTCGTGATGAAGTATAAATGGAAATTTAGTCGGTACGCGACATAGTAAAGTGAAACCTTGCGTGATTTTTAGAAAAATAATCATAGGGAGTAAAAATGGTTTGACCATAAATTATGGGTACTAAAAATAAGGATAACAAGGCTATGGGGTCAAATTGGAAAAAAATAAGAGTTTTTGAAAAGGGGTCGATCGATCGATCGATCGAATAGGTCTTCCGAGAGTCTACCTTATTTGATGCGCTGTTTGATTATATTCCCTTGATTTTGCCACTAGTAAGCTTCTCATGTACTCCAGACCAAGATGGTTTCGGGTTATGGCATCACTTGGTGGTATATAAACGTTAGTGGAGTGTGTGCTAGGGTTGGAAAACCCTATCCTCATTCTTGCAGCCACCCTCTCCCTCTCATTCTCTAAGTTATAGTTCTTGAGGATGTTTTCTGGCCAGAAATGACAAGGCCAAAACCATCATATTACACCTCCATTTACAGAGATGAACCATCCATGTGTAATCCAACAAACCCCATAAATCATCATATAGAAACCTTAGACATATGGTACAAGGTAGAAGATGAAGTTCTTGAAGCTTGTTGGGTGTTCTGAAAATGGAGTTGGAAGAGGGTTCTTGGAGGTTGAAGAAAGCTAGCTTGTAGATGGAGAATGGATTCTTGGAGACAAGCTTTGGCGGGATTTCAGAGACCCCCTTGAGGCCACCTTTGAAGGTGGGGGGTCCTCCATCTTCTACAACATCTACACCATTTTGGAAGCATTAGAGGTGGGATTCTTTAACCTTGGTTTAGGTTTATTATTTAGCATAATGTTAGATTGCTATTTACATATATTAGGTTTAATATATGTAGGAGTTGTGTTGATTTGCATCCATGGAGTTCGTTGGGTGGGTTTCTATGATTTCTTGAACAAATGGGTTTTCAAAGAAGTGATTTAAATGGGTTTTGAATTTGACAAAAATTTTAGAATAGTATTTTCCACCATTTGGGTGTAAAATGTGTAAGAAAATGGTTAAAATCCATTCATGGGTTTATTGGTTACACTCTTGGTATTTTGTGTAAGGATGGGTATTTAAAATGAGGATTAAATGTACTAATAGACTTTTTAGTATTATGTTTACTATTTTCTATGAAAATGGGTAATTACAACAAGAGGTTGAATGGGTTTTTAAAATAGATAACTTTCAGCCCCAAATCACAAATATTTTATGGAGTAAAATGTTTTAGTTTCAAGTTTTAAGGTGAATAAATGATTTCTTTGATAAATGAACATTTAACGCATGTGTACGCTTTTTGTTACATTGATATAGTGATTTTTATGTTGATAAATCATTATAAAGTGCACAAATAAACTTTCATTTATAAAGTGTACTATTTAGTTTGTTTTAAACTAAGTTTTGGGGTTAAAAGCATAAATATGTAAAAGTGTAGTCTTCTTGAGAACTTTGGGTAAAAATATAAATAATGAGAATATAGGAGACTAAGTTTGAAATAAAAGACTAAGTATGGGTTTTTATGCAATTAGCCGTAATGAAAGTGTGTGGCACCAACTTTGAAATTATAAAGTGTCAAATGTGTAAATGTTGGTTAAAATGGGGTTCTAGTGTTAAACTCACAAAATCAAGTGCGGGGACTTTAATATGTGAAAGGCATGATTTTATATATTAAAGAGGCTAAAATGCAAAATGCGTAATTTTTGACAAAGTGAGAAGTTGAAGAATTATTTTAATGACGAAAATGCCCACGTGTCGAGAGCGCAACTCAAAAAGGGTGTTTTTGTGAATAACACTTGAAAAAGAATAAGGTTGCAAATTTTGGTGAAAAAAAGGGGAAATCGGTAATTAACCTAAAGTGGAGCATTTTTATGAAATAAAAATGTGAGTGAATGTTTTTATACAAGTACGATGAAATTGAATTAAGTCATAAAATGTGAATTATTTTATGTATAATATGAACGCGTGTGTAAATAAAGGACTTAAAGAGAAGTAGTGATTTTCCAAGTATATTGAGAAAATGGATGGTTAAGTCCAAGTCTTTGGCTTCGGCCCAAAAGGAATGCAAATTAAAGTACAAATTATGAAAATGTTGAACACATTGGCAAGATAATGATATTGGATGATGCCGGGTTAAATAATTAAGCAGGGTTATGCTGTCCCTAGTGGTGAAAGACACCAGACCAACTGCAGTAGTATATGGCGGCGGAGACCGATGGTGTGAGGCCACGAAGTCCGTGAGTGTTTGTTGGCAAAATCCCCAAGAAATAATAATGCTAAGTAATGAATCGAATATTCATGAAATAGGCATAAATGAATGGCGCTAGTTCATTGATTCACTAATGCAAGAATAACACATTAAATGTTAAAAGTTCATGTGGTAACATGGGATGGTTTAATAAGGTGACTTAATAAAATTAAGCTACCTAAGGAGATTTGAATTAAAGTAAACACAATCGTGTGTTACATGAGGTTTACAAAGGAAAAGAGTATTTTTTTAAACACGGCATGCGTGTGTAATGAATGGAAGTCCTGAAATGGTTAAGTAACTTTGGCGTGAGTTAATGAACATTGGATAGTAAAGCTTTTGAAAGTAAGAGGAATGTTTTCCAAACAAATGACATTTGTTTAAGCTGCGTGAGTTAATGGGAAACACATACAAGTCCTATGCATAGTAATGCAAATGACTGTTTTGTAATGTTAAGGAAGTTAAATGGTTTTAAATGAAGTTTTTGGAATAAAACGATTAAATACATTGGCATATGTATTTTTCAAAAGTATATATGTAGACATATACATATGTTCATATGCATGTATTGTAGCATGTGAGTACTTTTTTTTGCCGCTCGTTTCTATATTGCATTTGTATATGATCCCACTGAGCATTCGGCTCACATCTCTTCTTTGTTGCGACAGGTTGTACGATATTTAGTACTTTGAGAGCGCTATACAGGTAAGTAACTATCTGCATTTATGATTAGTAGATCTATTTACTTGGCCTTGGAGGCACTTCCTTTGGGCCATATCACGTAGTAATTATAAATTGGACTAGCATGCTAATAAGTGTAACATTAAATACTAATAAAAATGGATTAGAAACATTACTTAGGCTGTTTCATTGCACTCCACTATTAATGTACAAATTGGATTTAGTTAATCCTTTATCAACCTTTAAATTTAGTTCGGGACGTTACAACTTTGGCCAAACGGAGTCCGAGAGCTCCTGGTGGCCTTCGGATCGATTTTCGAGAAAAAACTGATCATTTGTCCCAACGGTTATGCTGTTTTAAGCACGGGGTAGACCATTGGAAAGGGGTTTTAGTGCCCTTCGAAGATTCAAAGAGATTTTGCTCTGACGGTGAAGTTAATTGGGGTCGATTCGAGGACCAGGAGCACCCGATGACCTCTGAATCAATTTTTGATAGTGAAATGGTCCATTCGTCCGAACCATTATGCCGATTCTGGCACGGGGCATTAGAACTTGGTATCAGAGCTCTAGGTTCATGTTCCTATCAAGTGTGACATCGTGAGGTCAGTAGTGGATCTTCTGGCTTCGATGTTGGTTTGGATCGGTCACACCAAACTAGTGACGATTTCGGTTCACATTATGATGGTAATGCCAAGGATGATAGCATGATGTGAAAATATTTTGAGGTAATAAAACAGTTAAGTTTGTTGTTATTCATGTTCCGCTAAGTTTTGATGTTAATGTATTTATGAGCCACGAGGGTTAGTGTAAACCATTATGTGGTAACACCTTAGTCTTGTGTGATGTACATCACATGGAAGTTCGATGATTAGCAAGACTTAATGATTTCAGTTGAATCTTAGTTGGTATGCTTGGGGTTTCATCTATGGGATTGGGCGACTAAGTAGCGTGACTTGTGAATGAAAAATTCTATGGAACTTAGAATGTCTAAGTGACTTGATTATGATTTGGGTTTAGATGATCGAATTAATTCAGTTTAAATTAAGAACGAATCAATGCAGTCCTTGAGAGTTAGCATTAGAAATGGTGGTAATACCGTAGTCTTCTGCATAAGATATGCATAGTGTGGCAACTTTGGCGTCGAGAGTAGCCTTACTTTGATGGAAAATTTCGAGTAGTGTTCGTTACAACGTGACATTAAAGGTTTTGTATTTCATCTATGGAGATTAGGTGACCGGATAATGCTCGTAAATACTAGTCTTGAGGTGAGAATAAATTGGTTCCTTTGGCCAAGGACTTGGAGTTGGTGTACCTTGATTTTAATATGGGCCTAGGTAATCATGGTGATTGGAGATGACCTAGAAGTGAACTTAGACAACCTGGCAGTTAAATATTAAGAACTACCCTTGTAATGTTCTAGAATAGGACCTCTCGCGGCGTCTTTAGGGTGAACCTCCTCTCAGGAAAAACTTGAGGTGCCATGTCCTCCCAACAATCTAGTAGTACTAATGTATGGTCTCAATGATAATGATACGATTTTGAGAAAAAGTTTCCCTTGTGGCGTCAAAGGTATTGGCCTAAAAGTTTTATAGGTAGTACCCGATGCCTGTAACCTACCAAAGTTTTCTAGTGGTAATAGCTTTTGGTTTAGCAAGTGAGTATGATGACTTTATTGTGAGATGAGTTAATTATCATGATTTAATGTTTATTGAAGTTAAACGATGTGATGTGATAAGTTTGACCTAGCGTTAGTGTTGCAAGTAGGCAGTTGAACTTGTGTTAATGATGCCTTGGAGGCAATTGCGAAGGATTAGCTAATGAAGCGTCGGTGCAAATGATAGGCTTTCCATAGTAATGGTGAATTTAAGGTTGTACCACGTAGTACGGTACTGTCGATGTCTCTCATTGATATTATGGGTTCCCTTATGACTTCAGGAATGAAGAGTTGTGATGGGTATAATACATAGCGGTTGGTATTGTTGTTTGGCCCCTGAGGAAATATTTTAGCGATTATATTCGGGTGAATACTTAAAAGGATTTTTGACATGATAACTCTTAGTCTAGGATGTGTATGTTCATGGGAGACGATTTGAGTTGGAGGTATTTTGTGTTAAGGTTTACATAGCTATGATAAGCTACCAATTATTGCAACTCTATTCAGTCATACTAATTACGGCAATATTTTGGGTTAGTACCATGGCTTGCTTTTAAGCTTGTGATGTGATATGACTTTTGCGGATAATGTAGAAAAAAAAAGGGTCGATAATTGTTAGAGTATACACTGGAAAGACTAAAAAAATGATGATGTTCATCTAAATTTGGAAATAACATTCGTAATGGAGTGCTAGCATATGGCACTTGTGTGAGATACTCACATGTTTCGGTATAACCCTAATAAGGGAAATCATTGGGCCTTAAGTATGGGTAAGGCTTGGAAGTTTTTATACACGATTAGGTTGGTTGTGATTGGGATCGTATAGGACGTGTTAGGAGTTGCAGCAGTGTCTTGTGAATTGAATGGATGAAAACTGTGTAAGCATAAGTAGTTTCCTGATTAGAGTAACCTCAGAGGTAAAAGATTAGTTATCACGCATTAAGGTTATGGAGACCTGGGTTTGAGGGGTCAATGACTGAAGATAAGTGTCGAAAAATGCACTTTTATCTGGATTTGGTTAGGCTCATCTATGATAAACAGGTAGCATTGGTCCTAAGGAGGGAAGCCCAGTGCATAGGTCCCCAAAGAAATTATTTGTATTTCCGTTCGTCCATCAATGAGGGATGATTTATGGTTAATGGGTCAGTCAAGGTATGTGGTATGGCAATAGACATCAAGGGTATGTTGGTTTCATTCTTTTTTTGACTCGATACGTAAAAAAAATGATTATTTCATTCTGGCGTGGCAGTCGCCTGATCCATTGCATCTTCTTGTGTATTCTTTGAGACCGATAATGGGAAGTTACTATTGGTTATGATTCGGGTGTGGCGCGTCATAATCTTGGTAGTGATGCAGGCAGGACAACTGTGGCTGATGCGTCGCGGTACACGAGTGCGCTCTTGTTCGGAAACACCCTTGTTCTACCCTAGTTTGTGTATGTGTGTGGCCTCGTGTTTATTGCGTAATATTACGCTTACATCACTTTATTTCTTTAGGTTATCACGTCTTGTTAGTTAACTGGTATAGTTGGTTGCGATTCGGGCATGCGTTTCGCGATTGTGATTTAATAATACTATGAAAATCATGGCTTGATGAGATGTTAGGTACTGGTGTTGCACTTGGTTATGAGTTATCCAAGATATGATATCCCGCGATATTTGTTCGATAATACCTAAGATGACTCTGGGTTAGCATAAGGTTCTAGTAGGATATAACGGTCAGGTAGACCTTGAAGGTGAGGTGCATGTCTTGAAAATCACTGATGGGTATGACTAGAAACGTTGAGGTTCTATGGCGCGATCCGAAATTGTGTAAGGAAATGTAGGATGGAAATCTTATTATAGGAATGATCCTTGAAAATGAATTCATTAGTGAAAGTGTGTCACTTGGCGGATACCGATCATCCCGAGGTTCATTTTGATGGACGGGCTGGGCCTGCTTGAGGAATTAGCAATGAGACCTTAGAGTTAGTTCATCGTGATGGGGTTGGCACGGGAAAGTGACGAGAATAAAAGCTTTGTGTTTTAGGTCATAGTGTCGACGATGTCCTAGGATTGGAAACTAATTATGGGCAATCGGATTCTAAGTTGATGAACCAAGAATTTTGAGGACGAAATTTCCTAAGGAGGGAAGAATGTAATACCCCGCCCTAGAAAATAAATGTTAAATAATAATTAGAGTATTTCATTCAGAAATGGAATTGAAGAAACAATTAAATAAGTGATTGAACTAGAATTGTACATAAAATGACAAGTTGCGCAAAGTGAATAAAAAGGAAAAATTGACGTTGCATGGGCGTCATGGAGGGACATTTAGATTCAAATGGCCAAAATTAATATATTGTTAGAGTACAACGCGATTAAATTAAGAAACGAAGGACCTACGGTCATGATGAAGTATAAATGGAAATTTAGTCGGTTGGCGACAATGTAAAGTGCAACCTTGTGTGATTTTTAGAGAAATAGTCATAGGGAGTAAAAATGGTTTGATCATAAATTATGGGTACTAAAAATAAGGATAAAAAGTATGTGGGGTCAAATTGGGAAAAAATAAGATTTTTTGAAAAGGGGTCAATCGATCGACGATGAGGATCGATCGATCGATCGAACAGGTCTTCCGATAGTCTGCCTTATTTGATGCGCTGTTTGATTATGGTCCCTTGATTTTGCCACTTGTAAGCTTCTTATGTACTCCAGGCCAAGACAATTTCGGGATAGGGCATCACTTGGTGGTATATAAATGTTAGTGGGGTGTGTGCTAGGGTTGAAAAACCCTTTCCTCATTCTTGCAGCCACCCTCTCCCTCTCATTCTCTAAGTTTTAATTCTTGAGGATGTTTTCTGGACAGAAATGACAAGGCCAAAACAACCATATTACACCTCCATTTACAGAGATGAACCATCCATGTGTAATCCTACAAACCCCATAAATCATCATATAGAAACCTTAGACATATGGTACAAGGTAGAAGATGAAGTTCTTGAAGGTTGTTGGGTATTCTGAAAATGGAGTTGGAAGAAGGTTCTTGGAGGTTGAAGAAAGCTAGCTTGTAGATGGAGAATGGTATCTTGGAGACAAGATTTGGTGGGCTTTTAGAGACCCCCTTGAGGCCACCTTTGAAGGTGGGGGGTCCTCCATCTTCTACAAGATCTACACCATTTTGGAAGCATTAGAGGTGGGATTCTTTAACCTTGGTTTAGGTTTATTATTTAGCATAATGTCAGATAGCTATTTACATATATTAGGTCTAATATATGTAGGAGTTGTGTTGATTTGCATCCATGGAGTTCATTGGGTGGATTTCTATGATTTATTGAACAAATGGGTTTTCAAAGAAGTGATTTAAATGGGTTTTGAATTTGACAAAAAATTCAGAATAGTATTTTCCACCATTTGGGTGTAAAATGTGTAAGAAAATGGTTAAAATCCATTCATGGGTTTATTGGTTACACTCTTGGTATTTTGTGTAAGGATGGGTATTAAAAATGAGGATTAAATGTACTAATAGACTTTTTAGTATCATTCTTACTATTTTCTATGAAAATGGGTACTTACAACAAGAGGTTGAATGGGTTTTTAAAATAGATAAATTTCAGCACCAATTCACAAACATTTTATGGAGTAAAATGTTTTAATTTCAAGTTCTAAGGTGAATAAATAATTTCTTTGATAAAAGAACATTTTACGCATGTGTACCCTTTTTGTTAGATTGATATAGTGATTTTTATGTTGATAAATCATTATAAAGTGCACAAATAAACTTTCATTTATGAAGTGTACTATTTAGTTTGTTTTAAACTAAGTTTTGTGGTTAAAAGCGTATGTATGTAAAAGTGTAGTCTTCTTGAGAACTTTGGGTAAAAATGTAAATAATGAGAATATAGGAGACTAAGTTTGAAATAAAAGACTAAGTATGGGTTTTTATGCAATTAGCCATAATGAAAGTGTGTGGCACCAACTTTGAAATTATAAAGTGTCAAATGTGTAAATGTTGGTTAAAATGGGGTTTTAGTGTTAAACTCACAAAATCAAGTGCGAGGACTTTAATATGTGAAAGGCATGATTTTATATATTAAAGAGGCTAAAATGCAAAATGCGTAATTTTTGACAAAGTGAGAAGTTGAAGAATTATTTTAATGACGAAAATGCCCACGTGTCGAGAGCGCAACTCAAAAAGGGTGTTTTTGTGAATAACACTTGAAAAATAATAAGGTTGCAAGTTTTTGTGAAAAAAGGGTAAATCGGTAATTTACCTAAAGTGGAACATTTTTATGAAATAAAAATGTGAGTGAATATTTTTATACAAGTACGATGAAATTGAATTAAGTCCTAAAATGTGAATTATTTTTGGTATAATATCAATGCGTGTGTAAATAAAGGACTTAAAGAGAAGTAGTGATTTTCTAAGTATAATGAGAAAATGGACGGTTAAGTCCAAGTCTTTGGCGTCGGCCCAAAAGGAATGCAAATTAAAGTACAAATTATGAAAATGTTGAACACATTTGCGAGATAATGATATTGGATGATGCCGTATTAAATAATTAAGCAGGGCTATGCTATCCCTTGTGGTGAAAGACACCAGACCAACTGCAGTAGTATATGGCGGCGGAGACCGATGGTGTGAGGCCACGAAGTTTGTGAGTGTTTGTTGGCGAAATCCCCAAGAAATAATAATGCTAAGTAATGAATCAAATATTCATGAAATAGGCATAAATGAATGGCGCTAATTCATTGATTCACTAATGCAAGAATAACGCATTTAATGTTTAAAGTTCATGTGGTAAGATGGGATGGTTTAATAAGTCGACTTAATGAAATTAAGATACCTAAGGAGATTTGAATTAAAGTAAACACAAGCGTGTGTTACATGATGTTCACAAAGGAAAAGAGTATTTTTATAAACATGGCTTGTGTGTGTATTGAATGGAACTCCTGAAATGGTCAAGTAACTTTGGCGTGAGTTAATGAACATTAGATAGTAAATCTTTTGAAAGTAAGAGGAATGTTTTCCAAACAAATTCCATTTGTTTAAACTACGTGAGTTAATTGGAAACAAGTATAAGTCCTAAGTATAGTAATGCAAATGACTGTTTTGTAATGTCAAGGAAGTTAAATTGTATTAAATGATGTTTTTGGCTAAAACGATTAAATACATTGGCATATGTATTTTTCAATAGTATATATGTAGACATATACATATTTTCACATGCATGTAGTGTAGCGTGTGACTACTTCTTTCTATCGCTCATTTCTATACTGCATTTGTATATGATCCCACTGAGCATTCGGCTCACATCCCTTCTTTGTTGCGACGGGTTGTATGATTTTTTGTACTTTGAGAGCGCTATACAGGCAAGTAACTATCTGCATTTACGATTAGTAGCTCTGTTTACTTGGCGTGGGGGCACTTCCTTTGGGCCATATCACATAGTGATTGTAAATTGGACTAACATGGTAATAAGTGTAACGTTAAATACTAATAAAAACGGATTAATAAAATTACTTAGGATGTTTCATTGCACTCCACTATTAACGTAGGAATTGGATTGGGTTAATCCTTTAATAACCTTTAAATCCGGTTCAGGACGTTACAACTTTGGTCAAACGGAGTCCGAAAGCGCCTGGTGGCCTCCGGATCGATTTTTGGGGAAAAACTGATCGTTCGTCTGAATGGTTATGCTATTTTGCACACGGGGCAGACCATTGGAAAGGGGTTTTAGTACCCTTCGAAGATTCAAAGATCTTTTGCTCTGACGGTGGAGTTGATTGGGGTCAATTCAGGGACTAGGAGCGCCCGATGGTCTCTGAATCAGTTTTCGATAGTGAAATGGTTCGTTCGTCCGAACCGTTATGCCGATTCGGGCACGGGGCATTAGAACTTGGTATCAGAGCTCTAGGTTCATGTTACTATCAAGTGTGACGTCGTGAGGTCAGTAGTGGTTCTTCTGGCTTCGATGTTGGTTTGGATCGGTCACACCAAACTAGTGACGATTTCGGTTCACATTATGATGGTAATGCCAAGGATGATAGCATGGTTTGAAAATATTTTGAGGTAATAAAACAGTTAAGTTTGTAGTTATTCATGTTCCGCTACGTTTTGATGTTAATGTATTTATGAGCCACGAGGGTTAGTGTAAACCATTATGTGGTAACACCTTAGTCTTGTGTGATGTACATCACATGGAAGTTTGATGATTAGAAAAACTTAATGATTTCAATTGAATCTTAGTTGGTATGCTTGTGGTTTCATCTATGGGATTGGGCAACTAAGTAACGTGACTTGTGAATGAATAATTATATGGAAATTAGAATGTCTAAGTGACTTGATCATGATTTGGGTTTAGATGATCGTATTAATTCAGTATAAATTAAGAACGAATCAGTGTAGTCCTTGATACTTAGCATTAGAAATGGTGGCAATACCCTGTAATACCCCGTAATTCTATTGACTTTATTTAATTGGATTAATTAAATTAAATGGGAATTAATTAGAAATTAATTCGAATTTAAATACTAGCGAAACATGAGTTGGTATTTGATTATGATGATAATATTGAGTATTACTGAATTTACTTGGTGATATATGATTATGGAAATTATTAAAATACTCAGGTGTCATAAGTACGACAATTTGGGAAATTAAGTTGGGACGCGCGTGTCAATCGCGTCAGGAATCAATTTAATTAGATTAAAAAGTAAATTATAATTTAATCATCTGTATGGTCATTTTGAGTGCGCCAACGTGTCCGGAGGGGTCGAAATAGTCAGAAAACAGTAGCCGGGGGTTTAGTTTGGGTCCCGGAGCATTTTTAGGCCAAACCGACAACTCGTGAGGGTATTTTGGTCATTCTAAAAATTAAGGAATTAAGACCCACGAATTATAGTGTGTATTTATTTATTATTGGAAGGGCCATTAGGTCCATTATCAGCCAAAAACAAAGAGTGGGCTACGTGAGTTAGAGCAGAAGTTGCAGGAGGTTTCCAAAACCTAGCTACCAACCACCACCACCAAATCTTGATGGAATTGTGACCGGAAAGAAGGAAAGAACCAACCCTCGGACACCATCAACGATTCTAAACATCAAACTTAAGGCAAGTGATTTAATTCTATTAGTTTCAACAAATATATCTTCCATGTTAGTGTAGAAATTGATATTTGTCTTGAAAGAGGATAAAATCCTATGAAATTTGAGGAAGAACTATAAATCTTTGATAGGAATTGCATGTAGATTTGTTCTGGACGAAATTCAGTAACCAAAAATATAACCCTTGATGAATTAAGAATGGATTTAAGAAGAGAAATATCATGATTCTTGAAGAAAATAGAAAACTAGGGTTGTTATGAAGATTTGATCCACATAAGGTTAATTGTTGATGATTTAATGGCTTTGGAACGTTAAAAATATTGTATTTAGGTAGTACAATGATCCTACATCCTCAGTTTAGAATTTCATACCTTGTAATGGAGTTTTGGGACAAATCTGGGACTGAAAAACGAAGCAATTCATAGCCTTTTCTGGTGCGATCGATCGATCGACATTCATAGGTCGATCGATCCACCACCATCGATCGATCGATATCCAAGGTGGATCGATCGACCTTCCCAAAAATTGTGATATTTTTCCCCTTATTGAATTTTAGCAATTTCGACCCTAGAGAATTATGGGTGGGGACTTTGTGAACAATTTTAGATTTAAGGAGGACTAGTAGGCATGTATATGAGACCCGAATTATTATTAGAATTAAATTTGGGAGTTATGTTAGAGCTAATAAGGTTCGACGAGTGAGGTACTATTAAAGACTACGATGAAATGAGTTAAATCTATATAGTTGATATTATAAGGTTAGTGGCAGAAATATGGACCTTAAGAGTATTGGATTAAAGTGTGGGAATAATAGGAAACTTAGTAACCTTTATGAGTTAGGTTTTAAGTACTTGAAACTACGATGTGAGATGTGTCGGTGGACTATATTATATAACTATCCGAAAGTATAAAAATGTACTAATTTGATTAATGGTATAGGAATTGAGAACATACCTTTAATAATATTATAAATTATATAAGTGTGTGAAGGCTTAGTATATGGATTTATATGTGTATGACATACCTACCGTACTTGCTATCGCGGGAGGTCGGCTTGCGAACAGGGACATCTAATACTTGTGTGACTACGGGGGGATTTAGATTGGTACCTTAAGGACATAGGGCTGGGAATGACTTATTTGTGAGTTGATAAGTTAGCTAACCATGGGAGCGTAGGTATGTGCGTGACCCATGGGTATGTGAACTATGTTCGCCTCCAATATGTGTGATTTTGCTTATTAAAATGGTTACTGAGAGATTTTGAATACGTAGTCCTTATGTACGTGATGTACCGGGATTCGTTAGCAGAGTATGTGTGCACCACATCTTAGCTTAGGGGTGCCCCAATTGTATAATTATGTTGGAATTTATATATTGGTGATGATAATAGACTCCTTATTAATGTATGAATATTTGCGACACTTTGAGTAAAGTTAGAATTGAGAATTTCGTATAAGATCTAATATAAATTAATCTGAGAAATGAAAAGGTAGATTCACATAGGTTAGATTGGAATGTCTTGAACAAACACCTACATTATCATCTGAGTATAGGTTGCGGTATAAACTAGTTAGTTAGCGGCATAACTAAGAGGGGTTATGGATCTACGTTAGGTATGCACATTAGTTGAGAGGTAAGAACTCATGTGAGAGCACGGAACTAACAAGTACTTAATATTCATTGTTTAATGTAATTGAACACTTGCTATATTTTCAACTGTTTTCACAATCGAGATCTGACCCGTTTGCTTTCAAATATATTTTTCTTGAAAAACCTTTTAGGTGTCCAACCACAGGGACGCCAAGCTTAGGAGTTCCGTTTCAGTGACGTGCTGTAGCTGATGTGGAAGTTACATGATCTTGATGATAAACGCCTCCACTTTCTATATTGATTCCACTTCAGACTTAATCAGTTGTTAGGGCATGTCGGCCCATTTCTTTTAGAGACATTTTTATCATACTCAGTTTCCTTTCAGTTATGGAGTTAAATTTATTTATTATTCAGACATTTTATTTTGCTTTATTCATTATTTGGACTATTCTGAGGAGTGTTACTCCAGACTCATTTATTATTCCATTTATATTATGTTGTGACTGTGATGTAATTATGTTATCACTAGTTAATAAATATTCGTTGGATTGCATGTTAATTTAATTTAATAGAATTTGACAACTCACTTTTTAAATATTAAGTGGCTAGTAATTGTTTAAAAATGTTTTCGACAGTGACGCTATGAACTGAACCAACTTGACATTTTGTATTAATTTGAATAAAGGAGTAGATACCCGGTATTTAATTAGTCGGGGTTGTTGCCCAGAAAGATACTCAAGAGGGGGGGTGAATTGAGTTTTTACAAACTTTAAAGTCAAATTAATATTTTAGAAAAATATTAAATTTAAATCACTTAAACAAATTTCAGATTTATAAAACTATAAAGAATAAATCCAACAATATCAAATAAATGCAACTAACTAATTTAAACAACTAGATATGCATATTTTAACACTCTAGAAATATTAAATTAATTTTCGTATTTAATATTAAGTGATATTGTGAAATTAATTATTTAATTCAAAAATAATTATTTTACCCTTAAAATTAATTAAGTCAAATTTCGGAATTAATTTATTTGCAAGATAGTGTGCTGAAAATATTAACTCAAGCAAGCATGTCCAAATAAATAAATAGAGGTGCGGAAAATAAATGACACCGAAATTTAACGTGGTTCGGCCAAATCCCGGCCTACGTCCACCCGCCTAGAGCCCCTGTCTCCTTTGCGCTTCACTAAACCTGATCCACTTGCGGGTAGGATCAAACCACCGCGTACAACTGTTTGCAAGCTAACTCCGCGCTTCAAACCCCGTGGCCCACTTGCGGGTAGGAACCAATTACCGGTACAAACCGAAGCTTCAACAAAGCTTCACAAAAAATCTGAATTTTTGTAGTACAGAATAAAATACTGAAACTCCTTAAAATACAATTTTTAATCTGAGTTTCTCCTTCTTGAATCAGACTTCAATAAATGATGTTGAAGTAGGAACAAGTCTTCTTCTTCAAATGATTGAGCAGATGATAAAATTAATTGCTCTCTTGAATGTGTAGCTGAGTAGTAAATTAAATGCTCTCAATAATATTTCAAGTGCTGTTCATATTCTCATTCAAGTCTGCTATTGTTCAATGCAGCTCTTCAAAGCTTTAATATGTGTCTTCCAAAAACTAGTTGTTAGACACAGCATATTTGAGCATTAAATGCTCCTGATATTGCTGAGATGGTGTAGTCTGAAAATAATCTCCAAGACTGATCTGCAAATCTTCATTTTTCTTCTCAATAAAAATATGACTGTTGAAGCATAATAATGGTCATCTGAAAATATGGGACTGAAAGTAGCTTTGAGGTGACTCATATATTTTCTGCATAAAAGATTGTTAGTCCAAGAGATAAAATACACAACTGAAGTATTTATGTGGAACCATTGTGTAAAGAATATAACTGGTGTGTCAAGAGTATTTTTTAGTCAAGAGAGTAAATGGGACAAAGTAAATAAATTTTTTTTTTCACACTGATATAAAAAGTTTCAGAACAGATATGAAACTAAATTTCTGACAAATATATGTAAAGATAATTTCGGACAAAACAAATAGATTTCAGACAAAAAAAAATAATTTCGGACTGATATAAAAATAGATTTCGGAACAGATAAAAAAAAATTAGTTTCGGACTGATATAAAAATAGAATCTGGACAGATAAAAAAAAATTCTGACAGATATTTAAATCAGAAATTCGGACAGATATATATATATATATATATATATATATATATATATAATTTCTTTAAGCTGTAAAAAAAGTTGTAAATAGGAAATACAAATAAATATAAAGATCGCGTTGTCCAAAACTGTCAGAGGAGGATGGAAGAAGCAAAAATTATAATTTTAACGTTATAAATAAAATGCTTTTATTTATCTGCCAAAGCAGTGATAAGAAACAAACTGTCCGAGACAGTTGATGACGCGCGGCTCAAGACATGATCAGAAAGTACTGTATTCATTAAATAAGTATGGCGGAAAGTTAAAAAAAAACTCTGCTAACAGATATGGGTTAAAAAAAATTCCAATGACGTCAGATTACTGGCCATATATTTATTGCCTAAATACCATACATACAACATGGTATGGTTGTGCCGAGATTTAATAAAAGATATTACTGCACAAAAAAGCAAGTTCCAAAGTAACATATGATTAGACTGACTTGACTTGAGAAAGTACACGCATGGCTCAAAAAAAATAATAATTATCAACTGAACAAGATTTAAAAAAAAAAAACAAGTGGCCGAAATAATAACAGGTATACACACTAGTAGGTCAAAACACTTACTCATATCTATCAAATGTATGGCCACAAAATGACGAAGTGATATTAGTCATCCTAGGCATAATGAACTTAAGGCTATATATGAGATAGTTATGACAACTATTTGTCCATCTTGGTTTAAGCACGTACAGTTCACCAGCTAAGGCTATTCCCTATGTATTCAACAAATAAACAAGTAGGTAACCTTGGTCAAAGCACCAATTACAAGAAACCAAGTGCTAAAGATATTATTTTGAAAGTTTATTTTAGTAAAAAAAATAATTTCGAAAATACATTTCAGTTAAAAAAAAATTATTTCGGAAATACATTTCAGTAAAATAATTTCGAAATTTTTTTTAATAAGAATTTTATTTTAAACAAAGTTGCACCAAAAAAAAAACTTATTTTCAAAAAAAATATAATTTCTTTTTAGAAAAAAAATGTTTAGGCTCACAATTAATAAGACACACAAATAAAAAATCATAGATCAAGAAATATGCAAGTGTGCCTAATGTGTCAAGTGCAAATGTGCAATACACGAGAATACCTTTAGTCGGATATGTTCGTTGAGTAAAGTCGAGGTATGTTGAGTCGGAAATAAAACTTGACATAAATGCAAATATTATATAACATAATAAATATATGTATATAATGGTATATGAACAAATATTATACAATAAGGAATATCTATTGAATAACTTAATAAAAATATGTTTGGAATCATCAAAATCAATATATTAAGTTAAACTAAAATGTATATTAATTAAACTAATTTAATTAATTAGGGATAAATAACATTTTCGTTAACAGGGGTGTCACAGGTGGTATCAGAGTATCAGGTTCTAGTGTCCTTAGGATTTGTACGGCTTGTTATGCTTCCGCGTAGCGTCCTTTGATATAGGGACCTATATTTTAGGATTGTTGTACTCTTTTGTGTATTTTACGCTCTTCAGCTATTTTGAGATATTAACTGTGGACTTATAAGACTTCTATCTCATTTCAGATGCCTCCACGATGTGCAAAGAGAGTTCCCAGGGGTGCTCAGACCGAGCCACATCATGCACCAGTTAAGGGTACTATGAACGCTGCAGAAGTTGCCGCCATTATAGCCCATGCGGTAAATGCCGCATTAGCAGTTGTACAGTAGGCATCGCATCAGGCACCTGTGGTTGCCCCAATTTAGGCTCATGCATTCCCATCTTCTTGGGAATGGGTCCGAGATGCCTTTCAGAAGGCACACCCTTCGGAGTTTGCAGGTAGCTCCGACATAGTTGTGTTCGGTTAGTGGAATAAGGACATCTAAAGACACTTGAGGATGTATGGGTGTACGGATGTACAGAGATAGATACTGGCTACTTTCAAGCTGGTAGGATCAAAGCTGCAGTGGTGGGAATCTATTACCACCGCGGAGGAGAGATATGTTCTTGCCATTCAGGAGTTCTGGGTGCGGTTTGACCGCAAGTATTTTCCCTCAGCAGTTCATATCGAGATGAGGATGAAGTTGATGAACCTCAAGCAGGAGGGGAAGATAGTGGCCGAATATGAGGCTGAGTTCATAAATTTTCTGAACATTATTCCCGATGAGATTCCGACTGAAGAGAAGAAGATACGAAAGTTCATGGATGGGTTGACATGGAGGATTCATCATTACTTTCTAGGAAATCTCTCGTTGGACACTTATTCTGATGTGGTTAACGCAGCATTACTTCACTGCCAGGACCACCACTTTCACTTGTCAGAGGGTAAGCGAGCAGGAGAGTCCAACCATCAGGGCAGGACATGGGAGAATGGTGCCAGCGGGGCACAATCAGCTCAGGGTCAGCACAGGCAGGGTGATCAGAGTTCCCAACAAGGGGATTCTAAGAGATTTAGATCTGGAGGTTTGAGAAATGGTCATGGAGGTTTTCGGCATGGCCGACAGGGTCAGCACGGCGACCAATAGGGCCAACACGACTAGCAATAGCAGTAGTTTCAGCAGGGCCAGTATGGTCAGGGTAGGAATGGTAACGGCCATCAGGGTCGTGGGCAACAGGGTCCGAGAGGGGGAAGCTTTGAGGGAAATGTTTTATTTGTGGAAAGATTGGCCACAAATGCCAGAAGTGTCCTGAAAGGGGCAGGCCCCCACAGCAGCAACAACAGGGTGCTCGACATCAGCCCTAGAGACCTATGTTTCCCGCCTCTCTCCCAGCACCACAGAAAATGCTAGCTTTACCACCCATCCCAGCGGTCCCAGTCCAGCAGGGACAACTTCAGTACGGGCAGGTTTATCAGCTCTAGCAAGCCGCAGTCCCACAGGATCCACCTGCTATTGAGGGTATGTTTTCTATTCAGGGTACTATGGGGCGTATTTTGTTTGACACGGGAGCCACACACTGTTTCATTACCACGAGATTTGCACGCACTATGGGGTTGTTAGATACCGCGGAAAGCACTGTTACTTGCGTAGATTCACCATTGAGTAGGGGTTCTGTGATTTCACTTATATGTAAAGGTGTGGGTGTAGAGATCGGGAGGTTTACTTTACCTGTCGATATGTTAGTGTTAGATATGACTACGTACGATGCGATTATCGGTATGGATTGGCTAGTTGCGTATCGAGCCATGATTTATTGATTTAGTAGGAGTATTATTTTTGCCATACCCGGGCAGGAGATGTTCCTAGTGGAGATGCCTCGTCCTGAGGGAGGATCGTCCACTCACTTGTACTATATAGAGGAGGAGACCTCTAAGGAAGTGGTAATACCACTCGATTCGATTCCATTGTTAGGGAGTTCACTGATGTATTCTAGGATATTCCAGGATTACCTCTTAGTAGAGAGATATACTTTGTCATCGACTTGACGCCGGGCACTCGGCCAATTGCCTGCGCACCTTACCGTATGGCTCCATTGGAGATGAGAGAGCTACAGGATCAGATCGAGTAGCTTGGGCCAGGGGTTTATCCGTAGGAGTACTTCACCGTGGGGTGCCCCTGTGCTATTTGTGAAGAAGAGGGATGGATCTTTGAGGTTGTGTGTAGATTACTGGGAGTTGAATAAAGTCACGATACCGAACAAGTATCCGTTGCCCCGAATCGATGAATTATTCGACTAGTTGAGAGGAGCGGCCTTCTTCTTAAAGATTGACTTGAGATCGGGTTACCATCAGTTGCGTATCAGGGAACAGGACATCTCGAAGATTGCCTTCTTGACGAGATATGATTCCTACGAGTTCCAGGTTATGCCTTTTGGCCTAACTAATGCCCCAGCCGTGTTTATGGACTTGATGAATAGGGTGTTCAGAGAGTTCCTAGACCAGTTCATCATCGTCTTCATTGATGAAATTCTGGTTTACTCCTAGACAGAGGAGGAATATGCAGAGCACTTAAGGCAGGTTTTACAGACGTTGTGTTAGAATGAGTTATATGCAAAGTACGAGAAGTGTGGGTTTTGGCTGAAGAAGGTTTAATTTTTGGGGAATATCATTTCAGACAGGGGGATATCTGTTGATTCGGGGAAGGTATCACCGGTGAGGGAGTGGGGACAGCCCACGACACCGACTGAGATATGTAGTTTCTTGGGCCTAGTAGGATACTACAGGAGGTTTATTCGGGGGTTCTCTAAGATAGCGGGTCCTTTGACACATCTGACTCGGAAGGGTGTGCCATTTATCTGGAGCGATGCCTGTCAGTTGGCATTCGACGAGTTGAAGGACAAGTTGACCTCAGCACCAATGTTGGCCTTGCCTAGACCGAGAGTTGCGTATCTAGTCTACACCGATGCGTCCTTACTAGGACTTGGGGGTGTACTGCAACAGGAGAGTCAGGCTATATCTTATGCTTCCCTTAAGTTTAAGCCTCACAAGAAGAATTACCCCACCCACGACTTGGAGTTAGCAGCAGTCGTATTTGCTCTTTGGATTTGGAGACATTATCTCCTGGGGGAGAAATTCCATTTATTCACTGACCACAAGTCCCTACAGTACCTCTTCATGCAGAAATAATTAAATATGCATCAACGTAGGTGGCTTGAGTTTGTGAAGGATTATCAGTTCGATATCCAGTACCACCCATGTAAGGCTAACGTGGTAGCAGATGCGTTGAGACGTAGGCCGGTGGGCGAGGTGGCCGAAGTGTGGAAAGCAAAGTGGAAGAAATTTGGACACCAGGACGCAGGGGCCCGATCATTTATGTCTGTGATGACAATTACGTCCTAGATCATTACGAGAGTGATACAGGCCCAGGTAAAAGACTCATTCTGTCAAGAGCAGATAGTCCGATTACAAGCAGAGGGAGCAGAGTCCTATACCGTTAGTTCAGACGGGGGCTTATGCTTCAATGGGAGAATGGTCGTTCTGGAGGGGGAAGATTTACGACACGAGGTAATGACAGAGTCGCACGGCTCGCGGTTCGTGGTAAATCCTAGTGGGGATAAGATGTATAAGGATATGAGGAGAAAATATTGGTGGAGCAGGATGAAAAGAGATATTGCCGAGTTCGTTTCTAAATGTGCCACTTGTCAGCTGGTAAAGGTGGACCATCAGAGATCGACATGACTTCTACAACCATTAGAAATTAGCATGTGGAAATGGGAGAGCATTTCCATGGACTTCATCACGGGGTTACTTACATCACAGAGGGGTCACGACTCCATATGGGTAATCGTGGATAGGTTGACAAAAGTTGTGCAATTTCTACCAGCCCGAACAGACTACACTACGGGACAGTATGCCCAGATTTTCATATCGGAGATAGTGAGACTCCACGGGGTGCCTCTCAATATTGTGTCTGACCGAGATAAGATATTTGTTTCATGATTTTGGGAGAGTTTCCAGGAAGCCATGGGTATGGAGTTGCGGCTGAGTACAGCATATCACCCGCAGACAGATGGGCAGACCAAGCGGACAAATCAGATGTTGGAAGACATGTTGCGGATGTGCATCCTAGACTTTGGAGGATGTTGGGAGAAGTATCTTCCACTGGTGGAGTTTGCCTATAATAACTCATACCAGTTTACTATTGGAATGGCTCCATTTGAGGCATTATACGGTAGACCTTGTCGTTCCCCAGCATGTTGGCTAGAGGTGGGGGATAACAAACTACTTGGGCTGGAGGTGATTCAGGATACTACAGTAAGGATAGAGATACAGAATCATATTCAGGTACCTCAGGACAGACATAAGAGTTATGCCGATGCCAAAAGATTCTTCAGAGAATTCAAGGTAGGGGACCAGGTGCTACTCAGAGTGTCTCCTATGAAGGGGATTATGCATTTTGGGAGGAAGGGGAAATTGGCACCTAGATACGTGGGGCCATTTCCTATCATCGAGAGAATTGGGCTAGTTGCGTAAAGACTTGGGTTACAAGAACACCTGCATAGGATTCATGACGTGCTCCATATTTCCTCACTAAGGAGATATCTTAGGGATGATTTGGCCCATACCCACATTGCTTTAGAGGACATCGATCTACAGCCAGATAGTTCCTATGAGGAGGGGTTGATTGTTATTCTGGACCATAGCGAGAGGAAATTGAGGTCGAAGATAATACCATTAGTACATGTTCAGTGGCGGCACCATAATGCCGAGGAGTCCACCTGGGAGCGCGAGGATGAGATGCGAGAGTGTTATCCAGAGTTATTCTTGTCAGGTATACTTTATTTTTTGAATTTCGGGATGAAATTCTGTTATTAGGGGGAGAAGTATGTAATACCCCGTAATTTTATTGGTTTTATTTAATTGCATTAATTAAATTAAATGGGAATTAATTGGAAATTAATCCGGATTTAAATACTAGCGAGACGTGAGTTGGTATTTGATTATGATGATAATATTTAGTATTACTGAATTTACTTGGTAATATATGATTATGGAAATTATTAAAATTGTCGCGAGTCATATATACGATAATTTGGGAAATTAAGTTGGGACGCGCGTGCGAGTCACGTTAGGAATCAATTTAATTAGATTAAAAAGTAAATTATAATTTAATCATCTGTATGGTCATTTTGAGTGCTCCAACGTGTCCGAAGGGGTCGAGATAGTCAGAAAACACTAGTCGGGGGTTTAGTTTGGGTCCCGGGGCATTTTTAGGCCAAACCGGCAACCCGGGAGGGCATTTTGGTTATTCTAAAAATTAAGGAATTAAGACCCACGAATTTTAGTGTGTATTTATTTATTATTGGAAGGGCCGTTAGGGCCATTATCAGCCAAAAACAAAGAGTGGGCTAGGTGAGTTAGAGGAGAAGTTGCAGGAGGTTTCCAAAACATAGCCACTAACCACCACCACTAAATCTTGACGAAATTGTTCCCGGAAAGAAGGAAAGAAACAACCCTCGGACACCATCAACGATTCTGAACATCAAACTTAAGGTAAGTGATTTAATTCCATTAGTTTCAACAAATATATCTTCCATGTTAGTGTAGAGATTGATATTTGTCTTGAAAGAGGATAAAAACCCATGAAATTTGAGGAAGAACTATAAATCTTGGATATGAATTGTATGTAGATTTGTTCTGGACGAAATTCAGTAACCAAAATTATAACCCTTGATGAATTAAGAACGGATTTAAGAAGAGAAATATCATGATTCTTGAAGAAAATAGAAAACTAGGGTTGTTATGAAGATTTGGTCCACATAAGGTTAATTGTTGATGATTTAAAGGTTTTGGAACGTTAAAATTATTGTATTTGGGTAGTACAATGATACTACATCCTTAGTTTAGAATTTCATACCTTGTAATGGAGTTTTGGGATAAATCTGGGACTGAAAAACGAAGCAGTTCATAGCCTTATCTGGTGCGATCGATCGATCGATCAACATTCATAGGTCGATCGATCCACCACCATCGATCAATCGATATCCAAGGTCGATCGATCGACCTTCCCAGAAATTGTGATATTTTTCCCCTTATTGAATTTTAGCAATTTCGATCCTAGAGAATTATTGGTGGGGACCTTGTGAACATTTTTAGATTTAAGGAGGACCAATAGGCATGTATATGAGACCCGGATTATTATTAGAATTAAATTTGGGAGTTATGTTAGAGCTAATAAGGTTCGACGAGTGAGGTACTATTAAAGACTGCGATGAAATGAGTTAAATCTATATAGTTGATAATATAAGGTTAGTGGCAGAAATATGGACCTTAAGAGTATTGGATTAAAGTGTGGGAATAATAGGAGACTTAGTAACCTTTATGAGTTAGGTTTTATGTACTTGAAACTACGACGTGAGATGTGTCGGTGGACTATATTATATAACTATCCGAAAGTATAAAAATGTACTAATTTGATTAATGGTATAGGAATTGAGAACATACCTTTAATAATATTATAAATTATCTAAGTGTGTGAATGCTTAGCATATGGATTTATATGTGTATGACATACCTACCATACTTGCTATCGCGGGAGGTCGGCTTGCGAACAGGGCCATCTAATCCTTGTGTGCCTACGGGGGGATTTAGTTTGGTACCTTAAGGACATAGGGCTGTGAATGACTTATTTGTGAGTTGATAAGTCAGCTGACCATGGGAGCGTAGGTATGTGCGTGACCCATGGGTATGTGAACTATGTTTGTCTCCAATATGTGTGATTTTTCTTATTAAAACGATTCCTGAGAGATTCGAAATATGTAGTCCTTATGTACGTGATGTACCGGGATTCATTAGCACAGTATGCCTGCACCGCAGCTTAGCCTAGGGGTGCCCCAATTGTATAATTATGTTGGAATTTATATATTGGTGATGATAATAGACTCCTTGTTAATGTATGAATATTTGCGACACTTTGAGTAAAGTTAGAAATGAGAATTTCATATAAGATCTAATATAAATTAATCTGAGAAATGAAAAGGTAGATTCACATAAGTTAGATTGGAATATCTTGAACAAACCCCTACATTATCATCTGAGTATAGGTTGCGGTATAGACTAGTTAGTTAGCGGTATAACTAGGAGGGGTTATGGAAAATGTCTTCTGCATAAGATATGCATAGTTTGGCAACTTTGGTGTCAAGTGTAGCCTTACTTTGATGGAAAATGTCTAGTAGTGTTCGTTGCAACGTGACATTAAAGGTTTTGTATTTTCATCTATGGAGATTAGGTGACCGGATAATGCTCGTAAATACTAGTATTGATGTGAGAATAAATTGGTTCCTTTGGCCAAGGACTTGGAGTTGGTGTACCTTTATTTTAATGTGGGCCTAGATAATCAGGGTGATTAGAGACGACCTAGGAGTGAACTTAGACAACCTGGCAGTTCGGTATTAAGAACTACCTTTGTAGTGTTCTAGAATAGGACCTCTCGCGGCGTCTTTTGGGTGAGCCTCCTCTCAGGCAAAACCCGAGGTCCCATGTCCTCCCAAGGCTCTAGTAGTACTAATGTATGGTCTGAGTGATAATGATACGGTTTTGAGAAAAAGGATCCCTTGTGGCGTCAAAGGTATTGGACTAAAAGTTTTATAGGTAGTACTCGATGCCCGTACCCTACCAAAGTTATCAAGTGAGTATGATGACTTTATTGTGAGATGAGTTAATTATCCTGACTGAATGTTCATTGAAGTTAAACGATGTGCCGTGATAAGTTTGACCTAGCATTAGTGTTGCAAGTAGGCAGTTGAACTTGTGTTAATGATGCCTTGGAGGCAATTGCGAAGGCTTAGATAATGAATCATCAGAGCAAATGATAGGCTTTCCCTAGTAATGATGAATTTAAGGTTGTACCACGTAGTATGGTACTGTCGATGTCTCTCATTTATATTATGGGATCCCTTATGACTTCTGTAATGAAGAGTTGTGATGGGTATAATACATAGCGGTTGGTATTGTTGTTTGGCCCCTGAGGAAATATTTTAGCGATTATATTCGGGTGTATAGTTGAAAGGATTTTTTTCATGATAACTCTTAATCTAGGATGTGTATGTTCATGGGAGATGATTTGAGTTGGAGGTATTTTGTGTTAAGGTTTACATAGCTACGATAAGCTACCAATTATCGCAACTCTGTTCAGTCATACTAATTATGGCAATATTTTGGGTTAGTACCATGGATTGCTTTTAAGCTTGTGTTGTGATATGACTTTTGTGGATAATGTAGAAAAAAAAAGGTCTATAGTTGTTAGAGTATACACTGGAAAGACTGAGAAAATGATGATCTTCATCTAGATTTTGGAAATAACATTCGTAATGGAGTGTTAGTATATGGAACTTGTGTGAGATACTTACATGGTTCGGTATAACCCTAACAAGGGAAATCATTGGGCCTTAAGTATGGGTAAGGCTTGGAATTTTTTAGACATGATTAGGTTGGTTGTGATTGGGATCGTATAGGACGTGCTAGGAGTTGCAGCAGTGTCGTGTGAATTGAATGGATGAAAACTGTGTAAGCATAAGCAGTTTCCTGATTAGAGTAACCTCAGAGGTAAAAGATTAGTTATCACTCATTAAGGTTATGGAGACCTGGGTTTGAGGTGTCAATAACTGAAGATAAGTGTCGAAAGACGCACCTTTATCTAGATTTGGTTAGGCTTATCTATGATAAATAGGTAGCATTGGTCCTAAGGAGGGAAGCCTAGTGCATAGCTCCCCAAAAAAATTATTTGTATTTCTGTTCGTCCATCAATGAGGGACGATTTATGGTTAATGGTCCGAGCAAGGTATGTGGTAAGGCTATAGACATCAACGGTGTGTTGGTTCCATTCTTCGTTTGACTCGATACGTAAAAAAAAATTGATTGTTTCATTCTGGCATGGCAGTCGCCTGATCTATTGCATCTTCTTGCGTATTCTTTGAGACCGATAATGGGAAGTTACTATTAGTTATGATTTGGGTGTGGCATGTCATAAGCTCAGTAGTTATGCGGGCAGGCCAGCTGTGGATGATGCGTCACGGTACACGAGTGTGCTCTTCTTCAGAAACACCCTTGTTCTACACTAGTTTGTGTATGTGTGTGGCCTCGCATTTAATGCATAATATTACGCTTACATCACATAATTTCTTTAGGTTAACACGTCTTGTTAGTTAATTGGTATAGTTGGTTGCGATTCGGTCATGCGTTTTGGGCTAGGGCATCACTTGGTGGTATATAAACGTTTGTGGGGTGTGTGATAGGGTTGAAAAACCCTCTCCTAATTCTTGCAGCCACCCTCTCCCTCTCATTCTCTAAGTTGTAGTTCTTGAGGATGTTTTCTGGTAAAAAATGACAAGGCCAAAACCAGCATATTACACCTCCATTTACAGAGATGAACCATCCATCTGCAATCCTACAAACCCCATAAATCACCATATAGAAACCTTAGACATATGCTACAAGGTAGAAGATGAAGTTCTTGAAGGTTGTTGGGTGTTCTGAAAATGGAGTTGGAAGAGGGTTCTTGGAGGTCGAAAAAAGCTAGATTGTAGATGGAGAATGGATTCTTGGAGACAAGCTTTGGTGGGATTTTAGAGATCCCCTTGAGGCCACTTTTGAAGGTGGGGGGTCCTAAATGTTCTATAACAACTACACCATTTTCGTAGCATTAGAGGTGGGATTCTTTAACCTTGGTTTAGGTTTATTATTTAGCATAATGTCAGCTTGCTATTTACATATATTAGGTTTAATATATGTAGGAGTTGTGTTGATTTGCATCCATGGAGTTCATTGGGTGGGTTTCTATGATTTCTTGAACAAATGGGTTTTCAAAGAAGTGATTTAAATGAGTTTTGAATTGGACAAAAATTTCAGAATCGTATTTTCCACGATTTGGGTGTAAAATGTGTAAGAAAATGGTTAAAATCCATTCATGGGTTTATTAGTTACACTCTTGGTATTTTGTGTAAGGATGGGTATTTAAAATGCGGATTAAATGTACGAAGAGACTTATTAGTATCATGCTTACTATTGTCTATGAAAATGGGTACTTACAACAAGAGGTTGAATGGGTTTTAAAAATATATAAATTTCAGCCCCAAATCACAAACATTTTATGGAGTAAAATGTTTTAATTTCAAGTTTTAAGGTGAATAAATGATTTCTTTGATAAAAGAACATTTGACTCATGTGTACCCTTTTTGTTAGATTGATATAGTGATTTTTATGTTGATAAATCATTATAAAGTGCACAAATAAACTTTCATTTATAAATTATACTATTTAGTTTGTTTTAAACTAAGTTTTGGGGTTAAAAGCCTAAATATGTAAAAGTGTAGTCTTCTTGAGAACTATGGGTAAAAATATAAATAATGAGAATATAGGAGACTAAGTTTAAAAATAAAAGACTAAGTATGGGTTTTTATGCAATTAGTCATAATGAAAGTTTGTGGCGCCATGTTTGAAATTATAAAGTGTCAAATGTGTAAATGTTGGTTAAAATGGGGTTCTAGTGTTAAACTCACAAAATCAAGTGCGGGGACTTTAATATATGAAAGGCATGATTTTATATATTAAAGAGGCCAAAACGCAAAACGTGTAATTTTTGACAAAGTGAGAAGTTGAACAAGTGTTTTAATGACGAAAATGCCAACGTGTCGAGAACGCAACTCAAAAAGGGTATTTTTGTGAATAACACTTGAAAAAGAATAAAGTTGCAAGTTTTGGTTGAAAAAAAGGGTAAATCGGTAATTTACCTAAAGTGGAATATTTTTATGAAATAAAAATGTGAGTGAATGTTTTCATACAAGAACGATGAAATTGAATGAAGTCCTAATGTGAATTATTTTTGGTATAATATCAACGCGTGTGTAAATAAAGGACTTAAATAGAAGTAATAATTTTCCAAGTATAATGAGAAAATGGACAGTTAAGTCCAAGTCTTTGGCTTCGGCCGAAAAGGAATGAAAATTGAAGTACAAATTATGAAAATGTTGAACACATTGGCAAGATAATGATATTGGATGATGCCGGGTTAAATAATTAAGCAGGGTTATGTTGTCCGTAGTGGTGAAAGACCCCAGACCAATTGCAGTAGTATATGGCGGCGGAGACCGGTGGTGTGAGGCCACGAAGTCCGTGAGTGTTTGTTGGCAAAATCCCCAAGAAATAATAATGCTAAGTAATTAATCGAATATTCATGAAATAGGCATAAATGAATGGCGCTAATTCATTGATTCACTAATGCAAGAATAACGCATTAAATGTTTAAAGTTCATGTGGTAACATGGGATGGATTAATAAGGTAACTTAATGAAATTAAGATACCTAAGGAGATTTGAATTAAAGTAAACACAAGCGTGTGTTACATGAGGTTTACAAAGGTAAAGAGTATTTTTCTAAACACGGCATGTGTGTGTATGAATGGAAGTCCTGAAATGATTAAGTAACTTTGACGTGAGTTAATGAACATTGGATAGTAAATCTTTTGAAAGTAAGCGGAATGTTTTCCAAACAAATGCTATTTGTTTAAACTGCGTGAGTTAATGGGAAACACGTACAAGTCCTAAGCATAGTAATGCAAATGACTGTTTTGTAATGTCAAGGAAGTTAAATGGTATTAAATGAAGTTTTTTGAATAAAACGATTAAATACATTGGCATATGTATTTTTCAAAAGTATATATGTAGACATATACATATTTTCACATGCATATAGTTAGCGTGTGAGTATTTCTTTCTGCCGCTCGTTTCTATACTGCATTTGTATATGATCCCACTGAGCATTCTGCTCACATCCCTTCTTTGTTGCGGCAGGTTGTATGATATTCTGTACTTTGACAACGCTATACAGGTAAGTAACTATCTGCATTTACGATTAGTAGCTCTGTTTTACTTGGCCTGGGGGCACTTCCTTTGGGCCATATCACGTAGCGATTGTAAATTGGACTAGCATGCTAATAAGTGTAACGTTAAATACTAATAAAAATGGATTAGAAACATTACTTAGGATGTTTCATTTCACTCCACTATTAACGTACGAATTGGATTGGGTTAATCCTTTATTAACCTTTAAATCCGGTTCGGGACGTTACAACTTTGGTCAAATAGAGTCCGAGAGCGCCCGGTGTCCTCCGGATCAATTTTTGGGGGAAAACTGATCATCCGTCCGAACGGTTATGCTGTTTCACGCATGGGGCAGACCATTGGAAAGGGGTTTTAGTGCCCTTCGAAGATTCAAAGAGCTTTCGCTCTGACGGTGGAGTTGATTGAGGTTAATTCGGGGACCAGGAGCGCCCGATGGCCTTTGAATCAGTTTTCGATAGTGAAATGGTCCGTTCGTCCTAACCGTTACGCCGATTCGGGCACGGGGTGGACCGTTGGAAAGGGTATTTGGATCCCTTCAAAGATTCAAATATATTTCGCTCTGACAAAAGATGTGATCGGAGTCAAATGGGTCACGGGGGCGCCTAATGGCCTCTAGATCGGTACTCAGAGTGCGACCTAAATTTACGCTGGAAAGGGGAAGTGCTAGGGGTTTAAGGAGAGACTTAGGGGGTCCTAAAATGTGGTCTCTACATCTGGTAAGTAATAACAAATGAATTCAAACTAACTAAATAAACGCAAAACTAAATTTTTGATTTTGAAATAAACTATATGAGAAAAGTGGAATCGGGATACAATATCTCGAACTGTGGGTAATTACATTGGATACAAAACTTTCAAGAACTGAATACACAATTAATAGAAAACGTTAAATTTATCTATGTACTAAACATATGAGGATTTCACTCCGAACAATATCTAGTCAAAAATAAATTTAATGCGAATGATAAAATTATTGACACACTTATTATATCCTTAAATAGTCCGATTACGTATGGCAAACTAAGTTAAAAGGTCTATAATACTTGTTCGAATAAATTATCCAACCTACTAATTATATTTTGAAATCTATTTAATTTTATATCCATCCATAATACCTAGGTATGGTTCATGTATCTCAACCCTCTAAAAAACCTAGCCGAATATGAGATTATAAATATCTAAGTAAGAATTCATTAAAAAGCATGAAAAAATCATGAAATAATAATAAAAGTCCTAGAAATTAAGGTTACCAAGATTGAATAACTCCATCATGCAAGAAGAATAAAAACTTGAAGAAAAATTAGAAAGGCAAATGAATTGAAGGTGCAAAACATGTAAATTATTCTCCTAAGTGTTCCTCCTTATTTGGGAGTTTTACAATGAATGAAATATCTCTTAAAAGAACTCTAATGACTAAATATATAGGTCAAAAGTCGTTTAGAAGAGTCCCCAAACTCAAAAACTCTTTCGGCTAAAATATAGGGTCAAAATAAAAATTCCACTTCAGGTAATTTGTCACGGTTCTAAAGCGCAATAAATTTGTCACATTCTAGAGCATTACTAATGGTGAATCGGTTACTTTTGGAACCAATTCGGTTCGTTTTTCAAGTATTGTTCAAGTGATGCCTTATGTGCTCGAATTTCTCTTATTTATAATTCCGCCACTAGATTTTCTTCTCAAGTTCAAACGCGCATAACTTCTTCACTCTAGCTCGTGTTGGGGTTCCATTTTTTCCATTATTCTCATGACTTCAAGCTCTTCAACTTTTCAGTTGGCTCCTCCTCTGGGTTCCGATTGAAAAATTAAGAAAAATCCCTTGACTCCCCTTTCTTTTGATTCTTTCACTATTTTGGTTTTTCTCCGTGACACCCCGCCTATTATAATCCGGGGTGATTAGTTCATTATTAAATTAAACAGGAATAATTAATGGTATCATTCTTAGAGTCACAGTCAAAATCCAATTATTTTACTAATACTCTAATGGCTCGGTGTCAAAATTTTAATTCTTGTTATTAATGTGCAAATAATTTAAACTAAATAATTCACATCATTCCAATAAACATAGTAATAATGATAAAGCAGCGAGATGAATATATAGGCATGGAAGAACACTCCAGACAAAATCCAAATACAATAATCCATAATAAAAATCAAATCCAACAAGGAAATAAAATGGAAGTACAATGTCTCTGTAATAATAAGCAGCATGGAATGGGCGACATGCCCAACTGAGATAGATAAAAGGATAAATAAGAACTGATAAATGTGGAGGCATCTATTACCAAGGTCCTGTAACTTTCATAGTAGCTGCAACACGTCAAAGATGAAAGAACTCCTAAGCCTAGCGTCCTTGTGGCTGGGCACCTAAAATGTTTTTATAAATGGATTTGAAATGGGTCAGAGCCTAAGTAAAAAAGTTTGAAACATTTTACCAAATATTTAAAATGCATTAAATAGTACATATTATATACATGTTATCTTAACGTTCTCTCACTTGAGATCCTCACATCTCAACTATTGTGAACACCTAGCGTACTCTTCTAAACCCACCTACGTATGCTACCCCGCCTAACTAGTTTGACTTAAGACTTTCTCGTCCATTAATTTATTGTACCCACTCATATTGGCCATACAATACGTTGCTAAATTTACATTCCCTTTTATATATTTTAGTCACCAATTAATGATTAAGTTCTTACACCCGTAGAGTAATTTAGATATCACTATCTATCTTATATAATGATACACCCGTACTAGAATCAATCACACGTATATATATTTACATCACTACTAATAATATATACAGATACGACATCCCTAGGTGGAAACTTACGATGCGGGCATACTCTGCTATCAAGTCCTGGTACATCACGTACTAAGTAATGACATCCGGTTCAGATTCACTCTCGAACCATACATTTACGATTCACAAAAATTTGGAGGCGAACATAGTTCTAAGCCTTTGGGCTATGCACACACCTAACACACCCAAATGACCTATCACACCCTTATTCACATAGGTGGTGCTCAATCCCTAAGTTCTATATTCTGCGGTACAAGTTAAAATCCCCCAAATAGGCTCATCAGGATAAGACTGTCCACGATGAGAAACCTTTTGTGATATCAGGTTGCCTAGGTATGTTCACACATGCAAATTCATATGATAGGTATTCACACAACCTATATAAATATAACATCATAATAGGTATACACTCAACCTATAATATATGTCCCGTACATAGTATGTACAACTCAGGAATATCTTACGTATTGTTAAAGTTCGATTATACTTCTCATTGTATATTCTCAAGTATCCCCCACTACTCAAAGTGTCCTAACTTCCCATTAAATTATCTCAGTAATGATAATATCCCGCTTTTACTGCCCCGATATAAGGTTCACTCGTATTTCCTGTGACCCATTTTAATTCTCCAGAAATTATTTAATATCAAACTATGTCCAATAATTTTTAGTCTTAATTCTCATCATTAGGGGAAGGTTCAAATCCTAACCTTTAAAAAAATAAGACAAACCAAGGCCCAGACACGAGGTCATCTGAACCAGTTCTGGCAGGCAGGCGAACCGGTTTGAGGTGTAGCACTGAACCGGTTTGAGGGACAGGCCGAACCGGTCTGGGGTATCTAACAGTTCTTCTTCCCCATTGCTACAGGTTTCACCATTGTAACCCTCCAAACCTTCCTAATTTGATCCCAAACTCCCAACCAAATGTACCAAACATCATAGTAATATATATCAACAATTTCTAACGTACTATAATCATTAAATCATCAAGGAACGCCTTTAATTCGAATTAATTCAACATTAAATCCCGAAAACCTAGATTAATATTTTTGTTCAAGAACTTCAACAAGAACCCAGATTTTTTCACAAGTTCGTATCACTAATTCACCAAATTTGTTCTACATGCATAAGGGATTAAACCTATCACGATTCCTACCCAAGAAAACGATTTACATTTTCCAGTTTAAAGCCAATATTTGCACATTCATGAGATTATCCATCCTACACAAACATGGATGTTATATATGCTCAAAATTAGCAAGATAACTTGCCTCAAGTTGTAGGTCTGAATTTCTTCAGAATAGTGGTAGGTTAGTGTTCTTCTCCTTTCGATCTACACAACGGTGGTAGTGGTGGTGCAAGAATGGTGTGGAATGGCCTTGAAACTCCCTCTCTTCCTCCTCTAGTGGCCTCTGTATATGGTTTTGTAACTTCTTTCCAAGTTACCTCAGCGTAACTGCAGATATACAATCCAAAATTCGTAGGTCTCTTTCCCCAAAATTTCAAAAGACTAAAATACCCATCCGGGATGCCGGTTTGACCTAAAAATGCCTCAAGACCCAAACTAAGACCTCGAGTACACTTTTCTGATTATATCGACCCTTCCGAATAAATTGGCGCACTCGAAAGGGCCATTTGAATTATCCAAATTGAAATTATATTTTATTTCATAAATTTAAGTCCCAACACGACTGACACTCGCATCCCGACTAAATTTACCGTAACTGTCATATTTCTCACTCACGACAATCATAATACTTTCTTATCAATTTATTACTCATTTACTAAGTAATATTCAATAAAAAATATTATACCTTGTCTCGCTAATTAATATTTATTTTAATCCGGATTAATTTCCCATTTTAATTTAATTCCCAATTAATCCCAATATAAAAACATTAAAATTACGCGGTGTTACATTCTCTTCCATCCACTTGCACAAATTACCTGTAAAACATGAGAGAAATACACAAAACATGAAATACTCATCGAAAAGGATTAGTAGCATAAATATGAGATAAATTCGGGTTAATTACAATGCACAAGACCATAAAAGCGCCGAAATTAAAGGGAAAAATATGAAATATTATGCATAATCAGTAATACACACGGAACATGCGGGCATAAAGAGTAAATGTAAATGGAAACGAGGTCAAACACATTTCATCAATGAACAATGATATAAAAAAGGAAAAATTACAATCTCAATGAAAGGATATTGTTCATCAAATGAGGTGAAAGGCATTTTCACAAATTATCGCAATTATTATGACTTTCGAATCAAATTTATCGTAGGATCACATTGGACTTTATAGGAGTCGTAATGTAGGTTTGCGCTAAGGTGTATGAAAGGAAGGGAATATGTACATATTCAAGGCATTCGGGGATGAAACACTTGGGATAATAGAAAATTGTGGGCAAATTCAAAATTGAAAAATTATTTTCGTAAAAAGCATTGGATATAACATTGGAAAGCGACAATGATCATTAAACACTATTTGTATCAAGGGAATACTTTCTCTTTATTTTATTTTATTCTTTTTCTCTTCTTCTTTTTTTATTTTTCACTTTTTCTTTTCTTTTATTCTCTTCTCACCCTCTCACATGCTCAATCACATCCACATAATAAAAACATCAATAAAAATCAAGTATCATTCCAAATAAAGTTATGGAAGGTGATATGTATGGTTTAAAACTCCAATTAGGAGTTGGTTATAGGATTTTGGGTTATGAAATGAAAGGATATATTCTCTACACCAAAAGCAGCAATTTGGCACACATTGATATTAAAAATCTGGTACAGTTTAAAACCGTGTCAAATTCTGGTACGATTTAATGACAATCTGGCACCTTTAAAGCAGTGCCAAAATTTGCCACTCTTTAAAAGTGTGCTAGAATTGAGCACACTTAACTTAAATATATAATACCCAAAAAATACTAATATCACTTTTGGTCTCCTGCTCTCATCTCACGCTCATCCCTCTCTCTCATTTTCACAGGTCCCCCGCTCTCTACCCATAGGTGGCCTCCCCTCTTTATTTTTCACGTCCATTTTCTTCATCAACAACAAACCATTTTCATCAACAACCTTCTTCATTTTTCATTACCTCCGACCGCCGAACTACTCCATACCGCTGATCGTCGACCGTAAGGTAAACAACTCCATACCAACTTCATTTTGAATTTCATTTTTCGTTTCGATTACAGTTAACTCCTTTAGTTCGATTTCATTTTTAGATTTCATTTTTTAGATTTTGTTTTTAGATTTCATTTTTTAAATCTGTAGACATCAAACACGTTTTTTAGATCCAAATCCCTTTCATATTTTGGAGTCTAGACCGAGCGGCTCCATACCTGAACAACGGTAAGCATTTTCATTTTTGTTTTTCATACCTGAACTGCTCCATGCCTGAACTGTCTAAAAGGTTTTTATACCTTCTTTCATTTTCATTTTTCATCACTGATCCATTCCGACCTTTTTTGTTAAATGTGTTTGAACATATTACATTTTATTTACTAATTAGTTTTAATTACATTTTCTACTACCTATTTTTTACAGAAGACATTTTAATTTCAGGGTCTGCTAGAATTGAGAGAAATTTATCCTCTTGAAGGCTCTGCAAACAGGCTTGGTTTAGTGGACCCTGACACTGGTGAATGTCTTCCTGCTTCAATGCTTCCTTATTGTGGTAGGACATTATTAGAAGGACTTATAAGGGATCTTCAGGTATACAATCTTAATTTTTTATTTATGCTTGGCAATTAGAAGGATCCTTGGTTGACATTTTGATTATTAGTGTTGAATGATGAATTTACATATATCTATTATTATTGACTACAAGGCTAGAGAGTTCTTGTATTTCAAGTTGAATGGAAAATAATGCATTACTCCTGTTGTAATTATGACAAGTTCGGAAAAGAATAATCAAGAACTCGGATGGTTTGAAAGAGATTGATCAAGTTTCCAAATTTTGAATAGGTTTGATATGGAAAACGATGATAATTTTTATTAATATTAATATAAATGAAATTGTGAAGTTTATAATTTTATGTATGAAATGCCAGCCTCTTGTTTCGGCAGAAGATGGGCAATGGCTGCTAACCAGACAATTCATTCCTGTATGTAAGCCTGGTGGTCATGGTGTGTGTAGACACCACATTCTAGGACCCCCTAAGTCTCTCCTTAGACCCCTAACGCTTCAACCTAGGTCGCACTCCGAGTACTGATTTAGAGGCCAGCGGGCGACCCCGGGCCCCATTTGACTTCGGTCAACTCAATAGTCAGAGTGAAAGCTCTTTGAATATTTTAAGGGCTCCAAATACCCTTTCCAATAGTCCACCCCGTGCACGAATTGGCATAATAGTTCGGGCGAACGGACCATTTCACTATCGAAAATTGATTCAGAGGCCATCGGGCGCTCCCAAGCCCCGAGTTGAACCCAATCAACTTCACCATGAGAGAGAAAGATCTTTGAATCTTTAAAGGGCACTGAAACCCCTTTCCAATGGTCTACCCCATGAGCAAAATAGAATAAATCATTTGGACAAACGACCAGTTTTCCCTCGAAAATCGATTCGGAGGCCACCGAACGCTCTCGGACTCTATTTGACCATAATTAACTCTTTATCTCGAATAAGACTGAATGAATCTTCGAAGGGCACTGAATACCCTTTATAAAAATCCACCCCATGCACAATTCTGACCTAGGTTATGGACGAACGATCTGTTTTACTCTGAGAGGTCACCGGGCGCTTCCAGGCCCCGGTTGACCAAGATCAACTTTCCAAACCAACTGAAACTCTTTGGAATGTCGAAGTACACCTCCTAACCTTTCCAACGGTCTACCCCATACACGATTTGGACTTACCATACGGACGAATGATTCGTTTTCGTCTGACGATCTCCCATCGACAAGACCGACGTGCACTTCCGAGCCACATTTGACCCAAAGTCAACTCCCGGATTCGAGAGCGGTCCAAAGGACTACCAAAGGTCTTTGATGTTCCTTTTTAACAGTATGACCCGTGATTGATTCGGATCAACGATTTTTATACTACGATCATTTTTTGTAAAAAGTCTGCACGAGACTGCCAATCGGCAGGTCCTGAACCCTGCCAATCGGCTGGTCCTGAACCCGGCCAATCGGCATAGCGTCAAAGGTTACCTACCGATAGGCACACCCTGGGAAGGCCAATCGGCACCCCCCATTGGCCCTATAAATAGAGGCCATGACCTCATTCCCAAGGCAGAGAAGAAATCCATCAGCATCAATGATCTCAGCAATATTCTCTCGAAATCAGCGAAGTTCCATATGAGAAGTTCCATTCAAGCCTAAATACCCATTCTTTTCACACCCAATTTGGAAAATATCATTATCTCTCATCAACATTCATCAACATTCAAAGAAGTTCATCCAACATCAAAGTTCAAGCTCGAAGGGAAGGTCCAATTCCTTCTCCCTCTCTTTTAATCTCTTGTTTTTGCATAAATTACATTAAATTCATAATCTAATTTCACTTTAATTCATACATATTAACATCTACGCTTTTATTAGTATGTTGCACATACTTTTTTTTCCATAAAAAACCCAAAAACAAATAAAAGAGGGTTATACTCGTAAATTCCAAACTGAATTATCCATCACACTTTTTCCAAAACCAAAAACACATTTTCTACATGTACACACGTAATAAAATTCCGTTCGAATCTATGGGATAAACCTCACTTCTATTCTACATTCGAACTACGTGGACTTTGATGCCTCTATAGGCTACGTAGGCATCCCAGATTAAAATTCGAGACTCGATTCCAATTTTCCAATTTCTCCAATTTTCTAAATTTCCTAAAACCCCTCATTTTCATAATTATCATGCTTATTTTCATTTCATCCAACACATATTATCATTTTAATTTCATCCCACACATATTATCATTTCCCAATAACGATCATTATCGCGATGAACGCTCATATTCTATCTTCTACATTTATTATTATTTTGAGAATATTCTTGTGGATGACCTCACCCTATCTTTTCCATGGTATGGGTCAAACGATTCCAATCTCCATTATATAAACACATACACACACTTCACGGGGATAAAGTAAAATATTAACATTTGCCCATGAGAGACCAAAAGGGCGGGATGGGTGCCTAACACTTTCCCATTCCGTAACTTTGATCTCGGACCTCCGATCTATTGGTTTCATATGCATCAGTTTGTGCTGGACCTCCGATCTTTTGCTTGTTATCTCTTTACATTCACCCCACACCGACGATGACCGAAGCACCTTTCGAAGAGGGGTGTGAGACTGCAGCGCAGTTCTTTATCGAGGGATCCTCCCCTTCGAAATGCCGCACTCGAGATGGCCATAGTGTGATATGGAAACCTGATCAAACCCTTGGACCCTCATCCGTTACCAATTCCACTTCTGAAAAACTTCAAACCTGATGCCCATTGTGACTTTCACCAAACTGCTAGCCATACCACTGACAAATGTTTCCATCTCCGAAACACAATCCAAAGCCTGATTGACCGGGGTATAATCGCCCCACCATTTAATCCTAAACTAAACACTACCCATAATCCACTCCTGAATCATGCAAATTCCATCTTCCTAGAAGAAGACTCAAAACTCGACCCATCCACCCAAATCATGCCAAGTAAATCACCAGTCATACCCATATACTCTCCTAAACCTCTCTAAACATGCCCATATTTCCTCTTACACCCTACCAGCTTTGCCGCTAAAAGCTTATCACCCCTCACCAGAGCATGCATCATTTTCCGTACCTGTTCTGGAGGTAAAGATACGGAATTATTAGAAGTGATGAACCAACTCCTAGAGTTTAGGCTGAAATTGTCCTCCCAAATGACCATCGGTTGTCAGAGATTTAGTGGGTCATTATTAGAAGCTCGAAAATGGGCCGAGAGTCAGACAGCTGGGTGGTGCCAGCCGATGAAGTCAGTCCAGATGACCTGGTCCAGATCATGCCAGATTTGTTTTTACAGACTGGTGATATTTGTAGCATATCCAAGATGATCGACGCTTTAAAATTACAAGGGTACCTGGTCCCTTTCAGCCCTGCATTTCCCTACCGAATGGTAAGAGTTATACGAAGAGGCCATAGAAGTTATAGAGTGTATTGACTTTGCATGGAAAGACAATATCATTTCCACTGGATGGGGGGACGATTCCTAAGATTCAGATGAAGAGCCATATTCAGGAAAGACTAGTCTGATAGCCAACCTATGCGGAATGATATCATTCGAGGAGATGCTAGGAGAGATCAACCAGTTAGCTGAGCAACCCGATGTCGATGAAGAAACAGGGTTTCTATTTTTTTCCTCTTTCGTGAACCACATGACCAGGCTGAGGAGACATTACTAGAACCCAAACTGACAACCATCAGAAAGCGATAAATGGAAAGGTGTTGAGAATCTCCCTATGCCAGAAATGACTCTTGAAGAAAGTAAGGTCCTTGATTAACTTATATGGAGACTTTTTATGTCTTCCCAACTACACCGAAATGCCCCAATCAAGCTACTCACAGGACCCAAGGTTCCTCCCTCAACCACACCAAAAGAAGCAGTGAACCTTGTTGGATCTCTGACCTCAACCCAAATGCTCTCCTTCTCCGAAGAAGAAATCCCCAAGACTGGTCCTAACCGCAATTATGCTCTTAATATCTCTACTGAAGTAATGGGAAAAACTGTTCCCATCTCTCTTGTCGATAATGGATCAGCTCTGAACGTGTACCCATTAAGAACTCTAAACTGTTTGGGAGTGAAGGTGAGCGATCTCGCTCTAACTTCTGTTGCCGTACGTTCCTATGACAACACCCGCCGCAAAGTAATGGGATATATAAAGATTATAATAGTGGTTGTCCCTATAAACCCTATTATGGAATTCCAAGTCATTGCCATCTCAGCGTACTTCAATCTATTGCTTGGACGACCATGGCTCCGCAACATCAAAGGGGTGTCTTCTTCCCTTCATCAAAAATTAAAATTCTTTGACAATGGACAAGTTATCACCATCTTGTGAAACAGTGACAACATAGAGAATGCAAGCAACAGTAATCCGATACTTGAGATACAACAGGGGGTGAACCATATGCTGCTATCAGGCTTCCAAGTCAAGCCACTACTACTTCCAACAGGGGATGACTTCAAAGAGAGAGTTTGTCCATAATATGATCGCCGTGGAAATGTCAATGTAATCCAAATATTCGAGAACATGCACTTTATGCCCGGACTAGGGATAAGGCAAAGACAACAAGGGATAACTGAACCTATTGCGTTGAAAAAGGCCTTTCCTCCCTGTGGTTTAGGCTACAACCGTCAAAAGAAGAATTCAGATTAATCCGTCAGACTCGACTAAAGAGAAAGTTAGAATGCACCAGAACTATCCCGAGAGATTCCCTAAATGGAATATTCATCAGAAAGGGTGAAGATTTCCCCTTCTGCGGCTTCCTCGAACCTTGGAAAAGTGGATGAAATCGAGAATGGAGATCTTTTTTCAAGACAGCTACCCGGGGGCCTAAAGTTCCCAGCACTGTGTACAACCACTCACTAAAGAGACCATAATTGATACCAGGGATTTTAAGGGTAGTGACTCTGAGGATTATTTTAACTTGTAGACACTAGGGCTGACACTCTGCATGATTCACTCAGGGACTATATCATCAGATCCATCCTACCTCATCAGAGATGTTGATGCACCTCTTATCTATTATCATGATGCACCTGTTCCCCATGCTAATGTTTAACCTAACCCCAATGTTTATCCCTATCCCATTTTGTTATTTCCCCTAACTCTAATGTAATCAAAACCTCCTATGATGAGGTTCTCAATGTTGTTTTTCCTATCAATGAAATAAACAAAGATTTTTTGTATCTTGTTGTGCCTTATATTAATTACCTTTATTCTCATAAAACTCTTGATGATGATGAATTTGCAAATGAAAAATTCTTAACTGGTCTAAATAAGGTTAATAACAAATAACATAACTGCGTCCAAGTTAATGAAGATGAAACTGTTGTTATTAACCTCGGTTGTAGTAGCCAAATGCGCGAGATTAGGATAGGGTCTACCCTTGATGAGCACGAATGCACGTATCTCGAAAAACTACTGAAGGAATTAATGGATGTCTTCGTATGGTCCTACGATGATATGCCCAACATTGACCTGGAGACAACACAGCATTAGATTCCAACTCTCCCGAAATGTAAAGCAGTCAAACAGAAGCTGCAAAAGCTCCACACCGAATGGTCACTCAAAGTAAAAGAAGAAGTAGTCAAGAAATTGAGCATGTGATTCATTTAAGTAATTGAATATCTCACATAACTAGCCAATATCGTACTCGTGCTAAAATCAAGAGGGAAGGTCCATGTGTGTGTCGACTATTGAGACTTGGATAAGGCCTCTTCGAAACATGATTACTCGGTACCCAACATTGATATGATTGTAGACAATACAGCCAGTCACGCTCGTAAGTCATTCGTTGACGGGGTTGGCGGATATAACCAGATCAAGATACACCCTGATCATCAAGAGAAAACCGCATTCATCACCCCTTGGGGAACCTTTTGCTACACTGTCATGCCATTTGGTCTAAAAAATGTAGGGGCTACCTATCAAAGGTCTGCCATAACCATTCTGCATGATCTGATACACAAGGAAGTTGAGGTCTATGGAGATGACATGATTATCAAGTCTAAGACTAGAGAAGGTCATGTTCCCGCTCTCCAAAAAATTTTGAACGACTGCGAAAGTACCAAATGCCGCTTAACCCACAAAAATGTTTCTTCGGCGTTACCAAAGGAAAACTCTTAGGATTTATGGTCAGTGAGAAATCGATAGAAGCAGATCCTGCTAGGCTAAAAGCCATACTTGAGATACCACCTCCTTGAACGGAGAAAGAAGTTCGAGTATTCCTTGGGAAATTATAGTACATCAGTCGATTCATCAGCCAATTGACTTCCATCTATGAACCCATCTTCAAACTCCTCCGAAAGGATTCAACTAAAGTCTGGAATGAAGCTTGCCAAGAAGCCTTCGACTGAATTAAGCAATAACTAACTCGACTTACGGTGCTCATGCCACCGCATCCTGATCTTCCCTTACTCCTATACCTAACCGAGACCGATACTACAGCCGGGGCTTTGATAGCCCAATACCTTGAAGAAACCCATAAAGAGAAAGCCATCTAATAAGCCAGTCGAATATTAGCCATTTACAAATTTAACTACGCCACCTTGGAAAAATTATGTGTCACTCTTGTTTGGGTTACCCAAAAGTTATGGCACTACATGCTCGCCTTCCCCATCAGTCTAGTATCCTGAATAAATCCCATCAAGTACCTACTCGAGAAGCCCTTCTTATCTAGATGAATGGCCCATTGGTTGATGCTTTTAGCCGAGTTTGATGTCACCTATATCACACAGAAATCCATGAAAGGAAGAGCCATCTCTGACTACCTTGCTGACTACCTTATGGACGAAGCCGATTCCCAGACGAGAATATCCTTTGCGCCTCCCAAGAAGATCTTCGATGGAAAATGTTCTTTGACGGCACTGCCAACAAAAAAAGATATGGCATTGGAATCCTCCTAGTTTCTCATGATGGATCCCACCCTCCTATTGCCATCAAATTGGATTTACCCAGCACTAGCAACATGACTGAATACGAGTAGTGGATGCTAGGCCTCAAAGTTACCCTAAATAAATAAATTCGATACCTCGATGTCTATGGGGATTCAACCCTCATCATCGGTCAAGTATTCAAGAAATGGAAAGTCAAGGACGAGAAACTATTACCCTTCCATGCCCACCTTGAAGAACTAGCTTCCCAATTCTAAGAAATCACCTTCCACTACCTGCCCCGAGCAAAAAATAACCTGGTTGATGCCCTTGCCACCTTAGCCTCCATTATTGACATGCCTGAAGGAATAACCATAACCCCTTTCCTTGTCCAAAAACAAGACAAACTAACCCACTATTACCACATCGAGCTCAGCACAGAGGAAGAACCCGAAATAGCGATTATTGGTACTATGATATTTGGTGCCTCCTCAAACACGGTAGGTATCCCCAAATATTTGAAAAGAAAGACTGAGTAACTCTTCGCAAACTGGCCGCCCAGTACATTGTCTGTGACAAAGCAGTGTTTAAGAGAACTTCGATGGAACCCATTTACATTGCATCACAAGACTTGACATTGAAGAAACAATGCAAAAATCCACAGTGAGGAATACGGACCCCACATGAACGACCATATGCTCGTAAAAAGATCACTCGATAAGATTACTACTGGACTACCATGGTTCAGGACTGTACAACCCACATTCTAAGATGTCTCAAATGCCAACATTTCTCCAACCTACAACACTTGCCTTCACAAGAATTGTACAATATGACCTCTCCCTAGCCGTTTTCCACATGGGGCATCGATATTATAGGGAAAGTTACACCGAAAGAATCCAATGGACATGAGTTGGTCCTAGTCGCTATTGACTACTTCACCAAATGGGTCGAAGCCGAGTCATATGCAGTTCTGAATGCCAAAAATATGGCCAAATTCATCAAGAAAAACATCATCTACCGATATGGGGTCCCACACGAGCTGGTATCAGACAATGGGTTACATTTTGAAGTAGAAGTTACAGAAGTGGTCGACGAGTATGGAATTCAAAGACACAAATTCTCTACATACCAACCTCAAACCAACGGGGTGATCGAGGTAGCCAATAAGAATCTCAAAGCCATCATCAACAAGATGAGTTAGAGTTATCGGGATTGGGCCGATAGGATCCCTTATGCCCTCTAGGGCTACCATACATCAGTTCAAACCTATACTGGGGCTACCCCTTACTCTCTAGTCTACGGCATGGAAGCAGTCCTACCCGTGGAGCTAGAAATCCCTTCGTTGTGCTTCATGCTTGAAAATAAAGTCAACGAGGAAGACTGGAACCAAAGCCGTCTTGATGAGTTGTCCTTCTTAGACGAAAGGAGACTGAAAGCTCTATATCACATATAAGGGTACCATCGCCGTATAGTGCGTTCATTCAATAAGAGATTCAAGGATCACGGTGTCTAAGAAGGGGACTTATCCCTCAAAGAAATAATAGAGCCCATTTGGGACCCCAGAGGGAAATTTAAGCCCAATTGGAGCGGCCCATACATAGTAAAGAAGATCTTGTCAGGCGGCGCCACTATGCTTACCGACCTTGATGGAGAATAAATGGTGTTTCCTGTTAACTTGGACCATCTCAAGAAATTCTACCCCTAGTCCAAAATCTCAACGCGCTATAACTCTTCTCATCTCCCTTCTATTCTTAAAATAAAACTCTTCATTTCGCCCTATTAAGAACTATATGGGACTGATCCTCTAAAAACATTTTCAAAAATGAATTTCAAAATTTTTTAAGACCCTCAGAGGTACCTAGGCAGCTCATCCCTTCACATGAGCACGACCCCCTTCTTTTCACAAAATACTATCCTTTTCTTATCCCCGAGAATGACAGTTTATTTTAACATGTACATGAACAAAAGTATTATATATGCCTTAGCGATGAGTATAGATAGTTCAAAATGCAAAAGTCATCAAGAGGCACAACTAGATGATCAAAAACTTATTTATTTCATTATTTGAAATTTCGGTACAATTACATCGGCGTAAGGAGTCAAATGTCTTACTTCGCCATCCTCCACCAATTTTCCCCAAAACAAACCCCCCACTACTCCTAAACAATCAGAATAACCACAAACAAAACCAAACACCATACATAAGCTTCACAAAGTCTACCCATAGCTGCCAGAAGAACTGCCTCCATCTCCCACATCCTGGGTCCCCAAACCTCCCCTGACTGGAGGGAATGCCGCTGACGCTCAATTGAGAGATAATCCCGGACTAGGCTTAGAAAGACCATGATACCTATCTCCAAAGTATCAAAGAAGGCAAGCCACCTTTGATCGATCTCCACAACCAGCATCTTGGCGACCACTCTCCTCCGTAGACATTTTCATATAGTCCCCTGAGATATGCCAAACTCTCCCAACAGATTGAGAGGGACGAGTCGACGGATGTGGATTCTCCCACAAGAGCCCAGTTGCATGTGCATACGCTCCGTCAGGTCCTCCACAGGAAAGAAATCCAGTATCCGTGGTGGCACAATTTTCTCCCAACCATATTAACGCAGAAGCTGCCAAAGAAAGTAGAAAGAGGTCTGCCTGAGGCCCACCAATCGGACGTACTGATACTCTCTGAGATTCAAAATGGGCAACAGTCCTTACCACCATGGCACAGACTAGAGCAAGCCAAAAGCTCCATCTTTACAAACTAGTTCCCCCAACTCTCAATGTCCAGGCCTACGCTAATGAAATAACGTGAAAAGAAGTTTGGAACTGCAGGCGGGGGATACTCAGGTGGCACCACCTTGTGGAATCTCTTAGATAACCACATAAAATACATCACGGGGATCCCTCTCAGAAATTCAGAACAACCCTCATGCTAGGCATCCAGGACATTCAAGGTCTTCACTAGTATCACCGTCGCAGGATTCCTACGATAAGACATCCAAGAAATAATAGCCGCTAGTTGGGGGTCCACTAGCGTCTCCCCAGTCACCAACATAACTTTTAAAACAAGGCCCAAAATTACGGTCCTGGCATATCCAGCATCACACACATTCTGCAAATGTACGGGCCGCAAAACCGCCAGAAGAGAAATCATCCCTCCTGTGTCCAACCACCTAGTTGCTGAAGGCGAAATATGAAAAAGTCCAGCTAGTAATTCCCTAAGAGAATAGGAAAATTCAGGCAAAGCCGCGACAACGTTGGGATTTATCCCCAGCATGGAAGAAAATTCCTTGTAGGTAGGAAAAATCTCATTCAACCCGAAGTGCAAGACATGATCCTCAGGATACCAGAACTCTATTGCCGCCATCAACATGTTTCATTCTATGGTCCGGTTACGCCACAAAGAGACTCGACGAACGTGGAAAGCATCATAATCAACATTGTAAGAACACATCACCTCAAAGGCTTCAAGGTAGTTAGCAAACTCAATGCTACTGGGAAGAGCCATCTTACAAGACTAAGAGATAATAAGCAAATAAGAATGTAATAAAGAAATGAAAGCAAGGTGTGAGGAGAAAAGCGCCATTTACACCCCTATTTATACCCAAGAAATCTGCAAACCAAGACAAATAAACCTGCAGAAATCGAAGGGGTGCTTAACCTACCAAATACCAAACAAGTGAAATAAAATCTTTGGATTGATTGGACAGGACTTATATGCCGATAGGCAGGACAGGGGTCATGCCGATCGATAACCCCCTGTTTTGGGAAAATTCCCCTTTTCCTTTTTTGTCAAAAAAAAACCTCGACAAAAATAATTTCTTATCTTAAGGAAATTTCAAATTCCTATTATACTTATACTTATATTTTTACTCATCTCATTTTTAATAAAATCAATTTTCAAATCCTTGTTTCGGTCTCAGCAGCAAAGTAAAAAGAGCATGTGCATTAATCACTAAATCAAAGAAAATTAATAAAAACTCCTTTTTCATTTGCATATATTTTTTCTGTGTTGCATTGGCATTTTGCAGGAAAAGCAACAAAAACAGAAAAATAACGGGACTCAGCCCGAACCCTATTCTCTCTCTCTCTCTCTCTCTCTCTCTCTAAGAGCCCCCGCCCTTGCGGAGCACCCTTTTCCCCCTACGGAGAGATGACGTTCCCCCATTTCCAGAGATAGACCCTTCCTCGGATGAGGCAGACAACATCAAGCAAGAAGGGACCGAAACCACCTCACGGATATGAGCAGTAACTGAAGATATTCAGTCCCTGATGTCCTTCAGCCAAGTGGTCGAAACACTGATATGCTGCGCGAAAGAATTAAAAAGATCCAATCAGTCAAGCATAAGGAAAAAGAAAGAAATCGAGGAAACCAACTACTTCGGGTCCATCGCATGAGGACGATGATGTAAATGCACCGTCCCCCCATCATCTCGCTGAAGGTTGGAACTAAGGGAATGCAGCCGTACAAAAGAAGGCCCTGACATCGTCGCTGCAGCCAGCAGCGGCAGATGTGGCTGCAACACCTACTCTATGAGAGGACCCCACCTGTCGACTCGAGTCCGCCCTTGGGAGAGGCATCACATCATATATACTAGGAGGCATCAACCAACTCGAGATGAAGTCCATATAGTTATACATCACCGTTATGTCGGCATATAGAGAGTTTGGCCCTCCCATATTCTGTAACAGACTGGGCCATGGTTAATTTGGTAGCCAGAGAGTTACATCCCACATCACCTGGGTGAGGGAAATTAATGGTTCATATATGTAGATTTACACTCTTCTAACGTCGAGGCTTTTTAGCTCCACTAGTAAGACATGTGATTGATGATGCACATGTCAGGGGTTTGAACCCCACTGACACCAGTTTGTAGATATAGAGCTAATAAAAACCCTACACCGTTGGGTGCGGTGGTTAAAGTGGGGACAATATTGGTGGTGGAAGAGTGGGGTGTTACATAATGGTATCAGAGCCAGTACCCAGTTGGAATAAGTGTGCCAAAATGTTGGGTGATGATGGATTTCATCCCAACGAGGACGCTGGGCTCCCTAAGGGGGGTGGATTGTAATAGACTGGGCCATGGTTGATTTGGTAGCCAGAGAGTTACATCCCACATTGCCTGGGTGAGGGAAAGTAATTGTTCATATTTGTAGATTTTCACTCTTTTAACACCGAGGCCTTTTAGCTCCACTGGTAAGGCATGTGGTTGATGATGCACATGTCAGGGGTTCGAACTCCACTGACACCAGTTTCTGGATATAGAGCTAATAAAACCCCCATACCACTGGGTGCGGTGGTTAAAGTGGGGACAATATTGGTGGTGGAAGAGTGGGGTGTTACATCATCGCAGCCACCCGAAAATCCTCAGACATCTCCCGCACACGCCTCATGAACATAGGGGCTTCACCAGCTTAACGAAAACCTCATCCTCCATAATATGTCGAACTACCCTCTCCCCGAGATTCTAGGAGTAGCCGAACTCATACGCCAGCAGGCGCCACATTTGCGCATGTCCACCAGTCACCCCGGTGTGTTTAATGTCCATCCCCCAAGGATAAAAGGTCACCTACAAATCTCCAGCAAAAGCCAAGGATCAGTATCAATAAAATATCATCAAAGGAAAAGAACATTCTCAAGATAAAAAAATGCTTACCCGCTCGCTCATCAGGCCATTCAGGACCTGACGCACTGTCTCCAGAGAAAGAGTCTTCTTTGATTGCTGATTAAACATCTTCCACCGGAACATATGACAGAAGTCCCCCATATAGTCATCCTTCAATGAAATAAGTTGGGTGTTTAACCCAGTCACCTCATAAAACCACATCTGCAAAGTACAAGGATCATCATTCAAGAAATAAAAAAGAAGTTTATGAATGGAAAATGCGAATGCATAAAAGAAAATGCGCAAAATAAAGCATACCTCCAGAAGATATGTGGCCCTAGTAAAAGTCGGTCGGGAGCACCGGTTGAATGAATCTAAAGAATAATAAAGGGTCGCCAAAGCTAGGCTCCCCCAATCATAGAAGCGGATGTTCGAAAACACCCTCAGAAATGGCAAAAACCACAAGTGGATGACGTCGCCACTCGTTGCCACCAGAAAACCTCCCAACACCAACAAAATAAATAAGAGGGCCATCTGACTCACCTGCTGCTTGTCATCCTCATCGACCCTCCTCCTCAACAAAATATCCCTCAAAGAAGACAAGCAAAGAGAGTCTCCGAAAACCACTCTCTCCACATCACCTAAAGCCACCGTTACCGCCTCCGGCATCACCCTCAACGTCATGTCCACCTCAATACGGGCAACCTTGTAGTCCAGCCCCAGCAACTACTGCACATCAATGGGAGTCACTGTCATCTCCACGAAGCCAAAATGGAAGGTGTGGGTAGTGTCCCACCACCTTTCTCCCAAAGCACATAGAACCGCAGTGGAGCGGGGTGCCTCATCTAAAGTAGACGCCAACCTCCCAAAACTAGCGGAGAACACCATACAGCATACCATAGAAGGAAGTTGCTCCCAAACGTCCTTAAACCCTGTCATACCACGACCACGAATAGTCGACATAGAGACGTCATACTGTCAAGAAATGAAGAAAATCCTTGTCAAATTTAAGAAATAAGGCAATCTCGTCAAGAAAAGAAGAAAGGAATACCAAGAGTCATGCAATACTTACAAAGCCATAAGGGTTCACCACCCTAGAAGAGAGATGACACGAAGGCTCACGCAAAAGAGTCTAATCATCTGCCACTGGCTCAAACGAGTCAAAAGAAATATGGGTTGCACTGCTTGAGAAGTCAGCCATTTCGAACGTTAAGACGATTTGCATAAGTTTATAGCAGAAGAAAAAAAGTCAGAAAGTTGTGCAAAATGAGAACCCACCCCCTTTTTATAGGAGGCTAAGGGTCATGCCGATCGATAGTCCCCTCGACCAATCGATCGACTCTGACCCTTCACCTGCTCGAGGAACCCCAAAATACCGTGCAAATGCCGATTGGCACACCTCCATCTATGCCGGTCGACACACCCTTTAAAATTTTGTACAAAAAGTCCAAAATAATACCAAAAAATCCCAAACAATTCCCGAAAAATTTCTAAAATTGCCAAATCCATTCTAGCACCTTGTTCACTAAGGAAAACATTTTTTTACACCCCAACGGAATTCCAAATAATCATTCTCCCCAACAACGTCTCCAAAAGACACTCCAAATTTTCCCTAGCTACAAATCCTCAGATCATTCACTTTTTCCTAATATTCAATGAAGACAAATCATCCCCAATGGAGTCCCCAAATTTCTCGAAGGAAAAGAACACATCTTTTAGGTTAAAATTGACCTCGATCTTGGATCTTCACCTCAGTTAGGTCAGAATTGACCTCGGTCCTTGGTCACCACCTCTTTTAGGTCCGAATTGACCTCGATCTTGGTTCGTCACCTCAGTTAGGTTAGAATTGTCCTCGGTCCTCGGTCGTCACCTTTGTTAGGTCATAATTGACATAGATCCTCAGTCGTCACCTCCTTTAGGTTAAAATTGACCTCGATCTTAGATCGTCACCTCAGTTAGGTCAGAATTGACCTTGGGCCTCGATCGTCACCTCTGTAAGGTCAAATTAATCTCAGTTTTGAATCGTCACCTCAGTTAGGTTAGAATTGACCTTAGTCCTTGGTCGTCACCTTAGTTAGGTAAGAATTGACCTCGATCCTGGATCATCACCTTAGTTAGGTCAGAATCAACTTGGTCCTCGGTCCTCGATCGTCACCTCTGTCAGGTCAGAATTGATCTTGGTATTGGATCATCACCTCACCTAGGTCAAAATTGACCTTGGTCCTCGGTCGTCACCACTGTTATGTCAGAATTAACCTCGGTCTTGGATCATCACCTTAGTTTGGTCAGGATTGACCTTAGTCTTCGGTCGTCACCTTTTTTAGATCATAAGTGACCTCTGTCTTAGATCGTAATCTTAGTTAGGTCAGAATTGACCTCGATCCTCGGTCGTCACCTCTTTTAGGTCAGAATTGATCTCGATCTTGGATCGTCACCTCAGTTAGGTCATAATTGACCTCGGTCCCCAGTCCTCACCTCTTTTAATTCATAATTAACCCCGACCCTCTGAATCGATTATCCACATCCCTTAGGTCCATAGAACTGACCTCCCTCCATCATGTGGTGTCTATTCAACAGCCATCACTTGTTCAAAGCTCACCCATCAAGGGGATCTGTAGACACCACATTCTAGGACCACCTAAGTCTCTCCTTAGACCCCTAGCACTTTCCATTTCAACCGCAAAGATAGGTCGCACTCCAAGTACCGATCTAGAGGCCATCGGGCGCCCCCGGGCCCCATTTGACTTCGGTCAACGCTATAGTTAGAGTGAAAGATCTTTGAATATTTGAAGGGCTCCGAATACCCTTTCCAACGGTCTACCCCATGCATGAATCTACATAACAGTTCGGATGAACGAACCATTTCACTAATAAAAATTAATTCAGAGGCCATCGGGCGCTCCGCTCCCGGGCCCCAAGTTGAACCCAGTCAACTTTTCCATCAGAGCGAAAGCTCTTTGAATATTTGAAGGGAACTAGAACCCATTTTCAATGGTCTGCCCCATGCATAAACAACATAATCGTTTGGACGAACGATCCGTTTTCCCTCAAAAATCAATCCAGAGGCCACCAGATGCTCCTGAACAATATTTGACAAAAGTAAACTCTTCAGCTCAACCGAGACTGAATGATTCTTCGAAGGGAACTAAATACCCTTTATAATGATCTGCCCTGTGCGTGATTCTGATCGATGGTACGGACGAACGATCCGTTTCACTCCAAGAGGTCACCGGACGCTTTCGGGCCCTAATTGACCAAGGTTAGCTTTCCAAACCAAGAGAAAATCTTTGGAATATCTAAGTACACCTCCTAACCTTTCCAACGATCCATTTTCATTCAATGATCTCCTGTCCAAAAGACCAACGTGTGCTTTCGAGCCATATTTGACCCAAAGTCAATTCCTGGACCCGGGAGTGGTCCAAAGTACTCTCGAAGATCTCTAAAGTACCTTTCTAACAGTATGGACCATGTGTGATTCGGATCAATGATTTGTGAGCTACGATCATTTATTCTAAAAAGTCTGCATGAGACTGCCAATCGACAGGTCCTGAACCCTGCCAATCAGCACACTGTTAAGGGTTACCTTCTAATAGGCACACCCTGGGGTAGGCCGAACGGCATCCCCTTGGCCCTATAAATAGAGGCCATGATCTCCCTCCCAAGGCAGAGAAGAAATCCATCAGCATTAGTGATATCAATAACATTCTCTCAAAATCAACGAAGTTCCATATGAGAAGTTCCATTAAAGCCTAAATACCCATCCTTTTCACACCCAATTTGGAAAATATCCTTCTCTCTCATCAACATTAAAAGGAGTTCATCCAAGATCAAAGCTTAAGCTCCAAGGGAAGGTTTAATTCCTTCTCCCTCTCTTTTAATCTCTCGTTTTTGCATAAGTTACATTAGATTCATACTCTAGTTTCACTTTAGTTCATACATATTAACATTTACGCTTTTATTAGTATATTGCACATACTTTATTTTCCATAAAAAACCCAAAAACAAATAAAAGAGGGTTATACTCGTAAATTCCTAACGGAATTATCCATCGCACTTTTTCCAAAATCAAAAACATATTTTCTACACTTACACACATAATAAAATTACGTTCGAATCTATGGGATAAACCCCACCCCTATTCTACATTCGAAATACATGGACTTTGATGCCTTTATAGGCTACGTAGGCATCTCAGATTAAAATCTGAGACTCGAGTCCAATTTTCCAATTTTTCCTATTTCTCCAATTTTCTGAATTTCCTAAAATCCCTCATTTTCATAATTATCACAGTTTTACATATATCATGCTTATTTGCGTTTCATCCAACACATATTATCATTTCCCAATAACGATCAATATCACAATGAACGCTCATATTCTATCTTCTACATTTATTATTATTTTGGGAATATTTCTGTGGATGACCTCACTTTATCTTTTCCATGGTATGGATCGAACGATTCCAATCTCCATTATATAAACACATACAAACACTTCACGGGGATTAAGGAAAATATTAACATTTTCCCATGAGAGACTGAAAGGATGATATGGGTACCTAAAACCTTCCCATTCCGTAAATTATCCCCTGAACCTCCGCTCTATTGATTTCGTATGCATCAGTTTGTCCTTGATGCCACTCTCTCAAAGTGCAACATGTTCTTTTGCCTGTTTTGTGCAAAATAGGCTGAAGACTCCATCTCTTTACATTCACCCCACACCGACGACGACCGAAGCACCTTTCGAAGAGGGGTGTGAGACCAATGTGCAGTTCTTTCTTGAGGGATCCTCCCCCCGGAACGCCGCGCTCGGGATGGCCATAGTGTGATATGGAAACTTACCTACGATAAAGGGATTTTTAAATATTTTTGTAATCATGGAAGAAAGGGTTCAACTGTCCGATAAGTTAGGTTGTCTTTAGCCATATATTTACCCGAGATATATTTTTATCTTCTATAATAATAACTGATGGTGTGCTTGTTTTATAAATTGGAATATATGTTGACATTTATCTTTGCAGTAATTTTGTGGCTGCTACAGATTTGACCCTCTTGGCATTGATGGGAATTTTTTTGCGGCTTAGAAAGGTTCGCTTATTCAGCCCACCTCATGGTCTCTGTCTTATGGCGGTTAAGTATAACAAAGAACATCTACAGCTACCAGCTATTTCCCCTGAAGATAGTTTTGGCAGGTATCATAACATAAGAAGATGTAAGCTGTGTTTTTGACAAATTTATTTGGAGTAAAACAAGAATTTGAAAGAAATGCAAGTCGAGTAATGTACACAAAATTGATGAAATAAGAACTTAAAATCGACCAGTTTTAAAATCTTCTTGGATGGACAACAAGATATTTAAACCCTAAGAATTATTAAAATAATCTTATGGTACCCCATTTTTTCGAACTTCCCGTCACAACAAATATACTTCAAATATATTTGTGTTGGAGAAACATTGATGTAAACTACAAGGTAAAAAAATCCATGGATAACTTCTGAAGTAGCCTGTCCTACATTATTTTAATTAATATTTTCTCTCTCACAGTTATAGTCAGTTATTTGAAGGTCAAATTTTATGTAGGAAAGTTTCAAATTTACCCTCAAGGTTTATAAAGCTCTATTGTTGACATTCAACTGAGTTTCCAGTTCAATGAAATCACAGTTATAGTCAGTTGTTTGTACTAATTAATTCTAATATATTAGGTATGAAGAAAAGAGATGGATTTCTAGAGACGGAAAGCCAAAATCACCTTCAAATGCGAGAGAAGAGAAGGTTCCAATTCATAGTCATTGCAATGAAATTTTCCTACTTAACAGGTAGTCACACAAACATATCTTTTTCCTTCTCTTCTTTTCTTTCGTATCCCTTCTCCTTTTGGTGTTTGTCACATCAGAAATCTATATAAATCCACTTAGTTGCATGTACTTAAATAAGTTGGATATATCAATTTCACCTACGTAGATCTTAGTTGAATTTACTAATTCTTTCATTTAGAATCTATTTGCATGATCTCGAAATGCATGATGGAAAAATTTACATATTTTATTCGGGGGACATAGGAAAGTGTGTTTAATTGTCACTATTATTCATAAACAAGCTGTTAAAAGGGTGACAACTAAAACCAATCCCCAAATGGCCCCGTAAGAGGCATGGAAACCAAACACAGGACCAATTTGTAGGAACTGACTACATAGTCACGCATCTCTCGCTTTGAGAATATGACGATAATTTGAAAATATATAGATTAAGCTTAAAAATAAGTCGTTAAAAGGGTGAAAAAACCAAACTAGCCCCAAAATAGTCCCGTAAGAGGCATGGACACCTCACACGGAACCAACATAACTTGTAGGAATTGACCGCGTTGTCACTAGTCTCCTGATTTGACAATATGACGATAATTTGGAAATATCTAAATTAGGCTTAAAAACATACCGTTAGAGGGTGAAAATCCAAACCAGCGCCCAAACAGCCTCGTAAGAGGGACTAACACCTCGTGAATATGATGATAATTTAAAAATATATAGATTACACTTAAAAACTAGCCATTAAAGGGTGAAAACCTAAACTAACCCCCAAATGTCCCCGTAAGAGGCACGGAAACCTCCCATGAGACCAATGTAACTTGTACGAACTGATTGTGTAGTCATGGGTCTCTCGGTTTGTGAATATGTCGACAGTTCAAAATATCTAGATTATGTTTAAAAACCTGCTGTTAGAGGGTAAAAACCTAAATCATCCCTCAAATGACCCCGTAAGAGGCACCAACACCTTACAAGGGACCAATGTAACTCATAGGAACTGACCGCGTAGTCACGGGTCTCCCTTATTAGGAATATGACGATAATTTAAAAATATTTAGATTAGGCTTAAAAACATGCCCTTAGATGGTGAAAACCAAAACCATCCCTCAAACGGTCCTGTAAGAGGCAATAACACCTCGCACGAGATCAATGTAGCTTATAGGAACTGATCGCATACTCACGGGTCTCCCGATTTGAGAATATGATGATAATTTGAAAATATCTAGATTAGGTTTAAAAATAAGCCGTTAAAGGGTGAAAAATCAAATCAGCCCCCAAACAACCCCGTAAGAGGCATGAACACCTCGCACGGGATCAATGTAACTTATAAGAACTGACCGCGTAGTCACGGGTCTCTCGATTTGAGAATATGACTACAATTTGAAAATATTTAGATTATTCCTAAAAATATGCCGTTTGAGGGTGAAAACTCAAATCAGTCCTCAAACGGCCCGATAAGAGTCACTAACACCTCTCATGAGACTAATGTAACTCGTAGGAGCTGACCACGTAGTCATAAGACTTTCAGTTTGAGAATACAATAATAATGGTAACTCGTATATGCAATTTTTCAGCTTGAATAAGATTTTTTTTAAAAATTACTTGGTTACTCATATCATTTCTTTTTTGTATTCTATTTTTTTGCAGGATAACATTTTATCGTTAGCTTTTATGCATGTGGAACATATGAACAATTCAATGGTTTACAACGAGGGGATTATTTGTTTAATGTCGTTCATATTCAGGATTCTATTTTTTTTGTGTGTTATGGCCGTGCGGACTTTTGTTGTTTTATCGTTAACTTTTATGTACTTGTGGGATTTTGTAATTTTATTGTTATATTTTATGTCCGTGCGGGATTTACATTACGTAGGTTTTATATTAACGGGTTTTAGAATGTCCAAAAAATAGAGGAAGCTCTGCCCAATTTTTTTGGTTTGTGAACTATTAATACTTGTAATATTTTGAAGTTTGTATGTACATTAGTTTATCAACAACGTGTGAGATTCGCAATTTGTGAATTTTATTGTTTTTAAATAATTAATTTTGTCTTTGATCCAAATATTTGGCACAATTCAAAAACTTGCCAAAAGTGTATCAAATTTTGGCATGGTTTTGAACTGTGCCAAAAGTATACCAAAATGTACTCAATCTGCCACAATTAAAAAGTGTGCCAAAAGTGTGCCATATGTGTTCATGTTTGGCCAAATATGCCACACTTTTAAACCGTGCCAGGAAAAATGGCCATTTTGGAACACCTGATTCTAGCACCGTTCAAAACCGTGCCAGATTTGATCATGCACAGTTTTAAACCATGTCAGATTACTGTTTTTGGCGTGGTGATTTAGGCTTAAAGAGGTTGACGAGGGGAAACATATAAAGTGAGGTCAATGGTCAATATGGGTGAGATAATAAAAATGGAATAGGCTCCTTTCCTAAAGTTTACGTAATTCTTGAGTCGAAACAACTTTGAAATCATGCTCAAGTAATACATTTCAAAATGAACTCAATTAATGAATGATTAGTGAAATAATAGTGAGATTACTGATGACTTAAATATTTTTTAAGAAGAAAAAAAGAGTCATGTATAATACTCACAAATGAATAAAATCCCAACGCTTACTTGGTTTAAGTATACACAATGCAACAAAAGATTATCGAGTTAGAAATGCGTTAAACCAAATTATTATAACGCGAAAAGAACATGTGCTCATAGGTTCAAAGTTTAATTCATGAAGTTTTTCATAATAATAATGAATCGACGACTAAAGTCAAATAACTTCTAAAATTAAGAACATACATCATTTAATTATCTATTAGATTGGGCATTTATTTGAAATTTATCATCGAAAACAAAGGCGAAATGCCCAACAAAGGGGAAAAAGAAAGAAAATATTTTATAAAATTTTCAATTTGTTTTTACCAAAAAGCATAATTGGTAAGAACATGTGATCCAATCAAAGAAAATACCAATGAATAAAAAAAAATATCCCACACCCCCTAACTTAAACATTGCATTGTCCTTAATGTGAATAAAAAAAGAAAGAAAAAGAAAGATATTACCCCAAATGGAGCGATAGTCCACTGATTCTACAAAACATGTTAGCATCAAGCATAACAAAAAGAACAATATAAACTTTAACTAATTGCAGTGATAATAAGTAAAAATAAAAAATCAACCTAATATGTACAACCTAAAATTTTAACATCTAACTAACTATACACTATAAGTACAAAATTTTAAGGGTCCACCCAAAAAATAATTTGACTTGAAAGAATAATTAGCGTACCCTCATTTGAGTTCATGTCTTCCAAAAAAGTGGAATTTCGTTTAAACAATGAAATTTATGGTTTGGGTGGGAAAAAAGAACCATCACCAATTAAAAATATTGGAGGATGATGTTGGGTTTGGATGCAATGGGGGATAAAACCAAATTGGTCCCAAGAATTTCAAAATCATCTCCCAATGGTTTTTCAATTGGAATGGGAGGTGGAAAAAGTGTGAGTGAGTAACTCATCAAATTGATTATCTCAAAGTAATATTCCCTTTAAAGAATCAAGTCAAACTCCTCAAGAGGTTCAATCGTTTCTTGCAATAGTTGCAATCCTTCAATAACGATAGAAAAACATTGGAAATGAAGGACCTTCAACCTCAACAAAATTTGAATTATAAATCAAAGGTTAAAATTCAAAAGTTCTTGGATCATTCTCAATAATTTCTTTTTCAAAATAGGATGGAGGTGAAATGAAAATTTAAACCCCACTTGATCTTGCGAAAGAAAAAAATCATTTCATCGAGTTATTTTTTTTTCAATAGGCCAGGCTTCACGACTCTCGAATTGGTCATTCAATTCCTTATTCACACTTTGCAAATTTTTCGAAGAGATTTTTTGAACTCTCTCATTTTCAAGATTTTTCCTGTAATCAATCATTGTCTTTGGTGGTGGAGAATTGTTTGCACTCTCAATTCTTTCATTTTTAAGAATTTGGAAGCATGTAATACCCTGTGATTTTAAGGGGGGAAGTATGTAATACCCCGTGATTTTAATGACTTTTAAAATGAGTTATATTTTAAATTAATGGATTAATTGAATTTTATTATTAATTAATTCATTTGGGTTTTATCCGAATTGTGGATATTAAAATGTATAATTTTGAATATTACTTAAAGATTTTTAGGTAATATATGAATGAGATGCTATGGCTATGTGTTACTAATTTAGTAATTTTAATTCTTAGTCGGACGCGGTATGGGAGGTGTCGGGACTAAATTGTGAGATTAAAAAGGAAATTTATTTTCTATCGACCTTATAGTCATTTTGACTGCGTCGTTACGTCCGAAAGGTTCGAAATAGTCAGAAAAGTCTATTGGGACGTTGGTTTTGAGTCTCGGGTCATTTGGAAATGAAAAGATAACCCAATAGGGCATTTTGATCATTTTTATAGGGGGGTGAATAGTGATTTCGGGTTTTGTCCTATTATAAGTATTGGTAGATTAAGTGTACGTGGGTTATTCATCTCCTCTACACAAATTAGAGAAGTCATCTTCCTAAAGAGAGTGAAAGGTTGCTTGGGAAAAGAGAAGCTTTCTTGGAAAGGAGAAGAAACAAAGACCAAAGGTCACCACCACCAAACCACCACCGGAAGTGATCGGAGAAGGGGAGAACCACCTGTGTTATACAACCCCAAAGGATCAGATCTTCATTAGAGGCAAGTGTTTGATAATTGCAATCTAAGTTTGTATATTGTCCATGTTAGGATAGTTATAAAAAGATGAGATTTTTCATGTTTGGAAGATAAAGAAGAGTTGTTAATGGATTTCTGAAAAATGGAAGTTTATAGGAATCAAACTCATGTTGTAGGTAGATAGTAATCCATAAAATAATCATAAATCTGTTGAAGAAATTCTGAGAATCAATGGTGTGTTCTTGAAGATATCATGTATATAATTTTTTGAAAAAAAGAGAGGATAAACATATGCTTTTAATTCAAACTCTTGATGATTCTAGGATGTTTAGAGCATTAGAAATCATTCATATATGTTGATATATCATGTAGTAAGGTTTATAAGGAATTTGGGAAGTTAATATGAAGGTTTGAATGATTAAAAGTGATGAAACCCGTAGTAGAAGAAATGCAGAAAATTGGGATGTTATCTGGGTGATCGATCGATCGACCTCCTGCCTTCGATCGATCGACCTCCCCAGAATTTGTGAAGTTGTTTCTTTTAATGCTAGTTCTTATACCAAACCTTTTTTAAATCTCTGGTGATTATTAATTGGATATAATGGGACTTAGAGAAGATCAGTGAGCCCTAGATAAGAATCGAATTAATGTGATTGGGATTTAATTGATTAGAATTATGATAATTAAATTGGGAAGAAATTTCGGTTGCTAGATTAATGTGTTGGATTCTAATTGGTATGCATGAGGATTAAGGATAGGTCCAATAGGGGAGATTTAATATAACACCTGGGTATCCTTAGGGTTACAATTTGAGCATCAAGGACTGAGTTTAAGCTCATTATTGATTGCGCAAGGACTGAGTGTAGTACAAGCGCTTAGTGGTATGGCTCCTAGATAGAGATGGGAGTTCAAACCACATTTGGTTGAAATAGGGTATGAGTTTATCCTGATTGCGTATTTGAATTTGACGGACCTCCATGACCGACAAAGTTAAGTAGTAGTGTATTGGAGGGGTTCCTTGTTTGGATTTCTCTTTGGGAGACGCTCCGCGCATGAACCATAACGATGTCGGGAGTGAAGAGATGTTATAGGATGCGAGGATGTTGATTTTGTTGATAAGTCATATAGTGTGAATGAAACACTATAGCCTATGAGCCATGTGATGATGGTATTCAATCCTAGTTGATAGAAGATGTGTTTATAAGAGATTTGAAACTATCGCTTTTAACCCTAATTAAGGGAGAGTTTAATTTGTAGTAATTCGGGGGATAAGATGATACGTACCAGTAGGATATTAGTGAGTTCTTACTGAATAAATACATTGAGGAAAAACCTATTTGAACCTTGACTAATGAGTGAGGCTCGGGGATAATTAAACTAAAGAAGTAAAGTCATAATATTTTAATACGTGGGATTTAAAAAGATATAATGCTACGTATAATCTAAGGGTAATGTGAGTATCTTTTTGAGAGTTTATTATAGGTATGATAATGCCTATTTGATTAATTGATGATTTATGTGTATGACATACCTAGCTTACTTGCTATCGACGGGAGGTTTGTGCGTGAGGGCAGTCATATCCTGATGAATCCATGGGATCTTTGATTTGTCACTCGAGAACATAGGTCTATGAAAGACTTATCGGGGAGTTGCTAAGTCCGTTGATTATAGGAACTTAGGTATGTGCGTGGCCCGTGGGTATGAGAACTATGTTCGCCTCCAATTTATGTGTTGTTGTTTGTGGTTCGAGGAATCCTTACTGAACCTTTAGTCCCCTATTCGGCGACCAGCGATGATGGGACTTGATAGCAGAGTAATGCATTGCACCGCAGCTGTGACTCGGGGTGCCGTATTATATATGTATATATATATATATATATATATATATAATGAATTCTATGAAAGTGTATATAGTGGTTGAATTATCTACTGTGGGATAATTGTAGATAACGGTGAATTGAGAAAAGAATTGAAATAAGTTAATGAATATTTATTGAAGAGCTTAATTTATATTAATGAGAAACGATTCATGTTAATGAGAAACGTATATAAATGATTATATTACGTATGGTATGGGACATACGGGGTTATGATATGTAATGGAATCACATTATGGAAATTAATGAGGAGGAACCATTAACAAGGAGGTTAATAGGAAACGTTAAGTGTGCACTCTAGATGAGAGGTGAGAATAGCAAGTGAGAGTTGGATACTAACATGTACATAATAAATGCTTTATTGCACTTGTTAAATACTTGCTGTTTTCAAAATCATTTTTCACAATCGGGCTCTGACCCGTTTCATTGCATATTTTCTTTTCTATTGTATCTTCTATATCAGGTGTCCAGCAGCAGGGACGCCAACCTTAGGGAATTATGACGAGCTATGGAGTATTGCTTAGACGCCTATCTTCTTTTGATTCACATCGATTTTCTAGTTAGGTCATGTCGCCCAAAGGATTCAGTTATCTTTCTCTACCGGGGTCAAATACTATTGTATTCGGGTCTTTTTAATACATTTAATATTGTTGGGATTTCTGTAATAGATTTATATTATTTGAGAATGTTTATTCCAATTGCATTTAAATTATTTTGTGTTATCTATTTGGTTATCAGTGTTGTAGAAAAATGTGTTGTGTTATTCTTAAACCTGAAATGAATTTTGTTAAAAAAAAGGAAAGTTTTTAACACCAGCTTAATTGGGTATTGGGTGGGTTGTAAACGTTTTCGACAGTGATGCTAAGAATGAACCAACTGTATATTCTGTTTTAATTTGGTATGGGACTAGCCACCTGGTATTTAATTAGGCGGGGTGTTACAAGCTATTGTCTTCACATTTTCCAATTCATAACTGAGTTCTAGTTGCAAGTTCAAAACTTCTACATCTTTCACAGTTTGGAATATATCCTTAAAATTCTCTTTAATCCAATTCTTTAAAACTCATTTTAACCTCTTCAATTTCTTAGCAAATTTGTACAAGCCAATTTCAGTTGTGTTCTCATTCCAAGATTGTTGAACTAAATCAAGGAAATAAGGGTGCTTACACCACATCTGCTGGAACTTGAAAGACTTTTGAGAGGTATTTACCATAGAGTTGATAGAGATCAGTAAAGGAGCATGGTCTGATGCAACTCTATTTAAATGTTTGACACAAGAATTAGGGAACTTAGAAATGAAATGTTGACTTACCAAACACCTATCCAGCCTTTCCATAATTAGATCTTCATCCTTTCTTTGATTACACCAAGCATACTTGCTTTCAGTGTACCCAAAATCAATAAGACTACTCTCTTAAATAGCTTGAATGAAGTCCTCCACTGCTATTTAATCTATATCATTCCCTCCAAGTTTTTCTTGTTGATAAGTAACCTCATTGAAATACCCAATAACAAGGTGGGGATCATCTTGGAAAGTGTATGAAACTAAGATCAATTGATCCCACAACTCCTTTATTTCCTCTTTTGAACATTTTGCATAAACAATTGTAAGGATTAATGAGGACTGCACTGAAGTGTGACTCAATTTCAAAGTCAAATGTTGTGGATGATCAATGAGGCATTGAGTTATCATATTAAACCTCCCAAGAGCCAACAAATTTCCATTAACATTGTTATAACACCCTTCAAATCCCCATTTAAACCTGAATTTATCAATTTTTTGAGAATTTACCTTTGGCTCAAGAAGAGCACGAAAAGGCATTTTATGGATCTTTTTGAGAATTTTAAGTCTACTTGTTGAAGATTTCTTAGCGGTTATATTCCATACAATCAATGTTTTAAATCGTGTTCACGCAAGGTGTCGCATTTTAGTCTCAAGTGCGCGTCGCGTATCGCCCAACCAATTCGAGCATTTCAATTTTATAATGAAAAATACAAATAAATAACTTCAAAAAAATATTCCAAATAAAGTAAACAAATCCACATCATCACTTGAAATTCACAAGTTCATAAATTAGTACATAATTCTAAACCAAACCATCACATTGTCTCAAATAAAGTAAATAAATCCAACAATACTGTCCCTTTCCCCCTCTTTTACATAACCGTATTTCCTGCAAAAAAAATTCTTGACATTGTTAACTAAAAATTAAATGCAACAAAAAGAATTGAGACAGACTTAAAAAAAACAGTTGCAAAAATATGAAGTTAAAAAATAACTAAGACGGAATTAAAAAAAACTGTTGCAAAAATCTGAAGTTAAAAAAGAAAAAAAAAAGAAAAAAATTATACCTGGTTTTGAAGTTAAAAAAGAAAAAAAAGATGAGAGTTACAAAAATATGCCTGAGTTTGAAGTTAAAACATAAAAGAAAACATAAAATTACAAAAATATTCCTGTTTTGTGCCGCTGGGTCTTTTTCCAAGGGTTTTTCAAGTCATCAGGTTTTTTGCAGCAGCCAAATGTTGTTTTCCAGTCGCCAAAGGTTGTTTTCCAGTCGGGATGGATTATTTCTCAGCCGAGATTGGATATTTTTCAGAAGGGTAGGGTTATTTCTTAGCCGAGATGGATTTTGTCTTGAGAAGGGTTTGTTTTCTATGGACGGGCTGTTTGTGCGATGTTGTTAGGGTTTGTCTTGAGAGGTTTTAAGACTAATGGTTTCTAACGTTTAAAAAAAAAGAAATGAAAAAAAAATCAAAACTACGTAGTTTTGATAAGTTTTTGTCAAATAAACTAAATACACAAATAGCGTTTACATAGCCTCAAATAGCGTGGAATAGCGCCTAAATAGTGTGCCACATCATCAATAGCGCACGCTATTGGTGACTCTCTCAAAACTAGATGAGCTACGTCGTGTTTTTGCCCAAAATCGCGCTATCGCACGCTTTTTAAGACACTACATAAAAGCAAATTAATCATTGGGTATTGGAGGTAGAAAAGTGAGTGATACCTTTGTCAACTGACCTAGTAAGTCTTCTGAACAATGGGTCTTGCATCCTTTTTCTCCGAATCTTCAATTTATTAGGTTCTCCTAGCGTTATCTTCATGTTGTTCTCCATCATCCTCTTCTTATTGGAGCATATTTTCTTATCAATCATTCTTTCAAACATTTAAAGTTCCTCAATGATAGGAGTGTGGTGCAAATGTTCATCTTCTACATCAGTGAGATATAATGATTTTGCAACAAGATTCTTGTAAAATTTAGGGATAACTGTTCCTTTTGTGGATAAAGCACCTTCTTCAATAATTCTCACATCTTCTAAAATCAATTCCTCATTTTGGACTTTGTTAATGTGGTCTTGAATTTTGGTACACTTTTTTGCCATTAAATTGTAACACCCCGCCTAATTAAATACCAAACAGAATATACAGTTGGCTCATTCTTAGCATCACTGTCGAAAACATTTACAACTCACCCAATACTCAATTAAGCCGGTGTTAAAAACTTTCCAAATTTTTAATTCAACAAAATCCATTTTTAGTCTAAGAATAACACAACACATTTTATTCTACAACACTTAACTGAATAAATAACACAAAAGAATTTAAATGCAGTTGGAATAAACATTCCCAAATAATATAAATCCATTACAATAATCCCAACAATATCAAATGTATTAAAAAGACACGAATACAAAAGTATTTGACTCCGATAGAAAATGATAACTGAAATCCTTTGGGCGACATGCCCTAACTAAGAATACTGTGAATCAAAAAGATGATAGGCGTCTAAGCAAAACTCCATAAATCCATAGCCTGTCATAATCCTCTAAGGTTGGCGTCCCTGTTGCTGGACACCTGATATAGAAGATACAATAGAAAAGAAAATATGCAAGGAAACGGGTCAGAGCCCGAATGTGTAAATGATTTTTAAAACAGCAAGTATTTAACAAGTGCAATAAATCTTTTATTATGTACATGTTAGACCCAACTCTCACTTGCCATTCTCACCTCTCAACTAGAGTGCACACTTAACGTTTCCTATTAACCTCCTAGTTAATGGTTCCTCTTTTCTAGTCTCCATATTATAATTCCATTCCCATATCATAATCCCCGTATGTCCCATACCATACGTCACATTATTAATCATTTACATTTCTCATCTTTTCTCATTAACATGAATCATTTCTCATTAATATGAATTGAGCTTTTCAATTCTTTAAGAATAAACATTCATTAACTTAATTCCATTATCTTTCTCTATTCACCGTTATCTACAATTATCACACAGTAGATGATTTAACCACAATAAATCCAATCATTCATTTAATCCATTATATATATATATTCATATATAATACGGCACCCCGAGTCACAGCTGCGGTGCAATGCATTACTCTGCTATCATGTCCCAATATCGCTTGTCGCCGAATAAGGGACAAAAGGTTCGTTAAGATTCCTCGAACCAAAAACAACAACACAATCATTGGAGGCGAACATAGTTCTCATACCCATGGGTCACGCACATACCTACGTACCCATAGTCAGCGGACTTATCAACTCCCTGATAAGTCTTTCATAGACCTATGTTCTCGAGCGACAAATCAAAGATCCCATGGATTCATCAGGATATGACTGCCCTCACCCGCAAACCTCCCACCGATAGCAAGTAAGCTAGGTATGTCATACACATAAATCATCAATCAATCAAATAGGTATTATCATACCTACAGTATACTAACAACAAGGTACTCACATTAACCTTAGATTATTCCCTTACGTAGCATTATATCTCTTTAAATCCCATGTATTAAAATGCCATATCTTTACTTCATAATTTAATTATCCTCGCATCCTATAACATCTCTCCACTCCCGAAGTCGTTAAGGTTCATGCGCGGAGCGTCTCGCAAAGCGAAATCCAAACAAGGAACCCCTCCAATACACTACTACTTAACTTTGTCGATCGAGGAGGTCCGTCAACTTTAAATACGCGATTGGAATAACCTCATACCCTCTTTCAACCAAATGTGTTCTAAACTCCCATCTCTATCCATGAGTCATACTGCTAAGCACTCGTATTACCCTTAGTCCTTGCACAATCAATAATGAGCTTAAACTCAGTCCTTGATGTTCATATTGTAATCCTAAGGCTACCCTCACTTATATTAAATCTTCCCTACTGGACCTATCCTTAATCCTCATGCATACAAATTAGAATCCAACACATGAATCTAGCAACCGAAATCTCTTTAACTTTAATTATCATAATTCTAATCAATTAAATCCCAATAAAATTAATTCAAATCTTAACTAGGGCTTACTGATCTTCTCTAAGTCCCATAATATCCAATTAATAATCACCGAAGATCTACAAAATTTTTGGGATAAGAACCAACATTAAAAAGAAACAACATCATGAATTCTCATATTTTAAATACTCAGAAAAATTAGATCCAAAAATTATTCAAATCATCAATCCGACTTTAGATTTGGATTCTACACGAAAAATTGAGTCAGGTATGTGTTTTGAGTTTTTCTTAAATCTCATCCAAATGCACTCAAAAAGAAGATCTAAACATTCTAAATTGGCTCTTCTCATTCCACTCGTTTTTGCCTCTTTTTCCAGAAAATTATCAACATATTATCTTCAAGAACACTAAATTATTTTCAGAATTTCTTCCACAGATTGATGAATATTTATTGGATTACTAACTACCTACAACATGAGTTTAACTCCTATATATTTTTAGATTCCAAAAATCCATTAACAACTATATCCTTTCATCTTCCAAGCATGAAAATCATCTCTTTTTATAACTATCCTAACATGGACAATATACGAACTTAAATTGCAAATATCAAACACTTGCCTCTAATGAAGATCTGATCCTTTGGAGTTGAATAACACAGGTGGTGATGGTGGTGGTGACCTTTGACCTTTGGTTCTCCTCCTTTCCAAGAAAACTTCTTTTTCTTTCCAAGCAACCTTCCACTCTCTCTAAGAAGATGACTTTTAAATTTTGTGTAGAAGAGATGAATGAACTCACATTCAACTAATCTCCAAATACTTATAATAAGACAAAACCTGAAATCACTATTCACCCCTTGTAAAAATAACCAAAATGCCCTTTTGGGTTGTCTTTTCATTTCCAAATGACCCGAGACCCAAATCCAACATCCAAATAGACTTTTCTACTATTTCAAACCTTCCGGACGCAACGACGCAGTCGAAATGACTATAAGATCGATGTAAAAATAAGTTTCCTTTTTAATTTAATAAATTAATCCCGACACGTCACATACCGCGTCTGACTAAAAATCCAAATTACCGAAATTATATCACACCGTCTTAACAATGACATCACATTCATATATTACCTAAATATCTTTAAGTAATATTCAGAATCATACATTTTAATATCCACAATCCGGATAAAACCCAAATGAATTAATTAATAATAAAATCCAATTAATCCATTAATTTAAAATATAAAATATAAAAATTTCGGGGTATTACATAAATGCTTTGATTTTCCACTGCCTTAGGTTCTTGATCCTTGTCTATTGTTTGGCCCTCTTCCTTATCATATTCAATTTGCAGCGTAAAAGAGTCTTAGTTCAGACCATTTATCCCCCCATTATTTTGTCCTTCTTTTGTGGTACCGACTTCTTTGTCTGTGTTGTTATCTAAATCAATCAGTGGTTCTCCACTAACTTCATTAGAATTGTCTTTCTGTTGGCCTTTTTTCTTCTCATATCTTTGCAAAATCTTCTTAGGTCTGAACTCAACACCTGTGTTAGATTTGACTCCGTTATTGCCCAATAAGAAAATGTAAGATTCTTCATCATGGACTTTCTTTGATCAATTCTTGTAATATTTTGGTTTGTACTCTATATGTACCTCCTGCCAAAATCCCTTATCACCACAACCAATCCAAACTCTTTTAGGAGTGATTTTAATGAGATCAACTTCTACACACACACGAGCTATGCTTGTTTTGTTAATCTCCAGAGTTGAGGAATCAATGTTTAAAGGTTTACCTATGAGTTAGGCTATTGAGAATAAAGAGGATTTAGAATAGAAATGTATGGGAAGTTGGGGAAAGGAAATCCCAACTCGGTATAAACTGCTCTTAATATCTGGTGTCCACTTGAAAATTCTCATAAGGAATCGACCAACATACCGAGTATCTCTCATCCACATACGTGAATAATCTTCATCAGAATTCAAGCGTATGAGGATGTTTTTGTTGTCAATAAGGACAATGTTGAAGGCTATTTTACGGGAGAATGTGTGAAAAACCTATCTAATGGCTTCCATTGAAGGTCTACCATGGGAAACTTTTCCACAAGCGCATGTTTGAAAGGTTTTGAAAGAATCTCAAGGTCATCATTAGAGAACATCACTGTCGGTTCTCCTTTTAATATTGAGGGTGGTTTGAGATAAAGGTCATGGTTTTGAGAGGAGGTTTCTGCTACAACTGATGTAAATGATCGATTCTATACAGTTTTAATATCAGGGGGCTTGGGATGAATGTGGGGTGGATGGTTTAGGTTTTCCATGCAAACCTAATTAGGGTTATGGCGGAGAGAGAGAGAGAGAGAGAGAGAGAGAGAGAGAGAGAGAGAGAGAGAGAGAGAGAGAGAGAGAGATAGATAGATAGATAGATAGATAGATAGATAGATAGATAGATAGAGAGAGATAGGGAGAGAGAGAGAGAGAGAGTTTAGTGAATAGTTTTCCACTATACTCAAATTTAATTATGTCTAAATCACTTAGAATAAAGAGGTCTTATTTGCAAAGTTGGTTATGATACATAATATGATTCCCCACGTTAAGTATCGGATACCCTCTTGGTTAAATCAATTTTTTTATAACAATTTTAACCAACATCTAATCAGTTCCTTGATTCTCAGACTTAACTTATTTTCTACTCCACTAGGATTATTAAATAATCCACTGGTCTGGTTTTCTTTGTGGAAACAACACATATATCAATCTAGGCGGTGTCACAATCTATGGTATCCCCTAAACATAAATTCCTCTGAATTATGATCTCACACCTACTCACAAAATTATCGCCCAATGTGTGGGCATTATTTCACATGATATAATATCAGATCACACGCATTGCAATGAAGTGAAATTTGTGCAAGCATTCCAATCCTCATAATTTTGAGATGTAGAATATATACACCATTTACAAATGGTGTGAGATTTTTTGGATATAATCAAGATATCCCTCATACTCAAATTTAATAGATAGCCTTGTTCAATACATTCATGTGATCTAGCGATCACAATCCTCTATTAAACTATCATACAAGTTGTCAAACCATCACACATGTTCCTGTAATTTGAGATAAACAACTAGGATTGTGTCACAACATTTATGTAGGATGTTAAATCCCTATCTAGATTTCAAAAAATTTAATAGTGCTTGAACCAAAATTCCGATGTCTTTGTGAGCAAGCCAAACCCGACTCACCAGAATTCCTACTGAGATTTATGGGTTGACATGTCTATAATATATTTCAAATAAAATTAAGGTATTCTCACAACCATGATTATTATTTCAAAATGAGCTGACACACATTTACTTAAAAGTAAACATCATACATTATTTTAAGAATAAAACCCTAACAGCTATTGGTCGCAACCTCATTTGTGGCCCCATTTTAGGATGAGAGATCCACGGTCTGCTATTTGCTCCATAACCTTGGTCGAGCTCTAGCAATTTGCAAGCCACATACTAGATCAGTATCAATCTCCCTTGGGCAAATTGTCTCGCCTCAAGCATAAAGAAGGAGGTCACTACAAACATAATAGCTCGGCCTAGCGCATCATTGTCGCATCCTCAGCATCAGAATCCAACGATACACGTATACAAGGTAATATAATATACTGCTTATGTATTTATAACTTCTGATTTTCAAATAGAAAGGAGTATTTTAGTAAAATGATAGTTTAATCCCAAAATCCTAAGTCTCAAAGATCAAAATGGAAAACCCAAATAATTTTCTTAAGAAAGCATAAATGTGTCTAAAATCAGTTTGACCTCTAGGTGCCCCAAACCATCACTTTGAAGGAAAAAGTTCTTTATAATAAGAATATATGATGAACATTCAAAGTCAATGGACATTTCCCATAAACTGATATTTACACAAGAAGGCTCATCTCAGTAAATAAAACATAAAGACTATGGTTGATGAAAAAGAAGAAGAAGAAGAAGGCAGGTAAATAGTCTGTTACTAAAGGATTTAGTCCAATGATGAACAATGGCACTTCATTCCTTGAACAACGCTCTTTATCCTCCTAATCAGTGAAACTCCTCAATCTTCTTTTGAAACACCTCTACTTGCCCTCAAATTCTTACTTTCTCTCTAGAGTGTTGATAATGATTTTCTTAAAAGTTCTAGCAACTTTGGGAATGGAGCCCAAGAGTTTTATTTATAAGAAGTGAGGGAATCTAGGGTTTCCAATTATGTCACTATTTTCCCCAAAAATCCTCTTCAAAAAGGCTTTTAGAATCTCTAAAACTTGATCCTCATGAAATAACCTAATTAGTCCATGTTACGCTATTTTTTTTTATACTTCTGGGGTGTAAACTACACCGCCTTGTACCATATGTTCTAGCCTAAAGATTACAGTCATGGACTTGGTAACTCTCCATAACCTAAAGATTATGTCCATGGACTTAATAAAACTCCATGGCCTATTTAGGTTTATGTTATTACATTGTGTTCTCAATCTACTAAATGAATGGGGTTTTCAACCCAAGGCCCTTTTTACCAAGTCCTTATCACAGGTCACGACCGCGTAATATTGGTTACGACCTTGGTAATATTGATTGTGGCCTCAATAATATATTATAGCGTCTTATGGTTTGGATTGTTATACTTAGAGAGTGATAGGTTAACTTAAGAAGGTCAAACTTGATCCAAGATTATCAAATCAACCTAGAAATAGATGAATATGACTAAGAAGGTTTAGACCATATTTAAGATCATCAAATCAGTCTCACGAGCGCCAAGTAGCCTAAGAAAGTCTAGACATGGTCTACAAAGACCAAATTTGTCTAAGAAGGATAAATTGGATATGAAAAAACTAACTGAGGTTTAAAACACCCAGAGAAAGACTAATGCATTAAAATTGGCCTTATTGATTTCTTAAGGGCATCACATAAAACAAGCAGTCTTGGAATGATCATGTTCAATGCTTAACGAAGCTTAGTGGTAATATTAAATAAGTTTCGTTCAAACACTAACCTAATTATAACCAAGTTTACAAAACATTAACCCATGGCTCCAAGCCATCTACCAATTTCACAATTTAGTATAGAGACTGAAAAACTTAGTTTCAAACATTAACATGATGAATTATATTCAAAGAATAACACATGTATGTGAAGTTGGTCATAAACCTACCCTTCACTTACTTCACATGAAAATTGAGTTTTATCATATTTACTTTGGTTATTAATGGCTCGTGGCCTTAGATTTTCTATGAAAATAAAGTAAAACATCAAGCAACATCGGTGTTGTTCCCCTAGTCTCCCACTATGATAATGTTCTAGTTGACTTGGCCATCAATACTGGGGCGGTGGAAACTTATCTAACAACCTGCATATTTTAATATTGGAGTTTATCTATCCCGAATACTAAAATATACAAACTATTATAATTTAAATTCAGAAATATGAGGCGTTTAAAACTTTTTCCAATAATAAAGGATATGAGAGATAACAATATGAATAAATTATCAATAATGAAATCGAACTACAATATCCTCATATAGTCCGTCACATTACAATAGTTTTAATACCATATCCCCAATACAACGGTGGAGTTACAACCGACTCGTAAATAGGAAATACAATGACAAGATAACTAATTCGTACATAATATAAATCTCCAAAGTCCAGGATGCTCTCCAAGATCCAAATCCTCTCCTAAAAGCTCAAACATATCCTGAGAGGTTAGTCAACGTAACGAGTCAAGGGCCACTGCAATACTACTAGATATGTCTCCCAAAGAGGGTAACATAACCCAATCAATCGTACTAGATGAAATGAATACCCCAATATAATATTTTAAGTCATAATAATAAGAAAACTTATAATCTTTTATATAACAATAACAATTAAATCTCGAATTTATATCAATGCTCATCAGATAATATGGCAGTGTCAACTAATTAAATAACAACGTGGTATACTAATATTTTATAACATTATGAGTATAAAAACAATCCGATTCTACACAGGGTATAACAACTAAGCATATAATCTCAAGAAAATCACAATTATTTACTCATCAATTAATACTAATAACATATATTATAATGGTAGGTTTCAACAAACTATCGGCTTGTCAACCAATATAAAAGCAACCCATAGTGTTCAACTTATAAATATTGTTATAAGTATTTTATCCACTTTTCAGTTTCATGTTTATTAATTTCATCATCTTACTTGTATTAAATCACATTGTTTCAGTTTTCATCTCTATTTTGGCTTGGAGTCCTCAACAATATCATATTTAAGGAAATATTAACCACTTTTTCTTACTTATTTTATTTATTCCATCATTATATCACTAACTTCATTATAATTTCACAACCCCAAGTATCACAATGCATTCAATTAACTCATTAGTTTTATTAATTAATTAACCTCTTCACTAATTACTATTTGTTGTTTTTACTTGGCTTAGTTAATGGATCTTAATTAATTATGAGCGTTCCAGGCAAGTTTATGGTCTTGCCAACGAATATATCTTAGCCTTATGATAATCAGACGATTATGTACCGTATATGCTTCAATTAAGATGAATTGTGCTTCCCTTAGGGAAGATTTTGATGTGACTGGTTAGTTACTACGATTAACTAGAACAAAAGAAAAAACTGTAATTACAGAAACTGAAATAAAAGTAATGCTTTGGAATTAAAAAAAAAGATAAATGTGATAATGTAAACAACTACACTACGAAATGTAAAGGTGTAAAATAAAAAAAATCAAATGTAAAAGAAAGAAACTTTTAATAAATTTGAAAGAAAGTTACATTTTACCTTACACTCTACTTTTAATGAAAGAAAATATGTAAACAAAAGAATATAAAGGAATAGAAAAGGGAAAATGGGTAAATGTATTTTTTGGTGAGGGAGTCCTTTTTTCCTTTGTATTCTACTTGCTTATTTATAGAGTTTTTTTTGCCATGAAACTCAATTGCTTCATAATTGTTGGGTAGTTACCCATCCCATTTATCTCCCGCCTAGGTGCACTAACGCCCCTGTATAGATCATTTTCTTTTTTTATATCTTATATCTAAAGTCATGACATCTTTTATGCATGTGGATTACCAATTACCTTGAGCTAGTGTATTATAGTTACCGATTTTCATTCGCATATTGCAACACCTCATTGGACCATGATAATGTGGTGTAAACATACCCGAGCACTAATTAATTTTTGGAAAAAAGTTAATTAGTGGACTGTTCAGTTTATCATATCATCACTCCACATTTAGTCATCATTACGACGGGGTAAATGCAACCTAAATATGTGTATTTTGGCGAAGAGAAAATATTCACCCTAATTTATCAACCCTTTGATCTTTCACCTAAACCACTTGTCTCTTATTCTTCCTTTTCCTCTTTAAAATGTCTCCTTTAGAGAGCTACAATGTTGGATCTAAGAGAACTTATGAGTTTAGTTCCACTTGAAACTCGATTAATTTGGCTAAAGACCCCTAGGGCCTTGTTATCACTACTACTCTTCCATAAAATGGTGGGAATCAAATTGATGCTTGTAGTTAGGTAACTTGGGATACAATTGTACCTAATGTATGTGTTCTAATCTCGGAACCAAATATTCCTCCTCTACCCACATTGGATGATGTAAGACCCTCTTTAAAGGTTCCCCCTAAGTCTATCCTTATATATGATAAGCCATCTTTTTTTAAGCTCTTTGAAGGATGGGTTAATCATAGCTTTGATTTACCTCCGTCTCGTTGTACAAATAAGTCATTTTTTGTAATGAATAAACCTCAATCTAATGGGGTAGGAACCCTGGAAATAATTAAGGTTAGGGAAATTGAACAAACCTAAGAAACTTGTTAATAAGATTCGTCACCTTATCTTGGTTCGGTGGGACTCTCTACCAGTTCCTCCTCTTAATGAGCTAAGCATCAATTGTAACATCACTGGCCCCTCCTCTCCCTTGATCACCTGACCCAAGTGGCATTCCCTTCATTCAATCATGAATTCAGGGCTTGGTCCCTACTAATCAAAACCTTTTATCGCTTTTAACCTGATGTCAATGAGTATCTTAGTTTTTTTTCATTGTGCCACCTATGAGGATCTTAGGTACGGTAATATTGGTTCCCTCTCTCACACCTTCGTTTAGACAATATACTAACTTATTTCAAATGGTATGTATAATTATTTTTTCTTGTTTAAAGACAATTTTGAACTGGATGCCTTCAAAACCTTGGTCACTGAGATCATCTTGTCTGTTGATCCCCTTTATGATCTAATATTCCAACCCTACAATTTGGTGGGGGATCATTTTAAAGACTTGGAACAATATGTTAAGGATGACTTTCCCACCGATTATCCTAATCTAGAGTATCCATCCTCAACTATTGATGTAGGTAAGGCTTTGGAGGATCTTCACGCCTTTTCCCTTTTTCCTCCCACTGTTCTATTCAAAGGTCATGCCAAAAATATTTTTTCCTGCGCTTGTATGATCCTTAAAAATTTTCCAAACTGCAATGGTACACCCAAATCCCATATTTCCTCCTTTCTTCAAGCTTACCATTTCTTTTATAGAAGGGTCAGCCAACTCTCCACTGAATTTGAATATTATATGGATTGAGTTAAAACTCATAATGAAATCTACTCCCTCTCAAATGGAATTTTGGTAGAATTTTGAGAGGTTTTACCTAAATGACTCAAAGGATCCATCCAACCTGGGTTTTGAGACCTTGACATTAGATGCCATTCTTCTCATATTTAAGGAGTTGAAACACAAAGCTCAAGAGGTTGTGTTGAATTTATAATCTAATGAGCCGTTATATTTGGAGATGTCTCAGGCTAATCCATACTTGGATTTAGAGGAAAGATATCTTAATTATTTATGGAATGCTTTCCATCAAATTGTAAATCATTCCTTCCTTCATTATAACACAATTCTAGGAGTGTAATTTCACGTTTTTCTAAATTTTGTAACCATCCACCTTGGACTTTTTAAAGGAAGAATATTGTTATTTTAAATGGTTGATGATGACTTGTGATTGAACCAATTATGTTGTGAATTTGTCATTTTCTCATTTACTTAGTAATTAGTTTTCAAATTAAACCAATTTTGTTGCCCAGGAATATAGTTAGTTTTATCCATTTGATGAATATTTTGTTCCATGACCAAAATTGGTATGTTAAAATGTAACCATACCTGCTTTTGTACCTTTTAGAACTAAAATATTTTTAGTTTAGATCATTTTTGCATGCATGCCTTCTATTGGCAATGGTCCCATAGAATCTCATAGCACGGGGGAAGTGTCCAAATCATAACCTTCTGTTGTTCATTGAAATATTTAATTCAAATATGTACAACCTTTTTGTGATTTTCCTTCAACCAATACACTTGTATATCTTGGAACTCTCACTATTTGATTTGATTTGATTTTATTGGGTTATTACAAAACTGCAAACCTAATCATGAGGGTGTTTGGATTGATGGAGCCATCGAAGGTGTCATCTTGTCTCCCAACTTCCCCATAATTCCATTTTATGGAAGCAATGTTCATTGAGACACGTGTTCAACTCTTTTTTTCTCTCCTTGCAATTCAAACGACTCCTCATAAGGTATTTCAGATTATGTCTTACTTCACTCTCCCTTTTTCCCACTCTCCAAACACATTTTAGCCCTAAAAATATCTATCTTTCGTCAAGATTTCACAACAACTCCATTATTTTGGGGAGCATTATTTATCCCGTCAAATCTTCATATGTGTTCAATCTCTCCACTATTGGTCCTTATTTTAATGATGATCTCCCATTATTTGTCTCTATTTTTTATCCTATATTTGGGGACCACAATTTCCTAATAAAAAACTCTGACAACCTCAAATCTCTTTCTTCATTCAAGTTTATGGTTTAGCTCAAAACATTAGATAGTACCACATAGTTCAGATAGATGAATCAGATGCGTGCTGTCAACGCAAAAGAAATAGAGAAGTTTAGAATTTTTTTATACTGTTAAACTCAGTATAAGAGATATTGAATCTAACTCGTTCATTATCTCTAATCCTATTCACTTTTGTAACTCATCATTAAATTACTTTAAGTTCAATTTTCAGATGGAATGTCCCAGTATATAAGATATCTATTGACTGACTAGATTCGAATCTCTAAGAGGATGTTCACCCACATATGCCACCAACTGACATTCCATTGAAGGTAAAAAGTAGAAACATGCACTTGACGTACTCCACTTTTATGCATATACATAAAAGAGTACTCAGAGTGTGGATGATAAAGATTTTTTTCGCTTTATCTTGGTCTATTTATCAAGACACATCTTTTGTGTTAAGTCTCAGAGGGTGATGTTAAAAAACTCATTTTTAGTTCCCATCCTTATGAATGGTAGGGAAGTTTCCCTTGCTCCCTATCTTTTAGGTTCCCTTTACAAGTCTGCTCTGACTTTCTAGAGGACCCCTAAAATTCTAATCAATGTGGGCTATTTTGGGTCCTTCAAATGCGGTTGCATGCATACTTCCTAGAGATTGACCCTGCCAAAGATAACTATGAATTTAGCCATACCTATGCTTTTTATTGCTCCAATAGTGTCACTAAGAGCTTTGAACCTCTTATAAATAAGTTTAGAGGTCTAGAATTTGACATACCAAATATCCACTTACAACCCTTATTGGCAACCGCTGAAGCTCTCTTTTGGCTTGCGTCAATTTTGAAGAAATCCACCCTTGTTGTAAAGACAAATTTCCAATCGAGTCAATATGTATGTAATTGACATTATTTCGATGAAAACTTGGAGTCATAGGATAGACTTTGTGTTGTTGATCCCATAAGCCTATGCCGTTGTTTGATCAAGGCGTAACCACCAAGCTTCAAAGGTTAGATATGTCATGTTTTGTGCCAATTCTGTCTTCACGTTTACTGAGGATCTCATGGGTATGAATGCATATTAATTATGAGACCTTGGAAATATTTTTAAGGGTGTTGGTTTTTAATTTAAAGTTTGGAACTATTTTTTAAAGAAAAATTATTTTTGGTTTTATCTCGTTTTAACGAGAAAAGGCTCATTAGAATGAAATTTGTTGTTTCATTTGAACGAACTTATTCTTTATTCAAATGATATTCTGAACTCGTTAGAATGACTATCAAACGAACATCAAATGAGGTTTCTCTGCCAGGATTTTTTGACCTCGTTAGAAGCTCGTTAAAAGCTGGTTCAAATAATATTGCATTTTTGTTTGAACAAAATGCAATTCTCATTTGAATGAATTCTATTTTTGTTCGAAAAGCCGTCGCCTAGAAATTCATGTAGTCAGTATTTAAGGCATTTTGGACTCAGAATTTTTATGAACTTTTGAAAAAAAAATGATTTTCTACCTGTTTACAAAAGTTTCAAAACCTAAGTTTCACCCTATATGCTTAAAGATCCAGGTTCCATAATTCCTATGATTTGAGATATTAAATAGGGACCAATGTTTGTTTCTTTCATCTTGAGAGAACCTATTTCGTGTGGTGAACTACGTACGTGTTGTTTGTTATGTTTGACAGTTGTTGAACCTTATCGGTGGATTTTGAGACGTGCGTGGACTCGTGCATTGTGCCAGCTGGTGTGGGTTGACTCATGCGTTGCTCTATGGAGGATATTTCAAAGATTGAAGAGCGTCAAGGCTTGTGGGGATCGAGTCCTTATGTAAGTCTACTGTCATCTTTTATAATTCCGCATCATTGTGATCTGTTTGGCTGGGTCGTCCGAGGTTTTTCCCTTTGTGGGTTTTCTCGTACATTGGCGACTTTTGGTTGATTTCTTTATTCTATCTGTTATCACCATAGGTTCATGTTTATGGTAAGAATATAAAATTAAGTAAATTGTGTTTCCACAAGAAAGATTTAAAATCAGTGCGAAGTTTAATTCGATAAATTTTGTTTAAAGTTTCAATCTTTAAAATTTAGAAAATATAAAATATAGGACTTGTGTTTATTCGGACCATCCTTGCCTAAGCACACACACTATAGGGAATTCTAAAATTGTTATGCAACATCTCGGTTATCTGAGAGTGAGAGTTAACCTGATAATTACTTAATCATAAGTAAAATCGAATTCTAAAATAACTGGGGCATTTTCTGATTCTCAAATGTGTTACAACTGAATCTAGGAACTATACAAAAGTACTTATCCTGTCAATTATGATCTTTTTCTTATAATATGATCTTTCTTTGTCTCTATGTATCATCTAATATTTGAAAATTTCATTATGGCCTATTGGTACTTTTGTAAAATAACTGAAAAAGAAGGAATAAGCAAACCTTTGCTTAATAGATAACTCTAGTTCAATAACAATGTAAATATGGGAATAACATAACTGGGTTTGGATTGATCAAGATTTAAAACAGTGTATCGAATTTTGCAATAAAATCAAATATCCACATAACTAAACGGGTGTATACTGGATATGGTGTTTATCGAATTTTGACATTATTGCTTGAAAAAAAAAGAATTGTATGGTGATTATAACTGGATATGGTGTTTATCAAGTTATAAATAAGGGTTCGGACTATAATATAATAACCCATTAATTACCGTTTATAGGGGCTGAAAATGCATAGGCATACCATTATAATATCGCTCAAGGCATAAAATATACCTGAACAGGCAATCCCAAATAATTAGGGAATAATAAATAGCTTGGCACACTTAGTTAGAGTGGCACTCATACATAGGTAGTAGTATACAACTAGGCACTCAACATATGAGTCCTACAAGCCAATTATAACAACTGTGAGTATACCGAAGTCTAATCCCTGGATCATAAGGTATGCTACTAAAGGTTTCATATAAAATGGTCGGCTATGCTGCAAATTAGATATAATAATTGAAATAGGGTTTTAATAATATGCAGGGATATACTGCAATAAGGTAAAATCATTTAAATCATTGTTTAACAGGATGCAGGGGTGTACTGCAATTCGAATAATTTGCTGAAATCACCGACTGTCAGGGTTAGGCTGGCTTGAGTTCAATCAGATAAAAGATTGAATCAATATTCACGGTACAATTGAACTACAAAAGTGTTCATAAATGAGAATACGAGTTCAATGCTATCACACAGTGATATAACAAGCAATAATGTCAAAGATATAAGTTCAAGGTATAATAGTGAAATAGAATCACCTACCAGTGTTTACGAGCTTTTCCTTGTTATTCATGGATCTTTTTGTGTTCCAATTTGTAAGGCCAAGGGTTTTAAATGAGAGTGGGTATATCGGTGTTTGGGAAGAATGATTTGGGTTTAGGATATCTTACGTTGTGCAGGTAATATGAATAAAACTTATTCTTTAAATGGAATCAAGGGATTTAATTTGTCTAAATAAATTGAACAAACAACAATTTAATATTTTATAAAAATACTAACCTGGTCAAATATATGATTTGACTATTTTAACAAAATCCACAAATTTATACAAATGTAAAGATCTTTTCTTGCACTGCTTTAATATATGATATTCCAATACATTAATTTTCAAAATTGATCCAAGATGAATTTCTTAACTGAATAAATTGAAATATTAATTCTAATCCGATACAGTGTTGATGTTTATTTTTCTCCGTCTGTTATATTTTATATTATCCGAGTGTCAACATTAGGCAAGGGTAGTATAAAATAAAATTTTTTGACACCACTAAAAATTAATTTTAAAACTCTGTTCCTTATTCGGACAATATACTAGTTTTTAGGCCACTTCTAATATTAGTCAACACAACACAATAAATTACCCAACATCTGCAGAATCATATTTTTAATAAAAAGGACTTGTTATAGGGTCTCGAATTATAACCACGTCATAACTTCGAGTCATTTAGTATCGTAACTTGTTTAAATATATTTTTAAAAGAAACGGACAACGAGTCCAAATATATTCAAAAAAATGTACGATTACTCGTACGTGTTGGGGGTTCGTGTTTTTACGACATTTTTTTATGTAAACTAGATTTAAATACTAAAAATTGATACCAAAATTCCCAACTGATCTTGTCTTACCCAATTTGAAATTACAATACCTGAAATCAAAACTGAGTCGTCACCGAGTCGGACTAAAAAATTAGTGAAAAAAAAGTAAATCAAATAACCACCCATCTGGTTTGTTTTCGCCGACCACATCATGGAAATGGGTGGTAGTCAGGGCTCCAAAGTGGGCACACAAATATACAACCATATGTAACGATCTCAACAGCAAAAAGTAATAAGTCTAACCCCAAAAATTGGTTTTATGGCCGCCGGCCACTATCATGGAAATGGGTAGTGGTCGGAGCTTCTCTAAACTGTACACACACATATACATCCATATACATACATCTACATACATAACTTCAAAGCTTTAATCCATGGCAAAATAATAAAAAAATGAAATAAGATGATGCAGAAGAAGGGGCCAGGTCATCGGTGGAATAGGGGTTTGGGGAAGAGGGAGAACCGACGGTGGCTTGGGAAGGGAAGAGGCAGCGGGTGAGGGATTTTCGGGCAGAGGATTGGGAAGAGTTTTGGTTTTCTCTGAGAGAGAGAAAATCATAGGTAATGAAAAACCGATGTGTTGGGTTACTATTTATAGTGTTCAATTTAGGTACATTCAACTTAGGATAATTATGCAATTGGGTGTATTTAGTAATCAATTATAATTTTTAGCGGGTATTAATTTTTATATTTCTTGAAATTTTAACCAACTTTAAATTTTTATTGGGGTGTGTAGTACACGTTAACTTGGAATTTTTATATTAAAGTAACTTCGGATTACACTAATTTATACACTAGTTGGAATAGTAATTTAAAATAATACGTTTTAATCGCGTTCTACTATCCGTTTATATGAACAATATTTATTTCAAATATGCAAATAAAAATGACATCCTTATTTCATGTTACATGACATACATACGGGTCATAAGTGTTGCGAAATATAATAATGGCCCACATTTAAATAAAAATTTAAATTTATACTAAGAATACGAATACGAGTCATTATGCGATCTGGGAACTTTTCTGGGATTATAATATTTTGAGTTGTCATTAACTCATTTAAATACTAAAATAATCGTGGGCTATTACAATCTATCCACCTTAAAAAAATTCCTCCTCGAAATTCCAATATCCTGAAGTTTTATAATTTCATAGTGCGTAAATCGTCTAGGGTATGTAGCATATGTGGAAGGATAGTTTATTAGTTTATTATTTACCAAGGCCGATCTTCTCGAGACGAGTGACATATTACAATCATATAAGGAATAATGACATAATCAGGAATTTAAATAAAAAGGGTTTCGGATAATTAATTGGCATTTTACAAGCTTTACAGGTATCGTGTATCGAAACAGGGATTTTGGTAACATGGTTCGTATATGGTCTTGGGGTTTGAGGTTCATGTCATACAATGCATTTTGTCATGCTATATGAATGGGTACGAGTAAAAGGGTATTATAAGTTGAATCATAGGCTTCGCAATAATAGTATTGTATAGTTGTTTGCACAATAGGTATTTGGCAGTATGGACTGAGATTTGGTAGTTTATACTCGAAGGTTTAAAGGTTGGTTTCCCAAATTTGATCCACACGAAGTTTATGTTAACTAACTTGTAAATCACGCTTTTAGGATTCTCATAATTAATCGAAAGAAATCTCGCTTGTAGGCTAAGGATATGTATTCATAATAGTCACTTGATCAACTTTTTGATGGTTGATATATAATTAAAATGTTCCAGCCTTTGTTGTCAAATTCATAAATAGTAATCCCTAAGGTTAAATAAATACTTTCTTGAATAATTCGTCAAATGTGGTTCAAAGTCTACTAATTCTGGGGGTTATGTGGTAAAAGTAATAAGTGATAAAGGGTAATTATACTTGAGGTTGAGGAACATTAGTTTAAAGTTATGCTAACAATGACTTTAAACTTCTAATGACTTTCAAGCTTCACTAATTACGATAGAGGTGATCAAAGTTATATGATAAAATATTGATTATGATAACAAAATCCAATCTCTTTTTCATTTAACAACTATGGCTATTATAGGAATTCCAATACATATTTCCATGACACCGTATTTTACCCTTGTTTCTTCCATTGGCATAGAGAACTTCATAAGGAAATACTAGATTGTTTTACTACGTTTGTGGAATCACTTGTCGGTTCATTGGAAAAATACATTATTTATTCAATATGCTTTATAACTCCGAGAGCGGTTTATTTTAAAAGTTCTCATACTAAGGAAGAACATATCTGGGATCTTAACATAATGTGTACTTAACTTTATGAACATCAAATTAACGTATCTATAGAGTTTGATTCCTATGAAATTAATAATTGAGATATAAGGCATCGTCTGATAAGGGTTGGCTCGCTTAAGTAGGTCCATTAATTTGACTAGTTCTGGAGTTTACATGAATTTACTAAAAGTTAATATAGGTATGATGTCTAACATTATAGAATTATCCTCCGAAGATTTTTCGTACTCATGAAAGACAAAAAGGATTCTCTAAGGTATATCGGGTAGATATATCCTATAAATTTAGAAAATTTGAATCTCTTAGATGGATGGGGTTTACGTAATACAAGGTGTACTACTGAGATTGAAAAGATTTTCCTTAAATATAGTTCGTACAACAATGGAAATGGAGTCACTAACATTTATATCGTTCAATATAAAGATACTATTGCTGGGAATATGTTTATAAGGGTGTATTGCTCTCAACTAATATATATACTGATGTATCTGAAGTCATAGTCTCTATTACTTGAGCTTCCTAGAATTGAGTTATATAGTCAAGGTAAGATATTATTAAATCACGATGAGGTTTCGTCTAAGTTCATTACCTTGGGGTGGTTTGTATCATTTAAAATAGTATATTCTTATCTCAACCTTCAGGGTTATCTGGCTTTCTAGGTATATCTATTTTTTTACTCAATGACTATAGGCTTGCTCACGTTAATCATATTACTATAAATCCTTCTACCGAAAAATTGATAATAATCAATAGTTTATATTAGGATAAAAGGGTAAATTTGGCGATTCAGTCTACTATCATTCATATTAAATTGTATCCTTGAGACGTATGAAACATTTAAATAAAATTCATTGTGATGCGATCCATTCCTGTTCTTTTAGATCGAAAGAAGTTAAAGGAATTCAGTGCAACACTGATGTCCTATTTGGACTTGGTGACAAGTACAATATTTCTTTAAAAAGTTCTTAATATCATTCCCATATCGGTGTCTACTGGTATTCCTTCTCTGGATGATACGTTATTAAGTTTTCGGGGTGTATCTTAAGTCTAGAATAATGAGATTTTGGTGATATCTCTCCATGTAGTGATTTATCAGGGACAAGTAATCTATTTCTCAGTTATAGATTCATTTTACTATCGTAAGATAACTCTTGGTTCTTATTATGGTTTGTGTTTTATCACAAAGGGATATTGGAGATTGTCATTCTAAGGTTTTCTTTCTCAGGTTCGGATAGGCAATGGTATTAGTGAAATTTGGAGAAGTGCAGGGTTTTATATAGTTCACATGGTTCTTTGGTATCAACAACATTCTATAAGGTTTGATGGTTAAGTTTCCTAGTAAGGTCACGATATTAAGTGTTCGCTACGACATTTATTTTTTCGTCTGATAGTGTAGTTTAGATTTGTAGTCTTTGAAAGTCCATTTGATGTTTTCATTTCCAACTTGAGTCCGATCGGGTGTATACGTATTTCAAATCTGGGTGACCTGAAGTTACTTGAAAATTCTTAGCGTCCACTAAAATATTATAATTTTCTATTTCTATACAAAGGGTTGCACAAATATGAAATTTAGAAAGTACTCTTAGATGAGGCTACCTAGATATTTGAAGCACTGGTAATAGGGTGAACGTAAATAAATGTAACAGAGTCTGAAGCGATGATTCTCTTAACTCGGGTAGGTACATTTTATCACTAATAACGAAATGTGTAACAATTTCAGATGCTAAAGGGTTGAGTTGATGTTTATTCATAATCTATTAATGCTTTCAAATTCTAAAGGTCATAAGGGTGTGATGTTGAATAATCATTATGGGACATGTGGTAAATATTCGTAGGAAAGAGTTCTAATATTTAATGGATCACTAAAGGATATTACATACGTTGCAAGTAATTAAACTATACTGAATAAGGAATCGGTGAATCTAAAGTTTATCGTAATGTAATAGGAATACATGCTGTCGAACGTAACTTGTCAGATGGGATCATGGTATCTGTATGATTGAACATAAGGTTTAGGTAAATGTCTATAGATTGGTTCAGTGTTCCACTACTAATTATTTTTGGATAATTTCACAATAACTTAGTAAGGAAAGGAACCTTTAATCTAGGACTGAGGATTTTCAAATACGGTAAAACTCTAGGTGATTAAAGTAAATAACTCCTAACTCACGTAAAGCTTAAGTCGTCTTGGTAATTTATAACAAAGTCATTAACATGAATCGTTTATATTGACATGGTTATTCATGTTTCTTCCTACTTAAAAAGACGATAAAACTATTTGCTTTATCATTTACATGTCTAGATGAAAAGTCATATTATCTAATAGCAAGATTATTTGGTTTCCAAGTTAAGTTTTCTTTAGAACAATAAAAAATGATTTATAAGGAAAATACATTTTGGAGCATCCAAATCACGTAGAGGTATGAGGTAAGGTTTCATCTAACTACAAATAGTTTAGTGGTTTAGGGTAAGAATTATATCTCACTACGGATCCCATAATGTTTCTGGTGATAAGAATTTTAATAACATTCTGAGTCACGGTAAGCTGGGAAAATAATTTAACAGTGGCTATGAGGCTTATATTATGTGGTTAATTAATTGAAATTTATAACGAGGATTATGTAGGATTTGGGAAAATTGTCATCATGAGGTAGGATCGAGTAAGTAATATCGTAATGTTCTAAAGAGTAGAACGATCAATCGTAATATTTCTAATTCATTCAACTTTTCTTGTAACGATCTCCCAATATCCATTAACAAGCTCTTTGAATAGTTACTTATCTATTCCTGAACAAGTACCATTATAACAGAAGTAATTATTCTCGTAACCTAATGAGAATATGATACAATACAACAAGAGTACAATGGGGAAGCTGATAATAAAAGTTCAATGGAGAAGTGAATTAACTTTCAAGAATGAAAGTTTTTAGAATTCCAAATGAAGTAAATCATTTTCAAGGGGAGTATCAATTGAATAGTGTAGACAAAAGAACAGTGTTGTACATACAAACTTATGGAGTATAGTGTATACAATCTTATCCTAAGATAATTTTCTTAGATTCTAAATCGTCAATCACATCATTGATATAATCCCAAAATTTTTAATGATTTCTTCGATCACATACCATCAAATTATTTGAACTAATCACATATCTCCAAGTTGTAGTTCCAGAACTTATTCTTATAATCCCTGTATACATATTGTATGAATATCAATTACCATTTATCTTTTCCAAAATCTTTCCCTAACCAAATCCTAGTATCTCACATGTAATGTCGAGATCGATTTCCTTACTTAAGTATAAACATCTTATTCTCACTATCCTTACGATTTGAATCACTCACTTGATACTAATTCTCAACTTACATCCCGTATAGGCAAAATAACCTGGTTGAGCTCTGATACCAACTATCACATCCTGATTATTTGAGGGTGAGGGTTAACCTGATAATTACTAAATCATAAGTAAAATCGAATACTGAAACAACTAAGGCATTTATTAATTCTCAAATGTGTTAGAACTGAATCGAGGAACTATAAAAAACTATTTCTCCATCAACTATGCTCTTTTTATTCTAATATGACCTTTCTTTATCTCTATGTATCAACTGACCTTTGAAATATTCATTATGCCCTATTGGTACCTGTGTAAAATAACTGAAAAATAAGGAATAAGCAAAACTTTGCCCAGTAGATAAATCTAGTTCTATAGCAATGTAAATATGGGAATAGCATAACTGGGTTTGAAAATCTCGAAATATTAAACAATGTATCTAATTCTAAAACAAAATGTAATATCCACAGAACTAAACAAAGGTATACTAAAGTCGTCGATATATAAAGAACCGTATGGTGATTATAATTGGATATGGTGTTTATCGAGTTATAAATAAAGGTTCAGACTATAATATGATAACCCATAAATTATCGTTTATAGGGACTGAAAATCCATAGTCATACCGCTATAATATCGCTTAAGGCATAAAATACACTTGAACAAGCAATCCCAAATAATTGGGGAATAATAAATAGCTTGGCACACTCAGCTAGAGTGGCACTTATACGTATGTATCAGTACACAATTAGGCACTCAACATATGAGTCATACAAGTCAATTAGAGCAAATGTGGGTATACTAGAGTATAATCCTTGGATCATAACGTATGCTACTAAGGGTTTCAATGATCATGGTTATAAAATGGCAGGCTATACTGCAAATTGGATATAATAATTGAAACCGGGTTTTAATAATATGCGCGGATATACTGCAATAAGAAAAAATAGTTTAAATCATTATTGAACATGATCCAGGGGTGTACTACAATTCGAATAATTTGTTGGGATCAGTAGGTTGACTGAAATTGCAAGCTGTCAGGGGGGCTGACTTGAGTTCAATTAGATAAAAGATTGAATCAATGTTCACGGTACAGTTGAACTACAGAAGATTTTATAAATGAGAATATGAGTTCAAGGCTATCACACAATGATATAACAACCAGTAATGTCAAAGACATAAGTTTGAGGTGTAATAGTGAAATTGAATCACCTACCGGTGTTTACGATCTTTTTCGGTTTTATTCATGTATCTTTCATTATTGTATTCCAATTTATTTGGCTAAGGCATTTTAAATGAGAGTGGGTATATCGGTGTTTTGGAATAATGGTTTGGGTTTAGGATATCTTACATCGTGCGGGTAATCTGAATAAAACTTATTTATAAAATGGATTCAAAGGATTCAATTTGTCAAAATAAAGTGAGCAAACAATAATTTAATATTTTATAAAAATATTAACCTGGTCAAATTTACAGTTTGACTATTTTAATAAAATCCACAATTTTATATGAAGGTAAAGATCTTTTTCTGGCACTATTTCAATATATGATATTCCAAAACATTAATTTTCAAAATTGATCCATGATGAATTTCTTAACCGAATGAATTAGAATATTAATTCTAATCCAATACAGTGTTGGTGTTTTGTATTCTTCATCTGTCATATTTTATATTATCTGAGTGTCAACATTCGTTACGAGTGGCATAAAAATAATTTTTGTGACATAAATAAAAATAAAATTGAAAACTCCTTTCCTTAATCAGACAATAAACCACTAGTAATGCCACTTCCAATATTAGTCAACACAACACAATAAATTGCCCAACATATGCACAATCATATTTTCAATAAAAAGGCCTCGTAATAGGGTCTCGGATTATAACCATGACCTAACATCGAGTCGTTTGGTATCGTAACTCTTTCAAATATACATTTTAAAATAAAAGGACAACGAGTCCAAATATATTGAGAAAAAATGTAAGATTACTCGTACGTGTCGGGGGTTCGTGTTTTTACGACATTTTATACGTAATTGAGTTTTGAATACTAAAAATTGACACCAAAATTTACTAAAATTTCCAACTAATTTTGTCTTTCCCAAATGCCCAATTTGAAATTACAATACCTGAAATCAAAATCGAGTCATCACCGAGTCGGTTAAATTTTTAACCCAACAACAATCCAATTCCTAATTTTGGTTAAATTTTTATATTTGTTATATATATATATATATATATAATAATAATAATAATAATAATAATAATAATAATAAGTTACAATGTTTTTTGCACTATTCATAAGTTTACAAGATACTTAACGGTTCGGATCGAATCCAACAATGCTAAAAATAGAGAGCTGAGATTATTTATTTTTCTCTTTTCCCTTTTATATTTGGTTTCCCCCTTTTATCACACTGTTAATGAGTGCTTTAATTCAAACAAGAGGATATTTTTGTAATCCATCAATATTTCTCTCTCTCTTTCTATTGGCTCCACTTACCAATGGTATACCCAACCAAAGATGCAACCCTCCTCCAAAAAATCCATTTACCATTGCACAAACCTCTCTCCTACCCTCATTTTCTTTCCTTCCCCTCAAATATGTCTCTCTCTCCTCTCTCACTGACCATTGCCTATCTCCGATCAAACCTCAAGCATGCTACAATTAGATATCTCTTCATATCTTATTTTTTTTGCATTTCGATATTTATTTATCTTTCTATATTTGATTTTGAGTTTTTGTTTTGCGGAGAAAATCGTGATCATAGTTAGTTCTCACTTTTTGACACCCTCTTTAGGGTTCAAAATCATGTTTAGATATGGGTTTTCAAAATCACAATTTTAATATTTGGGATTTTTGTGGGTTCTTCAGGGTTCAAAATCAGGTTTAGATATGGCTTTCCAAAATCATATTTTTAATATTTGGGGTTTTTGTGGGTTCAAAATGATGTTCAAATGTTGTTTTGTGTTTTTATATATTTATCAAGATCCAGAGTTTTGTGAAGTTTCTCTCCACTACTTCTTTCTTTTTTCAGATATAATATTTTTGTTGTCCCTAATCAGGTATACCCTACTCCTCTCTCTAATTCGTTAGTTTTTTTTATTCTAGAACATAAAACCTTATTCCTTTTAGGGATTTTCATTTTTAGCCATTTTCTTGAAGTTTGGTTTTGTTGCTTCTCTACCTCTCACTCTTAAGTTTTTTGACAATTTAAAATGATGTAGGGTCGAATCGAGATGATGCGGAGTGGAATCGAGTGACAGAGGCATCTGCAAAATTCGGGTATTCAAGATTCTCATATGTGTTCCTATTTTCTTACTTCTTTATAATGTTGGATGATATATAAACTCTTTTGACTGCTTTTTTAATGTACTGAGATTTTTTACCTTTTTTTTTCATTTGTGTATAGTTTTAGATTTACCTTTCTATATAGTTTTGTTTCATTGAAAACCAATTGGTCGACATTATTTTACAGGTGATGTGTTTGAAGAAATTCCCCCATGAGTGTTTTACATTATTTGATGATAAAGTCCATCTGTGCTATGTTATTTTCAGGATTATATATGAACCGAGTTTATTTTTATTTTAAATGTATTGAATGCTATTACTTCATATTAAAGATTTCGGTTCGTACAATGAGTCGTAAGTTCTTCATTCGATTATGTTAATATTTTTTAGTATATTTCAGTACATGCCCTCTATTAATCTTAGGCTAACTACAAAACCTTAGTCTAAGGTTTTTTTTATGCAATTTAATTACACTCACTCATCGCTTTTTAGTTTTTTAAATCACGTTTGCTTTTTATATTTTTTTCTTTATTGTGGTCAGTTTAATTATTGGCTTCTGAATTAAGGGATGAAGTTATATGCTTAAGTACAACCATTAAATGATTGTAGTCAATTTTTTCCCCTAAGTTTTGTATCCTAAGATCATTTCGTGATGATATAGGGGATTGCTGTTGAAACAATTAATTACTGTTGTTGGTAATTATTTTGTGTTTGAACTAATATTTCTATACCAATTTATGAGTACATAAATTCTTAGAATATGGATATGTTCACCCTAGATAAAGTGCTCTTTTTTTCTGAACAGGGATACAAGTTATGGAGACCGTGTTGCCATTATCTCTACACAAAGAAGCTTTTTGGGACCTTTCTTAGAATTCACCAAGTACGTTGATTTTATCTTTCCATTTTTGTGTTTGTATTTGCATTGGAACCAGTCCAATTTATTTGAAATTTCTATTTTTAGAATAATAAATTTTTGCAATAGTTTTTTTTATCATATGCATGTTCCTTTTTTAGTTAAACAGTTTAGTTTTAAATCTCTTATTGTTTATAAACTGTCAATGTGGGTACGTTTTTCTTAGTATAGAGGGAGACCAAATTTTAATTTTGGTTTGCTATCTGTATATAGTGATGGTAGCTAGGATGTCATCTATAATGGGAACGCAACTTGATTATGTATATGCACTTTAATGGTTACCTTGTATGGTTTAACTATTGTGTCAAATTATATCGGTATTTATATGTATCCCTTACTGATTTTTGTAGGCGCGAGTTATTCTTTTACTGAGGAATATTATACAATTCGGTAAGTTAATCTTCTTATTTAAAGTTTTTATTTATAGCATTTCAGTTCATTACATTTTTATCTAGAGTTCTTTGATGGATTTTGGTTTTTAATTTGTTTTAAACTTTCTTAAAAATATGAGATTTTTGATTTTGGTCCCCCGCATCACAATGCCAGAGGTAATTTTCTCCCTATGGTGACATGTATTGAAATGTAAAGACTCTTTTATTTACCGTAATGAATAAAATTTATGACTTCTCTTTGTTCTGGCTTCCTATAGGTATCATATTTATTATATTACTTATGAATACTGAAAATTAGAACCAAAATTAACATGACACCAAATCAATGAACCCTAAAAATGCAACATCAATATGAACATATTGACGTTGTATTTTCAGGGTTCATTGGTTTGGTGTTCATGTTAATTTTGGATTTAATTTTTCTCAGGAGTTAATCTATCAATATGAACCTTGATTTTTTTTTGTTATATTCTTAAATTTTTTTTTCTCATAGAGAACACTAACAAGTATTTATGTGTTCCTTGAACATCTTGAAATTACTGGTGGCACCAACTTTAAGATTTGTAATGGATGGCAAAATGCGAGACTATTTTCTTGCAAAGGATTTGATTTGTTATGGTACATTTCCCCAGGTCTTAAGGTCTCTATAATAAACCCAATTTTTTATCATATGTTTTATCGTTGAAGCTTTCAGTTTTTGTTAATATTTTTTTATAAGAAATTTTTATTTATTTGTTACGGTTTACTCATTTCATGTCATATGGAGTTCCCAATTTTTTTCTTTTTTCTTATTTCATTTATTTGAAGGTTCGTGTTCAAGACGTATGAAACTTAATCTCTTTGTTTTTCTTTAATTCAATGTTAAATTCGAAATTATACTTTTGCTTTTCCATTTCACATAAACTATATTTAACAAATAATATGTGATTAAGGAGATATGGATTCCATCCATTTCATGGTATTTCTTCTTTTTTACTACTTACCAGGAGGGAAACCATATTATATTGTATCTTTATCCTACTATGGAGGATTGCAATGTATCATTTCTCTCAAATATGAATTGTATCGTGTTAATTAAATTATTAGTGTTAATTAAATTGCAGTTTTGGGTATGAAATTTGTTGGTAGTATCCCTCGTTCTCTCAATTTGCTCTGGTCTTTTGATGTCACCCAGTGCCCGCTCAAGTTGATCAACGTGAGAAATTAACTTGGTTCTCCCTTTCCTTAATTTTAATGGTCTTTTCTGGTGAGTGTTGTTAACAAATTATTTAAAACAGAGATGTATTATTGTGTGATTGATTTTAGCAGAGCTTTGGCTGGGAATTAAAGTTCATAAATCTCATGGGTTCTAGTAAGAATTATCATCATCTTCATTTTCTTAATAACATCTGTCCAAAAAATGGTCTCCAGACCAATCAGGTAGACCTCTAATTTGGTAAAATGAATTTTGTTCATATATAACTATTTGTCTTTCGTTACTCAGTTTCTTTCGATGCCTACAATTAGTTTATTTTTGAACTAAAAGAGAGGTAATGTGTTAAGAAGTTTTTTATTTATTTCGATTGATATTAAAAGTTCTCAAAACTCTTCATCTATGTGGAAGTTAGTGGCGGTGCACCTGACATGTCCGACTCTTCTTTTAAATATTGGCGATTTCTTCATTACATGGAGGCTTTTCTTTTGACATAGACTTCATCTAAGTTTTTGTTCTTTATTTTTAAAATCAATTTGTTCATATGATTCCGTGTTTGTCATGATTCATATTTGAACTGTTCATATGACTCCACGAAATAATCTCATAAAAACCCCATTTCTCCATTGAAACCAGTTACGATGATAATGAAGACCTCTCACTTATATGTTCTCACTACTACTATTGAAGACCTCTCAATCTGTAATTCAACTTATTTAACTGTTGTAGCTATTGAGAATATAATTTTATTTTAGACACCTTATTGAATTTCTACTGCTATTAAAAATATAATTTTATTTTAGATACCTTATTGAATTGCTGCTATAAAACTACTACTGCTATTGGCCCTGTAAGTTATAACCGTGGCAGGTTTTCGAATAGGGACGAGATTTCTCGAGGAGATTCAAGGGGACATGGGTACGAGTATCTCCCATGGTCCGGGTAATTGTGGTTTCTCCGATGATGATGATATAACTAGTGACTTTAGGAGTGGTGGCTGCAGTGGTAGCATAGAGGTGTTAGTGGGAGTAGTTTGTCTCGGGGCTCGAGATGCAGTGGTAGGAGTGACTGACTTATTAGTGGTGATAGGCGTTCTGTCCGTTCACCATCATTTGGAAATAATTGGGACATAAAAGCTTGGGGGGTGCATGTTTTTAATTTCATTTTTTTGTATGTATTCTCTTGATTTTAATTTCATTTTGTTGTATGTGTGTTATTTTAACGGAAGTTGTTAAACTTTCGTTAGTCAACTATCATTCAATTGTCAAATGACTTATTTGTCCCTGTCCTTTCATCCCAATCAACAATTTGGACATATAAACTATATATATATATATATATCGCATTTCGATAAATGAAAAAAAATCCACGAAATAAAATGATTTTCAACAAAACAACATTTTTTCCACGCAAAAAATAATTTCCATAAACAAAAAAATAAATTCCAGTTTAAAAATAAAAATAAAACTCAGTTTAGCCAAAAAATATATTTAAAAAAAAAAAAATCCAGCCAAAACAATATTAAAATAAAACTGATTTCGATTAAAAAAAATGTCTCCAAAAAAAATAATTTCTAGCCAAAGAAATATTAAAATAAAATTGATGTCAATTAAAAAAATAATTTGCAGTCGAAAAATAGTTAAATAAAACTGAGTTTTAGAAAAAGAAAGAAATTCCAGCCAACAAAATGATTTTCAATACCAAAAAATTTGCTTTCCACCCAAAAAAAATTTCTAATTACAAAATAAATAATTTTCAGCAAAAAAATATGAAAATAAAACCAATCTCAGTTTAAAAAATTATTTTCAGGAAAAAATATGTTTTCCACAAAAAAAAATGATTTTCAATGAAAGAAAAAAAATCCAGCCAAAAATTTATTTCGTGAAACGTTTTTCACTTAATAAAATTATTTTTAGAAAAAACATTTTTCACTTGATAAAAATAAAATTGTTTTCAATACAAAAAAATAATTTCTAGAAAAAAATTATTTTTACCAAAGAAAATAATTTCTACCCAAAAAAATATATTTCCAAAAAAAAAATCCAGCCAACAAAATGAAAACCCAAATTCCAAATCGAACTTTCGGCCAACAAAATGAAACCCCCCAAAAAATTCCAGCCAACAAAAAGGAGAACCTCCGGCCATCAAACCCAAACTCCAAATTGAATAGAAACTCCAAATGATTTTTAAAATAAAAAACCCAAACTCCAAACGATCGGCCGACAAAATGATTTTTAAAAAAAGGGAAAACAAACCTCCGAACGTCCGACCATGAAAAATCCATGAAAAAAATTAAAACAAACCTCCGTCCATGAAAACCTCCAGTCATGAACAATTCGGCCATGAAACCGTCTGGTCATGAACAATTGTGAGAAAGAGGATTTGAGGATTTGTTTTAGCCGGCTGTGTGTGTGTGTGTGTGTGTGTGTGTGTGTGTGTGAGAGAGAGAGAGAGAGAGAGAGAGAGAGAGAGAGAGAGGATTTGAGGGTTTTAAATGATATAAGGGTATAAGGGTAATTAGATATGAGATTATTTCGAGTAGTTGATGAAAAAGGGTACAGCTGTTACACGTCTGTTAGACAAACCGTTAAAACAACATCCATGCAACGATAATGAAAACTAGCGTACCCCAAGAACCAATTATTATAAGCAAACATACCTCAAACAGTGACCCTTTAATCTATATTGTTGGGTTATATTTATTTTGTTGTAATGTATGTGACGATTTTAATATGTGGTGAACTCTTCATGATCAAGTACACATGTATAATGAATTTTTGTACATTTTATAGTGCAGGGAGTTAAGGAATTTAAAAAGAAAAATGTGTTCATATGTATAATGAATTTTTGAATATTTTATGATTTATTAGTCAAATATTTGTTTTGTTATTATTTAACATGGTCATTCTATAGGTATGTTTTGTCAATAATGTTGGTATGTATAAATAAAATGAGTTATCATGTAGACATTTGTTTATAAACATGAGTGATGTTGCATAGTTTTTTTTATTGTTAATATTGTTGTTGCATATTTTTAATTTATTAAATATGATGGATAGTTTTATAAATAAAGGATTTTTGTCCAAATTTTCTAAATTCTTTAGACTTTGTGTTGTAAAATAAATTGCTTTAAATATTGTATATCTATTTTGATTACAACTCTTTTTGGAATTTTAATGTAAATGAGTATTGTTGTAATGGATTTAAGTTGTTATTGATTATAACACCAACCATCTTCATTAGTTTAAGTATGCAACCTAATGTAGTTGATATATCGTGCCTTTAGTTAAATCGATGTTTTTTATACGGGGTCCATGACGAACTATTAGTCCTGGAGTATTGTTTTTTTAACATTGTGGGTAGTCCTACAAGCGCAGAAAATTATGTCTAAATTTTCTAATTTTTTATGCCTTTAATATAAAAATTTTATTATTTACATTACACTTTGTTTTGCTTAGGAACGAAATTACATACTTTGAAATTTTTTGTCGTTTTACGATTACGTACTTTGGAGATTTTCACTGTGCCCCATATTCTTCATTATTTTTGAAATACTTAATTTTTGTACCTCCTTTACATTTATAATCATCATAAAATTTTGATCTATATAAAATGCTAACTCTTTTACATCTCTAACACAAGTCAAAATTTTGAAACAAACATAACACGTTCATGAAAGAAAATCCCGACATATATACATCTTCAAAAACGTCAATATCGAATCAATCGATTAATTTTACTTTTGTGTGTAAAATTCTAAACTACTATATAACGATTGAAATAATAAATTTGAGGGATAATAAATTACTAAAATGTGACACCCCGCCCAATAAAATAATGGTTGATGAGTCAAATATCAAATTAAAACAGGAATATCATTTGGTTCATTATAAGCATCACTATCGAAAACTTTTTAAAATTTCCAGAGCCAAATTTTGTCTTTCATTAAATAGATAAACATGCGGAATAGAAATAAACTTAAACCATACACAATCATTGAGTCTAAAACAATACTAAATTAATAAATAACCTTTCGAATAAACCATCGGCTAAATAATTCCAAAATTATAATCCAACAAATGAATGCGAAATCCAAATACTAAATCTAAAAGTAAATGGGAAACATGCCCTAAGTGAACTGCAACTGAAATAAGATTCCTAATCTATGAATAAAGAAATGATGCGTCTACCTCAAATCCTGCAACCATCAACACATGTTACATCTACGTAACCCTGGAACAGATAAGTCAACTCTGGAGTCCCTGTGGCTGGACAGCTGAAAAAGGTTTTAAAGAAAAGAGAATATTTAGCAAACGGGTCTGAGCCAAATTTATAAAAATGTTTAGCAAACATTTTATTATAATAAATGAAATGCGAAGTATTTAATGTTTATAATTGATTATACGGTCGTACTCCCTTGAAGACCATCTCACCACTCATCTATAGTGCACACATATTGCATTCATTTATTTCCTCTCAATATTACTCAATCCAACTAGGCCATAATAGCTATCTTAACTAGCCCGCTAATCATCCCGTCATAAATTAAGTACATTATTTCGATTAGTATAACATATCTAATTCTCATCTCTATGAATATACTAAATGTCACACCGATAATTTCAATGGATAGTCACACATTATCTATAGATATATGCCCATATTACTCAATATACTAAATATCACATTGATTTTGTCAATAGACAGTCACACATTATCTATAGTTATATACACATATCACTCACTATGCGTATATATACATAGCATCTTCATAGCTTGGTCCTATAAATGCATCCCTCATACATACTATAGGGTTCCAGACACATCTCGTGTCATCGCTGATCACCGGGTCAAAATCTCACCACCGATCCCAAATCATAAACAAATAATGGAGGAGCTTATAAATACATAGGCCTTTGAATTTTTTTCATACACCTTCCTTAAAGACTTGCGTGATAGCCCCCTCTCATCATGGTAGGAGCCACCCGAGCACTATAACCTGGAGTTTAATCTATACCCCGCTGGAATCGCCAGGGTGGGACCGCCCACTACGCGCAACCTCTTTGATAGCATCCTCGAGTAACAAATAAATACACAAAATTTTTGCATTCAACTCATATGCATACATCTATAAATATAATTCACACATTTAAATACAACCCAAGTATTAAGAAGCCCGGTTGTAATTTCTATGCCCCACATTAAATAGCCACACTACACTATTTATTATTAACTATAGGTTTATACCATTCGCCTCCTATATACTCAAATAATCTCCATTTAATCTCACCAAGGTCCCTAAACATGTTGGGTTTCAATCGGTGAATTATCGTCGCCCACTACAACTTCAAGGGTATTTTAGTCTAAAAATCATACTCTTAGGATTTGTCTACTCCTCTCAACTAGCTACGCGTGGCAGCAAATGTCACCTAATTTTGACTTCATATGACGGAGTTATCCCCTTTTAAAGATTAAAAAAAATTAAAACAAAAACTTATTTCACACCTTACCTGCCCTGCCTCCCGACCTAAAACTGACCCCCGGTCGATCGGCCTTGGGACCCCAGTTGACCAGTACCCCTAGATTTGATGACCACGCTATTGTAAATTGGTGCATTTTTCCCCATTCTCTTTTACTTCTTTCTCGTCAATTTAGGCAAAAACCTCATCATCATTAATCTTCCCAACAACCATTATGTAACACGTCGTATTTTTGTGCATTTAATAATTAATTAATTCGGGAATTTTAAATTACTGGTGTGTCGTAATTTTAATTGAATTAATTATGATAATATATTTATTTAAATATTAATCAGGAAGTGAATGGTTAATGTATAGGAAAATTTATTTACTAAGTGAATAGTAATAATTTAATTACGTCATTTCGAGTATTAATGAGGAGGTATACACTTATCCCAGCCGGGAGTCCATATAGACTAAATTGGGTATGAGATAAGGATTTTTATAAATTAATTCGGATGCCAATTCTGAGGGTGCGGTTGAGTCCGGATGGGTCGAGATAGTCAGAAAAGAGTACCCGGGGGTAATAATTGGGTCTCGGGGTATTTTTGGGCATGGCCAGGCCCACACGGGATGAGTTGGACCACTTTAATTAAGCCCATTAGAATAAAAACGGGATTTAGGGGTTTTTAACCTAATTGGGAGATTAAGGGATGGCAGCCAACATAACTCTAAACCTAGGGTTTGAGAGGAGATTTGGAGGAAAAAGCAAATCAAGAACAAATTGGAGGTTATTGGAGCCAAATTAAGGGACATCAACAACGGAATCAGACACTACGAACACTTACAGGCAAGTGGTTAACTGTTGTGATTTCTAAAAGTTTGATAATCAATTCATATCATAGTGATGTGTGTATGAAAATTCATTTTGGGTGTGTCACCAAAATCCAAATTGGGTTTTTGTAAATTTATATACCTTAATGAGATTAAGGAGAGGGGGGAGATTGATCGTGTTTATGATTCTAGAATGTAGAGAAATGAATCAGATGTTAAAATCAGTAAGAGTAGAGGGTTAATTACTGATAAAATGAATGAAATTCATATTGGGGATTTGAAACCCAGATAATACCCAAATCGGGAAAAAGTAGGAAATCGTGAGATTTAATTTCAGTTTGATGTTCTAAGGTGCTTTGATCCTATTCTTATGTAGAAATAGAGTTGATTGGGCTTGGGTTAGTCCAGGGGAAAGAATGAAAGTTGGAGGTTTTCGTTAATGGTGGAACTGCCTGTTGAAGAAGACGAATCCAGGGACTATCGATCGATCGACCCAGGGGATTCGATCGATCGATGATTCAGAATTCTGGGCAGTACGCCCAGTTTGCATATAAGGGGGGATTTAATTAAAAATTAATTCCCATACATTAAAAAGTGATAAATTGTGAAACAAATATTCCTAACAATAATGGGAGAAAGTAATTGGGACTAGGATGAATTTATGTGAGGCATTTAATGGATGAATTTGAGAGATTTTATTCCAAAATAGTGAGGTACAGATCAAGTGAGTGAATCCGGGTATATTGGTCATGCGACCCCAAGGTAGTGAGTTAAGTTTGGAGATAAACTAATTAATTTTGAGACGGGATATAGACTCGGGAAATATTTAATTATGGACCAAGTGGGCGAGTCCGGGTGTGTTGGTAATTATAGGTAAATATAATTGGAAAATTATGGATATAAATGTGTGACACATTGTGGGCGAAAAATGTGGGAAAGAAATTATGAGATGTAAAAATGGACCGAGTGAGTGAGTCCGGGTATGTTGGTTATGTGACACCAAAGTATTAAATTTATTTTTGAGAGAGAGTAATTAATTTGGAGTCGGAACATAGACTCAGAAAATATTAAGTTACGGGCCAAGTAAGTGAGTCCGGGGGTAATGGTTGGGTAACACCAAGTTATTAAATTAATAAATGCGTCAATTAATTTAATAAGAGTCGGATTGTAGACTCAAGTAGTATTAAATTAATAAGAGTGAGAATTAATTTAATAAGAGTCGGATTGTAGACTCGGGTAGTATTAAATTAATAAGTGTATTAATTAATTTAATTAGAGTCGGATTGTGGACTCGGGTAGGATTTAATTAATTAATGTGTAAATTAATTATATTAGAGTCGGACCACAGACTCGGATTTTTATTGATTAATTAATGGGTAAATTAATTAAATTAGAGTTGGACGATAGACTCGGGGCGTCATTAAATTAATAAGTATGTTAATTAATTTAATTAGAGTCGGACAATAGACTCGGGGAGGTGTTAAATTAATATGTGTGTCAATTAATTTAATTAGAGTCGGGTGATAGACTCGGGAAGGTATTAAATTAATAAGTGTGTCAATTAATTTAATTGGAGTCGGACAATAGACTCGGGGAAAGTATTATATAAATTGAAGTGTGTATTAAATATATTAGAGTCGGACCATAGACTCGGGAAGACGATAAATTATTAAGTGAGAAAATTAATTACATTGAGTCGGGCCACAGACACAGTAAATTACAGGCAGGGTACGGGATTTTGAGTACACAGTAAAACCGGGGTTCATAGTATATATATACGGGTAGTGATAGTATATATATATATGTGTATATATATTGTGTGTGATAGTAAATATCAGTGACTAGATATTTATTCAATTTAAATACTCTAATGCTATCAAGGGAGGTTGCGCGATGTGGGTGAATCCCCTAGCTTGAGGAGTAGGGAGAGTATATCCCCAGGTCATAGCGTCCGGTATATATGGGTGAGGGATTTATCTCACTTTCAGGGAAGGAATATGACCGCCTCCATTTCGTTTATATTTTGGTCCAAGTTGGTGAGCGATTCCAACTTGGGAAAACTAGGTTTTGTGAGCACACCTAATGAGATAGCATTTTAGAGGGAATCATCCGGTGAGGGTATACTCGGAAGGATGGATACACGTATGATATATGTGTGGATGTTAGTAAAGGTACGTATAATATGGTAGTAAATATTATATGTAGGTGAAAATACAGTGTGTTGTATTTACCTTATATAACTCGGGTTACAGTTATATGCTGTTAATTAATGAGAAATTAATTAAGTTAATCATTTGTGGGAATAATACAGTGTGTGATGTATTTACTTGATATAACTTGTGACACGGTTATATGCTACTATTTAAGAGGAATTAATTAAGTTAATTGTGAAATAACTTATAATTCAAGAATCATTATACTCGGGTTAGAGTAGTATGGCAAGGGAAGGTTAAACCAGAACTAGTTGGACGAGGTAGTACAACTAGGTGGGGTTAAGGTAACCTTTAGGTGTGCACAATAGTGGAGGGGTGAGAATGTCCATAAGGGAGTGCGACACTAACTTAAATATGAAGCGCATTCATGCATTTTAAATTACTGCAGTTAATTTACTTGATAAATATTTTCAAAATGTTTTGGGTTCTAACCCTTGCTATAAAACTATTTTCAAAACCTTTTAGGTGTCCAGCCACAGGGACGCCATGATTTATATTCTATTCCAGGGACACGGAGCTACGACATATGTGGATGATAGCAGGAGTTCAGATTAGACGCATCATTCATTCATTCCTAGAGTAGGAATCTTGTATCAGTTTCAGTTTTATTTAGGGCTTGTCACCCAGACTTCTCGGTACAGTTTTCAGGTGTAATTTATTCAGGTGTTGAATATTTGTATTGGATTATTTTACTTTGGTGGCCGATGGTTTATTCGACAAGTTATTTAAATTAATTATTCGGTTGATTTATTCAATTGTGTGAATGATTTATATTTAATTCCGCATGTACTATTTTGTTAAATTAAAAAGTTAAAATTGGCACCAGTTGTAGAATACTAGGTGGTTAGTAAGTTTTAAAAAGTTTTCGACAGTGATGCTAAGGATGATCCAACTAGGATTCCTGTTTTAATTTGGTATAGGATTGATCACCCGATATTTTATTAGGCGGGGTGTCACAGATGGTATCAGAGCATCAGGTTCTAGTGTCCTTAGGATCTGTGCGGCTTTTCACGTTTCGGCTTAGCAATCTTTGATATAGAGCCCTATTACAGGATTGTTGTATTCTCATACGTATGCGCATATACGTTCTTCTGCGGAATTTATATTTGAGAGTGAACTCATACAATTCGATTCTCCTTCCGGACGACGCCCAGGAGAGAGAGAGCAGCTAGGGCAGCAGGGGGAGGTGAGACGAGGGAGGCTCGTCAGGAGCAAGAGTTACCGCAACAACGGCCAGAGATGATTTTGGCAGCATAGGTAAAGGGAAATAGTGGCACAGTCAGTTGAAGCGACGGTGGTCACAACGACAAGGTACTTTCCATGGGATCAGCCACAAGTGTTAGTGGCGCCGGATGTTCAGAACCACGCGGGGTCGTCGGAGTGGAAGCAAGAAAGAGAGGTTATTTGTAGTGGGAACCCACCAGAGTTGTGAGGGGGTTTAGATGTAGTGCTAGCGTGTCAAGGAAGAGAGATATCCAGCGTCACCTATGCATGAGAGATTGCGATAAGGTGCGGAAGCAAATGCTAACCACTTTTAGTTTAGTGGGAGCAGCGCTACAGTGATGGGAGTTGATCACCACAGTTGAGGAAATGGACACACTAGCCATTGTAGAGTTTTGTGTGCGGTTCGACCGCAAGTATTTTCCTCCAGCGGTTGAGACCGAAACGAGGAGAAAATTTTGTGAGGTGACTCAAAGGGGACCGTTAAGTGGCCGATTACGAGGAAGAATTCACTCGTTGGCAAAATTTTTGTTCCGAATGAGGTAAGCGAGGAAAAGAGAAAGAAAGCATAGTTTATGGATGGGTTAGTCTGGAGAATCAGACAACATTTAATTGATAATTTTGCATTAGTAGATTATACTGATGTCATTAACGCAACACTCCGGCACTATCGGGAATATCGCTTCCACGCGAAAGGAAGCGGGAGGGGAGTGGTGATTAGCCAGTCGGATGAGGCAGAAAGGAACAATACCAGTGGGGTATCCCAACAGCAGACTGGGGGAGATCAGGGGCAGGATTTTCGACAGGGAAATCATGCCAAACGATCTAGAACTGGAGGCTATCGGCGGGATGGCCAGGAATTCCAACAAGGTTGTCATGGAAGGGATCAGTGGCAGGGTAAACATATTAGAAAGTGTTTCGTTTGTGGGAAAAGCGAGACACATGAAGATATATTGCCTTAAGCGAGGCAGAGGTCAACTACAGGACGAGGTCCTGGATGTATAACCACTAAAGCAAGTCACGGGTGCATTCGGGCAGGGAGAAGCTCCTCCACCAGCCGTTGCAGCTGGTGTGTAGAGGTAATTATTTTTGCCTAGGGGCATGGGTATATTTTTGAGTGACAAAGAGGATGTCACAGTATAAGACTTATTTTTCACTAGAGTTCGCAGGTGAGTCGAACTTAGTGGGTGCATTGGCGGTAGCAACCATAGCATGTGGGTAAACTTTCCGTAGGGTAGCGGAGTTCCTTAGTGTTCTTCACGGGAAAGTGGAGGCGTACACTAAGTGACTGGTTGAATTATTCGAGGAATTACTACTTTCGAGAATTATGGGAGTAGGGTTAATAATATTTTCAAAATATCGGCTGCATAGCGATGGAATTTAACTATTGTGGATAGTGGAGTTAAATTCTGGTGTTCACGACACCAGGGTATGGTTGGTACTAGGTATCACCTGAGAGGGCGTATAGCCTATATATATGTGGGTATATATGTTGTATTATGTGGTGCAATAGCACATAGTGAGTTTTTGTGTTCCCACATTTTATCCCGGTAAGTGGGGATGTTTACTAAAGTGAATCAGGGTGGTTAAATTGATTTAGGAGCAAAGAGAGATAGCTCGGGATTTATTTTGCGCAAGGACTAGTGGTAGTAAGGGCGCGGTATTTCATGTTGTCTTCGGTAGCATAAGGGTAAGCGTATATACTTTTGCGTTGAGAGACAAGTATTTATGGGGAGAGGTTTGAACGTTAGCACATGGGTTGGGTACCCGGGCGGTAGATATATAGGTATATATATATATATATATATATATATATATATATATGTAATATGACTATGGGTTCGAAGTTATATTACGGGCTACGACTAGCATATTCGGGTAATTTTCGTTCGGTAGAGCGCGGGGATAGGGTGTATGGGCACCCGGGTTAATTAAGGCAAAATTTTGTGCGGTTAAACACGGGTATAGGGTGTATGGGCGCCCTAATAAAGTTAAATGCACACTTGTGTAACGTATGGTTAGAATCGGATGGGATAGATATAGCGGGCTTGGAGGCACATGACTAGTGAGTAATATGTGAATACTGGAACACTAGGTTTATCTAAATTTCGAGGACGAAATTCCTTTGTAAGGGGGGGAGTATGTAACACCCCGTATTTTTGTGCATTTAATATTTAATTAATTCGGGAATTTTAAATTACTGGTGTGTCGTAATTTTAATTGAATTAATTATGATAATATATTTATTTAAATATTAATTGGGAAGTGAATGGTTAATGTTTAGGAAAATTTATTTACTAAGTGAATAGTAATAATTTAATTACGTCATTTCGAGTATTAATGACGAGGTATACACTTATCCCAGCTGGGAGTCGGTATAGACTAAATTGGGTGTGAGATAAGGATTTTTATAAATTAATTCGGATGCCAATTATGAGGGTGCGGTTGAGTCCGGATGGGTCGAGATAGTCAGAAAAGAGTACCCAGGGGTAGTAATTGGGTCTCGGGGTATTTTTGGGCATGGCCGAGCCCACACGGGGTGAGTTGGGCCACTTTAATTAAGCCCATTAGAATAAAAACGGGATTTAGGGGTTTTAACCTAATTGGGAGATTAAGGGATGGTAGCCAACATAACTCTAAACCTAGGGTTTCAGAGGAGATTTGGGGGAAAAGCAAATCAAGAACAAATTGGAGGTTATTGGAGACAAATTAAGGGACATCAACAACGGAATCAGACACTACGAACACTTACAGGCAAGTGGTTAACTATTGTGATTTCTAAAAGTTTGATAATCAATTCATATCATAGTGATGTGTGTATGAAAATTCGTTTTGGGTGTGTCACCAAAATCCAAATTAGGTTTTTGTAAATTTATATACCTTAATGAGATTAAGGGGGGGGGGGGAGGAGATTGATCGTGTTTATGATTCTAGAATGTAGAGAACTGAATCAGATGTTAAAATCAGTAAGAGTAGAGGGTTAATTACTGATAAAATGAATGAAATTCGTATTGGGGATTTGAAACCCGGATAATACCCAAATCGGGAAAAAGTAGGAAATCGTGAGATTTAATTTCAGTTTGATGTTCCATAAGGTGCTTTGATCCTATTCTTATGTAGAAATAGGGTTGATTGGGCTTGGGTTAGTCCAGGGGAAAGAATGAAAGTTGGAGGTTTTCGTTAATGGTGGAACTGCCTGTTGAAGAAGACAAAGTCAGGGACGATCGATTGATCGACCCAGGGGGTTCGATCGATCGATGATTCAGAATTCTGGGCAGTTCGCCCAGTTTGCATATAAGGGGGGATTTAATTAGAAATTAATTCCCATACATTAAAAAGTGATAAATAATTGTGAAACAAATATTCCTAGCAATTATGGGAGAAAGTAATTGGGACTAGGATGAATTTATCTGGGGCATTTAATGGATGAATTTAAGAGATTTTATTCCAAAATAATGAGGTACGGATCAAGTGAGTGAATCCGGGTATATTGGTCATGCGACCCCAAGGTAGTGAATTAAGTTTGGAGATAAACTAATTAATTTTGAGTCGGGATATAGACTCGAAAAATATTTAATTATGGACCAAGTGGGCGAGTCCGTGTGTGTTGGTAATTATAGGTAAATATAATTGGGAAATTATGGAGATAAATGTGTGACACATTGTGGGCGAAAAATGTGGGAAATAAATTATGAGATGTAAAAATGAACCGAGTGAGTGAGTCCAGGTATGTTGGTTATGTGACACCAAAGTATTAAATTTATTTTTGAGAGAGAGTAATTAATTTGGAGTCGGAACATAGACTCAAGAAATATTAAGTTACGGGCCAAGTAAGTGAGTCCGGGAATAATGGTTGGGTGACACCAAGTTATTAAATTAATAAATGCGTCAATTAATTTAATTAGAGTCGGATTGTAGACTCGGGTAGTATTAAATTAATAAGAGTGAGAATTAATTTAATAAGAGTCGGATTGTAGACTCGGGTAGTATTAAATTAATAAGAGTGAGAATTAATTTAATAAGAGTCGGATTGTAGACTCGGGTAGTATTAAATTAATAAGTGTATTAATTAATTTAATTAGAGTCAGATTGTGGACTCGGGTAGGATTTAATTAATTAAGGTGTAAATTAATTATATTAGAGTCGGACCACAGACTCGGATTTTTATTGATTAATTAATGGGTAAATTAATTAAATTAGAGTCGGACGATAGACTCGGGGCGGCATTAAATTAATAAGTGTGTTAATTAATTTAATTAGAGTCGGACGATAGACTCGGGGTGGTATTAAATTAATATGTGTGTAAATTAATTTAATTAGAGTCGGGTGATAGACCCGGGAAGGTATTAAATTAATAAGTGTGTCAACTAATTTAATTAGAGTCGGACCATAGACTCGGGAAGACGATAAATTATTAAGTGAGAAAATTAATTACACTGAGTCGGGCCACTGACTCAGGAAATTACAGGCAGGGTATGGGATTTTGAGTACACGGTAAAATCGGGGTTCATAGTATATATATACGGGTAGTGATAGTATATATATATGTGTATATATTGTGTGTGATAGTAAATATCAGTGACTAGATATTTATTCAGTTTAAATACTCTAATGCTATCAAGGGAGGTTACGCGATGTGGGTGAATCCCCTAGCTTGAGGAGTAGGGAGAGTATATCCCCAGGTCATAGCGTCCGGTATATATGGGTGAGCGATTTATCTCACTTTCAGGGAAGGAATATGACCGCCTCCACTTCGTTTATATTTTGGTCCAAGTTGGTGAGCGATTCCAACTTGGAGAAACTAGGTTTTGTGAACACACCTAGTGAGATAGCATTTCAGAGGGAATCATCCGGTGAGGGTATACTCGGAAGGATGGATACACGTATGATATATGTGTGGATGTTAGTAAAGGTACGTATAATATGGTAGTAAATATTATATGTAAGTGAAAATACATTGTGTGATGTATTTACCTTATATAACTCGGGTTACAGTTATATGCTGTTAATTAATGAGAAATTAATTAAGTTAATCATTTGTGGGAATAATACAGTGTGTGATGTATTTACTTGATATAACTTGTGACACGGTTATATGCTACTATTTAAGAGGAATTAATTAAGTTAATTGTGAAATAACTTATAATTCAAGAATCATTATACTCGGGTTAGAGTAGTATGGCAAGGGAAGGTTAAACCAGAACTAGTTGGACGAGGTAGTACAACTAGGTGGGGTTAAGGTAACCTTTAGGTGTGCACAATAGTGGAGGGGTGAGAATGTCCATAAGGGAGTGCGACACTAACTTAAATATGAAGCACATTCATGCATTTTAAATTACTGCAGTTAATTTACTTGATAAATATTTTCAAAATGTTTTGGGTTCTAACCCTTGCTATAAAACTATTTTCAAAACCTTTTAGGTGTCCAGCCACAGGGACGCCATGATTTATATTCTATTCCAGGGACACGGAGCTACGACATATGTGGATGATAGCAGGAGTTCAGATTAGACGCATCATTCATTCATTCCTAGAGTAGGAATCTTGTATCAGTTTCAGTTTTATTTAGGGCTTGCCGCCCTGAATTCTCGGTACAGTTTTCAGGTGTAATTTATTCAGGTGTTGAATATTTGTATTGGATTATTTTACTTTGGTGGCCGATGGTTTATTCGACAAGTTATTTAAATTAATTCTTCAGTTGATTTATTCAGTTGTGTGAATGATTTATATTTAATTCCGCATGTACTATTCTTTTAAATTAAAAAGTTAAAATTGGCACCAGTTTTGGAATACTAGGTGGTTAGTAACTTTTAAAAAGTTTTCGACAGTGATGCTAAGGATGATCCAACTGGGATTCCTATTTTAATTTGGTATAGGACTGATCACCCGGTATTTTATTAGGCGGGGTGTCACACATTATTAAGGAGGTTTCATCACCAAATTGTATGAACGTTAATTACCTCTCCAAATAAATTTTAACTCAACTTTTTAACCCAATTTCTCACAGATTTATAAATCCACCATTGATGATTTTTTCCATCTTCCACATCTAAAATCCCAGAAATTTACAAATCAAATTCATCTCCAATGATGTTCAAATTTCCAGATTTATTAACATAAATTCAAATATTAGCACGATTAAATACAACTCAAATAAAGAAAAAAAATACTTGCCTCTGTGGATTAAATTCGACGATCTCTTCTCGAAAATTTGCCTCGAATGTCCCTTTCCTTCCTCTTTCCTTCTAATTCTTTCTCCTTTCTCTGTTCTCTCAAACTTAGGGTTTATAATTGTATTAGCTGCGGCCCAACTCCCTTAGACTTAGGTTTTAAAGCGCTAATACCATTTTTAGGCTAATGGGCCAAGCCCAATTGACCCGAACACCACTGTGTGGGCCTCGTTATGCCTAAAAATGCCCCAAGACCCAATTACTACCCCCGGGTACACTATTTTGACTATTTTGACCAGTCTGGACCTAACCGTGATCTCAAAATTGCCATCCGAGTCATTCTATAAAGTTTTCCAATTTTGACCTCAAAATACGGCACATGTTAAAATGAAAATAATCCGAATAAATTTAAAAATCTTAATTCTCCAAATTTAAAAATTATATTTCACTAAAAATAATTAACTTCCTATATCCTCAAAAATTCAAGGTGTTACATAAAATATATTCACTGTGCCATTACGATGTATTATATGAGGTCCAAGATGAACTATTATTACTGTTGCGAACTAAATATGATATATGTTTCAATCTACGACGTACCCTTTTAAAAATTTACGTCGTGCCTTCAGTCACAGACATACCCTATACACTAGGGTATGCCCGTGCCTGAAGGCACGCTGATAATTTTGAAAATCATAAAGTCGTGTATGATGTAAATAATAAATATTTTATATGTTAGAAGTGTAAATTTTGAAAGTATAGATTTAAGTCATAAAATTTATTTACAACTCATGTGTAAACAATTTAGAACATTTTGACAGGATTACCTTTGTTTATTGTACTATTGACCCTATTTAAAAAATTACAACAACAATAGTAATAGTCCATCTTGAACCTCATACAAATATCATAATCAATCAATGTAACTCAACTTGTCGATATACAAAAATTGCATCAATAAATAAATAAAATTTAGGGAGAGTTTCATTTGTTTATAGTAGTATCTACCCTACTTAAGAAATAAAAACACTCCTACATTACTAATACATCAAGCTGTTCCAGTCGATTTCGATAAATGGCTCATTTAACGGAAAGAGATGGCTCATATATATGTACTACCAGAGTATTATGCCCATACCTGAAGGCACGATAATTTTTTTTTGAAATACGTAATCGCAAAACGGTGAAAATTTATCAAAGTATGTAATCGCAAAACGATAAAAAATTTCAAAGTGCATAATTATAAAACGGCAAAAAATTTGTTCCCCACCGAAACAGTGGAACTTAAAATATATGAAATTATTTCCCAAAGATGAAGATTTAATGGTGAAATAATCATTCGTTCTTTAAGGTAGGAGTAAAACGACGAAATTTTTTAAACTATGTAATTACAAAATGACAAAACTTTCGTTCCCCAATAAAACAAAGTGTGATTTTTAAAATTGGTCATAATCTTCTTTATTTATATACATACCTAATTTGATGAATACATGAGTGTTCCACTTTATAACATGATAACTATTCCATATACATACCTAATTTGAAGACTCTTCAATATTATAAATTTCACCAAAATTTCTTAATTACACAATATAAATAAATGATAAAAAAAATTGATTTTTTTTCAAAGTACGCGATCGCAAAACGAAAAAAAAATTCAAACTGCGTAACTACAAAACGACAAAAATTTTGTTCCCCACAAAGCAAAGTATAATTTGAAAAAAAAAATTGTCCATAATCTCAATTTGTAGGATTGTCCACATGTTCTAACAAATAACAAATAGTCCAACATCATTCACATAGTCTAGATTCATCAAACAAATTTACATATAACATGAAATATATAATATTCAACAACCAAATTCACATTATGTCATGAAAAAACGAAGTGTCAACTTTTAAAAAATGGACATTATTTCCTTCATTTATTGGACTATCCACCCTTCGTGGGGGTTGGATTGAGTTATTTCCTTCATTTATTGGACTATCCACCCTTCGTGGGGGATATAACAATCAATCCAACAATATTCAAATAGTCCAAAGTCATCAAACAAAACTAAAATAACTGTGTGTGATATACAAAAAACAACTCAATATTGTATATCCCACATGTGGGAGGTGCCCTGCCACACCCCTTCATCGTGGTGGTCTTGGTTGCTCCTGATTCATTCCAACACCTGAAAAGTAATAACAAATTAATTTACCAAAATGTTGGATTACTTCTAAGTATTGAATGGTACCTTACCACTATAGTGACCCCAAAGATATCAAAATAATGAATGGCGCCTTCCTGAAAATCTCTATAGGATGAATGACATAACTAGTCTTTTTTTTTTGGGAAAAATTATGTAACAAGCTAGTCTTTAGGATGGCTATCTTCTTTTTTCTTCAAATCTGAGCACCTACAGGATAAAAAAAATAAACAAATCAATATAAACATAAAAATCCATACATATAATTGAGAGAGAGAAAAATATTATTCTTCGTTCTGGTTGCCAAGATAGAGAGAGAAGAGGGAGTGGGTTGATTTTGACGATTCAAAGTGGGTTTTTCAAATTAAAGTAGAGTGATTTACATAAAGTAGAGTTCTTTACATAATTATTGAGTTTTAACAATAGACAGTGCACGTTATTACATGGAAATTTTTTTGATGTGCTCAATGACATCAAGTTTCGATGTGCTCCTATCACATGATTTTTTAATAAGTCTTCTCTCACTTCATTTAATGGTTCATTATCTCATTTTCAAGTGATGTTCTCTTGCTTCATTTAATAGGGAATAAAATAGTTTACACCAATTATATATATAAAAAAAGAATAACATTTTTATACTATAAGATTTTTTCTTTAATAACAATTTTTATATATAAAATATTACAAAAATGTTTAAATGTATTTAAAACTGTTTTTTAAATAAAAAACTTAAAAAATAATTTTCTACATAAACTATTAAAAATGTTTTAAATATGTACTATTTTTTAAAAAAGTTAAAAAACGTGTTTTGTTAAACTGTTTTTCATATATAAACATTTTTTTATATATTAACAGTTTTTTATAAATAAAAAATGTAAATATATATTTTAAATGTTTCTTTAAACTGATTTTTTTAAAATAAAATGTTAATATATATATCTAATATATAAAAAAATAATTTTTTTAATGTTTTTTCGCCATTCAAAAAACTGTTTTTGTACAACAAAACCAAATGCAAAAAAAAACTGTTTAATATGTTTTAATGTTTAATGTTATTAACATTTTTTAATATGTTAGTTTATAAACACATTATATAGATTGTCTTGTAGATTTGACCTTAGCAGGTCTAAGTCCATATAGGTCTTAGCTGTAGGCGTGTGTTCCTCAAAAGGAAGATTTGTCCTTAGCAGGTCATCGACCAAAACCAAGAGTTGTTGCTTTTTTGTATAATCACTCATCTCTTTATATTATATATAATTGCATACGTGCATGCCTGATAAATGAAATATTCATGCGTGTTCTGTTGCTTTAATATAATTAATATATACCACAGCTGTTGGCGTGTAAATCTCTTGGGCTGATTTGACCGCCCCTTGTTTTACACAAAAATCAACACACAGTTTGTTTTTTTCAAAGTTGGTATGGTTTTTAAACGACGTCGTCCAGCCTTAGTCTTTAATCCACCATCTGTTTTAAGCCCACGGTTTTGTTACCGAAAATGGTTTTGTTCACTTTTACCAAAACGACGCCTCTCCCTTATTTGTCCAACATTAAATTTTGTTTAGTGGATTATAGCTGGCTCCCTTTATCAATTAAACATTATCGCTTTACAGCTAAGTGGACATGGGTGGTTGCCCACTTTTCTCTCTCTCACTTGACAAACAACAGGGATAGTTGTCCTAGCAGTAACTCATACCAAAACAATTCAAATCTACCAGGTACATTACCTAAAAAATTCACATTTTAAAATTTTAAAAGGAAATAAAAAAAATAAAAAACATTTTAAAATTTTAATAATAAAAGAAACTTTTAAAATTTTAGTAATAAAAGAAACGAAATCAATTTACCTTTAAAGAATAAATAAAAAGGAAAATAAAAAAAACATATCTTATAAGAATTTTTTTACTTTTAAATCATTTACTCCCTAAGAAATTTAAAAAAAAAATCCAAACCCAGATCTTGAACCAAACCCAAAAACTCAATCTCGAAACCCAGATTTCCAAACCCATATCACATTTTAAAACATTTACCTTTGAAAAGGCAAAGAAAAAAACATATATTAGAATCTCAAGAGCTTCATAAATTAAAAAAAATACACCTGGCAGTGCAGGCTAAACCGACCGGAGCAGTCCGCGAGCTCCATCGCAGTGACGATGATTTCGTACCAGATGCGGAGAAGAGATAAAATGGTTTCGTACCACCCCAAACAGTGACGATGGTTTCCATGACAGTGACGATGGTTTCGTACCACCCGCGAGATCAAAGAGTGAAGAGGACACCCCAAAAATTAAAAAGTCAGTAAGTGTAGGTGTGTTTGCCCATGCTTTGTAAACAAACCAAATGAAAAATTGAAACAAGCCTGTAAGAGGGTAGGAGAGAGAAAATTGGAGAACATAAGGGTCCTGGTGCTTCTTCCCTCTTTAGAGGAATCCAAACCTATTCCTGATAGAAAAAACGCATCACTGCGACATTAATATCTTAACAGATCTGAATAAAAGAAAGAAATGAAAGGAAGAGAGACATGGGTAAAGAGTGACATATGTGCAAGTGGTGTCAAGATGTTTTGAGACGTGTGCACATCAGATAGGCTCCTCAAATTAAAGTATCATTTCCCATCTTTCTCGAGCCACGCAAATGTACGGGACAGTCTCGCATTTTTCGTCCGCCATTAGTTACTGTAAGACAAAAAGCAAGATAAAGGAGAAGAAAGTCGCTGAAAAATTTTTAAACTGGGAAGCAGACCACATAAAAAAGTGTGATCTAAAAAAAAGTGCAAAGCTTCTTCCATGCTTCCTTGAGTGGTTAACGACAAGCATTCGTGAACCACATTACACAGATTTATGTAGATCTAAAAAAAATTAAACACAAATCGGAGAGTGTGAGGGAAATTTAATATCTCAAAAATTCAAGATCTAAAAATCAAACATAGAAATCCCAAATAATTACTCTACCTTTTATGGAGGCGGACATGGGAACATCTGTGAGGAAGGCCGAAGTGGATGGGGGTGGATAGATATGGAGCTCGGAGGGGGAGGAAGGCCGAGGGGAAGAGTGGGAGAAATGGTGGTGGAGATCTCAAAGAGAGAGGGGTTAGGTTACAAACAAACAGATTTGCTGCGTTTTGTAAGAGAGGAGAAATATTAAGGGAGGAGAAATATTGAGTGTCTCGAGCCATGCGATCTGTTAAGATTAGATTACAAACTTACCCTCAATTTTGAATTTTGATATAGAAGGAGAATAGATTGGAGTGTGTTAAAAGAGGGGGAAATCAAAAAATAAAGGGCAAAATAGAAAGTGTAGGAAAAATTATAATGGATGACATCATACTTATAGCTTATGACATACATAAGTTTTATACCTTATTATATTTACTAAGGTATGCCCGTGCCTGAAGGCACGGTGACAATTTTCCCAAGTATAAATCATTTGTCAAATTATAAAAATTTAGTATATGAATAGACAACAGACCACTATTGGCAATTATAATTTATTGCATCACTAACGACCTAACTAAATACATATTAAAGTAACCACTACTGATCTCAACTCACCTTAATTATGTGATCAAGATCCAAGAATTGAACCAAATGGAATTATAAACTCCAATTAACCATGAATATCTATGTAAAAAATATTCATCATCTACTTGCATTAATTATCACGACACAAATAAAAGTAAGAATATAAATTTTTCATTTATATAATTAGGCAAAGAGGAGTTATGAAAGAAAAAATCCCATGTGCGAATCGAACATTGCGATATTCTTTAGGTGTAATGCTTTCAGTTTTGAAAAAAATCAGGAATCAGTTGCAAACTACAGGAGTAATTCATATTATAGGAAAAAATAGTTCAAGCATAATTATCTTCGAATTACTCTAAAACCCAATAAGAAGAAACATGTATTTACTCACATAAAATCAAATACATGGAGATCTAATTGTGAGTTGTGAAATGTACAAAATCAAAGTGGTGGAGCTTGATAAAGCTCGACCAAAATACTAAACCCACAACATTGACAACATAAACCCACAATGTGAACATTAATTAATGATAAAGAAGATAAAATGCATTGGCAATAATCTAAAAAGCACACCACAATACAATAATTCCATCACTGGCAGTGTGTCTCTCCATAATTTTTTATTCTAAATTCTTAAAACAAAATACCTCCCCCATAATTGTTCACGTGATGAAATTAACTCCCAAACTACATTAATCAACACATCCCATTCATATCCTAAATTTATGAAATAAACCCCAACATAACATAATAGGTAAGAAGAAAATGCCCTCATCTGATTTTGTTCTACATTAACACAATAATTATTATTATGAATATAAAAATGTCACCAAGATAGAAGAACGTTGGTCTCCGAGTCAACTCTGTCTTTGATCCGCCTTTCTTGACTAAGTCATGAACCCTGAGTGGCAACCTTTATGACTACACAAATACATATATTCATAGAACTGCACAACCATGAGAGAAAACGGATTACAAAAGAAAAAACAGAGTACAAATTACCCATAGAAAACAAATTACAATAGGAAAAAACAGATTACAAAAAATAGACTTGGACAACCACGGTAGAAAACATATTACAAATTACCTATAGAAAACCCAGAAATTTTGAGAAGATATACACAACCTCAGTCCTCACCGGAGTCGACATCAAATATGCACCTAGATATTCATGGATCTGAAAACAAATGATTAGAGAAAAAGTGAGAAAACTCTTAAAACAAATATGGAATGATGTATTCTTGCTATTAAAAATATAATCTTAACGGCAGTTCGAAAATGAAAGAAAGCGAGAGAGGGGAAACCTCATATCTTGTAGTGTAGTGGTATAGATCTGAACGTGGAGTCAAAGCTACTGCAAAATGAGAATGCAATTCAAATCATCTCAGAGCATGGACAAAGAAAAACAACAGACCATTAGATTGTAGAAATTCAATATCTAATGTGGAGTATTTGCATAAAAAAATAAAAGACGTTTTACATAATCTAATTATTCAAACCATAGCAAACTTTAAAGGAACCCGCAAGGAAAATATGAACAAAATAATTTACTATAACTCAGCAAACTGATGAACAATTTCCTACTCAACTAATATATCTGGCATTACATTGAAAATGAAAGATGATTTAAATATTACAACATTAGAAGCAAAGTTGTAAAAACTATATTTGAAAGCAGAGGTGTAAAAATGTTTAAAAAAAGGTATGCTGTTAAACAGAGCTGTAAAAATGTATGCCTCCCTACTCAGCATAGCATGGCTCTAAACTGTTATCTTGAAACAAAGCTATAAGCATTTCTAACCCGATTTCAAGTTAAAATATCATACTAACAAAAACTAAAATGTTATATTGAAACCTATAAAATGAATCCTAATGAACCATAATATCTAATACGAAAATCTCATTTAAGTCAAATGAGAGAACAACAAAAAGAAAATTAACAACAAAAAAAAATTAAACCCAAGAAACCTAATGAGGACATAAAAATCAAATCCAATAGTTTAGGAGGGCCTAATAGCTCATGTTTGTCATCTTGTTTCAAATGATTTTTATCCACGTTATTAGGTATGCTCGTGTATGTATCACTCACATCAGACCTCTGGAGGATCAGCAGTAGAAGCTACCCAAAGCATTTCCAATTTTGAAATGTACTGTGAAGTCACTGTTGGAAGGAAATACTTTCAACATGGATTCGCGATATGCTATAGCAGTTCACTGTTGGAAGGAAATACTTTCGAAATGTACTGTGAAGTCACTGTTAGTCACATCACTTGAGTTATTGCAGGAAATGAGTTCTTGATATAGGTAAATCTCCCAAATAAATGTAAGAAGGCTTTGAAATCTCCCTTGCCTAGTCAAAACAATAAATGTCTAAAAATTGATAAACCATAAAAGAAGAAAGACTTACGGAAGGAAGACTGGAGCGATATAATGTATAAGAAGGAAGACTCAAGTCATGAATTATCATCAACAGATTATTGGTAAAAGAAGGAAGACTGCAGTGCTTCATAACCTTGATTCAATGGAGGTAATTGGACAACAGCCTTAATGATTGCTGTGAGCTGCATAAGTTGGAAGTTGAGTGGTTTGTGGAATTCTCAGGCAGTTGGTGCAATATGTGATTTAGTGGTCATTAGTGCAATCTGTGATTTAGTGGAATTTGAGTGGTCGTTGTCAATCTAAAATCATCAGCTCGTTGGGTCAAGTCATCAAACCTAATTACCTAAAAGAGTAAAGTTTAAACATAAAATATAATTAGGGTTTAATAAATGCATAATATAAGAACACAAACTCAACTATTCAAATGATAGGGAAACCATATAACTGTTAACAGTTGTTAGAACATAAACTTGAGGATGCACTACTTGAGTTGTTAAAAATATTTACTCAAATGATAGGACATGTTGATATTTGTTGATTGGTGGTGCCGTGGCGTAGCAGCACATACTCACACAATGCAAATATCAAACATTCTATTTTTTATTATTCTATATTATATATAAAGTATCTGATTCTAAACGCATTCTCTACAACTAACAAAGTTTCGCTCAATATACACAAAACCGTGGTAGTTTGGTCGCCAACGATGAAGTCTAGTAGCCTTTTCTTGGCAATGGCCCATGCTCTGGTGAAATAAAAAATAGGAGTTGAATTGGATTACCACCGACCCTTGCTCCGATGCATAAAAGAGATTTGTTCTGACTAAGAAATCATATTCAAGTTGTTGTGGCCTCCTCCCACATTTTCTTTCTTGCAAATAGAACTCTTTCTTCACTTGATGAGAAAGCATCAGTTCTTGGTTCTACTTCCAATAACCATCCATCCCATCTTAAGGCGGTCAAGAGTTTCTGCATATGGTTTATAGCAGAGGGTTTCTCTTATGATTAAAAACCCTTTTGGCCTTAGCATGAGATCCATTTCAATCAGTAGATCTTCGGTGCTACAGCCATGATCCTTAATCTCTGAGAAGACTGTCCATGCATGAAGTAGGTCGTAGGTGCGTGGGTATGTAGAAAATGATTCGCACCAGTCATGAATTGTTCTAATTAAGACTCTATCATAAATAATCTTCAATCGGGAAGACGCGTTGATGGGAGCAACATTCATCACCCAAATATCTATATCTTTAAGAGCAACAGCAAATCCACCTAAATTTGTAATGGAGCTCTTATGCATAACAAATTTCATCTGTTTCCAGAACTCAATCACTCTGTAGTACCATCTGCAAAAAAAATTACATCAACTAACTAAATTTCAAACATCTATAAGACCAACTAACAATGCTCAGAGGAATTCAAAATTTTACTTGCAAAAAATAACAAAATTTTATGAGGTTGTGCTTTTGTTTAACTGTACCGAAAAGAGGAATTGAAAAAATGAAATCTTACAAAAAATTAAATCTTCCAAATAACAGAAAAGAGGAAGTTACTAACCTTTTACAAAAAATGGAATCTGCCAACAGTGCTCTATTGCATCCATTGACGAACCATATTATTTGTAGTTCCTGCCCTCCTAAATGATACAGTCGAAATACTAAACATCGTTAAATTATAATATGTATATATGCAAACATCTTTACAATACTATCTTAGTATTTCTTCACCCAAACATCTTTACAATACTATCTTCGTATTGCTTCACGCAAACATCTTTACAATACTTTCAATTACTGATGATTAATGATCATAAAATAGAACTACTTAATTTCAAATCAGTATATATAGAGCTTACTAAAAATCCCATGAATTGAGTGATGTAGTAATAAAAAAGAAAGAGACTCAACACTAAAACCCAAAGAATGGAACTTATATTTGAGGTAAAACATGGATATGGAGGGAAAAAACAGCATATATGAGATCCATTTCAGTATCAGTACCATGAATTTTGCTGATCGGGTATCCGCATATTAGGTATCAAGTACCAGCATATCATGTATCAGCTATTAGCAGCATATCAGCATATCTAGTATTAGGACTTTTCGCTTTTTCAACGCATTATCAAGATTGATATTGAAATTCATACATATTTACACACGTCAAAAATAGGAGTTCGAAATTTGATGAAATAATATAGTTGGAATAGAGGTCGCAAATGATACCTAGGTGGATGCAGCTTTCCCAGTAAATAAAGTTGGTGATATCATCGTTGTTATCATTGTCCTTTCACCTATGTTGATTGGCTTCAACCCGTAATGATACTTCATGAACATCGTCCTTTCAACCCGCCAAGATACTTCATTAACATGTTGTCGCATCACCATCACAATTACTTTATATTAGTGTCTTGAGTTGTAGCTTCAAACTTAATTGAGACGTAGATTTGACACTAATAATGTAGCTTTAAACTTAATGGAGATATAATCACCTCCGTAAATACGGTCTTCAATACGATGATTTCTGTGATCCTATGGACATAAAGGAACTCTATAAAATCTGTATAACCATATAGAATCAACAAAGCCCAAAATTTTAAATACTAAGACTCGGGAGTATTCAACAGCAGAACATAAGGTGTAGAGAAAAAAAATCAAGACAATAACATGTATACAAAGCATTGCAGCCTATAATGTATTAAATTCCCCACTACTTTAGCTTGAATTCAAATCTTGAGCAAGAACATTACGAAAGGTCCATATACTGCCACTGTAAAAATAGAGTAAATTGTAGTGAAAATAATGAAAGTAAACATGCATTAGCTAAGTTTACTAAAAAAATCAAGCGGTTTGAGAACCTAAAATTAATAATCAAAGTCCCATTTCAGATATTTTGAAACACACACCAGCCTAGCACATTCATATCCAAAACAGGTGTTATTGCTCATGAATAATTGAGTGTCAATGCTCTTGAATAATCGTATTTCAAAACAGGTATAAAATTGAATAAACATCTAAATAATCATATTTCAAACATCTCAATAAACATATGAACAATTGTAATTTATACCTGTTCTAAATAATGGTATTTCAAAACAGGTATAAAATTGAATAAACATCTGAACAATCGTATTTCATATGCCTATTCCCACCGAGTACATTTGGGCATATTTACGACACGAAACCGGGAAAAAAAATTAGAGTACTAAGTTGCAATATCATCCAACCCAACAAATTCAACAAACAAAGTTACAAATACCATGTAAAATTATCTGCAGAGTGAACAAACAACAGATAAATGAAAATATTCTAAGGGTGAATGAGAACAGCGCCATATGAAGATATAATAACATAAAACCTAAATGAGATGTAAGGTTTTAATATAAAATTCGAAACTCACCATTCTTGAATCAGGAAATCTACCCACCACTTAAAACACAAAGACATTAATAGATAAAATGAACCAAAATTTTAGGTAAATAAATTCATGTAGAATATTTTAGGTAAGTATGTTCTTACTGGCATAGCTCCGATTTGGCAGAACTGGAGCTTTGTAACCATGCGGGGGTGTGGATTATTGTTGCTGATTAGCCTCAGTGAGCAGCAGCTCAGGGTTTCCCTGAAAAATTGAACAGAAAAAGTTCAGATCTCCACAATAAAATACAAACGAACAAACAATGAACCCTAAAAATGCAAAAACCTCTAATACTTAGGGTTTACAGAAAGCAAAATGGGTTGTATATTGGTTATTGCAGAGAGAGAGAGAGAGGGGGGGGGGGTTGTGGTCTGGGGCAGAAATGGATGAGGGAATGTGAGAAAATGAAATGAACAATTTGGGTGAGTGTATGCGAGAGTTTGATGACAAGTTGTGCTTTTCATGTGTGTTTACCAAAAGAGCCTTGTGTTTGAATTAAAGTAAAAGAGGAGAACTTATTAATGAGAAAGAAAAGAGGGGGAAATCAAATACTTAAGGGGCAAAGTGGGTATTACATTAAAAAAACTCATATGATGACATCATTATTGAAACTTGTGACATACACAAGTTTCATACTTTATTTTATATATATATATATATATATTTGTCGGAGGCAGAAATTTGTACAAACAAAAAGAAAGTAAATCAAACAACCACCCATTTGGGTTGTTTCCTCCAACCACCATCATGGAAATGGGTGGTGGTCAGGGCTCCAAATCGATCACACACATATACATCCATATCTAAGGATCTCAGCAGCAAAAATCAATAAGTCTAACCCCAAAATGGGTTTTATAGTTGTCGGCCACTACTATGGAAATGGGTAGTGGTTGGAGCTTCTCTAAATCGTACACACACACACACGTCCATATACATACATATACATACATAACTTCAAAGCTTTAATCCATGGCAAATAGTAATAAAAAAAACTAAATAAGATGATGAAGAAGAAGAAAGGGGCAGGTCATCGGTGGAACAGGGATTTGGGGAAGAGGGAGAGCCGGCGGTGGCTTGGGAAAGGGGGACGCAACGGGTGAGGGATTTTCGGGCAGAGGTTTGGGAGGAGTTTTGGTTTTATCTGAAAGAGAGAGAAAATTGTGGGTAATTAAAAACTCGGGGTTGGGTTCCTATTTATAGTGTTCAATTTAGGTACAGTCATCTTAGGATAATTACGCAATTGGGTGTATTTGGTACTCAATTATAATTTTTAGCGGGTATTAATTTCTTATATTTCTTAAAATTTCAACCAACTTTAAATTAGTATTGGGGCGTGTAGGACACGTTAACTTGGTATTTTATATTAAAAATAACTTCAGATCACACTAATTAATACACACGTTAGTTTAAATAATAACTTAAAATAATTTGTTTTAAGCTCGTTCTACTATCCATTTATATGAATAATATTTATTTTGAATATGCAAATAAATATGACGTCCTTATTTTCATTTTATAGGACATACATATGGGTCGTAAGTGTTGTGAAATATAATAATAGCCCCCATTTAAATAAAAAATTTAATTTATACCAAGAATATGAATAGGAGTCATTATGCGATCTAGGAACTTTTCTCGAATTATAACTCATTTAATTACTAAAATAAATCACGGTTTATTACATGTTATCAAAACTAGAACACTCAATTTTTATGTCTTGATCCCGCATATTTAGGCATGAATTTTGGAGGTTTTGATGGTTTTAGAACACTTATTTTTGATGGGTCTAACTACGCATACTTGAAAATGCGTATAAAGTCAGCACGTAAGGAAATAGATGAGAGAGTGTGGTTAGTACTTGTTAAAGGGTGGTTTCCACCTATTACGAGAGATGGAGAGGAAATTCACTTAAAACGCGTAGAATCGTGGAGTGAGGCTGAGCACAAAATATCTCAATATAATTCTCGAGCTTTGAATGCTCTATTTTTTTCGATCACCCCGGAGGAATTCTGCTGTATTCTGACATGTGAGACGTCTAATGAAGCTTGGGATATACTCTAACTCACCAATGAAGGAACTAATACTATTATGGCTTCCAAACTTCAAAACCTCACCACTTAATTTGAAACGATTAAGATGTTGTAGAGTGAGACCTTTGATGAGTTCTACACTAGATTGTCCGACATAGTTAACTTGTTGTTTAACCTGGGAGAGAAGATACCTGACAACCGAGTGATAAAGAGAATCTTAAGGTCGTTGCATGACAGATTTAATCGAAAGGCGGCTGTCTTAAATTCTTTAAGTACTTTAGATTCTATGAAACTTGAAGAGCTTGTAGGTGACTTATAAACTTATGAGCTTGACATGTTTACTTAAAAAATGTGACGAAAGAAAAGGGCATAGCTTTGAAATCCCGAAAGAAGGAAACACATGTTTCAGATTATGAGTCCGACGTTGAATCCGAGCATGTTTCCATGTTGGCAAAAAATTTAAGAAATATCTCAAATTCCAAAAGCAATCGAAAGATGCAAAAAGATTTGAGAAAAATTAGAACAACTCAGTTGATAACATCCCTAAGAACCGGAGTGAGAACTTTAAGAGGGATGATTAGAAGAGATGTTAGAATTATGAGGGATATGGCTATAGGGTAGCTCAGTGCCCCCTAAACTAAGGAATGAGGGTAAGAAATCAATAGCATTTAATGCCACCCTTAGTGATAAAGATTCGAAAGAAGGAAATGATTACCTATTTGAGCGTAACTTTACCGCGTTTATGGCTAGTCATGTGAGCGATGACGAAAAATCTTCCCATGAAGATATTCCATTGCATGACAGTTCTGAGGCCATAGTTTGTGGGTACCAAGTAAGTGATGGTCATGAGAGTGAAGATAAAAGGATTCGATGATCATAATGCTTCCGCTCCCAAAGCCAAGACCATACTTTTAAAAGAGTTGACTAGGAATGTTAGGAAATGTCTTCCTTTAGGTAACACTCCTCGTCGTGTCTCCACTTGCACCCACTATCGTAGGAAATATCACCTTAGGCATTTTTACTATAATCTTAATAACGATCCTAGGAAGTCTAAGAATAGAGTCACCACGATTCCCAAAGCCCCTCAGCATCATGTTACACCTACTTGGGTTAGGAAATCATATTTGGAGGCTTTACATATTAGACTTTTTGATACTTCTTTGCTTGTATGAGATACTTCCCATGTTATATTTAATGGTTAATTGTGTTAGCTTGTTTGTCATACTTTAGTTATGCTTCACGATTTATATTTGCTAGTGTTATGACATGTGTATTATATTTTTCTTTTATTGAGTCATATTGAAAAATATAAAAAGATTTTGTTTGTCTTTTAAGTTGGATTTTGTTTTCAAAAACTTAAAAAAATTGGTATTTTCCTTTGAATTTTTTTAGAAAAACTCTAAAAGATTTTTGGTTTTTGCGTGTTTTCGTTTAGATATTTGGTGTGGGATATTGGCGTGTTTGATCTTTTAAAAGATATAACTTCAAAAGAATTGGGAAAATAATAGAAAATAAAATATGTTATATGTTTATCTTTTCAGGTTGATAAATTGAAGATCAATGGGTTTGCACAATGATCCTAGTTATGCTTATTTTTTTTACGACATTATTTATTTGTAGAATCATCAAGACTCCAGGCTTGTATGCATTGTGCTTATTCGTTCATTAAGTTCGCTTAATCTTATCACTTGAGGCAAAATCTTAGTTTGATAAAGACTTATGATGAATTAGAACTTCTTGAATACATTTGAGTGTTTGGGTTATAATTCATTTATATCTAGTTCACGCTCACTCATTCCATTCCACATGTTTAGACACATAGATACTATGCTAGTGTGTAAAGATTATATGTTTCGTATTGAGTTTTATGTTCGTTTATACCTATATATGTGTGTGTCGTATTTTCATTAACATATTTTGCATATATTATATATGGTATTGTGTGTTTGAGTCTTTGCGGTTTACATTTAGTCCATATTTTCAATATGCTTGATCATTTGGATTATTTGTTCTTGACTTGCCATGTTGCGCGTTTGTTACAATTTACACTGGTGCATGATTTATTCCATTCTCCCCATGTTTACAATTATGGTATCAAATTTTCTTAAATTGGTATCTTAAGATCACGTATTTAGGGGGAAGATTTGGTTTAAGTGGAGTAATTGTCTTATGCTATCTTGCTATGTCTATTACTAAACAAAAATAGATTGTTTTAGACATTTTTATATGTTTATTCATTTGTGAATTTATACTTGTTATATTCTCTTTGCATTTGAAGGTGTGTTTGAGTGTGCAGGATTTTAGACATACATCAACGCAGTAAAGTTTTCAAGAAAGGCAAACCTACACATGTTTGTGTGTTTGTCACGCATCTGTACTCTTTTTTCCTTTTTAGGGTTGAGGAATGAGTCTTTTTAGAGACATTAACGACCTATAGGATTTTGATTTTGGTTTTATCCCGAAATAGGCAAAGTGAGAGATTTATAAAGATAAATTACCAATCGAGTCAATTTGTATGTAATTGGCATTATTTCGAACAAAACGTTTTAGTCATAGGATAGACTTTTATGTTATTGATCCCATAAGCCTATGACGTTGTTTGATGAAGACATAACGGCCAAGCTTCCAAGATTGGATTTATCATGTCGTGTTTTGCGCCAAGTTTGCCTTCACGTTTATCGAGGATTTTGCATGTATGAATGCGTATTCATTAAGAGACCTTGGAAATATTTTTAAGGGCGTTGGTTTTTTATTTAAAGTTTGGAACTATCTTTGATTATTTTTTAAAGAAAAATAATTTTGGGTTTAATATCATTATAACGAGAACAAGGCTCGTTAGACCAAAATCTCTGCTTTTGTTTGAACAAACTTATTCTTCATTCAAATGATATTTTGAACTCGTTAGAACGATTATCAAACGAACGACAAATGAGGTTTCTTTGCCAGGATTTTTTTACCTCGTTAGAAGTTGGCTGAAACAAGATTGCATTTTTGTTCGAAGGAAATGCAATTATCATTAAAATGACTTCTGTTCTTGTTCAAACGAGCTGCTGCCTCGAAATTCATGTAGTCAGTATTTAAAGCATTTTGGACTCGAAATTATTAAAAAAATTTGGTGAAAAATGATTTTCTACCTATTTATAAAAGTTTCAAACCCTCATTTCACCTTATATGTTTAAAGATCCAAGTTCCATAATTCCTATGCCTTGAGATCTTGAAATTGGGCATTAAAGTTTGTTTCTTTCATCTGGAGAGAACCTATTTCGTGCGGTGGATTCCGTGTGTGCTGTTTGTGGTGGTTAACAATTATTGAGCCATATCGGCGGATACCGAGACGTGCATGGACTCATGCATTATGGTAGCTGGTGTGGGTGGAGTCTTGCATTGCACTGTAGAGGAACACTCAAAGATTGAAGAGCGTAAAGGCTTATGGGGGATCGAGTCATTGTGTAATTCTACTGTCATCTTTTATAATTCCGCATCATAATGATTTGTTTGGCTGGGCCTTCCGAAGTTTTTCCTTTTGTGGGTTTCCTCGTACATCAGCGTTTAGTGCTTGATTTCTTTATTCTATGTAATATCACCTTAGATGAATGATTTTGGGTAAAAATATAAAATTGGGTAAATCGGGTTTCCACAAGAAAGATTTAAAATCATTGCTAAGTTTAATTGTATTAATTTGATAACAATTTAAATATTTAAAATTTAAAAGATATAAAAATATAGGACTTATGTTTATTCGGGCCATCCTTGCCTAAGCACACACACTATAGGGGAATTCTCACTTGCAGAATAGGTAGAACCCTATCGAGGAAGATTTATTATTTCCAGAGATTTTATGACGTGGAACATCACCTCCCAATGCCCCCAATTCTATGTCTTTTGTGGAAATTTATTTTTCTCCCCGTTTTGCTAGGTAATTTATCTTTTACCAGTTCATTCTAGTCCTTATAAAGAGTCTTTCCAACCTTCATTTGTTTATTGGTTCCTCCTAAGTTTCAAAAACATGTTTTTTTAAAGGGATCATGGACTATCGCAAGGTTCAAAGTACCTTTAGCATAGTTGGGATTGCATTTAATGTAGGACTGACCACGGTCTTTGTGGATTGGTGGTCAAACTACATCATAGTTCACTTGAAGTTATTATATACATTCCTAAATCCTTTAAATCCTTCTTATTCTGGTAAGGCTTTTCTTGCTTCTTATAATATTGTATATATCTACTTTGACGTTAACTCAACTATTTTGTGCTCTTGTAGTATATCCACCTTTCAAATATTATGTTTCTTCTCGTAAGAGGAAATTAACTCATGAGGAAATAGAGTCACTAAGGGAAGCAACTTTGTGGAAGGAAAAAGAGGAAGAAATAGAAACTCCTCTAGTTTGATTAACTAAGCAATCACCTTTTGAGGTTCCCACTCACTCTTTATCACCATTTAGAGGACCTTCTGAGCTTCATATTTCTGCAATGTTCAAAATCAAAAGGAAAAAATGTTGAAATCCCTTGCTAGGAGGATTACCCCTACTAGTCAGCTGATGGCTATACTAATCTCTTATCTTTTATGCAGTCTTTGACATCTAAATATTTTTCTTTTATCTTAAATTTAGTTAACACTCCCACTGATGTAGAGGAGTTCATAATAACTATAAATCTTATGACACCTCCCCTAACATCTCCAATAAATGAGTTAGTTGATGGTCCTTCCCCAACATACATCCCTACTTAGAATCTAGTTCCTAAAGAGGAAATAACCCTAATAATTATTGTTTTTTCTATCTCTATTCCCATCTCTAGAGATGAGGATGTTCTGACTTTAGTTCTCATAAAAAAGAGCCTAATGAAGGTTATAATCCAGTTGCAAGTCTTCCAAACTCACATTCCATTCCCTCAGCTCGTGAAGATGTCCCAAGGCCAAGCACTTCACCATTAAGGGAGGTTTCCCCTCAGATTGAGACTAATCCCCAATTGAGTGTGTTATAAACTTGATGATAACAACTGAAGTCACTTATTTTCATGGAAAACTTTGACAAATTATGTCACAAAAATCACTACCAACAGTGTGGAACAATAACTATAGCATCTTATCCAAAATCCACCAACTCTTACTCGTGTATTTCCCAGCTCAAAGGCTTGGAAGAAAGTGTTTTGAAGGCATTAGATAATGTTCTCTTAGCACTTCCATATCAAATAAAAATATAACCCAAATAATGTTCTCGTAGCACTTCCATATCAAATAAAACTATAACCCAAGAAGAAGCCGAGGAGCATGCCTATTCTACAGATTGATCCCATTTCTCTAATCAAATAGCTAAGGCGACCAAGGACCTATAAATCTGAGAGTTGTTTAAAGCAAAAAGACTTCCCTCTTATCTAAGAGAGAGGAGTTGGAGAAATAATTATATGTAGTCAAAGTTGAGATGGAGTTAGCAAATATGGAGGAGGCTTAATTGTATCTAAGGATGGGCCAATTTTTTTTTAGATTGGTTCAAATCTATTTGAGGACAAAAGAGTTTCAAATTATAACCAAGAGTGTTACATACGGGAACTTTTGGACTAATTTTAGGTCTTTTACATTCAGATATTTTTACTAATATGTAACTGTCAATATTTAATTATGGAATTATGTATTTTGTTCTTGTTGCATTGCTTCCTAAATGGTTGGAAAATATGACTTTAGAAATCCGGAATTTATTTTTCTCATGTCAATATGATTATGTATGTCTCTTAAATAATATGTTCCACCTTTGAATGCCATACAAATTTGGAATATTTCTCATGTCAATATGATATTTGGGTCTCTTAAATACTTCGAGGAGCCTAATCGTTTTATCCCAATGGTAAAATGGTTTTCCAAAGCAAACCCCATTCATTAAAGGTGGGTTTCTTTACCTTTTCATTATAGCTATAAGTTATTTTCTTCTTTGGGACCAAACTATTATTCACGACTCTGGCCTTATCTTCATCTATGTTTTCCAACTCCATGTTTATAGATGGGTCATAGCCTTCTACAATTAATTCATTTTTTTTCTATCAATCTTGAATGATTTAAAGTGATTTCTACTAAAAAAACAAGATAAGTACCATGGGTTAAGGCATATGGATTTACCCTAGTACTTGACCTTTAAAAGGTCCTATATAAGCCCGTATTATTTTAGGCAACAAATTATGCCAATCTCTAGGATTTTTATCAATCACTTTGCTCATGTTATTCTGAATTACTTTATTTGTATCCTCTACCTGACCATTTGATTGAGTATAGTAAGGTGTTTCCTTTGTCAAAGTTATTCCTAACCTTGAGGTTAATTCGAACCATTTCTAATGCAAATATAATTGCATTATCCGATGTTATGGTTTGTGACAACCCGCGATCCGAAATAAGGGGTGGCCAGCCCGATACTCCAAAATAATGGAATCATGGATGGAAATCATTCTCAGCATCATAACAATAAAATGAGTATACGGGAAAACCACCCAATAATTTAAAAAACGGGTTGCCAAAAATTTTAGTTTGATGAAAAATTAAGGAAGTAATTTAAACAACCCAATTCTAATAAGAAAGTGGGATTCCAAAGAAACTTATATTACTACTAAAACAATCATACAATAAGAGGACCGAATAATCTGTCAGTCAACAGTTACATTCAACTTGTTACAACAGTTCAATAATTTACATAATACATCCATTAAACAATTACAAAAGTTTGGGCGACACGCCCGAATGAAAGATCCGATCACAACTAGAATTCAAAAATGACGGCTTCTAACAAAGCATCCTGTAATATCCGCAATATCTTATAGTTCCTCGAAGTATTTGAAATAGGAATATCACATCGGGCGCCCTTGCGGTGGAGCACCTGAGCGGATACAATAACATACACAACACGGAAAAATGAACGGGTCAGGGCCCAATTTATATATGATTACCAGATGAACAAGAAACATGATAGATATGGACAATTAATCATGAATGAAGTAGATGAGAATCTAGCAACCTAATCACTAAGTATAATAAGGCAATTTAAATGATTCTAATAGTTATTAACTTCTACAAAAGAATAAAATTTAACCTCATTATTCCTCATATCTTTTCTTTTTCCATTCCTTAACAGGAATATAATTACCATTATATTTCTTATGGCAATTCACATATATCAAGTCCCACTTGATTTAGAAAGGTTATATTCCTATACATATAACGATTCTAAGACCGCCCCTCCGAGTTTCCCCACTGGGCGCGCTCCTAAATGACTATCATCTTCCAAGGCCTATCTATACAAGACAACCTGAGCACCTAATGCACATCAGGAAGTGGCCATATGCCTGCGAGTGAGTCATAACCACACCCGGAATTACCTCACTAGCGCAGAAAAACATATAAAATCACGCAGATGGTCGAGGACTATAGTCTCCCTGCGTTCACTAGTCAGGGGACATCACCTCGTGCTCGAGTTTCCCTTATGATAGCATTTAGAGAGGTGTGTTTAAGTAAATTAACATTTACCAATTTAAATCTCATTATCATTTCAATTAATCACATGTATATTTCATTTTATTTGAAACCATGATCCTTGAATATTTCTCATTAATATTCATCATATTTTAAGTCCCGAATTAGTCTCCAAATGATCACCAAAATCTTACGAGTCCCAAGGTGTTATATACCTCAATAGGTCCCCTAACATCTCCAAGTATGAGCTTATAACTCTTAATTCCTAATAATTCGTGAAATGAAAAGTAATGCCTAAACATCACTTTTTGTACCCATGGAATGAACCCCAAGTGAACCCATTCAACTCTAGGCTAACGACCAAACTCAACTAAAACTCTAGGACTCTAAGTTTACTTCATACAAGAAGGTTCCTAGGTCCTAAGCCTAAAGAAAAGGATTAAAATTGGAAAAGAAAAACAAAAGAAAAATGCAGGATTTTCGAATCGATTCGGCCTAGCCGAATCAATTCGGTCAGGAAAACCAACATTCTGCATAATAGCCGAATTGATTCGGAAATATTCTAATCGATTCGGTTCACTCAGACCTGGAAACTGTCCCCATGCAAATCGATTCGGCCTGGCCGAATCGATTCGCCCCTGCGAATTTTGCCAATTTTGGCTATGGAGTCTTGGACTCCTAATTTCTCCCAACTTCAACCAACCCAAACCCCTATCATTTATTACTACCAACTGATTATAAATGCATTAAACAAACATAATTTACACCAATATCCAATCAAATCAACCTCCAAAGGTTCAAAGACCATAAATCCAATAAAAACCCTAACTTTCTTAAACCATAATTAACCCACAACTATCAACACTAATTATTTAACTTAAATCATATAATAGCAAGTAGAAAACTTGCCTCAAGCTTGCAAATTCCGATTTGATGAAGATGTAGGCAAGATCAATCTCCAAATCTTCAATCTCTCTTTTTCTCCCTAAGTTCTCTTCTTCTCACTTTCTCTCTAGGTTTAGTAATACAATTAAGGTAAAATAGAAGACTTAGCAAGACTAAGTCGTGGCCTTAGTCTATAATTACCAACTTAAGTGAAAAATACCGCGATAAAATAACACGCAACTACACATTTAAACTAAAACCAGTCAAAAGTGCCCGAAACTTCAAAATACAATTTGGCACATAATTTGACTGTCACGCACCTTCCAGAACTAACTACACCCTCCAAATTATCATTTGGAAATTTTACAACTCACTTTAAGTTCCGGTTTCATTATTAAGACAAAGTGTCATTTTAAATCTTATGACACAATAAAACACATCATGGTGATATTCACCTACACTCAAGGTAAATATGCAACATCTTAGTAAATATTAACTTTTCTTCCTTAAATTAATACTTACTCCACATTCCAACATTTTATATATAATTACTACACATAGTAAATAAATATAAAATAGGTTCTCAAAAGTGAGGGTTGTTACATACTCCCCCCCTTATGAGGAAATTTTGTCCCCAAAATTCATGTGTACCTTGTATAAAGAGATGCAGATACTTTTCCCGCATATCATCCTCGCGTTCCCATGTTGATTCCTTGGCGTTATGGTGACTCCATTGGACTCGCACCGAGGGCAACACTCGAGACCTCAACCTACGCTCCCCATGCTGTAAAATAGCAACCGGTTGTTCTTCATATGAATTGTCAGGTTGCAAGTCAATATCCTCGAAAAGGATATACCAAAGTGCACCTTCGCACCTCTTATACTTCTTCAGAGAGGAAACATGGAATACATCGTGAGTTTGTTGCAAAGGTTTCGGTAAGGCAAGTTGATACGCCACTGGACCCACCTTCGTAATAACTGGAGAAGGTCCAACAAAATGTGGCGCAAGCTTCCCCTTCTTCCCGAAACGCTTGATGCCTTTCATTGGTGACACTCGAACCAAGACTTGGTCCCCAATATCCAACTCTATGTGTCTTCTACCCGCATCGGCATAGCTCTTTTGGCGGTCTTGGGCTATCCGAATGCGATTTCGAATGAGTTCAATTTTAGAAGAAGTATTTTGGATCATTTCAGGTCCAAGGAATTTATTATCGCCCACTTCCAACCAATAAGCGGGTGATCTACAAGGCCTTCCATATAAGGCTTCATAAGGCGCCATTCCAATAGTAAATTGGTACGAGTTGTTATAAGAGAATTCGACCGATGGGAGATATTGTTCCCAACCACCTTTGAAGTCAAGCATACACATACGAAGCATATCCTCCAACATTTGGTTTACCCTTTCAGTTTGGCCATCCGTTTGAGGATGATAAGAAGTGCTTAACTTCAATTCGGTCCCCATAGCCTCTTGGAAGCTTCGCCAAAAGTGGGAAACAAAAATTTTGTCCCGATCGAAAACTATATTTAAAGGCAACCCATGGATTCTAACAACCTCCTCAATGAATAATCGAGCATATCGAGAAGTGTTATAATCCGTACATACAGGTAGGAAATGTGCCGACTTGGTCAAGCGATCGACAATTACCCAAATAGAATCACACCCACTCTGTGACCTTGGCAAACTCGTAATAAAATCCATCGATATGCTTTCCCATTTCCATACCGGAATCTCTAACGGTTGCAAAAAACCTGTCGGTCGCTGATGATCTATCTTGACCAATTGATAAGTAGTGCATTGGGACACGAACTTGAAAATATCCCGCTTCATGCCTGGCCACCAATACTGACGGCGCATGTCTTGATACATCTTGTCCCCACCAGGATGTACCATAAATTTAGACCCGTGAGATTCAGCCATCACCGCCTGTCTCAAATCCCCTTCCTCCGGAACAATGAGTCTTCCATAGAAGTGTAATCCACCCTCTGAACTTATCGAGTAGGATTCCGTTCCCTCGGACAGTAATCGGCGTATATGGTCTTGGAAACCCTTATCCCTTCCTTGGGCTTCTACAACCCTTGCCACAATGGTAGGAGTAACGGTCATTACTGACATGAACGCTCTCACCACCGCATCCTCCTGTCTGAGTTCCTTCCATTTGGCTTTCCAAACACCAACTAACTCCCCCTCGGGCTTCCTACTCAAGGCATCCACCACAACGTTCGCCTTGCCCGGATGATAATGGATATCAAATTGATAATCTTTCACGAACTCCAGCCATCGGCACTGTCGCATATTCAATTATTTCTGTGAAAATAAATATTGCAGCGATTTATGGTCCGTGAAAAGACTAAACTTCTCCCCTAAGAGATAATGCCTCCATATCTTCAAGGCGAAGACAACTGCGGCGAGTTCTAAGTCATGCACTGGATAATTTCTTTCATGGGGCTTTAGCTTGCGGGAAGCATAAGCAATAGCCCATCATTCTTGCTGAAGTACACCTCCTAATCCTTGTAGAGATGCATCGGTGAAGACTAGATATTCCAATCCCGATTTTGGCAATGCAAGGACTAAGCAGAAGTCAACCTATCTTTGAGCTCACCAAATGCAGCCTGACAAGAATTATCCCAAACAAATCTCACCCCCTTCCGGGTCAAATTTGTCAAAGGCCTAGCGATTTTAAAGAAACCCTTGATAAACCGACGGTAATAACCCGCCAAACGCAGAAAACTACGAACCTCGGTATGTGTCGTGGGCTGACCCCACTCCCTCATCGCAACCACCTTGCTCGGGTCCACCGATATACCCTGGAACGTCACAACATAACCCAGCAACTGTACCTCCTGCAACCAAAAGCCACACTTCTCGAACTTAGCATACAATTGGTGATCCCTCAATCTTTGTAGGACCAACCTCAAATGAATAGCATGATCAGATTCCGTTCGAGAATAGACTAAGATGTCATCGATGAATACAATAACAAATTGGTCTAGGAAGTCCCGAAATACCCTATTCATAAGAACCATAAATACGACGGGGGCATTGGTTAGTCCAAAGGGCATAACTAAAAATTCATAGGATCCATATCTTTTCAGAAAAGCGGTCTTGGATACATCCTCCTCCTGTATCCTCAACTGGTGATACCCCATCCTCAAATCGATTTTTGAGAAGTACGACGCTCCTCGAAGTTGATCAAACAAGTCATCGATACGAGGCAAAGGGTATTTATTCCGAATGGTGACTTTATTCAACTCTCTATAGTCCACACATAATCGGAGAGAATCGTCCCTTTTCTTTACAAACAACACTGGAGCACCCCTTGACGACGTGCTACGCCTAATGAATCCCTGCTCCAACAACTGCTGGATTTGATCTCTCAACTCCCTCATTTCCATAAGAGCCATTCAATATGGAGCCCTCGCAATCGGCCTCGTTGCCGGCGCTAAATCGATCACAAACTCAATCTCTCGGCTAGGAGGCAAACTCGGTATTTCTCGGAAGACATCCCCAAAATATCTCACAATCGGAATAGAATCCAAGGGAATAACTACATCCCTAGAAGTCTCCTCTGCAATACAATAGAGATAAGTACTAGTACTTCCCTCTAAATGAGGCAGAACTACCAAGAACATTTCTTATCCCAGAACGGGGAAGACTATACTCTTCCCGTAACAATTAACTATTGCATGATACTTCATAAGCCAATCCATGCCCAAAATCACATCATACCCGACCATGTCCAAGACGAGTAAATCGGCCTCAAAGCATAAATTACCAAGAGTAATTCCTTTATGTTTACAAATAAGGAAAATGAGTGAACCATCACCCATAGAGGACTCGACGATAGTAAAAGTACTCTCAGCAGATTTAATCAACTCTGTGGTCTGAGCAAAACTCATAGAAATGAATGAACGCGTCGCACCCGTATCAAATAAAATGCGACCCATGTGTCCCTAAATAAGGAACTTACCCTCAATTTCTGTTGGTGCCGAAGGAGCTGGAGGAAGCATAACATTCTGAATATGATAAACTCTCCCATACTGTAACTGACCCTGCTGTGGAGGAACAACTGGGTTAGGTACTCGTGGAGGAAACTGGGCATATGGCTGTTGAGGGGATCTAGGAAGTTGTCCCCCAATCAACTGAGGACACTCCTTCTTATAATGACCCGCCTCACCGCATTGGAAACACCGACCCAACATATTCTCCGCATTTCGGCCTCGGTTATTTCTAAACTGGTTAACCCCTTGGCCCTGATGGCCTCTACCTCCTTGTCCACCCGGACCTGCTTGTTGTTGCGGGGCACCCTGACCGTACCTATTGTTATGGCTCCCAGAATTGAACCCCTTGGAACGTTGCCTCTTTGACAAGTCCCCCTGCTGGGGATCCCTTTCTTTCTGCTTAATACCCGAAGATTGGGATGAGGGAAAGACTCCTCCTCCACTCCCACTACCTCCAGGCCTTACCACTTGCCCAACTATGGTAGCTTTCTTACTATTTTGCACAAATAACCTATGCTCTTGGCAATGAAGTAGAGATGAATTCATTACCTCACCAATAGTTTACAATGCCGGATTACCCAACAGATGTTGTCGGATGCTCCAGTTCAAGCCTCCCATAAACTTCAAAACCTTCCTTTCTTTGGGAGTCACCTCATCAATACAAAACTTGCTAACCGGGTGAAATAATCTTCATACTCAGCCACGGATCTCTCACCTTGCACAACGTCTTGAAGCCTCCTTCTCATCTCCCTTTGAACTGCGGGAGGAAAGTACTTTTGGTTAAACAAGACCCAGAAATCAGTAATAGACTCCCACCAATGCAATGCGGGAGGAAAGTACTTCTCATCTCTCTGTTCTGGTGTAGTCATAGACTCCCACCAATGCAATGCGGCCCCAACAAGTTTAAAAGTAGCAAGGATTTATTTATTCTCCTTACTACATTCCACCATACGTAGAGGGCGTTGTATATCTTTCTTCCACTGATTTTCCCTTATAACATCCGAGCCTCCATCAAATTTCGGGGGCTGTACCTTTAGAAAAGACTCCCTAACTCTTTCCCACGGAGAAGGTCCCATAGGAGCTTGTGCACCTTGCGCTCGCTGTTGAGCTTGTGGAATCTGTTGAGCCACTGCTGTCATAGCCGCATTAACCGCTTGGGCCACTATGTTTGCTACATCAGCAGCATTTATTGTTCCTGGTGGCGGCGGCGGCGGAGGACCAACATCCTCTTCTACAACCCTATTACGTCTCGCTGGTCGACCTCTCTTAGGCGACATCTGAGATGGAGAAATAATAGAGTTAGAATACTATATAAAATAATCTATCTTGCAGAAGATCGTAAACATAAGCAACAAAGCAGTCCTAACATTAGGCTCTATATCAAAGAACGCTACGGTAGAACGTGAAAGGTCCACAAAGATCCTAAAGATTCTACAACCTAATGCTCTGATACCATCTGTAATAACCCGCGATCCGAAATAAGGGGTGGCCATCCCGATACTCCAAAATAACGGAATCATGGATGGAAATCGTTCTCAGCATCATAACAATAAAATGAGTATACGGGAAAACCACCCAATAATTCAGAAAACGGGTTACCAAAAATTTTAGTTTGATGAAAAGTTAAGGAAATAATTTAAACAAGCCAACTCTAATAAGAAAGTGGGATTCCAAAGAAACTTATATTACTACTAAAACATTCATACAATAAGAGGACCGAATAATCTGTCGGTCAACAGTTACATTCAACTGGTTACAACATTTCAATAATTTACATAATACATCCATTAAACAATTACAAAAGTTTGGGCGACACGCCCGAATGAAAGATCCGATCATATCTAGAATTCAAAAATGACAGCATCTAACAAAGCATCCTGTAATATCCACAAAATCTTATAGCTCCTCGAAGTATTTGAAATAGGAATATCACATCGGGCGCCCTTGCGGAGGATCACCTAAGCGGATACAATAACATACACAACATGGAAAAATGAATGGGTCAGGGCCCGATTTATATATGATTACCAGATGAACAAGAAACACGATAGATATGGACAGTTAATCATGAATGAAGTAGATGAGAATCTAGCAACCTAATCACCAAGTATAATAAGGCAATTTAAATGATTCTAACAGTTATTAACTTCTACAAGAGAATAAAATTTAACCTCATTATTGCTCATATCTTTTCTTTTTCCATTCCTTAATAGGAATATAATTACCATTATATTTCTTATGGTAATTCACATATATCAAGTCCCACTTGATTTAGAAAGGTTATATTTTTATACATATAACGATTCTAAGACCGCCCCTACGAGTTTCCCCACTGGGCGCTCCCCTAAATGACTATCATCTTTCAAGGCCTATCTATAAAAGACAACCTGGGCACCTAACGCACATCGAGAAGGGGCCATATGCCTGCGAGTGAGTCATAATCACACCCGGAATTACCTCACTAGCGCAGAAAAACATATAAAATCACGCAGATGGCCGAGGACTATAGTCTCCCTGCGTTCACTAGTCAGGGGACATCACCTCGTGCTCGAGTTTCCCTTTTGATAGCATTTAGAGAGGTGTGTTTAAGTAAATTAACATTTACCAATTTAAATCTCATTATCATTTCAATTAATCACATGTATATTTCATTTTATTTGAAACCATGATCCTTGAATATTTCTCATTAATATTCATCATATTTTAAGTCCCGTATTAGTCTCCAAATGATCACCAAAATCTTACGAGTCCCAAGGTGTTATATACCTCAATAGGTCCCCTAACATCTCCAAGTATGGGCTTATAACTCTTAATTCCTAATAATTCATGAAATGAAAAGTAACGCCTAAACATCACTTTTTGTACCCATGGAATGAACCCCAAGTGAACCCATTCAACTCTAGGGTAACGAACAAACTCAACTAAAACTCTAGGACTCCAAGTTTACTTCATACAAGAAGGTTTCTAGGTCCTAAGCCTAAAGAAAAGGATTAAAATTGGAAAAGAAAAACAAAAGAAAAATGCAGGATTTCCGAATCGATTCGGCCTGGCCGAATCGATTCGGTCAGACAAACGAATCGATTCGGACTAGCCGAATCGATTCGGTCAGGAAAACCAACATTCTGCATAACAGTCGAATTGATTCGGAAATATTCTAATCGATTCGGTTCACTCAGACCTAGAAACTGTCCCCATGCGAATCGATTCGGCCTGGCCGAATCGATTCGCCCCTGCGAATTTTGCCAATTTTGGCTATGGAGTCTTGGACTCCTAATTTCTCCCAACTTCAACCAACCCAAACCCCTATCATTTATTACTACCAACTGATTATAAATGCATTAAACAACCATAATTTACACCAATATCCAATCAAATCAACCTCCAAAGGTTCAAAGACCATAAATCCAATAAAAACCCTAACTTTCTTAAACCATAATTAACCCACATCTATCAACACTAATTATTCAACTTAAATCATATAATAGCAAGTAGAAAACTTGCCTCAAGCTTGCAAATTCTGATTTGATGAATACGTAGGCAAGATCAATCTCCAAATCTTCAATCTCTCTTTTTCTCCCTAAGTTCTCTTCTTCTCTCTTTCTCTCTAGGTTTAGTAATACAATTAAGGTAAAATAGAAGACTTAGCAAGACTAAGTCGTGGCCTTAGTCTATAATTACCAACTTAAGTGAAAAATACCGCGATAAAATAACACGCAACTACACATTTAAACTAAAACCAGTCAAAAGTGCCCGAAACTTCAAAATACAATTTGGCACATAATTTGACTGTCACGCACCTTCCAGAACTAACTACACCCTCCAAATTATCATTTGGAAATTTTACAACTCACTTTAAGTTCCGGTTTCATTATTAAGACAAAGTGTCATTTTAAATCTTATGACACAATAAAACACATCATGGTGATATTCACCTACACTCAAGGTAAATATGCAACATCTTAGTAAATATTAACTTTTCTTCCTTAAATTAATACTTACTCCACATTCCAACATTTTATATATAATTACTAAACATAGTAAATAAATATAAAATAGTTTCTCAAAAGTGAGGGTTGTTACATGGTTTTTGGAATTCCAAATCTATATATAATATCTTGTAAAAATCTACTAATTCATTTTAGGTGACTGATTTTAAAGATTTTTCTTCCACCCATTTGGTAAATTAGTTTATTGTTACTAGCAAAAAATTATGCAATTTGTAGGATAGAGGATAGATTTTTCCAATGACATTAATAGCCTATCCTCTAAATGGTTAAGGTTTTTACAGCAGGAACATGTCTTAAAGGACCATGTTGTTGGAATTTTTACATCCTTCTTGCAAACTCAATGTAATTCTTTAAGATAGAAGGCCAATAGAACCCATGACTTCTTAACAACCATCTCATCTTAGGATTAACTTGATGAGACCCATAAATTCCCTCATGGACTTGTGCAATGGAAATTAATCCTTTATCCTTAGGCACTATAGGATCATCCCATCAACACCTATTTTAAATAATTTTCTAGAATACATAACATAATTGGTTGCTCTTGTCCTGACAGCCCTATCACTCCTGATATTTGGGTCAGTTAGATATTCAATTAATGGTTTTCTCCAATCTTCTTATATATTAATATTCTCAATTTCAACCAAGGGTTATGTAGCTGTGGTAAGAATAAATCAATGTAACTAAGCTTTAACTTTTCTTTGAAATTATCATCAAGCTTAAAACTTAAATCTTTTAATCCATTTCTTCGCTTCTTTATTTAAAAATTTGGGTACATAAATTAACTTGACTTCATCAAACTTGGATAGACAATTCAAAGCCGCTTAGGTATATAAATTTAAACCATCACGGACACATTTATATTCACCAGTTAATTATCTTACAACCCATTGAGAGTGTCCAAAAATCTCTATGATATAGGCATTATAACTTCGAAGAATTTCAAAACTCATTATAATAGTTTCATGTTTTACTTGATTAGTGGAACATGTGTTCTATTATAACATATATATCCATGTTTGATTTTAATATGTTCAGAGGATTCAATGACCACCCCTATACCTGACATTATCTCCGTCTTTGAACCATTAAACCATAACTTCCATGGACTTAGACATATACATATCTTATCTCATATTACCATTTCGACTCATTCTCACATGGATGATCTACCAAAAAGTCAACTAAAGCTTGACCTTTTACTGTTCTTTGAGGTAAGTAATGCAGGTGTAATACCCCGTATTTTAAATGACATTTAAAATGGGATTACTTAGAATTAATTGTGATATAAGTGTGTCAATGTAGATATAGAGATGTAATCTTCTATGTGATATTGTAGATTAAAATTATAAACTGTGATTTAACCTACTGTTTAATGTGTATGTAGAATTGTACAATGAAATCTCAATTTAATTAAGCAACTGAACACTTAATTCCAAGGTTGTAACAAGACTAGTTCATATTAAAGAGAAATGAATTTGAATAATTTTATTACGTATGGTATGGGACATACGGGTTTATGATATGGGTTAGAATTATGTTACTAGTTAGGAGGGAACCTTAACAAGGAAGATAATAAGATACGATAGGTGTGCACTCTAGATGAGAGGTGAGAATTCTCAAGAGAGAGCCTGGGAAACTAGCATGTACATAATAAATGCTTAATTGTAATTGTTAAGCACTTGCTATTTTTAAAACCTTTTACAATCGGGCGCTGACCCATTTCCTTGCATATTCTCTTTTCTACTATATCTTGTACAACAGGTATCTAGCACCAGGGATTCCCAGTATAGATTATGGATGTTCCGATGGATTATAGCTACTAGCAGAGATGCGGATTTTGTTTAGACGCTTCCTTTCTATTGATTCACTCATCTGTAGTGTCTACTTCATCGCCCAGGATTCTAGAGGTTGTAATTACTTATGTAAGCATTATGGATATAAGTTTTTAATTAGTAGATGTTATAATTTAACTGGAGAGTTAGTCTAGTCACATTTATTCTGGTTGTAGTTAATTCAGTTGTGATGTGTTGTTGCATATTATTATTCAGTGTCGTGGAATGGTTTTATTAAATTAAAATTGACAAGTTTTTAACACCAGCTTAATTGAGTATTAGGTGATATAAAAATGTTTTTGACAGTGATGCTAAGAATGAACCAACTGTATATTCTGATTTCATTAGGTATAGGGCTGATCCCCCGATATTTAATTAGGCGGGGTGTTACAGGTGGTATCAAAGCATCAGGTTATAGTGTCTTTAGGATTTGTGCGGCTTACTATGTTTCGATGTAGCGTTCTTTGATGTAGAGCCCTGTTTTTAGGATGTTGAATTCTTCTACGTATTTCGTCTCACGTTCTATTGCCATGAATTATGAGAGATGTAATGCTTATACGAGTTTGGTCCGTGTGCTAAAAACATTGGGACGATTAGAAAGAGCCGTTAGAAGGACAGTAGGAGGAGGACTCAACCAAAGATATAGAGTATTTTGGAAAATGGTGTTGGAGATAGAAACCATCATAGTTAATAGTTGTACCATTCTTAACTCACCCAGCACTGTATGTGAAAGGTGAGGGAGTCGGAAGGACTCTTGTGAAGGAAGAAATTCAAAGATAATTATGAAGGGTGAAGTGTAGTAACACCCAGGATTTGAAAATTTTCTAGTAAAATTTTTCTAGGAAGAACAAACTTAAGTGATGGGAGTTAGACATAACATATAAAGAACATGTGTGAAGATGGAATAAGAATTTTAGGTTTGGTTCGATAGTGAAATCATTCATTTGATGTTTTAATCAGGATATGAATGGAATTTCAAAACTTATCTCTTATGGGTAAGAAAGAGAGAAGTAACTCATTTAAACGAACTCCTTACCCTAGGAAGAATGGGGTACATAGAAGATAAATAGAGTTATTTATTTTGAAAGGACTCGTGAGTGAAATACTCTAGTGTGAGTGGAAATCTGATGAAGACGACTTGGATTAACGTCACTAAGAAATTTGATGATGCTTCCAAATGAAGGGATCTAGAAGGGTTAGGAAACCTAGTCGAAGGGCAAGATCGAATTCAATATTGTTAATGAAACATCAACAAAAGGTGTACCCAGTAGGGAACCCATTTATAGTGACATAATTAAACCCCTACTTAGTGCCGATGAAATCATCCAAGACTAGTGTAGTCGACAATGTGTCCCATAGGACCCGTATAGCCATAAGAATATGGGGAATAACAATTTGGAGTTAAGATTGATAGGTCCAAGAGAAGGACGTTCAAATGGTTTGTAACGAGGAAATAGTAAGGGAAATTTACTATGTGTAGACATAGAGACTACTAAGTGTTAAATGTGTCCACATTGAGTAGTGAGACCGATAAATTTTGGGAATAGTAAATTATTCCAATTAGGCATAACAACTGGAGGAGTGAGACTTCTAGGGGAGTAATTAGGTCAAGAGAATTAGGCCTAGGAAATTTACGACTCAAGGGTGGTAGGTTAGATAGGACTAGTGGAGTCCTCGGTAATTGTAGCATACCGTATCTTTAAGGTTGGCGGGGTCCAAAAAGAAAAAGGGAGGTCGGTAAGACCATAATTGAGGCCTATATATATTGGGCCAACATTTCAATAATGGGTGTGTAACCACAGAGTGAAAAATTTGTCCACAACGGGTGGGTACAACTATAGGATGAAATCATTGATGTATAACGGGTCCAAGTGATCGTGAGAAGTGCATGTAAGGACCCTACGTGATCAGGAGATAATGCTGAAGTTTTATCCCATCCTTGTGAATAAAGGATTAATTCTAGTGACATGGTGTGTCACAATAGACATATATAAATTGAAAACCCTAAATTCGCGTGTGAGTCGAGGTTAGTGGAAATGATAATTTTAATAGTCTGGTTACAAAAGTATTTCTCGTTGATAGCGGGACTTTTTGATGTCGCCCGTGAGTGAACTGAGTGGGTCCTAAGAGCATATTTTTGTTATTATAATTTGCTATTTCTTTGAGTTAGCATAATATAACTTATTATGGTAATGTGTAGTTATAAATTACCAAATGTTTAAACGATAGTAGATTGAGTGAAAAGACTATCGTACTAGATACTCCGGGGAGAGTAAAATTAATTTTGTGCGGCGCCAACTGAAATAGGGTTAGGCCTATATTTCATGATATCATAGACCTTAGTGAGAATGTTGTCTAGTTATATATGTGAGTAGAAATTTATACTATTGATGTGACTCGGGATATATTATATTTTTGTCGAACAACAAGAAATAACTTATTATACATAACGCCGAGAATTTGGAATAGTGAGAGCAACATGGTTTATGTTATTTTTGGGGATATAAGCATGGACTAGTAGACTTTTATGTCAACATACAAATTATGGGAAGGTACAGATTATGGACTGAGGGCCATTTCAGATCTCGACGACCGACTATGTTAAGTAGTAGTGTATCGGGGGGTCCTTATTTGGATTTCTCTTTGTGAGACATCCCACACATGAAACTAGCGAACGTCAGGAGTGGGAGAGAAGTTTGGTTGATAGTACATAAGTTCGTACCTTAGTCATTTTAAATATACAAATATAGATTTAGAGTTGATAATTCTATTATGACTTAAGAGTTGCCTAGTCCTAGTAACATTATGAATAAAATAATGATGTAAATGATAGAGTGATCAAGTTATGACTAGTGGGGTAATTGAGTGCACCCCTACTATATCAGTATGCCAAGTGAGCGAAAATTGATTTAAGAAGAGTATATTTTATTTTTGCAACAATATATGGTGTATGGGCGCCCTAGGTAATTGAATCTGATATTCTTCCCCATTTTGGAGATATGGGATAAGGAAAATAAATATAGAGGTTTAGATATCTGGACTGTAATTTTCGGTCATTTATGACGATTAGAGATATAGTCGGTAGAATAACAAATGTATCAGGCTATAAATGGCTTTGGTAATAGGATGTTTGGTTAGATTCCTCTTGTAGAGGGCCACCTGTCTGTTGGAATTAGGGTGGACCATTCGAAACCCACAGGGGTTTCTCTAACCGTTAGGGATTTCTAAGTAGTATTGGGAGAGTATTCTTAAGGATCTTATCGCGAAGATGGTTACGATCCAATATGGGTGACAGTGGATCAGTTGACTGAAGTTGATCACGTTATGGCAGTTAGGGTTGATCATACTACGAGACAATATGCTTTGATCTTAATATAACCGAGATAGTGAGGTTACATATGGTACCGTTTAATATTGTGTCCAATTAGGACGAGATTTTATCTCCCGATTTAAAAAAAATCACGAGGCATGGGTACCGAGTTGTGATTGGGTATGATCTATCATCCGCAGAGTAATGGGTAGACTAAGCGGACAAATCTGATGTTGGAAGATAAATTATGTTTGTACCCTTCAATCTTATGGGAGGACGAGAGACGTACGTTCCACTAGTGAAGTTGGGGTACTATAACTCTTATAAGTTAGTGTTGGGTATGGTGCCAGTTGAAGTATGGTATGGTAAGTATTATTGTTTCTCCTACTTGTGGGATAAAAGTGAGGAATCAGGAACTATTACAAATAATAGAGATGATTTGAAACTTATAGTATATATTGTGTGTGGAATATATACGACACAATTAACCTACTTGTGTATGATAATCGCAAGATAAGGTGGTGTTTATCAAAAGAACGGTTAATCTATTTAAGTGCATATAGTAGAAGGTTAGATAGTTAATAACTAGAATATAGTTTAAGTAGTGAAACTTAAGGTCTTGGACAAGAACCTACGTGACAGGGTATCGTGAGGTTAAAATGATAATAAATGAGGTGTTCATTATTGGGAGTATTCGATAGCGTACTGTATGGGAAGTGCGGGGTAGTTTACTTGGTAGCGTAAGTATGTGATGCGCAATACTTATACAAAATTGTTCATGCCTGCTATACTTTTGTTTTCCAAATTTCGGGATGAAATTCCGTTGTAAGGGGGGAAATATGTAATACCCCGTATTTTTAATGACTATTAAAATGGGATTAATTAGAATTAATTGTGATATAATTGGAAATTAATCTGGATTTAAATATTACTCGAGAATAAAGTAATATCTGATTTATGTTGAATATTACTTAGTGATTAAAGTAATATAAATGATTATGACTTTACAATTGATTATAACTTTATAAAATTGTCGCGAATTATGTGTACGACAATTATGGTAATTAAGTCGAGATGCGCATTTGATACATGTCGAGATTATAATTTAATGTAATAAAAGTAAATTTATTTTTATGTCATCTGAATGGTCGTTTTGATTGTGCCAAAGTGTCCGAAAGGGTTCAATTAGTCGAAAAACTCTACTCGGACATTTGTATAGGGTCTCGGGGCCCTTTGGAGCCGAATAGTCACCCCAGAGGGATAATATGGTCATTTCACTTGGAAGGTTAATAGTGTACACGAATTTGGGAGGTTACTTATAAGTCTAAAGGTTTTAGATTATTCATTTCATTATACAAACTTAAAGAGAAAGGAATTGAGAGAGAGTGAAGAGTTTCTTTGGGGAAAAGGAAGAGTCATTGAGGGAGAAGAAGAGACTTCTCAAGGAAACCAAAGGACAACCACCTTCACCACCAAGAACCACCTCCACCGCTGCCTGAAGTTGTCCAGAAAAAGATAGGACCATCAGTAGAGTGTCATCCCCAATGGATCAGACCTACAATCTAAAGGCAAGTGATTAATTATTGCAAATTTAGCTTGCATATTTTCCATGTTAGGTTGTTTAGAAAATTCTGAAAAGATGCATAATCAAAGATGAATTTTGGTGATGTTAATTGAATATTTGAAAGGAGAATGATGTAGGATTAATTTTCTTTTGAGTATAGAATTTAACCCACAAATTTTGAGAAGTATTTTTGAAGAAAATCTTAATTTTTATGATGTTTTATGGAGAAATAATAAAATATAACTTTTCTGGAAAATTATGAGAAATTACATGTTTTGGAGATAATCTAGTTAGATGTTAATTCATTTATGGAAATTAGAAATATGTAGTATTAATCTCAAGTTGTTGGTAGATATTAATCCACGAAATAAACATCACATGTTTGGAGAAATTCTAAGAAGTATAAGATCATTTTTGAAATATTCACATATTTAGTTTTCTGGAAAATATGAGATACATGCTTTTAATCCAATATCTTCATGATTCTAGGTTGTTTAGATCAGTAGGAATCTTTTACATATGTTGTTATATCATGTTGTATGGATTATAAGAAATTTGGGAAGTTAAAATAGAGGTTTGATTGGTAAAAAGATGTGAAACCTGTACGATAAAAGTTGCAGAATCTAGGCTGATATTTGGGCGATCAATCGATCGACCCATGAAGCTCGATCGATCGATCGACCCCTGACCATCGATCAATCGATTTTCCAAGAATTGATGAACTTGTCCCATTTAATTCTTGATTTAATCCCAAAACTTTTAAAAATCTTTAGTGACTATTATTTGAATATAATGGGACTTAGAGAAGGGCAGTAGGATATAACTAAGACCCGAAAATATTATTTTGGGATTGTCAATGAGGGAAAATTAATGAGTGTTTAATTAAATGAGTTATTTTGGAGAATTATAATACTTGGAGTTTAAATCGAGTATATGATAATTTAAGGTTAGGATCATGTGACACCCCGCCTAATTAAATACCGGGCGATCACTCCTTTATTAAATTAAAATCAAGGTGAACAGTTGGTTCATTTTAGCATCACTGTCGTAAAAATACTTTTCCAATTTAAACACCCTAAATAATTAAGCTAAGTGTCAAAACCATTTAAAACCTTATTCTCATTTTATTAAATCCGGTTATAAAACCTTAAACCATTAACATCTAAAGAGTCACACATTAAGAATAAAAATAGAATTGAACATACACGAATTTAATCATCAATAATAAATCCCAACATTTACAACACTAAAGGAAAACATCCTGACAGTAATAAATCCCGAAATAAAGGTACTGAAAGTAAAAATTTCAATCTCTGACAATACCAACTAAATAATAGAAAGAGGGCGACACATGCCCCTGCTGGATAAAACTGAACTAGGAGTAGAATCAAATGGATGAAGTCTTCTAAACAACATGTCTGCAACTCCCACCTAAGCTGCAGCACGTTCCTTCCAAAGGATCCTAAGTAAGACGCCCCTGTGGCTGGGCACCTGTAATACATACATATATATACAATAGAGAAAAGGAAATAGAAACGGGTCAGAGCCCGATAGTGTATATGACTTAAAAATTCGTTTAGCAAGTATTTAAATTGATACAGGCCAATGCAACAACATATTAGTGCGACACTCTCTTGAGAAATTCTCGCCTCTCTTCTAATGTGCACTCCTATCGCACTAACCTTCCCAATGGTTTATCTCATCATATATCACACTATCTTTCCCCAATGATTTAACTTATCTTAGGTTATTCGCAGGATTTACAACTGAACAACACAAGTATTTAAAACGTAATATTTCAATTTGTAACCAAAGTTCTCCTTTTAACTTTATTAATCAATAAAGTTTTTCAGTGTCATATTATACTTTCTCAAAACAAGTATTTATAATTTGAGTCATCAACCATGTCCTACATATCAAATCACAGTAGACAGTTCAAGATTTCAGAATTTCATATATATATTAACTACTCGTATAATATATATATCATAACGGCACCCCACATAAAAACTATGGTGCGGGCATACTCTGCTATCCAATCCCCGTATCAATCACACTAAAGGGAATACAAGTTCGGAATCACTCTCGAACTGTACAAATACATACACATACAATATTGAGGCGAAGCATAGATTCCAAGTCCAAGAGGTCAGTACATACCCTCACATCTCTTAGGACCGTCCGACTATCGATCCGATAGCCCGTACCTAGGATTTCTATCTTCTAGGGGACGAGTCAATATCCCCCATAAGGCAACACAGGATAAGATCGTCCCAGCGCGGTAACCTCAGGGATAGCAAGTAGCGCGGGCATGATTTTCACAAGTATATAATATATGCATACACAATCATATAAATATACCACTTTTATTATATCAATTTATGTTTATCTCATAACCCATATTCGCAACATTTATCCTTATTTTCCCATTATTAGTTGTCACGTAATATGGTTCGTTTCTAACTTTAATTCGAAGATTTTTTCCAACTTACTACGTAACCCTCATGGACTTTATTCTTCCAAATGTACAATTCAGTAGATATCTATTTATGTTCCAACGTAACTCTCTCTTACGTGTCTCTGCCCTTTAATATATACTTACATTATCCCTTATGCAAAATATCCCAAAAATATAGATTTCGCCTTACATTAAAGGATTTTGAATTTTATTTTCAAAGATGAGAATTTCAAACGGTTTCGAAATCGGAATTAAAATGGGGTTTTAATTGATTTTTTTTTTATTACTTAGAAGAGTCCTCAAAATATAAAACTCTCTAAGAGTCCTCAAAACATAAAACTTTCTAGTAAAAATAATAGTTTTAGAAATTCGACCGCCTGATCAAGCTGAATTTTTGTCAGCAGTCCTGTCTTGCCGTTCGCTACAACATACTAAAATTTTAAGCGATTCCAACGACCCGATCATCCGAAATAATTTTTTTTTAGTGTTTGTATCTGATTAGAACTCTTTTCTTATTCAAACTCTTAATCCTTTACATGACAAAGGGTTTCCAGAATATCATATAATTCATCACTACATGCAATTTCCTATCTCAAATTGGGTTTTTCTTCCATACAATTCATCCTAATCATTCCTAAACCAATATGAAAGATGCATCAACGAAATAAGCAAGATAAACACTTGCCTGGGATTTTCAAAAATCTGGTTTGGTGTTGAATTTGGAGTGGTTGCTTTCCCCGTCTCGCGATCTACGCGTTGGCGGTGGCGGCGGTGTAAACGGATGAGTTTTGAGCCTTAGAATGCCTTGAGAGCTCTCTCCTCTCCTCTCTAATGGTCGTTCTAGTGTTTTGAGTTATCTAACCCTAGGAGATAACCTAAACATCTAATATAACCCCTTTAATTTTCGTGGGTTTAATTACCCAAAAATACAAAATGACTAAAATGCCCTCCCGGGGTACTAATTAGGCCTAAAAACGCTCCGAGACCCAAATCAAATCCCCGGGTATACTTTTCTGACTATATCGACCCTTTCGGACGCGTTGGCGCACTCAAAACGACCATACGAACAACCTATAAATATTCACTTTTATTAATCCACATTTAGTCCCGACACGACACAGGCGCGTCCCGACTTAAATTTCCACAATTGTCATTTTATTCACACGTGACAATATTATAAAAATAAATCGCATATATTACTATACTCATCCAGTAGTATGCAACAAATAATATATTCCCAATAATTACTAACTCTTGTCACGCTAGTAAATATTTAAAACAACATTTCGGATTAAAATTAAATTAATTTATCTCAATTAAATTTAATATATCTTTAAATTTAAAAGCCATGAAAATACGGGGTATTACATACTTCCCCCCTAATAACGTAATTTCGTCCCGAAATTCGGAAAATAAGGCCTACCAGGTAGCACAATTCTGGATATCCTTGTCAGTACGCAAACTATCTACATAGTACGGCGCTCAAACACTATAGCTTTTACCTCACAGCAACATTGTTTTACATTCTCATTGGAGACACTTCACATTTCACTCCTAACTGACAACATTTGAATAGGTTACGTCTATACGTTATAAATTCCATTATCTCACTATCCTTAGGAGGCCGCACCTCACTACATGACAACTACTCGGATTTATTCATACACAAAATTCCCATTCTGAGAAGATCATACGAACATTTGACCACTCTTGACTGTCTAAAACAGTCGTGGAATTCCACCATAGTTATCGGATATTTTCTCGACCGATCTAAAAATTCTGATTATCTACTCTCCTCTAAACATACGGAAGGAGAATAGTCGAGGTTCTTCCATAACAAAACCTTAATAAGTACCTCGTACATGACAAACAGGTACGAGTGTTTCTACAGAGCATTCTTGAAATCATCGTACCAAGATTCCAAAATCTCCTTCATGTGGCTCCACTAAACTTTAATCACCATGCGCTTATTCCCTGGCTAAGGGTGATACATCCTACTCGAAATGAAATCTTATCTCCGCTGGTTCCTGAAATCCCATATCAAAGGTGGGATTCACCAATCTCATCCTGATTCAGAAATTTATACTGCGCCGGAGCATGCACTGGCGCGATCCTTCCTTTCAAAGGAAGTATGGGGCATACTAGTTAATATTGTAAGCCAGCCCAAAGGAATATCAATCACTTCCTTCTCGGCGACTTAATTCACATGTTCGGGATAAACCCTTGATCTTATTTTGAGGATGGCAACCCATCCAAGAACTTTACCAACCTCTTCCAATTTCAGGAATTTTCGATAAACACAAAATTCTTTGGTTGATTCTCCTCTTTCAACCAAACCTTACCTATGGGAAGTGCATGTAGAGACTACTCACTACGTCTCGCTAAACATCGATTCTTCCCTTGAAATGTCTCACATTAAGTGACACATAATACTCCCCTTCCTTCCTTGGAGTATGCCGAAAGTTTCGACCCGTGCTCTTCTCTCCACGAAGCGCACTTATGGATCTCTTATACTATACTAACATCGTTACTCTTTGTATGCGCAAGTCGCTCTCACACTTGACTAATAACAACTCCGCTCCGGGTGTGCTTCATAACAATTAAATTCTACTCTATTCAAGGAATACCAATTCTTGAATGGCTTCCCACAGCCTTCCAATCAAGTTAGGGCGTGCTATTCTAATTGCACACTTATGTATGGATTATCGCCACTCATGTGACATTAAATCCACTCTATCACTTCCACTTCGTTATACTAGTCCCACAAACATATATTTCACACGTCTATTACCACGTCCCTTCGACTCGGACTATTTTAACTGTAGTTAACCAAGATGCCCACATTTTTGCAACACTCCGACCGCCCTGGGAGAGCGAACGGCGTGCTACTCATCTGTAGGACTAACTAAATTCAACGGAATAGAAGGAATAGGGCATTCAAATTCCATGACAATAAAAGAGGAATAATAATTCTCAACCTTCCTCAGATAAGTACAACAATTTTCCCAAATAGGTACAACAACCAAAATAAATCACTAACGCTCTATTCATCAAAATAATTACAGGTCATCTCTTTTGTATAATATAAAGTTCTTTCCAAATAATCCATGCTAAAAATCATTCCAACTCTTTATTCACCTTGTGTTCTGTATGCGGTTATGACATTTGGGTACTCTCAATCACCCTAGAAATCAAAATTATTAAATTCTCCTTATCATCGTTCCACCCCTCAACTCGTGGGGATAATTTTCAATGCTTTCCTACCACAAAAATCCAGCTCCAATGACCTTATAACAAAATTCAACTTCCAACTTACATACATAATTACTTGATCCCATTTCGACCAGGGTACCGAACTCATGGAATAGTGACCAAACGTCTCCCTATTTCCAACCTTACGCTAAGTTTCATACGTGGGATGTCTCGCAAAGCGAAATCCAAACAAGGAACCCCCCCCGATACACTACTACCTAGCATTGTCGGTTATCGAAATCCGTTAGGTCCTCCGTCCATAGTATATACCCCTTTATTTCGTCCCTTGACAGAAAAGTTACAATTTCTCCCGTAATTATGCTTAACAAAGAACGTTTCACCAATTTCACTATCGTCCCGTATTGGTTGATGGTAATTACATTCTATAAACCTCGGATACATACGATCGAAATTCTCTAAATTTCCTTTTTCTAACATTAGGGGTATAACTCTTAACTCCCACATCTCTTAAGGATAAATATAACACTGCACTCTTCCTATCACTAAGTCCGGAGTGCTAAACATAATACCGAGTCAAATCTTTTCGCTCAATGGTTATCCCGATACATACGAAATTATACTGACAAAGTCTATACATACTTTGGCATCGAATATCTCGAGCCCACTATATCCTCCGAAGTCTCTATGATAGATAAGATAAGTGCGAGTCCAACCTTCTCACAGGTAAAGCCTCACCAAAACAAAATGTAAAACATGTTGCTCTAATGTAACTACTCCGATAGCCTTGCAATAAATGCCCACTATCATACTGCCCATTTCTATAACATTTTAACAAAGATAATATCATACTCGTGTATCGCATCACTACAACGAGTAACCTCAATAAAGTATAAAACACTGTTAATATACTCATTCATCCCCCGCGGATAGCACCAAAGAAAAATCCCGCTATACAAAGGAAAAATATTCACATAATGGTAACATTTATAATGATATGCATTAATCTCGTCTCACATGCTAATCTAGCAAGGAACAAAATATAGTGACTCGCTCATGTCACATAAACACGTCGCATCCTCTGAGGATACAACTTATACTTCCACCTTGCCAATCGTCTTGACTGCGCAAGTGGTTTCTGGACGTAACACGTCTACTCAAACCAAACAAAATTACTTTAATCGTTGTCTTTTACTAGGCACCGTATTCTTGTCCTTTTACTCACTTTGGAACATATTATCGCGAGCGATCTCACTCCGCACAAAATACCTCAACACATAATCCACTTACCACCTGTCCTACTAACCAGGTTAGGATTGTCCTTCTCTCGGACTTTAGTAGACTCGATTCCTGTTAGCCATCCCAGTTGTTCCCTTAGCTATTTAGGCCATAAAGATCAAGTTACTATCTATAATAGTACTTACTGAATTTACCATCACTTGGTAAGAATTTAACTACCTGAAGCATTTAAATGGTTTTCCTGATGTGTATCCACATCCTTTTGTGGTGCTATAACACCACCGTTGTATTCAGTCATATTCTCGACTAAATTCTTCGATTCCTTTAACTTCCCCCACAAAGAAGCGTTATCATCTATATTGACAAAATATGACATTGTCAACCTCTGAATCGGTCGTCCATCAGAATTTCCTCCTCGAGTATTATTAACTATTATTACAAGTTGGTCTCCCACTTGGAGTCATTTCCTCCACTAGTATCTACCTCTTTCGATACAAAATTTGCTAACGATTAGGATTCATATCCATAATTGGACTTCTGTCATGCCCTCCTGCGATGAGTTCAGAACCACGTTTGCTTCTCATCCTGAACAGTTGAGGAAGGAATATACGGTCAACATTGTACCTAAGGTTCTCCTATAGGCATAGCATTCCACTTCTAAAATTGGTGGTTGACTCCAACCATTATAATTTTGTCCCGAAGGCCAAGAAAATTTTCTCTAAATTTTCACTTTCAGTTTGCCACACTCCGTCCTATATTTAAGCCTTTGGATACTTTACCTCCTTTGGTAAACACATACAATTTTCGCGTTTCTAAGATTTCCCACGTTGGGTAAGTTTACCCTCGCACCTCATTTGACTATAACATCATTTGAAAATCATTGTTGCACCTTAGTCGCCTTTCTAGTCGTGGCTTCTCGTGCCATAATGGAGGTGACCTCGACTACGGTCATCATCCTCGGATATATTTCATAATCTCAACTGAGCCCTGCCTCCTGATGTACGCTTAACGGTCCTCTTCTGACATCAGTCATCACTCTACACACGCACACATCCGAACGGAATTAGAATTCACTAGTGTATACACATTATAGCAGGAGAACGAAATCTCGTCAAAGGAATCGACAATCCTAAACATAGGGCTCTATAACAAACAAAGCAACGCTGAAAGCATAATAAGCCGTACAGATCCTAAGGACACTAGAACCTGATGCTCTGATACCACCTGTGACACCCCGCCTAATTAAATACCGGGCGATCACTCCTTTATTAAATTAAAATCAAGGTGAACAGTTGGTTCATTCTTAGCATCACTGTCGTAAAATACTTTTCCAATTTAAACACCCTAAATAATTAAGCTAAGTGTCAAAACCATTTAAAACCTTATTCTCATTTTATTAAATCCGGTTATAAAACCTTAAACCATTAACATCTAAAGAGTCACGCATTAAGAATAAAAATAGAATTGAATATACACGAATTTAATCATCAATAATAAATCCCAACATTTACAACACTAAAGGAAAACATCCTGACAGTAATAAATCCCGAAATAAAGGTACTGAAAGTAAAAATTTCAATCTCTAACAATACCAACTAAATAATAGAAAGAGGGCGACACATGCCCCTGCTGGATAAAACTGAACTAGGAGTAGAATCAAATGGATGAAGTCGTCCAAACAACAGGCCTGCAACTCCCACCTAAGCTGCAGCACGTTCCTTCCAAAGGATCCTAAGTAAGATGCCCCTGTGGCTGGGCACCTGTAATACATACATATATATACAAGAGAGAAAAGGAAATAGAAACGGGTCAGAGCCCGATAGTGTATATGATTTAAAAATTTGTTTAGCAAGTTTTTAAATTGATATAGGCCAATGCAACAACATATTAGTGCGACACTCTCTTGAGAAATTCTCCCCTCTCTTCTAATGTGCACTCCTATCGCACTAACCTTCCCAATGGTTTATCTCATCATATATCACACTATCTTTCCCCAATGATTTAACTTATCTTAGGTTATTCGTAGGATTTACAACTGAACAACACATGTATTTAAAACGTAAGATTTCAATTTGTAACCAAAGTTCTCCTTTTAACTTTATTAATCAATAAAGTTTTCCAGTGTCATATTATACTTTCTCAAAACAAGTATTTATAATTTGAGTCATCAACCATGTCCTACATATCAAATCACAGTAGACTGTTCCAGATTTTAGAATTTCATATATATATTAACTACTCGTATAATATATATATCATAACGGCACCCCACATAAAAACTATGGTGCGGGCATACTCTGCTATCCAATCCCCGTATCAATCACACTAAAGGGAATACAAGTTCGGAATCACTCTCGAACTGTACAAATACATACACATACAATATTGAGGCGAAGCATAGATTCCAAGTCCAAGAGGTCAGTACATACCCTCACGTCTCTTAGGACCGTCTGACTATCGATCCGATAGCCCGTACCTAGGATTTCTATCTTCTAGGGTACGAGTCAATATCCCCCATAAGGAAGCACATGATAAGATCGTCCCAGCGCGGTAACCTCATGGATAACAAGTAGCGCGGGCATGATTTTCACAAGTATATAATATATGCATACACAATCATATAAATATACCACTTTTATTATATCAATTTATGTTTATCTCATAACCCATATTCGCAACATTTATCCTTATTTTCCCATTATTAGTTATCACGTAATATGGTTCGTTTCTAACTTTAATTCGAAGGGTTTTTCCAACTTACTACGTAACCCTCATGGACTATATTCTTCCAAATGTACAATTCAGTAGATATCTATTTATGTTCCAATGTAACTCTCTCTTACGTGTCTCTCCCCTTTAATATATACTTACATTATCCCTTATGCAAAATATCCCAAAAATATAGATTTCGCCTTACATTAAAGGATTTTGAATTTTATTTTCAATGATGAGAATTTCAAACGGTTTCGAAATCGGAATTAAAATGGGGTTTTAATTGATTTTTTTTTTATTACTTAGAAGAGTCCTCAAAATATAAAACTCTCTAAGAGTCCTCAAAACATAAAATTTTTTAGTAAAAATAATAGTTTTAGAAATCCGACCGCCTGATCAAGCTGAATTTTTGTCAGCAGTCCTGTCTTGCCGTTCGCTACAACATACTAAAATTTTAAGCGATTCCAATGGTCCGATCATCCGAAATAATTTTTTTTAGTGTTTGTATCTGATTAGAACTCTTTTCTTAATCAAACTCTTAATCCTTTACATGACAAAGGGTTTCCAGAATATCATATAATTCATTACTACATGCAATTTCCTATCTCAAATTGGGTTTTTCTTCCATACAATTCATCCTAATCATTCCTAAACCAATATGAAAGATGCAGCAACGAAATAAGAAAGATAAATACTTGCCTGGGATTTTCAGAAATCTGGTTTGGTGTGGTTGCGTTCTCCGTCTCGCGATCTACGCGTTGGCGGTGGCGGCGGTGTAAACGGATGAGTTTTGAGCTTTGGAATGCCTTGAGAGCTCTCTCCTCTCCTCTCCAATGGCCGTTCTAGTGTTTTGAGTTATCTAACCCTAGGAGATAACCTAAACATCTGATATAACCCCTTTAATTTTCGTGGGTTTAATTACCCAAAAATATAAAATGACTAAAATGCACTCCCGGGGTACTAATTAGGCCTAAAAACGCCCCGAGACCCAAATCAAACCCCCGGGTATACTTTTCTGACTATCTCAACCCTTATGGACGCGTTGGCGCACTCAAAACGACCATACTAACAACCTATAAAATATTCACTTTTATTAATCCACATTTAGTCCCGACACGACACAGGCGCGTCCCGACTTAAATTTCCACAATTGTCATTTTATTCACACGGGACAATATTATAAAAATAAATCTCATATATTACTATACTCATCCGGTAATATGCAACAAATAATATATTCCCAATAATTACTAACTCTTGTCACGCTAGTAAATATTTAAAACAATATTTCGGATTAAAATTAATTTAATTTATCTCAATTAAGTTTAATAAATCCTTAAATTTAAAAGCCATGAAAATACGGGGCATTACAGATCAGTGGTAATAGAGTCATAAATTACCAATATAACCTTAGGAATAATTGAGATTAACCTTAAGAGAAGGGATAAAGGGTTAAGAGGGAATTAGGGATTATCGAGGAATAAACCTAATTAAAGTGAATTTAATTCGTAGAAATTCGGGGTCATGATGACATGGATTTATAGGACGGGATGTTTACTTACTGAAATTATTTGAGGATGAAATGATCACCATCGTGCGGATAGATAAGTTCGAAAATATATATACTTTGATAATTAAAGTCATAATCGAAAATATACGTAGGATATTCGGGTTATAATTATACTACGTATGGGATTGATTACATGGATTATGCATATGCCCTATGGTTATATACAGGTATGTTGAATACCTATTATTATTATTATTATTATTATTATTATTATTATTATTATTATTATTATTATTATTATTATTATTATTATTATTATTATTATTATTATTATTATTATTATTATTATTATTATTATTATATATAGGTGAGATGATTACCTATTATTATCATATGGTTCATATGGTTGTGTGAATACTTTATTGATGTTATATTTATATAGGTGGAATGTATACCTATATTATAGCTTGTTATGTGTATGATACACCTACGCTGCTTGCTATCGGGGTGGAGGTTTCGCATTGTGGATGGTCTTATCCTTGTGCGCCCAATTGGGAGGGATTTTAGATTCGTACCCAGAGCATAGAACCTTGGAAACGTGTTATCCGAGATATGATAGTTCGACGGTTGAATGGGAGCGTAGGTATGTGCATGACCCATTTGGCTGGGGAGTATGCTCGCCTCCAATATATTTATGTTATGAAATGATTCGTGAGCGACGCCGAATCAAAAGTCCTCTATACAGTGACATTATGTATCAAGATATGATAGCAGAGTATGCATGCACCGCAGCTATGATTGGGGAGGTGCCGTATTAGTATATATATAATTAGTGTGATAATATATAAATAAATTGTGATGTAATCTACTGTGTGTCATTGTAGATATAGAGATGTAATCTTATATGTGATATTGTAGATTAAAATTATAAACTATGATTTAATCTATTGTGTAATGTGTAGATAGAAGTGTATAATGAAATATGAATTTAATTAAGTGAACACTTAATTCCAAGGTTGTAACAAGACTAGTTCATATTAAAAAGAAATGAATTTGAATAATTATATTATGTATGGTATGGGATATACAGGTTTATGATATGGGTTAGAATTATGTTACTAGTTAGGAGGGAACCTTAACAAGGAAGATAATAAGATACGATAGATGTGCACTCTAGATGAGAGGTGAGAATTCTCAAGAGAGAGCCTGAGAAACTAGCATGTACATAATGAATGCTTAATTGTAATTGTTAAGCACTACTATTTTTAAAACCTTTTACAATTGGGCTCTGACCCATTTCCTTGCATATTCTCTTCTCTACTATAACTTGTACAACAGGTATCCAGCAGCAGGGATGCCCAGTATAGATTATGGATGTTCCGATGGATTATAGCTACTAGCAGAGATGCTGATTTTGTTTAGACGCTTCCTTTCTGTGATTCACTTATATGTAGCGTCTACTTCATTTAGGGCATGTCGCCCAGGATTCTAGAGGTTGTAATTACTTATGTAAGCATTGTGGATATCAGTTTTTAATTAGTAGATGTTATAATTTAACTGGAGAGTTAGTCCAGTCACATTTATTCTTGTTGTAGTTAATTCAGTTGTGATGTGTTGTTGCATATTATTATTCAGTGTCGTGGAATGGTTTTATTAAATTAAAATTGGCAAGTTTTTAACACCAGCTTAATTGAGTATTAGATGATAGAAAAATGTTTTCGACGGTGATGCTAAAAATGAACCAACTGTATATTCTGATTTAATTGGGTATGGGATTGATCACTCGGTATTTAATTAGGCAGGGTGTTACAGCAGGCAAACACTAGGAGAGAGTAACACCCACTTAACAATTCTATTTCACAATAATAGTTTGGTGAACATGTATTTAATCAAATCAAACTTTGAAATAACATAGACCTTTCTAGTCAATAAGTAATATCTTAGATTCATAGAATTTAAATACAAAGTCAAACATTCCATTATAGAATATCTATAATCATAATCATTCATAAACCTACCAAGGTGATAGACTGCTTGTTTTTTATGGTTTTAATAGTCTTGAGCCAATAAAACTCAAACTGATGCATCAGAGACCGAAATATACAACTTCAGTGGTTTGTCTTATCTTGGAGGTGCCAAAATAAGTGGCTCTACCAAGCATATCTTGAGTGTCTAGAAAGTTATATCATGATCTTCCTTTCAATCCAACTCCACTTGATCTTTTAACTTCAAGAAAAGAGAAAACACTTTAGTTTTTCCTTCTGCATTAGATACAAATCTACAAATAAAATTAATTTTACCCCAAACCTTTGTAATTATTTCTTATTTTGGGTATTTTGCTTTAATTATAGTGTTATCTTTGTTTTGATTAACTTTTATTCCTCCATGGTGTACTAAATATCCAAGGAAATTTCCAGTAGAAACTCCAATGATACATTTTATAGGATTCACTTGGAGTTGATAAAGCTTCATGCTTTCGAAAGACTTTTTTAGGTGTGTTGTATGATCAGTTACCACTTTTGACTTTACAATTATATCAATGATATGACTCTCCAAAAATGTTCTAACCATTTTATGGAGAGTAGTATCATTCCCCTGTAGTTTGTGCCCCATGCATTCATTAATCAAAATGGTATTTCAATCCATTCGAAGGTCCCTAAGTTTTCAGGGCACCTAAATGTATTTTTATGCACATCTTCTTTAGCTATGCATATTTGGTTATAACCAGAATGACCATCCATCATAGACATGATAACATGACCAGATAATCGTCAACCAATATATTTACCACTGACATTGGATATTCATACTTTGGAGTGGTTGCATTTAGATTTCAAAAGTCAATAAACACTGTTAAAATTTTTATTTTTCTTAATTACCGGTACTATATTGAAGAGCCATTCATCATACTTGAAATTTCAAATGAACCCAGCCTTCAACAGCCTCTATATTTATTCTTTTATCTTTGGTTATGACTTATGGAGTCATTTGTCTTGGCTCCCATATGACAGGTTTATAGCCTTCTTAGATTAGTAATCTGTGTACTACCAACTTCATTTTCAATAAAGGCAACTCATCATATTTCCACACGAAGAAATCTTTGTACTGATGTAGAAGGGCTATAAGTAACCATTAGTCTTCTTTGCTTAGGTTGGCACTGATGTATATGACTCTCTTGTTTTGCTTAGTTCCTAAATTGATTTTTATTGGTGGATCTGGTTGATTCACCACGTGATCTTAACATTCTATTGTTGAGCTTTCTAATTCATCATTGTTTTGAGGATTTACATCCTCCATGTCCTCTCTGAAGAGATAATCAACCTAATTAATAATATTTTCTTCAACAATTTTAGTGCTCAATTTCAATTATCTAAACTTATATAACACTATAGCCAAACTATCATTAACATTTCAATATTAATAGATGTACTATCCATTAGTAAATTATTTTTCTTTCTTCAGTTGGTCCCATTAAACGAAAAACTAACTCATCCCAAGCCTCATCTGAGACTTATCCTTATGATGCTTCTGGTACCAAAGCATCTACCTTTACTAGTTCCACAGTATCTTGATAAAGCCTAACCTCCACTCAATTGGATCTAGTGTGAAAAGGCAATGGATCAACCTCCACCTCTTCCATGTTCCCATTCACTTTCGTTAAAAAGTAGTATATGATGCATAGAATATGGAATACATATTTTAGAGTGAATCCAGTCTCTACCAAGTAATGCGTTAAAGCTTGTTATTCCTTTAATGATGAAGAAAGAAGTTTTATATTTTCTAGCGCCTACTTCAGTATCAACTAGCATTACAACATTGGTCAATTTTTTATCCCGAGTAAAACTAGAGATTATAATTTGAGTCTGGACCAGTTTAGTATTTTATTTGGCATTATTTAACAGTTGTGCCGTTATTTAAAATATTTTATTAGTTATAACCTCATTTATCCTAGATTTTATAAATAGATGTTTAATATGATTAGTCATATTTTTAGTAGGCTTTTCGAACCCATATATCAATTCTAGAGCATATATAAACAAATCAAAGTTATCAACCATAGACTTCTCATCTTCATCAATTTCCATTGATGGGACCATACCTGTTAATGGATCGATCTTGACCCGAACCCGGTCCTTTTTAAGGGGTCCTGAGCAATTTTTATATACTCGGATACCTGATTACCCTATTACCCATTGATTAAATGGGCCAAGTCTGATAAATGTTATCTCCGACCCGTTTAGGGCCCGACCCGCTTAAAAAATATATTTTTAATTTTAAACTAAAAATGTATTTTTAACAGTATTTCCATATTATTATTAGTTGGTTGTTATTACTTTTTTAAAGAGGTTAATGTTATTACTTTGTTAAAAAAATGATATTATTTACTCAATCAAAAAGGTGCTTATTATTTTCTAATCAATCTAAAGGGTGTTTATTCTTTGGAAATGCTTTAGGATTTAATTAAAAATAAAATTCTAATGAATGCTAAATGGGTCAGATAAACGGTTCGGGTTCTGGGTCCCACTATGCTATATACCAAGAATGGTCAAGGTTTTGGATCATGACCATGGCTTTTGGTCATGGTTTGGGTCCGTGGCCATTTTAAGGGTGACCATTAAAGGAGTCACGGTCCAAAACCGTGACCATAATATGGGGTCACAATTTTTTGGGTGGTATTAAGGTTATCTCTTGTCGGGGCCGAGGAACATGACCACGTGATGGTCATTGTCCCCAACCATGACCATCGATGGTGGAATTTTGATATTGGTCATGGTATAGTACCATGGCCTTACTTGTGACCAAAATGGTCACAGTTTGAGCGAAAACTAAAATGGGTGACCATTTAAATTATATTAAAAAAATAAATTTTAATTTTCTTCTCCCAAAAAATACATGTACGTATTTCAAACATGTATACATTTTCATAAATAAATATTAATCCATCAAATTATTCAACACAAATTAACTAATTATTAAGCCACTAATTAATTCATAAATTAAAAATTAATACTACAACACAAATTAACTAACTATTAACCCATCAAATTGTTCAACAGAAATAATAATACAACTCATGCTTGTGGATGTCCACCCAACATATGACAATGAAATATAGTCATCCTGAATGTCAATCCAATGCACATTGCGGAATTACTTGTATAGATGTAACTAAATTCGAAATCGTTATTGTCTCCCGTAATATCCGAACTAGTGTACTATCCATGTATTTGAAAAACGAAGGCACAATGACTCCATCGCCACTGCAACACAAATTGATATGAACATTATTACAAAGTCCCAAATACTTTTTCACAAATGACTGAATGTTAAAACAAAAAAAAAAGACTAAACATGACCTAAATAGTACTATTAGGACTTGAATCCTAAAATGACTAGGCCTGTAAATATTTCAAAATGTTTCAAATGTTAAAAAAGGAATTGAATTCCAAAATTATTTCTGGACGCCTACGTAGCCAAAAATGGCATTAAAGTCCATATAGTTCGTATGATGAACAAGTTTGGGTCTAACCCATAATACGAATCTAGGGTGTCACTTTTGATTTATGAAAATAAATGTAAAATGTGTTAGTAATGTAGAAAATTATGTGAGCACTTTAAATTGGGAATTATAGTATAAGCCTCGCTTTTGGATCTTCGATTTAGGAAAATAGATTTGAATGTACAGATGAAAATAGAGAACTAAATATATGATTAGAAGATGAACAAATGTAAAAAAATACAAGGTTTATTCCAATAAATACGATACAAATAGGGTTTTCACATATGGGATAACTAAATAACATTAAAATAATGTTTCGAAACTCAATTTTCATCTAAATGAACTAAAAGATCCTTCAAATTGGGTTTGTCATCAAGAACAGATTGAAACTCTGTAGTGGCCTTTAATGTGCATGCTTGTGTAGTCAAACCCTTTGGTGCATACATAACAACATACCAGTTGTCGTCATTTATGCACTTTAAGTAGAATAAATTTTTTATATTTTTAAAATCATAAATAAAAGGCTCGTCGACCATGCGATCTTTACTCTTCATCTTAAATAAATATAACATGACAAGTTTTGAGGTAGGATCAACTTTACAATCATTCATAGTGTCCTCCACCTTCACCTAGGAATAGTAGAATATGACCTAGGCATTATAGAATATGACTTCTTTAATATATAGTAATCTAGTTCTAGGATCTATTAAACAATACCATAATAGATCAGTGATGCAGAATATGTGTGTTATGCATGTACCTACGGCTCAAGTGCAAGTCAATCACTCAAGTAATAACTTGATAAGTTAGGGTCGAATCTGTGGGAATATGACGAAGATCATGGAAAAAACTATAAGGAAGGTTTTTAAAACCTAATTATCGACTCTTAAAAGTAAAAGGAAAAGGTGATGATTTTTATGAGAAGTTCTACTTAACTAAAGAAAACTATATAGCAAATACAATTTAATTAAAAGAAAGAAAAATTAAAATTTTGATTTTTTTTAAAACTGTTTGAGAAAATTAGAGCCGAAATACAATCCCACGAACTGTCGGTATTTCCATTAGGTATAAAATTTTCAATTATTATATATGTAATTAAAAGAAGACATTAAATTAATCGAAGTACTACATATATGAGAATTTTACTCCGCATAATATCTAGTCAATAATTAATTTAACGTGAGTGACAAGATTATCGACACACGTATTATATTTTCAAATACTCCGGTCACCTAAGGCAAATGAAGTTAAGAGACCTATAATAATCATTCCGAAAATTTATCAAACATATTAATTATTTGTATAATTTTGTTCAATTTTATATCTAACTTATATACCTAGGTTGGGTTCATGTATCCCAACCTATAATTATTTAGCTGGACATGTTGCATCTGACGATGCATGAGTTATTAACGTTGTATGAAGACATGATGATTGGAATATATCACAAAAGCATGTATTTAAACGCAATAAAGAAGTAATGAAAGAAGAAGAACATGCACAAACCAAGCTCGGATGAAAAATCGAAAAGAAATCTAGCTTTGTATTGAAATTTCATGCATGAGAATTACAAACTTGAGTCTTGATGTTCCTCTCTATCTAGCCTTCAAAAACTATGAAAAACTATGTTAAAAGACTCCTAATATGTGTTTACATACATCCTAAGTCATTTGGAAGTGTCCCTAAGTCATACAACTCTTTAGGCCAAAAATTAGGCTTAAAACATAATTCCCGCATTCAGGACTATCGAACCGATTTGCCCATATACCCGAACCAATTTGCCCATATACACAAACCGATTTGCATTCATTTCCAAAGAGGTTCGGCCAAAAGTACGGTGAAAGCTACCGTATTTTGGGACAAATTCTTTATATTTTCACTTTTGCCCCTGGATTTTTGTCCCAACTTCAATTGCGCATATATCCTTCACCTTAGCACGAATTTGGGTGCCATTTATTCCAGTGTGCTTGTGAGTTCAAATTCTTCGACTTTTCAGTTGGCTCCTCCTTCGAGTTACAGATAAAAATTCTGAGAATGTCATTGTCTCTCCTTTCCTTCATTTCTTTTGCCTTTTCGATTATCCTCTCGCATCCACTTGCACAAAATACTCGTAAAACAAGAAAGAAACACAAAAAACATGAAATACTTGTTGAAAAGGTTAGTAGCATAAATTTGAGATAAATTCACTCTAATTACACTGTGTGCGATCATAAAAATACGAAAATTAACTTTTGATATCCATACTAGAAGTCAAAGTAGAAATTGAAATTTTGCTATTTTGTGTCAACATTTTTTCCTCGGATGGGTATGAGACAAGATCAAAATCGTTGACGTAAATTTTTTTAAACTTCTTTACACAGAAATTGGAAACTTTAGCTAGGCGTGTAAGCCTTGAAGATACATCATGTCTTTCCAAAAGTTGCATTAATTAATGGATTTGTATTAGGCTATATTTTGTAACACATACATAAATAACTACAACAAAAGTGGTGACAATTACCTCTTATTATAAACATGACCTAAAATCGTTCATCTTACAATTTCTCTTCTGATTTCTAGAAATTTCTCGCCCATACTTCCTAAACATGTTCATGAAATTGCAGAGTTTGGATAATAATATAGAGAATACAAGTAATCAAGCAAAAGTAAGTTATATATGTATCTACTTACTGTCTCTAATATTCAACTTCATCTTGTGATTAGGACATAACGAGCTATTTGTTCATATTGAAGATTGGATAGTCTCACATCTTTAGGGTTCTCAAAAGGTAGTTAATCATCAAACTCATCAGGATCCTCAATCACTCATTCTCCATGAGGATTAAACCTCATAAACCCTTATTTCATCTTATCTTCTCGAGCGTATAATGATAATATTATTTCTATGTATTCTTTCACAGTTGACCCTCCAACATACCATGTATTCTTAACATAAGATTTAAAGGTTTTCATCAAGCGCTCGAAGGATACATCCAATAATACCTGACGGGTCCACACAATAAAGCCTCATCACATAGATGCACAAGAAGGTGGACGCCAATGTCAAAGAATGAAGGAGGAAAATATTTCTCCAAGACACAAGTCCCTCAAGTAAAGTTGTTGTTGCAACCTTAATTTTCTTCATGTTTGCCAGTTTTGCACATAGTAAGGTGAAACACAAATTGAACTGCATAATTTTCCTACGAAGATCTTTATGACCAGAAAATTAATGCCTAAACAACAAATCGATTAATTGGATGATGACATGCCAGTGGTGAAACTTGTACTGCATTAGGCCCTTTGTTTGGTAGCTTATAACATCGTGCAAATGATCATAATAACCAGTTGAAGTCTTCAATTTGAACATGTCTAGGTGGATCTTTTTCTCATTAGTAGTTATAATGAAATCACCCGGGGGGTCAAATTTCTTCCTGTTGTAGGATTAGTTGTTAACCATAATTTTTTTTTTATTTTCATCCCCTTTAGATCGTGTCGCGCCCTCTTTCTATCTTTCGAATGAGAACCACCCAGACATATTCTAATAACTTGTTATGCGAAATTCTTCTCCATGTGCATCACATCAATTACATGCCTTACATGGTGTCTTTTTCAATATGACAAATCAAATAAGATTGATCGTCTGGACCATGCCTTCATTTTATTAGGATCTTTCGGATCCTCCCTAGCTTTATGCTTTTGTCCTACAAACTAAGAGTATTTTCCTACAAACTTATTCCCTTAAGTCATAAACTTCTCCTTCTCCTTGAGTGGATAACCCCAAAAGTTGAGACGGTTTTGTCCTACGCTTATGACCGATTAGTACAAGTTAGACTTTTTGTTTCTAAAATGGTGACTGTTCGGCAGAAATCTACGATGACCGTCATAACTCATCTTACCACTATAATGTAGCTAAGTGGATTCAGTATCCTCCCCATAGAGGGGATATCCATAATAACCATGAACATTGCAATAAGAAAAGGTCCCATAGGTAGGAAAGTCATGGATTGGCCACAACACCATCACTTTAAGTGTGAACTCTTCACCCTTAAGAGTGTTAAACACCCTCACACCTTTATCCCACATATCTTTAAGTTCTTAGATCAATGGGGCTAAAAAAATATCAATATTGTCGTTGGGAGCCTTTGGATTGAGTATCAACAGTGATAGTGATGTGAACTCTTTTATCATCCAGAGTATTGGATGTAGACTTAAAGGCGACATGAGAATTAGGTAGTAACTCGGAATAGTGCTTAAATTACATAAAGGTTTAAAACCACCAGTTGATAATGCAATATGAACATTGCGGAGGTTTCTTTACAAATTTAGGGCATTGTGCATTTGAAATCTTCCAGGTGAGTGAATCAACCGAATGATGCACGATATTCCCACCCACCACCGATCGAGAGTTCCATGTCATGGCCCTGCTATTTACAATACATTGAAAAATATTTTTAACCATGGCTTGAGGGGAAAATACTTCAATAGCTTATGTGGAACTTGCGAGCACTTGCAAAATTTTACAAGTTTGTCTTTTTCACTATTACAAACTATATATCTTGTCTGATTGCATACATGACACACATCCTTCAGTTCGTGTTCGTTGCGGTACAATATGAAATCATACTTGCATGCATGAATAGATTTGTACTTCAAACCTAAACCGTTCAAAATCTTCTTCATGCTCAGATAACTATATGGTGATGTACTCTTTTTTGGGAGAATATCTTTGGCCCACTTAAAAATTCTGGTTAAGCTGTTGTGACACCCTCCCCCGTAATTTTAACCGTACCCATGTAATTTGGTGACTTAATATGACGCAATTGAGCTTTGGACTTTGTAATTTAGAACATGTGCCAAAATGAGATGATTTTGAGGCATTCGTGCAATTAAATGGATTTAGAATGGCCTTATATTTAATTTGGAGAAAATTAGGGACATACAAACGAGAACCTCGATCGTTCAAACGAGATCTCAATCTCGTTGGAACAATTCTTCAAACGACCATATTCTGTTGAAGGTTGACCACCCTTGTTAGAAGCTCGTTTGAACCCTGTTAGAACGAGATGGTGTTTTTGTTCAAACAAGGTCCATTCTCGTTCGAACGAGACTGCAGAAATTATAATTTTCAGATTCAAAAAATGTTGTCATGATCGTGATGATTGGATCAAAACATGTGCCACACTCCCATGGAAGCATATCAACTCGAGGTTGGAGCTTTAGGAATTTTCGAAATTTAGCCCCTAAGGGTTTGGGGGTATTTAAGTGAAGTTTTGGCCCATTCTAAGAAATTTCAATCATATTTTCTCTCGTTCTAGATCTTGGAGCTTCACCACCACCAACCACCTTCCACCCCTAGCACCACCACTCCTTCACCCTAAACCACCATACTTTAATCCTTTTCCACCATATTTAAGCCCATAAAACCCATCTACATCATTTGTTGAGCAAGATATTGATTTATGAAGTTTTGGAGGGATTTTTTGGAGAGCTAATGAAGAAGAAATTATGGGGCTCTCATGGAGCTTTCAAGGATCAAGCTAGTGGAGCTTGGCAACCTCTTTTAAGGCCACCTTTGTAGGTGGGAGGTTACCATCAACTTATTCCTCTTCCATATATTTTTAAAGCTTCATTGAGGTGGGAAAATATACTTTTTAAACTTAAGTACTCTATTTATTAGCTTTTGGTCTAATATTTAGAGTTTGTAAGAGTAGGATCTTGCATGTTTTAAATGATCATATCTCATGAGTTTATGAAAATCTGACTATAAATGGTTTTCTAAAAGTTTGAGAAAAAGGATGATATGTCTTCAAGAAAATATAGTGCTTAAACATTTTATGAAATAAAATGTTTTTAGAAGAATATTTGTATTGTTGAGGTGTTTCTAAGACAAAAATCTTGAAGCCTTCTTGAAAATAAAGTTTTTATGAAGTTAGACATTTAATCAAGTTTTAAAGAGATAAATGACTTTTTGGTCTTGAAAAATATGTATTTGCAAATGCTATGAAATTTCATACGTGAATCATGTATAAAACTCACTTTTATGGATTTTAGTTTTAAAATCCCTCTTCCCATATGCATAAACTTATAGTAAATGTATAATGAGTTTATAAGCATGTTTAATAAAGGTTTAAATGGGTGTTAACATAAAATAAGAAAAATGAAAATTTCAACACCTAAAGTGTGCCAACCCGAATATAATTATAATAAATTATATTTAAATCATGATTAGCTTGTGCGATATGTATAATATGTTATTAGTATATATAGAATGTAAGTAATTATGTTTAGTTTAATCCTACCTTCATAAAGCTTGAAATATCGAATTAGTTACAAATGTGAAATTTTAAAGTTTTCGGTAGGAATGTTCCTGTTTGAGGCTAGTTTTGGCCTTTATGACATAACAATGAACTTGAGGTGTAAACTAGATATTTGTATATATATGAGTTAGGTTTATAACAAAACAAAGGGTTCATCGAACGGACATCCGAGTGGAAATATATTGTCTTTTTACGAACAGGGGGTAAAGTAGTCATTTAGCCTTAAATGATATTTTGTTTTATGTAATGCCACATGTTATATTTTGATTGGACCAAGAGGGGGTGGCCTTATGCAGACTTAAAACCCTTTAATTAAGCTCTTACTTCAGCATATTTAATCCATGGAAGAGTTTTAACCTAAGGAAAGAGAGTTTTGAAGTTTAGGAAGAAAGTGTGAGGAGAAATTGAAGAAAAATTCATAGAAAAATTACGTAAAAGCCCCTAAGGTATTTCCATCCATAAATCTTGTTTATTTTTTTGTATTACTTATTTAAGTGATTGCAATAATCATTTGTTTACTGAAATTCCATGTCTTAATATGTACTTATGGATAGATGCAAGTTTAAGTAAACTTGAATGTGTAAACCCTTGAGATTGTTTTGTTTAGGAGGCTTGTTTATTCAAACTTCCATATATTTCTCTATACTTACTGGAATTGATTGATTCCAATTGGATATTAACCTGGACTCATATATGTATGACATATACAAAAATCATGAGAAAATACCAATAAATGAGTCTTTGGTAAGAATTTGAAGTTCGGGTATGAAATATGCCCTAAGGGTGAAAGTATGGCCGCCATGTGTTCGATGTTTTTCTTGACATAGCAAATGAACTCTGAAAATTATGAAATTTTAATCTTGTATTGTTAAATATGTTTACTGATTTTGGTTTAAATATCATATAAATTTATGATGTAGAAAAATTATGGAAATTCCTGGAAGTTGAATGAACGATAAAAGAGCCTATAGGGTAGATTTGCTATGTGGTAAAGAAATGGGCATATCTTGCTCTAAGAGACTTAAAATGATGTACCGTCTTTTGCATTGGAATACTAATATGACAAGGTTTGAATTTAAAAGAATAAATGAATTTATATTTGGTCTATGATTTGGATATGTTAAATATACTAGCATGGATTTGGATGGAACTTCACTTGTGATAAATGATTTGAATGGAATCATGTGATGGTTATGGATTGAATTATGTTACAATCGTTCTTTGGATTATTGATATTATTATGATGATACTAATATTTTAAGAATGATAGGAAGGGAAAAAGAGCTAATTGAACAAGTAGTGGATAAAGGCAAGGGCAAAGCCAGTTAAACTGCCAAGGTGAGTGTACTTATGATTTGTTTCATATATAAATATGAATATAGCTTGTTTGAATACTTCGGTATTTAGTATTTGTTCGGATATTAAAATATCCAGGATTTGTTTGTGTCTTATGATCCAGGATTGGAATTGGACAAAGATTCAATGATTTGTTGGAATTAATGTTCCAGGATTTGTTATTGCCAATGGGCAGAATTGTTTGGATCTTATGATCTAGGATTTGTTATTGCCAATGGGCAGAATTTTTTGGATCGTATGATCCAGGATTTGTTATTGCCAGTGGGCAGAATTATTTGGATCTTATGATCCATGATTTGTTATTGCCAATGGGTAGGATTGTTCGGATTTTATATCTACATATTCGATATATAATTGTTATTCTATTGCAGGGAAGGAGTACCTCACTAAGCTTAATGCTTACGGTTTATATTTTAACAATTTCAGGTTCGTACGCTGCCAGCTAGGATACCATATGACCGGTAGCTTTGAGAGTTGCACCGCTGGAGAGAGTTGGGGTTTAAAAATGGGATTTTATCGTTGTCACACTGAAGATTTTAATATACTCACACATTGTATATATTGATTTAGTATGGATTGAGTTGATCATAGTTAATCACGGTATTGTATGTTCACTTAATTATGACTCTGATATTGAATTTTATGATATAAGAATAATATTATGTTCATTATGCACATTATCTAGGAAAATATTGATGAATGAATCATGTTTCCAATGGGCTCAAGATTATGATCTAATTATTCCAATAACAAATGATTGGTATGGATATTGGGTTTTGGGGTGTGAAAATTAGTGGTATCAGAGCGTTGTTGTTAATTCTCTACGTGTGTGACGGTTAGATGGCAGTATTGAATTGATTTGATATTTATGAATTGTTTATGTACTAACTAATAGTTTAGTATTATAAACTGTTATTATTGGTTGTTAGAACTTTGTTGTATTACAGATAATTCCAGATGGAACCTGGGAATGGACAACCTAGAGAAGAGGGAGTAGCTTCTCGTACAGACAATACTGAAGTAGAACAAAGTGTTGCTGGAAGGAATAGAGTGCAGGAGCAGCCTACAGAGATGCAAATAATGGCACATGCAATATTGAGGATGGAAGAACAATAGGAAAGAAATATGGCATTAATGGAAGAGCAATAGGCAATATATCTAGAATCAAAGACTGTGGCCAGGATTGAGAGAGAGGCAAGGAAGGAAATGAAGGATTCCATGCATGAGAAGTTTTTTGAAGTTGAACCCTCCAGAATATTCAGGGTCAGTTGAACCTACAGAAGCTGAGATGTGGGTCAGGTATATATAAACTATATTTGCAGTTATGAAGGTTCCAGATAACAAGAAAGTGATTCTAGCTGTGTTTAAGCTTAAAGGAGAGGCCAAATATTGGTGGGAAGCTAGCAACCATTTGGTTCCGAAGATGGCAGGTACTGATGTTATTACTTAGGCTGAATTTATTAAAGCTTTGTATGTTAAGTATTTCCCTAAAGTTTATAGGAGGGAGAAGCTGAGAGGATTTATAAAATTGACCCAAGGGAAAATGTCTGTGAGGGAGTATGATGCTAAATTTACTGCCTTATCTAGATTTGCTACTAAGTATGTGCAGGATGAAGAAGATAAATGTAGTAAGTTTCAAGATGGACTGATTTGGCCTATTCAAAATAGAGTGGCCACTAATGAGTTAGAAGATTATGCTTCTCTGGTAAACAAAGCCACGATAGCAGAAAGGCAAATGAACCAAGGGGTGGCGAGTAGAGAGAGTTTTAAGAAGAGTATATTTGACCTATCTCACTCCAAGGGAGGTGAGGATGGAAGTGTTAAGATGGAACCTCATAAATTTCAGAGAAGTAGTGGAGATAGTGGTAGAGGTCAGGGGAGATTGGGCAGAGATACCTGGGGTGGAGGATCTTTTGGTTCAGCCAGAAATTCAGGGAGAGGAGAGGCCCCAATAGGAGGTGTTACATGTTTCTTTTGTAAAGAGGAAGGGCATTATAAATCTGAGTGTCCTAAGCTTAAGGGAGTGGAATGCTACCATTGTCATCAAGTGGGGCATGTTAAGAAGAATTGTCCGCAGTTGGCAGAGATTCTAACAACACCTAGTGAAGCAGCAAGCAGAGTGTTACCTCCAGGCGTAGGAGCAAAAAGTGTGGGTAGAGGACAAGCTAGTGGTTCTAGGCCAGGTGGATGAGTCTTTACGATGAAAGAAGCTCAGATTACTCCAGATGTGGTGACAGGTACACTTTCTGTTACTGATAGAAGTGCTTATGTTCTGATTGATCCTGGTTCCACACATTCTTTTGTGTCATATGCATTTTCCATATATCTGAATATACCATGCACTCATTTAGAGGTGGGGTTGGGTATTTGAAATTTCCATGCCTATGGGGGATATGATTGTAGTTGAATATGTTTTTCGTGATTGTGTTTTGACTGTGGGGGATAGAGATACAGTTATAGATCTACTTCCATTGGAAATTTTTTGATTTTGACATAATTCTGGGAATGGATTGGTTATCTAAATATCATGCATCTATGGATTGTTTCTGTAAGGAAGTTGTTTTTAATATGCCTGGTGAGCCTGAATTTAAATTTGTGGGGGAAAGGAAAATTGTTCCCATTTGCATCATTTCTGCTATTCAGACGAGGAAATTATTGAGTAAGGGTTGTGAGGGTTTTATTGCATATGTTCTTGACACTAGGAAGGGATCTTTACAATTAGTCGATGTTCCTATTGTACGGGATTTTTCAGAAGTGTTTCCTAGTGAGTTTCCAGGGTTACCTTCAGAAAGAGAAATTGAATTTAGTATTGAATTAGCACCGGGGACAACCCCTATTTCTATGGCACCGTATAGAATGACACCTGCTGAGTTGAAAGAACTCAAAATTCAGTTGCAGGATTTGCTTGATAGGGGGTTCATACAACCTAGTGTATCTCCATGGGGGGCGCCGGTTTTATTTGTGAAAAAGAAAGATGGCACTATGCGTTTATGTATTGATTATAGGCAACTGAATAAAGCTACAATTAAGAACAAATATCCTTTACCTCGTATAGATGATTTTTTTGATCAGTTACAGGGTGCTAAAGTGTTTTCAAAGATAGACTTGCGATCAGGTTATCATCAGTTGAGGGTGAAGGAGAGTGATATTTATAAAACTTCTTTTCGTACTCGGTATGGTCATTTTGAATTTCTGGTGATGCCTTTTGGGGTGACTAATGCTCCAGCTGTATTTATGGATCTTATGAATCGGGTACTGCATCCTTTTGTTGATTCGTTTGTGATAGTTTTTATTGATGATATTCTGATTTATTCACGTGATATGGTTGAACATGAAAAGCATCTCAGAACTATTTCGAATGTGTTGAAAGATAAGCAATTGTATGCTAAGTTTAGCAAATGTGAATTTTGGATTTCAAAAGTTGTATTTTTATGCCATGTTATTTCTAGAGATGGTATATGTGTTGATCCCAAGAAGGTAGAAGCTATTGTAAAATGGGAGAGGCCCAATAATGTCACTGAGGTGAGAAGTTTTCTGGGTTTAGCTGGGTATTATAGAAGGTTGATTAAGGGATTTTCTTCGATTGCCTTGCCGATGACTAAACTAACCCGAAAAGATGTTAAGTTTGAATGGAATTCTGATTGCGAAAATAGTTTTGATGAATTGAAAAAGAGGTTGGTAACTGCACCTGTTCTTACTATTCCGCATGGTGGAGATGGTTTTGTTATTTATACAGATGCTTCACACCAGGGGTTGGGTTGTGTTTTTATGCAGCATGGTAAAGGTATTGCTTATGCTTCTAGGCAGTTGCGTACACATGAACGTAATTATCCTACACACGATTTGGAACTTGCTGCTATTATCTTTGCTTTGAAATTATGGCATCATTATCTATATGGTGAGGTATGTGAAATTTTTACTGACCATCAAAGCCTTAAGTATTTATTTACTCAAAAGGAGTTGAATTTGAGGCAGAGGCGATGGATGGAGTTAATTAAAGACTATGATTGTACAATTCACTACCACTCAGGGAAGGCAAATGTAGTTGCAGATGCTCTGAGTAGAAAGGCTTCGGGCAGGTTATCTTGTATTCGGTGTGCTAGAGTTTCCCACATCATGGAGTTGAGATTGATGGGAGTAGAATTGAAGCTAGCCGATGGGGACAGGTTCTCTGCTCATGTAAGCGTGAGGCCTTTGTTAGCTACCCGTTTTCGTGATTTGCAAAGTCAAGATCCTTTTCTTGAGAAGAAACGACAAGATCTCCGAGATGGTAAGTCTGAAGATTTTTGTATTGTGAATGATGGCACTTTATTGTATAACCAGCGGTTATGTGTGCCTAATGTGTGTGGATTGAAAGAGGAAATTTTAAATGAGGCTCATAATTCCATTTATACTATGCATCCTGGTAGCACTAAAATGTATAGGGATTTAAAGGAGCATTATTGGTGGAATAATACGAAGAAGGAAATAGCTGATTTTGTTGCGAGGTGCCTTATATGTCAGCGAGTGAAAGTGGAGCATCAGAAACCTACTGGTCTGCTTCAGCCATTGCCAATACCGAAATGGAAATGGGATCATGTAACTATGGATTTTGTGATTGGGCTTCCTCGATCTCAGAAGGGGTCAGATTCGATTTGGGTAGTGGTGGATAGATTGACGAAGTCCGCTCATTTTCTAGCAGTCAAGACTACGTATACAGTTGATAGGTATGCTAGATTGTATGTTAATGAAATTATTCGATTGCATGGAGGACCGGTATCTATTGTTTCAGATAGGGACCCTACTTTTACATCCAGATTTTGGGATAGCTTTCAGTATGCTATGGGTACTAACTTGAAGTTTAGTACGGATTTTCATCCTCAGATAGATGGGCAGTCTGAAAGGACAATACAGATTTTGGAAGATATGCCTAGATCTTGTGTGCTTGATTTTAAAGGAAATTGGGATGAATATTTGCCTTTGATAGAATTTGCATATAATAATAGTTTTCAGTCTACTATTGGTATGGCTCCATATGAAGCATTATACGGTAGACGATGTCGTACACCGATATGTTGAGGTGAGGTTGGTGAAAGGAAGATAGAGGGTCCAGAATTAAGTCCACGCTACATTGGACCTTATGAAATTCTTGAGAAAGTCGGGATGGTTGCCTACAAGTTAGTATAACCACAGGAGTTAGCTCGATTACATGATTTTTTCCATGTTTCCATGTTGAGAAACTATGTAGCGGACCCTTCACATGTATGGGGGGAACAACCTATTGAGTTGAAGGAAGATTTGAGCTATATGGAAGAACCACTTGCAATCGTCGATAGGAAAGAACAAATATTGAGATCAAAAGTGATCCCACTTGTGAAAGTTGTGTGGAGAAGGCATTCCATGGAAGAAGCTACATGGGAGAGTGAGGATAGCATGAAGATGCGTTATCCGTATTTGTTTGATTCAGAGAACCAAGGTATGTCAATTTCGGTGATGAAATTTCTTAACTGGGGGAGAATTGTGACAACCCGAATATAATTATGATAAATTATATTTAAATCACGAGTAGCTTGTGTGATATGTATAATATGTTATTAGTATATATATAATGTAAGTAATTATGTTTAGTTTAATCCTACCTTCATAAAGCTTGAAATATCGAATTAGTTACAAATGTAAAATTTTAAAGTTTTCGGTAGGAATGTTCTTGTTTGAGGCTAGTTTTGGCCTTTATGACATAACAATGAACTTGAGGTGTAAACTAGATATTTGTAGATATATGAGTTAGGTTTATAAAAAAACAAAGAGTTCATCGAACGGACATCCAAGTGGGAAGATATTGTCTTTTTACGAACAGGGGGTAAAGTAGTAATTTAGCCTTCAATGATATTTTGTTTTATGTAATGCCACATGTTATATTTTGATTGGACCAAGAGGGGGTGGCCTTATGCCGACTTAAAACCCTTTAATTAAGCTCTTACTTCAGCATATTTCAGCCATGGAAGAGTTTTAACCTAAGGAAAGAGAGTTTTGAAGTTTAGGAAGAAAGTGTGAGGAGAAATTGAAGAAAAATTCATAGAAAAATTACGTAAAAGCCCCTAAGGTATTTCCATCCATAAATCTTGATTATTTTTTTGTATTACTTATTTAAATGATTGCAATAATCATTTTTTTACTAAAATTCCATGTCTTAATATGTACTTATGGATAGATGCAAGTTTAAATAAACTTGAATGTGTAAACCCTTGAGATTGTTTTGTTTAGGAGCCTTGTTTTTTCAAACTTCCATATATTTCTCTATACTTACTGGAATTGATTGATTCAAATTGGATATTAACCTGGACTCATATATGTATGACATATCCTAAAATAATGAGAAAATACAAAGAAATGAGTCTTTGGTGAGAGTTTGAAGTTCGGGTATGAAATCTGTCCTAAGGGTGAAAGTATGCCCGCCATGTGTTCGATGTTTTGCTTGACATAGAAAATGAACTCTGAAAATTATGAAATTTTAATCTTGTATTGTTCAATATGTTTACTGATGTTGGATTAAATATCATATAAATTTATGATGTAGAAAAATTATGGAAATTCCTGGAAGTTGAATGAACGATAAAAGAGCATATAGGGTAGATTTGCTATGTGGTAAAGAAATGGGCATATCTTGCTCTAAGAGACTTAAAATGATGTACCGTCTTTTGTATTGGAATACTAATATGACAAGGATTGAATTTACAAGAATAAATGAATTTATATTTGGTCTATGATTTGGATATGTTAAATATACTAGCATGGATTTTGATGGAACTTCACTTGTGATAAATGATTTGAATGGAATCATGTGATGCTTATGGATTGAATTATGTTTAAATCGTTCTTTGGATTATTGATATTATTATGATGATACTAATATTTTAAGAATGATAGGAAGGGAAAAAGAGCTAATTGAACAAGTACTGGATAAAGGCAAGGGCAAAGCTAATTAAACTGCCAAGGTGAGTGTACTTATGATTTGTTTCATATATAAATATGAATTTAGCTCTAAGAGAGGATTTGTTTGAATACTTCGGTATTCAGTATTTGTTTGGATATTAAAATATCCAGGATTTGTTCGGGTCTTATGATCCAGGATTGGAATTGGACAAAGATCCAATGATATTAGTTCCAGGATTTGTTATTGCCAATGGGCAGAATTGTTTGGATCTTATGATCCAGGATTTGTTATTGCCAATGAGCAGAATTGTTTGGATCGTATGATCCATGATTTGTTATTGCCAATGGGAAAAATTATTTGGATCTTATGATCCATGATTTGTTATTGCCAATGGGCATGATTGTTCGAATTTTATATCTACATATTCGATATAGAATTGTTATTCTATTACAGGGAAGGAGTACCTCACTAAGCTTAATGCTTACGATTTATATTTTAACAATTTCAGGTTCGTACGCTGCCAGCTAGGATACCATATGATCGGTAGCTTTGAGAGTTGCACCGTTGGAGAGAGATGGGGTTTAAAAATGGGATTTTATCGTTGTCACACTGAAGATTTTAATATACTCACACATTGTATATATTGATTTAGTATGGATTGAGTTGATCATAGTTAATCAAGGTATTGTATGTTCACTTAATTATGACTCTGATATTGAATTTTATGATATAAGAATAATATTATGTTCATTATGCACATTATCTAGGAAAATATTGATGAATGAATCATATTTCCAATGGGCTCAAGATTATGATCTAATTATTCCAATAACAAATGATTGGTATGGATATTGGGTTTTGGGGTGTGAAAATTAGTGGTATCAGAGCGTGGTTGTTAATTCTGTACGTGTGTGACGGTTAGATGGCAGTATTGAATTGATTTGATATTTATGAATTGTTTATGTACTAACTAATAGTTTAGTATTATAAACTGTTATTATTGGTTGTTAGAACTTTGTTGTATTACAGATAATTCCAGATGGAACCTGGGAATGGACAACCTAGAGAAGAGGGAGTAGCTTCTCGTACAGACAATACTGAAGTAGAGCAAAGTGTTGCTGGAAGGAATAGAGTGCAGGAGCAGCCTACAGAGATGCAAATAATGGCACATGCAATATTGAGGATGGCAGAACAACTGGAAAGAAATATGGCATTAATGGAAGAGCAATAGGCAATATATCTAGAATCAAAGACTGTGGCCAGGATTGAGAGAGAGGCAAGGAAGGAAATGAAGGATTCTATGCATGAGAAGTTTTTGAAGTTGAACCCTCCAGAATATTCAGGGTCAGTTGAACCTACAGAAGCTGAGATGTGGGTCAGGGATATATAAACTATATTTGCAGTTATGAAGGTTCCAGATAACCAGAAAGTGAATCTAGCTGTGTTTATGCTGAAAGGAGAGGCCAAATATTGGTGGGAAGCTAGCAACCATTTGGTTCCCAGGATGGAAGGTACTGATGTTATTACTTGGGCTGAATTTATTAAAGCTTTGTATGTTAAGTATTTCCCTAAAGTTTATAGGAGGGAGAAGCTGAGGGAATTTATAAATTTGACTTAAGGGAAAATGTCTTTGAGGGAGTATGATGCTAAATTTACTGCTTTATCAAGATTTGCTACTAAGTATGTGCAGGGTGAAGAAGATAAATGTAGTAAGTTTCTAGATGGACTGATTTGGTTTATTCAAAATAGAGTGGCCACTTATGAGTTAGAAGATTATGCTTCTCTGGTAAACAAAGCCACGATAGCAGAAAGGCAAATGAACCAAGGGGTGGCGAGTAGAGAGAGTTTTAAGAAGAGTAGATTCGACCTATCTCACTCCAAGGGAGGTGAGGATGGAAGTGTTAAGATGGAACCTCATAAATTTCAGAGAGGTAGTGGAGATAGTGGTAGAGGTCAAGGGAGATTGGGCAGAGATACTAGGGGTGGAGGATCTTTTGGTTCAGCCATAAAGTCAGGGAGAGGTGAGGCCCCAATAGGAGGTGTGACATGTTGCTTTTGTAAAGAGGAAGGGCATTATAAATTTGAGTGTCCTAAGATTAAGGGAGTGGAATGCTACCATTTTCATCAAGTGGGGCATGTTAAGAAGAATTGTCCGCAGTTGGAAGATATTCTAACCGGACCTAGTGAAGCAGCAAGCAGAGTGTTACCTCCAGGCGGTGGAGCAAAAAGTGTGGGTAGAGGACAAGCTAGTGGTTCTAGGCCAGGTGGACGAGTCTTTATGATGAAAGAAGCTCAGATTACTCCAGATGTGGTGACAGGTACACTTTCTGTTACTGATAGAAGTGCTTATGTTCTGATTGATCCTGGTTCCACACATTCTTTTGTGTCATATGCATTTTCCATATATCTGAATAGACCATGCACTCATTTAGAGGTGGGGTTGGGTATTTCCATGCCTATGGGGTATATGATTGTAGTTGGATATGTTTTTCGTGATTGTGTTTTGACTATGGGGGCTAGAGATACAGTTATAGATCTACTTCCATTGGATATTTTTGATTTTGACATAATTCTGGGAATGGATTGGTTATCTAAATATCATGCATCTATGGATTGTTTCTGTAAGGAAGTTGTTTTTAATATGCTTGGTGAGCCTGAATTTAAATTTGTGGGGGAAAGGAAAATTGTTCCCAGTTTCATCATTTCTGCTATTCAGACGAGGAAATTATTGAGTAAGGGTTGTGAGGGTTTTATTGCATATGTTCTTGACACTAGGAAGGATCTTTACAATTAGTCGATGTTCCTATTGTACGGGATTTTTCAGAAGTGTTTCCTAGTGAGTTGCCAGGGTTACCTCCAGAAAGAGAAATTGAATTTAGTATTGAATTAGCTCCGGGGACAACCCCAATTTCTATGGCACCGTTTAGAATGGCACCTGCTGAGTTGAAAGAACTCAAAATTCAGTTGCAGGATTTGCTTGATAGGGGGTTCATACAACCTAGTGTATCTCCACGGGGGGCGCCGGTTTTATTTATGAAAAAGAAATATGGCACTATGAGTTTGTCTATTGATTATAGGCAACTGAATAAAGCTACAATTAAGAACAAATATCCTTTACCTCGTATAGATGATTTGTTTGATCAGTTACAGGGTGCTAAAGTGTTTTTAAAGATGGACTTGCGATCAGGTTATCATCAGTTGAGGGTGAAGGAGAGTGATATTTCTAAAACTGCTTTTCGTACTCGGTATGGTCATTTTGAATTTCTGGTGATGCCTTTTGGGGTGACTAATGCTCCAGCTGTATTTATGAATCTTATGATCGGGTACTGCATCCTTTTGTTGATTCGTTTGTTATAGTTTTTATTGATGATATTCTAATTATTCACGTGATATGGTTGAACATGAAAAGCATCTCAGAACTATTTTTAATGTGTTGAAAGATAAGCAATTGTATGATAAGTTTAGCAAGTGTAAATTTTGTCTTTCAAAAGTTGTATTTTTATGCCATGTTATTTATAGAGATGGTATATGTGTTGATCCCAAGAAGGTAGAAAATATTGTAAAATGGGAGAGGCCCAATAATGTCACTGAGGTGAGAAGTTTTCTGGGTTTAGCTGGGTATTATAGAAGGTTGATTAAGGGATTTTCTTCGATTGCCTTGCCGATGACTAAACTAACCCGAAAAGATGTTAAGTTTGAATGGAATTCTGATTGCGAAAATAGTTTTGATGAATTGAAAAAGAGGTGGGTAACTGCACCTGTTCTTACTATTCCGCATGGTGGAGATGGTTTTGTTATTTATACAGATGCTTCACACCAGGGGTTGGGTTGTGTTTTTATGCAGCATGGTAAAGTTATTGCTTATGCTTCTAGGCAGTTGCGTACACATGAACGTAATTATCCTACACATGATTTGGAACTTGCTGCTATTATCTTTGCTTTGAAATTATGGCGTCATTATCTATATGGTGAGGTATGTGAAATTTTTACTGACAATCAAAGCCTTAAGTATTTATTTACTCAAAAGGAGTTGAATTTGAGGCAGAGGCGATGGATGGAGTTAATTAAAGACTATGATTGTACAATTCACTACCACCCAGGGAAGGCAAATGTAGTTGCAGATGCTCTGAGTAGAAAGGCTTCGGGCAGGTTATCTTGTATTCGGTGTGCTAGAGTTTCCCACATCATGGAGTTGAGATTGATGGGAGTAGAATTGAAGCTAGCCGATGGGGACAGGTTCTTTGCTCATGTAAGCGTGAGGCCTTTGTTAGCTACCCGTATTCGTGATTTGCAAAGTCAAGATCCTTTTCTTGAGAAGAAACGACAAGATATTCGAGATGGTAAGTCTGAAGATTTTTGTATTGTGAATGATGGCACTTTATTATATAAGCAGCGATTATGTGTGCCTAATGTGTGTGGATTGAAAGAGAAAATTTTAAATGAGGCTCATAATTCCATTTATACTATGCATCCTGGTAGCACTAAAATGTATAGGGATTTAAAGGGGCATTATTGGTGGAATAATACGAAGAAGGAAATAGCTGATTTTGTTGCGAGGTGCCTTATATGTCAGCGAGTGAAAGTGGAGCATCAGAAACCTACTGGTCTGCTTCAGCCATTGCCAATACCGGAATGGAAATGGGATCATGTAACTATGGATTTTGTGATTGGGCTTCCTCGATCTCAGAAGGGGTCAGATTCGATTTGGGTAGTGGTGGATAGATTGACGAAGTCCGCTCATTTTCTAGCAGTCAAGACTACGTATACAGTTGATAGGTATGCTAGATTGTATGTTAATGAAATTATTCGATTGCATGGAGCACCGGTATCTATTGTTTCAGATAGGGACCCTACTTTTACATCCAGATTTTGGGATAGCTTGCAGTATGCTATGGGTACTAACTTGAAGTTTAGTACGGATTTTCATCCTCAGACAGATGGTCAGTCTGAAAGGACAATACAGATTTTGGAAGATATGCTTAGATCTTGTGTGCTTGATTTTAAAGGAAATTGGGATGAATATTTGCCTTTGATAGAATTTGCATATAATAATAGTTTTCAGTCTACTATTGGTATGGATCCATATGAAGCATTATACGGTAGACGATTTCGTACACCGATATGTTGGGCTGAGGTTGGTGAAAGGAAGATAGAGGGTCCAAAATTGATTGAAGTCACCACTGAAAAAGTGAAGATTATTCAAGATAGAATGAGAACAGCTCAAAGCAGACAGAACAGTTATGCGGATAAGCGACGAAAAGATTTAGAATTTCAGAAAGGGGATTACGTGTTTCTTCGGATATCTCCATGGAAAGGAGTTATGAGGTTTGGAAAGAAAGGTAAATTAAGTCCACGCTACATTGGACCTTATGAAATTCTTGAGAAAGTCGGGATGGTTGCCTACAAGTTATCATTACCACAGGAGTTAGCTCGATTACATGATGTTTTCCATGTTTCCATGTTGAAAAAGTATGTAGCGTACCCTTCACATGTATTGGTGGAACAACCTATTGAGTTGAAGGAAGATTTGAGCTATGTGGAAGAACCACTTACAATCGTCGATAGGAAAGAACAAATATTGAGATCAAAAGTGTTCCCACTTGTGAAAGTTGTGTGGAGAAGGCATTCCATGGAAGAAGATGCATGGGAGAGTGAGGATAGCATGAAGATGCGTTATCCGTATTTGTTTGATTCAGAGAACCAAGGTATGTCAATTTCGGGGACGAAATTTCTTAACTGGGGCAGAATTGTGACAACCCGAATATAATTATGATAAATTATATTTAAATCATGATTAGATTGTGTGATATGTATAATATGTTATTAGTATATATATAATGTAAGTAATTATGTTTAGTTTAATCCTACCTTCATAAAGCTTGAAATATCGAATTAGTTACATATGTGAAATTTTAAAGTTTTCGGTAGGAATGTTCCCGTTTGAGGCTAGTTTTGGCCTTTATGACATAACAATTAACTTGAGGTGTAAACTATATATTTGTAGATATATGAGTTAGGTTTATAAAATAACAAAGGGTTCATCGAACGGACATCCGAGTGGGAAGATATTGTCTTTTTACGAACAGGGGTAAAGTAGTCATTTAGCCTTCAATGATATTTTGTTTTATGTAATGCCACATGTTATATTTTGATTGGACCAAGAGGGGGTGGCCTTATGTCGACTTAAAACCCTTTAATTAATCTCTTCCTTCAGCATATTTCAGCCATTGAAGAGTTTTAACCTAAGGAAAGAGAGTTTTGAAGTTTAGGAAGAAAGTGCGAGGAGAAATTGAAGAAAAATTCATAGAAAAAATACGTAAAAGCCCCTAAGGTATTTCCATCCATAAATCTTGATTATTTTTTTGTATTAATTATTTAAATGATTGAAATAATCATTTTTTTACTAAAATTCCATGTCTTAATATGTATTTATGGATAGATGCAAGTTTAAATAAACTTGAATGTGTAAACCCTTGAGATTGTTTTGTTTAGGAGCCTTCTTTATTCAAACTTCCATATATTTCTCTATACTTACTGGAATTGATTGATTCAAATTGGATATTAACCTGGACTCATATATGTATGACATATCCTAAAATCATGAGAAAATACAAAGAAATGAGTCTTTGGTGAGAGTTTGAAGTTCGGGTATGAAATCTTCCCTAAGGGTGAACGTATGCCCGCCATGTGTTCGATGTTTTGCTTGACATAGCAAATGAACTCTGAAAATTATGCAATTTTAATCTTGTATTGTTAAATATGTTTACTGATGTTGGTTTAAATATCATATAAATTTATGATGTAGAAAAATTATGGAAATTCCTGGAAGTTGAATGAACGATAAAAGAGCCTATAGGGTAGATTTGCTATGTGGTAAAGAAATGGGCATATCTTGCTCTAAGAGACTTAAAATGATGTACCGTCTTTTGTATTGGAATACCAATATGACAAGGATTTAATTTACAAGAATAAATTATATTTGGTCTATGATTTGGATATGTTAAAATACTAGCATGGATTTGGATGGAACTTCACTTGTGATAAATGATTTGAATGGAATCATGTGATGCTTATGGATTGAATTATGTTTAAATCGTTCTTTGGATTATTGATATTATTATGATGATACTAATATTTTAAGAATGATAGGAAGGGAAAAAGAGCTGATTGAACAAGTACTGGATAAAGGCAAGGGCAAAGCCAGTTAAACTGCCAAGGTGAGTGTACTTATGATTTGTTTCATATATAAATATGAATATCGCTCTAAAGTGGATTTATTTGAATAATTTGGTATTCAGTATTTGTTTGGATATTAAAATATCCAGGATTTGTTTGGGTCTTATGATCCAGGATTGGAATTGGACAAAGATCCAATGATTTATTGGAACTAATGTTCCGGGATTTGTTATTGACAATGGACATAATTGTTTGGATCTTATGATCCAGGATTTGTTATTGCCAATGAGCAGAATTGTTTGGATCGTATGAACCAGGATTTTTTTATTGCCAATGGGCAGAATTATTTGGATCTTATGATCCATGATTTGTTATTGCCAATGGGCAGGATTGTTCGGATTTTATATCGACATATTCGATATAGAATTGTTATTCTATTGCAGGGAAGGAGTACCTCACTAAGCTTAATGCTTACGGTTTATATTTTAACAATTTCAGGTTCGTACGCTGCCAGCTAGGATACCATATGACCGGTAGCTTTGAGAGTTGCACCGTTGGAGAGAGCTGGGGTTTAAAAATGGGATTTTATCGTTGTCACACTGAAGATTTTAATATACTCACACATTGTATATATTGATTTAGTATGGATTGAGTTGATCATAGTTAATCACGGTATTGTATGTTCACTTAATTATGACTCTGATATTGAATTTTATGATATAAGAATAATATTATGTTCATTATGCACATTATCTAGGAAAATATTGATGAATGAATCATATTTCCAATGGGCTCAAGATTATGATCTAATTATTCCAATAACAAATGATTAGTATGGATATTGGGTTTTGGGGTGTGAAAATTAGTGGTATCAGAGCGTGGTTGTTAATTCTGAACGTGTGTGACGGTTAGATGGCAGTATTGAATTGATTTGATATTTATGAATTATTTATGTACTAACTAATAGTTTAGTATTATAAACCGTTATTATTGGTTGTTAGAACTTTGTTGTATTACAGATAATTCCAGATGGAACCTGGGAATGGACAACCTAGAGAAGAGGGAGTAGCTTCTCGTACAAACAATACTGAAGTAGAGCAAAGTGTTGCTGGAAGGAATAGAGTGCAGGAGCAGCCTATAGAGATGCAAATAATGGCACAGGCAATATTGAGGATGGAAGAACAACAGGAAAGAAATATGGCATTAATGGAAGAGCAATAGGCTAGATATCTAGAATCAAAGACTGTGGCCAGGATTGAGAGAGAGGCAAGGAAGGAAATGAAGGATTTCATGCATGAGAAGTTTTTGAAGTTGAACCCTCCAGAATATTCAGGGTGAGTTGAACCTACAGAAGCTGAGATGTGGGTCATGGATATAGAAACTATATTTGCAGTTATGAAGTTTCCAGATAACCATAAAGTGAATCTAGTTGTGTTTAAGCTGAAAGGAGAGGCCAAATATTGGTGTGAATCTAGCAACCATTCGGTTCCCAGGATGGAAGGTACTGATGTTATTACTTGGGCTGAATTTATTAAAGCTTTGTATGTTAAGTATTTCCCTAAAGTTTATAGGAGGGAGAAGCTGAGGGAATTTATAAATTTGACCCAAGGGAAAATGTCTGTGAGGGAGTATGATGCTAAATTTACTGCTTTATCAAGATTTGCTACTAAGTATGTGCAGGATGAAGAAGATAAATGTAGTAAGTTTCAAGATGGACTGATTTGGCCTATTCAAAATAGAGTGGCCACTTATGAGTTAGAAGATTATGCTTCTCTGGTAAACAAAGCCACGATAGCAAAAAGGCAAATGAACCAAGGGGTGGCGAGTAGAGAGAGTTTTAAGAAGAGTAGATTTGACGCATCTCACTCCAAGGGAGGTGAGGATGGAAGTGTTAAGATGGAACCTCATAAATTTCAGAGAGGTAGTGGAGATAGTGGTAGAGGTTAGGGGAGATTGGGAAGAGATACCAGGGGTGGAGGATCTATTAGTTCAGCCAGAAAGTCAGGGAGAGGTGAGGCCCCAATAGGAGGTGTCACATGTTTCTTTTGTAAAGAGGAAGGGCATTATAAATTTGAGTGTCCTAAGCTTAAGGGAGTGGAATGCTACCATTGTCATCAAGTGGGGCATGTTAAGAAGAATTGTCCGCAGTTGGAAGAGATTCTAACAGCTACTAGTGAAGCAACAAGCAGAGTGTTACCTCCAGGCAGTGGAGCAAAAAGTGTGGGTAGAGGACAAGCTAGTGGTTCTAGGCCAGGTGGACGAGTCTTTATGATGAAAGAAGCTCAGATTACTCCAGATGTGGTGACAAGTACACTTTCTGTTACTGATAGAAGTGCTTATGTTCTGATTGATCCTGGTTCCACACATTCTTTTGTGTCATATGCATTTTCCATATATCTGAATAGACCATGCACTCATTTAGAGGTGGGGTTGGGTATTTCCATGCCTATGGGGGATATGATTGTAGTTGAATATGTTTTTCATGATTGTGTATTGACTGTGGGGGATAGAGATACAGTTATAGATCTACTTCCATTGGATATTTTTGATTTTGACATAATTCTGGGAATGGATTGGTTATCTAAATATCATGCATCTATGGATTGTTTCTGTAAGGAAGTTGTTTTTAATATGCCTGCTGAGCCTCAATTTAAATTTGTGGGGGAAAGGAAAATTATTCCCATTTTCATCATTTCTGCTATTCAGACGAGGAAATTATTGAGTAAGGGTTGTGAGGGTTTTATTGCATATGTTCTTGACACTAGGAAGGGATCTTTACAATTAGTCGATGTTCCTATTGTACGAGATTTTTCAGAAGTGTTTCCTAGTGAGTTGCCAGGGTTACCTCCAGAAAGAGAAATTGAATTTAGTATTGAATTAGCACCGGGGACAACCCCTATTTATATGGCACCGTATAGAATGGCACCTGCTGAGTTGAAAGAACTCAAAATTCAGTTGCAGGATTTTCTTGATAGGGGGTTCATACAACCTAGTGTATCTCCATGGGGGGAGTCGATTTTATTTGTGAAAAAGAAAGATGGCACTATGCATTTGTGTATTGATTATAGGCAACTGAATAAAGATACAATTAAGAACAAATATCCTTTACCTCGTATAGATGATTTGTTTGATCAGTTACAGGGTGCTAAAGTGTTTTCAAAGATAGACTTGCGATCAGGTTATCATCAGTTGAGGGTGAAGGAGAGTGATATTTCTAAAACTATTTTTCGTACTCGGTATGGTCATTTTGAATTTCTAGTGATGCCTTTTGGGGTGACTAATGCTCCAGCTGTATTTATGGATCTTATGAATCGGGTACTGCATACTTTTGTTGATTCGTTTGTGATAGTTTTTATTGATGATATTCTGATTTATTCACGTGATATGGTTGAACATGAAAAGCATCTCAGAACTATTTTGAATGTGTTGAAAGATAAGCAATTGTATGATAAGTTTAGCAAATGTGAATTTTGGCTTTCAAAAGTTGTATTTTTATGCCATGTTATTTCTAGAGATGGTATATGTGTTGATCCCAAGAAGGTAGAAGCTATTGTAAAATGGGAGAGGCCCAATAATGTCACTGAGGTGAGAAGTTTTCTGGGTTTAGCTGGGTATTGTAGAAGGTTGATTAAGGGATTTTCTTCGATTGCCTTCCCGATGACTAAACTAACCCGAAAAGATGTTAAGTTTGAATGGAATTCTGATTGCGAAAATAGTTTTGACGAATTGAAAAAGAGGTTGGTAACTGCACCTGTTCTTACTATTCCGCATGGTGGAGATGGTTTTGTTATTTATACAGATGCTTCACACCAGGGGTTGGGTTGTGTTTTTATGCAGCATGGTAAAGTTATTGCTTATGCTTCAAGGCAGTTGCGTACACATGAACGTAATTATCCTACACACGATTTGGAACTTGCTGCTATTATCTTTGCTTTGAAATTATGGCGTCATTATCTATATGGTGAGGTATGTGAAATTTTTACTAACCATCAAAGCCTTAAGTATTTATTTACTCAAAAGGAGTTGAATTTGAGGCAGAGGCGATGGATGGAGTTAATTAAAGACTATGATTGTACAATTCACTACCACTCAGGGAAGGCAAATGTAGTTGCCGAATGCTCTGAGTAGGAAGGCTTCGGGCAGGTTATCTTGTATTCGGTGTGCTAGAGTTTCCCACATCATGGAGTTGAGATTGATGGGAGTAGAATTGAAGCTAGCCGATGGGGACAGGTTCTCTGCTCATGTAAGCGTGAGGCCTTTGTTAGCTACCCGTTTTCGTGATTTGCAAAGTCAAGATCCTTTTCTTGAGAAGAAACGACAAGATCTCCGAGATGGTAAGTCTGAAGATTTTTGTATTGTGAATGATGGCACTTTATTGTATAACCAGCGGTTATGTGTGCCTAATGTGTGTGGATTGAAAGAGGAAATTTTAAATGAGGCTCATAATTCCATTTATACTATGCATCCTGGTAGCACTAAAATGTATAGGGATTTAAAGGGGCATTATTGGTGGAATAATACGAAGAAGGAAATAGCTGATTTTGTTGCGAGGTGCCTTATATGTCAGCGAGTGAAAGTGGAGCATCAGAAACCTACTGGTCTGCTTCAGCCATTGCCAATACCGGAATGGAAATGGGATCATGTAACTATGGATTTTGTGATTGGGCTTCCTCGATCTCAGAAGGGGTCAGATTCGATTTGGGTAGTGGTGGATCAATTGACGAAGTCCGCTCATTTTCTAGCAGTCAAGACTACGTATACAGTTGATAGGTATGCTAGATTGTATGTTAATGAAACTATTCGATTGCATGGAGCACCGGTATCTATTATTTCAGATAGGGACCCTACTTTTACATCCAGATTTTGGGATAGCTTGCAGTATGCTATGGGTACTAACTTGAAGTTTAGTACGGCTTTTCATCCTCAGACAGATGGGCAGTCTGAAAGGACAATACAGATTTTAGAAGATATGCTTAGATCTTGTGTGCTTGATTTTAAAGGAAATTGGGATGAATATTTGCCTTTGATAGAATTTGCATATAATAATAGTTTTCAGTCTACTATTGGTATGGCTCCATATGAAGCATTATACGGTAGACGATGTCGTACACCGATATATTGGGGTGAGGTTGGTGAAAGGAAGATAGAGGGTTCAGAATTGATTGAAGTCACCACTGAAAAAGTGAAGATTATTCAAGATAGAATGAGAACAGCTCAAACCAGACAGAAGAGTTATGCGGATAAGCGACGAAAAGATTTAGAATTTCAGAAAGGGGATTACGTGTTTCTTCGGATATCTCCATGGAAAGGAGTTATGAGGTTTGAAAAGAAAGGTAAATTAAGTCCACGCTACATTGGACCTTATGAAATTCTTGAGAAAGTCGGGATGGTTGCCTACAAGTTAGCATTACCACAGGAGTTAGCTCGATTACATGATGTTTTCCATGTTTCCATGTTGAGAAAGTATGTAGCGGATCCTTCACATGTATTGGTGGAACAACCTATTGAGTTGAAGGAAGATTTGAGCTATGTGGAAGAACCACTTGCTATCGTCGATAGGAAAGAATAAATATTGAGATCAAAAGTGATCCCACTTGTGAAAGTTGTGTGGAGAAGGAATTCCATGGAATAATCTACATGGGAGAGTGAGGATAGCATGAAGATGCGTTATCCGTATTTTTTTGATTCAGAGAACCAATGTATGTCAATTTCGGGGACGAAATTTCTTAACTGGGGGAGAATTGTGACAACCCGAATATAATTATGATAAATTATATTTAAATCATGATTAGCTTGTGTGATATGTATAATATGTTATTAGTATATATATAATGTAAGTAATTATGTTTAGTTTAATCCTACCTTCATAAAGCTTGAAATATCGAATTAGTTACAAATGTGAAATTTTAAAGTTTTCGGTAGGAATGTTCCTGTTTGAGGCTAGTTTTGGCCTTTATGACATAACAATGAACTTGAGGTGTAAACTAGATATTTGTAGATATATGAGTTAGGTTTATAAAAAAACAAATGGTTCATCAAACGGACATCCGAGTGGGAAGATATTTTCTTTTTACGAACAGGTGGTAAAGTAGTCATTTAGCCTTAAATGATATTTTGTTTTATGTAATGCCACATGTTATATTTTGATTGGACCAAGAGGGGGTGGCCTTATGCCGACTTAAAACCCTTCAATTAAGCTCTTCCTTCAGCATATTTCATCCATGGAAGACTTTTAACCTAAGGAAAGAGAGTTTTGAAGTTTAGGAAGAAAGTGTGAGGAGAAATTGAAGAAAAATTCATAGAAAAATTACGTAAAAGCCCCTAATGTATTTCCATCCATAAATCTTGATTATTTTTTTGTATTACTTATTTAAATGATTGAAATAATCATTTGTTTACTAAAATTCCATTTCTTAATATGTACTTATGGATAGATGCAAGTTTAAGTAAACTTGAATGCATAAACCCTTGAGATTGTTTCATTTAGGAGCCTTGTTTATTCAAACTTCCATATATTTCTCTATACTTACTGTAATTGATTGATTCTAATTGGATATTAACCTGGACTCATATATGTATTACATATCCGAAAATCATGAGAAAATACCAAGAAATGAGTCTTTGGTGAGAGTTTGAAATTCGGGTATGAAATCTGCCCTAAGGGTGAAAGTATGCCCGCCATGCGTTCGATGTTTTGCTTAACATAGCAAATGAACTCTAAAAATTATGAAATTTTAATCTTGTATTGTTCAATATGTTTACTGATGTTGGTTTAAATATCATATAAATTTATTATGTAGAAAAGTTATGGAAATTCTTGGAAGTTGAATGAACGATAAAAGAGCCTAAAGGTTAGATTTGCTATGTGGTACAGAAATGGGCATATCTTACTCTAAGAGACTTAAAATGATGTACCGTATTTTGTATGGGAATACTAATATGACAAGGATTGAATTTCCAAGAATAAATGAATTTATATTTGGTCTATGATTTGGATATGTTAAATATACTAGCATGGATTTGGATGGAACTTCACTTGTGATAAATGATTTGAATGGAATCATGTGATGCTTATGGATTGAATTATGTTTAAATCGTTCTTTGGATTATTGATATTATTATGATGATACTAATATTTTAAGAATGATAGGAAGGGAAAAAGAGATGATTGAACATGTACTGGATAAAGGCAAGGGCAAAGCCAGTTAAACTGCCAAGGTGAGTGTACTTATGATTTGTTTCATATATAAATATGAATATAGCTCTAAGAGTGGATTTGTTTGAATACTTCGGTATTCAGTATTTGTTTGGATATTAAAATATCCAGGATTTGTTTGGGTCTTATGATCCAGGATTGGAATTGGACAAAGATCCAATGATATTAGTTCCAGGATTTGTTATTGCCAATGGGCAGAATTGTTTGGATCTTATGATCCATGATTTGTTATTGCCAATGGGCAGGATTGTTCGGATTTTATATCTAGATATTCGATATAGAATTGTTATTCTATTGTAGGGAAGGAGTACCTCACTAAGATTAATGCTTACGGTTTATATTTTAACAATTTCAGGTTCGTACGCTGCCAGCTAGGATACCATATGACCGGTAGCTTTGAGAGTTGCACCGTTGGAGAGAGCTGGGGTTTAAAAATGGGATTTTATCGTTGTCACACTGAAGATTTTAATATACTCAGACATTGTATATATTGATTTAGTATGGATTGAGTTGATCATAGTTAATCACGGTATTGTATGTTCACTTAATTATGACTCTGATATTGAATTTTATGATATAAGAATAATATTATGTTCATTATGCACATTATCTAGGAGAATATTGATGAATGAATCATATTTCCAATGGGCTCAAGATTATGATCTAATTATTTCAATAACAAATGATTAGTATGGATATTGGGTTTTGGGGTGTGACATAAAGTGTGTTAGTAAATATCGGGGAATGGTAAGTGTGAGGTCAAGGATAAATGTATTAATGAAGAGAAAATGGTGTTTTCTAATAAATGATCTTTAAATGACAAAATGATTTCTTGTTGAACAAAGTAATGAAATCAATGGTTTTATAACTTGGAAATGTGCAAATCCCAAAAGGGTAGGGGTGTTAATGAAGTGTTAATGAGTTAAAAACATTCAAGAAGTTAGTTGGTGTAACTTAACAATATTTTTGGGAAATAGCACCGGTGTAAATAGAGAAAAACGAAACTTTGGAAACAAATGCGTAAAATGGTAATTTTACATAAAGAGGAACATTTTTAGGAAATAAAAATGTTGGAAATGTGTTACTCAAAAAGGGTCCTAAATGGGAATGGTTTTCAGAATGAAATCAACATTAAAATGGACATGAAATGATGATTTTCCAAAGTGTAACACAAATATAGGGTAGTGGTCCCTAGATTTTGGCTTCGGCTAGTAAAAGTGATAATGTGGACGTGAAAAAGTGTTAAAACAGAAAATAAAGGAAACTCGGAGGAACCGACAAAAATTAAGAAGGTCCCGTAGCCCCAGGGTGAAAGACCCAAAATCATTAGCCAGAGCATATGGTGGCATAGCTGGCGGCGTAGAGCCCGTTAAAGTACGCGATATTTGGGAGATTTTGAGAAAAAGATAAAGATAAAATAAATGTGAATAGTGGAATTGGTAACGTAATCTGGTTAAGAGATGATGAAGAAAGTGGAAAATGATCATGATAAAGGTTGTGCTAAGAAAATGAGAAGGACAACCTAATATGAATAATGAAATTGGATAAAGGTTTCGATTGAAAAGATAACTTTTGACAAGAAAGATTGAAATGTACTAAATCCATGTAAAGTGAAAGAAATGGTAAATTTGAAGCAATTGATGGGTCATTAAGCAACCTAATAAGGTTTTAACCCATAATTAACACAATGTATGTGTTCTGAACGGTCTTCAAGAAGGAAAAATAAGTATTTTCTAGTGTCGAGCATGCATATGTTGAAAGGGGTAAAAAGGGAAAAGGGGGGTCTTTTACAAGATTAGTGTGATTTAATCAACTCACGTAGGGGACTAATTATATAGTCTATTTTCTGTCGTTCGATTCTATTTTTCATTGTTGTATTTCCCACTGGGATTTCATCTCATTCTTACGACAGGTTGTACGTGATTTCGTAGTTTGAGAGCGTTATACAGATAAGTATTCTTTTATTTTACGTTAGTAGATTTGAATATTTGAATTCAGGGGATGATTTTCACGGGTCCCACATGTAGCTTGAGATAAATTGGAATCGTATGTTAAACAACTGAAATGTTAATTAAATAAAAGTGGATTAGTAACATTATGTAGGTTGTCTCATTGAACTTCACACCCAACATCCGGAACGGACCGGGTTGATCGTGGGTAACCCTTAAATTCAAGTCGAGGCATTACAGATGTTGCCGACCAAATTATATTGACTCTTAAATTTATGCGAACCGATCATTGTGTACAATACCAAATGACCTTCTTCATAATTTTTATACAAAGGTTTAGACGCATAAGCTTTCAACCGTATTTATTCTCGATATTTGGGTAATTCAGCATCAACTTGGTTATTTACTTGGTCATAATGCACATTATCCGTATCCATCAGCTAGTGGTTTTGATGATGGTGGACTCTGTAAGAACCATAAATTAGGTTGGTCAAAGGACTATGCGTTGGTGAATCATTCATTAGTTCCATCCGGTGGGTTTCCATTATGCGTCGAGTGTCGGTAATTCTTTTGGAACATATGGTACATTTTCCCCCATGGAATCTTATAGTCTTAAGACATATCCCACATTAGTAAATGAAATTCAACATCTTACAAAGACTTAAAGTTTTTGTTCATACAAGGGTTGCACAAACATGAAATCTTGTCACTGTTAAGATTTCTGTTAGCATATTTAACAAATTCACAAACGCCCTTTAGATAATTATTGGATACTCTATTACTATCCACCATCCACTCTTTGTATTGTGGAAAATATATTAAATAGTCATTGAAATTCAAGTCATATATATAAATAGGTTGAAAAAAGGTCATATTGGATACAAGAACTCTCAGTTTATAATTTAATAAAATTCATTCAACCCGATCATTCAATAAATATGAAATAAATCCCAAAAAATCAAGATGTCATTAAACCCTAAAAGATTATAATTAAAATAACATATGATGTTAATATATGGCCCACATAATTAAAACCTTACAAAATTGTTCCCAAATAAAACATTGTTCATCACCTAATCCTGACAAACAAATGAATTGGCCAGGCAATATAACAATTTTGATAATATTTTAACAGAGGCCCTTCATCGGATTCAAGATTCACAAGCTCATTTTCGTAACCATCGTATACTTTTTCAACCAATATCTAAGCTTCACCCACATATAAAGGGCGACTGTGGATATGTGTTCCAATATTCATGGAAACGAGAGTGAACGTGCCAACGACTCTACTATTGTACAAGTCCTTTAAATAATACGCCTCGCCATAGTCTCCGTTCATGGATGACAATGATCCATAGAATATTGTAGGAGGAGGCACTTAGGAGGGGAAACCTCGAGGGGTGGGATAGGGGAATTTTTGAAAAGGTATTTGTGAGGGTAAACCATATTATTGAGTACATTACTAAAGAAACCCCTTGATTTCATTCCTCATTATTGCCATGTTGATACTAACATTGCTAGGTTCCCTCATAAGCTCTGACACCTCTCCTTTTGTCCTAGCCTGTTCTTTCACCTGGATTAACACGTGACTCTTCACCAAAGAGATCTCGTCCAATAGAGGTGTAATGTGATGTAATTTTCTACTTGGCATATGTGATCCCACTCCTCTTGTCCTCCCTATTTCGTCCTTCCCAAGTACCTTGGATTGGGCTTCTAGTTCAATGTCATAGGTTCTGCACTCGAACTGACTCATTGTCATGTCTTCTATCATTTCCTGTAACATAACTTTTATATTTAAGACTATAATTTTAATATTTATCTATTATATCATGTATATATATGATAAGTAAATTCAAACTCACTAGAGTCGGAGCCAATTTATTTGAGAATTTATTGGTCTCTTTTTCTCATCGGGCATCGAAGTACAAGTTGACCCAATTAGCATCTTTACATTCGTCCAGATTCCCCTTGGTCTTGTTCGCCCATTCAACCCTCAAATCATCATATGATATTGCCCACATTTGTGGAGATCGAATTCTTTGCCTTGTTATGTTTATTTTTGTCCCTTTCAGTTAATTTTACTTCACTGACCTTATTTTTTAAGAAGTTTTTCCATTGGTCTGTGGGCATTTGAACATTTAAGAGAACTCTGCCTTTCAACCCCAATATATAAGAAGTTGATGCTCCCTTAGGAAAAAAGTTATTCTGAAGGTTCTTTCGATAGTTTCTCATATGTACAGATACTTAGGAAATAACCCTTGCCTTCGAACCGAATGGCAATGTCTTATAAAGTTGATCCCGAATGACATCCTTTATGGAAGTATCAACTTTCTTCCTATTTTCTGTGAACCAGATGCCCACAATCATTTTCAAGAGACGAATAATGGGTTTTATAACTCTGGACGTAATTTTTTTAACAATAAGACTATTCCTCGTCATGGAGAACCCAATGGGATTCTTATCATTGGCTTGGTATTCCTCAATAGTGGGAGGTGGTGGTATTGGATTAACAGGGTTTATTAATTTTGGTGATTCGAGATGGAATGGAAGACTAAATCTTCGATGGAGTAAAGTATTTCCAACCCGTGGGTCATGAGAATTGAGGTTGGAGTGTAGGAGAGTGCCTAGTTGTCGGTGTTTTGTTATTTCTTTGATCATTTTCATTTTTGTTCGACATTGCCCACAATTAAAGAAGAAAAATTAACGAGGAATGTATGACAGTCATGTTTATGACTATATATATATACATTTTTAACGGCTTTTAAAACATGATCTATGTGTCTAATTTCCATCCAATCAATATAGTTTTTAAAAATTTATGAAATTTTGCACAAGACCAACTGGGTTATGTATTTATGATTAACATATAAAGGGACATGACATGAACTTGAAATCCTTTCCTCTTCAACTTATTTGCAAGATCACTTTTTATGTGCATATGTCGCGAGACGTCACAATCTGAGTGAATGCTCTCTTAATAAAGTTGTATTCACAATGGATGAATATTTTTTCTGCCTTTTCTAACAGTGCCACCAACGTCAGTGCCCTGTCGAGACTATGAAGGAGAAATATATTCTCTACTGCCTCATCCCAGTGTTCTGGCAAAGAAAATAGAACAAAATTGAATAGGTAATCTTTCAAGAGATCAACTCCACGATTATTTAGGTAATGAAACTGTTCAATTTTCCTATTCCCATACTTGTAAATTAGAGTTCCCTCTATATGGCGCACACTAATTGAAGATATTATAGTGCGGTATAATATCACCCTCTTGTACACTTGTTGAAAGTAATTATAACTATGACTCATGTTTTTTTGAGGAAATATATAGAAGGATATTGTGAATATAAGTCCTAGAGGTAATAGATCTAATCAATCCTAAACTGATTATTATTTTTCAACCGATCAATCATACACAATAAGTCCAATTTAATTTCATTTTAATTAAATTAATCTTAAAATTACTATACGTCCATCAAATGTGCAAGCGCTTCCATTAATTTATGTTCGCCCCAACAACAACCATTTAAAGAAGGGGTGAACATGGCCACAACAGTTAACCAAACAAATGTATGCATTAATATTCATCTGCACACTATCAATACGTCCAATTTAAGTTCATTTAAATTAAATTAATCATAAAATTACGATGTGTCCACCAAATGTGCAAGCCCTTCCACCAATTTGTGTTCACCCAAATGACAACCACTTAAGGAAGGGGTGAACATGACCACAACAATTAACCAAAGAGATATATGCCTTAATATAAATATGCACAGTATCAATAAGAACAATTGAAGTTTATTTTGATTAAATTAATCCTAAAATTACTATGTGTTCACCAAATATGCAAGCCCTTTAATAAATTTTTGTTCACCCAAACATCAAAAACGTAAAAAAGTGGTGAACAAGGCCACAACAGTTAACCAAACAGATATATGCATTATAATTCATCCATACAGTATCAACAAGCCCAATTTAAGTTCTTTTTAATTAAATTAATCGTAAAATTATGATGTGCCCACCAAATGTGCTAATCCTTCTACCAATTTGTGTTCACCCTAACTTCAGCCCCACTAAAGGAAGGGGTGAAAATAGACACAACAGTTAACCAAGAAGTTATAACTATGTATAAGACGGTTACATAAAAGAAAATATAAGTAAAATTACTTGAATAAAGAAAGCACCTAAAATCAATTGAGCTTCAATATTTTTTATTCAATTTCATGCGCACATGGAAGGAAAAGAAAATGTATTAACATATTATTTAATCTAAAATGTTACCAAATGCCTATATTCTAAACATGTAATTTGTGCATCTCATGTTGCTTAAAACTTTCATTTACGTCGAAAGTGTATTCATTATAAATACATGTATGTCTTGTACGTGTGCACATATGTGTGTATATATGTGTGTGCATGTGAGTATACCCAATTTTAATTTAATTTAATTTCACATTCATATACCCAATTTCACATTTACAATTTGCGCGCGCACACAAACACGCACATATATACACGGAATGATGTTTACAATTTCACTATTCTAATGTGTATATAGCCAATTTCACAATTTTAATGAGTATATACCCAATTTTTCATATCTAATTTCACTATTCTAATGCTTATATACCCAATTTTACATACCCAATTCAATTTACACACACACACACACATATATATATATATATATATATAGAGAGAGAGAGAGAGAGAGGTTTAAAAGTAAAACTAAAAGAATGAACTTTTTAATGAACCTAATAAGACATTAAAAATAACCCAATTTTAATTCCTATATTGTAATTGGTCTGCGTCAGCGGTAAAGGACATGCATTTGACGCACGTATTTTTAATATAAACACACCTTACTCCCACCCCCACCCATCCCCTCTCCAAACTTGAAACCCCCACCTGCTTCTAGCCTCCACCATCACCTGTTGGCCCAACCCGCAAACATCCCGACACCACCTCCGGAACACCTCCACCACCACTTCTTCACCACCTGCTACACCAGACCCAGCAACCGGAACTAAAAAAAAGCAATTGGAACAAAAACAAACCCAATGTCAAAACCCAAATTTCACAAAATCTATTTGTGACAATGAAACCCTGTTTGCAAAAATCAAGCAACCCAAAATTGATTGGTTGCAAAACCACATCGTAACGCAAAAATGGTTGGTTGCAAAACCCAACACTGGAACCAAAAGAAACCCATCACATTCCACCACCATCCCACCGTGTCCCACCCTCTACCATAAAAAAGTGTGTATACCAATATAAAAATGGATTTCTAGGCTTTACGGGTTTATTCCAATGAATTTTTTTGTTTGTTTAGGTGGGTTTTATTCCGATTGTGGATTTCAAAATTGTCATTTTTCTCTTGGGGATTTTAAAATTGATTGTGTGTGTGTGTGTGTGTGTGTGTTGGTAATCTCGATATTTTGGGTCTTTTCTAGGTTATGGCAGGTGGTGAGGAGGTCATGGTGGGTTATGGCAGATGGGTGGGGGTAGGGGTAAGGTTTGTTAAGTGTGTGCATATATTAAAAAACACGGGTGTCCATTCCCACTGGTGCAGACCAATTACAACAAGGAATTAAGGGTTATTTTTATTGTCTTATTAGGTTTATGATAAAGTTCATTCTTTTGGTTCACTTTTGAACCTCTCTCTCTCTTTCTCTCTCTCTCTCTCTCTCTTTCTATCTATAGATAGGTAGATAGATAGATAGATAGATAGATAGATAGAGAGAGTGAGTGAGTGAGTGAAATTGTGAAGTGAAAGAACACTATGTGAGTTTAATTTATATTATCAAAAGGGGTAACGATCTAGATCCTTGGCCCATACTATGACCCATTTACTTCCCTAACTTGGTCACGGTCTTAAGTCGTGACCCACATAATCATTGAGATTGGTTAAGGTCCCAAACCATGACCAATTGAAATTTAATTCCCTCACTATTAGAGGTCACGGTTAGAAACCATGACTATAAAAGATTGAGATTGGTCAAGAATGGATCATGGTCTAAAGCCTTGACCATCCACTTGACAAAAATGGCTCCAAATTTCCTGCCTAAAGGGTCACGATTTGGTCACGGTCTAAAGAAGTGACAATGAGGGTCAACTGTAGAACCGTGACCAATCCCCTGTCTATATTACCTTAGATATTGGTCACTGCCTTGGTCAAGAAGTTTTTATAGTGGTTATGGATTTGGACCGTGACCACCTTGATCTGGATTTCTACCAGGATCATTTTTAGTTTTTGTCATAATATCCTTGATGAATTTGGGTCTGGAGAAAAATAGGACCCGTCGGGTAATCGGGAATGACTCAATCTGCCTAAAATTAAATGAATCCAAAGACGGTTAAGGGTATACCAAACCCATATCTGACCCATTTATAAGCCTAGAGGGGACCTTTTGATCAAATACACTTTTGAACCTCTTTAAGAGGATCACAACCATATTAATTGGAACTTGTTGAGAAAAATGCCCAAACCAGATGAATTATTGTTACTCAATTCCATGATCAGGTTGTATTGTGTCAATAATCTTCATCAAATACTTTTCATCCTTACCAAAAGAGTTATCATATACGAACTTTCACCATTTATATACTCATGCATTTTTCTAGTTCTTTGAGCCTTTTATCCAACAAGTCTGAAGAAGAATGACTTTCCTCTGGCTTTTTATAAAACCTTAGGTTTAGCTTTGATAATGGGGAAGCAAATCCCTCTAATTAATTTTGGCAGAAAATTTTAGATTCTGAGCCCTGTACTTCCTATGGATTCTCCTTTGTTGGTTAAGAGAAATCACCACCACTGGTTCTCTTCTCTATGATTTTGGTGGCTGCACCAAATTCCACATGCCAGGGATACTTGTTTGGGCTTAACCACTTTTAGCCTCCATGGCATTTTACGTGACTAAGAATTTGTCTCAGTAATGCGTTCTATCTAGGCTCAAGTGCAAGCCTGTCGCGCTAGTAATAATTCGACAAGTCGGGATCGTTTCCACAAGGATTAGAAATTGGCACTTTTTAGTAACGTAGGAATAGTTATTTAACCTTCAAATGATTTCTCCAAAGAAAAGAAAAGAAAAGATGATTGATGAGTTCAAATTTCCAATTGGTGATGAAATAAAATGTGCACAAAGATACTAAGAATTGTAAAAAAATTAGATTTGAAAATGAGAGAAAATAGGGTGGAGTACAATCCCTCAAACCTTAGTAAATTACCATATAGAATACTAGAATTGTAAATTGAAATTTTTGACTAAATCCAATCTTTATAAATCCTAAGCATTACATATATGAGGGAACTAGCCCACATCATATGAAATCAAAGGCAAATACAAAGCGGTGAATGGACAATTACACTTGCATAGTGTTCTTAAACATCCCAAGTACCTAAGGCAAGAGAGATTAAAAGATCGGCTATGTTCGTATAATTTCCATACACGATTCGGTCAATATTTAATTTACCCTCTATTTTCTACATGGGTAATTCACCTCGGAATGAGTTCATGTACTCCAACCCTTGAAAATTTAGCTAGACATGGTTTTATTAGAAAGCAAATTCATAACAATATATGGAATTATGGATCTAACAAACATTGTTAACAAATTGCAAAACAATTGAGAATTGAATTGAAAATAAAATAAAGAATAAATAAGAGAATGAAAAATTGATACTTGTATTCAGCAATAGGGAAAAGAGATGAACTTGAATCCAGAAAAATTCTTCTTCCTCAAACTTACAAACTAGGTTTTTTTCTTTCTAAAAATATAAAATTATCTACTTGAAGAAAAACTAAAAAGACTCTCTCAACTTCGACTCCCTTTGGAAGGATGTAGGGCTTGAACTTTTATAGCACCAACTAGCACGAATTGACAGCTAATATCGATGAGTTGTGCAAGATATTCCAAGATTTGTACCTCATGAGCTCCATAATTAATGCCAGAAATTCGAACAGTAGGACCAGTCCGGATCCCATCGGATCGGTTCGTTTTTCAGTAACCGAATCGGTTCTTTTTTATTTCCACCAGATCGGTCCGAATGCTATCGAATTGGTTCTGTTATCATCGGTTCGACATCAATCCGGGGTCTACTGGAATGGTGACATTTTGGATCGATCCGAGATAAACTGGATCGGTCCGATTTTCTTTAATTTTAACTTTTTCTTTCCATCTTTGACTGGTTATAACTTTCGATCACGAGCTCCGATTGGGTTGTCATTTCTTCCGATGCTCTTATGAAATAAGGATATTCAACTTTCCTTTAGGCTTCGTAAATTTACGCTTTTGTCCTTTGACTTGTCTTCCTTTGTTCTCTTCCTTTCTTCCGATTTATTTCTTTCTTTTGTTGCACTAAATTCCTGTAAAATCCATAAGAAATACACGAAACTCGGGGTACTCGTTAGAAATAGTCAATGGCAATGATATGGGATAAAAACGATTCAATTACTTTGTTCGAGATATCAAAATCACTAACTTAAGAGGCTAAATTCAGAAGAATTTATGCTTGGTCAAATCCTCCTAACTTAGAACTTTGCACATCCCGGGCAATGTAAATGAAGCTACCCAAAGTTCTATTTTTGAGATTTATTTTATTTAACTAAAATTCCACTTTTGCAGGCATGCGATTGTATTGAGAATATGCAACAAGCCTTTAAACCCCTGGGTCACCCTAGTAGGACGAGTTTTGTCTCGTGAGGGTTTGCAGTGAATACACCCACAAAATTCTTTATCGACTCAAATAAATATCAAAATACTTAAAAATTGTACAATTTAAACTTTTTGAAAAATAATCACCAGAAATTCATATTCAAATTTCTCAAACCATAGTGTGTGTGTGCAAAGCCAGAAATTAAACCTCAAATTTTCACCGATTGAGCATTACGTTACTTTTCGAAAATTCGTTTTGATTCAAATTCTTACGGATGCACTCACAAACGAATCACTCGGATTGTGGATATTTTCTCTCGGTATGCATGATATAAAGAGTAAATATAATGGACACAAATTCACGCTTACAAAATTGAAAATAAGGAAATATATGGTGACAAGATCTCATCATTGGAATATAGTTATTAGGAAACGGGAAACATCATCTCTTTTCCATGTAATCTCTTTTATTATCTTTTTCTGTTTTAACTCTCCACACGGTAATCAATTTCGCAATTTGGACTCAGTTAGGACTTTTTGGGTTTTTAAGGTGTATTGGGTAAAATTGGAATGGTTGGAATGTTCGGAATTGGAAAATGTCCTTATGACGTCCATTAGTGCTTTTTCGGGCATTTGCTCAATTTTCTCTTTTTGTTTCTATTTTCATTTTTTTCTTTTCTTTTTTTGAGCATTTTTTTCTGTTTTTCTCTTGCCTTTTTTTATTGCACAATTTGGACTTACTTGATGAATTTTCTCAATTTTCACAATTCCGAACTATTTGGGTTTTTCGGGTTATCAAACGAAAGGGAAATATTTTATTAGGCTTCAAATTGGGTTGCAAAGGGATAATTTTTTCACAACATTTTTTATAGCTAATATTTTTGGGTTAAACAAACGAGGGCCTACTTCATTGTCCAACTTGCTAATCACAATACCATATGCATCTGGAAATTAATTAAGTTTAGAGATATATTTAGCACGAATTTCGAGACAACATTTCACATATTTTCCATAACCGATCAACACAAAGGATTGAGATCATCAACGACTTATTAAAACGTTGAAAAGGACTTTGAGTTAATCATAAGCTTGGATTGATTTAAAACTCATTAAAAATTGAAAGGCTTGAAATCGCACCGGGCTTTATTAATCTCCACACTTATTTGTTAAGTCGTCAATTTTCTTTCAATTTCCATCTTCGGTCAATTTTGGCTTAGTACATTTAGTTTTTACAATTTGAGACTTTAAATAGAATAAAGGTGACATTTTTGAAAAATTTAAATTCCAATTTTTATTTATTTTGAAGAAAAATATTTTTGGCTTTTTCAAAAAATTTCAATTTTTTTTTAATATGCGAAGTTTTATGAATACGCACTTATCATTCCCCCTAACTTAATCTTTTGCATTGTCCACAATCAAAAGGACGAGAAAGCTAAAGAGGACGAAATAAGGAGTGCAATAAATAAAACAAGCAAAGTACTATAATAAAACTGTGTAGTACAACATAGCTGGGGAAACAAAAGATAAAAAAACAGGACACCATAACATAACAACACATATCATAAACAGAGAAACGGGGCTGCCTATGGGGCTGGTGGGTGGTGGGAGCTAATGGGGGCAGTGGGGTCATAAGGATCATAAAAATAAGCAGGAAGGGGGGCGTTGGGACCCAACTGGAGGCGGTAAGGATCAGCCTACATACGCAGCATCATACTTGTGTCCCGTTGGTATGAGGTCATAAACTCGTCAAAGCGTGTCTCAAGAGAAGCAACGCACTCGGTGAGACCCATACCAACTGGAACATAATCCGGATCAGCAGTTTCATCATACTCATCCTCTTCTCCTTCTTCCATCTCAACATCTTCATCAGGAACAGACTCGTCCTCAGCAGCAGCCTCATCACTCGAGGTATCACTGTCACCTCGACGCGCACGGATCAACTGGATTTGCTTGTCACTTCGGGTGCGGGATTCTTGCCCAAGTGGCTTGGGCAGGTTTATAAGATCTTGCGGGGGAATAATACCGACATCATTAAGAAAAGAGGTAATGATATGACCATACGGAAGAGGGGCCCTACCTTTTTGGTCTAGTGCTGCGCAAATGATATCATTGTAAAATGTGCGGGCCAAATTGATAACAGTGGCATGGTCAAACAGGTGATACACTATTGTAGCTTGACACGGGCGCATAGCCGAGTCATTTGAAGTTTGCAAAAGGTTGGCACAAACGATGTGAAAAGTGATACGTCCCTTGTCGGGTAACCGACCAACAAGATAAGTCTTGATATTCCAAACCAAACCCGACGCGATTCGAGACATGCAAACATCTTTGGAAACAGCTGGATCATGGCTGGGATATGAAAATTGGGATGGATTGATCACACCTTTAGATTCGAGTTTCCGGGACAGAAGTTCAAGCGAGAATGGTATCGGTATCGGTGTCGAGTCGACAAAGGCTTGAGATTCAAAATCTACGGTACGGACGAGCGAACCGTAAAACTGACGCACTTCATTCTCCCATGCAGCCTCATATAGTTCGTTGAAAAATATGCACCATCCTCGTGACATGAACATACCAGTGACAGAATTAGGAAGCTGGTCCCAAAGAACCTGACGCTCAATGTGGATTTTTCGCCTTGGACCGGAAAAACGGCGGCACCAATTGGCCTCACAGCGGGAAGGATATTCGCCATTGCCATCGGGCAGGACTTCAGTTGAATTATATTTCTGGGGAGCAGCCATGGTAATGGAAGAACGAGACAGAAAGTGAGAGAGGAGAGTGGAGATGGAGGTGTGAAAGAAAGGGGAGGGGGTATGTGGTTATTTATAGGTTGGATGGTGGGTAGGGGGGAAAGAATTGGGGGGAAATAAGGGGGGACGAATTTTTGGGGAGAGGAAGGGTTTGGGGAATTAAATGGGGTGGGGATTGAGGAGGTGTTATCGTCGGGGAAAACAACCTACAGACGACCAGATCGATCCCGATTCAGATCGGACCGGTCCGGTTTCTTTTTTATTTTAATTCTTTTTTATGTCGGATCGATTCCTTTTTTATAGGCCCGGACCGATCCGGTCTGTTGAAATGCCTGCTTTTTCCTGCTTTACTTCAGGGGCCATCGTCATCTTGATTTCTCTACTCCAACACTCCCTCCAATGCAATTGGACCTCAAAACTCTCATCGAAACTCGAAACGCTCCTGAGGCATGTGTTTGATTCCCATCCCTGGTAGTGACACACAACTTTGACTTCCTAACTAGCCTAACATCCTATGACTACTATACACAACATTCACCCCATGCATGTCGGGGGTGAGACGACCTCACCTTTCTTGTTCAGTCAATCCCCATAAATGGGGTCCGACAACCAGATCGTGTCGGCTTCCATTACAACCTCTTCCAAATACGGCTTGAGACGTTGTCCGTTAACCTTGAATGTGTTTCCCCCTTTTTATCCTCTAGTTCAACAGCGCCATGGGGGAATGCTTCCTTCACAATGAATGGACCTGACCATCGTGACCGCAATTTTCTAGGAAATAAGTGCAACCTCGAGTTGTAGAGAAGTACTTTTATCCCGAATGAAACTCCTTACGTCGGATGATTCTGTCGTGAGCTCGTTTCATTCGTTCTTTTGAGATTTTAGCACTTTCATACGCATCATTACGTATTTCTTCCAACACATTCAACTGAAGTTTACGTGTTTCACCGGATTTTTCCATGTTAAAGTTCACCCTTTTGATAGCCCAATACGCTTTGTGTTCAATTTCAACAGGAAGATGACAAGGTTTTCCATATACAAAATGAAATGGGGACATCCCAAGGGGATTCTTATATGCAGTTCGATAAACCCAGAGCGCATCATTCAATCTGAGAGACCAATCTTTCCTGTTAGGTTCGACTGTCTTTTCCAAGATATTCTTGATTTCCCAATTGGCAAGCTCGACTTGGCCTTTCGATTGAGGGTGATAAGTCGTTCCATCGGCCTATTGCAAAAATGAGTGCCATTATCACTGATGATAGCCTTAGGAACTCCGAATCAAGAAATTATGTTTTCTTGAATGAATTTTATCAGCACCTTATTGTCATTCGTCCTTGTAGCTATGGCCTCTACCCATTTTGATATGTAGTCTACTGCGACGAGGATGTATAAAAAACCAAAAGAGGGTGGAAAAGGCCCCATGAAGTCAATACCCTAGCAATCAAACAACTCTAAGATAAGTATGGGGGTCAATGGCATCATGTCACGGCGAGTAATAACTCCCATTCTTTGGCATCTATCACATAATTTGCAGAAAGTATTCATATCCCGGAAGATTATCGGCCAATAGAGACCGCTTTGCAGGATTTTCACAGCAATTTTATTTTTGGAGAAATGAACTCCACATGCTTCCGTATGACAAAATCGGATTACCCCTTGAATTTCTTCATCAGGTACACATCTTCGAATGATTTGATCAGCACAATACTTAAACAAATATGGATCATCATAAAAGAACATGCGTGACCAGGTAATGAACTTCCTTCTCTCTTGCGGAGTCCAATTGGAGGGAATAGCTCCAGCGACAAGGTAATTTACTATATCCACAAACCAAGGAAGAGAAGAAGTAGCAAAAATATTTTCATTCGGAAAATACTCGTCTATGGGGATGGGATCAATAGGTTCGTCGGACGAGAGGCGTGACAAATGGTCAGCAACGATGTATTCTACTCCTTTCTTATCTTGAATCGAGAGATTAAACTCTTGTAGGAGTAGGATCCACCTTATTAGGCGCGGTTTGGCATCTTTCTTGGTCAGAAGATATTTGAGGGCCGAGTGATCAGTGAAGCAAATGATGGGCGACCCAACAATGTAAGAGCGGAATTTGTCGAGAGCAAAAATGACTGCTAGTAATTCTTTCTCCATTGTGGAGTAGTTAAGCTGGGGGCCAGACAATTATTTACTGCTAGCATAGTAAATAACATGATCTTTCTTGTCTTTTCTTTGTCCAAGAACAACCCTAATCGCGTAAACACTTGCATCACACATAAGCTCAAATGGGAGTGACCAATCGGGAGCTTGCATAATAGGAGAAGAAATTATCATGCTTTTGAGTTTATCGAAAGCTTCTTGGCATGCGTTATTCCACTCAAACGGAGTGTCCTTCATGAGAAGATTACTCAAGGGTCTAGAAATGGCACTAAAGTTTTTGATAAATCTCCTATAAAATCCAGCATGGCCTAGAAAGGACCTCACATCTTTAAGCGATTTTGGCGGGGGTAACTCAGCTATTACTTCTATTTTTGCTCGATCAACCTCAATTACCCTAGATGAGACTATGTGGCCCAGAACTATGCCCTCAGTGACCATAAAATGGCATTTTTCCCAATTGAGGACTAAGTCTTTTTCCACACACCGGAATAAAACCCTTTCAAGATTAGCTAAACATTGGTCGAAAGATGAACCGAAGATGCTGAAATCGTCCATGAACACCTCAAGGCCTTTTTCTATCATGTCGCTAAAGAGACTCAACATGCACCTTTGAAAATTTGCTGGCGCATTACATAACCCAAAAGGCGTACGTTTGCAGGCAAACGTACCAAATGGACATGTAAAAGTCATCTTTTCTTGATCAAGTACATCCACTTCAATCTGATTATAGACAGAATACCCATCTAGGAAATAATAATAAGGATGGCTCGCTACTCGTTAAAAATGGTCTTTTCTTGTTCTGGCATTGAGCTTTCGATAATCAATGCAAACACGCCACCCGGTGGTGGTGCGTTAAGGTATTAATTCTCCCTTAGCATTTTCAACCACGGTCATACGCGACTTCTTTGGAACGACCTGAATTGGGCTTACCCATTTACTATCGAAAATGGGATAGATAATCCCAGCATCTAACAATTTGATGATTTTCGCTCAAACTACATCTTTCATGGTATGGTTCAGTCGCCTTTGCATCTCTTGCGAGGGCTTCACCTCCTCCTCGAGATGGATTTTATGGGTACAAATCAAAGGACTTATACCTTTTAAATCTTCTATAGTCCAACCAAACGCACTCATATGCTTCCTCAACACATTCAACAACACGCCCTCTTGATCTTTTTTTAAACTAGACGAAACAATAACAGGAAATGTATCATCTTCTCCTAGAAAAGCATATTTTACATGAGAGGGTAGTTTCTTTAACTCGATAGTAAGAAATATATCTTTAGAAGGGATCATGAGCGACTCCCTCGGGGGTAATTCTTCAAATCTAGAAATCCAGTCAATATTTCTTAACTTCTCAAAACTCAATTCTTCTTGCAACCAAGATCCTAACTCTTCCACTTCACGCTCAAACTTAGTATAAGAACTCTTATTGTCAACACCTTGCACTAAACAAACTTCCAGTGCATCTCCACCTATGCTCTTCTCAATTTTCTCATCCACTACCTCTTCAATAAGATCAACCTCGTGAATTTCATCCTCATCACCCATTTGGTTAGCAACATTGAAAATATTGGTCTCAAGAGTCATGTTTCCAAAAATAAGTTGCATTTGGCCATTACGTGTATTGATCAAAGCATTAGCAGTAGCTAAAAATGGACGACCCAAAATTATGGGAACATGATTACTTGAATGGAGGGAAGGCTCCGTCTCCCAAATGATAAAATCAACCGGGAAGTAGAACATGTCCACTTGAACTATCACGTCCTCCACAACCCCACGAGGCACTTTCACTGTTCGATCTGCTAACTGTAGAGTGATTCGGGTAGGTTTAAGTTCACCTAAATCAAGTTGCTTATAGATAGAGTATGGAAGGATGTTCACACTCGCACCTAAGTCAAGCAAAGCTTTTTCGACTCTACTCTCTCCTATAACACACGAAATTGTAGGTGCACTAGGATCCTTGAATTTTGGTGGAAGATCATTAAGAAGGATCGAGCTCACATTTTGTGCCAAAATGACATTCTTCTTCACCTTAAGCCATCGTTTGATAGTCAAAAGATCTTTAATGACTTTGGCATATGTTGGAATTTGTTGGATAGCATCCAGAAATGGCAAGTTCAACTTCACTTGCTTCAGAACATCTACGCGAAGCCCCCTTTTTGGGTGGTGCCAAGCATTGAGAAAATGGAGCAGCAGTGGGCAGTTTTACTTCAATTTCAGGTTCAACTTCTTCATCCTTATCATCCATGTGCAATGGGTTCTCCTCAGATTCTGAAGCTTCTTTAGCTTTAGATTCCTTGGGAGGTGGTGGCGCTAAATCAGTTACGCTACCACTACGTAGAGTAGTGACAACTTGACATTATTCTGGAAAATCCTATGAAGTAGAGTTAACCGTAGTTTTTCCTTGAAGAGGGGGTCTTTGGCCTTGAGCTGGGAATTTACCTTTCTCTTGAGTATTCAATGCAGATTGCAACCTAGAGATGCTAGTATGAACCTCCGTGAACATTCGATCATACTTAGCATTGATCTCCTTTTGAGATTGGATGAATTGATTTAGATTACGCTCAAGAGATCGCCTAGGTGGAGTGACATAAGGACCAGGAGGTGGTACCTGCATAGGGGTTTGCATTGGAGGAGCCATTTTCTGAAATTGAGGAGGGGGTGGTGGCAAAGTCACATGTGGTTTGGGATCCATCCCACCTTGTGGTTGTCCATAGTTGAAACTAGGATGATTCCTCCACGATTGATTATATGTATTCCCTTGTGGCACATTAAAATTTCCGCAAAACCCTCCTATCACCTCGACTTTCTCAGTGTGCATTGCCTTATATGCAGGGATGGTAGGACATCCTTTGGTAGAATGACCAGCAGCACAAATGGCACACACTTTCTTTTTTCCTACTTGCACGGATCTAGATACTTCTCTTAATCAAACTTCAAGCATGTCTCTGAAATTATTTTCCAATTGGTCAAATTTATGATCTAACAAAGTGTCCTTGTCCAAGTGATAAATACCGGACACAGCAGGCAAGTTGGACACTTGTCAATTTTTATTTTGACTATTGGGGTCAGAAACATCCCATGCTTGCGTAGTCTCCGCTATATATTTTAGATGAGCCTCAGCATCGCTCGAGTCCCCCAAAAAGGTCTTTCGCACATTATCTGAACAAGTTGTTTAGATGCTAAAGTAAGCCCTTGATGAAAAAATGAAATAAGATGATGTTTTTCGAATCCATGATGTGGGCAAGCACTAACTAAATCCTGAAATCTTTCCCAACACTTATCTAAAGCCTCATTCTCATTTTGTCGAAAAGTTTGTATTTGAGCTTTGACAGAGTTGGTTTTGTGTTGTGGAAAGAACTTTGAGAGAAACTTGGTTTGCATATCTCTCTAGGATAAAGTATAATTCTGGACCAAAGCCAAGTCTTAGCTTTATCCTTTAAGGAAAAAGGGAAAAGCTTTAACCGGATAACATCTTGTGCGCAAGTTTGATCACCAAACGTCTCACATGCTTCTTCCAACTCTCTAATATGGAGATATGGTTTTTCAGAATCCATCCCATGAAATGTGGGAAGAATTTGAATCATACCATTTCGAAAGTGGAACTGAGCGGCATTATACGAGAGTAAAATGCAACCAGGGGTAACAGTTCGCTCCGAAAATAAAAGATCTTACATAGGAAGATATGGTATCTGTTCCTCTCGAGCACCAACACCAACACTACCGTGCACAGACATATTGCTACCAAAAGATTCAGAATTAACACTCGAAGTTTGACTCAAAGAGCGACTTGTGATTGAATTATTAGGCGAAGGAGGTGGAACCCAAAAGTGTGGAGAATCGATGGTGTGGGAATTTTCAGAATTAGCTTCGGCAATAGGATTTTCGTGAACTCGGGTGAGAAGTGGATTCTGTATATAATCGTACAAGAGATGAGATGAAAATTGTTTTCTTTTTTTTTTTAAATCACTTTCCTAAAAATTACCAATTGACGATCCCCGGCAACGGCGCCAAAAACTTGACGCGACTAAGAATTTGTCTCAGTAAGGCGTTCTATCTAGGCTCAAGTGCAAGCCTGTCGTGTTAGTAATAATCCGACAAGTCGGGATCGTTTCCACAGGGATAAGAAATTGGCACTTTTTAGTAACGTAGTAATAGTTATTTAACTTTCAAATGATTTCTCCAAAGAAAAGAAAAGATGATTGATGAGTTCAAATTTCCAATTGGTGATGAAATAAAATGTTCACAAAGACACTAAGAATTGTAAAGAAATTAGATTTGAAAATGAGAGAAAATAGGGTGGAGTACAATCCCTCAAACCTTAGTAAATTACTATATAGAATACTAGAATTGTAAATTAAAATTTTTGACTAAATCCAATCTTTATAAATCCTAAGCATTACATATATGAGGGAACTAGCCCGCATCATATGAAATCAAAGTTAAATACAAAGTGATGAATATACAATTACACTTGCATAGTGTTCTTAAACATCCCAAGTACCTAGGGCCAGAGAGATTAAAAGATCGGCTATGCTCGTATAATTTCCATACACAATTCGGTCAACATTTAATTTACCCTCTATTTTCTACATGGGTAATTCACCTCGGAATGAGTTCATGTACTCCAACCCTTGAAAATTTAGCTAGACATGGTTTTATTAGACAACAAATTCATAACAATATATGGAATTATGGATCTAACAAACATTTTTAACAAATTGCAAAACAATTGAGAATTGAACTAAAAATAAAATAAAGAATAAATAAGAGAATGAAAAATTGATACTTGTATTCAGCAATAGGAAAAATAGATGAACTTGAATCCAGAAAACTTCTTCTTCCTCAAACTTACAAACTAGGGTTTTTTTTTCTAAAAATATGAAATTATCTACTTGAAGAAAAACTAAAAAGACTCTCTCAACTTCGACTCCCTTTGGAAGGATGTAGGGCTTGGCCTTTTATAGCACCAACTAGAACGAATTGACAGCTAATATCGATGAGTTGTGCAAGATATTCCAAGATTTTCACCTCTTGAGCTCCATAATTAATGCCAGAAATTCGAACAGCCGGACCGGTCTGGATCCCATCGAATCGGTTCGTTTTTCAGTAACCAGATCGGTTCTTTTTTATTTTCACCGGATCGGTCTGAATTCTATCGGACCGATTCTGTTATCATCGGTTCGGCATCAATCCGGGGTCTACTGGAATGGTGACATTTCAGATCGGTTCGAGATAAATCGGATCGGTCCGATTTTCTTCAATTTTGACTTTTTCTTTCCATCTTTGTCTGGTCATGACTTTTGATCACGAGCTCCGATTGGATTGTCATTTCTTCCGATGCTCTTGTGAAATAAGGATCTTCAACTTTCCTTTAGGCTTCGAATCCGAACTCCGGGTGTAAATTTACGCTTTTGTCCTTTGACTTGTCTTCCTTTGTTCTCTTCCTTTCTTCTGGTTTCTTTCTTTCTTTTGTCGCACTAAATTCCTATAAAATCCATAAGAAATACACGAAACTCGGGGTACTCATTAGAAATAGTCAATGGCAATGATATGGGATAAAAACGATTCAATTACTTTGTTCGAGATATCAAAATCACTAACTTAAGGAGCTAAATTCAGAAGAATTTATGCTTGGTCAGCATTTCATTGAATTATTGGGATACTTTAAAATCTTGGGCTATAAACCATTCATACACCCCTTTCACTATTGTGACTGATTTTGGAATCTTAATAGGCCTCAATCTCCCCAAACATTATTGCGATTTGGCTTCATTAAAGACAGTTCTGATGTATTGGCTATTTCATGGAGTCTTATTATTTCCTTGAGCTTAGTAAGGACTATAAAATGGTCTCAACTTAACAAAGGTATTTCCTTGGAATTCCTCTTAGCCATAGAACATTTGGGCTTTGGTAGTATAGCCACTATTTCAACTCTTGTTTATTTTCAGTTATTGTTTTCCCTTAAAAGACACCAACTGGAATATCTATGTATATTTGTCCCCTCACATGATGCATAGGTGTTTCATTACCATTTAGTTTGGGTCTTTAGATGTTTCAGGCATCTAAGCCTTTGACCCAGCCTTGGTCTTCATCTTAGACTCAACACGCCTTTTATTTTGAGGCAATTGAATTGACTCCATATTTGTTCCAACTTATTTTATGTTGGAAAATGGTTCATCGTCACCCTCATGTTGTTTTCATCTTTCCAAGGAAACTCGAGTTTTCCTCTTCAGATAAACTATTAAATCTTATCGCAAAAAATATTACAAGCATTAGTTGAGTGGGAGAAAACATCGTTCCATCTACAATATTTTTTCCCTTTAATTTCATTGGGCATTTATCATCATGAGGTGATTTTAACATCATGGATTTTAAGAGATGATCACACATTTCATCCGCCTTACAAATTTGAAATTAATAATTTTTATGACCCCCTTTTATTTAGGGTCAAAATACTCTTTTGTTGGGTTCTTTCGAGCTACAAGTTCACATACTATAGTTTCAATTCCTATGATCTTAACATCTATTTCCGGGTTAGGATACTTGTAATATATCTTGAAGAAGAGGTATGTCTTTCATGCTCCTCCTCTATAAGATCCTCATATCTAGATATGATAACAATTAATTCTACCAAATCCCTTAATTTAGTTGCATCAAATTTCTTTCGATGTATAAATTCTAACCTATTAGGGGATAATTTAACAAATTCAAACTCAAGCATAATTATTTTGCATTTATTCCTAGCTCTTTTAAACCTATTTATAAAGGAAGTTGCCTTTTCATCAGGTTTTTGGTTTAGTCTAGCTAAATCAACCCTATAGACTTCTGGTTCAGTTTGGAAGAACTGTACATGGAACATATCTTCCATTTTTTGCCAAGTTTGGACAGAGTTAGGTGGTAGACTTATGAACCAGGAAAAGGCTGCATCCACGAGTGAACTAGAAAACAAATGCAATTTGATATACTCATTTATTCCAATATCAGCACATCGACTAGTGAACCTAGAAACATACGCTATAGTAGACTGATTTCCATATCCTAAAAAGATAAAGAAGGTTTTAAAGCCTTTTGGTAATTCAATCCTATTTATCCATTCAGGATATGGCTTCCTATATATTGGGGTCTTCATCCCCGAGCCATTGGTCCATAAATTTCATGTATAAGATCCATAATCTCATTTCTCCCAACCCCTACAGGCAACTATCTATTTTGGGGAGCAATTATCTTGTTAATTATGGGAGTTGGCCTCACCAATAGTGGCGGAATTGGTGGGGGAACTAATTAGTCACGAATCTTGTACATTATCTCCCATTATGTATGCATTCATGCACAATTACTGTCGTTAATTACCATATTTAATCTCTTATATTGCTTAACCTTTGTTCACATTATATATATATATATATATATATATATATATATATATTGTAAGGTTTATTTGAGCTTTTGTAGTTATTGTGAGCTAAACAATGCAATTGTGCACTTCGTGAGAAAGTTTCAATGCAATATGAACTTAATAGAAATTTAGTCATTTTTGAGTTCGAGTTTCATGTCCGAACCCTTATGAAAGTTGTATCTCTATAAGTTATATTCACATAGCCACTAATTGTGCAACAATTCAGTTACTAACGATCGAGTTATGGTTGTTTTTTCAATGTCCTTTTGTGCTTGAACTAGAGGAGGTCTTTGTGCCAAAAACAAGACCTGCGATCGATTGTCCCTAGACCCGTGGTCGATCGGTATTATTGGTTTTACCTTTGATTGCAAGTAGTAGGTGGTTGCCCCAACACTTGTGACCAATTTTTCCCACACCCACAGTCGATTGGGACCTTCAGTTATCCGATTCCTTATTTTGGTTTTGGGTTTTTGGTTTTGAATCCTCTTCTTATAATTAGCGAGTGGATTTTCTTAGGAGGTTATTTTTATCTTCTTTAGAAAACAAGATAGAAAATGAGAAGTTTGGATCTCTTCTCTCTCCTAGGATTTATTACATTTCTTTGCTTCTCTCTCCATTTCCCTAATTGTAAGTTAATCAAACTTAGCTTTGTTATATTTTGTTTACCATTAATACTCTCTTGTTAATTATTATAGTTGTTGTCCATTAAATCCTAGCTTTTAATTAATGAATTTACCCCTTTTAACTAATCCCACTTTGTGTGTATGTATTGTTATTGTTATGAGTAGCTAATTTCCTTAGGTTGAGATCATAAATACACCTTAGATGTTTGTTCTTCTTAATATATTTGGAGTTTGAATCCAATAATTGGGTGTATGTGTTGATATTAGAGTTTCCTAGGATTCTAACTTCTCTTATAATAAGACTTTCTCCAACATCAAACCATTTGTTCGATAACATGTTGAAACCTTCATTTCGTATTGTTCGATTGACACCTTTAATGCGGGATTGTTGATAACCATATTTTATTCCCATTTAATTGTGATTCAATCCTATGAACCGTTTAGGTTGTGATAGTTTGCAGTGGGGGAATGCTCCTCGACCTTTTATTAAACTTAATTTACCATCCTTAGTATAAATCTTGCCTACTTAAATAGTCTTTATATAAGTGTTACCCTTAATTATGGTTCACCTTGGTTCATTACATCTTTCGAAACCTTACTCATCTTTTCCTTTTTTTTTATCTCCTGCTTTTTAACTTTTAACTAAAAGAATATCTACGTTGCTTCATATAATTCCCTGCGGAAATTGACTCCGGTATTACTTGGTTTGTACCACACTCGCGATTAGCGTGCACTTGCATTATACAACATTTTACGTGAGTTAATAACAATTTGTTGTGTTTGATAAGCCATATGCTGAGATACTTGAGGAATTTAGTTTTAAAGCCTCCCGTTGTTCCCTGACCCCCGGAGTTCTAGTTAGAACACATGATTGTTGATGATCCAATAGTTCGAAGCACATAAGAAGCCTCAATTGGTTTCATTTTGGTATGGCCTAGTTCTTCCTACCTCTGGGAGAGGTGTTCTCCCTATTGGGTTGTTGTAACCCAATTGTGGGTAAGTGTTATATGTTTATACACCCTTTAGTGGGTTTTTTTATACCTAGACAACTGACATTAGAATAACTTCCTAACCTTAGGTTATTTTCAAAGTTGGTTTCACCCATGTTAGGCTTGTAATAAACAAGATGATAAGAATTAGGTTGAGTGGTGTGGTTTGCAACAAAATGTAGTGCAAAACCCTAAACATTAGGCACTGCTCCAATAGTTGTGGATGACCTACTAGCTACTGTGGTTAAGTTTGTTGATCAATTGATCTTAGACATTGGTGTATACACTAACAACTGGTGTTGTGTGAATATTTTTGGCTCTTGGAACTATAGTTACATTTAATCCTTGACTGTGAGCAATTGTCCCCAACTCATGGGCAATTTCAACCACTGTTTGATCTATAGTGGGAAATTGTTATTTGTCAAGCCAATTTCCCTAATATTTTCTAAAACATTGCTGCTTCTTCTTATCCTAGACATTATAGACAACAATTCAACACTTACGTCCCACTGGGCATGCCAAAAATATGTTTATGGTTTTCATGCGGCTTATTTAATGGATATTAGTTAACTGCGAGCGTGCTAGATAAGGTTATGGTTATCCTGACCAATGTATCTTAGATTTATGATAATCAAACGATTGTTTACCGTTCGATGCTTAAATTAAGAAGACTTGTGTTTTCATTAGGGAATACTTTGATGTGGGTGATAAATTACTACGATTAATTAGAACAAAGGAAGAAGCTGTTATTAGGACATAAATTTTCAATTGAGTCCCTGTATTGTTTTGACTTAATTCCGTGAACAAAACTGTATTTGTTATATGTCATAGGGAGATTTTTATTTTGTCACGATCCCACTTGGTCTATGACGTATTGAAGAAAATTGAAGACGTTGCGGTAAAGCTTAAAAGATTTAATCATGCCGATGTTTAATTAGTGCAAGTTTACTCGTCTTAAAGTTAATTGCATTCCGAGATCACTCAGGTATGAATGCATATAATTTATGGTGCTCGGAATTATTTTTATAAAAGATAAGGATGTATTTTTATAAAGAAAAATATTTCAAAATGTTTTAAAAGTGTTTTAAAAGGCTTACACTACGTTTTAATTCTGATAGGCTCGAAATATAGTTTGACTTATTTGGATCTCTTCTGGAAGAGACGTTTTAAACAAAAAGTCAAACTTCTTGATCGAACGACATTAGATCTCGCGCGAAGGAGATATCTATGTCGCTCGAACGAGAGCCTTAAGTCGTTCGAATGACACAGTTTTCGAGGCGACATTTTATTCTTATTTAAAGTCTGGTTCTATCAGAGTTTCGTAGGTATGCAACTGGAAAAACAGTATACCATCCAGTACATTGTTTGCCCATGCTTTCTAAGGTTTAAAAGGTATAAACACATCCTTAGAGTTTGCAAAGATCCTAGTTATCATTCTTATATGTTTACGTGATCTAGATTCACCAAAGAAGTTTGTACTACACATTAAACATCAAAGGGTTTTGCGGTGAAGAAAATATAAGGATTTCTTGTTCGACATCGTAGACGAATCAAAGCCAATTGGTGGATGCCGAGACATTCGTGGAGTCGAGTGTTGTGGATAGGTATCGTGGAAGACAGAATTTCTGCGTGGGCACTAATGAAGAAAGGTTGAAGATCAGAAGGAGCGTCAAGACCCGTGGGGATGGAGTCATTGTATAAGGCTAATATGTCTTTGTAAAACCATTGTTCATAGTGATTGTTTGGCTTGGGTCGTCCGAGGTTGTTTTCCCGTTTTGGGTTTTTTCCTCGTACATCCGGCGTTGTGAGTATTCTTTAATTTATTTTACTTGCTTTAATCACTAGATGCATATTTAGGATTAATCAATATAAAATTGGTTTAAAGTAAGAATTGGGTTTTTCACAACTTGGTTTGGTGCAAATTAAAAGTTGGATAATTTTCAAGATAAAATTGGTTTTGTTTAAAACACACATATTGGGCACCTTCAAATTGGTATCAGAGCTAGAAAACGTAATTTATTTGTTTTGTGATCCTGTGTGTTTGTTTATCTCTCCTGTGTTTGTTTCCTCTCGATGAATTCTCTAAGCTTTGACGATTTACATCGTTTGAATTTAAAGTTTGCAAAACGTATTGAAGTTTTGGAGAAAGAAAATTATGGCTTCAAAAACAGAATTGAATATTTGCAATCATTTCAAATTCAAAGAGATATTTGTCGTGAGCACTTTAGTTCCTTGTTTAAAGATTTTAATATATTAAAATTGGGCAAAAAGGAGAGTGATGATAGAGTCCTTATTTTAGAAAAAGAGTTAAAAGATCTGAAAAATTCTAAAGTTTATGCCATTGAGGAAAATAATTTGATTAATGATTGCGTGGCACGATAAAAGGCTCTTAGGGATAAGTTTGCTCACATTGAGGTGGAGCGAGATAACCTTCTAGGGATAATTGAAAATTTAAAGAAGGAGTCTCGAAAGTTTGAGGAGTCTAGTCGTTTGCTTGAGTCAAAAGTTTTGAAGTTAAAAAATGATTTAAATGACTCGAGTAGTGATGGTAGCGGCTTATCTTGTTCTAGTGGTTCGTATGTAAAAGCCAAAACCATAGTTTGTTTTAGAGCGTCAACCACATCCGAGGGTATTAGAAAATGTCAACCTAAAGGTCCCGTTCCTCGTCGTGTTTTCACAAGTTCACATTGTGGTAGAAAAGGTCACCTTAGGAGTTTTTGTTTTGATCTTAGAAAAGAGGAAGACTAAACTTAGTGTCCCATTGGTTCCCAAAACCCTTTTTGTTAGGTATACACCTGTTTGGGTTAGGAAATCCATTTTGGAGATGCTAAATGCTTCGTTGGTTGATTCTCACATGCATGCACATGATTCATCTCTTGCTATTTCTTATGGATAGTAGCTTGCATGTTTTGTCATATGCTAGCCCTTGCATCATGTTTATAATTTGCTAGTGTTATGACATGTTTATCTATTTGTATTTTATTTTTCACTTGTTTGAGTCTTATTTGAAAAATACCAAAAAAAAAAAATTTGAGAAAACTTTTGAAAAGCCAAAAAGATTTTAGGTTTTTGTTTTTGAGTTTACATGTTTGATGTGGCATATTGGTGTGCTTGGACCCCCCCCCCCCCATCATTTCATTATCCATATGGCTAGGACATTTGGTTATTATTATCGATGCTTAGAATGATCTTAACCATTGTTTATATGGGGTTGTTTCGAAGTTGATATGCATTTTGATTCGACTTTGTATATATGCCAACATTGCACACATGCACGAGTTTATATGAATTTTTGACTTCTCTTGCATATTTAAATTTGGTGAGGCGTTCTTATCTCAATCTTGTCATCTATGTGTAAGTAGACTAAAGGAGAAGTGTGCATGTAAGAACCGTTTACCATGAGGATTTTAAATTGAAAAAATGATTAGTGATTCACGGGAAAGGGCTGCGAGAGTTCAAAATTAACTCGTCGTGAAAGCCACCGTTTAAAAGAGCCCAAAAGAAAATGCAATATGCTAAGAGAAGGGCCAAATTAGTTTAGTTCATTCCAAAGAAAATATGATATTATTGAGGGAGTTTGGAAGGATTAAAAATTTAACGGGTTTGCACAACTAATCCTAATGTTGAAACATTGCAATTTGACGCTATTGTTTGTAGAATCGTCAAAATTCTAGATTTGTGTGCATGTAGTATGTTTAGTTCATTAAGCTCACACTTTGATTATCATATGGCTATAATAAAGTTTGATGATTTATCCCTATCAATTAGATCTTCTTGATCGTTTCGATGTGTTGGAATTACGACTCATTTGTTGTAGTTTCACGCCTATTCATTTCATATCCATGTTTAAGCACATCAGTACTATGTTTGCATGTAACTCACATTGTCAATTTTTATGAGTTTATGCGTTTGTGTTAAAAGCATACTGTTTTAACACTGTTTTGCTTCCATCAGGCCCTTCCTGGAATTTTTTTTCTGCAAATATTTTCATTGGGCAATAATTTAAAATATTTCTAGGAATCAGGAAAATTTTGGTAGGTCGCGAGAAATCGTTCAAACGACATATACATCTTGCGCGAACGACAGTTGTACTTCGTTCGAGCGACATCCTCAATTCGTTTGAGCGATGTCCCTGGATCGTTTGAACGACATGTTGATCTCTTGCTTCTGATTGGTTTGCAGTCCTCTGGTTAAAATTGATATTTTTTTGGTACTGCTGGAAGTGTTTCTGGACTGATTGGTTTATATGTAGGTTTATTGGTTCTAAATTGGATTTTTGCATATGAGTTCGTTTATCATACCTGATTAGATTTCTATATTCTTTGTGTGATTCATTGGTTTACTAGCTACTGATTTGTCATTACTTGATCATATTTAGCTGGTTGTTTCATGATTATCTAGCGATTTCACATTGTTCACATTGGTTTATATTCTCATGCTAGATACTTGGATTGGTTTATCTTTTCACCGGATTGTCTATTAGAGACAAAAAGGGGGAGAGATGTATGTGATGTAGGGGGAGATTTGAGCATGTTTTGGTTTACATATGTTTACAAATTGGTATCTCAAATTGGTATTACACATTGGTATCAGTTTGTTGCTCAAATTGTTTAACAAATTACTTTTTAGAGTTTATTAGAATTGGTTATTCATATTAGTATCTATTGTTGTTTGGTATCATTTGAATATATATATATATATATTGGTTTCATTCGTTCCTCCATACTTCACTGGGCATTTGTTTGTCTATTTCATGTGTGTAGTTATACTTCAAAGATTCGAGATTTCAAGTCTACATCACATTTAGACAGTTCATGCTTGCCGGTGCTACATATTCTAGTCCGTGTCCTGTATTTTTTATTTTGGGTTTATGGGATGGGATTTAGGCATCATACAGCTTGACGACCTGGTTAGGCATTTTACGGGTCTAGTTTTGTCCCGGAATAGTCAAAGAGGGAGATTTGTTAGGACATAAATTTCTAATTGAGTACCTGTATTGTTTTGACTTAATTCCGTGAACAAAACTGTGTTTGTAATATGTCATAGGGAGATTTTTATTTTGTCACGATCCCACTTGGTCTATGACATATTGAAGAAAATTGAAGACGTTGCATCAAAACTTCAAAGATTTAATCATGCCGATGTTTAATTGGTGCAAGTTTACTTGTCTTTAAGTTAATTGCATTCTGAGATCACTCAGGTATGAATGCATATAATTTGTGTTGCTCAGAATTATTTTTATAAAAGATAAGGATGTATTTTTATAAAGAAAAATATTTTAAAATGTTTTAAAAGGTTTACTCTACGTTTTAATTCTGATAAGCTTGAAATATAGTTTGACTTATTTGGATCTCTTCTGGAAGAGACGTTTTAAACAAAAAGTCAAAAAGTCAAACTTCTCGCTCGAACGACATTAGATCTCGCGCGAACGAGATATCTATGTCGCTCGAACGAGAGCCTTAAGTCGTTCGAATGACACAGTTTTTGAGGCGGCATTTCATTCTTATTTAAAGCGTGGTTCTATCAGAGTTTCGTATGTGTGCAAGTGGAAAAACAGTATACCATCCAGTACATTGTTTGCACATGTTTTCTAAGGTTTAAAAGGCATAAGCACATCCTTAGAGTTTGCAAAGATCCGAGTTATCATTCTTATATGTTTACGTGATCTTGCTGCACCAAAGAAGTTTGTTCTACACATTGAACATCAAAGGGTTTTACGGTGAAGAAAAAAGGACTTCTTGTTTGACATCGTAGATGAATCAAAGCCAATTGGTGGACACCGAGACATTCGTGGAGTCGAGTTTTTTGGACAGTTATTGTGGAAGACGAAATTTCTGTGTGGGCACTAATGAAGAACGGTTGAAGATCAGAAGGAGCGTCAAAACCCGTGGGGATCGAGTCATTGTATAAGGGTAATCTGTCTTTGTAAAACCATTGTTCATAGTGATTGTTTGGCTTGGGCCGTCCGAGGTTGTTTTCCTGTTTTGGGTTTTTTCCTCGTACATCCGGTGTTGTGAGTATTCTTTACTTTATTTTACTTGCTTTAATCACTAGATGCATGTTTAGGATTAATCAAGATAAAATTGGTTTAAAATAGGAATTGGGTTTTTCACAACTTGGTTTGGTGCATAATTAAAAGTTGGATAATTTTCAAGATAAAATTGGTTTTGTTTAAAACACACATATTGGGCACCTTCAACTGTAAAATGCATAAACCGAAATAAAAGTAAATCTTTTGAATTAAATAAAGATAAATGAGATAAAGTAAAAAATTACACTACGAAATGTAAACTAATATACTAAAACAAATCAAATGTAAAGATAATTTTTTTTAATAAATAGTAAAGAATGTTAAAATCTACCTTACAATCTTCTTCGAATGAAAGAAAAGATGTAAATAAAAAAAAATAAAAGAAAGGATAAAATGAGTAAAGGTAGTTTTGGTTGTGAAGGAGACCTCTTTTTCTTTATCTTCTGGTTTCTTATTTATAGATTTTTTTTGCCATGCAACTCAACACTAGGTATTTACCCATACAAATTATTTACCACCTAGGTGCACTAACGCACCTATATAGATTGTTTCCTTTATTTTCAATCCCATATCCAAAGTCATGACAAATGGCATGCATGTATGTTGCCATTTACTTTGAGCTAGTCAGGGACGAAGCTGGCCTTTTTTGGAGGGGGCCATGGCCCCCTTTTACTTTTGAAAAGTTTTAAAAATCACCCCTAAAATATTTTATGATATATAATCTAGTCATTTTCTTTACAATTTTCCCCAATATAATGTTTATTAGCCCCCCTAAAGTTGAATTCCTGGCTTCGCCACTGGAGCTAGTGTATTATAGTTCGATTATTGTTACCCATTTGCAATACCATATGGAAACACCTTACTAGACCGTGATAATGTGGTGTAAACTTTTACAGCATAACCTACACATGCCCCTTCTCTCCATCCATTTCAAGTAACACGTGATATACTCATAAAAAACCATTGCACAACCAAAGCCACTTGTTTCACAGAGATGAAAAACCCATTGCCACCCTGCTATGTGGTGTTGAATTTTCACGTGACACACCAAAAATCCATATCAAACCCTACTACATAAAGAACCATCACACCAACTGTATCCACCTACTTCACAGTGTTTAAAAACCTATCTCCACCCTGTTACATAGTGCTAAATTTACACCATCATATGATGCATCCCATTACCCATCTCGTTGTAACCTTTTGTTCGCACAGCCAGATTGCACAACTCATATAATACATCAAATGTCCACATATAACCATATTCCTTGAGTACGCCAACGTAAAAGTATTCTCTTAAATCACACGCTCTATATACTTTCAATCACGGATTAGACAAGTTACATTTACTCACCCTAAAACCCCAACCCATAGCCTTCTTTAGACTCTATGTGTGGGTTGTCTCATAAATGATATCCAAATAAACACCCCCCTTGATACTCTTTTCTCCAGATTAGGTAAGTCATAAAGAGCAAACAACTACTAAATCAAAAATCTTAAAACCAAGCAATCTAAGCAATATATCAATTTCATGTTATACGAAAACCATAAAGGAATCACTTCATTGCATTATCTCCTTATTTAATATCAAGTTATTTCACGTAGACCTCAAATAACACATCATTGATGAAAAAAATCTACTCCTAAGTCATAATTTATAGAATCCAATCAACGAGTCATACATTTCAATAACCAACTCTCAAATCATAAATTTCAATAACCTATGATCCAATACTCAAAACCTTAATGTTAGGCTTAGGTACAAAATGTCCTCGTCCTAAACTCAGAATTCCTACCTTTACTAAAATTCGTCAGTGGGGTGTCTCATAAATACAATCCAAACAAAGAACCCACTGATAGACTTCTATCTAGATTAGGTTATTGTTAAGAGCGGGCAACGCAAAACCTAACCTTCCCTATGCATCCTTAGCTCTAGTAAATCAAAATACACACCAATAAGATAAAACTCCTAACTCACTCCAAGATTACCCAAACATCTCTTTACACACCCTAAAAATCCTCATAAATAACGACAACTATATTATAGTCTCAAGTTAACTCTTTATCCTAACACAAATACTCTCAACCACCATATCTTTCATTCAAACTCTATAATTACTTAACCCAAGTACCATAACCCCAAATCTCAACCATTAGTAATTCCAAAAGTCTTAGCCCTCATATCAACATCATATACTCATCAACTTACATCGCAAAAACTAAAATCTCAACAACGACGACTATTATCCAATTACCTAAGTCTCATGGTCAGATAAGAATCACAGACAAATTCATAAATCACATTTTAGACAACCTATTATAATACCCTTATAAACCTTCATAGGTTCCAAATAAATACCATATAAGTTTCGAACCCTAGGTCCTTCTTCAAACCCTAATAAAAAAATAATGGGATGCTTTTTGAGCTTTGTTTGAGTTTGTTTAACTCTCATACCTGAGAGTATCTCAACATACTTTCATATATCTCTGAATCATCTTTCCAACAGTCCAAGTAGTGCGCTAATCGGACTTATAATTTGCATTTTATGATCGTTTTACCAAAAATCCATTTTCAGCCTACCAATATGCACCCCACATCCCATGTCAGCTGACGGAAAACACACACTACCTTGCCATCAAGTCTAGCACCCCTGTCAGCAGGCAACCCAGTAGTCATGCTGACTGGTACCTCCCTGGGGTCTCTTGGTGTTTTGAACAAATTACGGTTCCCTATTTAAGGAAACTTTGATCTCACCGTTAAGATTTAAGCCTCATAGTTCTTGAGGTAACCCTATTACATCACTCCTAAAGGCGTTCTTTTATATTCCCTTACACCATCCCCTCACCTCATCACTTGCCACCACTCCACCACCATCCAAAAATCAGATTGTACAACTTTCAAAAATCAGAATGCAAATCTTTATAAGTCCATCTTCATCCTAATTTTCCAACTTAGTGTTATTTCACATATTTCATTATTTTTAGTACATTTTCTAGTTTATTATTGTTTTCTACATCACGAATCACACTTTCTATTATTTATATACTCACAAAAGTTATTTTCGTAAACTCAAAGACCCCAAAATAGGGTTTATCCTATAAACCCCAAATTAGAATTTCTTCTCACTTTTCTCATATAATCACTACTTTTGTGCACCTTTTTATAAACTTAAAGGAGAAATTCTAATTTTGAATTATGGGTTAGACCCCTATTTATTCACCTTTCGAACTACGTGGATTTTGATATTGATTTCAGCTACATAAGTATCCCAGAATTATATTGGGATTCGACTCCTCATTTTAATTCTTTCATTCTATTCTTACTTGTATTCTATTTACATAGTTTATATACTTTTACATAGTTTATCATTTTTAGTGACCCCATTGACACGTGTACTCACTTGTCCATAGTGAGTCACGATCCAATGTGTTGCTCATAGTTTATCTATTATTAATTATTTTATCACTTTTTAGCGGTTTCGCTGACATGCGTATTCACTTTTTCATAGTGGGTCATGGTCTATAGAATCGCACATAGTTTAGCTACTTCTTTCATTTCTTCACATTTTAGCAGTCCCGTTGACATGCGTATTCACATGTTCATGGTGAGTCACAATCCGGTGCATCATTTATATTCTGACTATGTTTAAAGTTTTTGCTTTTTTTTAGTCTTACTCCTTTAAATGATTCATTCCCATCTCTTCCATGATGTAGACCTGATGATTTTGCTCCCTGCACATTATTCACATATATACATGTTTTACCACATACACATCGTACACATGTTTACACGTTTTAGGAGAAGAAATATATTTCATTATCCATGAGAGACTTAAAGGGAGGAATGGGTGACTAACGCCTTCCAATTCTGTAATATATTCACCGATCTCATGATTTTCTTGGTTTTACATCATCATTTTGTGTCTTTTTTATGTTGTTTCTTTGGATACGACAACCTCTTTTGCCTATTTTTAGTAAAATGGATTGTCTACTCTAATATCCACTCACTTACACACTTTTATACCCTTGACGTCAGTCGCTTCATACTCTTGATATCCAGGATAAATATCGCACGAGTAGCGGTAGGGGATTTTTCCCCTCGATCCTCTGGTGCCCATCTCAGGATGCCCACGGTAGCTACTCCGTTGGGGAGGCCTTTTAGAGGACTAGACTCTATTTACATGGTCTTTTTTTTCCATTTTATCATTCCTTAATTTGTTTATATATGTATATATGTTTCCATGTGTGTTCTTCTTTTCCTATCATTCTCACAAGTTATATATGACATCCTCATGTTACAATATCCATGTATATTTTGTTCTCCACTATACTTGTTTTCTTATCACATGTATGTACAATATTTTCTATCACATGCCTCATGTCACTTGTAGATATCCATGCTTTATTCACTTTTATATATCTCATGCTTCACATTCACTTTTATATATTTGTCATGTTTCACTTATCCATATTTTAACATACTTCACACCCACTTGTATATATCCATGCTTATTTCCATTTGTATATACTCACATGCTCTATATATTACATCCTTCACGTCACTTGTACATATCACATTCTTAAAGGTTATATTTCACATCACTTATATATATCTCCATGCTCTCCTCAGTTACACATATTCCCACTTTGTACATACATCCATATTACTTGTATATATCCATTGGTTTCACATCTTACACATATTACCACAATTTGTTCATTTGTACATACTCCATGTTACTTATACATGTTTTGCTTACTTTACCCTGCTCGATTATTTAGATTTTTTCATCGCAATCCATCCATGCATATTCCCATGTTTTATTACATGCTTAGTAGTTGTACATATTCTCTTAGCATACACAAAACTTTGCATAAAAATATCAATTAAGACTCATGCATTTTTCACACTACATCACATGAGCATCGACTATTGACCCTATATTTATTTTGTACTGGAGAGTCACTTTATGATGGGTTACCAGTTTTATGCGGCAAACTAAATTATATGACTCCCACCTTCCATTAGTCAAGTACCCTCGACTTATATCCAACGGTTCCCCTGCATCATATCACTTGACCAAACTCACGACGTGAGGTTTATATCAGGAACTTGTTCATGTATATTGAGTATATTAAATTCACTCTCATACGTGGCATCACAATGTGGTATATCGTGAGGTAATTCACGTACACTCGGGTATATCAAATGGATTTTTCACATGTAACGACGAATGATTGCCCTTATAGGCAAGAGGTATATCGTGGAAGTCATGCCAAAGGGGGGAACCCTTACGCTAAACTTCCATGCATAAACCTTATATATATATCTACCCTAGGACACTCATAATGAGATTACCCATTCTAACACGAAACTATGCAAAAATTTCAAATTGTCTTACTGCCTAATTTTGTGTTATGTTGCTCATTTATAAAATAGGACCGTGTCGACAAGTCTAGAAACCATTCAAATCATGTCTTGCATCACTGTCATGTTCTTCCCTAGAGTAGGGTCTTCTTCGACATTTTCCTTGAACCCTAAACGAAACACAATACAAGTGAAGCCTAATAATAACAACTACACCGAGGAAATTTTCTCCCATTTTCTATCCCGTTTTCAAAAATACCAAAAATATTATTTTTCCAAAAATAAAATAAAATAAATAAAAATACATGTGGCCATCCAGGGTCGAATTCCCCTGGCGTACGTGGCCATTCGGGTTCGGAATGGGAAGGTGTTAGGAACCCATTCTGCCCCTTTTATCTCTCATGGGCTAATGTTAATCTTCTCATTTTTACTCAGTGATGTGTCTGTACATGTATATAATATAAGTAATGGGAGAATGTAATCATCCAACTCGCGTCATGGAAGGGACAGAGCAGACTCATCCTGATCCTCCTAACCAAATCAACAAATCCTTCGTTAGTGTACTGAAAGGCAAAACTAATGATGAATATATTCCTTTAATCCCAATAACCTCTCATAAAGGAGAACCTGCCATATGATTATCTCATGCAGACATCCAAAATCTTGTTGAATCATACAAGTTTTCCATAGTAGGTAAATTCTCCCATGGAAGACCACCTCTGGATGATATCAGAAAAACTTTAAACATAATGAGCCTGAAAGGAGCTTACCACATAGGTCTTATGAGTCATAAACACATTATGATTAAACTTTATATTGAAGAAGGCTTCACATGCATTTGGTTGAGAAATCAATGGTATTTTGGACGATTCCTAATGAGATGTTTCAAATGGACATCAGAGTTCAGACCAGATATTGAGAGTTCAATGACACCAGTTTGGATCTCATTATTTGCATTACCAATCCATTTTTTCTCTAAATCATCTCTTTAATCTATTTCTCAGGTTGTGGGGAGACCTTTGAAACTCAATGCATTTACTGCTACAGGTAACAGACCAAGCATAGCAAGGATTTGTGTAGAACTTGATCATCTTGAATTAAGACCAGACAGATGTTGGATTGGATGAGGAGAAGAGGGTTTCTGGCAGAAAATTCTTTATGAATATATCTCTCCCTATTGCATTGAATGTTCTAAACTAGGTCATGATGCTTCTACATGTGTTTTCAACAAACCAAACCCCACTAATCAAGGAAGACTAGAAAAATCAACCTTAAATAAATCTTTATCAAGCACTTCCAATCATCTTTAAACCCAAAACCAAAACTATTCAAAACATTCCAAAAGCCAACCAAGAACCTCCTAAAACTTCCCAAGAAAAATTCCATTGCTCAACCCTTTCTACCTCTAATAATACAACTCCTATCACCCTAAAACCTACAGCAAATGGTTGTCAAATAACCTCCAACCTTTCTCAAAATTAGTCATTTAACCTGTCTAAAATCCCATTTGATTCCCAAATCACTCTAACTATAATAACTACCTATCCTCAAAACCAAATTCATCCATTCTATCCAGCTCCCACAAAAGTCCAAACCAATCCAATTACTTCCAAAAATCCTCATCAAAATTCCCCTACAAATTATTATGAGCTAAATAATAACCAACCTCAAGCTTGCCCCAATGTCCAAGACTGCGTTAACAAATCGTAGATGCATAAGATGATGTCCTAGAAACTCAATCAGTTGAAAACCTTAGGACTTTTCCCAAATCCAACCTTCATGATCCATTGTGTGTATCTAATAAATAATGGGCTAAGAAAGATCATTCCTACCCTCTGATTTAAGAACTCATTACCTTTTAAGAGCACATTTCTAAAAATATGGTAGGACTCAAAAAGAACAAAAAAGTGGTCAATCAAAATATCAGAGGAATTAGAAGACCGGGAGAAGAATAAACATGTGGATAAAAAAGCTAAGCCAAGTGATCCCATGTTTAGAATATTGACTAGATCTTCTAAAAAAGGTAGCATTTACTTATTTACCTCAAAATTCTCAATGATAAACTTCATTGTTTGGAATATTATAGGGCTAGCTAATAAGCCTTTTAAAAGAAGAATTAAGAGACTTTGAAAATCATATAATATTCCTTTTATGGCTATCCTTGAGCCCAAATCAAATAAAAGGATATAGAAGATTTTCCAAGAATCATCAACTTTGAGGGTTGTCACAAGAATTCTAATAAGAAAGTCTAGTTTTTTTGGAGGTATGGAGTTATGTGTGATCTGATTCATGTTGATGATCAATCTCTTCTCATTAAATTAAATCATAATCACCTTATTTCTGAGGTTTTGTATCAATCATCTATGCTAAGTGTTCTACAGATGATAGGCAAGATTTGTGGAATTCTTTATTGCATCATAAAACTCTTTCTCAATGCCATCCATGACTTCTGTCAGGTGATTTTAATGTTGTTACTAACAGTTCTGAAAAGAAGGGGTATAGATATTAATCAAGTAGTAGTTTAGGCTTTTAATGATTTTAATTTCCAAGCAGGTCTGATGGAAGTTGGCTATTCTAGTTTTCCTTATACTTGGCATAATTTTAGGGATTAAGGAAAGATATGGGCCAGGCTTGATAGAGGTCTAATGTCATCTGATTGGGACTCTTCCTTTCCAAATTTTTCTCTAACTCATTTAAATAAGGCTTGGTCTGACCATTCCCCTTTCTTTTTTTCCATTAAAACTCTACTAGACAATATTCCCCATCCATTCAAATTCTTAAACACGTGGTCCTCTCATCATCAATGAAAGTTGGTGATAGAGCAATCTTGGTCCAAATCTATGGAAGGAAGTCCCCTTAGATGTTTCTCCTAGAAATTACATAGACTAAAAAAAGACTTGACTATTTGGAATAAGAATACTTTTCAGAACATCTTTAACCAAGTGGAATCTCTTGAAAAAGAAGTGGATGGTCTTGGGAAGTTGTTTGAAGAAGACCCCTCTGATTTGAATAGGTAGAACTTATCATTAGCAAAAGCAAGATGGTGGGGGCTTTAAGCAATGAAGAATCCTTTTGGAAGCAGAAAATCAGTGGTAAATGGCTATTGGAGGGAGATACCAATTCAAAATTCTTTCATGCCTCTGTAAAGGCTAAAAAAGCTTCTCTTATAATTCATATAGTTAAGAATAATGAGGGCTTATGGATAGAAGACTTGCATAAGATTAAAGAAGAATTTATAAACTTTTTTCAATCCCAAATGCTAGCAAATGATATTCAAGGTGAAGACTTTATTATCAATAATTTAGAGTTTAAAATTTCTCTTGAGGAGTCCCAAATGTTGGATGATTACCCTGATGAAAGTGAAGTATAGAGGGCTATTAAGGAGCTTAATGCAGATACTAGTGTTGGTCCTGATGGATTCAATAGGCATTTTTACCAAGTTTATTGGGAAATTATTAAAGTTGATACCATTAAGGCTATTAACCATTTCTTTTCAGGAGGTTAATTTCCAAAAAGTTGGTCTAACTTAAATATAATCCTCATTCCTAAATCCAAAGTCCCTCTTACTTAGTCAGGCTTCAGACCAATAAGCCTATGTAATTTTTATTTCATGATTGTGACCAAAATTCTGGCTTCTAGACTTTCCAAAGTTCTTCCCCTTATTATAGACTCTTCCCAAGCAGGTTTCATTAAAGGAAGGCTAATCACAGATAATATTTTACTTGCTCAAACTTGATATTTCTAAGGCATATGACAAAGTCTCTTGAATGTTCCTTATCAAAACCCTTAGAAAATTTGGTTTCTCAGAAGTTTGGATTGACAGAATTTGGAGATGTATATCTAATAATTGGTTTTCCACTATAATTAATGGTCAAGTCTCAGGCTTGTTCAAATATTTTAAAGGGCGCAAATAAGGAGATCCATTATCTCCAAGTTTATTTCTATTATTTGTTAAAACTCTGAACAAAGGTATTCATAATCTGCTGCTATCAGGTAAGATTAAACCATTTACTCTTCCAAGCGGGAGTCCAGCTATCAATAACCTTAGTTTTGCAGATGATTTCATCATCTTTACAAATGGTGGTGCGTACTCCCTAAATAATCTCATGAAATTCTTGAAAAGGTTTGAAAAAACCTCCGACCAAGTGATAAACTCAACCAAGAGCAGCTATACTATCCATTCCTCAATGAGCTCCAAAAGAAACAAAACCACTGAAGCCAAAACCAAATTCAAGAATAAGAACATCCCTCTTAAATATCTAGGATGTCCTCTGTTCTATGGGAGAAATAAACACATATACTATGATGAACTTCTTTAAAAAATAGAACAAAACTTGATGGTTGGAAAACTAACTTTCTTTCTTTTGCAGGTAGAAGGACTTTAATAAATTTAATGTTGAATTCAATGCCTCTTCATTCTTTGGCAACTCTCAAACCTCCCAAAAATATAATTTCCATCATACATAAAATGTTCAGTAATTTCTTATGGGGTTCTTCGAGAGACTTTGGTCCTAGATTACACTTGTTGAAATGGGAAGATTTATATGTCCCTATTCAAGAAGGTGGCCTAGGTTTTAAACATTTGATGATGTTTGTAAGACTCTTAGCATGAAACTATGGTGGAATATCTGATCTTCTCAAAGACTTTGGTCAGAATTTTTTCTCTCCAAATACAGAGACATTTCAAAAAAAGGAGGTTAAAGTACCAAAAATAGGATTCAGCGGATTTATGAAGAAGCAGACCAGCACATCTCAGTCATTAATAATCTTCAGATCTAAACTCCCATAAATCATGGAAATTTCACTTCCAAGCTCATCACATCTGCTAAACCAAGCTCCTATCTTTTCAAAGAAATTTGGAATTCCAGGTTTCCTCTTAAAATCTCTATCTTTTTATGGAAATGCTTCCATAAAATTGTCCCCATAGAGGCATCAATACAACATAGAGATATTAATCTTGCTTCTAAATACCAATGTTGTCACAAAGAATTAGAATTTGTGCATCATCTTTTCATTAAGGGTCCTGTTGTTCTGTTGGATGGAATCATTTTGCTAATATGATGGGCCTTAAAATATCATTTATCTCGATGAATCAAATGTTGAATTCTTGGTGGCTCAGGAAACACAAATTAGACTTCCTTTAATTCTTATTATCTATTCTTCCTGGGATTATTCTTTGGGAAACTTGGAATAGTAGGAATAAAAGTCTTTATAAAGGTAGTAAAATGGACTGGGAGAAGATCATGCAAAATGTTATCAACTTGGTTAAAGTTTGTGCCTTAAATAGTGTGTTTCATTCACAATCTTCAAATCATGTTGATATCATTACAAGGTTCAGCCTCAAAATTTGTTCTTATAAAAAAATTTCATCATAGTGAAATGGTATAAGCCTAGAGTTGGTACTTTTAAACTGAACACTGATGGAGCTTCAAAGAATAATCCAGGCATGGAAGGATCAGGGGGTATCACTAGAGATCATCAAGGCAATCTAATTCAATCTTTCATTTCCTCTGAAGGAATAACTTCTAACAACAGGGCTGAAATCTTGGTTGTTTGGAGGGGTCTAAAGCTGTGTATGGAGCTTGATATCTCTCACATTGTGGTGGAATTAGACTCTAAGCTGGTGATTGACATTCTTCGGGGATTTATTCTAAAACCTCCATAGTCTTTAAGTGACATTATTCAAGCGATAAGAAGCTTCAACATATCTACTACCTATTATCACTACTTTAGAGAAGCCAACCAAGTCGCTAATAGCCTATCTAATCATGGGATTCAATCTCAATCTCTCTATATTTTCAAGCACTTCAAAGATCTTCCTTTTCATACTAGAGGATCTTATAAGTTGGACAAGCAAGGTCTGCCTTCCATTAGATCAACTTTCTAAATTTGTTTTATTAGATTCAATCTCTAGTTTGTAAAAGCCACCAGGTAGGGTCTTATACCTTTATTTGATATAATAATGGACTTAGTCCTTTGAAAAAAAGACTCATCCGTAGGAGTTTTCCCAAAAATAATGATAAAAAATATGATGTAAGTGTTCGTCGAATCACAAATTGCTATCAAAGTGTGAATGTGCATGTCAAACGAGACACAAGTATGTAGGAGTTTCGAACTCACAAAATAGATATAATAAGATAAAAAAGATATATAAAATGAAAAAGGGAGAACTCGAATCTCGGGATTGGTCCAAGATGCCTACGTAACCCAAAGGGGCATCAAAGCCTAGATAGTTTGAAAATAGCATAGGGGTGGGGTTCAATCCATAAATCCAAATGTGGGACTCCTCTAATGTGTATGTGAAGAAAATGTGGTTTAAGAGTGAAAATATAAACATGGAAATCCCATTTTTTGAGTTTATGGATAAACCCTCTTCTTGTATTTTTTGGTATTTTATGAAAATAGGTCATGTGAAATGCTACTAAAAGAGGGTAAAGATTAGTGGATGTGATATAATGAAACAAAAGCACAAAATATAAAAAAGATGAATAACACAAAAATGGATAAAATAGAGAAAGGAGTTAAGAAATGGACCTCCTTATGGTTGCTTGTTGCTGGATTTGGAATGCAAGTGTGTTGATTTTGAAGTGGTATGGAAGTGATATGGTGGAGTGAGGTAGATTAACAAGTGATGTAAGGAGGTGAGATAAGAGAATGTGGGAACATGGACTTTTAGGAAGGGGAAAGGCTCTGATTACGAGGAGAATGTTCTCTGATTTTCTAAGAGAGGGTCTCCAAAGGTGCTGTGGTAGGGTGAGGTCATGGACTTTTTATAGGGGTCAAGGGTGGTGCCGATTGACATGGCCCCTAGCCTGTCTATCGGCATGAGGCCTACCTTGCTGGAAAAGGATAAGTACACCCTGCCGATCTGGGCAGTCCAGACAAAACATTATAGAAAAACTAGCATAAAATGCAAACCATAAGTCCGAACCGTACATGACCAAGACCATTGGAAAGTGAATTCAGATCCTTTGAAGAATCCATTGAGTCACTCTCGGTTTCGAGAGTTGATCGAAGTCAAATGGGCATCATAAGCACCCGATGGTCTCTAGATGAGATATTTTCGAAGGAAAATGGATCGTTTATCTGAATCATAAGTTTGATTCGTGCACGGCGTGGACCATTGGAAAGGGAATTTAATTCCCTTCTATATTTCATTGATATTAGATATATTTAGAGAGTTAACAAAGGTCAAATGAATCATGAAAGTGCCTGATGGCTCTTCGAAGTAAAACAAATCATTCGTCCAAACCGTGAGGCTGATTCGTGCACGGGACGGACCATTGGAAAGGGAATTTAGTGCCCTTAGAGATTTTAGTTAGCTTTACTTAAGATAGAGCGTTGACTAGAGTCAAACAGAGCCCGAGAGTGCCCAATGGCTTCTAGATCATTTCTCAGAGTAAAATGAATTATTCGTACGGATTGTGGGGCGATCCGTTCACGAAACACTGTTGGAATGGTGATTGAGAGCCTTTGTGGATTCATTGAGCTTTGCTCAGGTTAAAAGGTTGATCAAATTCAAACGAGGATCTAAAGCTCCTAGTGGCTTCTAGATTGGTACTCGGAGAGTGACATAGGGTTTATGGTTAATGTATGAGTGATAGGTACCCAAATAGGTGCCTAGAAGGGTCCTAGGATGGGGTGTCTATAGATCCCCTTGATAGGAAATCATGGAACAAGCTAAGGCCGTCAAAAGATAGACACCACATTGACGCTAGAAAATGGGGTTGAGGTCAATTATGTGGACTTAAGGAGAGAAAAATAACTGATTTAGAGGGTCGAGGTCAGTTTTGAGGACCTAAAGAGTGTTGAGGCCAATTCTGCAAACCTAAGAGGTGTAGCAACCAATGTAGCGGGTCCACGTCAATTATGTTGATCTAAGGAGTGTTGAGGTCTATTCTGCGGAGCTAAGGAGTGTAGAGACCGATTCTGTGCATCGAGGTCAATTTTGGGGACCTTAAGACGGGGTAACCAATTATGTGGGTTAAGTTCAATTCTGAGGACCTTAAGATAGGGCGACCAATTTTGTGAGTCGAGGTCGATTCTAAGGATCGTAAGATATGTTGACCAATTTTGTGGGTCGAGGTTAATTCTGGAGACCTTAAGATATGGTGACTAATTCTACGGGTCGAGGTTGATTCTGAGGACCATAAGATAGGGTGGCCAATTCTATGGGTCGAGGTTAATTATGAGGACTTTAAGATAGGGTGACCAATTTTGTGAGTCGAGGACAATTCTGGGAACCTTAAGATAGGGTGACCAATTCTTCAGGTCGAGGTCGATTCTGAACCTTAAGATAGGGTGACAAATTTTGCTGGTCAAGGTCAATTATGTGGACCTAAAGAGGGATGACCAATTATGCAGGTCGAGGTCGATTCTAAGGACCATAAAGAGGGATGACCAATTATGCCGGTCGAGGTCAATTATGCGGACCTAAAGTTGTGATTTATGGGGTGTAGTTCTGTTGGGAGAATGTGCTGAGTTGAGATTCCAGTGGGGATTATGTAGGCTTATAGTTTCTTCTGGGGAAGGTATAGTAGGTTTGGATGCAGGTGCATTTGTAGTTCCACTGGGGAATATTTTGATGATAAGAGTGTGCGATTGATCCAGCTGGGAATTTTGAGAGTATGTAAGGGGCTTAGTTCTCCCAAGACGGTTTTCCTGAGGAAAATAATGTTTCATATTTTTTAGGGATTTTTTTAGAATGTTTGAGAATTTTTTAGACAATTTTTTAGTTTTTTGACATTTTTTGGATGAAATTTAGAGCGTAATGCCGATAGGAAAGTCTAAGGAGATGCCTATCGAGATAGGCCATGGACTCCTAGGCTTCTCGGGGAGGAGGAAACGAGACTGCCTGTCGGCAAGCTCTTAGCCTTCTATAAAAAAAGGGTAGCCCCTCCTTATTTTCACACTTCCAAGCAATTGAATCTCTGATTTCTCTATCTAAAAATTATTCTCAAGTTTTTCTTTCTTCAAGATTTGAAATGGCGAGTACTTCTGGCAACGTTAACAATGAGTGGGTGTCTGTCGACGCTTGGGCAGGCCTGGAATGGCAGGTTGTGGTGTCGCTTCATTGGGCAATGAGAATGACTACGAATCCTTTAAGTCGGTGACTGACGGAGAATTTTGTAATGCAAGCCCAAGCACCACCGTTTGGTGAGGGTGAAGAACCCTAATGTCTATGTGAGTATTTGACCTTTTAATTTTCCATTTCTTTTTTCTTCTTAGATAATGACGGGTTTTCTTTGATTTTTTTTTTGTAAACTGATATTGCTTCTTCGAGCATTCGGTCCCGAGGAGGAATGGGTTGAAGGATATTTGGGACCATCTTCTTGAAATGGTACGTTGGATGGTGTTGTATACTGGGTTTGGTCCTTTGGAGGGTGCACTAGACGAGATGCCGCACTCTTTCCCAGTGTTATGCGCACTTGGTGAGAGGTGGTGGGATATGACCCACACATTTCATCTGGGGATAGGGAGATGATCATTACTCCCTTAGACGTCCAGCAGATGACTTTGTTGGATTGTCAAAAGTCATCAAATTATGGTGGACAGTACTTGGTGGGTCACAGAGGAGGCAGTGCGGGCTATTTGGGGGGATATTTATATAATCGTGTCGGGGGATTCTATCCGTATTTTTATGGTAAAGGAGATGATACTAAAGAGACAACTTGATGAGAGGGATGGGCGGTAGGTGAGACGGGCAACCCACTTAATTATTTTGCTTTTGCTTGGAGGATTTATGGTGACGACATCGTTCGTCTCTGGTTTTTTCTATTTTTGCAAATTATTTCAGATGTACATTCCCACAATTAGGGGAGATTTACTCCGGTGCCCCTTTATGCTTCGTTGGATACATTCATTCGGTGTTGCCTGAGACATTCACAGGACCGACGTACCTTCTAGAGTTTATTTTTTTTAATTTCTTGCAGTCCTCTTTTGTTTCCTTTTTTTTGTCTTCTTACAGACAGGGTCTTATGAGGTGATAGGGCTCAACATGGGGTTTAATTTACCTTAAGAATATAGGGTTAGGGGACGTCTGCAGGATGTACAGGTGACGAAATTTGAATAAGCAGTCGAACCAATCCTTGCCTTTGAAGGACGTGCAGAAGACTATGAATGACCTAATGAGCGATCAGGTTAGCTTTTGACTTTTTTCTGATCTCTTTGGCATATTTATTTTTTAGTGGATACTGATTCTTTTCTATGGATGGAAGTAACCTTTACCCTTGGAGTCTTTCTTTGCAGGCTACGGGGGTTACGAGCATGCATGCGCAGATGAGATAGATGTTGGCGCATGAGTTTGGGTACATCTATTACCTTGGGAAGAAATTCGTAAGGTAGATTATGGAAGAGGAGGTGGTTGTCCCACTATTGGTTCCCTTGAAGTTTATGAGACGAGTGAGAGATATGACGAACAATGCTAGGGCGATGATGATAATGGATGAACCCTACACACTCTACACTTATACGGCAGCAGGTTATGACTACCTGGATATCATGACAATTTGGTTAATGCCTTCCTGCATATATGATGGCAAGAATATGCCTCCGACATCCACTACTTAGGGGAGGGTGATTAGGCATAAATATCGTGTATTTATTTCCTTAATTTAGAAGTTTTTATCACCTCGTGTAACATAAAATCCATTGATTTCTTTCATATTAGTGCTTCTAACCTTTTCTATGCAGTGCATCGAGTTTTGTGTATTTCACATACATTTTGCAGGAAACTCATTAAAGAGAAGAAAGGAGAAAACTCAAAGTTGAGAAAAAAAGATGAAAAGTAAGAGAAGGAAAGTTGAGGGGTAATTTCATAATTTTACACTCAGAACTGAACACGAACTCCCGTGAAGAATTTGAAGTTCATGGTCCCATGAGCGCACAAGAAGAAACAGTCTCCAAATCCAAGCTACGAGTGAAAAGTTATGAAGGATTGAAGTTGGGAAGAAATCATGGAAAAAAGAAGCAAAAAAGAGAAGAAAAGACTTAGAAAAATTTTCAGCTCAAAACTTCCTAGCAATACTGGAAAAGCGAACCGGTTCGCCCCAGTAAAGCATAGGAAATTCGAACCAGTTCGGCGGGCCGAAATTCTAATTTTTTTATTTCATAAATAGAGTTGTGCATGGATGAATGACTAAATAAGACGTAATGTATTCAGTTATTTTGGGAGACCAGACATCAGAGAGCTAGGTTTTTAATAGTTTGAAAGGGTTCTTGCACCCAAGAACTCTAAGGTTTCACTTTCTTCAACAAATATTCAAGTTTTAAGCCATTAATTCAAGGTTTTGTTTCCAAAATTCGTATTCTTCATCTCTATTCTTTTAGGTTAACCTTTCTTTACATGTTTTTCTTATTTCCTGATATTCCAAGCACTATTTGCATGTTTAAGTCTATTCTCTTTATAATTATGCACTCATGCACATTAGACTTTAGTTTTTCCTTAGATTTAACATGTTCGGCTAAGTTTTTAAGGGTTGGGGTGCATGAACCCCACCCGATGTAATTCACCATAATGGGAAATAGACTCCTGAATTAAAATCTTAGATGAATCGTATTGCGTAACTATTGCAACCATCGTAGTAATTTTGATCCCGTTTGCCCTAGGTAACCGGGATGCTTAAGAGTGCGATGCACGTATCGATTAATGCGACACCGCTTTGTTCTTGCCTTTGATTTCATATGATACAAACTACGATCCCTCATATATGGAATGCTTAGGATTAATAAAGACTGGGTTCATTTAAAATCTTACTTCCGAATCTAGTATCCTATGGATTGAATTACTAGGTCGTGGGGGATTGTAATCCAACCGCTTAATCTCATGTCATAGTTAAATCTTTCATTCATTTATCATCATCATTTTGTTTAATTAGCGTAGTTGCATATTGTTAGATCTTAGTTTCATTAGTTTACTCTAAAATTTGCATCTAGTCGTAGTTGTTTCATCCCCCAAATCACCTTTTCGTTTATTTTAGACTCAAAGCTAGGATTCCTTCATCTTTCCAACATCGTCACAAATCCATTCGTCCTTTTTCCTTGAGTATCGATACCCGACTTATCGGATATTACTTGAGCAACAGGCTTTCACTTGAGCCTATGTAGCATGCACACTAGACACATTTGTGGTCGCGTCAAGTTTTTGGCGCCGTTGTCGGAGAACTAGGTAGACTTAGGTTAGATCGAGTCAATATAAAGCTTAGACAAAAAAAAAATCATCTCTCAAAAGCCTTTAATGCAAAATCCTGAACATACTCAAACTCCTCAAAATACTCCAACCAGAATTCACGAAAATCCAATTGTCAAGTATAATTCTGACAGTCCCCACACGCCTTGCGTTCCACAGTTTTGGGTTTCACTTCCTATGCCTGAAAAATCTATTGGTAGTTACACCCTGAGTCAATCCTTGAGTCACACATCTAGGACACCGAGTGAGTATTTTGAGTCATTTGAAGAGATAGCGATGTTTGACGCCGCTAGTTTCGGCACTGGAGAGGGAAATCCACCCTATTGTCCCATGAAAGACTTACTCTTTCCGAAGAAACTGTCACCCCTGGTTGCATTTTACTCGCATATAATGTCGATCAGTTCCACTTCCACAATGGGATGATACAGATTCTCCCTACTTTCCATGGCATGGATTCGTAGAAACCTTACTTTCACATAAGAGAGTTCTAAGAGGCGTATGACACATTTAGTGACCAAGCTTGCACTCAGGATGTCATTTGCCTAAAGCTTTTCCCTTTTCCTTAAAGGATAAAGCTAAGACATGGCTATGGTATCTACTACCGAAATCCATTATTTCTTGGAGGGATATGCGATCCAAATTTATCTCAAAATTCTACCCACCGCACAAGACCAACTCTGCTAAGATGCTGAGGCATATCTTAAGTATGTTGCAGAGACTACTCAAGCATGGGGCACATATGATCCTAATACCCAAGTTCGGCCTAAACAAGCATCTATCGCTCTTACTGCATTCGGTCTATACCATTTGGATAGTAATACATTAATAGACCGTCAGTTTCAGAAAGATATGAAATATTTTCTTGATAGCCGGTTAAGATATATCTTCAGATCCAGCTGTGTAGCGAAAGAAAAAGTGTGTGGTATTTGTGAGGTGAGTCATTCCACAAAGGCATGCCCGATGATTTTTGCCTATAAATCCATGCACACTGAGTAGGTGGATAATATAGTAAGGTTCAAGGGAATTTTAACGCCCCGCATGGGAACTTGTACAACCCTTAGTGGATAAACCACCCTAGTTTTAACTACGGACAACCACAAGCTGCGATGAACCCACATTCATAGGTTGTCCCACCTCCACCCCCTCCTTAATTTCAGCAAGCACCACCTCCTCCAGCTCCATATATTACTCAACCATGGAGGAACCTCAAGGATACAATAAACCTGTTTATCAACTCACAGAGTTCAACCAATGCTAGATATGATCGCATGTTCATCGAAATGAACGCGAACATCTCAAAGTTACAATCTTCATTGAGTATCCAAGAGAAGGGAAAGTTTCCTACCCAGGGCCTAAGACCTCCCTAAGGTCAACCTAGTGTTAGATACACCTCTACAGAACATCAGGAACATTTCCAAGCGGTAACCACTCTTCATAATGGGAGAGTTGCTGATTTATCATCTCCCCCACACGACGCATCAAAAGACAAGGATACTTTTCCCGACATGAAAGAGGCCGACGATAGCCCCTTGAATGAGAGTGACAAAGAAGACACTAGTGAGCCTGTGGTAATTGTCAAGCCACCCTTCGTCGCGCCATTCCCTCAAATATTGGTTCCTCCCTAAAAAGGGACCCTCGTGATGAAGTGCTTAAAAATGTGAAATTAAACTTACCTTTCCTTGATGCAATAAGGCAAATTCCAGCGTATGCAAAGGTCATAAAAGACTTATTGACAGTCAAGAGGAGGATTAGGTAAAGAAAAACGTGTTTCTAGCAGAGAATGTGGGCTCAGTTCTTCCTAACGATCTCCCACATAAATTTAAAGATCCCGGTGCACCCACCATTTCCTGCACCATTGGAGAGAATAAAATTGAAAAGGTCTTACTCGACTTGGGGGAAAGCGTTAATATCCTCCCCTACTCAGTTTATAGGCAACTTGATCTGGGCGACCTGAAGCCCACAAGGATCACCCTCCAATTGGGGGATCGAACCGTGAGAATAACAAGAGGCATAGTCGAGGATGTGATAGTCCAGGTGGACACTTTCTACTTCCCGGTAGATTTTGTCATTTGGGACATAGAGCCCTCCTTCGCATCGAGTAACCATTTCCCCATCATTCTTGGGCGCCTCTTAGCTACGGTTAATACACTAATTAATACTCAAAATGGGAAAATGCACCTCACCTTTGGGAACATGACATTGGAGACTAACATCTTCAACATAGCCCAACAGGCAGGGGAAGAAGATGATCTTCACGCGGTGAGCTTAATTGATGAGATCTTGGAAGAACACATTGAGGAAAATTTCTGTGGAGACGCCTTAGAAGCTTATTTAGTGCATAGTCATGAGAGCGAGAGAACTTATACCCAGTTTGAGAGAGAGATTGAGGAGTTGCGTGAACTACTTTATGAGAGAGCGTCGGATGAGGACGCAGTAGACATAAGTTGGGTTTCTCAATTAGAAGAGTTACCACCGAGGGAGGCACGCATGGTTCCCTCTAGTGACACATTCCATACTCTCGAGTTGAAGAAACTACCCTCCAACGTTAAATATGCTTTCGTAGGTGAGGGTGACACATTTCCTATTATTGTCTCCTCTAGCTTAGATGAAGAGCAGGAGGGTAAGCTATTAAAGATCTTGAGGAATAACCAAAGTGATTTTGGTTGGTGTATAGATGATCTAAAAGGGATAAGGCCTCTAATTTGCACTTATAAGATTGACCTCGAGGAGGATGTGAAGCCCTCGAGAGAAATGCAAAGAAGGATAAACCCCACCATGAAAGAGGTGGTGAGGGCCGAAATTATCAAATTGTTAGATGCCAGGATTATCTACCCAATCTCGGATATCAAGTTGGTATCCCCATTCAAGTCGTCCCGAAGAATTTGGGCATGACAGTGATTAAAAATTGCAAGGGAGAGCTAGTTCCCCAACGTACCACCACTGGGGACGCATTTGCATTGATTACCGAAAACTCAATGCAGGAACTAGGAAAGACCATTCCCCCTTGCCATTTATTGATCAAATTATTGAAAGAGTAGTGGGCCACCCTTACTACTGCTTCCTAGATGGTTATTCTGGATATAACCAGATTGAGGTAGATGTACTTGATCAAGAAAAGACAACTTTCACTTGCACTTTTGGTACGTTTGCCTACAAACATATGTCATCCGGCTTGTGTAATGCAACCTTTCAAAGGTGCATGTTGAGCTTATTCAGTGACATGATTGAGAGAGGGCTGGAGGTGTCAATAGATGACTTTAGCATTTTTGGTCCCTCTTTAGATCTATGTTTAGCCAATATTGAGAAAGTACTAGCCCGGTGTGTGGAGAAGAACTTAGTGCTGAATTGGGAGAAATGCCATTTTATGGTAACTGAGAGCATAGTTCTTGGCCATATAGTGTCATCCAAAGGGATCAAGCTGGATAGAGAAAAAATCGATGTCATAGCTGACCTACCCCCACAAAAATTGATAAAAGACGTGCGCTCTTTCTTGGGCTACGCGGGGTTCTATAGAAGGTTCATTAAGGACTTTAGAGCCATTGTTAGGCCCTTACGCAACCTTCTTATGAAAGACACCACATTCGAGTGGAATGAAGCATACCAATGTGCTTTTGAAAATTTAAGAGCATGCTTGTTTTCGCTCCCATCATGCAAGCCCCAGATTGGTCCTTACCATTTGAGCTCATGTGTGATGCTAGCGATTTTGCGATAGGGGCTATTTTGGTCCAAAGGAGAGACAAAAAGTCTCATGTCATCTACTACGCTAGTCGAACTCTTATCGGATCACAACTCAACTACTCTACCACAGAGAAGGAATTGCTAGCGGTACTCTTTACTCTAGATAAATTTCGGTCCTATCTCATTGGTTCCTCCATCACCTATTTCATCGACCACGTGGATTTAAAATATCTCCTTAAAAAGAAAGAAGCAAAGTCGCGCCTCATAAGGTGGATCCTACTCCTACAAGAGTTAATCTCTCCATTAGAGATAAAAAAATGAGTAGAAAATGTCGTAACCGATCACTTATCACGGCTTTCGTCCAATGTACCTAGTGATCCTACACCCATAGACGAGTACTTCCCAAATGAGAAACTCTTTGCCTCCTCTTCCTTTCCCTAGTTTGTTGATATAGTGAACTATCTTATCACGGGAGTCGTCCCTCCCGATTGGACACTGCAAGATAAGAAGAGGTTCATTACTTCGTTGCGCATGTTTTTCTATGATGGTCCGTTCCTTTTTAAATATTTCCCTGACCAAATCATTCGACGATGCATACCAGATGATGAGATTCCAAAGGTCATCCAATTTTGTCATTCGAAAGCATGTGGAGGCCACTTTTCGGTGAAAAAGACAACTGCTAAGATTCTCCAAAGTGGCTTGTACTGGCCCATAATGTTCTGGGATGTAAACAATTATTGCAAATCTTGCGACAGGTGTCAACGGATGGGAGCAATTACCCGACGAGACATGATGCCATTATGCCCGATACTCATTATTGAGATCTTTGACTACTGGAGTATTGACTTCATGGGCCCTTTTCCCCCATCCTTTAGCTACCTATACATCCTAGCCGCGGTTGATTATGTTTCTAAATGGGTGGAAGCTATAGTCACCAAGACTAATGACAACAAAGTAGTGATTAGGTTCCTGCAGGAACACATACTTTCTCGCTTCGATTCACCGAAAGCGATAATCATTGATAATGGCACGCACTTTTGCAACAAGCCGTTTGAGAAGCTGATGAGAAAGTATGGCATCGTTCACAAGGTTAGAACGACCTATCACCCACAAACGAATGGGCAGGACGAGTTGGCGGATCGTGAGATCAAAAACATACTCGAGAAAACAGCCGATCCTAATCGAAAAGATTTGTCTCTTCGATTGAACGATTCACTATGGGCCTATCGTACCGCATACAAGAACCCACTCGGAATGTCCCCATTATGCTTTTATGTATGGAAATCCTTGCCATCTTCTCATTGAGTTGGAGCACAAAGTGTATTGGGCCATTAAGAGGGTGAACTACGACATGGACAAAGCCGGTGAAGCTCGCAAGCTTCAATTGAATGAGTTAGAGGAGATACGCAATGACACGTATGAGAACTCTAAGATTTCCAAATAAAGGATGAAACTCGCACACGATAAAATTATTTGACGAAAAGAGTTTCTTCCCGGGAAAAAAGTGATCCACTGTAACTCTCGGCTTCATCTATTTCTCGAAAAATTACGATCCCGATGGACTGGCCCATTCGTTGTAAAGAACACGTTCCCCCACGGAGCCATGGAATTGGAAGATCCAAAAGGAGGAAGTACGTTCAAGGTCAATGGACAATGCCTAAAGACATACTTAGAGGCGTATGTGGAAGAAGTCGACACCATTTGGTTGTCGGACCCCATTTACGGGGTAGAGTGAGCTGAATTCGAGAGGTCGTCGCACCCCCGACGCATATGAGGTGAATCTTGTGTACAGTAGGTTTGTATAGGTTAGGTTAGTTAGAATTGGCTAGGGTCCGAGTCGAGTCTGAGGAGAAGCACAAACGCACATTTTAGAAGGATTCCATGCGAGGCAAGGTGAGTTTTTGGTGTTTTATAAGATCTGGTGTTAGGAGGAGTGTTTTGAAAAAATTTGGAAAAATGGGATTTTCGGAGTTCCAACACTTAGTTTTTTTTCAGGATGCCAAAGTTGCAGGCACACTGGAAATCTGAACCGGTTCGCCACATACCCGAACCGATTCACCCAGTCAGGTGCAGAAAATCGACAGCCCTAAAAATCCCTCTTCCCCATACTTCCCCCTTCCCCATACACTCCCCTCACCCTTTCCCTCCAAATCCCTCTCCCCTCACCCCCTTTTTCCTTCCAAATTCTTCCCTCCCATTCCCCCCATCCCACCTATAAATACCCACCCTTTACCCCCATTCCTCTTACACCTCTATACTCTCCTAAAATCCTTATTCCCCATTCACCCACTCCAATGGCCAATGACAAATTGCCCGTCCAATACGATTCCATCGAAATCCTTCATGACGACGATCATGGCTACCACTCACTTCAAGAAAGCCGATGGGTGGAGGAATTTTTCTCATGTTCTCGCACTGTCCACATTGAGTGAGCCATTAATTGGGAGGGACTTCCCCAAGCCGTGAACGCCCTCTTCTGCCGTCAATGGTGGCGTTAATTCCTCGTTAATCCCAGCGAGGACGTATGGATGGCCGAGGTGTGGTCTTTTTATGGAACTCTCGTCCACACTTCTGAAAATGCGTATCAAGCTTATGTGGACGGGGTTCCCATCCCCTTTTCCCTCTCTATGGTCGCCCAAATCATGAGCTCCGACAATGTTCCCTTTCCACCCAACTTTCACTATCTCACCTATGGCAACCAAATCCCGAAACACCAATGCATCGAAAGCATAATACCCAACCACATTTGGTATCGCGACACTTTCGTGGTCGTCAACCTATATGAGACCACTGGATTCGCATTTATTATCGCTTGTGGGGCTATTCTTCAAACCTCCAACAATTCCGCCATTCGCATCCGCTATGGAAATTTCCTCTACCACCTTCTTGGTAACCCGAGTACCATCAATCTCTTGCGCATCTTTTACTCGAAAATCATCACTGCCGCCATGGATAAAAAGGGCAAAATGGCTCTACCATATTCCCAGTTCATCACCTCACTCCTAAAGACCGTCGAAATTCAGCCACCGGCATCGCAACCCCATCTTCCCAAGCCTATTGGACCGGGGTCCATCACTCGGAGCGTGAGCCAAATGGAGGTGTTGCACCCCCCCCCCCCCCATCGGTGGTCGAAGATGTTGAAATGGGGCACGAGGACGAAGAGTACAATGAGGAGGAAGATCCCGATTATGATCCGGAAGGGGATGACCTCAATGGGCGGATTACTCAACTCGAGGGGCGATTTGATGGGTTCGTGAACGACTACCATCGTGACACCTCTATGATGATCCGCCTCCAAGAGAAATTATATCGGTTGTAAGTGGACCCAAATGTCTCTCTCCCTACCTATTTTTATGATCCATATGGCCCCAATGCTCCCGGCCCATCCAACCCACCCGCCCATTAGGTTGCTTGTTTTGTGTTGGTGATGTAATGGTTTTCTTGTTTCCTTTTTCCACAGTTCTATATGCTTACATTATCTATAAATGGAATTTGGTTTGTTTCAATGGTGTGTTTTGTGCTTTCTTTCCATTTTTACATTTTTGTACGTTGCTTTTTGCTTATATCCTCTCCTTACTTTAATTTTTATTTCGTCGTCTGTTTTTCCTCGGGACGATGAAAATGCCTAAGTTAGGGGGGTTACGATGCGCTTTTATCAATCACAAAGTCCAAAAATGCCAAAAAAAATAATAATAATAAAAATTTGAAAAATTTGAAAAATATTTTTCTTCAAAATAAATAAAAATTGGAGTTTAAACTTTTCAAAATATCAAACACACAAATCCAAAAGTGACTAAGGATGGAAATTGAGCGTGAATTGACGACTTAATGAATAAATGTGAAGATTAATAAACCCGGTGAGATTTCGAGCCTATCAATTTTTGTGAGTTTATAAATCAATTCGAGTTAATTGTTAACTCAAATTTCATTTTAGCGGTTAGAATAAGTCGTCGGGATCTCAATTCTTTCACTTTGACCGATTATGGGAAATGGAATGTTATTCTGAAAAATGTGCTAAATAAATCTCTAAATTTAATTCACCTCGAGACGCATATGGTAACACAATTAGTGATTTGGGCAATGAAGTAGGCCCTCATTTGTTACCCAAAAATATTAGCCATAAAAAGTTGTGAAAAATTTATCCATTTTTACCACCCAAATTGAGCCAAATGAAATTTTCCCCTTCGTTTGACAAACCCGAAACACCCAATTAGCCCGGAATTGTGAAAATCGAATATTCATCAAATAAAGCCCAAAAAGTGCATAAAAAGGGGCAAGAAAAGAAAAAAATAGAAAAAGAAGAGCAAATGAGCAATAGCCTGAAAAAAGCACAAGCAAACATACTAAGAAAATTTACCAATTTCGAAATTCCCAACCATTACCAATATCACCCATTGCACCTTATAACCCGAAAAAGTCCTAACCGAGCTCGAATCAGGAAATTGGTTACCGCATGGAGAGTTAAGGCAAGATTCTAAAGGAGATTAAATGTGTGTATTAGAGATAAAGTTTCCAGTTTCCCAATAATCGTTACCCATTGATGAGATCTCTCCACCTTAAATAGTCCATCCTTCATATTCGTGTGCGTGAAATTGCGTTCCATTATATTTACTCTTATAAATCACACACACCGAGAGAAATAGCCACATTTCGAGTGATTCGTCTGTGAGAGCATCCCTTGAGCACTTGAATCAAAACGAATTTTTGAAAAGTAACGGAATGACCAATCGGTGGAAATATAAGGTTTAATTTTTGGCTTCACACGTACACGAAAAATTGAGACTTACGAATACAAAATTATGGCGACTATTTTCCACAAAGTTTAAGTTATACAATTTTTGTGGATTTTGAATTTCTTTGAGTCAACAATGAATTTTGTGGGTATATTCCCTGCAAACCCTCACGGGACACAACTCATCCTACTGGGGTAACCTAGGGGTTTAATGGCTTGTTGCATACACAAAATGTAATCGCTTGCCTGCGAAAGTGGTATTCTATCCATGTCCCGTGTTGGTTAGGTATTCAACCATGCTTAAAAATTCTTTTACATTGCTCAGGACGATTAAAGTTCTAAGTTAGGGGGATTGGTTAGGCATAAATATTGTGTATTTATCCCCTTAATTTAGAAGTTTTTATCACCTCGTGTAACGTAAAATCTAGTGATTTCTTTAATATTAGTGCTACTAACCTTTTCTATGCAGTGGATCGAGTTTTGTGTATTTCTCATACATTTTGCAGGAAATTCATTCAAGAGAAGAAAGGAGAAAACTCAAAGTCGAGAAAGAAAGATGAAAAGCAAGAGAAGGAAAGTTGAGGGGAAATTTTATAATTTTACACTCAAAACTGAACACGAACTCTCGTGAAGAAGTTGAAGTTCATGGTCCCATGAGTGCACAGGAAGAAACGGTGTCCAAATCCAAGCTACGAGTGAAAAGCTATGAAGGTTTGAAGTTGGGAAGAAATCATGGAAAAAGAAGCAAAAAAGAGAAGAAAAGACAGAGAAAAATTTCTAGCGCAAAAGTTCCTAGCAATACTGGAAAAGCGAACCGGTTCGGCCCAGTAAAGCATAGGAAATCCAAACCGATTCGACGGGCCGCAATTCTAATTTTTTTATTTCACAAATAGAGTTATGCATGGATGAATGACTAAATAAGACGTGATGTATTCAGTTATTTTGGGAGACCAGACATTAGAGAGTTAGGTTTTTAATAGTTTTAGAGGGCTCTTGCACCCAAGAACTCTAGGGTTTCACTTTCTTCAACAAATATTCTAGTTCTAAGCCATTAATTCAAGGTTTTGTTTCCAAAATTCGTATTCTTCATCTCTATTCTTTTAGGTTAACCTTTCTTTGTATGTTTTTCTTATTTCCTAATATTCCAAGCACTATTTGCATGTTTAAGTCTATTCTCTTTATAATTACGCACTCATGCACAATAGACTTTATGTTTTTCCTTAGATTTAACATATCCGGCTAAGTTTTTAAGGGTTGGGGTGCATGAACCCCACTGATAAGCACCCAAAACTGTACAATTTATAATCCGAATAGACGTATTTTAGTTGCTAATTCTCGGTAATATGGGTCTTATGCGCTTAATTGTTTATCTTGTAGGTCAAATCGTGCATTGCAGAGTTCAAACGCTTAAATCATGGTAATTGTGCGCAATATGGAGTTAATTAACCCTTATCCCGCAACCCTAACCTACCCTAAACCTAACCTAAACCTACCCCGAATCCCGTGTGTGTTTATTTGTCCCTTTTATTATTTTTTTAGATTTTTAATTTTGAGTCATTTTTATTTTTAAAATTTATTTTAGATTTATTTATAATTTCTAGGATTTATTTTCTAATTTTATATTTCTTTTTATTTAGTATTTTGATTTTTATTCTATTAGTTTTTAGTCATAGTTTTTATTTTATTTTATCTTATTTTATTAGGATTAAAATTTTTAGGATTTCATTTATTTTTAGTTTATTAGATTTTATATTTTAGGACTTTTATTTTCATATTTTATTAGATTTTTCATATTTTATTTTTGTTTTATTATTTTAGTTTTTAATAGCTTAGGATTTTATTTTTTTTAGTTTTAATATTTTTATTTTTTATTTTCTTTAGTTTATTTTATTAGATTTTATTTTTTATTTTTATTTTTATTAATTTTAATTGAGTCTTTATTAAATTTTATTTTAGGATCATAAATTTAAATACACACACCCCCCACTTATCCTACACCTCCCTAACCCTCACCCTACTTTTCCTACACTCAGCCACACACAACCCCTCCCTACTTCATCTTCTCCACCTACACACCCTTTCTCTCTCCTCTCACATACATCCATTAACACAAAACACACCTCCACTCACACCATCCAAACACTAGCATACCCCCTCTCTCACCTCCATCACCATACCATCTCACCCTAACCCCAAACCCACCGGCGCTACGGCCAATACCATTTCAGCCGCCGCAAAACCCATCACCGCCTGAACCACCGCAGCTACTGACCCCGCTACACCATCGTGAGCACAGCGACCTGACAGCCCCTCCGGCGACCTGTTTTTCTGCCACGCCACTTCTCCGACCTGCGCCCCTGCCGATCTCACCCGCGCCCCCTCCGGCCAGCCTCCTGCCAGCGACGCTCCTCCGTCCTACCTGATCCGCGACCTAACCCCTGCTGGAGTTAACCCAGTCGCCGGCGTCCCCTGCTCCTCTCACCGACACCACACCTCCGACGCCCCGGTCTGAGTTCATTCCGCGCCCAACTGAACCTCCATCAACTCCAGCGTCGACAACCTTCAACCCGTGTCCATCCGAACCGAAGCTCCAACAACCCAAGAAGACCCATTTCTCCACAAGCCTTAATCGATTTCCCACCTGCCAGCAAAAACAAATATCAAAAGCCAAACAAAAATAAACCCAATTCCCACATTTAACCCACATGTCCTTAAACCCATGTGCCAATAAACCCATTAAACCTTTTAACCATTTTACCTATTATACCCCCTAACTAACCAAACACCCAAAATACCCCTCAAATCAAATCTGAATTTATTCTCACCATTCCCACATGCACACTACTGTTCAATTTATCCCTTATCCCCCATGCTCCATGCCTACTATAAATGAAGAGGAAGACTCATTTGCAAAAGATCTCAAAATTAGTTTTAAGCTTGGTGTGATAAAATTATCTCCACCCCTCTATATTGAGTATTTCCATTTTTAGCAAATACCTCAATATAGAGGTGTGTAGTGAAAATTATCGATGTAATTCACCATAATGGGAAATAGACTCTTGAATTAAAATCTTAGATGAATCGTGTTGCCTAACTATTACAACCGTCGTAGGACTTTTGATCTCGTTTTCCCTAGGTAACTGGGATGCTTAAGAGTGCGATGTGCGTATCGGTTAATGCGACACCGCTTTGTTCTTGCCTTTCATTTCATATGGTGCGAGCTATCATCCCTCATATATGGAATGCTTAGGATTAATAAAGACTAGGTTCATTTAAAATCTTACTTTCGAATCTAGTATCTTATGGAGTGAATTACTAGGGTGTGGGGATTGTAATCCAACCGCTTGATCTCATTTCATAGTTAAATCTTTAATCCATTTATCATCAGCATTTCGTTTAATTAACGTAGTTACATATTGTTAGATCTTAGTTTCACTAGTTGTTACTCTAAAATTTGCATCTAATCGTAGTTGTTTCATCCCCCAAATCACCTTTTCATTTCTTTTAAAGTCAAAGCTAGGATTCCTTCATCTTTTCAACGTCATCACGAATTTGTTCGTCCTTTTTCCCTGAGGATCGATACCCGACTTATCGGGATATTACTTGAGCGACAGACTTGCACTTGAACCTACATAGCATGCACACTAGACACATTTGTGGTAGCGTCAGAGGGGTACCAGTGCATTGGTGGCATCCGCCCATAACACGAGAGGTGACATGGTTGCAGCAGCGAAGGAGGCTCCGCTTCTTCAGATCACTCCTCCTTCTTATCACTTTAGGTTGAGTAGTGGGGAGGTGTTGAGGGCGCCTCCCCCCCCCCCCCCATGCACCGCTGCCAGGGTTGACAGGCCTTATTGATAATGCGCTCTGGCCCGAGGTATACTTATATTTTTTCTCTTTTTTATTTCCCGTATCCCGCTTTATTATTTTTTTTTGTTTACTGACTTGCTCTACCTTCTTTGTTTTCTATTTTTTTCTTTTTTGCAGACTGTACGGGATTCAACCAATTGAAGGTGGGAGATCAAAGATCGGATGGCATCGATGTCAGCCTATGTGAAAAAGTCTTCCACCTCCAGTATTGTGTCATCGGCTACTTCTGATGAGGGTTCTAGCTCCGAGAGTGGAGGTTCCATCGCCCGTCAAAGGGGGAAGCGTGTGTGCCACTAGGGTTGAGGGTTCATTTAGAGAGGTTTTTGGCGGGTTCGGGCAGTGTCCCGTTGTATTTTTTTCTTTCTTATTCCTGCAAAAAATGTAATATTGCCAAAGAAGCATTATATATGAAAAAGGCATTTCTTTTCGATATTTTTCTTGATTTAGTGACTTATTTTACATGCACTTGCCAAGATTTCTCATTTATTTGCAAAGATAGAGGCAAATAGAAAAATGTTTATTTTTAGAAATTTTGCACAAAAAGGAGAGTAGTAATTTTATGAAAAGGAACAACCCGGAGACTTGACTTTTTTCAATGTAAGAATTTTTGGAAATTGATTTTGGGCAAAAGAAGAAAATGAATTTTCTCAAAAAAGGGTGTTGCCGATCAGCATACCCCTTGTCCTGCCAATCGGCATAGAGGTCAAGTCAAATCACTCCCTTGGATGTGATTGCACTTTTTGTATACTTAGAGTACTATGAGGGAAGAGTGATTAATGAGGTTGTGTATGGGTTGTCATTTGTGAGTACCTTTGGGTATAAAAATGAGTTTTGGTGGTGCATTCTTCACCACTATTCGTATTCTCTATTATGCGTCTTTCTTCTTTTTACAAATGGATCTCCCAATGTCTGAGGTCTTTTTTGCCTACCTTAAAGGCTTAGAGGCCATGTGTCTCTATAATGCTGACTTTGACACTTTTAATTTATGTCGGGTATCCTCATGGCGTAACCTTGCTATAAAGTGGAATCTTCTAGAGGAGGCAGTATATTTTTGGTACTTCTAAGATCACATTTTTCAGTTTGGCATGGACGAGGTATGCCCAACTTATGTGGAGTTTTTAGCCATGTTAGGTGTAACCCAGTGAAGTAGTAGTTATTCCGGACTTGTCCCATTCTTCTCGGGTGTCTTTGGCTGAGCTACTTTATATCTCTCCCCCAGCAGTTTGACCATGAGTCCACAGAGGGAATATTGTCATCCTGGTGGTTATAAACTCAGTGTGCTAGAGGGATTCCTCTGATGCTAGTATTGCTGGAGTTGTAGCCTTAGGCCTGGCTGAGAGGATTTTGTTGGTGATGGGTGACCTGGCGGCTGATCCTCAAGTAGCCATAATAGTGGCATGGATGTCTTACAATTGTAGTCCTATGGAGGTGGTGTTGGTAGAGATCTTGAATGGTTTGTATGCTTAGAAGAAGGGTCGTTCTAACTTTTTATGGGGAATCCCTATGATGTTGTTCATGTAGATTTTCGAGAGATTTTGCTTGGTAGCCCCTCCTAAGGACCCCCTTCCGGGTGTCCCAAAATTCTTCATTAAGACCTTCTTCTGTTTTGTCCCTTCAACAGAGAACTGGGTTAACTGGTTCATAGATCACGGAGCCCGGTGTCTTAGATGGTCTATGCCATGGTGGGGGTATTTGCTGCCCATTTTGCAGTTAGGGAATACCGATATGTGTGGCTGGTTGCCTTCGCCGGACTTCCTTATATTTTTCTTAGCAGCTTCTACGCCAAGTGGGGTGGGAGAAGATAGTGCCTATTCGTATAATCAAATTGTTCCAGGTAGAGAACTTGACCGAGTCTCTAAGCATGATATTGGGACCTTTGTGGCCGCTCCACTGGTCGTATATTCGTCCATCACAATCTGTTGTAGGGGCTTGGTATGTGTCTGGGGATTATCTGAAATGATTATAGAAGCGGGTGGTTGGGAATATTTCGGAGGAGGAGACTGGGCAAAGATGACTTATAGCTTTGGATACCATGGAGGAAGGTATTGTGGTTTTGTCAAAGCTTGTCGAGGCATAACGTATATATGGAGCACCAATAAGGACTAGGAGATTTAGTGACCTGAGAGAGAAGGCAATGACGATGAGGCGGGGTTGCCTGGCAGCAGAGGGAAGTATTTTTTTAAACTGAGGACTTTATTTGACGATGGTTTGTGTTGGTGTAGGTATTTTGTATGTTTTTCCTTTTTGTCAAGATGGTTATTTAGTAGGTTAGTTTATAAGTTGTAGGTTGGTTTTGTAATTGGAAGGGAATGGTTTGTTTGAACTCCCTTTACTGATATTTCGTGTAATGGTTGTGTTCCTTGATTAAAAATAAAAGTGATTTGATGATATTTTGTTGTGTTTTTGATAAATTTTACATTTCAACTGCTTATACCAATCGCTACGGCATATATAATCCTTTTGTTCATGTAAATGATGAGATGGACCGTCGTTCTCGGGTGTTAGAAAATATTAGCATTTTTTAAAAATAAAGGACCGTGACCAAGTATGTCATATGGGTTGACTACGTATCTCTATGGGTTTTGAAAATTTCATGAGTTTCATTTTGAAAAAAATTATTTCGAAAGGATCAAGTCCTACGTAGTTCTAGGTAGGAGGAAATGAATAGACTTTTTTAATAGAAAGGGGGTGAGAAGAGTCGTAGCGCATCGACAGTTCGGATTAGGGGTAGAACTTCTTGAGACTGTCCAGATTGACAGGACACGCCATTTGTTCGCCATCGAGATCTGTGAGCATAGTGGTGCCTCCTGAAAGGATTTTCTTTATGATGTAGGGGTCGTTTCAATTAGATTTGAACTTCCTTTTTGGGTCACAGATGAGTTATACAATTTATTTGAGGGTAAGGCCTCCTTTTTGGATACCACAGTCCTTGACTTTCTTATTGAATGATCGCGTTATCCGGTGACGGTACCCCTTTATGTGGTATAAGGCCTTAAATCTCTTGCATCTAAGAGTGATAATTCATCATAGCGGCTCTGATGTCAGCCTTCTTCATTGACTTTACTTTCGAGAATGGCACGCAGATAAGGTACTTCCAGCTCGATGGGGAGAACTGCCTCCATGATGTACACCAGAGAATAAGGGGTAGCCCCAGTAGGTGTTCTAATATAGGTGCAGTATCCCCAGAGGCCATACGAGATCCGATCGGCCTAGTCTTTGCAGCTTTTGGTCTTCTTATTGATGATGGTTTTGAGGCTCTTATTAGCTACTTCAATAATGCCATTGGTTTGGGGTCAGCAAGAAGAAGACTTATGTCTCTGAATTCCATATTCGTCAACCAGTTCTATGACCTCGGCTTTAAAGTGGAGTCCATTGTCTGATACCAACTCATGGGGAACTTTGTATCGATAAATGATATTCTTTTTGATAAACTTGGCCACTTTCTTTCCATTTAGTATCGTGTATGGCTCAGCTTTGACCCATTTAGTGAAGTAATCAATAGCGAACAAGATGAACTCATGCCCGTCTGAAGCTTTGGGAGTGACCTTCCTTATGATATCTATACCCCAGGTGGAGAAGGGCCAGAGATAGGTCATGTTGTACAATTCCCAGAGAGATAAGTATTGCATATGGGCAAACTATTAGCGCTTGAGGCATCTATAGACATATATGTTTTTAGATAATTTGATAATATCGCGTGATCACGGGACTCCTGCTTTGAGAACATGACGATAATTTTAAAATATCTATATTAGGCTTAAAAACATGCCGTTAGAGGGCGAAAATGCAAAACAACCCCCAAACGGCCCCATGAGAAGCACAAACACCTTGCACGGGACCAATGTAACTCGTAGGAACTGATCGCGTGGTCACAGGACTCCCGTGTTGAGAATATGACGATAATTTGAAAATATCTAGACTTAGGCTTAAAATCATTCTCTTAGAGGGCGAAAAATTGAAACAGCCCCCAAACGGTGTCGTGAGAGGCACGAACATCTCGCATGGGAAAAATGTAACTCTGTAAGGACATATTTTTATAAGTACGTAATCAATTTATGATGTCATATACCGCTACACCATCGAAGAGCATTCAAGAACATTCAAGCATCAAAGAAGGATCCGAATATCAAGTTCTTCATCAAAAAGACTTCGCGAAGTTTACTTTCGTAAGGTTTTATTTTCAATAACTTAACTTTCCACTTAGAGATTTTGGGATATTTTTATAAAATATTTTCTAAGTGTTGGAGAAGACTTTTTCGTCAAAATTTGAGAATGAGTATTTTTTATAAGTATTGAATTGTACCTCGATTTTGATGCCCAGGTCGTTAAAGCGAGATAGCTATCTCATTCGAGCGACTTATGGATGTCGCGCGATGTTGTTTGAATGACATTTGTACGTCATTCGCGCGAGACCCTTATCTCTTTTGAACGATCTCGTATACCAAGGCGGCGCATTTTTATATAAATACTCATTAAATGGTTTCGTTTTCATTAAGAATTCCCAGCGTTTTGAAAGACAGAAAAAGACGAAACTGCATAATCCTTTTGACTTATTCTTTTAGGGTTTAATCCCTTTTTGTTATCAATTCACAAAATTCCCATATGCTTTAGTGAATTGTTTTTGTGTTCAAGAACAATACTTTTCTTTTGTTCAACCTCTATGGAGAAGGGATCTCCATATTTGATCCGTGGATACCAAGCGTAGTCATTCTGCGTGTGGACGAGCCAAAGACGACGAACCGACACCTGGAGGGTATTTTGCTGTCTCTCGTATCTTTGAAGGTTTGCTGAAGGCACCGTGCATTATACACTTGTGGGCGATTATCAGGTTGTATATAAGTCAAAGGTCTTGTGAATTCTTCAAAGTGTTTATAAAAGGTTTTACTCGAAAGGTTTTTTTTCCTGAATCGGTCGTCTTTATTTTTTCATGCATGGGTTGAATGATTTATAGATACAAAATTTAGGGGCTGGATTAATTTGTTTAAAAATAGACTCTAATTAAATAAGGTTTACTTAGAAACTTGCGAATTAAGTCAAATCGGTATCACACACCGCATTTATTCATTTTCAAACTCGAGGGACGAACCGCATAGTCACAAGACTCTCGGTTTGAGAATATGAAGATAGTTTGAAAATATCTAGATTAGTCTTGAAAACACACGGTTAGAGGGTGAAACCCCAAACTATCCCCCAAATGGACCCATAAGAGGCATTAAAAACTCGCATGGAACCAATGTAACTCGTACAAACTGACCCCGTAGTCACGGGGCTCTCGATTTGAGAATATGACGATAATTTGAAAATATATAGATTAGGCTTAAAAACATATCGTTAAAGGGTGAAACCCCAAACCAACCCCCAAATGGCCCTGTAAGATGCATGGATATCTCGCACGGGACCAATGTAACTCGTAGGAACTCACCGCATAGTCACGAGATTCTTGGTTTGAGAATATGGTGATAATTTGAAAATATCTAGACTTAGGCTTAAAAACATGTTGTTAGAGGGGGAAAATGCAAAACAACACCTAAACGGCCCCGTGATAAGCACGAACACCTCGCATGGGACCAATGTAACTCGTAGGTACTGATCGTGTGGTCATGAACTCCCGGTTTGAGAATATAACAATAATTTGAAAATATCTAGACTTAGGCTTAAAAACATGTCATTTGAGGGTGAAAAACCAAAATAACCCCCAAACGGCACCTCGCACGGGACCAACGTAACTCGTAGGAACTGGTCGCGTGATCATGGGACTCTCGGTTTCAGAATATGATGATAATTTGAAAATAGCAAGACTTAGTCTTAAAAGCATGTTGTTAGAGGGAGAAAATTTAAAACAACTCCAAACGGCCCCGTGAGAGGCACGGACACCTCGCACGGGACCAATGTAACTCGTAGGAACTGATTGTGTGGTCACGAGACTCCCAGTTTGAAAATATGACAATATAAATAACTCGTATATGCAATTTTTCATTTTGAATATGATTTTTTAAAAATTACTTAGTTACTGATATCATCTCTTTTTTGTATCTTCTATTTTGCAGGATAACATTTTATCATTACCTTTTATCCATTTGGAACACACGAAGAAGTCAATAACTTACAAAAGGGGGTTGTTTATTTATTGTCGTTAATGTTTAATATTGTTTTTTATGTGTTATGGACGTGCGGGCTTTTATAATTTTATTGTTAACTTTTATGGACGTGCGGGCTTTATATTACGTGAATTTTATATTAGCAGGTTCTAGAATATCCATAAAATAGAGGAAACTCTACCCAATTTTTTTTTCTGTGAACTATTAATTAAGACTTGTAATATTTTGAAGTTTGTATGTACATTAGTTTATCAATAACGTGCGAGATTGGCAATGTGTGAATTTCTTGATTTTTTTTGCAAATAATAAATATTTTTCGTACTAGATTTGGAATTTGATGATTTTCCTAATTTGTTTTCAAATAATTAAATTTTTTTCTTTGATCCAAAAATTTGGAACAGTTCAAACCCATGCCAAAAGTATATCAAATTTTGGCACGGTTTTGAACTATGTCAAAAGTGTACCAAAATGTACTCAATCTGACACAGTTATAAACTGTGCCAAAAGTGTTCCAGGCATATCAAATTCTGGCACGATTTAAAAGTGTGCCAGAAGTGTTCCTGTTTGGCCAAATCTGGCACACTTTTAAACCGTACCAGAAAAAATAACCATTTTGGAACACCTAATTCTGGCACGGTTCAAAATCGTGCCAAATTTGATCTAGCACAGTTGTAAACCGTGCCAGATTGTTATTTTTGGTGTTGTGATATGAAGTGCAGTCTTGAACCATGGCAGTCCTATAGTACCCTTGACAATTTATTTTCTTGGCAAGCATGTGACCGTTCATGTGGGACTTGCATTCCCGTATATGGATCTTCTTACATCATTCCTTCAAAATATGCCCCTGCTATGCAATCCAAAAGGGGTCTATCGAAGTTTCTCTTAAAAAATGCTTTGTCGCAGATGATGTGCTAGATAACTAGTTTGCAAAGGGTCGCATGATCTTTCTTATCTGCATCTCGGGGATACCTACCATGTTTGAGAAGGCACCAAATATCGTTGTACCATAATCCCACCTTGTCAGAGTCTTCTTCGGTGACGAGCTCAATTTGGGAAAAGTGAGTGGGCGGATGTTGTTTCTGAACTAAGAATGGGGCCATTGTTATTTCCTCGGGTATTTTAACCATGGAGGCCAGGGTTGCTAGGGAGTCGGGTAGGTTGTTCTCCGAGCGAGGAAGGTAATGGAAGGTGACGTCTTTGAATTGGGAGGCGAGCTCTTCTAGGTGGGTGTGGAAGGGGAGGAGCTTCTCATCTTTGACTTATTATTTTCTGAGGATTTATCTGATAATGAGGGCAGAGTCTCCATAGACGTCTAGGTTCTTGATGCCTTTATCAAGGACAATCTTGAGGCCTACAGTGCATGCCTCGTATTCTGATATATTGTTAGTGCATAGGAAGTCTATTTTGAAGGAAATAGGGTGTGAGAGTCATCAGGGGCAATCAGGAGTATCCTAATGCCATACCCTTTCTTATTGGCAGCTTCATCGAAGAACATCTGCCATCTAAGATCCTCCTGAGAGGTGCAGAGAATGTTTTTTTTCTGAGAATTCAAAGACCCAAACTTCATTTCCTTCCATAGGATAATAGGTACTTGGCTTTTTGTGTAACGTACACAATGTCAAACTCAGATAGAAACATCAACTAGCGGGCCATTCGGCTTGACAGAGAGGGTTTCTCTAGAAGGTATTTTATGAGATCCATTAGGGATATTAGTATAATGGGAAAAGCAAGCATGTATTGTCGTAAATTTTAAGTGAACCAGACTAGGGAGACACATGATTTCTCCAAGGCCATGTAATTGACTTAGCACTGGTCAATTTTTTACTAGCATAGTAAATGGATCTTTCCTTACAGGATTCTTTCATATGTTCGGCTAGTAAAGCCCCTACTGTGGTATTAGTGACGGTCAAGTATAGGAGGAGGGGGAGACTTGACTGTGGAGACATGAGCACCGGAGGTCGAGTGAGGTATCGCTTGATTTGGTCAAAGGCTTCTTGTCACACCTCATTCTAGACTTGGGTTGAATCCTTCCAAAGAAGTTTGAAAATGGGTTCACATATAGAGGTCAGTTGGATGATGAATCGACTGATGTATTGTAGTTTACCGAAGAATCCTAGTACTTCCTTCCCCATCCGAGGTGGTGGAATCTCAAGTATGGCTTTCAGTTTGGTGGGTCTACTTCAATTCTTTTCTCACTAACCATTAATCCCAAGAGTTTACCCTTAATGATGCCAAAAATCCACTTTTGTGGGTTAAATTGCATCTGATATTGTTCCAGTCGCTCGACGAACTTTCGGAAGGTGGGAATGTTCCTTTCTCGAATCTTGGACTTGATAATCATGTCCTCAACATAAACCTAGACTTCTTTGTGAATGAGTTCATGATGTATGGTTTTCAAAGGCCTTCGGTAGGGAACCCCAACATTTTTTATCTTGATTGTCATAACGGTGTAGCAAAAAGATCCCCGGGGGCGATGAAGGTAGTTTTCTCTTAGTAGTTAGGGTGCATCTTGATCTGGTTATAACTAATAAATCCGTCGACAAATGATTTGAGGGCATGAATGGAAATATTTTCCATGATCATGTTGATGTTTAGTAACCGCTAATCATCTTTAGGGGATGCCTTGTTCAAATTCTGATAGTCGACGCACATGCGAAATTTTCCTCCCAATTTCAACACATTGACGATGTTGGCAAGACATGTAGGTATTCGACCACATGAACAAAACTCGCATTGAGCTGTTTGAATACCTCTTCTTTGACTTTGAGTAACCATTCCATTATGAGTTTCCCCAATTGTTTCTTTATCGATTTCAATTTCGGGAGTGTCGGGATTTCATGCTAAGCTATCTCTGGGTCAATACCAGATGTGTCATCATAGGACCATGTGAAGACATCATTGAACTCTTTCACCAGTTCTTCAAATTGCGCTCGCTCATGCTCGTTAAGGATGGACCCTATCCTAATCTCACGATGATGGCTACTAGAATCGAGATTAATAACAACAGTCTTATCATCATTAGTTTGAACGCGGTTATTTTGCTTATTATTTTTCTTATTGTGACCAGTTAAGAATGTTTCATTTATAAAATTGTCATTATCAAAAATTTGATTAGAATCAATGCAATTAATGTAAGTTATAGTAAGATACTCAAATCTTCATTTATTTCACTTTTAGGGAATATAGCGTTAAGAACCTCATTGAAAGAGATTTCAATTACATTAATATCAGGAAACGGAGAAATGGAAACATGTGCAGAGATGTCTTGGATAGGATAAATAATAGGGTTTGGCTAAGCTTGAGCGGGCTAGACTGGGATAGTATGCTCATTTAGGAGAGGTACATCACCAGTTGTGATCTGGGCAGACGGGTCTGACGAGATAGCATCTAGGTGGATCATGAAGCCAGTGTCTGTAAGTAACAAAATTCTTTAGAGTCACTTCCCTCGGAGTCTCAATGATTTCCATGGTTTTCTCGATCAAGGGTTCTACTTCATGCTTCTATTATTCATCCCAAGATGAGAAATCTTCATTTTTGACTTTTCATTCGAGCTTTTAAAGTCATCACCCCAACTAGTGATGATTATTTCCTCTTTCCAAGAGTAATCAATGCACTCGACAACCTCTACAACTTCATTAAATAAATTTTCCCTCTCAGCAAGGAAATATAGAAGTGAAGGGACCAATTTCCCTTAAAATTTCATGGCCATGAGAAACTTAGAAATGCTATAGATTTCTCCTATTTGATGAAACAAATCGTATATGATCTCTATAATGTCATGTAGACTGACCTTCTCAATGGGTACCACCCACTCATATGATTCCCAGGCCCACTTTCAGGCTTCATGAACACGCCACTGAATCTCTGGTAGTTGAAGAACATTTCTGCGGGCAATTTTTGCCCAAACTTTTGGAGTTAGTCTAACACAACAGGTAGTTCCATGCCTCCCCCTAATTGGGTGCGAATAATAATACATGCTCTCATGAGGAGCAATAGAGCTTGGTCAAAAAAGTTTGTATGGTGCAAGAGAAAGGACGGGCAATCCTTGATAGGTTTTGATAAGGTTGTAGGGTTGATGGGTAGAAGGGTCAAACTTAAGGTTATTTTCTAAGAAATGGAATTCGTTCCGGTTCCATGTGCTGGGGGATTATAAGTGGTGTTTTTCTTAGGATTAGTTAGTGAGGTGATGATAACCTGATCAATCAGGCCTTAGACCATGTTTATAAGGTGAAAGCATTAGTCAGTGGTGTGGCATGTGACTTGGTGAAAGTCACAACGGGCATCATGCTTGAAGTTTTTAAGGAGTGGGTTTGGTAATGGTCAAGATTCCAATTCTTTGATGAGATTTAGGGCTAGCAGGGCCTGTTATACCTTCAACAGGGGAGCGTGGAGCTTGGTGTACACTTTTTTGGCAAGATTAGGGCAACTTTCTAGTTCCCAAGAAGTTAAAGGTTATGATACGTTGTTGATGGTTGAAACTGAGGTATTGGTAGGATTTTCATACTTCCTTGGTGTATGCTATTCGGTCAGCTTCTTCGGTTCAGACTCCACTTTGGTAACACCTTCTTTTATTTCCACACCAGACTCTCGGAGTGCTCAAAAGTTCGGATAGTATTATCTACCCATAAATGCTCGGATATGAGGTGAGAAACTCTTCTTTATAATTCTCACTTGTTCTTCCTTTGAGGCCATGTTAGTCATAGTGGCAGCTTTTTCTCTCCATCTCCCAATGAAGCTACCATCTGACTCCCTAGGGTTTTGCTTAAGCAGCTCTAGGTCTTTGCATGTGACCTCTAGTTCTTCATTATATTTGTACCGAGACATGAATTCTCAAGCTCCATCTTCCTAGATACGGATTTTGGATTCTTCGAGTGACAAGAACCATCGGAGAGTTCAAGGTCTGCTAAAATATTTGGGCTATTATCTCTTTTGAGGCACCAAGAAGGGTCATAACTCGATGGTAGCTATATAGGTACACAATTAGGCGCTCTATGCCCTCGAACTTCTCGATGTCTGACACCTTGAACTTTTCAAGCAACCTGGACTTAGGGTAGGGAGACATGTGGGTGTGATCCATTTAATTCCCAGAGATCTTGTATTATTATCCAAACCCGGTTAGAAACAGAAAGTATGGATCTGCTACCTGTCCTAGAACAATTGAGAAGATTTGGATGAAATACCCATCAGATCTAACCCTCGATTAAGGTGATTCTGCGAGAATTAGGGATATGCACTTAGAAGCCCAAAAGTGGGCTCGACATTCTAATGATTGGTTTATGCCCCCAAAATAGTTCAATCTAGATGATATTGTCCAAATCTTATCAGAAGAGTATACCAAAAGGAAGAAAATACGTGGGGCTCCGGAGTTGTTCACTGCTTTAAAGCTAAAAAGGTTTTTGGTCTCCTCCCAGAATCGTGTCTCATTGTTGCGTGGGAGGATCTGCTTGATGAAGAAGTCTAAGTTATAAAGTGCATTGATTTCTCCTGGAATAACCAGATTATCATAATCAGATGGGGAGACAATTCCAACCATTCTGGTAAATCCGATAATGAGCCCAATATTGAAATCTTTGGTTCATTCGTCTCCTTTTATGGGTCAATCTCTTTCAAAAATCTTTCATCAGAAATAATTGAAGTCTCTCTTGCTACTAAAATAGTTCAAGAAATCGAATTCTTATTCTTCCCAGCATTAGTAAATCATACGACTTGGTCGGATAATATTGTAAAGATACAGTCCTCCCATCAGGAAGTATACACTGGATAAAGTAAAAAGGGTTATCGAAGTAATCCCCATGCCCAAGATGATAATTGAGGAAAGTAAAAGTCTCAAACAACTAAATGAAATCTCATTCGAGCGTCACTTTGTGGTTACTTTGCATGTGTTCCCAACTCCACTTAAACTCTTTTGTTAATTCTACTTACTCAAGCTACAATTCCTCCATCTACCTCCCCCAATAAGTCAATTCGTATAATCAGAACCTTCACTTTCATGAGCCTCGTCTCCTTCGTCGATGAAGAAATCCCCAAGTTTGGTTCAGACCATAACTATGCTCTTAATATTTCTGTCAAAGTTTGGATAAAACAGATTCATTGGTTATTGTTGACAACATTTTTGCCTTGAATGTATGCCCATTATGAACTCTTCGGTGCCTAGTGTTACAAGTTAGCAACCTCATCCCAACATCTTTCATTGTAATAATGACCTCAAACATAATTCCAAGTCATTGATATCCCTTCCTTCTTCAACTTGCTTCTCGATTACTTGTGGCTACATAGCATCTAAGGAGTTGCATCCTCTCTTCACCAAAATTCTTTATAGATAACCAGGCCAATACCATTATCGAGGATGATGCTAAATCATACAACATTGGTACTAGTAACTCAGTTCAAAAAATCCATCATAGTGTGAACGATATGTTTCTATCCGATTTCAAGATCGATCCACTCCCTCTTCTGGATGAAAATGACTTTAAAGACAAAGTGATTCGTTGAAATAACCCACATAGGAATGTCAATGTAATTCAGATGTTAAAGGTATGAAATGCTCAGAATGGGCCAGGGGCCATAGTCCATATGGAATTTTCGAGCCTATTACTATAAAGAAAGCCTATCCTCCATGTGATCTTCGATATCAACCATCTCTGACTAAGCTCATGGATCTCCAACAACCATACCAAAAAGAGGGTATTTAAGAGGAAGGAAAAAAATTCTCGAGACTCTTTTAATGGTTATTTTATTTAAAAGAATGAATACTTCCCTTACTGCGACCTTCAGGAACCATGGTATGACCCAGTTGAAAAGTAGATGAGGTATGAATTAGAAATCTTCTTTGTAAAGAATTTTAGTTAGACTAAACGTTTCGTTCATGCGGTGAAGATCTTAACTATCAAGTAAACTAACTCATGCTCATTTGATACAAAAATCATCAAAAACTTTATCAGTGGTCTTGCCAAGTCGGGAATGGACTTTTTCTTGAACCATGTTGAGTCTGAGCCGTGTGACCTTTCCTTGAAGATATCTCCTGCTGATAAGCCTATCCTCAACTGGTCCAGCATCCCATCCGATCTAACTCTATCAACCCAGAACCCTATTTTTTATCACCTATAAAATGAACATGTTTTCTCATTTTTGATGCAAATATAAACATGGCCTCCTTTGATGAGGTCTTCAATGTTATGTTTCCTGCAAATTTTATCCACTAAATAAATGAATATTTTAAGTATATTATTATGCCTTATACTAATTTCAATGATTCTAATCAAATGATTGATGAAGATGAACTGATAAATGAATAATTCTTAACTGATCTCAATAAGGAAAAAATCAAATAACATAAACTCATCCAAACTAATGATGATGCGACTATTATTATTAATCTTGGTTCTAGTTGCGCTCCACATGAGATTAGGATAGGGTCAACTCATGATGAACATGAGTGGTCGCAATTTGAAAACCTCCTGAAAGGGTTCGTGGACATCTTCATATGGTCTTATGGTGACATGCCTAGCATCGACCCAGAAATTGTACAACACGAGATTCCCACATATCCAGAATGAAAACTTGTCAAGAAAAATCTCAGGAAAATTTGGCCTAAATGGTCCCTCGTAGTGAAAGACGAAGTGGTCAAGAAATTTAACATAGATTTCATACATGCAATCCTCTATTCGACTTGGTTTAATAATATTATTCATGTGCCAAAATCGAGAGGAAAAGTATTCATGTGCGTCGACTATCAGGATTTGAATAAAGCTTCCCCAAAAGATGATTAACCTTTGCCCAACATCAACATGATCATCGATAACACGGCATCTTTTGCCCTCAAATCATTTGTCTATGGCTTTACAGGGTGTAACTAGATCAAGAATTATATCGGCCACCAAGAGAAGACTATTTTCACCAACCCATGGGGTACCTTTTGCGACACCATCATGCCCTTTGGTCTAAAAAATTCTAGGCTTAGCATCCACAACTCTCATGTACGATCTTATACATAAAAATTCAAAGTATACGTGGAGGATATGATCATCAAGTCCCAAACTCAAGAAAAGTCACGTCCCTGCCTTAAGGAAATTCTTTAAATAGTTACGACAGTACCAAATGCGCTTCAATCCGTAAAAGTGAATTTTCAGTGTCGCAAAGGATAAACTCATTGCCTTTATGATCAGCGAAAGAGGGATTGTAGCAAACCCTACTAAGCTCAAAAAATTTCTTGAAATATCACCTCCTTGTAGTAAAAATAAAAGTGGTTCAAGGTTTCTTCATTAGTCAACTCAACTCCACATGCAAACCCTTCTTCAAGTTCCTTCGAAAGTATTCAATTAAAGTCTAAAATGAGGCATGTAAAGAAGCCTTTGAAAATATCAAGCGGTACCTTGCCCAATTGCCACTGCTGATGCCATTGCAACTTGGTCTACCCCGTCTATTGTACTTTACTGTTACAGATATTACGGGTGGGGATATGTTATAGCAACACATCAGGATTCGTAAAAACTGAGAGCCACCTACTACTCTAGGAAAAACCTTACTGGATATGAGGTGAACTACACAGTATTGGAAAAGGCATGGATCACTCAGAAGCTTCGACATCACATGCTTTCATTCACCATCAAACTAGTGTCCCAGATAAACCACATAAAGTTCTTAATAGAAAAGTCTGCCTTGTCAAGCTTTATAAATCGTTGGTTGTAGTTGCTAGCTGAGTTCGACATCATCTATGTCACTCAAAAATCTAATAAAGGAAGGTCCATGTCTGACTACTTAGTTGATCATCCTATGGAAGAAGATGATGTGTGGATTACCAAATTTCCAGATAAAAATATTATATATGATTATCACGAAGAGATATTATGGCATATGTTCTTTAACGGATCTTCCAAAAAGAAGGAATATGGCATTGGGATACTCCTAACCCCGCCTGATGATTCTCACACCCCCTTTCTATCAAGTTAGGTTTACCATGCACCAATAACATGACAAAATATGAGGCATTCACCATGGGCCTCAAGCTTGCCCTCGCGAAAGAAGTCAGATACCTTGATGTTTATGGGGACTTGGCCCTCATTATAGGACAAGTCTTCCGAAAGTGGAAAGTCAAAGATGACAAAATCCTACCCTTTCATGATCATCTCGAGGAGATCGCTTCCCGGTTCAAATATGTCACATTCCACTGTCTCTCTCGTTCAATGAATAACTTTTCCTATGCATTAGTTACTCTGTTTACCTTGGTCAACATTACTGAGGGGAAAAAAATTATCCCCCTGTAAGTTTATAAACAATACACGCCAACTCACTGCTACCATATCGAGCTCACTAAGGAAGAAGATTCAGATAAAGTTAGATTATGGTATTATGATATCTAATGCTTCCTTGATAATGGACGGTATCCTCAAGGGGATGATAGTATAGGTCACATAACCCTTTGCAAACTTGTACCTCGATACATTATCTATCACAACACACTATTCAAGAGAAATTTTGATGGTATCCTTTTACAATTCATAACAGGGGCTGGCATTGAAGAAATAATGCAGAAAATCCATAGTGGGTAATATGGACCCCACATGAATGGTCGTATGATTTTCAAGAACATTGTACGACATCGATACGATTGGACTACTATGGTCCAAGACTATGTTGCCTATGTTAGAAGATGCCAACAATTTGAAAAACTCCAACACTTACCTCCTCGGGAGTAGTACAACATGACTTCTCCTTAGCCCTTCTCAGCATGGGGCATTGACATCATTGGGAAGGTCACTCCCAAAGCATCCAATGGGCATGATTTTATACTAGTCTCCATCGATTATTTCACCATTGGGTTGAAGATGAATCATATGTGGTATAGATTGCAAAGAAAGTATCCTAGTTCATCAAAAGGAATATCATATGTCACTATAGGTTCCCTTATGAGCTGATGTTAGATAATGGACTCCATTTCGAAGCAAAAGTCAAATAATCGATCGAAGAGTTTTGAATTCAGAGGCACAAGTCTTTGCCTTACCGATCGCATACCAATGGAGTTATTGAAGCTCTCAACAAAAGCCTCAAATCCATAATCAACAAGATGATCGAAAGTTGAAGAAATTGGGAAGATCGGATCCCTTATCCCTCTGGGACTACCTCACATCCGTCAAAACACCCATTGGGCTACTCCTACTCCCTAATATTTAGTATGGACGTAGTCTTGCCCATAGAACTTGAAATACCATCCTTTCAAGTGATATTTGAATGTCAAGTGGGAGAAGTTGATTGTCAACACAACCGTTATGATGTGCTTGCACTTTTTGATGAAAATGGACTGAAATCTCTAAATAATATACAAGGATGCCACCGTCTTAATACACGATCATTAAATATAATGGTCAAAGATCGCGGTGTGACAGTAGGTGACGTCACTCTTAAGGAAATTGTATACCCCATAAAGGACCCAAAAGGGAAATTCAATCCTAGTTGGAGTGGGGCATACCTTGTGAAGAAGATCTTGTCATGAGGCACCACTATGCTCATAAACATTGACAGAGAATAGATGACATGCCCGGTCAATTTAGACTGTCTCAAGAAATTTTACCCTTGATCCAACTCTTGTCGCGCTATGAATTTCTTATCTCCCTTCTATTCTTAAAAAAAAATATATTCCTTTCTCTCTTTGCAATAACTACGTAGAACATGATCCTCTTACAGCATCTGCTAAAATTCTTACACAGTTTTTATCCCCACAGAGGTATGTAGGCAACCCATAAAGTGACTTTGGGTGCGGTCCTTTATCTTTCATAAATGCTATTCTTTTCTCCCATTATGAGACACTAGTATCTTTCATCATTTAATTGAACAAAATTATTATGTATGCCTTAGCGATTAGTATAGATACAAGCATAATAAAATCCCTATGAGGCATAATAAGATACGTTAGAATCAACATTAATTTTAACACTTTTAACTTAGCTTTTACATGAAGCATCAGTAACGAGGATACCAAACACTCACCAAGGACCCATAGTTAACACACATAAACCTCCAAACCTACCAAATCCATAGATCGAAACATAAATAGATATATAAACCCTTCCAAAGCTACGCCAACAAACTAACCTACCAAATGTAGACAGCTAAACTAACATTTAAAAAGCCTCATAACAAGCCCATCTCAACCACCTAAAGATCCCGCCTCGTCATTGTCATTATCATAGCTATTATTATCTTTAGGGAGTCCCCAGTAATCTCTATTCTGATTGCGTATTCTCATACGCTCAATAAAGCGATATACTTTGAAAAGTTTTGACAGGATCACCACACCATCTTCTATAACCTCCATTATCAAAAGCCACCTCAACTCAACCTCCTCAGCACAAACTTTCAGAACCAAATCTTGACATAGCAACCTTTGATAATCCCCTAACGCCACCACAACTTCACCCACATATTGGGTTGGATGGTGAGGCGATCTAAAACGTTGCCACAGAGCCCCCAAAGTCATTCTCAATGATTCAGTCAAGTCCTATGTGGGATATAAATTGCTTATATGCGGACTCTCCTAGTCAACTTGATGCAAAAGTTTCCAAAGAAGATAAAAGGAAGTTTGGAAAGACCCACAGGTCGAGCATAACGTAAGTCATCCACTTGCAAGACATTCTTCAGTTTTCCCCACCAGGAAATAGACTAATGAATAAAATGGCTCCATTTGATAAGAGACAATCGACCTAGTCATCCACTAAAGGTCCAAAATTCATAGGGGACATAAGAAAAAAATGAGGAATACTGGTCAAAGGGTACTTTGGAGGTTAGACCATACAAAGCCTATCCGTTAGCCACATATACAAAATCATTGGGATATCTCGCAAAAAGGTAGAGTGGTTTTCCTTCCATTCATCAAGACCATTTAACATCTTTATCAGTATGGTGATAACAAGGTTGCATCGATATCCTATCTGCATCACTATGAATCTACTTACGGTTCAACATTAATACTACTTGTCACTAAAAGCATTCCAGTGGTTAAACCCAGAGCTACCACACTAGCGGAACCATTCCCCCTAAATTCCTTCTAGCGCACAAAGTCCATCATCGTTGGAAGATTGATAGTTCCCCAATGCACCGTTAGTCGGGAAATAGATGGAGAAATATGCAGCAATTCAGCCAAGACCACCCGAGGAGAGAAAAATAATTCGAGCATAGTTTCAGGAACTTTATATTCGACACCCAACATGGTAGATAATTCTTCATAAGTTGGACACACCTCATCCAAACCAAAGCAAAACACATGGTCCTCAGGGTACCAACATTTCAAAGTTGCCTCCAATAGACTCCAATTAACTAAATGGTTGTGTCGCAAAGTGGCTAGGTGCAAGTTAAAAGCCTTTAATTAACATTGTACAAACTCATAAGTTCCAAACCTTTAAGATAAATATAAAATAATTTCGTCATGGTAACCAACATTCGGACAGAATGGAGTTGTATGCAAAAGACTAGAGAGGACATGTTAGGATGGTTCTCAAACCCCACCTCAAACCCCTTTTATACTCGAAATCCTCCACAAAATGACGAAATTAATGAAGCTGCAATAATGATGGAGGAATCCCAATACCAAGAGTGCAACAAGAATGCAATAAAAGGTTAAAAAATATGTACCTGTGCAGATGTGGCATTAGGAAAGTTAAGAGGGATGTCGTTAGGCACCCCTTATTTAGGAAGACTGCCCTTTCCTCTTTTGTTTTTCCAATTCCAAATAATACCCTCTCAAAATTAACCTATTACAAAAGAGTTTCCTAGGTGTTCCTTTATTTAAACCTTCAAAACATATTTTAAAAATTCTAAAATATACTACCTTTCCTTTCTTTCAAATAAAACCCCCAGTGAGAAACCAAAGTGCATATAGAATAAGTCATTAACTCAAGATAGCTAAAATGAAAAATGCATCATTTTATATATGTGTTTTTTGTTTTTATATTTTTATGGTACAAAGAAAATAGAAAAGAACAAAAAAGAGAAAAATTATTGGTTCGCAAACTGAAATTTCTAATGACCTAACCTAAATATGACTATGATGAGCACATCCTCATAACGACAAGAAGTGGACCTCCCACTTTCGAAGCTCGAGCCTGGAGAACGATCATCAGCAGTCAACGGGGGAGGAACATAAGACTGAGTCATCGTTCACACATAATTAGCCAATAAAGACATCCGATCTCGAACGCTGCGCAACTAAGACGTCCATACAACCACAGTCTGAAAAAAAGAACCAACAGAAGAAATCAAGTCAGCACAAAATTCAGAAATCAAAACTTGAAAATCGGAGTGAAGGAATCAAAGTATAGGAAAGAAAGAGGAATCCTTACCTCCAATTGGAGGCCCGCCTCTGTAAAGGGAGGAACTCACTTTAACTCTTCCTATGGACAGTGGGGCACCTGAATGAAATGCCCCCTCCTAGTTGGACTTAGTATGAAGGAAATGGATAGTAATTGAGCGAAGGAACCTCCATAACCTCCACATCACTCCCAAAAGCCTAAGAAGAAGAACCAGGCATGCTTCTACCACCTCTCACCTCCATTGATCGAGGAGTGGCACCATCCATGTCGTAGATCTCCGTCGGCATCAACTAGTTGGTCACAAAATTGAAGTAGTCATTCGATACCATCGTTTCAGTGTAAAGGGAGTAAAGCTCCCCCTTCATCGCAATCATCATATCCACCTCTCGCATCTTCTTCGGATCCCCCATATAGAAGGGATGTATCATAGAAAGGACCTCCATCACCTGTCCTACCATTATATTGCCCAAATAACAATTATACATGAACTCGTGCAACAGTAGGCTCTGAGACTGAGCATGGAGGCTAGTGACTCCCATCTCCCCTTAGAGACGACCCCGGGAATAAAAAGACATCTATCCAAATAAATTCAATCATTTAACCCTTAATCAAAAACAAAAATTAGAAAATTTAAGAAAATTCAAAAAATAAAATAAAACCTAACCTTGACGCTAAGAATTCTCCATAACTCGCACATCCTAAGGAATCAAAGACTCCTTCACTGACCTATTGGACTTATTCCACCGTATCATCATAGGCCACACATCGACCTTCTATTTCAGCAAAGGTATCAACGAGATGTTGCACCCGATCACCCCTTAGAATCAAACCTAAAAGGCAATAAAGAAAAACTTCAACAAAATTTTAAAAAATAAAATAAATGCATATACTGAGAAAAGATAAAAAAATAATGAAAAAATAAGAAGAAGAAGAAGAACTAATAATAAATAATACCTCTAGAAGGTACGTGACCCTCGTGAAAGACGACCTACAATGAGGGTTGAAGGCTGTTGTCAAGTTTTATTTGTTATAAAACTACCGCAAGTGCACGGGCTATTGGAATATAGCGGGTACAAGTACGGGTCGAACCCACAGAGATTTCGTCAATTCATGAAATACCGATTTTCCAACTAGACAATGATTGTATAAATATGGATGAGTTTGAATTAAAACAAGAGCAAAATATATAAATGACTACAAATGAACAAGTGATAATATCAAATATGGGAGAAATCTAGGACGTCGGATCCATCTATCGATTTTAATTAAAGTTGTATGTCAAATTAATTCTGTACTTTCCTAACTTTATAACTCAAAATATACCGACTCTCGTCGCATGTATTTCGGAAAATAAAACATTACACATTCTCAAAATGTTTTTATGTCTCTTAAATTAGACACCTTAAATCCCTATTCCCTCGAAAATATCAAATTTCAAGTTTGAATATGTATTTAAGCATGAGATATCAAAACAATTTAATGCAAGTATAACCCATAAAAAATTACAACTTCAAATACTCAAAATATGATTTATCAAATCATTCCGGAGGTTTAAAACACACTCTCGTGTCGTTTTAAATGAATACCGAATTTTTATTATCAATTAAGATATTTGGGGAATAAATACTAAATTAAATTAAAATGCACAAATTAATTAATCATGATAAACTTCACCTAGTCCTAGAAATAAAATTACTCACACATCATAAATGGAACACGAATATTGCAAGATGAAATAATAATTTTTATTAATAATAATCAACTTACAAAATTTCGGGTCCAAGACTTTGAGTCCCTACACAAATATATCTTCCCAAATGTGTCTCTCCAAATTCACTACCTAAATGTGTGTCTCCCCCCTCCCTTTTATAGGAAGATAATGAAGTTTAGGGTATTTTTGGAAATTTACAATATTTATTAAAATAATAAAATAAACATGTGTAGGAAATAAAGTAGGTGGATGGTGGGTGGATGTATTAATGGAGAAAATCTGGTGTGGATTTTTTTTAGAAGAAGAATAGAAAAGAAATGGATAAAGAATGATTTAAAATGAATTATTTATGAACAAATAGGTTGAAATAGAGGGTGGAAAGTGAAAATAGGGACACATAGGGTAGTAAGTGCAATGCTCAAGGAAGAAATCTTGCCAAAATGAGCTGCCTTTCGGCAGAAAAAGAGGGGAAAGGGGTGGAAAAAGGACCTGCCGAGTTGGCTCGCTGGGTTGGCAAGTTGACTCGCTGAAGAAAAGGATTTTCGTCCAAAAAATTGTGAGCAGCAGCAGGAGGCGAACTCCTGACCTCCCCAAGGCGAAACACACCCCTAGCCACCTGACCAACAGCATCTACATAAATTAAACCGCGCAAATTATATTTAACCCGAATATCTGACTACGTTTTCAAAATTACAAACAAAAAAACCCCAAACTCAATATCTTCTTCATACGACCTCCGATCGACGAACCGTAAGAACCGACGTGACCCTCATTTCCGGACCAATAATATTTCAGAAGTGTCCGGGTCACGAGGTTTGACTTCTGGTTTGACCCGGGGCATTGACTTTTGACTTTCTTTCGGCTTCGAACTTTGAACGACCATAACTTCTTCATTTCAACTCCGATTGATCCTCCATTTGAACCCAGGTGTCCCTTGATTCAAGGTCTTCACTTTTCGTGTTTTGTCCGAGTCCGAAATAAATCTTTTGAATTTATAATTATACCCCTGAAGTTGCGTAGGTGTTCGTTTTATGCTCGAATTGAGTCCCGTCATCACCGCTTACATTCTAAACCTGTCAATACTAAAAAAACAACCTTGTACAAGATATTAGCAACGAGTATTTAAGGTTGTGGATATAAGATGTGAGTGTGAAGTCCTCATAATTGCATTTATTAACCCCATGTATTCTAAAATTTGTATTTTTCTTTAAAATAGCAAAAATGGCTATAAAAGCTCTTTATTTACAATGCAACAGGGTTAACAAGTCCTAGATTTGGGTGTAAATAATACAAAATAATGCACTCATCAAAGGCATCCAGAGAGACATGAGGAGAGGCTAATGTCAAACTCCCCCAATCAAAGGTGCCAACCTTAAAGATGACCTGAAGAAAAAGGAAAAACCAAAGATGGACATCATTCCCACTCTTCACCACCAAAATATTCCCCAGTCAGAGCAAGATGAATAATCTGCCTTCCTGTTGAAACTGTTGTCCATCCATCAAATCAATCACCCTTTTTGCTGGGGTATCATTCAACAAGGACACTTTTAAAGACTCTTCTGAGCCTACCCATCCTATCAACCCTAGCGCCTCCCGAATAACAACATTAATCAAACAGGGAGACCAGGCAACCATAATCTGATCCCCCTCATAAGGCAACCCCAAGATCTTGTACACCTCTATCAGCATGATTATCATCTCACCCACACCCAAATGGAATGTGTGGGTACTTCCCACCGTCGCTAGCTGAGAGTGCACAACACTGCAGTCAACCAAGACGTATCGTCTAAGTCCCTTACTAAGTAGCCAAATTTGATAATGTCCATCATAAGCTTCAACTCCTCAGGAAGCTTGTTCCAGATCGCTTTCACCCCCGTCGAGCCCCGGGATAAAAACACTCCTCAAAGAGATATCCATCAGCAAAATGCATTTTAACATAAATATCTCAATAAATAAAAAAAACAATTAAAAACAAAATCCAAAACAAAATAATAAATAAAATACTCATATAGCCCTCGAGATTTTTCACCCTAGTTGATCGGTGAGTCTATGGTTCCCATAGTAAGATCCGATCGTCCCGCCACAATCTTGGCATCGTGATACGCATTCTCCATCCCCACTAGCATCCCCCCGCGGTGGTCCCTTACAATGTTAGCCCAGTCCGCATTGTTGGCCATTTTTATTCTTTAGGTCCATAATATTTACCTTTTCACCCTTTAGGTCCTCAGAATTGATCTTTTTCACTCTTTGGGTCCATAGAATAAACCTTGTCATCCTTTAGGTTCTCAGAATTGACTTTGGCCCTCAGAATTAGGACATGATCCTCGTATTGGTCTCATACATTCTTTAGGCCCTTGGAATTGACCTCGTCCTTTAGATTTAGGCCGTTATTCCCATATTGGTCTCAAACACTCTTTAGGTCCTAATAATTGACCTCAGCCGTTAGAATTAGTTCGCGATCCCCGTATTGGTCGCATACATTATTTAGGTCCGTAAAATTGACCTTGATTCTTAAATTAGTCGCCATCCTCTAAACTAGTCGAATACACTCCATATGTCTTCATAATTGACCTTGGACCATAAAATTAGGTCGCAATCCTTTTAATCGATCGCAAACACTCTTTAAGTCCTCAAAATTGACCCTAACCCTCATAATTAGGTTGTGATCCTCCTAAATCGATTGCACAAACTCTTTAGGTCCTTAAAATTAGTGTTGGCCTTTAAAATTAGTCTACACTCACTTGAATTGATCACATACACTCCTAGGTCCTCAAAACCATACCTTCATCCCCAGTATGATCAAAATCAATCTTTACTAGAGTTCTCGCTCATAGGAACCCAACACCCCGAAACTCTACCAGGTGTATATCTCTTAACGACATTTGCTTATGCTAAGTTATCCCATTAAGGGGATTTGTAGAAACCCCATTCTAATAACCTCATACACCTCCATATGGTCTAAATAAAGTCCATAGGAGTCACAGATCCTCGGTCCTTCAAACTCTAACCAAAGAACAATGACTTTGGTTAATTTTCGAACCCAAGAGTATCTCAATACACATTCATAGAGATTTAAATCCTATTTCCAATGGTCCTAGTCATGCACATATAGGACTTGTGGTTTACATTTTATGATCTTTTTACCAAAAATCCATTTTTAGCTTGCTTATAAGCACAACTCACCCCTTGCTTATTGGCAGGAAAGACATTGTTTAGCCGCCAAGTCTAGCACCCTTACTGATAGGTAGCAAAGCAACCATGTCGATCGATACCCCCACTTAGGGTAATCCTAGTCATTTGAACCTTTTAGGATTACTTATTTGAGGAAACCCTGACCTCTCCATTCAGTATCTTCAACCTCGTAATTCATACGATAGCTTTCTTAGATCACTCGTATAACATTCTCTTACATTCCCTTATATTATCCTGTCACCTCACCACTTGCCACCACACCACCACCATACAAAATTAAGATTTTACAAGTTACAAATATCACATTTTAAACCATTAGAAGGTCTAATCCGTCTTCATCCAAATTTTCCAATTTAGTGTCATTTTACATATTTCATCACTTTTAGTTCATTTTCTAGTTAATTCTTGTTTTCTCCACCACTAATCACACTTTTTATTATTCGTGATTTGGTTGGTAGAGATACTTGATCGGTAGGCAATATATAGGATTTGGTATTTTTTTTAGTTCATTTTATCCTCCCAGTGTAGTGGTAGTCTTGTAAATATAGGCAACATTTTACGAAGTGAAACGCTTCAGGGGTACGCTGGTCATAAAACATGTTGGGCAGTGAACCACTGTCAAAATGAAGGGGCAGATACTTTTAATCATTTTCATTTTTGGTAAATCATGTAGACGTCATTTAGGCTTATAAAACGTCATTTTCCTCTTCGTTCGTTTCATCTTTCATTCAAAAATCTCTTCCTTCATCCCTAAGTTCTTCTGCCATTTATGAGCGTTATGTTCTTCCTTTTTGTTATAAAGACTCCTTCTCTTTTCTCTTCGTTCCTTTGTAACTCAATTGTAATTCTTACTAAAATATAGTTTATACTGTGGATGAGAGTTCGTTAGAGGTTTTTAGGTTTACCACAGATGTCCTATATGGGTAAATACTGAATTATTGAATGTGGCATGTGACCTTTGTGCTCTGGCTGAGGGTCATTGGCTACCCTCTATATTTACTGCTGAATGTGGGGTCACTTTTTCCCCCAATCATTTATTTTTTTAGTTTTGCTAGTATTTAGATGTGGTTCCCGCCCAAGTTGTCCTAAATAATCGGAGAATCATTAATGGGGTCCACCACAATAATGAACAATATGGGACACATATTTGGATAAAAGAGTTAGTCTATTGTTACCATTAGGGAACCAATAATAAGAACATTTATTACATGAAAACAAGGTAGTCAAATAGGGCCTTGGTTGTGAGGTTACCTAATTCCAATAAGGATTATTGTTATTGCGATTCAATTATGAAGAATTGGCAGTTTACACTTCCTTTTGAGGGTGTTGTGTATAGTGGTTAGAGATGCCCTCGGGAAGGCCTTATACTGAAGACCATCTGAGATCGGCCACATTTTTTCTCGGATATAAGAGCATCACTACTTCTTTTATATACAAACCAACTAAGGAAATACACCTAGCCCCCATTTATTTAGACGACCCAACATCTTCTACACCTAACTTTTCAGAGTCTGATTTTGAGTCCTCTAATAGAGCAAGGGATAATTTTTCAGCAAAAAGCACTTCTTCTTTTAAACCTCTCGACATTGCACTAAAACCGTCTAACATCCCTTCAAACATGACGGTAAAATGCAAGATTAATAAATTCCTTTATGGGGCAAGGTCGCCTCCCCCTACGAGCAAGAAACCTGAAGTTAGGGGTTCTAGCAGCCCCCTTCTTATGGATACATCTCCTTCCAAGGATCATGAAACTCTTTTTGAGAGGATCGAAAAGGATCTACCTCCTTCTACGAAGATTGTTGGAAAAAACTAGCCAAAAAGGGCAAGAGTACTGCTCTATCTGTTGAAATTCACCCTGAGCTTGCGCGCGATCTAATCAATGACAAAGTCCTCTATGTTGATAAAGCGGATGAATCTTCTCTTCCTTATTCAATATTAATTAATCGAATAAATCATAATTTGTCCCTTGTAAGTTGGTCGTCCATTATTTAATTATTGTTCATACTTCTTCAATTCTTTTTTCTAATATACATTTCTAAACATTTATCTTGCATTTCTTTATTAATTATGACCAGTTCTTGAGGAGGAATGATAAGTTGGCAGTGTAATCTTCTGATATTGAGGTTACCTTTATGGGGCTAAGTAAATCTTTAGAAACAGTTGGCCGCGCACATGAGGACCAAATGAATGAGAAGAGGAAATTGTAGGAGAGGGTCAAGACATTAAAATAGGAGAAACTTATGGCAGATAGTGCTGCGACTGACACCAAAAATGAGGCTAAGGATTCTAGGATAGTTTTTGACCAGGACAGAACTCAGGCGTCATTGGCAAATTCCAAGGCTATATAGGATAAGGAGGATTCCTCAACAAGGGGATACGATGAGGCATTCTTAAATGCTGCTGTGCAGATCAATTACTTGAAGAAGTCATTCTTCAAAGATGGTTAAGATGTATCCCTTGCCAATGTAGGCACTACCGAAGGGTCTGAACTCTTTCAATTGTAGAATCCTAGCACTCCTCCCAAGATTTATGAGGAGGTTGATGAGGAGGAGGAGTACATTGATTTTTTTTATGGTAAGGGGCAAGTAGTGGTTTCTAATCAAGGTGATGGTCAAGATGTTTCTCATAAAAAGAAGGTGGGGAAATAAAGTCTTTTCCTTTGTTCTTATTTTATTTCTTCAGTGTATTTGGAACGTCTTGATTTAACTCCCCTTTCTTTTATAATGAAATGAAGTTTCTTCTCCATACATTTTTATCTTGGTCAAATTCTTTCAAGTTCTTTTTCTTGGTATATTTTTCAATTTAACTTAAGACTGGTATATCTGGTCGTAGACCAAAGTGACTTCCAAGAGAAAAGTAATCGGCCTTTCGACGCTAGATACAACGCGATTGATGAAGATGAGCTTGAGGAGTTACTCGACCATGATGCATCTATTAAGGCTAAGGAATCATATTTAAGACTACGTCGTCTTCATCGGGCAATTGCAGATAATGCTGCTTATCATGATATGATTTTTAATCTTCAATAAAGCCATAAGGAATCAAGAGCAAATCTTTATGTCAGCTACGAAAAGAAACTAGCCGACCTGTAGAAGAGTAAAGGATTTGACTAAAAGTTTCTTTCCTTGTCATTAGCTTACTCCAAGAAAGAGTTCATTCTCAACTCAGATCCAAAAATTCCTAGAGAGGTCGCCACAATGCTCGAGCAAGAAAATAATGTCTTACGTATTGAACTTGAGGGTCTCAATAAGTCAGGTCATACCGACCAAAATGAGGGCATTTCCTTCTTGGAAGAAGAGAATGCTCACTTAAAGGAGGAGTTGGAGCAAATAAAGAAATCTAAGGACCAATCTTTTCAACTGCATGGGAGGATTGTGCAGCCAGTGGAGGAAGAGAGAACTCAAAAAGGGCGACCATAAAGAATTAGTTGTCCACTATTAAGAGGCTAAATGAGAAGGTAGATTGCCTCACATACCAATTCCATAAGTAACCTCGCACCGCCTAGATGGAAAGCTATGATAAGGCCCTTATACATATGGGAATAAAGTTTAATCAGGAAAAGAAAGACGGCTATAATCATAGCTGGCTCAATGCTCTGGCAGTAATGAAGATTTTGAAAGAAAATGGGTTATGGTACTGATATGAACCATGTTGTTTGGATATGACTGAACCTCCCTTGAAGCTTGACGCGTCATGGATTCCCCTAAATGCCATTCCTGTGAATCTAATAAAAAAATCCTAGGGATTAAGGTCTTACTGGGGATGAAAATTTGATCCAACCTCTTCATCTAATAGAGTCATTTATGGCAGTCATCCTAGGACCAGAGATCTACCTATGACCATTACGCCTTATGCTTTAGATTCCCCCTTCTGGTTTACAAGGTTCATCAAGCAAGCCAACTGCTTCTCGTGACTAAGGATTCTAACTAAAGATTAGGTTGTCTATTTTTATAATGCCTTATAATAACATTCAAGTTATAATAAAATGATACATCCACATTTCTTTAGTGGTTAGTCTTTTTGCACAAGTAGATGTAATTAAAATCGTTGTGAATTTAAATCACGTTGTCTTCTTGAGTTATAATGGTTCCGGTAGTAGTTTAGTCTTATGATCATGTATTCAACTATTTCCTAACTCATCTGCCTTACTAGTTACTATAATCGAAAGAGCCTGGGTTGTCCAATTTTAGGCTATACTATAGTTACCTTGGATGACCAAATGTTTTAGGAATTATGATTGTATTTAGTCAGTTATGGTCGGATCTTATCGTTCCTATGACTATAATGGATTTCCTAATTTTAGTAAACTGCTTATACTTAGTCTGCCCTAAAGGTGAGATCGTACATGAAATAATTTGGTAAACTACTTGTTCTTAGTCTGCCCTAAAGGGGAGATCATACATGAAGTGAAACTAACTTTTTGATCTTGATATCCCCTGAAGGAGAGATCATACATGAAGTTCTATGGTTGTGGTATGTTACATTTTTTAGTTGCTTGAGTTTTAATATGTTGTTCAGATATCTTCGACTTTGACTCTTGGCAAGGTTTTTAACACATCTCCACATGTCGACAAAAAAACATAAACAAAACGATAGCATTCATTAATAGAATATATTTAATATATCACTAAAAGAGAGTTGTGATAAATGAAAGAGCTTGAAATGGAAAGACATTACATGTTTATTGATGATATTTTCTTAGGTGTGAGATATATTAAGGGTTCTTGAATTTCTCTCCTTCCAGGGTTTCAATTCTATAAGTCCCTGATCGAACAACAGCAAAAAATTTATACGAACTATGCCAGTTAGGCTCCAACTTGTTCCCTTTCTGAATGACATTCTTTAGCACGTAGTCTCCTTCCTTCAGATTGCTCAGTTTTACTCTTTTATTGTAAAATCGAGTAGTTTTATGTTGGTATATGGCGATCCGGAGTGTTGCATGTTCTTTGACTTCCTCCATCTGGTTTGAATCTATATTTTTCATTAGGTCACTTTTTGGTGAGTCAAAATTAAGAATTAGGTAAGTTGGTAGACTAATTTATGTTGGAACCACTACTTCTGTTCTGAAGCTAACATATAAAGAGTTACACTTGTTGCTATTCTTAGCATTAGCCGGTATGCCCAGAGGACACTTTGGAGTTCATTGATCTAATTTCCTTTAGCATCGTCTAGTCTCTTTTTCATCCCATTGAGCAAAGGTTTGTTTGTTACCTTTGTTTTCTTGTTGCATTGTGGATAACCAGGTGCAAAATGTAGTTTTTGGATTTTAAATGGAATGCAATAGTCTTCGAATTCTTGATTGTCAAACTGTGTACCATGGTCAGTGAAGAAGGCATATGATATTCTGTAATAGCAAATAGTGTTCTTCAAGATTAAATGGAAGACCATCTCGTATAGCATCTCTACCATTGGTTCAGCCTCGACCCACTTGGTGAAATAGTCTACTGCAATGACTAGATATTTGAACCTTCCTCTTATTTTTAGTACAGAGCTAATCGGGTCTATACACCATAAGGCAAATGGCCAAGGGGAGGTGATCAGAATGAGAAAAGTCCCCATCCTCTTATTTATTATGGTATATTTTTATCATTTATCACATATTCTTGCATAATCTGTGCAGTCTGCCTTCATGGAAGGTCAGTAGGAGCCTTGTGTGGCTACTCATTTTACCAATGATAGATTAGTTGAATGTGATTCACAAGAGCCTTAATGTACTTTAATCAAGTCATGTACTTTTTCTATATGGAAACATCTGAGTAAAGTAATAACAAACCCTCTTTTGAATAGGATTCCCTTATCAAGATCATATCTTGTCTCTTTATATCTCAGTCTCCTGGCTTATTTGGGGTCTGTTGGGAGAATTTTGTTCTCTATGTATGCTCGTATTGTATCCATCCACGATGGATCTAAGTCTAATTCCATTACATTGACAATATTTTTTTCTATACTTAGATGCATGAGTATCTCTACTAGAACTGTTCTTTTGAGCTCTGTGCTGGTAGCTGAAGTAAGTCAAGCAAGTGCATCTACTTGGGCATTTTCTGATCTTGGAATTCTCACCATTCTGATTGTTGGGAATTTTTCCAACTAACACTTGTTTCTAGACAAGTATTTTTCCATGGGCTCATATCTTGCCTTATAAACTCTTAGTACTTGGTTCACTATTAGTTCAAAATCATTGTGTACCTATATATGCTCAAATCCTAGAGATGACGCCAACCCAAATCCTACTATGAGCGCCTCGTATTCTGCCTCGTTATTGGAGGCTTCGAACTCAAATCTGAGGCCATATTTTACATCAATCTTATTTATCATTATGATGATTAAACCTGCTCCACTACCAGCCGCACAAGACAAACCACCCATAAACATTAGCCAAACAGGAGGTTCTTCTTTAAAATCTCCTTTGATCAAGTTCCCGTAATTAAAAAAATTCAATTGCTCTAAGTTGCGAGCAATTTCTTCCTTCTTAGATAATGACCCTAGACCCTCAATACTCTAGTTGGCTGGTATAATATCCGAGTTATTTCCCATAGTAGTTTGCTCGTCTGATTGAACTAATGAGCTCTCTTTCATAAAAGTCTTCTTTTCTCCTTTCATTGTTAAGCTCTCTTCCTTAAAAGTCTGCTCGGCGAGTTTTTCCTCATATGTGAACTCAACAAGGAAATCTGCTACGACTTGTCCCTTGATATCTATTTTGGTTCATACTGTCTGTCATACTCTCCTATTTATAGAGCCCAAACCATCAGTCTGGCCAATTTCTCAAATTTATAAATGGCTTGGCATATTGGCAGGTATGTATAGATAATAATGGTATGATCTTGGAAGTACGACTTCATCCTACGAGAAGCTTCGATTAGGGCTAGTGCTAGTTTTTCTAGTCTTGGATATTGGATCACCGTTCCTTGGTATGTTTTACGGGGATAGTAAATTGGTTTTTGTACTCCTTTTCTTATCGGAATAATGCCGAGCAAACTACTAATTCAGGTACGACCAAGTATAAGTAAAGTTTTTCTCCTATGATAGGCCTTGAAAGAAGAAGTGGAGATCCCAGATACTTCTTTAAATAAAAGAAAACAATATCATCATTACACACATATGTCTTTCTCAATACTTTAAAGAAGGGAAGGCAGTTGTTGGTAGCTTACAAAATAAATCGATCTAGCGTTGCCAGCCTGCCTATTAACCTTTGCACTTATTTTTTATTCGTCGGAGACCGCATGTTGATTAATGCCTGAATTTTATCTAAATTATCCTCAATGCCTCTTTGATTTACTATGAATCTTGGGAACATACCTTCTCATACCTCGAAGACACATTTCATTAGATTGAGCTTTATTTTATGTTTTTCTATCTGGCCAAATGGTTGTTCTAGATTTATGGTCGACAGCTAATTTGCTTTTAGTTAGCTATCATCAACGTACACCTCTATATTTTTTCAGATTTGTTCCTCAAACACTTTGTTCACCAATCTTTGGTACGTTGGTCCAATATTTTTTAGGCCAAAGAGCATAGTATTGTAGCAATAGGTACCTCGTCTTGTGATAAACAAAGTTTTCTCGCAATCTTCTGTCTTCATCTTCATTTAGTTGTATCCTGAGTATGCATCCATAAAATTGAGCAGTTCATGCCCTGAAGTGGCACCGACTAACTAATCAATTCTTGGTAAAGGGTAGTGATCCTTCAGGCATGCTTTGTTCAGGTCGGTAAAGTCCACACACATACGCCACTTGTTATTCTTTTTCTTGACCATCACGAGGTTAAAGAGCCATTCTGAGTACTTGATGTCTTCAATAAAGTTATATTTTTTCAAGTTTTCCACCTCTTCTTATACGATCAATTTCTTCTCTTAACGGAAGATACGTTATGTTTGTATGACTTTCTTGGCATCCTTAACTATGTTTAACTCATGATAGATGAATTTTGGATTAATCCCCCACATGTCCTCGTGACTCAATGCCAATGCGTTCCTCTGTTGCCTAAAAAAACAAATTTCTTCTTGAGTATAGGATCTAGTGATGATTCGATCTGGGTTATACTCTTTGGGTGTTCGTCATCTAAGATAATTGATTCTACATCTTCTATGACTTGTCTCTTGACGAGCTCTTTCTCCTCTCGGGGATCTAACGTTTTGATTTGGTAGGTTGAACTCAATTTCTTTTGTTTTTCTTAGTCGACCAAGGTATAATAACACTCCCTGGCCTCCGTCTGACTTCCTTTCACCACGCCTACCAGATAATGAGTAGGGAACTTCATGCACTGGTACACGGTGGAAGGGACTGCTTCAAATTTCTTTTGCCCTTACCTTCTGAAAATGAGATTATCTATTGAGTGAATATTCTTGTCTAGGATGAAGAAGAGAATTTTCTCTGTTCTGCAGATTGACCGCGTGTCGATCATAACTTCCAATTCAATTGTTCCCAAAGGATATACACCTTTTCCTGAGAAGTCGATAAATGGTCAGTGATAAGCTTCAATCTTTCTATCCCTTGATTTAAACCCTTGAATTAGTCATGGAATAAAACGTCAGCGGAACCACCCTTATTGATCAGGATCCTTGCAACCTTATTTTCATGTACTATCATAGAGACGACCAATGGACCGTCATGTGGATATAACACACCATACAAGTTATCTTTAGATAAGCCGGCCACTAGGAAATCTTTATATACCTTCTTAGGTTTGATATCAATATTTTTGGTCGGGTTGACCTTTATTATGTGAGCATAGGCCTTCACCTAATTGAGATGGGCTTTTCTTTATATGGGCTCATTGCCTCCTTCAGCGTCTCTTCTTACAATGAAGTTACATCTAAAAGAGATCATTGTTACCTTTTGTATAGGCTCCATGGGCCTTTTAAGTATGTCTAGGCCACCTTTGAAATCATCATCACTGCCTATTTTCTTCTCGTCAGGTTCTCTATAAGGGGTTATGATCATCTTCAGGGCTTTTGCTCATCCCTTAGATCTGTTTAATAACCTTTATCTACAAATTTTTAAAATTTTCTCCTCCTAATTAGATTTTCTATCTCATTATTTAGGGCTATAAAAATATCAGTATTATGGTCATGATCCTTGTGGAACTAACAATACTTGCTCTTGTCCCTTGTATTGGCTGGGGTTTTCAGTTGATCGGTCTACCTATAACTTTGCTCCCCCGAATTACCTCCAGGATATGATGGATGTTGATGGTCAACGGGGTATATTCTCTGTATCTCTTTAGTTTGTCAGCTTTTTTTTTTATCTTTCTACTTTTTTTTCTCTGAGCTTTTGTTGGTTTGGCTTTGGAGCTACTAACCTCTATGGCAGCCATAAATTCTTCAACGTTCATAATCTTCCTGACTTTAGCTCATAACTTAGTCATCGTCTTAGTTGGTTCCTTAGCTAATGCATAATATAACTTCTTGAGTAGCAATCCACTCATTAGTGTTGTGATTGTTATTTTATCATTATAGTCAATCACTTCCAGCTTCTCGCTATTAAAGTGGGTGATGTATTCGCAGGTGGTCTCCTAAATTTTTCTTGGAAGTTTAGTAGATGATCTACCCTCTTATCGGGCTTGTCTCCAAAATAGAAATGTCTTATGAAGATGTCAGCCATCTACTGAAAGTTTAATATTTGTCCTTCTGATAGATTGTTATACAAGATCTGTGTCGACTCAGTGATCGTACTAGAGAATGCTCGGTAATGCATCTCGTCTAGGACTGAATAGGTGTCGAAAGAAGATTGGTATTGTTCCACATGTAACACTAGATATGTTTTACTATCATACTTCGGGATTGAACTTGGAAGGTGTGGGGTAATCTATGCTAAACAGGGTAAGTGGAGATCCTTTCATGTAACCTCTGTGTAAGGGGTTCTTTGAGTTGTCCATTTATCCTAAATGATCGTCCAGTCATCGAATCGAGCCTTTTCAAGGTCGGCCATACCGATCAACCTTAACCGTAATGGTCTAGGCCACTCAGCCACCATTTTATACTGAGATATCTTCATATGAAGTCTCTTTAGCTCGCACCAACCCTCGTATGTTGACTGGTCCTTCTCAACTTTCTCAAGGTCCTTTAGGTTCACTTTGATATCATCATCTCACTGCTAGGGGCCCACACAATCGAATGTGAAGCCTTTACTCAGTCTTTCTAACACACTTGCCCTCTCCTCAAAGTATGATTGCTCGTCATAATATTTAGTTATTTTAAGGGACGAGGTGGCTCTTAGGCGATATAACCTGTCATTTTGTGATCAAGAATATCTAGATCTACTTCTTTCATTTTACGAATCCAAACTCAACCACTTGGGACTTTTCAAGGCCCGTATATGGTAGGACGCTTATCTGTCTCTATAAGGGGAAGGAATAAAAAAATTCACCTCTCCTTTTAGACAGTTCTCTTTGAGCTAGGATGGAAAAATCAGCCCCAGGTCTGTTTTGACCATCCTAGAGTGTCTGTGTCAATTGCTTCACGATTTCTTACATCGCTTCTTGGCCATTAGATATGCTCATTTGAATTCCTTGTATATCCTCCATTCAAATAGGGGTTAAAGGTGGATTTGTTTCATTCGCATGGCTACTTTCATCATTGTCTCCCATTGATAGGTATTTAAACGAACCAAAGTTAGGTCTGTAAATACAAAATGGTAGGAAAAGGTATTGTCGAAAGTTTTCCACAGATAGTGCCAACCTATTATCGTCCACTTTAACAGATAAAGAGATTAATAGATTAGGTTTGAGAGAGATGAGAGACAGAGAAGGAAGCAAGATATTAATATGGTTCAGCCTGTGTCTACATCCATAGGTGCAATGTTATTTGTATAAATAGTAAAAAGAGTGATACAAGCTCTCAAGAATCTCTCTAGGGTTTTGTGTATGTCCGTTAGGTTGAATCTTTTCATATCCCTATGTTGTGTGTCATTGAAGGATATTTATAGAGATAAAGAATATGAAGAGGTGGGGTTCCTTTATAAATCAGGCAATTGTACATTTATGCATTCTAGAAAACAACTAATTATGAGCTATCCACAATCAGCTGGAAGGACTAATCCACGAGTGGGTACTGGTAGTTGTACATATTTCTGCACGTGGCTCATATATGTGCTTAGTGAATGATAACATTATTACATCTTAGTCATTCGTCTATCCACCCACAATCAATACTGAGTCGACCATGAATAACACTGCACCGTCCACGTTCAGGTAATGAGATAATCTTCTTTTGTTAACAAGTTTCATATTACCATTGGTCCTTTTTTTACATTGGTCCTTGTCAGATTCCATATTTATAATATAAAACCATCTGGTTTTGGAGTTGAGTCATAATTCAGACTTTAAACTGCTTGAAACACCTCCTCGTATGAAGCAAACGAATTTAGAACTTCATTAACTTCAACTTGGATTAGAGTGGGAATGGTAACTAATACTTCATTAACTCTGTCTGGAGAATATGCTGAAAGAAGGATTTGAAAATGAGACACCATGTGATTGTTTAATTCATCTCCTTCCTCTATCTAGTAAATGAGAATTTTTGTTCTATGGATGGTCAACTATTTGTTCTTGGCTTTAACTTTTGAATGAAATAATTTGGAGTTTGTATCACCTTATTTCAACAATTTTATTGCAGAATTTTGTCTCTAATAGGATTCTTCATCTTGAAGGGCCCTTAGCAGTTGTTATTTTCTTCGATTTAAATTGGTTTTATTATCATCACTTTTGTTAATCTCATAGGCTAATTATTTTTTAAGCACAATGCCCTCCAAATCTTTGACAAACTTAAATAAGTCTTTGAAGGTGTCTCTATTCCATTTCCTCAAATCTACCTAAAACCTTTGTAAATTTGTAGCAAACTTCCTCATAAAAGGATCATTGTATTCCCCATTCCATGAAGAATCAACAATATCTTCAAATTTTGGATGGGAACACCATATAGCCTAAAACTTAAATGGCTTTGCACAGTGTCTTTGAAAGTGCTACTACGCTAAGGATTATATGGATTTCCAAACAAACACAAATGTTTAATTTTTCAAATTAATTAGACCTATTTTATCGTAGCAGCAATTAAACTAAAGTTTTATGAAAACAATTTATCCAATTTTATCTTGCCCTAACATGCATCTAGGTGATATAGCAAGAGTAAAATAACAATCACACAACACGACGATGTACGAGGAAAATTCACAACAGAAAAAACCTCGAACGACCCATTCACTCAAATTTACTATGATATAGGTTTTACGAAAGGAGGATAGATGATTTACTTAACCAACTCAACTCCTTCAAGCATTGATGCTATGATCCCCCCTTGAACCTTCTTCACGACAACACACATGATTCCACCCATAAATGCCACAACGCATGCTTTTCACACGTCTTGATATCCAGTGCTCTTGGCTAGCAAACCATCGTTGCAACACGAATTCACCGTGTCAAAATAATACTCAATATAGAGAAATAGTCTTGGTGCAAGACACATGAGATCTCAAATAGACATAGGGTGTTGAATCTTGGATCTCAAAATAATAGGTGTAAACTAGGGTTTGGGAGACCTTAGATTTCTCTCTAAAGTTCATTTTCTCAAAACCTCTCTACAAAATAACCTTGGCAAACCTCTTATTCATATAAAATGCAAAAAAATAATGGCATGTTTTTTAGGCAAACTCATTCAAATGAATGAAGGCAAGTCATTAGAACGATTTATGAATTCTTGTTTGAATAGTCATCGAACGATCTTCGGATGAAAATATGACTTAATGATTTTAAAACTTAAACGCCCAAAACTTGATCCAAGGATCAACATAATATGCATTGATATCTCGTGAGATCCCATGGACGTTAAAGACAAAACTCAAAACGATGTGATCATCGCTTTACTTGGCTGCTACAGTCTTCAAAATGCATCATAGGCTTACAGATAATCTAAACGGAATAAAGCCAATATACATACAAATTGACTCGATTGAAAATTTGCCCTTACAAATCCCCCATTGACTATTCCGAGATAAAATCAAAAAATTAAAACCTACCGGGCCATCAAGCTCTCTAAGACTCAATCCCAACCCTAAAAGAAAAAGTACAGACACTTGACAGACACAAACACTTGAGTAGATTTTCTCTGATAAACTTTACTGCACCGTTGCTGAACTTTCACACTTAACACACCATTCAAATGCAAATAGAATATAACAAATATAAATTTCACATAAAAAATACCCCCCAGTTAAGCATTTTCCACCTAAGGTAAGACGTCTCCCCTTAAGGAAAAAATATCTTCGTCTTTTTATTTAGGAATAAACAAATGTAAAGGTGCACAATATAAAACAACTTCTCCTCCTAACCGGTATACATGTGAACGTAAAGGAAAATAAGTATATCATGCATTGATGTGAAGGAAAACGGCAATGACAAACAAACATCGCAACACACGCACAAATAATCAAAACTATGAAACAAATGATATTAATATGATCATATATGATACCAAAAAAATACAACTATGAAGCATATGATAAACATGGATGAGAATGCAATGCAAAAACTTAAAACAAACATACCATATATATAATAGCACATATATAACAAGAATGCACATGCATATATATATATATATATATATATATATATAGGGAGAGGATCACAAGTGAACCTAAAAATCGAACGTTTTAATGAACCTTAATAAAAAAAACACCTAACAACCCGTTAATTTTAATTCCTATGTTGTAATTGGTTCGCGCCAACGGTAACAGACATGCGTGTCGATCGAATATTTTTTTTACACCCCCACCATGGCAGCCCTTACCCCTGAGTAAACATTCCAGTAACTTATTTTTTTTAACTAGTGGTCTGCCATGGTGGTAGGGGTGGGGTGGGGGGGTTTAGGGGGTAGGGGTAAGGGGGTCTCGAGTCACACGCGTGTCCTTTGCTGCTCGCGCGGACTAATTACACCATAGGAATTAAAATTAATGGGTTGTTAGGTATTTTTTGTTAAGGTTCATTAAAAAGTTCGGTTTTTAGGTTCACTTATATATATATATATATATATATATATATATATATATATATATATATATATATATATATATATATATATATATATATATATATATATATATATAGTCAGGCTCTCCAACATACCTCACTTAACATACCTATTTCAAAAAAATATATTTTTTAACCAAATTTGCTATACATGATTTACATAGTAAGGAGAACCTTTACAAAAAAAAAATCACAAAATGCAACCCGGAAGTAGGTGAGATGATGAAAAAAAATTGTTTGGTTGAAAATTTTATTTTTTTACTAATTTTTAAAAACGGGTAGTTTCATAGGTATATTAAGTCAGGTATGTTAGAGAGCCTGACTATATATATAGAAGATCAATTTTCAACCAAATTTTGTATACGTGATCTACATAGTAGGTAGATCATCTACAAAAAATCATCAAAAAATCCAATCCGAAAGTGAGTATAATGAAAAGTGGGTATATATGTGCATTTTCGACCTTTTAAATTTTTTCATAATCTACCTACTTTCGGGTTACATCTTTTTATATTTTTTTGTAGAGGATCTCTTTACTATGTAGATCATGTATACTAAATTTGGTTTAAAATATATTTTTTTTACTATTTTTTTTAAATAGGTATGTTCATAGGTAAGTTGGAGAGCCTGACTATATATATATATATATGTGTGTGTGTGTGTGTGTGTGTGCATTCGTGTTATATATGTGCTATTATATATATATGGTATGTTTGTTTTGAGTCTTTGCATTTCATTTAATCCATGTTTATCATATGCTTCATATTTGTATCTTATTGGCATCATATATGATCATGTTGGTATCATTTGTTTCATAGTTTTGATTAATTGTGCGTGTTTTTCCATGTTTGTTTGTCATTGTCGTTTTCCTTCCCATCAATAAATGATATACTTGTTTTCCTTTATGTTCACATGTATTACAGTTAGGAGGAGAAGTTGTTATATATTGTGCACCTTTACATTTGTGTGTGTGTATATATATATATATATATATATATATATATATATATATATATATATATATATAATAAGCACCATAAAAAAATACAAAAACATAAACTTTTCACACTTGTATAACATAAATGTCTCGAAAATAAATGTGGTATGGAGTGAAGGAGTGCGAACTAGAAAACAAAATAATTATGTCCCAACCGCTCAAGAATGTCCAAAGAGTTCTATTTGACCACAATAATTTATCAAACTTAGATTTAGGCTCATGTGATAAATAATAGTGAACTCATAATGGACAAACATGCACAATGCAAACTAGTCTAGAAAATATTGATGATTATCGGATCAATAGCTTCAAACATTTAAAGATTAACCAAGAGACATTGTGCAAATCCATTGATCTTCAACTTATAACACCCTCAAAATAAGCATATTCATTTTTTTTTCTCTTTTCTTGTTGAAGATATCACACTTTTGAGATCAATGCAAAAATTTGGATTTGAAGAATTTTTTTTTATTTTGCCTCTATTTTTTAGGCTCTTGCCAATGGTGGTGTTTCATGCAAAGGAGATTTACTCCTTTTGTAGCTCTTTTACATTGCACCCTCATATTATTTTTAACAAAAACAAACTCTCGAGCAATGATTCTTACATGCACAAATCCCCCAATCAAATAGATATGTATATGACATAATTGATAAGAGAACACCTCATTTAGCTCGTAACACATAGGTAATTAAAACCTAAAAGAGTTCGTGAAGAGGCATATGCAAAGTGAATCCATTAAGCATATCAAATTCAAATAACTCCATGCAAGCATGATCAAGAAACAATCCAAAATATTATAAACTATACTCTAATGTTCTGGCCACGTGAAGAATATGGAATGAATGGGATTTGGACAAACCAATATGCCACACAAAATGTGTAAAATTAAACTACACGGACAAACCAAAATTATTTTTGAGTCTTTTTAAAAAATTTAAAAATGACTCAAAATAGTTTTTTATTTATTTTTCTCAATAAGACTCAAAACTAAAGATTCAAAATACAAAAAACTCAAACATCATACAACTAGCAATAACCTATAACATGAAGTACAAAAGCTAGAGTATGAAAAGTAAGGAAACACAATCAACCATTAGATATAGCAAGAGAAAAATCATGTGAAAGCATGAAAGAGTCCATAATCCTAGCATTAAGCGCCTCTAAATCGGATCTCCTAACCCAAATAGGGGTAATGTGACGATCTTGAGTTTGGGGGACCTTGGTTACACTAAATTTAGACTTCCTACAACTTTTTCTAAGATAATAACAAAAATGCCTAAGGTAACCTTTCCTAACACAATGAGTGAAAGTGTAGACATGAGGGATGTTACCTTTGGGTTGACCTTTTTGAATGTCCTTGGATATGGTTGACCCTTTCAAAATGTTGGTCTTGGTTTTAGTAGCGTGATCATTTGGATCATCGAAACCAATTATAACCTTATCATTTTTAATTTGGACGGTCCCTAACATCTTATCTAATTTTTTGACCTAGATTACAAATCAAATTTTACATGACTTGAGTCTCTTAATCTCTCTTATAACTCCATGCTTCTAGACTCAAGCAAAAGTTTAGACTTTTCAAACATTAGGGACTCCTTCTTTATATTTTCCTTTAATCCACTAAGGTTATCTCTCTCACCCTCAACATACTCGAGCTTATCCCTAAGAGTCTTATCACGTGCCCTTGAGTCCTCAATCAATTTAGCATTCTCATTACTCACAACACATTCCTTTTTCTTAGCTTCCAACTTCAAGTTATTTTTTTTCAAACTCAATGTGTATACAACTCACAAAGGAAACTTTAATCTCACTTTATTCTTCTTCTTCCCCATCACCACTAGCTTGTGATTCACACATCTTGTCATCGAAATCATTATGCATATGATTATCTTCCATGGAATTAAGGCTTATATGACTGGTCGTGAAAGTGGTGTAGTTACGCTCCTTAGGGGAATCAGGTTCCTCTTCCAATTCACTATCGCTAAGAGTAGAATTGTAAGAACCTTTCTTTACCTATCTCTTAAGCTTAGTGGTAAATTCAACTTCCCTATGGACATACCCCTCACACCCAAAGCATCTATTCGATTCATCCTTTATAAAATTTTCATTTTGATTCTTTGTAAAATCATAATTATTATGGAATTTTTCAGCCTTGTTAAATTTATTCTTCTCAAATTTCTTTTAATCAAATTTAGAGTTCTATATCTTAAACTTGAGAAATTTTCTAAATTTCTTAGCGGACATGGCCATATCATCAAAATCAATGTCGTACTCCTCATTAGAAATGGGTGTTTCTTCCTTTAGGGCTTTCAAAGTAATGCCCTTATATTTTTTCTTCTTATTTGAAGGAAAAATGTCGAGCTCATAGGTTTTAAGGTCACCCATGAGCTCTTCAAGTCTCATTTAGTAAATAATTCCTAACAAGTTCAAGATAATAACTTTGAAATTAAATCATTTAGGTAAGGACCTTAATATTTTCTTCACAACATTAGTTTTAAGGATTTTCTCTCCTAAGTTGAATGATGAGTTTACAATATCAGAAAATCTAGCATAAAACTCATTGAAGGTTTTCTCTATCATCCATATTAATGGTTTCAAATGTGTAGTGAGATGTTAAAATATAGAAGCTTTAACTGCACTAGTTCCCACATCGGTGAGTTGAATTATATCCCAAGCCTCTTTGGACGTTTCACACATTATAATTCAATAGAAATTCTTCGATTTAACTGCTTAGAATAAAGTATTCAAATCACGAGAATTATAATTACACAACTTATGTTCATCCTCACTCCAATTCTCAACGAGTTTATGGACTCTAAGTTAACCTACAGAGTTGTGGATAGTGCCCACTCCCTTACTACAGCTAAGCATACTCTCTCCTTGAGGGACTTGAGCAAAACTTTCATACGCACTTTCTAGTACCCGTAATTCGACCCATTAAACAAACTTGGCGTAGATATCAATTAACCCTCCAGATAATTCATTCCTAAATAATTTAAAGACACATGCTCTGATACTAATTTGAAAGTGGTACTACACTAAGAATTATATGGATTCCAAACAAAACCAATTTAAAATTTTCAAATTAATTAAACTTATTTTTATCTTAGAACCAATAAACTAAGAAAATAATTTGTTCAATTTTATCTTGACCTATTCATGCATTTAGGTGATATAGCAAGAGTAAAATAAATAATCACACAACACGACGATGTACAAGTAAAACCCACAACGGGAAAAACCTCGGATGATCAAACCATGTGAATTTACTATGATATAGGATTTACACAAGGACGACAGATGACTTACTCAAACGACTCGAATACTTAAAGCCTTGATGCTATCTTCACTCCTCAAAACTTCTTCACAATAACACGTAAGATTCCACCCACAAATGCATAACGTGTGCTCCTCTCATGTATTAGTATCCACCGGTCTTGGATAGCAAATTGTCACCATAACACGGAGTCCACCATGCCAGAACAATACTCAAGATATAGTAAACAGTCTTAGTTCAAGACATATGAGATCTCACATAGACATAAGATGTTGAATCTTGGATCCCAAAACAATGGGTGTAAACTAAATTCATTTTCACAAAACCTCGTTGCAAAATAAAATTACCATCCCTCTTATTTATAGAAAAATGAGGAAAAAAAAAGGGCATATTTTTTAGGCAAACTTGTTCAAACGAACTAAGACAAGTCATTCTAACGAGTTATACATTCTCAGTTAGTTTCCATTGAATGAGCTCTAAACGAAAACTTTCTATAAAACAAAAAAATCTCGTTTGAAGGTCATTTGGACGAGATTACACAACTCGTTTAAGCACCGTTTGAATGAGATTACACCACCCATTTGAGTCTCATTTGAATGAGATTACACAACTCCTTTGAATCTTGTTTGAAGCTCGTTTAAACGACTTAAAAATTATTTCTTTAAAAATCTATTTTAAAAAATAATCCTCAATAATTATAAAAGTTAAACACCCAAAACAAATCCAAGGATCAACATAATATGCATTCATACCTCTTGAGATCCCATGGAAGTTGAAGACAAAACTCAAAATCATGTGATCGTCACTTTACTTGGCCGCTACAGTCTTCAAAACACATCTTAGACTCAAAGGACAAACATAACTCAAACCCTAACCTACAACTTAAATAAGTTTTGTCTAAAGGGAATAAATCCAATATATATACAAATTGTCTCGATTGAAATTTTTTCCTTATAGTCTTGAGAAAATTTAATAGTTAGAAGCATAGGGGAATGATCAGAGCATGTTTTGTTCAAGTGGTGAATGGAAAAATTAGGAAAGTTAGTAGACTAATGATTATAGACCAAACATTTGTTTAAACTTGACACCATAATACCCCGTTCATCTCTATTGTTACACAAAGTATATCTACATCCTCTATATCCCAGATCTATCAGACCTCTCCCTTCAATATCTTAGATAAAATCTCCTAGAGATTGATTGTCCACCTCATTCCCCCTATTTTCACTTATTGGTTGGCAACAATGTTAAAATCACTAATTACCAAATGATTAGATTCATTGGAAGAATAAATATCTTGCAACTAATCCCATAGAGTTAAACTTTCTTCCCTTGAGCATTTGTCATAAACAACTATTAAAATCAACACTTCTTTTAGAGAGTGATGGATATTTTAATAATTATATTATGTTCTACATTTTTCAAACACATTACCTCAATATCATGTCTCCAAAAAGGCCATACTTATAGCAACCTTTTAACCCCCACTCGTATTTTTATTTATCAATTTTTGACTCATCCACTTTTGGCTCCATCAAGGTCATTATAAGAAATTTATGAATTTTAATTAGCTTAATTATTCTTCTATAACAGGGATTATTAGCCACCCCCTTATATTCCACATTATCAAGCTAATTATTTGAATTTCTTGGAATTAAATTGAGTGTTACCTTGGAACATAATGTTCTGAATCTCTTGAAGATGGGGTATTTAGGTCTTGTATCTCTTTATTTAACTATTTTAGGATTAATTCACCGACTTTTCATCACTCTTTGAGCTTTATCCTTATTCTTTTTATACTTTTCTATCTTATTATATTGGTTTTTTGAAAAGATTATAAGTTTTTCAAATATGAGGATGCTTATGTCTTCTTCTGGTTTATTGTTAAAGGCGTGTAAGTGATTTGCTTCAACATTCTAGATTTTGTTATCTCTGGGAGATAGAATACAATGATCCACAATCATTGGCTCCTGACAATTTATTTCATTATGTCGGATTTTGTTGATATGTTCCATAATGTGATGCTTCAATATCTTCTTTGCATTTTGTCTCAGAACCATTGCCTATGAAAATAATTTTAAAATATCCACCTCAGTTGATTTACATATGATTTAGCCATCTTCCATATCCTCAAAATCTTCAAAAGGTTTTTCTCGCAAGGGATTACTTGTATTATCTTATTGCCAACCATTTATATTATCAACTGAAGACTCATACCCTTTTCATAATTAGCTCATTCTTTTTCTGTTTCTTTACTTTTTCTCGACAAACTTATCTTTGATATTTGGGTTGTCTAGGCTTTTTGGGTACATTGAATAAGCATGTGGTGTCATCATGGACTTTCTTTGAACAAAAAACACAATTTTTTGTCAAATTTTATAAAAAAAACTTATTTCCATAATCCTCCTTTTCCACACCCTATCCACGTTCTTTTGGGAAGAGTTTTGGTAAGATAAACTTCAACACATACCCTAGCCATGCTAGGCCTATTTATTTCGACTGTGGATGCATCCAATCTTATGGGTTTACCAATTAGTTGAGAAAAAGAATAATGAGATAATTTAGAGAAAAAATGGATAAGTAATTGAGGAAAAAAGATCCATGTTGAGGATATGCTATTATCTTTATCCATCCTGAAATCTGAGTTACATTTAAACATCCGCATGGGGCACTTTCCAATGAGCCAAGATTCCCTTATACAAAATCTTGAATAGTCTTCTTCATATTTTAACCTAATCAGCACATTATTGTGATTGAGTAGGCCAATAGAGTAAATATTTTTAAGAGAGAATGTTCCAAATGTCTTCCTCGTAACTTCCATGGATGATCTTCCATGAGAAAAATTAACAACTAGGGATAACTTAAATGGTTTAGAGAGAGATTTAATACTATATAGTGTAAAATTAATAGTAGGCTCTCCTTTGTAAGATGATGGATTCTTTAGCGTTAATTCCTTATCCACTGAGTTGATAGATGAAACAATTAAAACAAAGGATTTTTTCAAACATTTGGGAGATCGAGAGGCATTGGATCAATGTTATCATGAGATTTTGAGATGACGTGCAAACCCTAATCAGGGTTTATGCCAGAGAGAGGGGGGAGACTTGATCAATTATTGGTATCAACACCCAATCTGTCATATGCTCGCCCTTATATTTAATTTTCATATGAGAATGTTGTGTAATACCCCGCCCTAATGTTTCTTTTAAATTCAACACAAATTGTACTAAAGTGAGGTTTAATGATAATTATTGAATATTGTGGGTAAAAATTATAATTTGGAGAAAATAAAAAAGAAGGGTCATTTGAAGTTCGTTAGAAGTTAAGAATCAAACGAAATTTAGGTTTCTTCAGAATCATGAGATCGAGCGATCTTCGAATGAAATCCCACTCTACCACTTTCAATGGTCGCTTGAAGGTCACTGGAAGCCATAAATTGAACGAGATGCACTTGTCGTTCGAATGAGGCTCAATGTCGTTCGAATGATGTGCTTCAAAAATTCTAGATCAGATTGCCCTTGTGCGCTATCATGTTTCTGTCCCTTGGATCATTGAGTTGTCGAGCTCTAGGGAGCCAAGATTGGGCGAATTTTTAGTGTTTTAAGGGTTTTATAAGGGTTTATTTGGGAATCACTTAGTCATTGGAAGTTTGAAGAAGAGGGAGAGAGAGAGAGAGAGATAAAGGTGGTCTTCCACCATGTTTGGGCACCTCTCCACCATTCCACCACCATAAACCACCTTGTTCTTATAGTATTTAACCATATCCAGTCCTGCAACACTCATTTCCACCATTGTTGAGTGAAGCTACAAATTTGTAGAGCTTTGCTAGGGGTTCTTGAAGATGAATATGGAAGATTTCATGGAGTTTAAAGAGAGTTTGAAGGGGGTTTTCTTGGAAGCTTAAATGGATCAGATATGGAGCATAAATGGAGGATGCATTTGGTTACCCCTTGAGTCCACCTTTGAAGGTGGAGGTTGTCCTCCTACACCAACATTCTACCACCATTTGGAGTCTTAAAGGTGTCACATATATCCTTAGTATTTAAGAGTCAATTTGCATTATTATTAGTTTGTTGTTAGATCACATAAGTAAAATGCAATTTAATAAATGATGGTTTTTAGTATATTATTATTAAATATTTTCATTAAAATATCATTTTGTTGAAAATAAGGATGAGTAAATATTTTAAAATTTTGAAGTATTAAAAATGGTATTTTATGAAAGATGATGTTGATTTTGCTAAATTTTTGTGAAATAAAGTTTCTTGCAAAATGGAGATTTTAGGGAAATGGACATTTGTTAAGTTTAAAGAAATAAAAATGTCTTTATGTCTTGAAAAGAATAATTTTTCAAGTATTGTGAATTTCTGGAATGGAATGTATATTTAACCCATGTAATAGGACTTTAGGATTTAAAATTCATCTTCTCATGCATATAAACTTGTAGTATTTTGATATAAAATATGTATATATTTTTAAAGGAGGTTTTGTGGGTTTAAATAAGAAATAAGAAAAGTATAAATTCTAATCTTCAAAGTGAGTGAAAAATGGGTTAAAGGTGTAATGAATATACGGTTGTAAGACTACATGTATTGATAAAAGGGAAATGGTATTTTCGTATATAAGTAGTCCTTAAGTGTAATTTGATTTCTTGAATAAAGAAAGTAAAGAAATGGCTAATTTGGAAATATGGTTAGTAAAGGTGTTAGATAAGTGTTAATGGTTAAACATTGGGAAGTTGGTGTGTGTAACTTAATAATGTTTGAAAGATTAATGCTTATGAATTTGGAAAGGAAATAATGGAATAAAGAGGTTTCTAACTTGAGAAGAATGATACTCCAAGATTAAACGGGTGTTAAGATGTTAAAAACACTTAATGAGTTAGTGTGAGTAACTTACTGGTGCTTAGGGGAAAATTAACACTTGTGAAATGGAATAAAAGGTGAGTTCGAAAATAAATGGGTAAAATGGTAATTTTATGTAAAGTGGAACATTTTTACGAAATTAAAATGTTGAAAAGTGTGTTGCACATGGTAGTCCTAATAAAAATGGTTTTATGAATAAAATCAAGGTTGAAGTGTAAAGGACATGAAATGATAATCTCAAAGTGTAACACAAATTAGGGTGAAACCCCGGGTTCGGACGAGTAAAAAGGGAAAGAAGGAATAATGTGGACAATTGTAAAATGTTAAAACACATAAAAGGAACTCGAAGTCCACCGAAATAATTAAGTAGGGACCGGAGCCCTGAGGTGAAAGACCCAAAACCGTTGGCCAGAACATATGGTGGCATCGTCGGCGGTGTGGATCTCGTTAAAGTATGCAGTTATTGGAAGATTCTGAGAAAACGATAAACGTATACGGAACATGTCAAAAATGGGTTGTGTGGTAAAATGTGTTAAGAGAAACTAACTTGAATGAGTTAATGAATGTTCCGATAAAGGATAAAGTGTACAAGAAATGTGTAAATTAATTAATGTCCATAAAGTAAAGGAATGGGAATGTGTAGCAGTAAATGGGTGAGTTAAGCAACCTAAGGTGTAACCCGTAATTGACACAAAGGTGTGAAAGATTTTCAAAGGTTAAAGAAGTACTTTTTAACAAGGTATTCACGTGTGTTGAAAGAGGTTATTTTCAATGACAATACTTATGTACATCGCTTTAAATAGAAAGGATAATTTCAATAAAGAAATGGTTTAGGTTAAACAAAGTATTATGATTTTAAGTATTTAGCCGCGTGTGTTAAATAGAGGGATAAATGTCAATTTAAGAAAGAAGAATTATTTTATGAGATTAAGGAAAACTAATCGGGATAAATAACATTTTCGGAACTAAAACGATTACACGCATTAAGTATATATATAATTGTCTATATATGTGCAAAGTAGTTACATGTGCATATAGGTTGAACGTGTAGAGTCTTCTTTCTGCCATTCATTTATATACTGTATTTGCTATATTTTCCACTAGGCATCGGCTCACACCTTTGTCGTTGTTATGACAAGTTGAGTGTGGGTTTTGAGAGCATTATACGGGTAAGTGTTCCATTTAATTTTGAGTTAGTATCTATGTGTATGCTTGGACTCCGACGATGCTTCCCACTGGTCCCTCACATAATTTGATTTGAAATAGGAATCACATGTTAAGAAAGTGAAACGTTAATTAAAATAAAATTGATTTAGAATCATTATATAGGTTGCTCATTGCACTTCTTCACACCTAACGCTCGGGCCGAACCGGGTTGACTATGGGTAACCCATAAATCCTGGTCGGGGTGTCACATATCGTTTATATATACATCCATGGTGTCTCCCAGTTAATGCTTAAACATCTTGGTGACAAATTACTAGTAGATTGCGCCTTCATTTTTTCATCCAAGTAGCGTGGTTGCGTAAAAGTAGGGGCCAATAGTAGTGATGAAAGTTGTTTTATCTTGGTCAATCCCGAACATAGGGATTTGGTGATATTCAGAATATGAATCTAAAAATCTTATCCGCTCATGGATAGTTGTGGCTCGACTAAATTATCGATCTTCGATGGGGGAAGCTATATTTGGGACACTCTTTGTTCAGGTCGGTGAAGTCTATATAGACTCTCCACTTTCAACAACTCTTTGTGACCACTAATGGGTTTGACATCCATTTAGGGAATTGAACTTCTTTAATGGACCTTACCTCCAAAAGTTTCCCTACTTCCTCTTCCACCGCCTTTCCCTTTTCTGGGATTATTTGTCGTGATTTTTGTGTGATAAAAATAAATGTCATATCCACATAAAGACAGTGGAACATTACTTATAGGTTGATGCCAGGCATGTCATACAGCTGCTAATCGAACACTTCCTAATTTTTCTTAAGGAAAGAAATTAGCTCTTCTTTCTCATGATTAGTGAGTGGCTGCTGAAAAAAAATCCTTTTTTAGTTGAGAGTCATCGAACATAACCTCTTGTAGTGGTTCTATAAATATATCTTTGGGGGGGACCCTCGTGTCTTCTACCCCCGATCGTTCGTACTTTAGATGTTATTTAGAGGGGGTAGCTACCTCCATATTCTCCATCTTTTTGTTATTCTAATTATATCTAGGTTTGATTACGAGTATAAAGAATTACCAAGTAAAAGTTCTATTCCCATGTATCTTCGTTACCCTTGATCGGTAATGCATTTTATCTTTTGATGATAAATGGATGGTACTTCCATCATTGCATGGAGCCATCCTCGCCCCACAATTCTATAGTATGACAACATACTATCCACGACTAAAAATTCTATCATTTTGGATATGCTTCCAATTCATATTGGGAGCACGACCTTTCCAGAGGGCATCATCATTCTCCTCGCAAAGTTGAACAAAGGGATGGTCGCTTCATTTATATCTTCTAGATTCAGATTAAGATGTTAGAAAAAATTAAGATACAAGACTTTTGAAGAACTCCCCTAGTCCACTTATAGCTTACCTAAATCTTAGTTGACAATTCTAAGTGTAATTACTAGTACATTATGATGCCAATCAGGCCTTCTTCGGTGAAGACAATTTTCTTGGCATTGTCAATATCTTATGGTCGACATCATTTGTCGACTATTATTTTACTATGGTCCATTTGTAAAGTTTCCATAACTGTTTTACAACCCCATCCTCATTATGTTGCCTTGGATCTGATTAGGGATTGAAGGCCCATGAATAACCGCGAACTCAAATACCATCTCATCATCATCTAGGACATTGTTTGACTTCAGGTCATGTTTAGTGGGGACCTTTATGTTTTTTCTTCACATGGTCATCTATATGACCTGTCTGAGCCATCTCTTATAGATGAGAACTGAGCGCATGATATTTATCAATTTTGTGCAAGTTATTCTTATGTTGGGAACATCTTAGGGTTGTGTTTCTCTTTGATGGATCCCTTACCATATTCTCAAACACTTAAAGTATTGTTGGCCCTTAATTTTGTTCAGGATCTTTTAGATCGGCTCTTAAAATATTGTTGATGGCTCAATGGGAATTGCTAGAATCTTACTTATCATTGCCCTTGGATTCGCTATTTTATTTTGTACCCCCTTCTTAGGGGCATTCTCCCTATCTCCATTATTTCTGCCCTTTGGCTGACCATTATCCTTTTGAGTTATTGTTACTAAATCTTCCACCTTGGTGTATTTATCGATCACATACATTAGGTCATCTATCATAGTAGATTCCTTCTTGGTAAAGGGCTATTGCAATATGGAACTGTTTGATAAATCGATCTTGAATGAGGCCACTGCCACTTGCTCAGAGTAGTATTCCACCTTGTTATAGTTATCCCAACAGATTTGAGCATATTAAATCAAGGTTGCTTGGGTCTTTTTCTTCATTATTAGGAATGCGTCCTTCCTCTTTGGATGAGTACTGCAAGTGATGAACCTTGCAGTGAAGGCCTCTACGAAATTTTTAAAACTAGTGATTTATCGATGTGGTAATTTCTCAAATCACTTTTGTGCAATGATACCCAGACTGGAAGGTAAGATACGACACATAATGGCCTCGTTATTACTTTATAGGGTCATCTCCTGGAAAAAATGGCGAACATGGTCGGTGGAATCAGTTTTTCCATCATAAATCTTAAATCTAAAGGGACATTTTGTCCATTTCTTTAGTAAACCTAGACCCTTATTAATCTGGATGGTTATCCACCACCCTTCGAATGAGGTTGCAAAGTTCCTTCTTATCATGACAATTCTTATGGTGGTCTCGTCAATTTAGTGAGCCCCTCTGACTGGAATGGTCCTAATTATCTTGCGAGCTCCTTCATTGGTTGCAAGTTTTACTCGCCTGAGGGATAGGGGTTCAATTAGTCTCGTGACAATTGTATTTATCCCCATGGATTTCATATTCCATACTTTTCAGTCGATATTAGAAGAAGACATTCTCCTCTTGCCGGTGGTGCTTGGTTGCCTCTTACTGTCAAAGACGTGTTTTATAGGCATCCATAAGTCGTGAGATATGGGTAGCTCATTATTTTCCATAATTTAGTCCTCACGTGGATGGAAATAATAACTATGAGTATTGCGGCTCCTATTGGGTTGGATCACATATTTGATCATAGGGGCCTCGTGGCCATTTTGGTTGTCTTGCCAATGGTCGTGAGGTGGCAAGTGATCTTTATGGGAATGAGACTGGACTACTTATTCGCTTTGCCTGGTTAATACTGGAAAATAGATTCCCACGGACCACACCAATTGTAGGTGGTAAAATCCTATAGGGGATAATAATCACAAATCAAGTTGAGCAGAAAGTAATTAAATCATGATCACATAATAACATTATGTATATGGTTCGACAATGCAGCTAAGTTCATGTGACACCCCACCCAATTAAATATCGGGTGATCAGTCCTTTATAAAATTTATAACAGAATGTTCGGTTGGTTCATTCTTAGCATCACTCTCAAAAACTTAAATCCAATTAATTACCTAATATTTAATTAAGCTAGTGTCAAAACATTTTTTTTCCAATTAAACTTTAAACCAATTAATTTCCAAATTCGGAACATGTATTTATAAACCATACACAAGAATTAAATGCTGACTGAATCAAATACTGAATAGATAAGACTGGATAAAACCTTCCAGTTTACAATTAAAAACCAAACCATAATAAATACTCAAACCAACTGAGAAGAACTGCAAAGTAAACTGAGCACAACTCTGCTAATGAGAATATGCGACACATGCCCTAACTAAGATATCTGAACTAGGAACTGAATGAAATGAGAGAAGCATTTAATCTCAAATAACTCGAAAGTTTCACAACAGCTATAGCTCGGCAAACCATTCAAGTATCTAGAACTGGTGTCCCTGTGTCTTGACAACTGTATTAATACATATATATATAGCAAAAGAGAGAAGAAATGTAAGAGACGGGTCAGAACCCGATGTGTAAAGATATTTGTTTTAGCAAGTATTTAAAACCGCCTTAAAGCAAGTACTATATGCATGTTAGTTCGAACTCTCACATGAAATTCTCACCTCTCGACTAGTGTGCACGCCTAACGTACATCTAACCCAACTTAGCCATCTGACACACTTCTAACTAGGTGAAAGGCTTATCCATCTCACTACCCCTCGTAGTATTATTCCGATTTTTAGATCTCAACATTTATCATTTTAAATAAGTGTTATCAAACTAAAGTCAAGTGTTCACTATTTACATTACTGAATATTTCACTATCTTAATAATCCGATATTTTCTCATTTTAGATATACCAAAAGCATACATATATATACACATCTTTCACTATTATATATATGCATTAACCCAATCTTAATAGCCTACAATTATCACATTGTAAGTATAACACAAGTATATATAAATATCCACCACTCATTATATATAAACTAACACAGCACCCCAAGGTTATACCTGTAGTGCATTGCATACTCTGCTATCATGTCCCGGTACATCTCGTACTCAAACAAGGACTATCAGTTCGGAAGTCTCCCACGAACCATATATACAAAACACACATAATGGAGGGGAACATAGCTCACATACCTATGGGTCATGCACATACCTACGCTCCTATAGTCAGCAGCTTACCCACTCATAAGTAAGTCTTCACAGTCCTATGTTCTGAGATACAAGTCAAAATCCTCTCAGGATAAGACTGTCTCTACACCACCTCCCGTGACAGCAAGCAGATAGGTATGTCATACACATAATACTAGCAAGTAATAGGTATTCACACAACCCATCAAATCAAACAGTATACACAACCAAGTGTCATATTCCATACGTAGTATTTTTATCACTAAATACTAGAAACATATTTAAGTTACGATATTCCCACTCTCGTAATATATTTCTAAGGATAATATGTCACCCGAAAATCCTTAATACATAATTATAAGAAATTCCAAACGTAATCACTAACTTTTACTCTTCTAAGTTCCATATCATTAGAATTAATATCGTAAGTATTTATCACTTAATACTCTCGATGCATTTACAATTACGATTTTCATTCTCTCGTAATCTCCAAGGTAACCACTCCGTCACGAATATTTGAAATCATTACCCCTAAATAACTCCCAATAATTCTGTACTATTTTGCGTTCATTGAACACTAGTTTTCCTCACACAAATTAACCATTTATCAACATAGGGGCACAATAGAAAATTCCCGAAAATTAGCAATCTCGCTCGAACTAGAAGGGATCTCGCTCGAACGACTTCCACGTGTCGCTCGAACGACTTCGTGCGACTTCCTTATGTCGCGCGAAGTCGTTCACGCGACTTCACGGGAGATGCCACTGTTCGTCATCTTTCCCAGAATTCTGTGTTTTCCCTACCATTTATGAACCTAAAACCTCTAAGATTCAACACCCAACACCTCATCATCAATACCCATCAACCCATAACAGATTATAAGTCATTCCTACCATCCTAGGATCCTTAATTCCTCATTAACCGTCATAATTACATAAAAACCCCAAAATTCATATGAACCCTAGTTTCCATAATTTCAATTAAAGAATCCGACCAACCCAGATTCGTTCATCCATATATGATTCAATTTCGTAGTTTCACCTCTACATACATGAAGGAATATCAACAACTAATTTGTCCAGTCTCTAATCATCATTTAACTCCAATTTTCACCCAATTAACATGTAAATCAAGGATTAAATCTTCCTACACTAACATGAGTATGATTATTGCTAAAGAAAGCAAGTAATAAACACTTTCCTCAATTTCGAAGGTCTGATAGGTTGATGTTGTTGGTACGGATGCGTTCCTCCCGTTCCGATCCACACGATGGTGGTGGTGGTTGTGCAAGGTGGTGAACATAGCTTCTCCTCCTTTGCAATTTGTTCTCCCTCACCCACTGTGGCTCTCTCTTGATTCTGGTTTAACCTAACCCTAATTGTCACCAATTAGCTGATATATTATTCCTCTAATTTTCGTCCATTTAATTCCTCCAAAAATCCAAATTACAAAACTACCCCTACCGGGTGCCGGCTTGGCCTAAAAATGTCCCGGAGTCCAAATAAAATACCCGGGTAGAGTTTTCTGACTATCTCGACCCCTTCGGACTCAACGACTCACTCGAAATGATCATACGAATTACTTCAAAATAACTTACTTTATTACTTCACTTAATTAGTTCTGACAGACTCACACGCGCGTCCCGACTTACTATACCAAACAATCGTATTTCTCTATCACGATAAATTATATAAAAATCGTCATTCCATATTACTTATTCTCACAGTAATATTAATAGTTACTAACTTCTCGTTATGCTAGTAAATATTCAATTTAAATCCGAATTATTAATTAATTCTCATATTTTAATTTAATTAATCCCACAATAATAATAAATCACGTAATTATTTTAGTCTTCGAAAATACGGGGTATTATATACTTCCCCCTAATAACGGAATTTCGTCCTGAAATTCGAAAAATAAGGCATTTCTGGTAAGGAAAACTCCGGGTATTACCTCACATCTCATGAATTTACGCAGTACCGCCCATACAGTACATTACCCAATACCCTTAATAATGAACACCTCACTGATTAATTACTCTCCACACCTTACCATTTAAGTTTCACCACTTAACTTATATATAGTTATTATCTAGCCTCCTACTACTCTTTCTAGTAGGTTAATTGATATTTAGATATATACAAATTTGTCTTATACACGATACATACTATAAATGTTAACACATTTTTGCCATATTCCCCCCACAAAGGGCTATGGAACCTAAGCATGTACGCTACCGATTCAAACTTAATAATAATAGGAAAAGATCCCACATCACTCGGTACCAATTTCCTCATTCTAACATGCAATAATGCAACTCCCAGTCATATTCACCCTGGTTGATGTGCCCTAAAATTCCTCTGGACCTAGTAGATTATTGTCCTCCCCACTATCCAATAAGCACACGGATAACAAGGATTTATATATAACGCCTCGAATGGAATTCTATCGATAATAAGTTGAGGGGAGTCGTCTTACGCTAACTCCACCAGTGGAAGGTATTACACTAAACCCTCCCATAATTTGAGATACAACATACCTCGCAATGTGCAACTAAAACTCTCAGACTTATCGTTCGCCTGCGAGTGTGTTAGGTCGAATATGTTCGCATCTTGATATCCAGGGCCTCCCGAAACTCTTCCCAATAATCGAGTCATAACTCTCTTGACTCTTTCGAACAAAAACTCTATTTGTACTCCCTATGACCTTAATACCCCAGGAATAATGTTTTGGGTTTTCTGTTATACCTTACGATTTGTCCTAACTTGGCATAACGTGATCTACTTAAATTTCTCAACCCACATTCACCCACATAGGGTCGTGATCCCATTGCGAAGTGATTAACTCTGTAATTATTCAGGGATTCACTCTCCCATTACTACCAAGGAATTCCTGATGTTGAAGGAACTCTATTATTTCCTGATGGTCCACTTCCAATTGGAGCTCAGAAATGTCTTTCTTTGCTTAAGGCATCCCTACTACGGCTTTATATCGATATACATTTTACCTTTCCTATAACCACATCCACATATATGGCTCAGGTGATAGTGTCATCACTGCATGTCGCAAGTCCTTCTCCCTCTCTTTAAACTTCAGATTTTCGTGAAACATGTTCTCCCCATGTCCTATCAAGTAAGTCTCAACTTTCTCGAGTTAAACTTTATCGAATTCCTCCTATACCATCTTCGTGGAAAATCTGGGAATTAACGGTCCTATCTGCCCTAACCCATCAAATAGCTAAATCCTGAAGTCACACTCTTCTACATTCAGTTACCTCTCGCAATACACGTTGTCTCACAATCTTTAACTTTAAGGAAGAAAAATTTATTACACGAATATCTAGGGCGCCCATACACCCTATGCTTTGTGCATTGTCGCACCACCGTAATAGACGTTTTATATAAATAACAAATGATGCCCCACATACTTGGCATGACTATATGGTAAGGTTCTACTCAGTCACCCTGCATTTTCCACCTAATCATATCCTAGGTTGTCCCACAGGTCTGCTCATGGTGTCAACGATTGATAACATTATCACATATTATTCTTATACGGCTCTATCGGCCTTAATTTGTAATATAACCCTTATCTCACGGTTTTAACTACGTATATGGGCAATCATTACGATACTAAATCCATGTATTAAAGGCAAACTTCTCCCAACTTCCAACGTTCGCTATGTTTCATGCGTAGGATGTCTCACAAAGCGAAATCCAAACAAGGAACCCCCCAAAACACTATTACCTAACACTATTGGTCCTCGGGATCTGATAAGTATTTAATCCATCACATATATCCCTGAATTCCTGTTTATGAGATAAGAAGTCTACTCGTCCACTCTCATGTTACTAAAGATAGTACACAACGCAAGGCTCTCACTATCATGAGTTATTAGCGCTATATAATTTACGAGCTATATCTCTCCGCTCTACAATAATTCAATATACCCTGAATCACATCAGTAAAACATCCCTGCTCACCGGGATCAACATAGTAAGACAACATACTCACTGAAGTCTACAATACAATACAATACAATACATGTGCAGGCTCACCCGTCTTTCAGGTGATGCCTCTCTAAAACCATATTTTTAAAACTTTAAATTTTTAGTACAATAGTCTTATCACACAATTTACTATTGTTCAAACCCTTGGTAACCAGTAACCATACAATATAATGATATGCTCTACTATCATAACGCTCAAAGGAGCATGAATCGTTACATAATACCATATACAAATTTCTCTTAGTGTCTACACTTGCTCCTCCCCGCAGGTGGCACGAAAAATCTCGCTACCAAATGCTAGTCGTTTACATAATAAGGCTGTTGTCGCCAGCGTACCCACTAAACCGAATGCACACTGAAATTATTAGTGCTAACTATTCACATATTTTGTGACACACCCACGTCACTGGAACTCACCACTATTTCACAAGGATGAAACAAAGCTTCACCAGTCTAGCCTGGTCATAGGGTCCCCGCACGCACTTTTCGCGACCCTTAACTATCTACAATCGTTATACCTTTCGGATTCCACTCATTAGTGTTTCCCTTCTTATTATATTTTATGGCTTACCCGCGAAACATTGATACATTGGCCCCTATATCTCTAGGCCTCAAATATGGCCTTACTGGTCTTCCCTTTATTTCTTGGTCCCCGTCGACCCTGAAATACGGTATGCTACAGTTATTGAGGACTACGCTGGTCCTGCCTAGACCCAGAACTCTCGGTTTATTAATTCCTGGGCCCAATTCTCTTGACCCAATTTCTACATTGGATATTTTTTTCTCCAACTGTTATGCCTTACAAGCATGACTTATTGTTCCCGATACTATTAATTTCACTTCTCGTGTGAACAAATTCAATACTGTTAACCCTTATCTCTACATACAGGGTAATTTATTTTTCACTGGACCTCCTGGACTTGTTGGGATGTCCTTCTCTCGGACCTGGTAGTCTTAACTCCTAGTTATTATTTTCGTTATTCCTTGCGCTCTACAGGGCATATGGAACACATGATCGACCCGTTGGTCTTGACTGAATCCATCACCATTACGTTAATATTTAATCATATCACTTAAATAGGTTTCCCCTCACTGGGTATACTTTCTGATGATGTTCTACCAACACCATTGAATTCAACCTTGCCCTTCGGCTAGGTATCACAACTTGACTGACTCCCTTTCTTGTGGGGCATTGACATACTCTAGTAAATATATACTTTGATGATGTTGACACCAGTCACCTTATTCACACCTTCCATTCACGCTAGGGCATTCTACCCACGTGTCCATTTTCAACTTACGGACCCTTTTTATCTTTCGTGACTTCTACTTCGGTCACGAAGTTAGCTTACCAAGTTAACTCATCCTTTACGGTCGGTCTCTACCCGACCTAATGGTGATAATTTCAACATCTCTTCCATATTTCTGTCTGAACAGGAGATGGAAAATTTGAAATGGTCAACCCGAACCCAATATCTCGGTTTCATTAATTATTTTTACTCCTTGTTGTTTCTCTGAGCTAGAGAACTTCTTATGAATTTAAAATTCTGAGTGTTACTGCACTCTACTTTACATTATTGCCTTTGGATTAGCTCCCTCCTGTGGCCCATCACACTTTGATATTACCGTTGGTGACTTCTACCGCGATCACCGTCCCTCGAATGATTCACAACTCTCAATTGTTTTCCTCCTCCTGTAGTCCCGCTAACGGCCTTCGTTGGTCGTCCCATATTGCTCAGAGTACGAAGTACAATCACTGTCTCATGTGAATTGGATTTACTAAACTAAATCGCAGGAGAGCGTGAGTCGCATACGCAGTGGAATACAATAATCCTAGAATAAGGCTCTAAATCAAAGAACGCTAAGCTGAAACGTAATAAGACGTACAGATCCTAAAAGACACCAGAACCTGATGCTCTGATACCACCTGTGACACCCCGCCCAATTAAATATCGGGTGATCAGTCCTTTATAAAATTTATAACAGAATGTTCGGTTGGTTCATTCTTAGCATCACTCTCAAAAACTTAAATCCAATTAATTACCTAACATTTAATTAAGCTAGTGTCAAAACATTTTTTTCCAATTAAACTTTAACCAATCAATTTCAAAATTCGGAACATGTATTTATAAACCATACACAAGAATTAAATGCTGACTGAATCAAATACTGAATAGATAAGACTGGATAAAACCTTTCAGTTTATAATTAAAAACCAAACCATAATAATACCTCAAACCAACTGAGAAGAACTACAAAGTAAACTGAGCACAACTCTGCGAATGAGAATAAGCGACACATGCCCTAACTGAGATATGTGAACTAGGAATTGAATGAAATGAGAGAAGCGTTTAAATTCAAATAACCTGTAACTTTCACAACAGTTGTAGCTCGGCAAACCATCCAAGTATCTAGAACCGGCGTCCTTGTGTCTTGACAACTGTATTAATACATATATATATATATATATATATATATATATATAGCAGAAGAGAGAAGAAATGCAAGAGACAGGTCAGAGCCCGATGTGTAAAGATATTTGTTTTAGCAAGTATTTAAAACCTCCTTAAAGCAAGTATTATATGCATGTTAGTCCAAACACTCACATGAAATTCTCACCTCTCGACTAGTGTGCACACCTAACGTACATCTAACCCAACCTAGCCATCTGACACACTTCTAACTAGGTGAAAGGCTTATCCATATCACTACCGCTCGTAGTATTATTCCAATTTTTAGATCTCAACTTTTATCATTTTAAATAAGTGTTGTCACACTAAAGTCAAGTATTCACTATTTACATTACTGAAGATTTCACTATCTTAATAATTCGATATTTTCTCATTTTAGATATACCAAAAGCATACATATATATACACATCTTTCACTATTATATATATGCATTAACCCAATCTTAATAGCCTACAATTATCACATTGTAAGTATGACACAAGTATATATAAATATCCACCACTCATTATATATATACTAACACAGCACCCTAAGGCTATACCTGTAGTGCATTGCATACTCTGCTATCATGTCCCGGTACATCTCGTACTCAAATAAGGACTATCAGTTCGGAACTCTCCCACGAACCATATTTACAAAACACACATAATGGAGGGGAACATAGCTCACATACCTATGGGTCACGCACATACCTTTGCTCCCATAGTCAGCAACTTACCCACTCACAAGTAAGTCTTCACAGTCCTATGTTCTGAGATACAAGTCAAAATCCCCTCAGGATAAGACTGTCTCTACACCACCTCCCGTGATAGCAAGCAGCTAGGTATGTCATACACATAATACTAGCAAGTAATAGGTATTCACACAACCCATCAAATCAGACAGTATACACAACCAAGTGTCATATTCCATCCTTAGTATTTTTATCACTAAATACTAGCAACGTATTTAAGTTACGATATTCCCTCCCTCATAATATATTTCTAAGGATAATATGTCACCCGAAAATCCTTAATACATAATTATAAGAAATTCCAAACGTAATCACTAACTTTTACTCCTCTAAGTTCCATATCATTAGAATTAATATCGTAAGTATTTATCACTTAATACTCTCGACGCATTTACAATTACGATTTTCTTTCTCTCGTAATCTCCAAGGTAATATCTTCGTCACGAATATTTGAAATCATTACCCCTAAATAACTCCCAATACTTCTGCACTATTTTGGGTTCATTGAACACTAGTTTTCCTCACTCAAATTAACCATTTATCAACATAGGGGCAAAATAGGAAATTCCCTAAAATTAGTAATCTCAACCGAACCAGAAGGGATCTCGCTCGAACGACTTCCACGTGTCGCTCGAACGACTTCGCGCGACTTCCTTATGTCGTGTGAACGACTTCGCGCGACTTCACGCGAGATGCCACTATTCGTCATCTTTCCCAGAATTCTGCATTTTTTCCACCATTTATGAACCTAAAAACTCTAAGATTCAACACCCAACACCTCATCATCAATACCCATCAACCCATAACAGATTATAAGTCATTCCTACCATCCTAGGATCCATAATTCCTCATTAATCATCATAATTACATAAATCCCCCAAATTAATTCATATGAACCCTAGTTTCCATAATTTCAATTAAAGAATCCAACCAACCCAGATTCGTTCATCCATATATGATTCAATTTCATAGTTTCACCTCTACATACATGAAGGACTATCAACAACTAATTTGTCCAGTCTCTAATCATCATTTAACTCCAATTTTCACCCAATTAACATGTAAATTAAGGATTAAATCCACCTACACTAACACGAGTATGATTATTGCTAAAGAAAGCAAGTAATAAACACTTGCCTTGATTTAGAAGGTGTGATCTATTTATGTTGTTGGTATGGATGCATTCCTCGTGTTCTGATCTACACGATGGTGGTGGTGGTTGTTCAAGGTGGTGAACATAGCTTCTCCTCCTTTGGAATTTTCTCTCCCTCACCCACTGTGGCTCTCTCTTGATTTTGGTTTAACCTAACCCTACTTGTCACCAATTAGCTGATATATTATTCCTCTAATTTTTGTCCATTTAATTCCTCCAAAAATCCAAATTATGAAACTACCCCTACCAGGTGCCGGCTTGGCCTAAAAATGTCCCGGAGTCCAAATAAAATACTCGGGTAGAGTTTTCTGACTATCTCGACCCTTCCGGATTCAACGGCGCACTCGAAATGATATTACGAGTTACTTAAAATAATTCACTTTATTATTTCACTTAATTAGTTTTGACACGACTCACACGCGCGTCCCGACTTACTATACCAAACTGTCGTATTTCTCTATCACGACAAATTATATAAAAATCGTCATTCCATATTACTTATTCTCACAGTAATATTAATAGTTATAACTTCTCGTTATGCTAGTAAATATTCAATTTAAATCCGAATTAATAATTAATTCTCACATTTTAATTTAATTAATTCCACAATAATAATAAATCACGTAATTATTTAAGTCTTCGAAAATATTGGGTATTACAGTTCACTGGGTGTTTCACTCTCTTTATTGATCTCTTCTTAACATCAATGATTACATATCTCTTTTACCTTGGGTATGGGTTTCATTTATAAAAAAGAAAAAAAATTGAGTCATGTAGGACTCCATGACTCTAGATATCTATTTAGACTGATAGGTCGTATTTAATTCCAGGATTTCCACATGTCGACTTCAATACTTTTTATACTTTCACGTGAGATAATAGTACATCTGGAATGTATTAAAATGGACCATGGGTGTGATTTAAATCTAGTGTTAACGAGATTAGGCTTTAACAATCTCACAACGTTTGCAAAGGGTGCATAAATTTTTAATCTCAAGTATTTTGAGGAATGGAATGTACACACAATTATTTCTTTGATTGTTAAGGGTGAAATTTAATGTATTGGTTCTAAATATCCGCAAGTAGGGCAATTATTATGTGGTCATGTCTGATATCATAATCCTGAGGAATCCACATCTAGGAGATTTTTTGGATTATGATACCCCTTAATAAACTTACAGGTTTTGATTCTACCTATAAACCTAATCAGTGGATTATTCTATAATCTAATAGAGTATCAAATAAATTAAGTTTGAGATCAAGGAATAAATAAGATGTTAGTGAAAATCAATTAGCTGCAAATTGAATTTCACCAAGTGGGTATTGTATGCTTTATGTAGGGAATCAAATTATGCACCATCTAAGTTTGCAAAAAATTCCTATTAATAGACTAATTATGAGATAATTAAATTTCTAAAAGATGGGTGCCATGGGGATTTGGTAGCTAAAGAGTTACACCCAACATAGCCAGGGTGAGGGAAAGTAAAGGTTCACATATGTAAATTTTCAATCTTCTAAGACTGAGGTCTTTTCTGATCCATCGGTAAGGCATATGGTTTATGACACAACAAGTTTGGGTCTCAAACCCCATTGGCACAGTTTTTGGATCTGAACTGGAATAAAAACTCATACCATTATGAGCGATGGTTAAATTGGGGATAATATAGATGGTGGTAGAGTGGGGTATTACATAATGGTATCAGAGCTAATACTCGGTCCGAATAAGTTTACCAATGTGTTGCGTGACGGTTAATTTCACCCCAACGAGGACGATGGGCTCCCTTGGGGGGTGTATTGTAACAAACTAACATGGTTGATTTCGTTGCAAGAGAATTACATCCCACGTCGCCTGAGTGATGGAAAGTAATGGTTTATATATGTACATTTGCACTCTCTTGATACTAAAGCCTTTTTAGTTCCACTAGTAAGGCATGTGGTTTATGACACCACATGTCAGGGGTTCAAACCCCATTGGCACCAGCTTGAGGATTTGAGCTGGAATAAAAATCCATATCGTTGTGAGTGGTGGTTAAATTGGGAAAAATATCGATGGTGGTAGAATGGGATATTACAATCCTCACCAGGCTTGGCAGTGCATGGTTTAGTTAAAATAAATTTATAATCCTCAACAATGAGGAGAATGCCTAATTTCCTTTTTTAGTTAATTCTTTCATTATCGTTAATTTTGTTTTCTTTAACATCAAAGCAAGTGGGTAATATGTTGAACCCATTTTTAATATTTTATAATCATCATTTGAATAAAATAATTTCAAATTAAATATATGAGAATTAACTTTTGATTAACTTTTAATTTGGTTTCACTCTACCGCTAATTAAAATTAATTTCGTCGAGCATCCTAGATCCCTTGTGAAGTGAAATTTCTCATTGGAGCGTAAATCACTTCACCTTGAACTGGACAAAGTTTATCTTTAAATTACATTATTCAAACAGTCCAGGATACCTCTGTCTAATATAATCAAATAACCAACGTCTTTTGGTTCCACAATTATTGACACTGACTCCATTGGGGGAGGATATCATTAATTTCAATAAGTGTCTACCAGTGGTTCATTCCATGAAATTGAATCCGCTCATGTAGAAATTCCCCATCTGGGGGACTGGACTCACTCACATTTAATTCAAAAGAATTATCACCTTAGACTTTTAAGAATATCACAATATCGTGATTAATTCCCTCCGCTGCGAAGCAAAGTCAATGATAATGTAAGGAACTAATCACAATACATTCTTAAAACACCGATAGAGACTCTGTAATTTATGTTGAAATCCCTCTCACACTTGATATTTTCAACCTGAGGGAATTTTGAAAATATTTTATCGATTCTAAATCAATGAATATTAATCATCGATGATTTTTGGATTGCTTGACCAAATTAAATTATCCAGCCTCACTATTTAAATTTACCAAAAAAATTAATTAAAATAAAATTCAGAGGCCATAATTTAATTTATACCTAAAATTGATTACCTGATTAAATTCAATTTTAGAAAAGAGTAAAAAAACTTTATTTAAAAAAACTTGTTATCTAGGTCGGTCTTATAAATAAATCTATGTTGTCTCTAAAATGTGGGTTCTTTATGAAATTACTAATCAATCCTCAAAATTATTTAACAATTCAATATGAGATGATAGTGATGTAAACAATCACAAACATATGCAATTATATATTCGAAAAGGAATCAAAATTCCCTTTCCATCATGGCCAAAACTTCTTCCTTGAGTAGAGTCCTTGTGGGTCAATAACTCCTTGAAAAAGATTCCATCGCGTTTATATTGGGTAGAGAGGTCAAGTACAATTCCACTGAAAATATTCCTATGATAAAGCTAATTGATTAGGCATAAATTCTTCATATTTATCCCCGTAGTTTAGATTTTTTATCACTCCAGGAAATGTAATTTAAGTTTATTTATCTTGTATTATTTCTACTGACCACTTCTAGCAAGTACCTCAAGTTTTGTGTATTTCTCTTATATTTTACAGGTATTTCATGAACATGAAAGTAGGAGAGAAATCGGAATTGGAATCGAAAAGAAAATAAGGAAATTCAAGGGGCAATTTTGTAATTTTATAAATGGAATATGGATGAGGAGTTAGCTAAAAAAAATGAAGAGCTTGAAGTCACAAGAACATAGGAAAAAACCACACCTCAATCCGAGTTACGATGAAGAAGTTATGCCCGTTTGAATATGAAGAATCAAAGAAGCAAAACTAAGGAATGCTAAAAGTAGAACCGGTTCGAAAATCCGCTGAACCAAATTTTAGTATTTATCCACTTAATTTTTAGAGTTCGTTTTAGTTTTAACACTTAGAAAAATGTGTGGGCTTTATTGGATAGTGATTGTAGACAGATAATAAGTTAGTTTTTACATGGTTTTGAAAGGATCTTGAAAGCAAGAATCCTAGGAGTAATATTCTTCAACAATTGATCATCTTCTACATTATTTCGTGGGTTTTTCATCAATACAATTATAATTTCATTATTGCTTTCAATTACTCTCATATTTTTAGTTTATGATTGACTACTTCCTTGCTACCTTGCTAGAAGTCTTTCCTATATGATTAATCGCTCCTTTAACGTAACAATGATTTCATGCATCGTCGAGAACATGTTTAGTTGTAGTTATAGCATGTCCGAATAGATTTATAGAGGGTTGGGGGGCATGAACCCCACCTAGGTAACATATTGGGAAAATTGAATAAAAATATGGAGATAATTTGAAGGTTTGATATTTTGTCGAAACTTATAGGTATCTTAACCTCGTATGCCCTAGGTAATCGATGTATTTGAGAGTACATTATGCACGCCAGAAATCTAATCATTCACGTTAAAATTATTATTGATTAATTATTGTGCGTATTAAATCCTCATAGTTAATTCTTTGAAAGATTTGATGTTTTCTTCAAATTATTAATATAAGTTTTGATCTTCTTTTATCCAATGAACTTACTGACGGTGCGAGGGAGTGTTATCTAATCCCATCTTCTCATATAGTTAAAACCACTTCGTTATTATTGCATACATAATTAAGTCATTAGTTTAATTTATTTGTTTTAGTTAATTAAAGAATATCACTACAATCACCATTTTCTTCCTTCTTAGAGTCGACCGGAAGGTTAATCGTCTTCCATATTCGTCATTACGTATTCACGTCTTATTCCCTGTGTTAGATACCCGACTTCCTTGGACTATTACTTACGCGACCGGTTTACACTTGAGCCGATATAATCACCCACTAGAGACACTATTAAATTCACGTCATTAATGTTCCCTAGGGTTTGTAGAGAAACACCACTAATTTTTAATTTTCAGAATTTTAATAAACTTTACACCGAATAAAAACCAAAGTTTTATTTGAAAAAGTTTGCCAATTTTAATCTTATTTTAAGCATGAATCTAGGTGAGTAAGCAATAATAACATAAACATCAAACCATAACACAACGATGTACGAGGAAAACCCATAATAGAAAAAGCCTCGAACGACCCAGCCACACAAGTTCAACACGTTATAGGCAGTTTACAAGAACAACTTAGACTTGATCACGGATGCTATGCCTTCGAGATTTGATGAGATTCCTCATTCCTTATAACCTTCTTCGCAGCCATTATTGGAGGCCTTCCAATATCCACACAACGCAGGTACATTCCCACGTCTCGGTATCCTACCAATCTTACTTCTCCTATGACTAGTCCAACCGTTTACCAACACAAATAGGATCTCTACCTCTCAAAACTTTCACAGTATGAAGAAAAAGATAGTATGGGGCAACATAAAAGAGATCTAAAACATGTAGGATTCTTGGATCACAAACTTGGGTGTAAACTATGGTCTGGGAGGCATAAGATATAACTTGGAAAATTATTTTTCACAAAAAAACTCTTAGAAAATTGATGTCAGACCTGAGTATTTATAGAAAACACAAATTTTGAGGCGGGAAGTATTTTTAGAAAGTTTGTTCGATCGAGAATCACGACTGTTTGAATGAAACTAGTATTCTCGTTCGAATAAAAGATACGGTCGTTTGAACGAAATGCTACTCTCGTTTGAACGATGATCGAAAGATATTTTTCTGTGAACAATTGAAGTTCATTTGAACATCGTTTGAACGAGATGCCTAAACTCGTTCGAACAAAGAAAGAACATCGTTCGAACGAAGCATAAATCTCGTTTGAATGATAGAGGAAATTTGTTCAAACAAAATAAACTCAAAAAAATATTTTCTTTCAAAATCCATTTTACGAAAAGGCCTTAAATTTTTTTATAAAATAACACCTAAACATATCCAAACATAAAAACGTATTCATACCTTCATTGAGATCCCTCAAATATTGAAGATAAAAATTTCGACATGTAACCCAATGTATCCTTGATGTCTCTTTAGCTTTGTCGCATGGTCTTCAATCACACATCATAGACTTGAATGATACGTAACTCAAGTCCCAACCTAAGTGATAGACTGGGTTTCGCCGCGGCGCAAGAGTCACCTACGCGCCGGTCATTTTATATTCGGCTCACCAAAACTATACAAAAACCTAAATTACGACTGCACTTGCGATACGAGTATAGCGGTAAGTCGGGTATAGAATCCACAGGGAGTGTTCTACAGATTTTAATTGGATTATTAATTCAGGAATAAAAGTGTAAAAGGGTGATGGGTGGTTGTGAATAAAAGAAAAGAGAGAAGTTAAGTCTAAATAAAGTAAAAGCGAGGATCGGTATATCATCCAACCATACGGCTCGAAACAACTATTAGTCAGAATTTTGGCTCGAGAGAAATTTAATCGAGCATTATCAATTAATCATAAACTTCACACAATAAGGAATTTAAGCCAAAGTTACCTGAATAAACATCTAACTGAAAATTGGTCGCACACGGATTAAATTCGAATTATCGCTATAAACACTAACGTTGCATGATGGAGAAAGTTAAACACATAATAATCCAACTTTAATACGCACGGGTTCAATTAAACACAATTCTGCACAAAACCTAATTTTCGGAGCTCGAGGCCTGTTAATGGCGGAATGAAATTCCGACCCAATTTATCTTAAGAGCACAACATAATTAAACTAAATTACAACTAATTAAACAAGGAAATCAAGAAATAAAGAAATTAAACTACCTACAAAGCATGGAAACTAATTATCTAGGCAAGGAAAAGAAAGAACAAAACTATATTAAAGGAGATGATAATAAATAATTCAATCTTACGAAACTAAATGGATGTCACCCCAAGAAGAGAAGAAGATGAGCTCTCAAAACCAAACCCTAACCTAAAATGTCTTCTAAAACTAAGTATATGTGATATTACAATAAAATTCCCATATATAGTAAGTTGGGAGAAAAGAAAAGAAGAAAGAAAAGAAAAGGAAAATATCTCAAAAAAATAGGGGATCGATCGATCGATCAAAAAATATCAGCCCATTGTCTCCCACGATTTCAAAAAATAAAGAGGGATCGATCGATCGATGGCTTTGATCGATCGATCGATCAAGCAGGTGTGAGCCCCCCTGCATTCTATTTCCTTCTCTTCTCCCCTCATTTGGTTTCATTATTTTTATCTTCCGCCAAAAGTGTCGTAACTTCTTCGTTAGGGATCCAAACCGCGCACCGTTTGCGACCACGCGAAGCTTGCGAGGAGGGATATAACTTCCGTGTAGATGTTGGGCCAGGTGCCCAAGCTGATAAATGACTAAATTGCCCTAGAACATGTGATTGCATACGGAACTTCACCGGAATGTGTCCGAACTCCATACTTAGTACCTAAATACCTACAAAGCCCAATTATATTGCATACAACATGTTAACAATATAAACCGAGGTTGTCTGGTTAACAGGCTTAAATATATAGATTAAGGCACCTGAGGGGGTTAAAATCCATAGGTTCGAGAGATGAAATACGCAATATTCGCGTATTATCACACCCCCTAACTTAAACATTACTAGTCCCTAGTAATGAAATAAGATGAAACAAGAACAACAAGTAAACCAACAACAAGAGATAGGTACAAAAACGGGATAAGGACGCAAAAAAAAAAAAGATAAGGCCACTTTCGCAGGCGAACGATTGCATTTAGCGTATGCAATAAGCCGTTAAACCCCTAGGTTACCCTAGTGGATGAGTGTCGTCTCGTGAGGGTTTTCAGGGATGAAACCCACAAACATCATAAAGTTTCCTCAAAATATGCCTAATCAAGCATGTGACAAACTCAACAATACGAACAGGATTTTAACATGTTATTAGCATAGCAAACGAATTCACGTGAAAAGTTCGTAGTTATTAACATTATAGAATGCACCTCAATGAATTGAAACTTTAAAATGTGGGAGGGGAGTGAGCACACGCAAAATATGATTTGGCAAAAACTTAAATAAATCGGATACTAAATATTAAAGAATGCATATAAGTCAATCCTCACGGGCATTACACTCATCAAATGAATTCACTTGAAACAGGAAGGTAACACACGGGACATGCGAGCATAAGGAGTAAATGTAAATGGAAACTAAGGTGCGCACATGTCATAAATGAATAACGCTATATAGAAAATAAAAGTGTAATCTCAGTGAAAGATATCGCACATATAAAATAGGTGAAATGCATTTTCACAAATTATCAATACTATTTAAACCTTTGAATTACATCTACTTAAGATCACATAGGGCTTTCATAAGGTTGTAACGTAGGCTAGGCTAGGGTAAGAAATGAAAGAGATGTATATACGGATTCAAAGGTGTTTGGGGATGAAACTCGGGATAATGGAAAAAAGTGGGAAATTTCAAAATTGTACAAATGATTTCCAAACGAGCATTAGATATAACATTCGAGAGAGTAACAAAAATTATTAATTCACAATGAACAATATATACAAATTTCTTTTTCTTTTCTTCTTTTTCTCACTTTTTCTTTTTGTTTTCTACTTTTCTCTCTCTTTTTTTCTTTTTCTTTTCTTTCACCATTCTTTTCTCACTCATTTCATGCTCAAATTGCAACCACAACACACAACAATATCATTCAATCCCAAGTAACAATCAAAACAAGGGTATGTAAGGTAATATGTATGGTATAAAACTCCAATTTGAAGTTGGTTAGGGGTTTTTGGGTAATGAAACGAAATGCTAGTATTTAGGATCAAATGGGTTAACTAGGGAACATATGAAAGGTGAGGTCAAGGTCCTGAGGGTGATATACAAAGGTGGCCTATGATCATTTCAAAAAGTTTACGCAATTCTCGAGTAAAAACAATATATGAAAATCATGCTCAAGTAATACATTTTAAGAATGAACTCAATTAATGAACGGTCAATGAAAGAATAAAGAGATTACCAACGACTGTATCGTTTTCAAATAGGAAAGAATAGTGTATACACTCACAAATGAAGATAAGTCTCTAATCTCACTCGGTGTAAGTATATACAATGCAACAAAAGATTACCGGGTTATAAAAATCTTAAACCAAATCAATATTACAAGAAAAACGCATGTGCTCATGGGATAAAGTTTAATTCATGAAGTTATTCATAATATAAATGATTTGAGGACTAAAGTCTAATAACTTCTAAAATCAACAACATGCATCGTTGAATTGTCTAATGGATCGGGCAATTATTAAAATTTATCATCGGAAACAAGGGCAAAATGCCCAATAAAGGAGAAAAAAGAAAGAAAATACTTTTCAAAATTTTCAAATTTTTAACAAAAACATGTTTTGTAACTAAATTGTAGTTAAATTCAAGGACTAAACAGTGAAATGGATAGAATACCCCACACCCTCTAACTTAAATGTTGCATTGTCCCCAATGCGTCCATTAAAGAACACAACACAAAGATAGGAAAAGAATGATATTACCCAAATTTGGAGCGATCTCTATAAGTACAAGTCCAAATGAATCTGAAAAACAAGTTAGTACAAAGCATAGGAAGAATATGTACCGATGTATTAAGTTAAAAGAATTCATGTCACAAGTCACAACAATATAGAGGGGCTGAAGTGCAAATACTAGATAAATTGATGGTGAACATTTTGATTTTATAAAATGGAAGGTCACACACATCAAAATCCAATAAACAACCTCAAACTACATTCTAATTGCATATTTCATAAGTTCCATACAAAAGAACTTAATACATTACAACTATTAAAAAGAAAGAAATACAAATAAAATTAAAAGTACAACATAATATTCGGTCCAAAAAGGCAAAAAATGACCCAATACAGCAGTAGCCTAGTGGCCGGAACCACTAGGAACAGAAGGATCCTGAAAATGAGGAGGTAGAGGGGCGTACGAATCATGCTGCTGCAAATAAATGTCTTGCATCATCGCCTGCATCATTCGGTACTCATGCCTTTGCTGTGCTCTCGCCTGCCTCTGTTCGGCTCTATCCCGCCGGCACTCATCTTGCTCCTGATCTAGGCGGGACTCCCATATAGCCACCTAAGTTGGGTCTCCTCCCAGTGCAGGTCCTGCACTACCTGAAATGCCTCAAAGCGGGCATCCAAATCTATGTGTGGCACGTGCGAACCCTCACCCTGCTCCATATGTCTCATCTCGACCTCCTCCTCTGCTATGTCAACCGCCTCTGCCCTCTGCCTTTTGTTCCCCGGTTCCCCCCACGCGTGAGTCAACATCTTCGAGATGTTTTCTTTTGTGAGAAGCCCTAGTGGCTCACAATTGCGATCAGCGTCGTACTCTGGGTAACCGTGTGAAGTGAAGATCCTCGTGATGAGGGCAGGAAAAGGAAGGGAATATCTCCAGGCAATCTCCTTGGATGTCATGAGCATCGTCTCCAAAAATATTTTGGGCACGCTGATACCGCCCAAATTATTAAGCATACCGTAGATGAATGCCGCATGCTTTTGACACACCTCAGATTGGTTGCTCATCACCATGAAAGAGTGGACATTGATGTAGTGGAGTAGTCTCGGTAGGTCCGCCACTGCGGCCGAACGGAAAGCACACTTATTCCATCCCTCGCCCGGCGCAAGGGCCTCAATCAACGTCGCATGGCCAAAAATATTCCCATCCAAGAAACTGACAGGATCCGTATGGTCTGGCACACCCATAAAGGCCGCCAAATCAGAACGGTGTAGTGGTATCCGTACCCCACGGACCATGGCCTCGAATGTAGTAGGCCCCTGCCCTTTCACCTCTACTAATGTTGCGTAAAACATTCGGATGGGCTCTTCATTAACGCGCCCATTAGTAGCGAGAAAGGGCTCCCATCCCTGTCGACGCAGCAGAACATGTGCCTCATGTGGTATATCTTCAAGTTTCCAGGCAAAATGATAGCCCAATGGCCTCTCGGAAGTTTGAAAATAAGCCTGAAACCAATCCCGCTCTTACTCACAACGGAACCCCTCGAAGCCCCGGTTGGGCACGCACCTAGTGAACTTGTATTTCTTGAGATTTAACATTTTAACCTATAAAACAATAATTAAGCAGTACAAAAAAATTGTAAGCACAATTAATGGTTAGTTAGTGTACGAGTTGAAATGGTGGGTGCACGTGCGCAGAATAGAGCAAAAAATAATCAAAATTATGATAAAATTTTTCGACATGCGACAACGAGTAAAAATCACCCAAGTGTACGTCAAAAATGGATTGAAAACTGGTTGGGGCATTTTAGCGAATACTTGGCGTGCGCAATGTGCGACAATGGTGAAAAATAACATTTGAACCAACAATGTAGCCCCATTCATGAACACAACAATAATGCAATAACAAATATGTGTTCATGAATGGATATATAGCAATAATCAACAAGAAAAATCAGTTGGAACAACAAAAATAGGGACACAACCAACACACATTCAAACATGTCCAAACATGGATAAAACAGTGAAATAATGACATAATTCAACCAAAATCCACAAATAAACAAGTAAATAGGAATGATTATACCTTTAAAGTGTAGACAATGGCTGAAAATTGAAGTAAATGGGGTTGGGAGATTTTAGGGCTCGAAAATTAGAAGAGATGAGAGAAATAGAATGAAGGAGAAGGGGAAAAAACAAGGCAGATTTCGGCCTTTAACTGGACGATCGATCGATCGAGCCTTGGCATCGATCGCTCGATCATACAGTAAAATGCCCACTGCATGTTGTTTTTCAAATTGGGGGGGGGGGGGGGGGGGGGGTGGTGGCAATTAAGGGAATAAGGGTAAGAATGTATAAATAAGTATAAATATGTATATGTATAGTATATATAAGTATATGAAAATAAAAATGCAAATGAAAAAATTAAAAGTAAAAATAAAAATAAAATAAAATAACAAAGAATTAGACTAAATATGCACATACATACACATATAGTAGATAAACCAAAAAGCGGAAAATATATACAACGAGCGACACACACGCATGTTCACAAATAAATGAAAAATAAAAGAAAAGAAAAAGAAAAACAAATGCAATTGTGTGAGAATGAGTGTGTGTAAAAGAAAGGGAAAAAAAATCTTTTTGTGACTGTTTTCATTTTTTCTTAACTAAAGTATGCCGGGACACACAATTTCTGCAATTTCAAGTCCGTTGAACCTACATAAAGAGTTAGAACAAAGCATACAAATAAATATAAAAAGAGATTAACTAATTACACTAGACTAAATTAAGAAGAAATAAAAAATAAAAAAGTTAGTATATACAACCTACACATAGGAATTATAATTAGCTATATACTAAAAGTAGGAATTTTTAAGGGTCCACCCAAACAACATTTTGACTTTGGAAGACCAATGGTGGACCTTCCCTCTCATGCATGCCTCCCGAAAAATAGGAATTCCATTCAAACGACGGAAGGCATGTGGGTGGTGAAAAAGATGAACCATCCCCAATTAAAAACTTGGGAGGGAGGATGGGGGATTTGGATAGGACGGGTGACAAATACACATGTGGGCCTAGAAAAATTGAATCATCTCCCACGTATTTTAAAGTTGGAATGAGAGGCGGCGCACATGAGGGAAAAGATGCCGTCATGGAAGGCGGCTCGAGCGAGTACTCCTTGTCGGTGAAAAGGTTTAGAACTGTAAAGTTTTGAACCGATTCATCAAGTACTAGGATGTAATACCCCGTATTTTTATGGCTTTTAAATTTAGGAATTTATTAAATTTAATTGAGATAAATTAATTTAATTTTAATCCGGAATGTTATTTTTAATATTTACTAGCGTGACGAGAGTTAGTAATTATTGAAAATTTGTTATTTGTTGAATGTTACTGGATGAGTATAGTAATATATGAGTTTTATTTTATAATATTGTCACGTGTGAATAAAATGACAATTATGGAAATTTAAGTCGGTACGCGCCTGTGTCGTGTCGGGACTAAATGTTGATTAATAAATGTGAATAAATTATAAGTTGCTCATATGGTCGTTTTGACTGCGACAAAGTGTCCAGAAGGGTCGAGATAGTCAGAAAAGTGTACCCGGGGTTTAGTTTGGGTCTCGGGACATTTTTAGGCTTAATTAGCACCCCGGGAGGGCGTTTTGGACATTTGGTAATTATGGATAATTAAACCCACGAATTTGCAAGGGTTATATCAGATGTCAAGTGTTATCTTCTAGGGTTAACACAATCAAAAACTAATGACGGCCATTGGAGAGGAAGAGGAGAAGCTCTCCAAGAGTTCTAGGCCAAAGAACACCTCCGATTGCACCGTCGTCACCGCCAAATGGTAGATCGCGCAACGAGGATCTTGACCACACCAAATTCTTCCAAAAATTAGAGACAAAATTTTCAGTCAAGTATCTATCTTGCTTTTATCAAGTTAATGCATCCTTTTATATTAGTCTTAGGTTGATTAGAATTAGTGTTCTTGAAGAAAAACGTTAATTGAAGACAAAAATTGCATGTTGTAGAGGTTGAACCACGAATTTCCATGGTATTAGTGATAGAAAATCTACAAAAGAATGGAAGAAACTAAGTTAAAGGAAAAATTAGGGTTCTTGAGACTTATAAAGATTTTTGCCTTTTATCTTGTTATATATGATGAAAATTCGCATGTGTTACGTAGGATATTGTTTATATGGGTATACAACACTTATAGTATAATTGGTTGGGAGTTTGGAACTGAAACATGATGATTTGGAGGAGTTTGGGGTAACAATTCCGTAGTTGGGTTTTCTGCAGTTTCGCCATAATTGCTTGATCGATCGATCGAGCCCAGAGCATCGATCGATCGATAGATCGATCGATCGACCCCCTTTTATCGATCGATCGACCCCTCCTGGAAACTTACACTTTTGCATGTGTTAGCTTAATCCGATTTTATGCGTAGTAAACCTTGATTAGGGTTGCTAGAACATAATGGAACATAAAGAGGACCAGTAGGGTCAAGATAAACCCCGTTAAGTGGGACTTTAATATGAAGCGAAATAAAGGGGTAAACGGGGAGATATTCATACTTAGAAAATTATACGTGCGTTGATTTTAATAATCGAAATGTCTGGGAAGTTGGAGTAGAAGGCAAGTGAGGGCCTACTGAAATTATACTTAAGTAAAGGCAATACTTCGAGAGACGAGAAGTGAGTTTAAAATGATTTATTTACGAGAATAAAATAAACGAGTCCGTTATATGAAATAATCGAGTAAAATGTGTAATAAAGGATAATTAATATTATGGGTCGTGAGCGCACATAATTCAACAATGTGGATGTGTATGTATATATATATATATATATATATATATATATATATATGACTGTGTGATTGTGTATATATTATATCTGTATAAAAATCATACTCGGGCTACTTGCTATCACGGGGGTTTCCGCGCTGGGACAGTCTTATCTTGATGAGACTTTATGGGGGATATTGACTCGTACCCTAGAACGTAGGATTCCTTGGTACAGGCTATCTGATTGATAGTCAGACGGTCCTAAGAGATGTGAGGGTATGTGCTGACCTCATAGGACTTGGGACTATGTTTCGCCTCCATTTGTTTGTGTTTTGTGTTAATGCAGTTCGAGAGTGATTCCGAACTAGCATTTCCCTAAGTATGTGTGTTATAGGGACTTGATAGTAGAGTATGCCAGCACTATAGTTTTTATGTGGGGTGTCGTTAGTATATATATAATTTATGAGTGATTGGTATATATATACTTATATATGGAAGTCTAGCACCATAGATTTTTTGTGGGGTGTTGTTTGTATATATATTATACGAGTAATTAATATATATACGTTTATCTATATGAGAACTTTCTACTGAGTAAAATAGTAGTTAAGTAAAGTATGAAATTCATCAACTTCACTGTAAGTATTCGAAAACGTTATAACAATACGGAATTATTATAAATAACGTAAGAAATCTTAAAGAGATAGACTTTTCTAAAGTGAATATAATAACCTTAATTTCACGTGTTAAGACTTATGGAGAATAGGATGGAGAGGTATATGGGATCCATTAGTACGGTAGACGTGCACACTAGATGAGAGGTGATAATTCTCAAGGGAGTGTCGCATACTAATATGACTGTTGCATTAGCAGGTAAGCATTTTAAATACTTGCTAAACTATTTTTAAAACTATTTTACATTCGGGCTCTGACCCGTTTGCTGTTACCTCTTCTCTCTTGTGTATATATATGTATTACAGGTGCCCAGCCATAGGGGCGTCATTCTTAGGATTCCTTGGATGGAATGCGCTGTAACTTTTGTGGGAGTTGTAGGACATTGCTTAGATGACCTCATTGTTGACTCTACTCTTAGTTCAGCTTTATCCAGCGGGGGCATGTGTCGCCCTTTTCCGTTATTTAGTTGGTATTGTCAGAGAATGTAATTCTTTTATATTTCAGTATCTTTATTTCGGGATTTATTACTGGCAGGATGTTTTCCTTTAGTGTTTTAAATATTGGGATTTATTATTTATGGTTAAACTCTTGAATGTCCATTTCTATTCTTATACTTAATGTGTGACTCGTAAAATGTTAATAGTTAAAGATTTTATAATTGGATTTAATAAAATGGAAATAAGGTTTTAAATGGTTTTGACACTTAGCTTAATTAATCAGGGCGTTTAAATTTAAAAAATTTCATTTGCGACAGTGATGCTAAGAATGAACCAACTGTTCACCTTGATTTTAATTTAATAAAGGAGTGATCGCCCGATATTTAATTAGGCAGGGTGTCACATAGGATTGTTGTGACAGTATACAATAAAGACAGGGATGAAAGAAATCCAATCTCGGGCGATGAGTGATCATCGCCCGAAGATTGAATTTCGGAAGAAATAGGATCGTTTACAATGAAACTTTCTTCTTTGAGAATCAAAGAAGAAACAAGTTCATTGCAAATGGATACTATCCCTGTTTCATCCTCATTTTCATTCTCTACTATACCATGGGTCAAGTCAAGGATGATATGTTCCAAAGTAGGCAAAAGTACCTCATTTGATTCAAAACGATCCTCGACTTCAAAAGTCTTGGAAGAAAAATCATCGTCGGATTCGAATAATAAATCCAACTCATGTTCCCAACAACGATTTTCTTCCTAGTAACGGTTTTCAATCCTCTCATTTTCAAGCATGCGCAACCCCTCATCGAAAGTCATAGGGTAAGGAGCGGATTCTTGGAATTGAGAAGTTTGGAAACTGTTCTCAGGACTACACTCAAAATCATTAACATGAGAATTTTGAAAATGATTACAATTTGTTTCAAAATTCTTCTCATAAGGATCTTGCGACCCAAAATCAAAATGAGTGTTGATGTAAAAAATTAGATCGCTCTAATTATTCAATCACAGACAAATAAATGAGACAAAGATTTTTAAAGTGGTTCAGCCTTATAAGAATGGCCTACGTCCACTGTTATGTTATTGCTGAGTGTTTTGGGAATTCTCGATTACAAGTTCTTTCAAGAAATTTCGGTCCTTTTGAATGAGGGTGATACAATGTATTTATAGCCTTGAGGCTATAATCTGAAAGGGTAATACATTAAATGATATACATATGAAAGGATGATACATTTAATGCCTTTTAAGAGTGTGCGTCAATGATAAGCCTTCAATGAATAGTTGAACTGTTGATTAACTGGCAGTCAATGCGATGGTCGAGATGCAGCTCGGACCGCCTTAGTTGCTCGTCGTTCAGGAGTTCCTCGGAGCGTTGGAGTTTCTCGGAGTGTTGTAGTTCCTCGGAGAGTCCTTGTTGCTCGGAGAGAACATGACTTGGTCGGGGAAATGAACTTCCTCGCTGCTATTGTGCCACGTAGATTGACACGTGTCTTCTTATTATTCGTCCATATCAGCATACTAATTTTGGTATCAACAATGAGCATGCCCAAAATTGATTTAATCCATACTTTGACTTTCGTAATACTCATCCAATGTCATTTTAGATGTTGCAATTTTTCGGGATTACAAGTATTGACCAAAAGTCATAGGATTACCGGAATTTTGAGAATTATCATTAGGATTACCAGAAAAACTAGAATAAGACATGCTTACCCTAAAATAAAGCTCGAGAGGGCAAATTCCACAAAGCAATGTACGATGGGAAAAATTCAAGCGTTTCCAGGCACTCAAATGTAGAAGTCCTACAAAAAAGGATAAAAGAAAGAATACTACAAACTAATAAGACAATTACAATCTATAACAAAACATTCCCCGACAATGGCGATATTTTGATAGACTGGGTTTCGCCACGGCGCAAGAGTCACCTATGCGTCGGTCGTTTTATATTCGGCTCACCAGCTCTATACAAAAACCTAAATTATGACTGCACTTGCGATACAAGTATAGTGGTAAGTCGGGTATCGAATCCACAGGGAGTGTTCGACAGATTTTAATTGGATTATTAATTCAGGAATAAAAGTGTAAAAGGGTGATGGGTGGTTGTGAATAAAAGAAAAGAAAGAAGTTAAGTCTAAATAAAGTAAAAGAGAGGATTGGGATATCATCCAACCATACTGCTCGAAACAACTATTAGTCAGAATTTTGGCTCGAGAGAAATTTAATCGAGCATTATCAATTAATCATAAACTTCACACAATAAGGAATTTAAGCCAAAGTTACGTGACTAAACATTTAATCGAAAATTGGTCGCACGCGGATTAAATTCGGATTATCGCTATAAACACTAACGTTGAATGACAGAGAAAGTTAAACGCATAATAATCCAACTTTAATACACACGGGTTCAATTAAATGCAATTCTGCATAAACCTAATTTTCGGAGCTCGGGGCTCGTTAATGGCGGAACGAAATCCCGACCCTATTTATCTAAGGGCACGACATAATTAAACTAAATTACAACTAATTAAACTAGGAAAGCAAGAAATAAAGCAATTAAACTAACTACAAAGCATGGAAGAAAATAAAGAACAAAACTATATTAAAGGAGATGATAATGAATAATTCAATCTTACAAAACAAAATGGATGTCACCCGAAGAAGAGAAGAAGATGAGCTCTCAAAACCAAACCATAACCTAAAATGTCTTCTAACACTAAGTATATGTGATATTACAACAAAATTCCCATATATAATAAGTTGGGAGAAAAGAAAAGAAGAAAGAAAAGAAAAGGAAAATATCTCAAAAAATAGGGGATCGATCGATCGATCCCTTTGATAGAACGATCGATCCCTTTGATCGATCAATCGATCAAATAAATATTATCCCATTGTCTCCCACGATTTTAGAAATAAAGAGGGATCGATCGATCGATGGTTTTGATCGATCGATCGATGGTTTTTATTAATCGATCGATCAAGCAGGTGTGAGCCCCCATGCATTCTATTTCCTTCTCTTCTCCCTTCATTTGGTTTCATTATTTTTCTCTTCCGCCAAAAGTGTCGTAACTTCTTCTTTAGGGATCCAAATCACACACCGTTCATATCCACGCGAAGCTTGCAAGAAGGGCTACAACTTTCGCGAGATGTTAGGCTAGTACCTAAGCTGATAAATGACTAAATTTCCCTTGAACGTGCGATTGCGTACGGAACTTCACCGGAATGCGTTCGAACTCCATACTTAGTACCTAAATACCTACAAAATCCCAATTATACCTCATATAGCATATTAACAATATAAACCAAGGTTGTCTAGTTAACGGTCTTAAATATAGAGATTAAGGCACCCGAGGGGGCTAAAATGCGTAAGTTCGAGGGATGAAATACGCAATATTCGCGTATTATCACTATGACTCAAACAAGTTTTGTCTAAACACATAATTAAGTTAATACATACAAATTGACTCAATTCAAAAAATTATCCTTGCATCCTACCACTCTGAAAACCCCTGGGCGGGATTGAATTTTCATTATTACCTTGTTCAAATGAGGGGAGGACAATTTAATATCCAAAACCTGATAAACTTGATTATTCTCCAATGCAGATCATCCACAAGGAAGAAAAAGCATATCATAGGAAATAAATATTACATCCTCTCACAAACTCCTTCATAAAAATCAATTTATGCAATTATTAAAATAAACTAATTATTATAACCAAATTGAAACTGGAAAAAGTTACTACAGATAAACGATCATAGGATCCATTCACATAATAAAAGAATTTGACCATGAAATGGTGGACAACATGGACCTTTATAAAACATGATCAATCTAATTTATAAATCTAGGGTTTAGATCACCATACCTTTGCAGATCTTGTAGGTGATATGATACGAAAGATAATATTTAAAGATGTAGAGATTACTTTGATCTTCCATTATATGATCCTACAAAGTAAGAAAGATGTATGGTCAGCACTAGAGCCTAGGATCTTAAATCTCTTAAGAAGAAACTTCTTTTTTTACTCCTAGTATTTACGTCTCTTTCTCCTCACCTTGACTTTTGTCACCATTTTCTCTCTCTATGTGTGAGATTGACAAACGTGGTTTCTTATGATTTGATCCATGGGAAAACATATCCTGGAAGTTATTTATACTTAGGATCATAAAACACCCCCTGAGTAAAACATGTTTCCCCATGAAAGAGTCCTCTTTTGAATGAGAGAGACCCTCGTTCGAACGAGAACTTCTCATGAGGATACCTCGTGAGGATCTTGACACTTATTGAGGGCCTGCAACTGGATTGAAGTTCTCTTATTTGAAACAAATTCAAACAAGAGTCGGTATTTAAAATTAGGTCCACATTCTAAGAAACCTTATTACAATGTCAAAATCGAGACTTACTCAAGACTTTTAGGATAGTGAGAGAATTAAAGTCTTACTTCTTTAATAAGGACTATACTTGGGACTCAAAGCTAAATAATCAAATTTTCTTACAAATAGAACATGAAAATATCAATTTATAATCCCATAATTTATTTCTTTTCCATTTTGTTGTTAGTAATTCTTCTAAATAATTACAATTGCACACCAATTTAATTATCTTAGAATTACTCAAATAAAGAGGGCTTATTTAGAAAGTTAGATAGTGCTAATTGAATGCCCCACGTAAATCATATAATACTCACTTAATGAAATTTAATTTTCCCTTAATTCATCTTCGCTAACATCTTATTTATTCATTAATCTCAAACTTAACTTACTCCATACGCTACTGGATTATAGAAGAGTTCACTAATCAACTTTATTGGTGGAAAAGTTCATTAAGGGGTATCATAATCCAAGACATATCATGGGCATGAATTCCTCTGGATTATGATCTTATACATGTACATATAATGATTTCCTAACTTGCGAAGATTTACACCCCATAAATCTAATCGCACTCATAACAATCGAAGAAATAATTTTGTGTATATTGCAATCCCCATAAGCCTCAAGATTGAGAATCTATGCACCCTTTGTAAACGTTGTGATATTGTAAAAGTATAATCTACTTAGCACGTATACTTGAATCACACCCATGTCCAATTCAACACATTTATGATGTACCCATACGATCCTCTTTGAAATATCAAACAAGTTCCTAAACCAACAAAATAGGTTCCTGTAGTGAAGATAAACAACTAAGAACATACACACAGCTCTGCCATTTAGATGTCAACTCTCTAACTAGGTTGTACACTATTTAACAGAATTCAAATCGAAATTCTGATCTTTTATGACCACGGCGAACCCATCGCACCAGAATTCCTACTAAGTTCTTTTGACCAACATTAATACAATATATTTCAAACAAATACAAGGCATTCTCATAATCATTATTATCATTTCAGAACAATCCTGATACATTTGTATTAATAAATATACGTCATATATGGTTTTATGAATAAAATTAAAATAGTAGTGGCATCGTCAAAAATCTTTTCCTTTATCTTTCCCTTTTCTTTATACCTTCCCTTATCACTTCCCTCTCCTTCCCTTAGAACACTCTTTTCGAACTCAAACATGTTATGCATTGTCTCCCGAACCTTTTAATTTTTGAATCAGTTTCTGATTTATAAGTTTCAAATTTTTTTTAAAAAGAATAGGCCGCTTTGCTCAAAATAATTTCTCGTCGCCTTCGATTTGGGCAAACGGCTTCTTACACCACGAGTTTCACCTTTTCAATTTATTCCAACTCAAAAAATTCTCAAACATGTACTGAGTTATTGATCAGATGCTTCAAACTCAATAAATTTATTCCAATTCCAATAATTATTGGATCTCTTCGAGGAAAATTGTCTTTTAAAGCCAATACAAACTCTCTATATTTCCTGAAATAACATGGCCATATATATTTTTTCACATCTTTCATTGATCCCAAATTATTGCCAAAACATTGTCACTTAGTTTACGGGTAAATCGAATTGTTTTTTATGATAAAAAGTTAGTACAACATTAAACAAGGTATCCTCAAAATCAAAATCTAAATCATATACTCCACATAGTGGATTTTTTTTTTTACCTAAAAGGCACCTCACATTGCCATTTTAGTTCTTCAGTCACATTATTCCAACTCTCGGATCCCGACCAGATTATTTATTTTATAAGCTCTACTGACCGATGCATAAATGTTGGTTTATTTATATTATATACCTTATTATACTAAGAATCATGGGTGTTCGAGCATATGAGGAATTAGCATCTTCAGCGCTTTCACGTGGAGTCATATGCCCCACGAGCACTTAAATTTGACATATTCTAAAAAAATAGGTGCCCACATGTACATTCAAATTATTAAGAATTAATAATTAAAATATTGATAACTATTAAGCATCAAAAAATGCAAATTAAAAATCAAACGGCCTCGAAAGAGGCACGAATACCTCATATGGGTCTCATATGAAGTGTGTGTGCCACTTTTTGGACAACATGAATATAACATACTTCAAATGTCTACATTACATTCATTAGCGTGCATATATCAGAATTTATAATTTCAACAAATCTAAATGTTAAGCATTAAAAAATTAAATCCATGTACATTTAACAACCTAAGAAAATCAACTCACATCAAGCATCACATCCTTACTATCCACCCAACAAAAACCACAAAAGTATGTCCAACATTCATTAATAACCCCAATAAATCTACTAATCTAAATAATCTGGAAAAAAGTTTAAGTTCAGGTTGTCATCAAGTAGATTGAAAGTTGGTAGGAGCTTTTAGGCCATTCACACAAGTGGTGAGGCACTTTTTTCCCAAGTAAGACAACTGTCCATTGTTCGTTATTGATATACTCTAAGTAAAAAACTTTTTTGAGCTTTTCAAATGCACAAACAAATGGTTCATCATTCATATTCTCCAGCACTTCATCTTGTCAAGTCTACTATTATCATGTTGACGCGACCATAATTGTGTCTAGTGTGCGTGCTATTTAGGCTCTAGTGCAAGCATGTCGCTAACGTAATAATTCGATAAGTCGAGTAACGATCCTCAGGGAAATAAGACAAACGGAGTCGTAACGACTTTGGAAAGATGAAGGTAACCTAACTTTGACTTCTAAAAAGAACGAAAAGATGATTTGGATTGTGAAATGATTACAACTAGATGAAAATTTGAAAATGATTAATTAATGAAATTATGAATGAATGACATGAAACTACTTCTAATTAACCTAAAGATAAATGACGATTTAACTAAAACTTTACTTATGAAATGAGAAAGATAGGGCGGGTCACAATCCCCCACACCCTAGTAATTCACTTCGTAGGATCCTAGATTCATAATTAAAACTTTGAATGAATCCGACTTTTTAATGCTCTTAAGTATTACATATATGAGGGATCGTAGCCCGCATAGTATGTAAGCAAAGAATGGATTAAAATTCGGTCTTTATTTCTCCTAAGTATTACATATATGAGGGATCGTAGCCCGCACAGTATGTAAGCATAGGAAGAATTAAAGCAGTATCGTATTACTACGATACAATTCTTCTAAATTTTAATTCCAACTTCTATTCCCACTATCATGAATTACATCGGGTGGGGTTCATGCACCCCAATCCTTGAAAACTTAGCGGACATACTAAAACTAGAAGAAAAAATGTTTTGAATGAAAGAAAACATTTTTACTAACAATTGAAGATGACGAATAATGAAATTACTACTAAAGCCTTAACTACTGCAATAATGAAAGCAAGGATTGGAATAAATTTACTTGGATTGCAAAACTAGAATCAAATTAGGGTTTTTGCTGTTTCTTCTCTAAGCTAATTACAAAGCTTCCCTAAAAACGAATTAGAAGCCTCGTTTATTTCTGGGAGTTCTTTTAAATTTATATCCTACGAAATTTACAAGAGTTGGAATAATGCAAATCTCTATCAAGAAGAAGATCAACTCAAATCTCGAAGATCGGATCGATCCGGTCAGAACATACCGGACTGCTCCGGTGTTCAACCGGATTGATCTGTTTTCCAAACAAGCCGGATTGGTCCGCTAAATATGGCGTTATGCAGTGATTTTAAGGGCCGGACTGATCCCTTTTTTTGGATACCGAATTGGTCCACTAGACGTGTTCTTATGCAGTGATTTTAAGGTCCGGACTGATCCTTTTTTTGGGATACCGGATTGGTCTGTGTTGGCTTCTCAACTTCTCTTCAATATCTCTTAAAAATCTCATGATTTTCTCGCATCTTCGGGTCATCATAACTTCTAATCCAGAACTCAGATTGGGACGCCGTTTCTTCCTACGTGTTCATAAATTCGAGATCTTCGATTTTACTTTTGGGTCCTCAACCAGATTCCTAGTAAAAATTACACTTTTGCCCTTCTACTTTGTCCTCTTTCTTTTCTCTTGCTTCTAACGGTTTTTTTATTTCTTTCATGTGATAAATACTTGTAAAATTAATAAGAAATACATGAAACTCGGGATACTTATTACACGAAATCTTCAGCACAGATATGCGATAAACTAATTCATTTTACGTTGTCCGAGGTAATAAAAGTCTCTAAATTAAGGGGTAAATTTGGAAGAATTTATGCATAATCAAACCCCCTAACTTAGAACTTTGATCGTCCCGAGTAATGTAAAAGAATCAAAACATGATCCATCTCAAAAATTGGGATAGAATACCTCTTTCGCGGACAAGCGATTGAATTTATAGCATATACAACAAACCTTTAAACCCCTAGGTAACCCTAGTAGGACGAGTTGTGTCTCATGAGGGTTTGCAGCGAATATACCCACAAAATTCGACTCAAAGAAAACTCAAAATAGCAAAAAATTGTATAACTCAAACTTTTTCACAAAATAGTCGTCATCAATTCATGTTCAAGAGTCTCAAATCATAGTGCAAGTCTGCGGAGCCAGAAATTCAACCTCGGATTTCCATCGATTGATCATTACATTACTTTCCAAAAATTCGTTTTGATTTCAAAATCTAACGAGATGCTCTCATAACCGAATTTCTCGGAGGGGTGGTTATTTTCTCTCGGTATGTGTGATTTATAAGATTAAATGAATTGGAACCAAGTTCACGCATACAAATAGAAAGACGAAATTTTATGGTAAATGGATCTCATCATCGGATTACGGTTATAAGAAAATGGGAGCATTGCCTCTAATTCATATTTATAATCTCTTTTATTATCTTTTCATGTTTTAGCTCTCCACGCGGTAACCAGTTTCTCAATTTGGACTCTGTTAGGACTTTTTCGGGTTAAAGGTGTATTGGGTAAAATGGGAGTGTAATACCCCGTATTTTTATCGATATTTATTTAAGGGATTAATTAAATTAAATGTGAATTAATTGAAAATTAATCCGGATATAAATACTAACGAGATGTGAGTTGGTATTTGATTATGATGTGTATATATGGCAATATATGAATATTGAAAATATTAAAATTATCGCGAGAATGAAATACAATAATTTGAGAAATTTAGTTGGGACGCGCGTGTCAGTCGCGTCAGAAATGAAATAATTTGAATTAAAAAGTAAATTTTATTTTTACCAACTGAATGGTCATTTTGAGTGCTCCAACGAGTCCGAAAGGGTCGAAATAGTCAAAAAACACTAGCCGAGGGTTTAGTTTGGGTCCCGAGGCATTTTTGGGCCATACCGACAACTAAAAAGGGTATTTTGGTAATTTTGAAATTTTGGGAATTAAAGCCTACGAATTTTAAGAGTTAATTATACATTATTAGTAACCCACTAAGCCCATTACCAGCATTTGACAACTTAGAGGGCTACGGGAGTTATAGGAAGAGTTGGAAGAGGTTCCCAAGAGAAAACCCATAACCACCATCTTCAACCTTGGGAGAAATCTGTAGAGAAAGGGGAGAGATCAACCTTCAACCTTCAACATCAAATTCTGAAGAACAATCTAAGGCAAGTGATTTAGTATTTTAATGCATTGAATATGTCTTCCATGCTTAGTGTAGGAATTACCTTAAATTGATCTTTTTGAAGAAAACCCATGAAATTTGTTAGAGAAACTTTGAATTTGGGTTAGGATTTGCATGTAGTATGATAATGGACTGATTTAAATACTTAAATAGTTGTATATGATGATTTAAAAACGGATTTATGATGAGTAATTAGGCATAAGAAAATTGGGAGTTCATGTTCATAGGATTTTGGAAAATATTTGAAGATTCATCTTAATTCCATGATAATTTGTAAGATTTGACCCTTAAATATGATAAGGAATGATCTAGGGTGATTATAAATGGTTTATATACGTTAAAACACAACTTGGATGGTCTTAGGGTGGATTTGAAGGAGAGAAGAATTGAGAAAAACGGAATTGGGATTTTCTGGGCTGAAACTGCCATCTCGTTAGAAGAACTGCCCAGGTCGTTCGAACGACCTCGTTCGAACGAACTTCTAACGAGATGACAATATGACTTCTAACGAGTTGGTATTTTGTTCGAAAGAACTCGTTCGAATGACCTCGTTCGAACGAGACTTCTAACGAGTTGACAGAATGGCTTTTTGGCCTGAATTGATTTCTAGTGTCCCGTAAACTTATTTAAATGGTGAGTTAACCTTCCCATATTAACTTGTGGGTATAGATGGGAGATTGGGTACTTTGGGGAGTAAAAATTAGAATAGTGTTTTGAACCGGATAACATTTGTGGATTTGGGGAGCGAGTAACTAATCACGACGTGAGAAGAGTTGATAACTTAAATACATATAAATCGGGGACTTGTGAGTTATATGACATTAAATGTTGGTATAAGAACGAGAAGTATACCACTAATGAAATTTTATGATGTCTAAGATGTGTGAATACCTAGTGTATGTAATTATCTGTGTATGACATACCTACCGTACTTGCTATCATGGGAGGTTGGCGTTCGTTTAGGTCCATCTAATATGTGTGTGCCTACGGGGGGGATTTAGATTGGTACCTCGAGGACATAGGTCAGAGAAGGGCTTATTGAGAAGTTAATAAGTCTGTTGATCATGGGATCATAGGTATGTGCGTGACCCATGTGATGTGAACTATGTTCGCCTCCATTGTTTGTGATTGTTGTTAATGTAACATTTCCTGAGAGATTCGGAATACGTGGTCCTCATGTACGTGATGTACCGGGATTTGATAGCAGAGTATGTGTGCACCGCAGCTTAGTCTCGGGGTGCTAGTATCGTATATTTTTGCTGAGAATAATATACTGTTGACGTAAATGATTGTCGTGAATAATTGTGAGTATAAATAATAGCAATGGTTTGTAAAGTGAAAATGTAAGATTTCTAATAAATTGTAGTACTAAAGTGGGGAAACTGTGTAATAAGGTACAATACTCTATTGAATAGAAGATGTTGGGATTTGAATTGGATATCATATAGAAATATTGGATTTAGCATTGGACTAGTTAGATATGGGAGTTAGAATGGGCGCGGGTACGATAGGAGTGCACAATTAGTTGAGAGGTGAGGAACTCATGTGAGTGCACGCACTATCATGTACTTTATATTCGTTGTTTAATGATATTAAACACTTGCATTTTTTAAAATTATTTTCACATTCGGGCTCTGACCCGTTTGCTTTCAAATCTATTTTTGTAAAAACCTTTTAGGTGCCCAGCCACAAGGACACCATGCATAGGAGTTCTATTCAGGTGACGTGTTGTAGCTGTTGTGGAAGTTACAGGATCTTGACAGTAGACTTCTCCATTTCTGAACTTGACTTCATTATCAGCTTTTATCATTTCTTGGGCATGTCGCCCATTCCTTTTAGAGACATCTTACTTATTCAGTTATTTCAGACTTTTGGGTTGTAATAAATTTTAGTGATGCAGACTTTGTATTTATTCATTTTGGGATTTGGTTTGTTGTGAGGAGTTTCCTCCAGACTCATTATTATTGAATGGTTATTCTATTGTGACTATATTGTGTTGGTTATGTAACTTTTCATAATTCATTTATTGCATGTTAATCGGATTTAATTAAAATGGACAACTCACTTTTTAAATACTAGGTGGTTAGTAACAAAAAAAATGTTTTCGACAGTGATGTTATGAACTGAACCAACTTGGTATTTTGTATTAATTTAATAAAGGAGTAGCTACCCGGTATTTAATTAGTCGGGGTGTCACAGGGAGTGGTAGGGAAATCTGGAATTGGAGAATTTTCTTATGATGTCCGTTAGTGCTTTTCCGGCTTTTGCTCATTTATTTATTTATTTATTTTTATTTTTCTATTTTTTTTCCTATTTACCACGCTTTTCTTTTCTTGCTATTTTTGTGAGCATATTTGTTCTTTTCTTGCCCCTTTTTTATGCACTGTCCAGACTTAATTTTTGGGATTATTAACTTTCGCAATTTCGGGCCAATTGGGGTTCCTCAGGTTGTCAAACGAAAGGGAAAAACTTATTTGACTCGATTTTTGTTTACAAAAGGGAAAATTTTTTGCTACTTTTTCTGGCCAATATTTTTGGGTGACAAACGAGGGCCTACTTCATTGTCCGAGATACTAATTGCATTACCATATGCATCTCGAGATTAATTCAGTTTAGAGATTTATTTGACATGTTTTTCAAGGCAATATCACACACATTTTCCATAACCGATCAAAGTGAAAGAATTGAGATCCTCAACGACTTATTAGAACGCTGAAAAGAATTTTGAGTTTAACAATTAACTCGGATTGATTTATAAATTCTCAATAATGAAAGGCTCGAATCTCACCGGGTTTTTTAATCTCCATATTTATTCGTTAAGTCGTCTACGTTCGCTCACTTTCCATCTTTGGTCAACTTTGGCTTTGTGTATTGTGTTTTTACAATTTGAGACTTTAAACCTAATTTTAATGATATTTTTGAAAATTTTAAATTCCAATTTTTATTTATTTTGAAGAAAAATATTTTTGGATTTTTCAAAAAAAAATTCAATTTTTTTGAAAATTCTGGGCATTTTTGAAAATTTGTGAAGTTTTAAAAAAATGCACTTGTGCCCCCCCCCCCCCCCCCAACTTAGACTTTTGCATTGTCCTCAAGCAAAAAGGACTAAAATCTAACTCAAAGCGAATTAAAGGTGGGAGAAAATAAAACGAACAAATAAAACAGAAATGCAGATTTTTATATAAAGGATAAACATGTGTTACAAACTGAAAGGAAAATCCAACAACCATGTGAAAATAGCCAAAAATTAAACAACCGTTTTTCATTAAAAAAAACATCACTGGGGCGGGGGTTTGGAGCTTCCGAGCGCGCTGGGGTCATACGGGTCATAGAAAAACTTGGAGGGGGTCCACCGAAGTTGAGTTCGTACATGTGAGTTTGGAGATGATGCATCATGCTCGTGTCCCTTCGGTAGGCCGCTTGATCCCGTTGATATGCCGCTTGGTCCCTATTGTATTGTGTGATGAATCCGTCAACCCGGGTTTCCACCACCATGAGACGCCTATTAATTTCTTCGTTGTGGGTGAAAAATCAGAATCTTCACCACTGTCATAATCTGCGTCACCCTCACCCATCAAAATGTCCTCCTCCTCTTCGTCGTTGCTCTCATCGTCACCGCTCTCTTCCGCCTCGTCATCACTATCCTCCTCCTTGGTATCACTAGCCACTTGTGCCATTCGGGCTTGTTGTATTTACCGTTTGGTCCGGGTGGTGGACGCAAAAGGGGTTGGTAGGCATGGGAAATCATGCGGGGGTGCAATGCCGGCATCGGCTAACATGGATGTCATAAGCCGGGGAAAGGGGAGAGGGGTGATGCCCTTTTTATCCGTGGCGGAAAAGAATATATCTTTGTAAATGCACGCAACCAGGTTAATGGGGGTGTTGTGGTCGAAGAGGTGGTAGACGAGGGTGGCTTGACGCGATCGCATCGCCGACTAATTGCTCGTGGGGAGAATGTTGGTGCACACTATTTTGAAAGTGAGGCTCGCTTTGTCGCTTAGCTGGCCCACCAGGTAGGTTTCGGTATTCCAATTAGTATTTGGGTCGATGCGATACTTGCACCAAGTTGGGCGAGAGGGTTTAGGTATATATATATTGCTGTGGGGATGGGACATCTTTGGCAGCCAACTTCTGGGATAGAAGTTCCAAAGAGAAAGGGATGCAGACGCCGCTAATGTAAGCTTCAGTCGTGTGGTGGTCGGTGCGAACAATGGAGACATAAAAGGTGCGTACCGCATTGGGCCAGACCGCGTCATGAGGTTTATTAAGGAAACGACACCAACCCCGTGCCATGAAAAGAGCAGTGACAGAATTAGGCATATCATTACAAATGACTTATCACTCTATTTGGAGTTTGAGAGATTGATCGAAAAATGTTCGCACCACCGTTGCTCTTGACGGGAGAGGTAGCCGGTGGCTTCATCGGTGAGAATTGTGATGGAATCGTATTTTTGGGGCGGTGGTTGGTTGGCCATGGTGATGGGATGAGGTAAGAGTTTTTAGGCACAATAAGGTAAAGAGAGGAGGAAAGTGAGTGGTGGTGGTGGTGGTGGTAAAGGGGTGGGGAAAGGGTGGAATTTATAGGTGGTGAGGGGAGACGGTTGGTTAGGATTTGGAGGGAAAAGGGGAAGGGATTTGGAGGGAAAAGGGGGAGGAATTTGGAGGGAAAATGGTTGTTGGGGAGGGGGGGGACGAAAATGGAGGGAAGGTGATGGATTGGGGAAAAGGGGTGAACCTAGGGAAGGCAAAGAGTTTCAAACATCGAACCAATTCGGGTCCTGTATTTTTTATTTCGATATTTTCCAATCCAGACCAATCTGGGTGCCCAAGACCGGATTGGTCCGGTCCCCAGAATGGCTCTAGTCCACTTATGAGCTGGTAAAAACTCCTCCTAAGACTTTCTCTTGCTCCTACTTACGATCCGACACCCGATGATCCTATTGATTTGATTATCTCTCTCCTCAATATTGTGGCTTTAGAAAAATGCTCACCTCGTAAAGCGTGCTAGTGCTCGAATTCCTCTACGTTTGTGATGTGATCTTATGGACTCCACCGTCCTAACCTACGTGCAGCTACTATACACAAGAATTCACCCCATATACGTCGGGGGTGCGATGACCTCTCAATTCAAGCTCACTCTACCCCGTAAACGGGGTCCGACAACCAAATGGTGTCGATCTCTTCATCGCACGCCTCACATATATCTTTTGGCATTGTCCATTGACTTTGAAAGCGTCCCCCCTTTGGTATCTTCCAATTCTACTGCTCCGTGGGGAAATACGCTCTTCAGAACGAATGGGCCAGTCCATCGAGATCGCAATTTGCCTAGAAATAGATGAAGCCGGGAGTTATAAAAGAGTACCTTTTATCCCGATTGAAACTCTTTTCATTGAATAATCTTATCATGTGCGAGTTTCATTCGAACTTTTGAAATCTTGGCGTTCTCATACGCATCATTGCGTATCTCCTCTAACTCATTTAGTTGAAGCTTTTGAGCTTCACCGGCTTTGTCCATATCCTAATTTAACCTCTTAATTGCCCAATACGCTTTGTGCTCTAACTCAACGGGGATATGGCAAGGTTTGACATACAAAGCGGAATGGGGACATTCTGAATGGGTTCTTGTATGCGGTACGGTAGGCCCATAGAGAATCGTTCAATCGAAGGGACCAACCTTTTCGATCGGGATTGACGGTCTTCTTTAGTATGTGCTTAATTTCACGATTAGACAACTCGTCCTGCCCATTCATTTGTGGGTGATATATCGTTCCCACTTTGTGAATGACACCATACTTTTTCATAAGTCTTTCAAACGGCTTGTTTCAAAAGTGTGTGCCGTTATCACTGATTATCGCTTTAGGTGCACCGAAGCAAGAAAGTATGTGTTCATGCAGGAATTTATCACCACTTTATTATCATTAGTCTTTGTAGCTGTAGCTTCCATCCTTTTAGAAACATAGTCTACCGCGACTAGGATGTACAGATATCCAAAGGACAGGGGAAAAGGGCCCATGAAGTCAATACTCCAGCAATCGAAAATCTCAATAATGAGAATCGGGGTTAATGGCATAATGTCTCGTCGGGTAATCGCTCCCATCCTTTGACACTTATCACAATATTTTCAACAATTGTTAACATCCTGGAACATTGTGGGCCAGTACAAACCTCTTTGGGGAATTTTAGCGGCTGTCTTTTTCACGAAAAAATGGCCTCCACAAGCTTTCGAATGACATAATTGGATGACTTTTGGTATTTTGTCATCCGGTACGCATCGTCGGATGATTTGATCAGCGCAATATTTAAAAAGGAATGGATCATCATAGAAAAACATGCGCGACCAAGTGATGAACCGCTTCTTATCTTGCGGTGTCCAATCGAGAGGGATGGCTCCTGTGATAAAATAGTTCACTATATCCGCAAACTAGGGAAAAGAAGAGGTGGCAAAGAGTTGCTCATCCGAAAAATATTCGTCTATGGGTGTGGGGTCACTAGGTACGTCGGATGAAAGCCATGATAAGTGATTGGCAATGACGTTTTCTACTCCTTTTTTGCCTTTAATCGAGAGATTAAACTCTTGTAGGAGTAGGATCCACCTTATGAGGCGCAGCTTTGCGTCTTTCTTTTCAAGTAGATATTTTAAATCCGCGTGGTCGGTGAAACAAGTGATGGGGGATCCGATAAGATAGGACTAAAATTTGTCAAGAGCGAATAATCAATTCCTTCTCCATGGTGGAGTAATTGAATTATGGTCCGGTAAGAGTCCGGCTATCGTAGTAGATCACATGAGCCTTGTTATCTTTTCGTTGGCCCAAAACAGCCCCTATCGCATAATCGCTAGCATCACACATAAGCACGAATGGTAAGGACCAATCCGGAGCTTGCATGATGGGAGCGGATACAAGAATGTTTTTTAGTTTTTCAAAGGCACTTTGGCATGCTTCTGTCCACTCAAATGGGGTGTCCTTCATAAGAAGGTTGCTGAAGGGTCTAGTGAGGTTGCTAAAGTCCTTAACGAACCTTTTATAAAACCCCGCGTGGCCCAAGAAGGAGCGCACGTCTTTCAGCGATTTAGGTGGGGGTAGGTCAGCTATGACATCTATTTTTGCTCTATCAACCTCGATCCCTTTGAACGACACGATGTGGCCAAGAACTATACCCTTGGTTACCATGAAATGGCATTTTTCCCAACTCAACACTAAGTTCTTTTCCATACATCGGGCTAGTACTTTCTCAAGATTGGCTAAACATTGGTCGAAGGAGGTGCCAAAAACACTAAAGTCATCCACAAACACCTCTAGCCCTCTCTCAACCTTATCACTGAATAATCTCAATATGCACCTTTGAAAGGCCGTTGATGCATTACAAAAGCCAAATGGCATACGTTTGTAGACAAACGTTCCAAAGGGGCAAGTGAAGGTCATCTTATCTTGATCAAGTACATCTACCTCAATTTGTTTATATCCGGAATAACCATCTAGGAAGCAATAATGAGGGTGACCCGCTACTCTTTCAAGCATTTGATCGATAAATGGCAAGGGAAAATGGTCTTTCTGAGTTCCTGCATTGATTTTTTGGTAATCAATGCAAATGCGCCACCCAGTGGCGGTACGTTGGGGAACTAACTCTCCCTTGGAATTTTCAATCACGGTCATGCCCGACTTCTTCGGGACGACTTGAACGGGGCTCACCCACTTGCTATCCGAGATTGGGTAAATAATCCCGGCATCCAACAGCTTTATGATTTCAGTCCTCACCACATCTTTCATTATGGGGTTTAGTCATCTTTGCATTTCTCTCGAAGGCTTAACGTCCTCCTCGAGGTGAATCTTATGTGTGCAAATTAAAGGGCTTATCCCCATTAAATCAGCTATACACCAACCAAAAGCACTTTGGTGCTTTCTCAAAATCTTTAATAGTTTACCCTCCTACTCTTCATCTAAGCTAGAGGAGATAATAACAGGAAATGTCTCACTTTTACCTAGAAAAGAATATTTAACATTGGAGGGTAGTTTCTTTAACTCCAGAGTCAGGAATGTGTCGCTAGAGGTCACCATGCGTGCTTCCCTTGGCGGTAACTCTTCGAATCTAGAAACCCAATTAGCATCTCTCGCATCCTCGTCTGACGCTCTCTCATCGAGTAATCCTCTCAACTTCTACATCTCCCTCTCAAACTCGGTGTAGGCACCCCCACTCTCATGACAAGAAGCTAGGCAAGCTTCTAAGGCATCTCCACAGTAATTTTCCTCAAAGTGCACTTCTACAATCTCCTCAATTAAGCTCACCGCGTGAAGATCATCTTCTTCCCTTGCTTGTAGGGCTATGATGAAGATGTTTATTTCTAAAGTCATATTCCCAAAAGTGAGTTGCATCTGCCCATTTCTAATATTGATCACTGCGTTAGCCATAGCTAAGAATAGGCATCTAAGGATGATGGGACATGATTTTTTTAGGTAGAGGAGGGATCCGTGTCCCAAATGACAAAATCTACTGGGAAGTAGAAAGTGTCCACTTGGATGATCACGTCTTCAACTATACCCCTAGGTATCTTCATGGTTCGATCCTCTAACTAGAGAGTGATCCTTATGGTCTTAAGATCACCCGGATCAAGTTTCCTATAAATCGAATAAGGGAGGATATTAACACTTGCCCCCAGATCGAGTAAGGCTTTTTCAAATTTGTTCTCTCCAATGGTGCAAGAAATAGTGGGTGCACCGGGATCTTTATATTTGGGTGGGAGATCGTTAAGAAGGATTGAGATCACATTTTGTGCTAGAAACACGTTCTTCTTTACCTTCCTCCTCCTCTTGATTGTCAATAAGACTTTTATGACTTTTGCATAGGATGGGATTTGCCTTATTGCATCGAGGAAAGGTAAGTTCAATTTCACGTTCTTAAGCACTTCTAACACTTCTTCACTTATGGTCCTTTATGGTCAGGAAACAGTCTTTGAGGAAATGGCGCAGCGGAGGGTGGTTTCACAACTACCTCGGGCTCACTAGTGTTTTCCTTTTCACTCTCGTTCAAGGAGATATCTTCTGCCTCTTTCGTGCCGAGCGAATTCTCCTTGTCTTTTGAAATATCGTGTGGGGGAGGTGATAAATCAACAACTCTCCCACTACGAAGAGTGGTTACAGCTTAGCAGTGCTCTTGTTGTTCTATAGAGGTGTAACTAACACTAGGTTGACCTTGGGGAGGTCTTTGGCCTTGGGCAGGAAACTTTCCCTTCTCTTGGATGCTCAATGCGGACTGCATTTTGGAGATGTTTGCATTTATTTCGGCGAACATGCGTTCATATCAAGCATCGTTTGCACCTTGAGAATTTATGAATTGGTTTATTGTATCCTCGAGGCTCCTCCATATTAGAGTTACATATGGGACTGGAGGTGGTGGTGATTGTTGGTATTGAGGAGGTGGTGGAGGTGGGACAACCTGTGAATGTACACCGAGCAGGTGGATGCTATAGGAGGATTCAAAGGAAATTTTAATGCCTCGTATGGGTTCATCGCAGCTTGTGGTTGCCCATAGTTGAAACCAGGATGGTTCCTCCATAAAGGGTTGTAAGAGTTCCCATACGACGCATTAAAATTTCCCTTGAATCCTCCTATAGCATCCACCTGCTCGGTGTGCATGACCTTGTAGGCAAAAATCATCGGGCATGCCTTTGTGGAGTAGCTCGCCTCACAGATAGCACATACTTTTTCTTTCGAACCATGGCTGGATCCAGAGATGTTTTTTAATCGACCATCAAACCACTCTTTCATATCTCTTTGAAACTGATCAAATCGACGGTCTACTAAAGTATTACTATCCAAATGGTATAGACCGGAATCAGTTTTATTAATAGATGGTTGTTTAGGTCGAGCTTGGTTGGGATCAGATGTGTCCCATGCTTGAATAGTCTCTGCGACATACTTAAGATGGGCCTTGGCATCGCATGCGTCTAAATACCAAAAGGGTCTTTCACATATTGTTTGCACAAGTTGTTTGGAAGATATTTTCAACCCATTATGGAAGAAATATATCACTAGGTGTTTGTCAAAACCATGATGGGGGCATGCGCTTACTAACTCTTGGAACTGTTCCCAACATCTGTCAAAAAACTCATTATCATGTTGTCGAAAATCTTGGATTTGAGTCTTGGCAGAGTTGGTCTTGTGATGCGGATAGAATTTTAAGACAAGCTTAGACTGCATATCTCTCCAGGAAGTGACGGAGTTCGGGGGTAGAGACCATAGCCAGATCTTGTCTTTATCCTTTAAGGAAAAAGGAAAAAGCTTTAGGCGAACGACATCTTGCGTGCAAGTTTGATCACCAAATGTGTCACATGCCTCTTAGAACTCACGAATATGCAGGTATGGTTTCTCTGAATCCATGTCATAAAATGTAGGGAGAATCTGTATCATCCTATTGAGAAAGTGGAACTGACCGGCAGTATACGGGAGTAAAATGCAACCAGGGGTGACATTCACCTCAGGAAAGAGTAAGTCCTTCATAGGACGATAGGGGAGATCTCCCTCTCCGGTACCGAAACTCGCTGCATCAGACATCGCACTCGCACTCTCTTCAAATGACTCGGTGTCCTAGATGTGTGACTCGAAGTTTGACTCAGGGTGTAGCTACTGATAGAGTGCTCGGGAGTAGGAATTAGAAACCAGAATTGTGGAACGCGAGGTGTGTGGGGGCTTTCAGAGTTATACTCAACTATAGGGTTTTCGTGGATTTGGGTTGGAGTGTTGTGAGGAGTTTGAGTGTGTTCAGAATTTTGCATTAAAGGCTTTTGAGAGATAATGACATTTTTATTATATTTTTTTCTTCAGATTTTTTTTATGTTTTTGGGTTTTCTAGGTCAAAGTTTTAGATTGACTTGATCTATCCTAAGTCTACCTAAATCCCCGTCAACGGCGCCAAAAACTAGACGCGACCACAATTGTGTCTAATGTGCGTGCTATTTAGGCTCTAGTGCAAGCCTGTCGCTAACGTAATAATTCAATAAGTCGGGTAACGATCCTCAGGGAAATAAGACAAACGGAGTCGTAACGACGTTGGAAAGACGAAGGTAACCTAACTTTGACTTCTAAAAAGAACGAAAAGATGATTTGGATTGTGAAATGATTACAACTAGATGAAAATTTGAAAATGATTAATTAATGAAATTATGAATGAATGAAATGCAACTACTTCTAATTAACCTAAAGATAAATGACGATTTAACTAAAACTTTACTTATGAAATGAGAAAGATAGGGCGGGTCACAATCCCCCACACCCTAGTAATTCACTTCGTAGGATACTAGATTCATAATTAAAACTTTGAATGAATCCGACTTTTTAATGCTCTTAAGTATTACATATATGAGGGATCGTTGCCCGCATAGTATGTAAGCAAAGAATGGATTAAAATTCGGTCTTTATTTCTCCTAAGTATTACATATATGAGGGATCATAGCCCGCACAGTACGTAAGTAAAGGAAGAATTCAAGCAGTATCGTATTACTACGATACAATTCATCTAAAATTTTAATTCCAACTTCAATTTCCACTATCATGAATTACATCGGGGTGGGGTTCATGCACCCCAACCCTTGAAAACTTAGCCGGACATACTAAAACTAGAAGAAAAAATGTTTTTAATGAAAGAAAATATTTTTACTAACAATTGAAGATGAAGAATAATGAAATTACTACTAAAGCATTAACTACTGCAATAATGAAAGCAAGGATTGGAAATTGCAAAACTGGAATCAAACTAGGGTTTTGTTGTTTCTTCTCTGAGCTAATTACAAAGCTTCCCTAAAAACGAATTAGAAGCCTCCTTTATTTCTGGGAGTTCTTTTAAATTTATATCCTACGAAATTTACAAGAGTTGGATTAATGCAAAACTCTATCAAGAAGAATATCAGCTCAAATCTCGAACACCGGATCGATCCAGTCAGGACATACCGGACCGGTGCAGTGTTCAACCGGATTGATCCGTTTTCCAAACAAACAGGATTGGTCCGCTAAACATATTGCTATGCAGTGATTTCAAGGGACGGACTGATCCATTTTTTTGGGATACCGGATTGGTCCGCTAGACGTGTTCTTATGCAGTGCTTTTAAGGGCCGGACTGATCCGTTTTTTGGGGATACTGAATTGGTCTGTGTTGGCTTCTCAACTTCTCTTCAATATCTCTTCAAAATCCCATGATTTTCTCACATCTTCGGGTCTTCATAACTTCTAATCCAGAATCAGATTGGGACTCCATTTCTTCCTACGTGTTCATAAACTCGAGATCTTTGACTTTTCTTTTGGGTCCTCAGTCGGATTCCTGGTAGATATTATACTTTTTCCGTTCTGCTTTGTCCACTTTCTTTTCTCTTACTTCTTTCGGTTTCTTTCTTTCTTTTATGTGTTAAATACCTGTAAAATTAATAAGAAATACATGAAACTTGGGATACTTGTTAGACGAAACCGTTAGCATAGATATGATATAAACTAATTTATTTTACTTTGTCCGAGGTAATAAAAATCTCTAAATTAAGGGGTAAATTTGGAAGAATTTTTGCCTAATCACATATTGAAAGCGGGATCGATCTGACAAGCATTTTTGTCCTCAACACTGACCCAATCAGAGTAAAACATAACTTCTTTAAAATTTATACAATTTAGTTCCCAAATATTTAGAATATGACCATAGTAAGTCATTTAGGCTTCAATGAGGTTTTTGTCTTTAGCACTCGCGCTAAAATATGTAAGGGACTTCATTGAAAATTTATGTCCTGGTCATGTGCTTATCATGCTAGCTTTATGAAAGTATAGACCATTAATCTAATACTTTTCAAACTCATATGCTATGAAATTGGGCGCTATAGAGAGAAGCACGAGACTTAACATGGCATCCCCCATCTTTAACAACTGAATTTTGGATTAAATATGTTATGCGGATAGTTTTTATATCGTTCGGTCATTTATTAATTAATAAACTATGTTATATGTAACAATTACCTCACATGCGACCCAAATCAAAAATTTATCATCCAAATGTGAAACCCCCCTTCACTTTTTATTGTGGCTGAAAACATTATATATTCAACATTGAATTGAAAATTTTATCCATAAGACGATGAAGTATAGTATATAATGACATGAAATAAACTTACAACATAACTCAAATATATCCATTCATCTACATCTTCATGTGTTTCAAACATATACCTAGTCACTTGCTCATATTGTAAACTTGTTAGTTTAACTCGCTGAACATATACCGAGTCACTTGCTCATATTATAAACTTGTTAGTTATACCAACTCATTAGAATCATCTATAAATTGTTTGTGGTTTGTATTAGAACTTCCAATGCTATAATCAAATATATATTCCCTTGAGATTACATACACCTCTACAAAAATATATTCCTCTGTGATGGACCCTCATATTTTTAACATACTATTTGAAAACTTTCATTAACCTATAAATTATAGTAATAAAAAATCATAAGTTATTCAGTTATCTAACTAATTACAAATAAGTGTATATTCAAAGAATGCGGGTGGGGGAAGGTGAGTACTTTTATAATATACAAGTGTCTTCAGTCAGAGTTACTTTTGCAGCCATGATGTGCTTCTTGCTTACTACTTTTGCAAATAGTTATGTGAAACAAAGTCTTGTTTTCATAATGCCCCTCTGTAAATCGTTATGCTTAGAGAAACAATGCTTAAACAATAAACGGACCAATTGCATGATCAGATCCCTATCATGAGACTTGCACTTTTGTAGATCATGGGTGGTATAGTTCACAATCCTCTATAAATTTGATAAAAAAATAGAAGAGGCCATAAATTGATGGAGTGTGCCTAAAAACACATTTCTTTGTTGGATCGTTAAAGTAAATGTACCAGGGCAATTACGTTCCTCCATTACTATGTTCTTTCAACCATAATTGAGGCTTGACTTGCAACTATCGAAGAACACGACGTGCCTTTTTCTCATCCTCTGAATGACTTCCACTTAGGCATGTGTTTACAAGATATTCGATGATGTTCTTCTCGTCATTCATGATATCCAATACATGGACATAATATTTCCCTTCCAGTATGTCAAGTAAAATAGAATTGACCTCCAAGACTATGCCCTCCCATTCTCGATATCATTCTCACCATTGCTCTTTTTATGCTTTATATTATTAAACAAAAGATTTTCCCCGCATGTTAGGTCCACATGTGGAAGCTCGGTTTTTAATTTTTGAATATGTAAGATTTTGAAAAGTTATCATATGTTCGACAACACTAGAAAAACTTTTATACTATTATCCAACATGAACTTGTGATCACTGAGCAAGAATCTCTTGTAAAGTCCCCTAAGCTAGGAAAACATGGATCGCCTAGATTAATAAAACTTTCAACATGAACTCTTCCTATTTGATGAAGTCAAATTCTTTGACGCCTACTTCCCACAACTCATTCAATTCTTCAATCAACGGTGCTAGGAAGATATTAATGTTATCACTTGGTTCCTTTTAATAAAGGAAACAGAAAAAATTATGCTCTCATCCACAACATAGGAAAGATATTAAGGGCACTAAGATCACTGACCATACACTTTCATTAGTGCTTAGGAAACCAAATAGATTGAACCCATTTATTGATATTGCCAAACCAATATGATATTTTTCATTGGCGAAGTCAGGGTAATTAAAATTTATGGATTTCTAAATAGTTAAATCAATCGTATGACTCATGAGATTATCCCCCACTTCTTCTCTATCCTGCCAAGTCATTACTTCTTCTATCCATGACACTGTAAAAATTATCTTCAACCTGAGACCAACGGGGAAATATTTCATTACCTTTTGAATAACTTTTGAACTTGCACCTCCTTTATCATTCAAAGCACGTTCTAGAAGAAATCCAAGTTCTTCGCGTACCAGAAAATGCTCATCATTTTTGTATTCCTTTAGAAATAATACTCAATCATAATTACATAAATGAATTAATTTATACTTCTTCATAACCCTTTTAACTATTATTCATAATTGGATACTTATTTGGCAGTGTGTTGTCATATGGGAGAAAATCCCTCACCCACTTAAGAATTCCAGTTATGTTGTTTCCAAATAGACCATGACGTCTCTTCACACTCTGCAAACAAATCAAGGTATACAATGTTGTGTTCTATTTTTCAATTAAGTTACAATGGCTATTTTATTTGGATTTCAATCTTATGTAGTCATCGCCAACATTTATCCCAACATCATTGTGAGCACAAAACATCCTCCATAAGATTTATTGTCTTCCCTATCATAGGGAATATCTTAATTCTTATCATCTTTCAACACATGAAATTCGTAAGCATCATTTATTAGGTCATTTAATATATTATGATCTACAATATCTTCCTCTAGTTCCATCGCTTCTGTGACATCCGCCCCCGTAATTTTGATCGTACTTGTATGATTTGGTGACTTGTTATGACCAATTAGGCTCTGGGTTTGTTAAGGTGGATCATAAGTCAAATATGGGTAACGTAGTAGCCGCGGCGCAATTGGATTAGAGTTTTTACGTCCTAAATTTTATTTAAAGGAAAATAAAATTCGTTCGAACGAGGTCCATTCTCGTTCAAATAGATCGTTTGAACGAGGTTCGAACGGACTTCTGACGACCTGAATTTGATCAATTCCTCCCTCTCTCTGGAATCTTGAAAAAAGGGTTGGTTCGAATGAAAGAGCAATCTTGTTCGAACAATCCATAAAATTCATTCGAACGATAACACCTGAATTTGATCATTTCGGGTTGCCCTTGTGTGATGTCACGTTTTGGGACCTTGGATTGATGATGTGTCGACATCTTAGAGCATCTGATGAATAAAAGTGTGTATAGCATATGGGGGAATGAGGTTTTAATTTATTTGTGAGTTTGTTTGGGGTTATATAATAGGGAGTGGGTGGGTTCCCTCTCCACCATTGTTTCAGCATTTCCCTCTCTCTCTCTTGCGCGCGCGCGCGCGCTCTTGAGAGCTTTCCCTTCACCAACCACCACACACCACCCTAGCACCACCATCTTTCTACCTGAAACCACCATAGTCTAACCCTTTTCTACCATATTTAAGCCTTATAAACCCATCTACACCATTGTTAGGCAAATCTACATATTATGAAGACATTGTCGGGGGTTTTGAAGAAGAAATGTAGAAGAAAGTATGGAGTTTGAGGGGGTTTCCTTGGAGCATTCAATGAGATAGCCTTGCTGAAGATAGATAACTTTTTTAAGGTCACCTTAGGAGGTGGGAGGTTTCCATCTTCTTTTACATTCATCCTTTCATTTTGGAGCTTCTTTGAGGTGGGAAAACACTACTCTGAGCTTAAGAACTCTATTTATCATATTATTGGTCTTGTAGCTTGAGCTTGTTAGAGCAAAATGCATATATGATTCAGAAGGTGATGTCTTATACTTTTGTGAAAGAAAAAGATGGTTTAAGACAGATCCCAAGAGTTTTGAAAAAAATGATATATTTCAAAAAAATCTTAATATCTAAACATTTTATAGAATAAAATATTTGAAATTATATTTCTCTTGTTGAAAATATTTTATGAACAAATGTCTTAAGGTTTTCTTGTAAATTTTTTTTTTTTTTTGTATAAATAGACATTTACTTTAGTTTTGAAGAAATAAATATGTCTTTTAGCTTGAAAGACATATTTATGGCAATATTATGAAATTTTTAGAATGAACTGCATGTTAGACTTATTCAACAGGATTTTTAGACTTAAAATCCATCTTCTCAGGTATATAAACTTGTAGTATTTTGATGATGAACATATAAAAAAATTAATGAAGGTTTGGTTGGGTTTAAACACAAAATAAAGAAAATAGAAATTTCATCCCTTAAAGTTTGTTAAAGGGTGTGAAAAATGTGACAAATCGATATTTTAAGACTGCACGTGGAAATAAAGGGAAAATGGTATTTTCTTGTAATGTAGTCTCCAAAAGGCCAAAAGCGTTTTCTTAGTAAAGAAAGTAATGAAATAAAGAGATTTCCAACTTTAAAAGTATGTTACTCCAAAGTGTTAATGAGTTTCAAGAAGTTAGTGAGTGTAACTTAATAATATTTTTGGTAAATAACACTTATGAAATAAAGAAAAAGACAAGTTTGAAAATAAATGAGTAAAATAATAATTTTACACAAAGTGGAACATTTTTGTGAAATAAAAATGTGAAAAGGATGTTACACAAAATGATCCTAAGTGAAAGTGATTTCTGAGATAAAATAATCCAAGTGTATAAAGGTCAAGAAATAGTAAATTTAAAAGTGTAACACAAGATGGGGTAAAATTCTCGGGTGTTGGCTTCGGCTAGTAAAAAGTTGAAATAATATGGACATTCAAAAAATGTTAAAACACATTAATACGGACTCGGATGATACCGATAATAATTAAGAAGGGATCAGAGCCCTGAAGTGAAAGACCCAAAATAACTGTCCAGAGAATATGGTAGCATAATCGGCAGTGTAGAGCCTCATAAAGTATGTGGATATTGGAAGATTTTGAGAAAAAGATAATAAAAATGGGAACATGTCAAGAAATGGGTCGTGTGGCGAATATAAGAAAAGACAACCTAACTTGAATGAAATTAATAAATGTTCCAATAAAGAATAATGTGGACAAGTAATGCAAGAAAATTGATTAATGTCCATGAAGTAAAAGGAATGGTAAAGTGAAGTTACTAAATGGGGAATTAAGCAACCTAAAGAGGTTTAACCCATAATTAACACAAGAGTTTATTACAAAAGCCTTTCAAAGAAAAGTAAGTATTTTCTAAAGCGGTGCTTGCGTGTGTTGAAAGGTAATTTTTAATGATAATACTAAGGTAACTTTGGCATAAACAAAGGGGTAATTTCGGTGACAAAAATGCTTTTCCTTAAACAAAGAGTATTTGTTTAAAGCATTTAACCGGCAATGTTAAATCAATAAATAAATGTAAATTCAAGTAAGACGGGGTTCATTATAAGATTAAGGCGAATTAATCGGAATAAGTAATGTTTTGGAATAAAAATGGTTTCATGCATTAAACTATATATATATATATATATATATATATATATATATATATATATATATATATATATATATATATAAGGTAGTTTCATGTGCATGTAGATATAATGTGTTAGAGTCTCTTTTCTATCGTTCGATTCAATATTTCATTGTTTTACTTTTCTCATTGGGCATTCGGCTCATTCCCTCATCTTTGTTACGGTAGGTTGGGCGCGATTTCATATTTTGAGAGCGTTCTATAGGTAAGTATCTTTTTTATTTTACATTGGTAACTCTGTATGCTTAGATTCCGGGGACACTTCTCATGGGTACCTCACGTAGTTTGATTTAAATGGAAATCGTATGCTAAACAAGTGAAACGTTGATTAAATAATACTGAACTAGCAACATTATGTAGGTTATCTCATTGCACTTCACACCTAATGCTCGGGTGGCCGGGTTAACCATGAGTTACCCATAAATCTGGACTAGAGTGTTATATCTTCTATACTTGAAGGTTGTTTGGGGACAAAAGTACAACGTATTTCCCCGTGAAAAACCCACACTCAATAATCATAGGATATACCTGACTTTACCAAATTTAACTCAATTGTTTTTCACTCAAAGAATGCGTTATTTCTATAATGTGCAAGGACAAGAAAACTATTCACCATTGAGACACCTCCTCTTTAAGAATTTATCAAACTCATTAGCAAATCTATGGTACATATCCCCAAGTATAATTTTCTCACTTATTCACTCTCTGTATAGGAGATACCCCATCATAACTTGTAGAAAACATTGCCTACCATGTGTAAATGAATAGGGTAGTTAGTTATTTATAGGTGGTGACGTGGACGTGGGAATTTTTTAATTGGTTAATGATAATAAAACATTCTTTGGAAAAAAACATTGATTATTATTAGCGACTCACATATAACACCCACAACATGCAGAACCGAACCTCTAACCAACTCATAAACAATAACCACAACATGCGCAATCTAATATCAAACCCACTCATAAATCAAAACCATAACATGCGCAAAAATAACCAAATATAAACAATAATTCAATAATTCATCAATATAAAAAGAGAATTTTTATGTCTGAAAACGAGAGATAAAATATATACAATACATCCTAGGGGCAAAAAATCTAACACACC